>CM065908.1:1265000-2515000 GCA_033439115.1 Firmiana major | reverse complement strand
CAGGTCAAACCCTAGTGGATTAATTTTTTTTTAAATATTTTTAATTTGTAAAATTTCGAAGACGGGTTAACTTTTCTTTTCTCTTGGCTGTTTGTTGGCGCAATGAGGCGAGGGGACTATATGCTCTGCTTTGCCTTTGGTGCTCAGTGCCTGCCTTTCAAGTGGGGTCCAAAAATATACGGAAAGGGTGAAGCACGTAACATTTAGCCTTGCGTTTCTACGATATTTACAGGGCTTAGCCCTTAAGGCTAGAAGAAGGAAACTGCCAAGAAATACGAGCTCAACAAATAGTAATCCAAGAAAGAACTTGACGAATCACCGCCTAACACGTATCTACTACGTTAGGCATATATGCTTTTTTTCTTTAACTTTTTATCGCAAGTAAATAATTTAAAAATATTTATTTTTTAAAAAAATATTTAATAATTAAAAATAAAATAAAAATTTTTAAATTATAATTCATATTTTATAATTTTTTATAATTCGATCTATATTTTTTAAAAAATTATTAAAAAAACAAATATTATAGTGTTAAATTTAATATTAATAATCGTAGATTAAAATTAGGTGGTTAAAGAGCAGATCATGCCACGTGTCGATGGTGGGGTTTGGCTTGTTTTAGAAGGTGGTTTCAAGTGGGGTCCATCTCACCTAAGGCAATTAGTTGTGTGACCCCACAAATCTGTATCAAAATTAAATTTGGAAAATTTGGATTGGGAAGATTGTGATTTGTGAGGGCTTAATTAGGAAAAATAAACATTCTTGGTAACCGTTGATTTTTGGGTCCATGCTCTCATCACGGGGATCTCATGCAACAATTAGGAATGTGTGTAAATAGTTTCTTATTTATTTAGAATATATTTTAAAAAATTAATATATAATATATTATTAGTAAATTTTTTTACTCACAAATAGAATTAAAATAATAGTATATGTCTTTTAAAAATATTAAAAAATAAAAAATAATAAAATAACAGGACAAGTACTAGCTATTTTTTAGATACTCGAACCCAAACTCGATTAACTACTCAAATACTTTTATTTTTACTACCCGAACCATATTCATATAATATAAGAAATACTCGTTAACTATCCAAATTTGTTTAAATACTTGTTTATTAAATCAAATTTTGATTTTTAAATTTAAATTTAAAATCAATGCATATTATTAAAAAAAATAAATTAATAAATTTAAGTCAATGCATATTATTAAAAATAAATTAATAAATTCAAATTGGCTCATAAAAATGAATTAATATTAAAAATCATAATTAAAATACTTAATTAATTAATTTAATTAAGTATTATATTAATAATTAATAATTAATAAATAAAAATTTATATAATAATATTTAAAAAATATTATTTATAATCGAGTTTGGGTAGTAAAATACCCTAAGAGCCAAACTTGAACCCTACCTGAACCATGATAGATAGTAAAATTACTATTCAAACTCAATTATTAAATATCATAACTCTACTTAATTGGATCAGGTAGTGTCGGGTATCCGTTTATAGGGTACTCATTTACATCCTTATATGTTATTATCCTAATCTCGTTTGTAGAATTAAAAAAACTTTATCTGATAATATATAAGATAATTATTCTTTAAAAAAATATATACCAATGCATTAATCTCACTTGTAAAATTTAAAAAATTTACTACAATGCATCAATTGATTTATCAAATAAATAATATTAGTTTTGTTTCCCGAGTAATTCATGAGTTTTTTATTTATTTAAATATATGTAGACCCATAAATAAACACTATTTCTAAACTTATAAGTTCAAAGTATATACAAAATAAATAATATATAATCACAATATTAAACTAAAATAAAATTTAAGTTTTTATTTAAAAAAAATTAACAAATTTCATGACGTATGATAAACAATAATCTAGGAATAATAAAATATCCAAATAATTTCTTTCAAATATTCAAAAGAATAAAATATTCAAAATATGCAAGAAATTGTTAGGTTAAAGCTAACATCTTCTAGTGGCGTAGCCATTGTTAAAAAGGGTTGTCTCGACCCATCCCGAGCCTGCCCTAACGGGCCAAGCCGAAAGGTCATTTTCTTAAATTGGGTTTGAAAACATAAGTCTAAGTCTAACTTTAAGAGTTAATGGACCTAAAGGGGCTTGCCCATATATTAAAAAATAATGAAAATTTATATTTATATTAGCATCTCATTTTTAGTAAATAAACAAAATAAAATTTTAAAATAATCAATCGACAAACATCAAATAAATTCATATCAAATCCATAATTTCAAGTCTTCAACATCATTTGAATATATTAATTATCAAACAACCATAATATAAATTGTTTAAACAAACTTGGAAACAAAAAAATAATAAGTCTCAACAATATTAAAAAATAAAAACATAATAAATAGATTTCATGTCCATTTCCTTTAATTTCATCAATTATCGAACATAAATAAAAAACAATATAAAAACTCATAAGAATTAAACTTATAAATTGATTAAAAATTGTCAATAAATTAATAAACCTTTGCCTTGGCTTGGTTTGTACCCATGCATGTTAAATTATTAGTGTAGACAGACATAGTGTAGTGTAACAACAATAGCATGTGTGCCAGAACCACCCTCCATGTAATTCTTTCATTTGGTTAAAAAAAAATTTACATGTTATTTTCGACAATGCTACTGCTACGCTTTGCCTTAGACTTTGGCTTTTTAATTTTATCTTTTAAAAAAAACTTATTTAATTAAATGATATCAAGTATATGTAAATAAATAAAAGAATAAATAAGTTTTAAATATAATTATAAATTAAAAAGTATTAAAAAAACGGGCCAACCAATTTAGGTTTGGTCCAAATCCATTTAGGTCCAAACCGAAATGGATTGAGTTAAAAAACCTTTTTCTTAAATGGACTACGCCCAGACCCTTAAAATATGAGTTAGGCTAAGTTGGCCCAACAAGTGTTGACTCATTTTGGTAGTGCTACGGAGCCACATTGTAAATGTGGAGTCATAAGCACTATTTCAAGATAAATTTTAAGTTTATTCACATAAAATAAATTTTGAGATAAATTGATTCCACTGAAATAAAAATTTAAGAATCAATATATAAAATAATTAAGTAATTCGAGATGCTAATGAGTCCTTGGCTTAGTAGCAAGGAGGAGGCATTGAGACTTTGAGATCTTAAGTTCGAGTCTCTTTAAATGTGAGTATTGAGTTTAGTCTAGTTATTTATTACTTTAGTTAATTATAATTTTTTAATAATTAATCTGTTTTGAGTAAAGTAATTTTCATAGTTACTTGTTGATAAAATGTAATCTATTGATTGTAATTATAACTTCTAATGAAATTGTATTACTAAAAATAGTATTTCGAGATCAAAAATAAAATAATTTGTATTCTTTAATGAAAATAATGATCACATTAAGAATAGTTAAGACTAGAAAAATGTTGTATTCGTCCTGCAATAGGTTTTTTCATGTTAAAACTAGTTTAGATTTTACCAATTGCAACTACAAGTACAATTTTTTTTTACAAGTACAAGAGAATTTATGATCATATTCGAGTATTACATATGAGAAGTCAACGAATTATATAAAATAGATGAATCAATCAAACAACGAGCCAATATATAGTTCGATAAATCAACACAAAGTTGAACGAAATCCAGACATGATGAGACTTAAACTTGTGACTTCAAAATTCCAAGATATCAGCATAATAACATTATCATTAAATCAAGAGTTTATTTAAAAAAAAAATCATTAAGTCAAGGGTTCATTGGTAGTGTACAACGAACCTTTTTAGTAATGACAAGAATGAAAATTTGTTACTCAAACCAATAAGAGATAACTCGATGAATAATTTTTGGCTTAAAAGTCAAATATACCCTCAGCTTTTTATATAAAATGGATATAAATCTTCAATTTTTAATTTTATTATAAAAATCTATAAACTTTTATTTTACTATAAAATAAACTCTCAACCTTTCAAAATAATACAATTAAGTAAAAGAAATAATAGGTTAAGATCTTATAAGCTATGAACTTTTATATTTTACTACAAAAATTTATAATTGGTTTGGACTTAATTGTATTATTTTAAAACTTAGGAGTTTATACAGCAAAATTAAATGTTGAAAGCTTATTTTCATTTTCTACAAAAGGTTAAGGTATATTTGGCTATTAAGCCATAATTTTTAATTACTTATATTAAAAAATGTATTCCATATTAATGATTAGTCAAAATATGAAAACTCTTCACCACAATTGTAAATTGATAACCTTGTATTTAAAAAAAAAAAGAATTTTACTCTATTTATAAATAATCAAGCTTTTAAACTTCGCGGATGATGATTGCTATATATCTATTCAATAATCAAATAATTTATTGTTCTTTGAATATATCTTAATGGGTATACGTTAATCCTTCAATCTTACTTGTGAAATTTAAAATTTCACTATCATATATTTTATTATCATTTTCTTTTTTCTATTTATATTTAACTTTTTTTGTAATGACTGTTTATTATTTTCAAGATTTTGTATTAAAAATCATGTATTTGTGTATTTAAAAAGATAATTTCAATTCTTTTTTATACCTTTTTAGTTACATTAATTATGAAATACCAAGTGATAAATTATGGACACAGATAAAACAGATTTAAAAAAAAAAAAAGAAAAATGATATAATTTTAAGACATAGAACGAAAAAATAAATAAAAATGTAACAAAAAATATAATAACTGATGGAGGTCGTGCCAGCAGAATCCACGTGTACAGCAACCCGCCAACCAGACAACGCCACGCGTCAGCCCAGGAGAGGCCACGTGGCCAAGAGCGACGGAGTGTTCCCTACAGTAGAACACTGTCGCATAGCACGTGTGCCGCACAGAAGGCGCGGCAGACTTCCATCGCCTCTCTTGCGGTAGAGGTCCCCCGCTCAGCCTGCGGCATAGTCTGCCGCACAGACCGCGGTAGAGGTCCCCCGCACAGCATGCGGCATAGTCTCCCGCATAGATCGCGGTCGAAGTCTCCCGCACAGATCGCGGTAGAGGTCTCCCGCACGAACAGCGGTAGATGTCCCTCGCCCAGCGTAGTGGCAGAGCAGCTCCCGCTTAGACAGCGGTAGAGGTCCCTCGCCCAGCGTAGCGGCAGAGGTCTCCCGCACCAACAGCGGTAGAGGTTCCATGCATACTCTGCCGCCAGACTACTTCCCCGCAAGTTGCATGGCCCGAGGCGCGACAGAGTGCTCTATAACTCTGTCGCGGCCCAGACACGCGCCTGGGTCTCAGCCCGAACCGCCTCAGGAACCTATAAATACCAGGTGAGCTCTCTGAAAAAAGGGGATCCGATCCAAAAAAGAAAAAAATAGGGAGAAACACTTAAACCCTTTGATTTAAGCAATACTTTCTCCTTTTCTTATATACACCAACTCCCGATCACTGACTTGATAGTCGGAGCGCGCGTGCAGGGACAAATCTCTGCCCCCTCTGATTCCTGTTGTTTTTGCAGGATATACAAAGAACACGTGGATCAAATTGCATCGACGTCACCCTTTCGTCGTTAGTGTAATCAGACTACGCGAAAGGCATTTTCTGGTTGCTGTCAGGTAGGCAACATCAATTGGCGCCGTCTGTGGGAATCTCGACAAAAAGTCAGGTTCTCTATCGAAATGGTGAGGACACGCTCAACGGCAGAATTGACAGGAGGGCAGAACTCTGTAAGTCCCCCTGTCAGATCAGAACAGCGAAGAAGACACAGTGAAAGGGCTCAAGGAGAACCCTTAGTCTCCTTGGAGGAATTCGAGGCCCTGAAACGCAAAAATACGGAGGCTACCACAACACTGAGAGCCATGGTGAACTTCTTCAAAGAAGCTCTCCCCCAATTCAGCTTACCCCATGAAGTGCAGCAGCTAGTGGGGGAAAGCACACCGAGGCAGACCTACGAGAGAGGTCAGCCCTCCAGCCTGGTAAACATTGGACAAGAGGCAGGAACGCCATGCAACGCTACTGCCAATCCAGCGAGACAGAGTCCGCCCTCAGCTCCCAGGCGGCAGAGTTCTCCAGTGGCTCAGGTGCGACAGAGTCCGCCCGTAGCTCCCGGGCGACAGAGTTCGCCAGAGACTCATAGGCGACACAGCTCACCCGCATCTCCCATGCGTCAAACATCTCCTTTGTCCTATGAGCGGCAGAGCTCGCCGAATGTGCAGCGGAGTCCCCCTGCGGCTCAACGACGACAGAACTCTCCCGCAGACAACACGCGGCAGAGGTATCCCACATCAGATATGCGACGATGCTCTCCCGCCTCTAATAGGCGGCAGAGTTCACCCTTGCCCGATGCGCGGCAGACCTCTCCTCTGGCCGCTCAGCGGCAGGGTCCTTCCGCAGCCCCTAGGAGGCAGAGTCTCCCTACCTGCCGCAACTCATCTCCCGTAGTGTTGGAACATGACCTAATGGCACATAGAGCTGGGGAGCAACGGAGACAAGGAGATTTTAACCCACAAGAAGGTCCCGAGATATCAAGTCCCGTAGTGAGAGGTGCTGAAAGAGGCATTTATCAATCGGACTCTTCTAGACCAGAAGGGACAGGACCTTACTCAGCTCGAGGGTCGGAGGACGTGGAGAAGGTCGTCCAAAGGATCCTCGAGAAGAAAAAGCTAGTGTCTTCGGATGACGGACAAAGGAGGAGGATCCCATTCAGCCTGGAGATCATGAACAAACCTTTGCCGAAGAAGTTCAAGATGCCCTCTATGGCTACTTATACCGGCAAAACGGATCCCTATGACCATATTCAGAGTTATGAATCCCTCATGCTGTTGCATGGATGGGAGGACGAAATTATGTGCAGAGCTTTTTCTCTCACATTGTCCGGGCATGCTCTCAAGTGGTTCAACGGGTTGAGCGAAGGTTCAATCTCCTCTTTTGATGAGTTGAGAAATGAATTCCTCAAAGTCTTCATGATCCACAGCCAGAGGAAGAAAGACGCTACCTACTTACTTACGCTTAAACAAGGGAATAAAGAATCCTTGAAAAGCTTTGTAGATCGCTTCCGAGATGCAACCTTGGAAGTGGAAGATCTACCAGTAGGCGTAGCCTTGGCTGCAATGCTGCAAGGGACGAGCTCCGAGAAGCTACAAGAATCCATCTCTCTCGATCAACCGATGACGATTTCCGACCTCTTTGCCAGGGCTAACAAATATGTAGCTCAAGAAGAAGTGATGAGAACGATACAGCCTAGGGAGGCGAAGGAAGGAAAGAAAAGAGAGAGAGACGCACCCGAGAGAAGCTTCCCAAGACCCGTGAGAACTGACAAAGCCCCTAGGCTCAGGTTTGAAGGTTATACCAAGTTAAACGAGCCTCGCACTGCAATACTGGCAGCCATCGAAGGGGCAGGATTATTGGAATTCCCCAAGAAGAAAATTGGAGATGTAGGACGAAACCCCGAAGCCTACTGTGAATTTCATTGTGCTCATGGTCACCCAACAGAGAGGTGCAGGGATTTAATGGACCAGTTGGAAAGGCTGGCCAGAGAAGGGAAGATCAACCGCTTCCTATGGAGGAGCGAGAGACCCCGTTATCCTCCGCGCGACTAAAGGAATGATCGTCCGCGGATGATGGCAAATAATGATGTCAGAAGGGATAGGCCTAGAAACGAAGCAGTTAGGCCCATCCCCCGTGCTAATCCGCCAAACAACGAACCTACAGCCCCCGCAATAAATGTCATCGCAGGCGGGGACTCAAGTGCAGGAAGCTCCTCTACTTCCCGCAAAAGTTACGCTAGGCAAGCGTATCAGGTTAACGTGGTGATGGAGGAGCAGGCGGATGAAGAGCCCATCATGTTCACTCCGGCTGACAAAGGTGATATTGTCATGCCCCATGACGACCCCATGGTGATATCCACGGTAGTGGCCAAACACCCGGTGAGCAGGGTCCTGGTCGATAACGGGAGCTCAGTGAACCTGATCTATTGGAACTGCTTCGAAAAAATGAGCATATCCGAAGATAGGTTAAAGCCCGTTATGACGCCACTATATGGATTCACGGGGGAGCGAGTGAAGGTTGCCGGGTCCATAGAGTTGCCTATGACTCTCGGAGAGTACCCGAAGAATGTGACCCGGCAAGTATTGTTCATGGTGGTCAGGTCAACCTCTGCTGCCTATAATATGATTTTGGTCAGACCTGTGCTGAATGATATGAGGGCGGTAATCTCCTCTTGCTATCTGTTGATGAAGTTTCCCACTCCCAACGGAGTCGGGCAAGTACGAGGAAACCAAAAGAGCGCCCGTACTTATTATCTCGCTTCCACTACCAACAAGGTAGTACAGAGGAAAGAAACCTTGTGCATAGACGATCCGCCCAAACCTCAGCCGGTAGAGGAGACAGAACCCATTGAGCTAATCGAGGGAGACGGGGGAAAGAAGGCATACATCGGGACCCAACTAGGCGAACAACTAAAGAACGACATAGTCGAGTGCCTGAGGAAAAACTCGGATATCTTCGCCTGGAGCCCGACAGACATGCCCGGGATTAGTCCCGAAGTGATTTGCCATGAGCTTAACATCATACCCAGACATAGACCCGTCAAACAGAAGAAGAGGAGTTTCGCCCCGGAGCGACAAAAAGCAATCACTGAAGAAGTGAATAAACTCCTAGGCGCCGGATTCATCCGAGAGGTCTACTACCCTGAGTGGTTAGCCAACGTAGTGATGGTAAAGAAATCTAGTGGGAAGTGGTGAATGTGTGTTGATTTCACCGACCTGAACAAAGCCTGCCCCAAAGATTCATACCCCCTACCACGGATAGACCGACTAGTAGACGAAACATCCGGTTACGAATTCCTCAGTTTCTTGGATGCATTCTCCGGGTATCACCAAATCATGCTTCACCCAGAAGACGAGGAAAAGACTTCCTTTATAACCGACAACGGGACCTATTGTTATCGGGTAATGCCGTTCGGTTTAAAGAACGCGGGAGCCACCTATCAACGAATGGTGAGCAAAGTGTTCAAAGATCTTCTGGGAAATATCATGGAAGCCTACGTGGACGATATGATAATCAAGAGCCGCGTAGGAGGGTCTCATACTGATCAAATGTCCAAGGTATTCGAAGTATTGAGGAGATTCAACATGAAGCTAAACCCTGAAAAGTGCTCATTCGGGGTAAGATCAGGGAAGTTCTTAGGCTTCATGATCACTAACAGGGGCATTGAGGCAAATCCTGAGAAGGTACAGGCTGTCATTGACATGAAACCCCCAACCACCGTAAGAGAGGTCCAGAGATTGACAGGCAGGATAGCAGCTCTGAATCGCTTCTTGTCAAAATCAGCAGAAAAGAGCCTGCCGTTCTTCAAAACTCTACGGGGGGGAAAGAACTTCGAATGGACGGAAGATTGTCAAAAAGCCTTCGAAAACCTCAAGGAGTACTTGAAACAACTGCCTTTGTTAACAAGGCCCCTGGAAGGAGAACAACTCTATATGTATTTAGGAGTCGGCGATTTCACCGTCAGTGCGGTGCTACTGAAGAAAGATGAAAAGATACACCGTCCCATCTACTACGTGAGTAAAGTGTTATTGGATCCAGAGACCCGCTATCCACTGGCCGAAAAGCCAGCATTAGCCCTTTTGATGGCCTCACGAAAGTTGCGCCCGTATTTCCAAGCACACCCTATCACCGTCTTGACAGATCAACCGTTAAGACAGATCCTTCAGAAACCTGAACACTCAGGAAGGTTAGTGAAATGGGCAGTGGAGCTTGGGGGATACGAAATCACATTCCAACCACGGCAGGCTATCAAAGGTCAAGCTCTGGCCGACTTCATCGTAGAATGCACTATCCCAAGCGACAGCAGTGAAGGGGAAGCTCACCCCTGGTTGCTGCATGTCGACGGGGCATCAAGTGCTAACGGAAGCGGAGCGGGTATAGTCCTGGTTTCACCCGAAGGAAAATCCCTTGAATACTCCCTACGGTTCGGATTCCCCAGTTCGAACAATATAGCGGAGTATGAAGCTCTGATAGCAGGGATGATGTTAGCGAAGAAGCTACAGGTTCACCACTTGATAGCACACAGTGATTCTCAATTGGTGGTGAACCAATTCAGCGGAGAGTACGAGGTACGGGAACTGATGCTGGTCCCTTACTTGAAGAAAGTCCAATTTCTGGCACAGACTTTCAAAAACTTTCAGCTGATACAGATCAGCCGGTCCGAAAACACACATGCTGATGCATTATCTAAGTTAACCTCTTCCGCCGAAACACGAGGAAGGACGGTGAAGGTGGAGAGGCTTGAACGACCTAGTATTGAAAAGGTCGAAGTGTGTGACATTCAAGTGGGAGACGATTGGAGATCCCCATACAAACAGTATCTCTCCGAAGGAACACTCCCCCAAGATAAGGACGAAGCTCGTCACTTAAAAATACAAGGGGCGAAGTTCACACTCATCAATGGAGAACTGTACAAAAGGGGATATTCGTCACCCTTATTGAAATGTCTGGGACCGGAACAAGCAAGATACGCCCTAGCCGAAGTGAATGAAGGAATTTGTGGCGAACACTTAGGAGCGAGAGCTCTTGCAGCTAAAGTATTGAGATCGGGATTCTACTGGCCAACGTTAAAGAAAGATGCGATGGACCAAACCCGCAGGTGTGACAAATACCAGAGGTTTGCGCCTATCACTACAGCCCCAGTGACTCCCTCTCAAGGCACAGTACAGCCAATTCCTTTTGCACAGTGGGGATTAGACATCCTTGGACCTTTCCCCTTAGCCACGGGCCAAAGAAAGTTCCTGCTAGTGGCTACCGATTACTTTACAAAGTGGATTGAAGCAGAGCCTTTAGCCACAATCACGGAAAAGAAAGTGGAGGCAATGGTGTGGAAAGACATTATTTGTCGATTCGGAATTCCCCGCATCCTAAATGCCGACCATGGAAAGCAATTTGATTGCAACGCCTTCCGTGAATTTTGTAAGAGCCTCAACATTCAGCTAAGGATCTCCTCAGTGTCATATCCTCAAGCTAATGGACAGGCCGAAGTCAGTAATCGGACTATCCTCCATGGGCTGAAGACCAGGCTAGATAAAGCAAAAGGGGCATGGGTGGACGAATTGCCTAGTGTTTTGTGGGCATATCGTACCACCAGTCGTGTGTCGACTAAAGAAACGCCATTCAGCCTTGTATACGGCGCAGAAGCACTGATCCCCGTAGAAATTGGAGCATTATCACCAAGAGTGATACCCTTAATAGAGGAAGAAAATTCACAAGCTCTAAGGGAAGGCTTGGACCTACTCGATGAACATAGAGAAACCGCGACTATTCGATTGGCATCCTATCATCAGAGGGTGTCCAACTACTATAATAGCCGGGTGAGAGATAGGCCAATGTCTGAGGGAGATCTAGTGCTCAGAAAGTCGCAGATCACGAATGCCCTGAAGGAGGATGGGAAGTTCAGAGCCAATTGGGAAGGTCCCTATAGAATCAGATGCAAGATCGGACCCAACACCTGCGCTCTGGAAACTCTACAAGGGAAGAAGATAGGGAAAACGTGGAATTCAAATCACTTAAAGCTGTATTTGAATTAACCACTACATCTTCCTTCCCAAGCACTATTGTTTTACTTACACTGTCACCTGATGTCATTACCTAACTGATATATGAATTATCTTTTTTGTTATAAGTCAAAATCTCGTGGCAGGATTCAAAACCGTGAGGGCTGCCCTTGGTTCGGGCCCTGCGAACGCAGGCTACCAACGGGCCAAACCCAAAGCGGACAATACAGGTTGAGTGGGCCAGACCCAAAGTAGACCGTTCAGCTGAGCCGTAAGAGCCTGAGGCGCTATGCGTCACTGTGGCCAGGCGTAGTTCAACCGAGCCGTAAGAGCCTGAGGCGCTATGCGTCACTGTGGCCAGGCGTAGTTCAGACGAGCCGTAAGAGCCTGAGGCGCTTTGCGTCACTGTGGCCAGGCGTAGTTCCACCGAGCCGTAAGAGCCTGAGGCGCTTTGCGTCACTGTGGCCAGGCGTAGTCCCACCGAGCCGTAAGAGCCTGAGGCGCTTTGCGTCACTGTGGCCAGGCGTAGTTCAGACGAGCCGTAAGAGCCTGAGGCGCTTTGCGTCACTGTGGCCAGGCGTAGTTCAACCGAGCCGTAAGAGCCTGAGGCGCTATGCGTCACTGTGGCCAGGCGTAGTTCAGACGAGCCGTAAGAGCCTGAGGCGCTTTGCGTCACTGTGGCCCGGCGTATACGTATCACTGTAAAACAGGTATAAATACATCCACACAAGAGCCGTAAGAGCCTGAGACGCAACGCGTCACTGCGGCCAGGCGTATACTCATAAAAGCCGTAAGAGCCTGAGACGCAACGCGTCACTGTGGCCAGGCGTATACTCAAAAGAGCCGTGAGAGCCTGAGACGCAATGCGTCACTAAGGCCAGGCATAAAACATTCAATTAACCATAAAGGCCTAAGACGCTACGCGTCACCATGGCCAGGTAATCAAAATACTAAGGCTATAAAAACTAAAGACGCCTTCACGTCACAGTACTCAAGCCTTAAACAACTGCGCGTTTGCACAAAAAATTCTTCCTGAAAGTATACCTTTCTATCAAGAATTGGGGAGCATACACGAATATGAATGCAAAGGTATATACAAGCAAAACAAAAGAAACAATCAGACAAAGAATGATAAATGACAATTAGAGAAGTAGTGCAATACAAAGCATGAACAAAAATCTCAATTTCATTTCATTCAAGTGTCAGTACAAGCAGATCTTTAACAGATCTTTACAATTACATTTCGACAAAGGTACAAAGTTAAAACAAAAAACAAAGTACTTGAAATGAAATACAAAAAACAAAAAAGCAAAAATTCCTATCTACTCTCCGGGAGGAAGCTGGGGATCAGCTGCAAAACCTTCACTTCCAAGGGACTGCTCGCCCTCCTCGCCGTCTAAATCAATGAGGGCTTCTATAGGCTCAGGAGCACCGTCCAGATCCGCGGGCTCCCAAGGACCAGCAAGGTTGGCGAGATCGTCCTGAGCAGTCCTCTTGAACAGCTCGTCCGCAGGCTCAGCCTCGGGCTCGTACTTGGTCCAATCGGGGGCCTCAAAGAGCATCGCCTCGTGGGTGTATTGGAGCTCAGGAAACTCCTCTCCTTCCCTGTGTGCTTCTAGCCAAGATCGGGCCAGGTAGAACCCGTACTTAACATAAGGGTTGGAGAAGTCTTCCTTCCGCCTCAAGCAATCTTTGGAGAGACGATACTCCTTTACGGCCTCGGCCCGTATGCTGTCAATCTCAGCCTGGGACAGTACAGGAGCAGCTTGGCCTTCCAACTCAGCAACACGCTGCTCGAGCTCTTGATTCCGAGTAAGCATAGACCTGTAGTTGGATTGCATACGGTCTAACTCAGAATGAGCCTCCTGCAGGTCCTCTTGGAGTTTACAAGACCGGGCCGTCTCCACCATGAGATCCCCCTTTGCAAGACCGAGGTCTTGATGAGCCTTAGTAAGCTGCTCCTCCAGGCTTCGAACTAAATCCGGAAGAGGGGACAAGTTGTTGACCGTGTTCTGTAACTCCATGACTTTGTCCCTCAACTCCCGGATCTCTCTGTCGGCTCGCTCCCGATAAGCCCGATGTTGGGCATTGTTGGCCACAGTGCGTTGAGCCAGCTGCAAAGGAATACAAAAAGTTAGATTCAAAGAATGCGGCAAAAATGAGTCAAACGAAGAGGAGTATGAAACTTACCCTCAACGCCTCGATATCGGCTAAGTCTTTACCCTCGGGGTAGTTTCTGAATATCCTTGCCTCATCTCGAGGAAGGATAGTGGACCAACTCAACCGGGAGGCCACCCCGGGAGTGTCCAAAATGTCGTTGTCACGAACCCCGGGGTAGACTCGGAACTCGTGGCCCCTCATAATATTCCCCCCATCCACGGAATAGGGCCTCTCGTCGGCAGGACCTATCCTCGGCAATATCGGTCTGCTTCCCATCGAACCCTCGATGTACAGGCGCTTTCTATTCTTCCGCTGAGACGGAATGATATTGCATTCCGCGCACTCCTCGGAGCGTGATCGCCCGGATGACCCGGAAGCCCCCCGTGAAGACGAGGCAACTCTCCCCCTGTCCCGAGAGAAATCTCTCTGCTCTGAAGGAGGGGGAGGCATCGCCTGCCTAGAAACAGGAGGGGTCCGAGCACGAGATGGATGAGAGGGGACCGGTGCCTCACTTGGGACATCGTCAGCCAAACGATGCCTCTTCCTGGCAGGAGCGCTGGAAGGATCAGCCTCAGAAACCTGGCGACCTAATGATTGCCGAAAATGACTCATATCTGCAAAAAAGAAAAAGAAAATCAGTGGTCAAAAACTGATCAAAAACAGCAAGCCGTAAAGAGAATTAAAAGTTACCGTCAGGAGAATCGAGATGCTCCTGAAGGGACTCTATATTTATGGTGTCGTCATCAGGGAGCACCATGAAAGTGGAGCCGAACCCTTCCCAACCAGTGAGATCGGCTAAGGGTTCGCTACCAGAGCTGGATTCCAGATTGGTGCCCCCTATATCCTCTTGTGGCCTAGGAGCTTCAGGATTCAACTCGGGAGAAGTCGAAGGCAGAGGATCTGACGACGGAACAGAGGGTCCGGCATCAGGGACCGGACCCACACCCCAGCCGGCCGATATCAAATTTTCATTTGATAAAAGGGTGTCGAGGCTAAGGGGTTGAGGGACTAGCAACTTATTAACGTCAGAAGACAGTTGCTCCCTAAGCGTGGCAATACGAGGGCCCTTGGGAATTTCACGCCTGGTTCCCCAACGAGTGGGGATATCTAGGCCCTCGGGTAATCCCATCACCAGCCATTCAGTCTCGAAACCATGCAGCTTGTTAGCAGGTTTCTCAAACAATCGGTTCTCAAAACCGGGCTGATACACCCGCTGAAGCGAGTAAGGCACCAAGCCGGGGCTCCCTCAAAACCTAAAGAAAACATCTAAGAGAGGAAGGGTTGGAACGACGCCCCTCAAACAGCAGTGCACAGTGAATGCCACTAACTGCATCCAGGCGTGAGGATGCAGTTGCCCCGGGGATACCCTATGTGCCCTGAGAAAGGAAGCCTCGAAGTTGGAGATTGGGAAGCGGAGTCCCAACTCTAGGGCTGCCCTAAAAACCACGGCCCCGTCGGACACGCGGCGAATATCGCTCTCCTGAGGGGTGGGCAGCCTATAAGAGTATCCCTCGGGCAAAGGAAAACGGGATTCCAGATCTCGGATGTCGGCTTCCGTCAAAGTCGACTTGACTCCGAGGTCTATTTGTTTCCCTACACCATGTCCAGCCATTTTAGGAGTCTGTAAGTCAAAAGAATGGGACTGCAGACTATGAAATTACCTAAAATGAAGTAAAGGAGAGATTGGCGACAGAGTGTGAAAATCTGCGGCAGACTAGCGACACAGTGAGCAGTCCCGCGGCAGAGTTGCGACAGTGTGGCGAAGGAGTTGCGGCAGAGTAGCGACAGAGCGTCCTGAGAATCGCGACAGAGTTTTTGCGAGAGAATTCAGCAGCTACAAAGACAGTAGGGGCCCAGTATATATAGTGCCCTGACCGCGTCGCCACACACGTTAAGATTCGACCCGACCCGCGAAAAATCCGGACCCAGATACTCTTTCGCAGGAAAAACTTCCTACCAAAGAGTGGGGAGCAATTGATGGAGGTCGTGTCAGCAGAATCCACGTGTACAGCAACCCGCCAACCAGACAACGCCACGCGTCAGCCCAGGAGAGGCCACGTGGCCAAGAGCGACGGAGTGTTCCCTACAGTAGAACACTGTCGCATAGCACGTGTGCCGCACAGAAGGCGCGGCAGACTTCCATCGCCTCTCTTGCGGTAGAGGTCCCCCGCTCAGCCTGCGGCATAGTCTGCCGCACAGACCGCGGTAGAGGTCCCCCGCACAGCATGCGGCATAGTCTCCCGCATAGATCGCGGTCGAAGTCTCCTGCACAGATCGCGGTAGAGGTCTCCCGCACGAACAGCGGTAGATGTCCCTCGCCCAGCGTAGTGGCAGAGCAGCTCCCGCTTAGACAGCGGTAGAGGTCCCTCGCCCAGCGTAGCGGCAGAGGTCTCCCGCACCAACAGCGGTAGAGGTTCCATGCATACTCTGCCGCCAGACTACTTCCCCGCAAGTTGCATGGCCCGAGGCGCGACAGAGTGCTCTATAACTCTGTCGCGGCCCAGACACGCGACTGGGTCTCAGCCCGAACCTCCTCAGGAACCTATAAATACCAGGTGAGCTCTCTGAAAAAAGGGGATCCGATCCAAAAAAGAAAAAAACAGGGAGAAACACTTAAACCCTTTGATTTAAGCAATACTTTCTCCTTTTCTTATATACACCAACTCCCGATCACTGACTTGATAGTCGGAGCGCGCGTGCAGGGACAAATCCCTGCCCCCTCTGATTCCTGTTGTTTTTGCAGGATATACAAAGAACACGTGGATCAAATTGCATCGACGTCACCCTTTCGTCGTTAGTGTAATCAGACTACGCGAAAGGTATTTTCTGGTTGCTGTCAGGTAGGCAACATCAATAACATTTTGACCTCATTGAATAACATTTCTAGTTATATGGAGAATTATGTTCATATAAAGCTGAAATAAAATAGTTTTAGTTTTCGTGTAAGTAATAGTATTAAATTAAACAATTTATTGAAAATAAAAACTCAAAATGCTTCAAGTAATTAAATATATATGACTTCTTACATTTTGTATTTTGTCAAGTAAATATCGATTCTTTTTTACATGAGTTATATCATGAACATGTGTAAATGTAAATTTTAAATTCTCATAAAAAAAAGGTGTAATCATTAAATTTTATAACTTGCTTCTTAATTATTTATCCATAATAGATGTCACAACCGATACAATGATTTAATTGTGGCTTGTCAAATAGAGTAATTTCCGTTGAGTTTCCACTATGATTTAAAAAAAATACATAATAATTAATTAATTAATTTGATATATGCATTAATTAATAAATTTTCTAACACTTACCTTGCGTTTTGGATTTCTATTACCATTTTCTTTACGTTTTCATCCCGATCTTCTTGATTAACAATTGAACTTATCAAGAGTAGGTTAAAATTATAATTAATCAAATTAATTAAAACACGTGAAATTTAAAAACATTCTATAAAATTAATGTTAATATATCTATCAAATATATTTTATCATCATAATCCGATCGAATAACTTTTAAACTCCATAGACTCAATGTATATCATTGCGTGAATGTGATCATCGCATAAAAAAAATATTGAGCAGATTTATTAAAGAAACGCACATTAACTCTTAGATAGGAATTATGTAAAATCAAGAACCTACATTTTCATCCACTTCAACATTATTATTAAGAATCACAGCATGCCCCATTCCAATGATTCTGACTTTAATCTTCCATTGATTACTATTTGTCATGAGAATTACTAACCCTGCATCATGATCTACAATAAATTAACAAAAAAATTGTGTTAAACAAATATTAAACACAATTAAATTAAGATGCACAAAATTTTGTAAATACATGTATATCAATAAAATTTAAAATATTAAGTCATGTATGACACCTTTGAAAAACATCATAAAAAACTTTAGTGCATTTGGCATTATTTGTGCATGAATGCATATCATCATCATTATTTTAAATTAAGAATTTTTTTACTCATCCAATGATATTACTTTGGAAGCAGCTCCATACAATTGGTCATGAGTGAAAAACCACTTTTGACTTATACATATCGATATTTTAAAATTTTTCGGCTCGATCCTAAATTAAAAGAGAGGTGAATTGGTTTTAAAAACTTTTCTTAGCTTAACAACTTTTCTGCATAGAGTGCAACCTATACTTACCAAGCTAAGCACAATGCAAGAACAAGTAAGGCAAAGAATGAACAACCAGTAAACAATTTAAGAGTGTAAGGTAGAGAAGTTTTACATAAAGATTTATAGAGGTTTCACACTCTTGTCCATATCCTCTACCTTGACATTCTTCCATGAATTTTTCACCGAATTCACTATCTTTATGATGGTACAACCTTTCTTTTTTCTAAGTTCACTGAGAAACTTCCTTTTTGCATGTTCAAGGATTATCGTTTATTTTTCACAAGCTAAAGGATAAACCTATACTTTCCTTTTGCAGGTTGATGGATAACCTTTACAATTGCTATTTTTACAGACTTAAGAGTGACATTTACAACAACTCTTTTTTCTGGCTTAACAATGAACCTTTATCTATCCAACCTCACTTTTAAAGATAAGCACTCGAGAGAACTCTCTCCTTACAAAATTAGGCATAGGTTTACAATATACTTATAAGATATGCATCTATTAAGGCTGAATGAAAACACTTTAACTTAAAGGAAGATGATCAAGACAATGAATGTGAAGAATTGAACCTTGTCTCGAGTATAATTTTTTATACGAAATTTTGGTTCTTTTTCATTTTGCTTAAAGTTTCCAGCTTTTATAGCTTTACTTCAAGGCATTTGTTGTTTGGATGAATCTTTCGGTTGGTAGACTAAAAATTTTGTCCGACAGAACTTGTATGGTTTGAAATGTATCGATATTTTTTTTAATATATTGATACTCTTAAGTGGAATTCTACACAAACAAAGCAAACAATATTGAAATGATCTTAAATTATATCGATACGTAAAATAGAGTATGAACTTTTATTTTGATGTCATGATATTATATCGATACTCTGTTAGTCATGCTAATATTCAAATTCATATTATATTGATGCATATTCAACTAATATTGATACTTCTATATAAAACACATACAATTAGCTTAAGAGTTTAGGATATTTTTAGGGATGAATATGCATATATAATCTTTAGTTTTGAAACGATACATATTTGACTTCTTCACATATATTAAGCATGATCAAACAATATTTAAACAATCATGCAATCATTCTAATAATTAAAATTATATTCCTCTAAAATTTATTAAGGTTATATCAAAATTATAATATTTTTTAATAAAAAAAATCATAATATTTCAAAACCAACAATTTTCTCTCTTTAATATGACAAAATTTAATATGAATTAATTTTAATTTTTATATATTTCTTCTAAATGATATGAATCTTCAAATATTTTACAAAATCATTAATCTTCCTAAATTCAAGCATAATTATGATTTTGCATGAGAGTTCATTGCTATAATCCTCTTTTACTCCCTTCTTCGAAATGCTTTCATTTTGGTTTTAACTTACTACATTTTTCTCCTTTTTTTTTGTCGTATTAAAAAAAAATAGTTTCATGGCCTCCTTTTCCTACTATTCTAGGTAGATTCTTCAAAAATAACTCATATTAATCAATTTCCTCTCACTCCTCCATACCCAGGCCAGCGGTGCCCCTTCCACTGTCTCCCAATCCTATATCCTAGCAGCAGCAGCCTGTCAACCGCCATTTCCGACGATTCCATCCCAGCAGCGGCGCCTTCGTGTCTCTACTGAATCCCGATCCTATCCCAGCGGCACCCCGTCTCTCTCTTTCCCTTAGAGTTACTGCGGTCTGCAACAGCAGCATTGGAGCTCAAGTTCTGTAACTCTGTATTTCTCTGAACTTTAATTTTGTTCTACATCTTGTTCTGATTTATGCATTAGTTGTTGAATCAGTTGTTTTTTGTATCTGTGAGAATATGTTTCATATTTGTGAAATTTATTCCAGATTTGTTGAAGCTCAAGGACACTCGCTTTGTTTTATGGTTGATGCCTGTAATACTCTGATGGGCTATTTTTAAGAGTGACTTGAGTTTATGCATTATGGAGATTGCCGTTTCTTTTGTTCTTCCTCAATTTTCTCTTTTTCTTCTCTTATCTCTCTAGTTTCTACTCATTTTCTGTTGCTTTCCCCTACTTGAGACATTATTTATGAACCTTAAAAAATATAGTCACGTTGAAGGAGGTAATTTTTACTTGATTTATATTTTCTGTTGCTCGCTACTGCTTCTCCTTTAGAGTAAGAAGAGATGAAAAGGTTAAGTACTTCATGATGTTTTGTTGAAATGGTATTCTGATATAATGTTCAATGTTTTGCTTTGCTTATGTTTGTCCAAGAACAGATCAGTGACATTGCAAGTTGCATAAGACATTTAACTGTAGATTGAAATGGAAGTCATTTGGATCGTTTTTAGTAAGATGTTAGATTTAAGTTTTGTCTTATCTTTTTCCTGAAAGAAACAGTAACAAAATGTGGAAATGCTAGGTAAGTTGCATTCTCAAAATTAGTTTGAGAGTCAAGATAATCAGGTAATTGAACAGGTTTGGGTAGTAACAGGTATTGTCAAAATTATTACGGTAGGGTTCGGGCAGTAAAGTTAAAAATAATCAGGTAATTGTAGGATTTGGGAAGTATAAGATATAACTGGGTTTGGGTACCTCAAAATTAATCGGTAGCCTACCTGTTGTCATCCCTAAACTAGATGGAAAAGCGGCATGGTCACTTGTCTCGCCGGTGACACTCTTCCTATTTCTCTTGCAGATTGTTCTCTTCATCTCTTAGATCGGGAAAGTTCTCTTGTTTCATCCTTTGAGTTACTTTTTTTCTTTTTCATCTCCGCGTTTAAAAAGTTGAAATCTTGAAAAAAACTTAACAAGATAAAGATTGACTTTACCTATTTACGATGAAAACCGAGACTTTTATTGTCGTTGTTATATGCCTAACTAAGGTGTGTCTCCTTTTGTATATTCATCTTTGAGTTATTTATTTATTACAAACACTTTTTATGGCTGCTCGTTAACATGTTTGATTGGTCAAATGAATATTGAGGCAATAAAATTGTATATTTAGATCAAGATTATTTATTTGCCTCTAAGAACAATTATTACTTGCACCTAAAATTTAAGGTCAGAGTGACTGTCTTTTGGGCATAAAAGATGGTGACTACGAAGATTAAACAGAAGTGAATTGGATCCTGGATATGTTTTTAACTCTCGTTCTTGATTACTATCAAATAGTGATACCAGACTGGGATTTGTTGCATTAAGAAAGATGCCAAATATTGACAGCCCTCTTAACTCGGCTGCCCTCACTAGTCTTTTTTGCTTATGGCTGTTGGGAGATTCCCTTCAAATAAACTCACTTAAGCTTCTGACCAAAAAAATATCTCACTTAAACTTGGAGGAAAATTTTTTATGGTCTCACTGTGATGGTAGCCATGACAAATGACAATTTTAAAACATTATAGTTTAATCAATTAAGTATAAATTAACTATACCAGAGATGAAACAAGGATCTGTTTCTTAGCTAAGTCAACTTTCTAGTTGGAGATGGCAGCCTAGTTAGCTAGTTTATACAAGTCCTTTTAGGGTCAGAAAACTGAAACTACCATAGTATATTTCACATTGGCAATTGCATCTTTTAGCACGTCACTTCTTGTAGATTTTATTAATGATCCAACTACATGAGCCTTTGAAGAATATTCTAACTATTCTGTGTTGATTATAGGTGTGAGTGTGCAACAATCCTTTTTAGATCCTTCCTTTGTTGCTTCATCCTCGGTCGACAAAGTATGTTTATAATTTCTTTTCTTTAATCATTGTGTTAACTTGAAAATTTATCTAAACTTGACATCTAATATATTTTAAAGATGAATAATTTGATTTCTTTTGTTATCGTTTCTTTCATTTGTTTTTACTTTTTATTGTTATTTATTTAATAGAGTGTAGAATGGTATTGAATGGTAAATAGTAGAGGAAGCACTGAAAGATTGAAAAATGAATTGAAAGCTGTGATTGGAACAAATGAATTCTACATGATCTTAACATCCATAAATTATAAATTGAGGATTAGTAATGATTTTCTTAGAATAAGTCAAAGGTTTGCTTCAATGTTTTGCTTGAAATTTGAAACTTGTTTCCCTTTCCGATATCTGTTAGAGTTCTCAGGTTGGTTGAATAGGAGATTAAATTTCATGGTCTCTTGATGCTAAATTTATCTTCATTAATTAAGTTGGTAATTCTAATGTTTTTTTAATCAACTGCTGTCAAACACCAAAAATTGAACTGGTATTTGTAAGTAAAGAGGCATCATTGTCTCATTGAATTAGGTCAAAAATTTGTTTTAGTGAGATGAACATTTTTTAAATAAAAATGTTTTGTTTTTACCCTTTGATCAAAGGTAAATGGTTCTTTGTGAATGATGATTTAGGCTCATCAAGCACCTTGTTAATGGTAAAAAAAAAAAGATTTTTGGAAAGCAAATAGCCACACGAATATTCACTGCTGCTATTATTACTATTTACTACTCATTAATTTTGAATTTTGAGTTTGTTACCTCACAAAAAGTCATAATTAAAAATCAAACTGTGCTCTTAGATATTAAATAGGTGGTAATTGCGAGTTTGTGATCTCATAAAAAAGTCATAACATAAAATGGAAAATCAAATTGTTATATTTTTAGAGAAACCTTAGCTTTTTATTTGATTAGATTTGCCTCAAAATAATTATAAAGTCAATTAAATGCAGACTAATAATATTAAATATAAATAATTATATCTTAAAAAATAAATTTAAATAATTATTTCTTAATAAATAATCTTAAATAATTATCTCTTAATAAATAATCTCATGGTTGTACATCTACATAACATATAGATATCTTATGTTTTTAAGTTTCACACCACACACCTTACAACATAAGAGTCAGTTGAAAGATTTAAAAAGCCCTAAGAGCAAATATTGTGTAGCATCATTGTACAGGGAAGTTCTAGAAGAGAGTCTAGAATCGCTAATTTGATATTATCAAC
Source organism: Firmiana major (assembly GCA_033439115.1). Lineage (NCBI taxonomy): Eukaryota > Viridiplantae > Streptophyta > Magnoliopsida > Malvales > Malvaceae > Firmiana > Firmiana major. The sequence goes on along the minus strand of CM065908.1, from coordinate 2,492,222 downwards.
TTGTAAATATCTTGTATAATGTATGAACTTAGAAACAATATAAAAAGTTTACAGCAAACTTTAAGAAAGTTTTAAGTTGGAGTGTTCTATGATTGTAATATAGTGATACATGGGTTAATCTTGTGGGATCGGAAATTATGTCATGTAGTGACACTTGGCTTAATTTTATAGAATCTAAAATTTCTTTATTGAAGTGACATTTGACCTAATCTTAATCACACATTGTAAGAGAAATTTTTTATGTAAAACTAGCAATCTAAAATCCATTCACATAAAAGGGCTTATATCATGGCACATAATTGATCCAAAGAAGTCTTTCACATGGTAGAGGACCATGAAGAACTCTATGCTTCATAAACCAAAACTGTAACAACAATGATTAACACTAACATGCATTATATAAAATAAAGAATAAAATATAATCAAAAGTCTTTGAATAAATGATTTATATGATACTTGCAGGTCTTATTGTTTTGTTGCAATTCATTGAATGAATTACTAACAATCTTTCTCTCCCAAACGTCACTTTTTTTCATTATTAATTTTTCTTCTTTTTTGTTCTTAAGTTCTTTGCCTCTGCTATCTGCTATATAAACCCAAAATCAAAACCCAAGTAGAAAGATCAAAGCTTTACCAAAATGGGTTCTCTCCAGCTTTTTCACAGCTCTTCGGTTTCGTTTTCTTTGGTGGCGAATCTTCGCCATTCGTTGAACAAAAAGAGAGTGAATGCATGTCTAAATGTGGACGTAGAAGCACCAAATCCATTGAAATCAAAGTCAAATGGAAGCAAGGAAGTGATAGAGGAGGAAGGGAAAGTTCTTGTTGGAACGTATTCAAGAGCTCCTGTGGTTCTGTCTAGTGGTAAGGGTTGTAAATTATATGATCTCGAAGGACGAGAGTTTCTTGATTGTGCAGCCGGGATTGCTGTCAATTCGCTTGGTCATGGGGATCCTGATTGGCTCAGGGCGGTTACAAAGCAAGCTAATATTCTTACTCACGTTAGTAATGTCTACTATTCCATTCCTCAGGTGAGAGTTTTCTTATTCGATTTAGATTTTTTTTGGATTTTGATTTATGGATATTCTTTTTTTTTCATTGAAAAGGTGAATCTTTTTTAGTTGAATTTAATTTTGATATTCGATGTTGGATTATTGAATTTTAGTTAGCTGTGCTTACATTTCTCACCAGATATAATAGGTGGTTTTTTTTTTTTTTCGTTTTTTTCTCTAAAATGTTATTAGAAAATAAAAACAAATGAGATGAAGTAAAATTATAAAAAATTGAATAATTAATTTAATATAATTTTAATGTTAATGTAATTTTCCTATATCATCAGTGTAATACTATCACATGTTTTAAGATAAAATTACATTTTTTTTTCATTTTTCTTTTTAGCAGCAAAAAAAATTATCAAACCTGCATTAAAGTTGTTAAAATTCTGTTATGAAAGAATTTGTATTCTCCTCGTTAGATTACAACGAAGTCTTGTACAAGTATTTATACGAAAAAGGCTGGAAAGTCACCTCAAAAAACTAACAACCTTAACTGAATTCCCAACTAACTTGTTGAGTCAGCAAATTCATTAACTAATTAATCGACAAATACGCTGTTAATAATACAAGTAGAAAACAAAAAGAAAATTTCACATATGAATTTTACTTTAGCCCCCTCAAAGTGGAGTGTAGAAGTTATGAATAACAAGCTTTGATAGCAAAGAGTGAAAGCTTCTAGAAGAGTGTGACTTGGTAAAAATGTTAGGAAGCTGAGAAGAAGGAACATGGTGCAATCGAATCACACCAGTTGGAAGTTTCTATTGAATGAGATAACAATTGATTTCGATGTGTTACTTGTGTTCGTGAAACACTGGATTCTCAGCTATGGCTATGGTAGATTTATTGTCAGAAAGCAAGAGGGTAGGGTGAAAATGAGAATTTTGAAGATCATGAAGTAGATATAAGCCATTATAATTCATAAGAGAGGCAATTGCCCTATACTTTGCCTCAGAAGAAGATTTGGAAATCGTGTGCTGCTTCGTAGACTTCCATGAAATGAGAGCACCACCAAGGAAGACGCGGAAGCCAATGACAAATTGTTGAGTATCTGGGCATGAAGCCTAGTCTGAGTCATTGAATGCCTTCAATTGCCAGTTAGAAGTGGCAGAGAAAAATAAACCTTGACCTGGATTTGCTTTGATGTATTGAAGTACTCTGTGCAATTACCAAATGAGGATCGGTTGGTTTGTCTAAATATTGGGATAGCTGTTGAACTGCAAAAGACAAGTCTGGTTATGTGCTGGTTAAGTAAAGCAAATGGCCAACCAATCGACTGTACAAGAAAGGATCTTTCAATGGAGTGCCAAATGTTTTTGAAAGTTTGAGGGAAGAAACCATTGGAGTAGAAACTGGTTTACAACTGATAAAACCAATGTCTTGAAGAATTTGTAAGGCATATTTCTGCTGGCATAGGTTGATACGCTTTGTAGATTGAGCAACCTCAAGACCAAGGAAGTACTTAAGAGTACCTAAGTCTTTAATCTTGGAGGCAGAATCAATCTAAAGTTTGTATCTCGAATAAGATGCTCATCATCGTTGGCTGAGATCACTTCATTAACATCTATAAGTAATGCAATGAAGGAAAAACTTGAATCCTTCACAAATAGAGAATGATATGAAGATGTTTGTTTGAAACCTCAAGCAAGTAAAGCTGTGGTGAGTTTAGAGTACCACTGGCGACTAGCTTGTTTTAATCCATATAGAGACTTCAATAACTTGCTAAGTTGACCTGGTTTGACATTAGGATATCCAAGAGGAAGTTCCATTGGAACACTTCCTTATGTAGATCACCATGCAAGAATGCATTGTTAATATCTAGTTGAGGTAAGGGCCAACTTTTAGTTGTTGATGTTGCCAACAAAGTTCTTATTGTACTCATCTTAGCAACTGGGGAAAAAGTCTCTGTGTAATTAATGCCGAATTGCTGAGTGCATCCCTTTGCAACCAACCTAGCCTTTAACCTATCAATTTGTCCATATGCATTATATTTCACTTTGTAGACCTATTTGCATCCTATTGCTTGTTTAGGAGGCAAATTAGTAATTTCCCAAGTATTGTTTGCTTGCAAAGCTTCTAATTCAGCTTCCATGGCCTTTCTCCAACAATCATGCTTTGCTGCTTGGTTGTAAGTTTGTGGTTCATAAACAGTAGTAATTCTAATGGAGAAGGCTTTATGTGAGGTTGAGCATTTATTATAGTCAGGGACAGAAAGTAATCATAATGTATGAGTACCTAAATCTTTTGTTGCAGAATGCAAAGATTGGAAATGATCAAATTTAGCTAGATTGTAATGATAATCTTGCAAATAGGTAGGAGTATATCTAGTCCTAGTTGACCTTCTAAGGGGAATGGTTTGATCAGAAGCAAATGAGTTGGAGTTTTTGTAGTTTGATTGGACATATTGGAAGGAAGAGATGTAGAAGATGAAAGAAAATCATGATCTCAATTTAGGAAGTGGCGAGATACTATCACAATGTGTAATGATGATCATGATCAGTAAATGAAGTAGAAGAGAAAGGAAAAAGATGTTCATTGAAATGAAGGCTTCACTGGTTTGTAAATTATACAAACCTTTTGTACCAACAGGAAAGCCTATGAAATCACATTTGATGGTTCTAGAGTCTAACTTTGATCTTGGATGGGCCACTGTTGATGTATAGCAGAGACAACCAAACACCTTGAGGTGAGAAAAGGTAGGTGGTTTGTGATATAATAGTTCAAATGGGGTTCTGTTAGAAGGAATTCTGTTTATAAGATGTAAAACATGACTGACAGTCTATCCAAAATTTTTCAAGTGAATTGACTTGAAGTTTCAAGGATCGGGCTACATTCAAGATAAGTTGGTGTTTCCTCTCAACTATATTATTTTGTTGAGGAGTTTGAACACAAGATGTTTGGTGAATATTCCTTAGGAAGAAAGAAGGAAGACACGTTAAATTCCTGACCATTGCTAGTCCTAATGTTTTTGATTTTGGTTGCAAATTGTGTTTCAACAAAAGTTTTGTAATAAGCATCTAGACTCAGATTTGGAGTTCATGAGATATAACTAGGTATTTTTGCTATTATCATCAATATTAGTAAAACATTAATGGTGACCATACAAAGATGCAATATGATAAGATCCCCATGTATCAACATGAATGACGTCAAAACAAGTAGTAGAAGCAGAATTACAAATTTGAAAATGAATCCTTTTTTGTTTTGCAAAATGACCAATATCACAAGGCATTCGTTCTTGTGTACAAATTGAAGAATCCAAATTGTTCAGCAATTTCATTCTAGTATTTGAAACATGACCTAAACGATAATGCCACACATGATTCTGAGACGATGTGAGGAAGCTGCCAATTTGAATTGTGGATGAAGAAATGAAAAAGAATTCACAAGTTGATTAAGTCCTTGGATTTATCTAGCTAATCCAATCATCTTCCAATTCTTGATATCTTGAACAATACTAAATTCATGTTGAAAAATCAAAAAGTAATTAAGAGTTTTTGTTAACTCGCTAACAGAGATCAGGTTGAAAGAAAAACTAGGTACAAATAAAGCATTATTCAAGATAAAGTGTGGAGATAATTTGATTCCAATATGTCATAACAACATACTGACTATTAGGAAGTTTAACAAAAGAATCGGTGACAAATTTGTAGGATTCAAAAAATTTGAGAAAACAAATGATGTGGTCGATTGCTCTGGTATCAAAAAGATATATTGAAGGAAAAGGAGAATGATCAATAGTACAAGTTGCAACAAAAGTACCTGGTTTTTGAGGTAAAGAATGTACAATTTTAGTTACTGCATTAGACAAGGAGTTGGAGAAGAAGACATATCAGCTGATTGAAGCAATGCTAGCCACTTTTGATACTGATCCTTGGTGAATGACATTGGAAAAGAGGCATTAGGATCAATTCTTTGAGTTTCTGACTCATCACTACTCTCCTCCATGTGAGATACGTTTGCCTCAATATGATTTACTGAACCTATCTTATTTCTTGGTTTAAAGCCTAGTGGATAACCTTGCTTCTTGTAACACTTATCAATAGAATGTCCTATATAACCACAATGAGAGCAAATTGGTCTTCTTCCATTTTATACTTCTAAATGATAAATTTCCAATAACTGAACTTGTGACTACTTTGTTTGCAAAAACATTTGACTCAATTTGCTGAGAAGAAGCAGAAATCACAGAATTCCCTTTCTTGCTGAATTATCAGGCAAACACCTTATTCATGGATGGCAACGGCTCCATTAGCATGATTTGTGATCCCACTGTAGCAAAATTTTCATCAATGCCCTTGAGAAATTGTATTGCATAGTCTTTTCTTGTTATTACTTGCAATCTCCAAAGCTTCATAATTGCAAAGTGGATTACAAGAACAGTTAGGGATAGGTCTAAGATTCATAATTTCATCCTAGAGAACTTTCTATTTTGTGCAATAGTCTGTCACATACAATGATTTTTGCTAGAAGGAATAGATCTCTTCCTGCAATTCAGAGACCCTAAAAGAATCTCCCTAAGAAAACCTATCTTTTAGGTCCTTTCATACATCAGCAGCACTATCAAGCCAAATCACACTTTGTGTGATGGAAGGTGAAAGAAAATGCAAGGTCCATGAAAGTACCATGGTGTAACACCTCTCACACGCTGGAAATAGAGGATCATTCTTCGATGGAGTTCAAATTGATCCATCTACAAATTGAAGCTTGTTTTTCAAAAGTAAGGCCATCTTTATTGCTCTAAACCATGAATGATAATTTGATATTGCGAGAACTGATGAAACGAGAATCAAAGTAGGATTCTTGTTTGGATGGAGAAGGAAAGGACTTGAAGGTGATTCTTCAGGTCTCATCGATGAAGACATAATCAAGAGAATGAGAAGAAAAAACTGTTTGGAAGAAAATAAAAGGAGAGAAAGTCAAGCTCTGATACCATGCTAAACTTCTGTAATGAGAGAATTTGTATTCTTCGCATTAGATTACAAAAAAGTCTTGTTCAAGTATTTATACACAAAAGGCTGGAAAGTTCTGCTTAACAAACTAACAACCTTAACTGATTTCTTAACTAACTAACTTGCTGAGTCAGCGAAGTCATTAACTAACTAATCAACAAATACTTTGTTAATAAATACAAGTAAAAAACAAAAAGAAAATTCAACATATGAATTCTCTGTTAGAAATATACAGAAATCGTCCATTTCCTACATAATGATTTCTATTTTGATGCTAGATTGGTAAGGCCGGTAGAGAATATTCATATATTCTTTTTATGGGGAAATAAAAAAACAGATTGCCGTTTCTTTGTTAATTAGAAAATCCTTTCTTTCTCTTGAATTGCTTATGAATGATTGGTTTAATTTGCATGACAGATGTATCAAGTTTTGCTAATGTTTTATGTTTTCTTTTACCTGCTTATCAGATGGGATATATTTTCTTGCTGTAGGTGGAGCTTGCAAAACGTCTTGTGGCTAATTCTTTTGCTGATCGTGTATTTTTCTCAAACTCTGGAACAGAAGCAAATGAAGCTGCTATTAAGTTTGCCAGGAAGTTTCAAAGATTTACACATCCTGATGATAAACAGCCAGCTACCGGTTTTATCTCCTTTACTAATAGCTTCCATGGTAGGACCTTGGGAGCCCTTGCTTTGACAAGTAAAGAGCAGTATCGTTCACCGTTTGAACCTCTAATGCCTGGAGTTACTTTCCTGGAGTATGGCAACATACAAGCTGTAAAAGATCTTATCCAGCATGAAAAAATTGCTGCTGTATTTGTTGAACCCATTCAGGGCGAAGGTGGAATTTACAGTGCAACAAAAGAATTTCTGCAAGCTTTACGTAAGGCATGTGATGATGCTGGATCCCTCCTGGTTTTTGATGAGGTACACGTCTTCCCATCTCTTAGAAATTAGTTCAATTCAGATGTTAGATCATATCTTCTTAATGTCTTGATCAGATTTAACTTGTGGTATCTACCTCTTTTATTTTTGCCAAACAACCTAAGGCATGGATTATGTAAATAATAAAACTGTATAAGCAAAACAAGTTTTATACATATTTGGTACTCATTATGAGGATAAAGTGTCTTACCTGCTATACAAATGGAAAGTTATCTAGTGAAATTACAGTGGACTTGATGAAACTGTGGTTAATCATAATTTAAATTCAAAAAGAAATAAACTGAAAGCTCTTACATTCTGCTTGAAACAAAATTGTAAGATATTCACATATTGCATTAAAGTCATAAATTTTCTTACAAGGATCAAGATTGAGAGTTTACGAGTAAACTTTAACTTGATAATAATGTGTTTTAGTAGATTAGTTGTAGTTAATCATATTTTCTTCTTATCACCAATACACTAGTTCCAATTTTAAAAGCATATGAATACTTTACAAACAATCATTTAGTAGTGAAAGGTTATTTTTTTTAGTGCTAAAGGGATGTGTCAAAAATGTTTTTCTAGCATAAGATCTATGTGCTGCTTTACAATAGGCAGGATGGTAGCTCTGTTTTGTTTCATCTATGCCTATATTCATCCTCTGTAAGGATTATAACAATTTGTTATTGTTGTTGCACTTACTCTCTTATTCCTAGGTTCAATGTGGATTGGGTCGAACTGGTTATCTCTGGGCACACGAAGCATACGGTGTATTCCCAGATATAATGACACTCGCCAAGCCTCTTGCAGGAGGTCTTCCAATAGGTGCGACATTAGTAACAGAAAGAGTTGCTTCTGCTGTAGTCCATGGCGACCATGGAAGTACTTTTGCGGGTTCACCTCTTGTGTGCAGTGCTGCTATTGCTGTTTTAGATAAAATAGCAAACCCTAGCTTCTTGTCCAGCGTCTCAAAGAAAGGTCATTACTTCAAAGAGTTGTTGATCCAAAAGCTTGGAGGAAATCCGCATGTGAAAGAAGTGCGAGGTTTGGGTCTTATAATCGGAATAGAGCTGGATGTGTCTGCTTCACCCTTAGTAGACGCCTGTCGAAATTCCGGTCTCATAGTATTAACTGCAGGAAAAGGAAATGTTTTGAGACTGGTGCCACCATTGATCATCTCAGAGAAAGAATTGGAGTATGCAGCTGAGATTCTATATGAATGTTTACCAGCACTTGATAATTGTAACTGAGGTTCCAAATGAGACATTTAGAATTGATAAAAAAGTTTGGTTCCAATTGAGACATTTAGAATGTTTAATCTTGTTTGTGAAATTTGCAGCTTTAATGTTAAACTAATCAAACAACCAAAATTCCATTATTATTTTAAATACAGCTACAAACTCTTTTCTTCTTATAGGAAAATTACTATTAGTTCAATAAGTAACAAAGAAAAGTCAAGCATCTCAATATTTAGTTCAACAATTAGTTTCATGTATTTTTCGTTCAAAAAATAATTTTTGGTATCTTTTTTCCTAAATAAGAAGGAAAGCCCAAGTAATTAAATGTTGAATAACAAATAATATAAATTGTAATAAATAAAAATTCACAAATATTTATTTTGTGATGAATAGTTTAAATTATTCGGACCAAGTCAATACATTGTCGTGTTTGAGTTTGATTTTATTCAATAGCTTGAGGTTTAAAGTTTAACTTGAGCTCAATTGAACTTATTTTTCATATTTGACTTTGGTTCATAATTTATTTGGCTCATTTGAGTTTGATAAATTATAAATATAAAAATTAAAAATTATATTTTTGTCATTTACTTATAATATACATCTTAACTATATTAGAAAAATAAAATTTCGATTAAACTCGTTAAATTCTAGAATTAACTGTTAAAATTCATGAATTTGCCTATATTTATTACTTGAATTCTTTTGATGATGAATAAATCAATTCACGTAATTGTTTCTAATAATTAACAAGTGCATTAACCAGCACTTTACATATTAGTTCGTAACAATTATACTATGATGCAAAGTGTTACATGATCATTACTCTCTTTTGGTAAAATTGATTTATTAGAGTATGTAACGTCACCTCTTATACACTCAATAACCTTCCATTTCATATTCGGTATAGAATTGAAACACATTACTTATTTCTTTTGGAGGATATAACCGAAAAAATCAACTTATTAGAGTGTGTAACGTCATCTCTTATATATCCAATAACTATATCCAATAACTTTCCCTTTCATATTCAATATGAGATTGAAACACTCAACTTATTCTCTTTGGAGGATATGACGTGACATTCTTTCTCACCTAATATCATGATATCCTTGTCATGACTAACCCTTTGAAGCCAACACTTTTTTACCCCTCTAAGGGACTCGACGTGGAATCGGATGATCAAAGATTAGCTATTGTTGTGCATGATAAAAGAATAATAAAAGTATGTCATGTGGTGCACGAAGAATGTACCACGTTGCATATGAAGAAAACATATGAAGTGATACAAGCCCTAAGTAAGATAAAAATGGCAAAAATGTAATTAATGACAGAGTAAATCCCTATAAATAGGGGTCAGGTATGATTCGTTAACCTAATTCGGAACTTCCCTATTGAAACCTTGCCCAATTCTCTGGCTGACTTAAGCATCGGAGTGCCAACGCAGGAAAAAACCCCTGCGTCCCTCTGATCTTTCTCTCTTTTGCAGAGGCATTCTAGAACACGAGACGCGAAGATCGAGGTGAAGACGTCTGCAATTCGACATTGTTGTAATCGAGCAACAACAATTGGCGCCGTCTATGGGAATCGAAAGAAAAGCTTTTGACAACGATGGTACGAACACGCTCAACAGCAATCAGAAGTGAAGAAAGTGAGAATATAGCGAGCTCTCCAATGACTGACTTGGGTGATGACGTTTCGAGAGAGAGAGGGTCGGATATGGTGACAGTTCCTATAGCCGAATTCGAAGCCATGCAGAAGCAGAGGGAAGAGACCGTCGAAGCACTGCGGACTATGGTTGGTTTGTTCAAGGGAGCCTTTCCGCAAGTAAACCTGCCGCTGACCGTCCAGAATTTGGTAGGAGAAGGGCGAACTGCGCGAAGCCCTGATGCGCGAGAGCCTCGCGGCACACCGGCGACAGAGCCTCCCCTCACACTGGCGGCAGACCCTCGCGGCACACTCGCGACAGAGCCTCACGGCACTCCCGCGGTAGACTCTCACGGCATCATGCCGCAAGACAATCACGGCAACTTGCCGCAAGACCCTCACGGCAACATGCCGCAAGACCCTCACGGCATACCTGCATTGGACCCTCGCGGCATGACTGCACCTGACTCTCACGGCATGCCTGCATTGGACCCTCGCGGCATGACTGCACCTGACTCTCGCGGCATGCCTGCATTGGACCCTCACGGTATGCGTGTATTGGACCCTCGTGGCATGCCTGCATTGGACCCTCGCGGCATGCCGGCACCTGATTCTCGCGGCATGCCCGCACTGACTCTCGCGGCACGACTGTATTGGACCCTCACGGCATACCTGCATTGAACCCTCACGGCATGCGCACGGCGGACTCTCACGGCAGTGGAGCGCGAGACCCTCACGGCAGGGGTGCACGAAACTCTCACGGCATGGCCGCGCAAGACCCCCCGTTTGCTTCGTGCGCCACGTGGCGCGTTCTTCGCGCGCCACGTGGCGCACTCATAACACGGGGATGCCAGCTTACGCGAGACCCTCACGGCAGGGGTGCGTGAGATCCTCGCGTCATGGCCGCACGAGACCCTATGTGTGAGACTGAGGAAGATATGAGGCGTCAGGATATGGGAGACCCTGTGCGTGAGGCCTCGGAAGGCTTGCAGCACCAAGTTACGGAAGACCCCATGCGCGAGACTCCAATGAACTGGAGACATCAGAGTGTTAAAAAATTACGGCGTCATGGTACAAAGAATTCAACACGGGAGATTGTTGGTGGTCGGAGACGCCAAAGTACTAGAAACCTTGAGGGTCCGGCTCGAGTAGACTCTGGATATTTGGGCGTCGAAGATCCTTGGCCCCAGAACACAAACAGCCCACCAAACAACGGAATCAAAGATGTAGGAATGACAGGGTCTCATGTTGAGAGAGACTCGAAAATAGATCCAGCACGAAACCTTGAAACTGGAATGACAAACTTTCAATCTCAGACTCGTCAAAACCGAACTCAAGGTAACAGGAAAGAAGCTATGGACTGCGGCCAAGCTGATGCATACGATGCTAAGAAAGTGAAAAACAGACATGTCTCCAAGGCACAAGTTGCCACTTATATGAAAAGAATGGTGGAACGAATCTTAGAAGAGAAAAGATTGGTTCAAACTGAAGAAAACCAGAGAAGGAGAATCCCATTCAGTACAACGATCATGAGAAAACCGTTGCCCCCAAAATTCAAAATGCCGCAGATGACGATGTATACGGGAAAAACTGACCCTTATGACCACATTCAGAACTATGAGTCATTGATGCTATTACATGGATGAGAAGATGAGATCATGAGTGGAGCATTCCCATCAACTTTAACTGACCATGCACTAAAATGGTTTAATAGTTTGCTAGAGGGGTCTATTTCGTCTTTCAATCAATTAAGAAGCGAATTCCTGAAGGCCTTTGTGATAAAAAGCCAGAAAAGGAAGGAGACCACCTATCTGCTTACCTTAAGGCAGGGGAGCAAGGAATCACTCAAAAGCTATGTGGATCGGTTCCGTAATGCTACTCTTGAAATACATGATCTACAAGTTGGAGTAGCTGTGACAGCTATGCTACAAGGGACAAGGTCTGAAAAGTTGCAAGAGTCGCTATCTTTAGATCAGCCAACGACGATCTCAGACTTGTTCTCTAGAGCAGATAAATATATCACTCAAGAAGAAGTGATGAAAAGGATACCGACGCTGAACTACATATAAGGGAGTTCAAAGAAAAGAAACCCTTACCATCATCGGGCTACCTAAGCCATCACCAATGCCTTGAAAGAAGATGGAAAGGTCACAAGGCAAGAGGATAGCAAAAATGCGGAATATCAACCACTTGCAACTACACTGGCAGCGAGACTTTATGACATTTAATATTATTTTTTGTTAATTCAACTATGGGTTGAAATTTAATTTATTGAACTATTATTTATGCCATATTGATATTTTATTGGCTGTTGAGATTCGCACATAATTGATAAATGACTGATCGCACCAGCTACACATGTGCAGGGGCTTCAAGCGAAAAATGCGCGAGGTAAGCCACGAACAAAATGTACGAGAGCTTGAAGCGAAAAATGCGCGAGGTAAGCCACGCACTCAAGACAAAGGGCTTGAAGCGAAAAATGCGCGATGTAAACCATGAAGAAAATGTGCGAGAGCTTGAAGCGAAAAGTGCGCGATATAAGCTAAGCACTCAATCAATGGCTTGAAGCGAAAAATGCGCGATGTAAGCCATGAAGACAATGTGCGAGAGCTTGAAGCGAAAAGTGCGCGATGTAAGCTAAGCACACAATCAAGGGCTTGAAGCAAAAAATGCGCGAGGTAAGCCACGAAGACAATGTGCGAGAGCTTGAAGCGAAAAATGCGCGATGTAAGCTAAGCACACAACCAAAGGGCTTGAAGCGAAAAATGCGCGAGGTAAGCCACGAAGAAAATGTGCAAGGGCTTGAAACGAAAAATGCGCGAGGTAAGCCACGCACTCAAGACAAAGGGCTTGAAGCGAAAAATGCGCGAGGTAAGCCACGAAGAAAATGTGCGAGGGCTTGAAACGAAAAATGCGCGAGGTAAGCCACGCACTCAAGACAAAGGGCTTGAAGCGAAAATTGCACGAGGTAAGCCACGAAGACAATGTGCAAGAGCTTGAAGCGAAAAGTGCGCGATGTAAGCTAAGCACACAAACAAAGGGCTTGAAGCGAAAAATGCACGAGGTAAGCCACGCACTCAAAACAAGAGCTTGAGAATTAGAAGGCTAGAGAATTTGACTTCAGAATCTAATGTAACGACTTGACCTGAGGCTACAATGAGAACATATGTACTCTTCCGCAAGGTTATACCTAGCGAAAGAGTGGGGAGCAATTGTTGTGCATGACAAAAGAATAATAAAAGTATGCCATGTGGTGCACGAAGAATGTACCACGTTGCATATGAAGAAAACATATGAAGTGATACAAGCCCTAAGTAAGATAAAAAGGGTAAAAATGTAATTAATGACAGAGTAAATCCCTATAAATAGGGGTCAGGTATGATTCGTTAACCTAATTCGGAACTTCCCTATTGAAACCTTGCCCAATTCTCTAGCTGACTTAAGCATCGGAGTGTCAACGCAGGAAAAAATCCCTGCGTCCCTCTGATCTTTCTCTCTTTTGCAGAGGCATTCTAGAACACGTGACGCGAAAATCGAAGTGAAGACGTCTGCAATTCGACATTGTTGTAATCGAGCAACAACAACTATGATATGACTTGTCATGTAACTATCGTCTCCCTGCAAAACCAGCTTATTAAAGTATATAGCACAACTTTTTATATGCTTAAAAACTTCTTGTTTTGTATCTTATGTGAGATTTAAGTACCAAATCTACTCCCTTTTAGAGATCATGACATGTGAAAAGCATGTTTCTCTTATGATTAATTGGATACAATATAGAAACTATTTCAAATTTATACTATTTGAAAAAGAGTAATGAAGTAGCAATAGTATCAATGTGTATGGATAAAACAATTGATAAATGCTGAAGAAAATCTAGGATGATTTATATAGGAGTGCCACCTATGCGATTCTCATCTTATTTTAGAGAAGTCATTAATTAAAAGTGTCAACGAATAAAATATCTATTAATTTTGAAATATTTATATTTTAATTTGATTATTTTTATAATATCTGAACTTGATTTATTATTCGATTATTTTGATTTGTATTATTTTAATCTCACTCATATAATATACTAATTAATTATTCAAATTCGTTACATACCCGTTTATTAAATTAAAGTTTGACATTTAAATTTTAATTTAAAATCAATTTTAAAATAAATTATTAAAAATTAAATTAAATTTATAAAAATAAATTAAAGTTTAGGAAATTTAATGAATAAATTCAAATAAATAATTTTATAAATAAAAATATAAATATCATATTAAAAAAATTATTGGCTTTCTCGACCTGTTATTAATAATGCTTGTTGGGTTGTCTCCAAATTAATTACAATTTTTCTGCAATATAGATTAAGAGAACCTCCCAATGTGAGATAGAAAAGTGCAACATCTTAGAAAACTAATCAATCCTCAAAGTCTGATGAAATAAAATATCGACACCATTATTAGAGTTTAACAATAAAAGAAAAATGAAATGCTTATTAGATCAATCATCTGACCAAGTTCTGCCTTCAACTGTTGCAATAACTCTCTTGTTCTTCTTCATGTTGCATTCTGAAATAAGAAGATAAAGTTTGTAATTAGCACGCAAAGATTTAGGATGAAAATGCTACCAGGCTATACTAAAGATGACCTTAATCGGCGACAGAATTCCGTTGCTGATACACTTCAACGACAGAATAATCATCGACGAAAATTCGCCGTTGACATGTTTCAGCGACGAAAAGAAGCATTAAAAAAATTTGTAAGAAAAGGTATTAATCAACGATGGAATATTCTGCGAGGCATTTAGCGACGGAATTTTCGTCGCTGATTAATTTGAGCGACGGAATAATAAATAACTTCAATTTCGAGAAATTCGACTGTCTTCAGCGACGGAATTTCGTAGTAAAATTCGTCGAAAAATGTAAATTATATATTTGAAACGTATAGCGACGGAATTTCGTCACAAATTCGTCGTTAATTTATTTTTTTACAGACGAAATTATTCCGTCGGTAAAATTCCGTCGCTGAAAGTATATTTTCTTGTAGTGCTTCTTTATACAAGCATGAATATTATGATAAAATAGAATCAACCTGATAAATGCATGTTCATATAGGAACTCAACTTTGTCACTCAAGCATCCAAGTTTAACAATATGATTCTCATTAATTGTTCATAAACTGAGACTGGGTTTGAATCTCACCGCACCGGTAACAATATATAAGATAAAAAAGTGAAAGAATATAATTATTCTATATATATTTTTAATTGTCATTTTTCATCGAAATCAATTTTACTGTTATCCAAACTAACCCTGAAACGTAAAATTTTATTCATATCATATTAGATGCAAGAAAAAAACGAAGTCTTTCTTATTCAGTTAGGTCAAAGTTTAGTAGTGAGATTGAGAGCATGATTAAATTTAAGAAAAAATGAAGAGGATATATGCAAGCTTTGCATGTGTTGATTTAGATTCAGATACCTTCATGTATCAAGTTCTCACAGTTGTTACGTGCTTCATGAGCACGTCAACTATTTCTTTTGATACCCTTGAGGCTGATTCTGTCAAGGTTTTAATCTTCATTTCAGTTTCCTCTTCCAGCTGCTTCACAGTGCTCCCAGAGCTTCCGCTTGTCTGCAAAGATTGCAGCTAGGTTAATATTTCATTGGCAGTGTATGTGGTTAACAAAGGTGTTAATATTTATGACAATGCCAACAATTATATTATGAAGATGAACATTTTGTGGAAAAATATCTGTCTAAAAAGATAATTGTACCTCGGAAATTTGATTTTGGTATTCAGTTTCCATGTGAGAGCGATGAAGGGTCACATCCTTTTCAGCCTCTTCTTTTGCTTGCCTTAACCTAACCATCTTCACTGAATAATGCATGACGAAATGATAATTAAAAATATTATATTAAAATTTTTAAAAATTAAGATAAAATTGTAAATGTGACGTGATAAAAAATTTGATCATGTCGCACTGGATTCCTTCTGAAACCAGACGGAACTGTAGTAAGCTAATTTTGGTTAGTATGATATCTGAATTTGGAAGTGAAGCATTTCGGTTAGGTTTCTTACAATTTCTAGCACTTGAAACTATGTGTTGGGCCTCCTGCTCTGCAGTTAGCAACAGTTGAATGCCTCCTTGGCCTTTAAAGGAATCCATTGTCACTGTCAACCTATAACATGTACGTAGACAAGTCACAAGAAAACCATAACTTATGAATAAAGAGAAAAATCACTTGCATAATCAGAATTTAGGAGGAGTGCAAAGGTTGTCTTCAATGCATGCATTTTTTGTATTAGAGCCGAATTTCGATTCTTATGGATAAAATTTTGAAAGTAAAATCTCGAATGCATCAAACTGAAAATATACCCTAAAATTCACATAGAGCAAACCTTGTATGCAACTTTACATCAAAACTCAAGAAAAGAAACTATGCAGTGATACTTGTGTAAAAGAACAACAATTTTGAAGATAATCATGTTCATACCTGAATCAAAGGTAATGCAGAAAGAATTGAATCTCTCTTAAATTCTTCCAAATCTTCGAGGGGTGCTTCTCTTGTTCTCCATGGTTAACGGGATTAGTTTGGTTTTGTTTTCCTGGTCAAAATGGTTTTCATGTACACGTGGGTCTATAAATTATATTCCCTTAAACTTCCTGCCTGACTCACTATTTTTAGGGCTAAATATCAGAATTCAGAATGAACAAACAACAATTAAAAAAAAAATTATAGAAAACCACATCTTTAATTTTGCAAAATGTTAAAATCAAATTAAATTATTCTTAATAAATTACTTGTATTACGCTATGAAGTTGTAATAGTCAATTTCGTAGAAATTAATCACATTACTCACTCAAGTTAACTCGTAATCCTACTACTAATATAATTAATGAATTTGTACCAAATTTTCTTTTTTCTTGCTAGAAAGATGTCATGTCTTCGTATCAAAAGTCTTGTCTCCCGAAGAAGTTTATTGTTTATGAAAATTCATCGTATCACACGTCTCTAGTTTGATTTTGGATTGTATTTGTTTCGCTTGGAGTATTCTTATTGTTTTAAAAATGTACTTTGATTTACTGTGAAAAAGTCTGCATTTTATTTGGTGTGTATTTGACCGTACATTTAAATTGAAGGTTTTCAACCAAAGGTATACTTTGGTAAGTTGTGAGAATGAATCTTTTGAAACAAATGGGCTCAGCTCATCTATGATCTATTGCAGATTTCAATTCAAACGGAGTTCAACAGGAAAACTGAAACAGATGGGTTCACAGGAGATTCATAATAAAATTGAATACCAATATTTCACTTGAAACATTTAGTTATATTGGTATTACCAGAGAGAGCTTCCTTTGTAACATGAAACATTTGAGCTTCCTAACATGAGGCGTTGAACATGGCCTCTAAAAAAGAATTTAGTCAACTGCAACTGGTTGCATGTTTTCAGCTTCCTTCCTTAGTTCTTGGAACAGGACCGACGACAAGTATCGCTCCCCAAAACTTGGATGAACAGTCTGGTTTTAAAAATAATAATAATAATAACACTAGGTGAGAATCACTATTGATATTGCATTACACTATAAAGGAAGAAATTGTGGAGAAGTGCTTACCACAATCAATTTGCCTTTGTTCTCAGGCATTCTTGCAAGTCTGAGTGCCGCAACTGTGTTGGCCCCAGATGATATTCCAACCTGTATGCATGCCACAAAGTCAATATGATTTGAAAAGATCAATTTTGGTTTATCATTCCTTAAGACCCATCTCAAAGTATGCAAATGTTGAACCCTAATACCTGGGTACTTGTACTTCAATTTCAAAAGATTTTAGAAGTACATTTGAATTCCTAGATGCCAACAAATAGTATTAAATAGTAATCAAGACTGAACTTAACGGTTCTTATATGTCATGAGGTCAAAATTTTCACTTAAATTTCCCCTAGTGATGGTGCTAAGTGCTTTATTTAGCCAATCGCACACTCACTCAACAATATTACAAACGATCACAGATAATATGAAACCATTCTGACAGTCCTAACTTTTAATTTTTATTAATGAAGAAAACAATCCCTGTTGTTAGACTTACATTATGTCTCCTTAAGAGAGGTTAAGTTTAAAAATCAAATCCCCTTCCGTTTGTGTCTTTTTATAAATAAAAAAAAAAAATCCACAAGAACAAATTCAATTTCAAACATCATGCGGATTATTACCATAAGCCCCTCTTTCAATGCCAATTCCCTTGCCATTTTTACTGCTTCTTCACTGCTGATCTGTCATACAACATCCCACCATAAGCACCAAAGAAGCAAATATTCAACAATCTCCAAGATATCTGGCTTGAACCCAACTCCATTTCTAGTAAAGCACATAGGTTAATATTTACCTCGAGAACTTTTTCCATTACATCCATGTCCAAGATATCTGGCTTGAACCCAACTCCATTTCCAATAATATGATGAGGACCTGTTGCAATTGATAATGTTAGAGAATGCAACTTATATAACAAGGGATTCATGTTAAATGAAGTCTCTAGGTTGCCATTGTTCTAACTTAAGCTTCAAACATTCTTACAGTTAATTATTGCCTTCATCATGGCAAACAGAAAAGTTGCCAGAAGGCAAAACAACATGGAAATGATATCAACTTGTTTACCTGGTTTGCCACCATTCAATACATTGCTTTCAGCAGGCTCCACTCCATATATCTATAATTAAAAAAAACATCAGCAATGAAATGAAACAATAAAAAAGAAAACTATTGTTGTTACAAGAAGTAAACTTGGGAACAAATAGTAATTAATTACCTTTACATTAGGATTTTGGGATTTGAGGTACTGTCCGACACCAGAAACTGTACCACCACTCCCTATTCCCATTACAAAAATGTCAACTTTACCAAGAGTATCCTCCCATATCTCGGGGCCTGTAGTTTCAAAATGCACCTGTTTTCACAGTTTTTCATTTATCAACGTTCGGAAAGCAAGAGGTTGAGGACAACGGTGATGAAGATTTCATTGTCAATTACAAAACTAGACAAAAAATTATATCTTGCACAATAAGAAATTATCAGCACAATGCATTGTTTGCACCATCACGGTTTAGAAAAGCTAACCAAACTTTTTTTTAATAGTCAGAGCATCTTTAGATCATTTTCTATGTATTTTGAGATTAATCTATTTTCAGACGATCTTAAAAATACATCCTCGTATCGGTATGGTATATTAAAAAAATTAATTTTTTTGAATAATGACACCAAAACTTAAACTTCAAAGCAGAATTAAACAACGATATAAGAGAGTACCTGAGTGTTGGCAGGATTTGAAAATTGTTGCAACATAAAAGCATTTGGCGTGGACTCCAAAAGTTCATAAGCCTTCTTCACTGTTCCTCCCATCCCCTTGGTGGGATCAGTGAGAACTAAATCAGCTCCATATGCTCTCATGGCCACTCGTCTCTCCAAGCTTGCGTAAGAAGGCATAGTTAAAACCATCTTATAACCTCTCAAGGATGCTATAAATGCCATACTTATTCCCATGTTACCAGATGTGGGCTCTATCAGAGTTGTCTAACATAAGGTTGAAACTATGTTAACACCAAAGTTTAAATCATATAGAATTGCATCAAGAATTCATTAAAGCCATTTAGCAAACCTTTTCGGGAGAAATTAAGTTTTTCCTTTCTGCATCAATGATCATGGCCAATGCTGGTCTGTTGACATAGAAGCTTCCAGTTATATCACGTCGTACGTCTCTGAACTTCAAACTAAAACTAAATTGCCATGAAGGGTTCTTGATTAAGTAATACCTGTCTTTGATGCTCGCAGTGGGTTGCATCATTTCCTGCTTCGCAGCAATATATGCTCCACAGCCTTCAGTTACTTTATTAAGAAAAACAAGGGGTGTTCTTCCAATTAGCTGAAATATGAAGAATTAATTATATATTAAAGAAAGGATGAACTTCATTTAAACAAGAACTTTAAAATTTAAAGGATTAAAAGGGAACGTATAGGCTGAGAAAAGAGGTTGAGAAGAAAAAAACAGAAGGGAGAACTGAAAGAGAAGATGATTGGATCAAAAGAAATAAAAATCCAAAAAGAAAACCAATAGAATAATACCAAAAGAAGAGAAAAGAAAGAACTAATTCAAGCTTAATTTATAAACAAAAGTTCAGGAGAACTAGAGGGATTACCTGGGAAACTTCCCTCTTGATTTTAGTTCCAGTAAGATCCTTGGGGAGATCTCTGAGTCTTCGAGCAAAAGAAGAACCAGTTATGGGTTCGGTGGAGAGCACCCTCCTTGCCATCATCAGCTCGTTGCATGTTAAAGATCTTTTCTTGAGGAAGCTCCTTAGAGCAGCCATTAGTGGAGGTTTTTAGAAGACTTTGCGACGCTTTTCTCTACAGTTACACAGTGCTGGACTCTAGACTTTGGCAATCTTTGTTAAAGGTGAAAGGTCTAAAGCAAAACAGACCCACTTTTATGGACTTTCAGACGTAAGGTTGAAACATGCTGTTGTTACCCTGCTCGAGTTACAGTAATATGGACTACTGGTCTTAAACTTTATCCGTAATGCATGCATACGCTTATCATGATTTTAAATTTTAGCTAACTCTTTAAAATTTTATTTGGAGAATGCACTGATAACTTATAAAATGATAAATATAAATAATAATAATATTAAATTAAGTAAATAATATTAATAAATTTAATTTAATTTCACACTTTATGATATTCGAATTTAAAATTTTAAAATTTTAATTTTTTTTTACAATTACTTTAAAATTTTATTGACATTTAATTTTGTTTTCAAAAAATCTGAAATATAAAAAATTATTATACCAATTGACAAATTAAATATAAAATAATTTTTTAAATTTTTAAGTTCATCATTAACTTTTATCAAAATTTTAATTTATATTATTTTTATAATTAATATTTATTTTTAAAATTAAAATTATATAATTAAATCATATTTAAAATTATTAAATTTAATTTTATTACTTGGTTTTCTTGTTCCTTGGAGTATGTGCAATATTTAAGTTGTATAACTATTGTAAAATTTTCAAACCAAGAAGGGCAACGAATTTTGGGACACCAATGTCCAGGTGCATTGAGTATCGTACCAAATCGAAAACTTTTAACTTATTAAAAGAATCACGTGGGCTGCTTAGCTCTGGTATGATTTGATTTGCGAGATCACCGAATCCAAGACAAACTCTTATTTTTTTTCCGGCGTTCAAATAATTTAATGATTATTATTTCACTACGTAGATTTTTTTTTTTAATTCTATGTATGAGAGTAAAAAACTATTAAATAAATTGTATTATATTTTAAATGATTAGTAATCGATATTATTATTTCTTGATTTAATTATTAGTAAGCGATGTTATTCTTATTCGATTGGATGGCCAATTCATATAGTTAATCATCAATGCTATTATTGTTAGATTTAATGACTAATTCAAATGACTTATCTCGCCTATAAATGGTATCCTTAACCTCTCCTTACATATATATCTCTTATCACTTCTTATTTCACATCTTTATTTTTTTTATTTTCTTTTCATTGTTTATAATTTGGTTGGGTTATAATTCATAATATTTTTTTTTTGTTTTTGTCATTTTTAATAATTAATGCAAATTAGTAAGGAAGGTCTATTATATCTTAGAAGAGTAGTCGCTACACTTGTTACTCCGAGTTTATACTCCAAGAGATGAAATTATCTATAAGGACAATGCTTGCATGCCTTAAACATCCAATTTCGTTTGTTAACTTCGAAATTATTTTCCAACAAAAAATGGATGCAAATTTTACTTTTTAAAATTTTTTTTAACATATTTTTAATATTTCTTAAATGATTTGTGTTATTCTTTTAATTTCACTTGTAAAATTTAAAAATTACTAACAGCATATAAGATAATAATTATCATTTATATAGTTTTTATACTATTTTAAATTTTAAACTTAGTCTCTATTAACTTTGAATAATGTATTTTGAAATGACAAAATATTAATGAACTTATGTAAATCATTTGTAAGAAACTAGTTCTAAGTGATTATCCAGAAATCATATTGCATAAATGTTCACTTAGAAATATTGTCAATCTTATAAAGTTAAACTTTGGCGGAAAACAGAAAATCAAATGAAATTTGCCTTAGAGTTGTGTCAGGATCGATCTCAAGGTTGTATGAGATCGATCTCAATTTGGCAGAGGCCTTACAGGCCTTGCAAGATCGATCTCAAGGTTGTATGAGATCGATCTCAATTTGGCAGAAGCCTTACAGGCCTTGTAAAATCGATCTCAAGGAAGTAAGAGATCGATCTCAATTTGGCAGAGGACTTGAAGGATCGATCTTAAGGTATTGTGAGATCAATCTCCTAAAGGCCAAGACATTTTAAGATCAATCTCGTGGGGATAAGAGATCGATCTGCTATAAGCGGGAATAATATTTTCAAAACAGAGACCGATCTCCTCCTTAACAAGAGATCGATCTCCCATGAATAAAGCTAACGAGCAGATCGATCTGTCGGTAAATGAGATCGATCTGCCCTTTGTGAAATTGCTCTGTGTTGCAGGTTCAGTAACAAGAGATTGATCCCCTCAGATAAAGGAGATCGATCTGGACCACTTCTGCAGAATTCCAATGGCTATTTGTGCAGGTTCTCAACGGGAGAAAAAACATTAAATGTTTCACCTACCATTTGGCTGTATAAAAAACAAGCATTGAAGACATTGATGATAGAAGAAAGACAGCAGAAAAAGTCTGAACATTCTTGAGAGAACATTCCTTTTGTTTTCAGCATTTATACATTGATTTGTCTTTGAAAGCTTGTTTTTAAGTTATTCATCCTACCCATTAAATAGAGTTTTCAATTGTATTCACTATTTGTCTAAAAGAAAATGGGAGATTCTCTTTGTGAGATAATTGTATAAGAGTTTAATAGCAATACTTATATAAAGGGTAGAGAGGTTATTCATTAACCTTGAAAAGGAAGTTGTATTGATCACATTGATAGTGAGAGAGAATTCTTGACAAGAAGGTCAAGAAGAGAGGACATAAGCAAGTGATTTGGTCGAACCTTTATAAATTCCTGAGTTTGCTACTCTTTTTCCTTATCTCCTTTGTTTTACTGCATTTTATTCTATTGCTTATTGTTGTCATTTATTTGTTTAATTGCAATTTTAACTAAGAGAGTTTAAATTTAGCATATAGACTAAAAAAACCGATTCACCCCCCTATCAGTTGAGCCAACAGTCTCTATAGTATTATTTTAAAAAAATTAGGTCTAACTTCGATTGGTGGTGTGATAACTCTCATGATATTGAAAGGAAAAAAAAAAGGCTAAATGACTACTAAGAACATATTCTTTTTAATCAAATAATTAAAAAAATTAAAATCGAGGACAAAAGGGTAATTTTACCCTTCAATATATTTTGTCTTATTCCTTCTTAAATCAAATGCATCGGGCTCATCGATGCTAATCGGTGAGCAAAACGGTGCGTTAATCTTTTTACTATATAATTTTATAATCTCAATTTTAGTCGTTAGATGAGTTCGTTAACCTCCGTTAACTTTGCACATGTGGTTGTGACCTTGTCCACGTGGCGCTTGGCATTAACCATATTGACATGCTATTTGGGTTGGACTAATAGTATAAAATTAAAATAGCAAAAGAATTCAATTCTTTTAAATTATGTACTTAAAGACTAAATTTTAAAATTTAACATAGTACATGAACTATTTATATAATTTGACTTATAAGAACCAACGAAAAAATATTTTTCTTCATTCTCATCTCTCCCTTTTCTCTCTATCTCTACTTTTTTTTTCTTTCTAACTTATCCTACTAATTGATTGTCACTCCTTTTCTAGATATCAAAGATTGACAGTAGCATCGACTATTGTCTATCGTCACTCGTCACTATCCATATACATGTAAGCTTACATCCATTCTAGCTCTCTGTTTTTTTTTTTTTTTTGGAAAATTAAAGTGAGATTCCTTTAGGTGTTGATATGCTTGTAATTGTTATTTTTCAATAGATGCATGTAATTTGGCATTTTTTTCTTTTCTTTTCATTTCTTGTTGTCTTTTTTCTTTTTTAGTTTATACGATCAATAACCAAAATATTCCAAAGAATGTGATATAATTTTATGAGTTTTTTTTTTTTGCCAACAATTGTATAGGATATGAGTCATAATTTTTTTTGAACAGTTAAATTAAAATTGTAGTTACTAAAATGTCGATAATGTTTTTTTTATATATCTAAGTTTTTTGAGTAATAATTTTCACTACCCTATTACAAGTAGAATAATCCTGGGCGGGCTTGGGCCAGGTCCGGACTATATAATAATAATATGTATACAAGCCTAAGTTTGGCTCAATTTGCAAATTCGAGCCAGAGTCCAAGACCGTTTTATTTTATAATACAATGCCCGAGCATGGCCCAACCCGCCCAAATAATATTTTTTATTATTTGTTTATTTGTTTATTATTATTTTAATCCCTTTAAAATTGAATTTGAATTGTCAAAATTTATATGTCAATATCCTTACTAAATATATATAATCATGTTTATTCATAAATAATGATTTGTATTCATATAATTACATTATACTTAGTAAATAAATTAAAAAAAGTTTTAAATTTAATGACGTTCAAGTCGGGTAGGATTAGACCCAAGCTTTGAAGGGTTTAATAAAACTTTTTGCTCAAACCCGTTAATTGCAACCGATATTTTTGTCCAAATCTGATCAAATATTGAGCAGGTCTTCAAACTTAAGCGAGTAGTCGGACCCTTGAATAGGTCTAATCACAATTTATCTAAACTTTAATATGAAACTAAGATGCTAAGCTTATAACTTGATTTAAAAGGTTTCAAGGCTCTTTTAGTTACCGTCTTCTTCCTTATATTATAAAGGAAAGACTATTACTTTAGACTCTAAACTTTACTCATATTAAGAGCTTTTCCATAAATTAAATTCCAAAGGCATACAACTTTAAAACGTCAACATTTTAACAACTTGGAGGTACTCTAATCTTATTTCATGTCTTCTATTGTTATGCATGCATATATATATATATATATATATATATATATATATATATATATATATATATATATATATATATTTCTAACTAGATTATATAGGAAATCTTTATTGTGATCTGCGTTAAATTTGACAAAACAAAGGAGGAAGTGAACTTTAATCTAGTTATTTTTGTTGTAGATCTGATTAGAATCTTGAAAAAGTGCTTAGAGTCATCCTAAGCGATTAGAAAACTATTAAGGATTTGCAGGTTTTGGCTCGAAGTTGTGCTATGGGATTACCTGGAGAGTTTTTGCTTCAGTATAAAGGCATTGTTCAGGAACATCAGGTAGGGAACGGTGGACGGCGAACAACAAGGTGATCAGTCACCGAAAATTGGAAAAAGAGTGATAGTCAATTGGTAGGATGAAGTTAGAGAGAAAGGGTTGAGTTAGAAGAGAAGGGAGAGATGAAAAATGAAGAAAAATAAATTTTTAGACTTGTATAAGTCAAATTATATGAATAGTTCATGTACTATATTAATTGTTGAAATGTAATCATGTAATATATAATTTAAATGAATTGAGTTTTTTATAGTTTTAATTTGAAATTATTAGTCCAACGTCAATCAAGCTAGTACGATCAACGTCACATGGACAAAATCAACAACCACCTATGCAAAGTTAATAGAGATTAACAAACCATCAAATAATATGAACTAAAAATTATCAAATTATATTTGTAAGAGACTAGAACTTTTTTTTTTTAATAATACTACAAAGACTAAATTTTAAAATTTAGAATAGTATAATCCTTATATGAATAATTTGACCCATTTTATAAACTAAGTTTTTCTTGTAAATTGCTGAGAGTATGACAAAATCATGGGTCGCCACAAAAGGAAAATAATGTTGAAATTGTGCATGCTCTTATGAAATGACATGTGAATTTTTTAGGTATAAAAGTGGTTATAATTGCTTAAATAATATAGGACTTAGACCTTGTGTCCTTGCAACACACGCACTCAATTATATTACATAAACTTAGACAATACATCAAAAGGATTTTGCAAATTTATCAAATAAAAACCCTGTGCCAACTACAAATTTTTTTGGTCTCAGCATCCTCAAACTCATATTTATCGTTCAAAACTCTAGTAACTTTAGCTGTTTTCTTTGTGCTATGCACATTATACAAAGAATGAGTTAACTCATTCAAGACATAATCGCGATACAAAAGTCAAAATATTTTCAAACATTAACAATATTGATAACTTAGATATCAAGTTCGTATTAGTCAAATTTTGAAGTATTTTCAATCAAGAATCTCGCAAAGTTCAAAGTGGTCAAATAGAAAAATATTTTTTTATTTTCACCTCTTGAAGTTTAAACCATTAAACTTCTATGGTTTCTCTCCATGGATTACAGATTTTTGCCCAATGGAAGGTTTATACGTTCCCTTCCATGTTCTTTTTAACGTGGGATATATGCCTCGTCCATGAACCATGGCTAGAAAGGGTAGAGAAAAAATAAATAAATAAATAAACCCCTGATTCTAAAATATGAAAAGGGATTAACAATTCCATTACCAAGAATTTATTAATTCTTTTTTAATTAGAGGTACAGTTTTTTTTTTTAAATCATTAAATTTAAATTTTAATACTTATTGACCCGAATCGATATCTATTGTACCAAAGACAATCCCCTTCTTCATTTAATAATTAGAGGGAAGCTACGGTAATTAATTAAATAGCCCACATAAAGATTGACGGTAACAGACTATAGCACTTTTCGCAAGCCGTCGACCGAGGAATTGTAATGTAAGCATCCAGAAATTTCAATCATAGTAAGCTCGGCAGAAACTATATAATAAGCATATCCAAAGCCTCTACACCCCTTTTACTCTCTTACTCAGCCCAGCAAAGTATAAAATAATGATGAACACTTACCCCTCTAAAATCATCCTCCTCTTCATAATTTTGCCACTGGTTTTCCCACCAATCGGAGTCGAGGGAGGCAAGCGAAGGATTCACATTACCGACGATCTCGACGACGTCGTTGACGACGAAGAAGATGAAGCCTGGAAAGAATGGGGAAAGAAGAAATCGTCTCAAGAATTCGATCCCCCACCTTCTGATTTCGACAAGATGGAACTCTCCCGGATTCAGGAGGAAGTCATGAAGCGCCACATGGGCCCTGCTTTCGGCTTCGTTAAGCTCCGCTTGGGGATTCCACGGGATCAGGTATCGTTTTTTTTTTTTTATTCCGGATCTGTTCGAAAAGTTGTAAGAATTGCAACAATTAATGGTGAAATGGGGTATGGTTTGTTTCAGGACAAGGTAGGTGAAATTGCTATGAAATGGACCAAACTTTTGAGAACGGGAGCGCTTGGGGTGAAATTCATGGGAATTGATTTGAGCACGATCATGTTCAACCTGGAAGATGGCCAGAAAATATTAGAGGTACGCCACCTTCTTGCTATCAATGCCTCTCCTTTTTCTAGTCATGGAAAATTCATGGTGAATCGCTATCTTTCCTTTTTACAGTTGAAGGAGTTCTTACTGAGCCAGGACGAGGCCTACGAAATCAAGATAGGGGATCAAGTTTTTAGAAGACCGGGGGATCCGCCGGTAGAGGAGGTCGCCGAGCAACTTCGCCAATCCAAGAAAAACGAAGAGGCTGATGGGCATATGAAAGAAGAGCTGTGAGTAGCTGGAATTCTCCTTACTCTGTCGCATTAAAGATTAGTTTAAATTGCAGGACCCGCAGCTTACACATTGACTTTGATATATTAAAGTTCAGTTGCCCTACAAATCTTTGCTAGTTATTGGATATTGACAACCGAGTGCTTCTCCTCTGTTTCTATCTTAATCCAATGTGATGTCATTGAAAAGCATATTTTTGCATGCTAGTATTTCATTTATCTACGAAGTTGAATAGACAAATATCTCTGAGAATTTTCTTAAATAAGTTTCAGAGATAGGAAATTTTATTAATCAAGTTACACTTAGTACTTATAGTGTCATCCGCACCAATAAATCAATTGGATATCAATATTGGACAGAAAACAAGATGGTAAGGGTAATGGCTATTTGAGCTTCTTACTAAAGTCAGAGAGCTGGAGTAGCTGAATTCTGGGAATGCTAGCTGCTTCTTCCCTCTCTTTTTGAGTGTTATATCCCCAGTCGCCTGTTCAAATAATCAATCTTAGCAACCACCCTAGATGTAAAGTACTTTGAAAAAGAAACAATGGAAATACCCTTGAAAAATAAGCCATATCATTCCCACCTCCCAACCCCGAATGTCGTCAACTAAAAACTGAGAACTTGAATGATAATAATGATACCTAGATACAAGTTCCATCCATCTAATTCTGGCTCTTTGATGACATTCTTCAGGGTTGCAAGCCGATCTTCCACAAAGCTAGTAAAATGAAAGTGGAATAGTTTCAGTAACTTTGAAACCGAATAGGCAGGAAAAAAGCTGAAGTACAATATAGCGACTGAGTGCTCAGTAATGGAGAAATTGATATCATTATAATCAGGAAA
This sequence comes from Firmiana major, assembly GCA_033439115.1. Taxonomy (NCBI): domain Eukaryota; kingdom Viridiplantae; phylum Streptophyta; class Magnoliopsida; order Malvales; family Malvaceae; genus Firmiana; species Firmiana major. The sequence goes on along the minus strand of CM065908.1, from coordinate 2,463,843 downwards.
TACTAATGCCCAATGATACACAATAAACATACTGTAGTTTCATCCCCTGGTGTTCTGGTCTCAGCTGAAGTTGCTTCAGTACTTTCACCTTAGGCCTGGTAAAATATTCAAAGACCCTTATTATTGCAAGAAATGCAAAGAGAGGTGTTGCCATCCCCAATACTAATCAGATAATACTAACCCAGTTCCCAAGCCATATATCCTTTCAGGGGGGATAGTTACTCCTGCAAGCTCTCGTAATAAAGCATCTGCAAACCGGCTCTGAAATTAGGCAGAAAGAAAAAGAACAGTCAAGATGATGAACAACCAAAACATTTATTAAAAGTTGAAGGAAGAATTGACATGTAGAATAAACAATGAAAGAAGCAACAAGAAAAAGTTAGAGGTGAAACAGTGCACTATGAGAGATGGAAAGGACTTGTGACTGATCTCAACTTTTTGATGCTTTCACATATTCAAGTTCCTTCCCCCCCCCCCCCCCCCCCTCTTTTTTTTTTTTTTTTTTTTTTTATGCTTTGCTTTTCATTTCAAATTCCAGAGATTGAGTCAAACTACACATATCCACAAACTTTGCCTCTTCTTATTGGTAGCCAATTTTATCCTCTTGCTCTCATGTGTGTGTGTGTGAGAGAGAGAGAGAAGGGAGAGGGGAGTCAGAGTAAAAGAAACTCATTGCACCTGTTTTGTGGTGACTATATATATAGTTGAGCTAGCGAATTTAAGAGCATCAGGAACACCTGGATAAAGCCTGTAGGATAAGCATCTTCTATTAATGACCAATAGTCAACTCAATATTTGATGCAAAAAATGCCAGAACAAAATTCAGAGTCATAACGTATGTAACATAAGTGGTTTAACATCTGTTGTTACTAGTTAGGCTCTCTAATCTCTATTGCTTTACATATGAGTCATCACTTTATGAATTGGTCTGTGGACAATTTAGATATACCTTTTCACATCAATTACTTTAGGTTCATTGATCATACCTATAATAGAAACATTACATCTCTGGTCTAACTTAACAAGGTTGATTAAAGTACCTATTTGCACCAATCCAAGTTGCCAAGTCATTATCCATCCATTCATCCCTAACCCTTCCAAAAAGATCAATTAAAGCATCCCTGTTTTCATCCCATTCTTCAATGATTACTGGTTTTATTTTTGACCAGTTTTCTAAGATTTCTTCAACAGTTAGTCCCTCTGCAGCCTTGCAAATTGAAACACAGACTTTAGGTCCAGACCAATATTAGTCAAAGAAATCTAATTAAGAATAAAGTAAACGAACAATAGTGGATCTTAGACAGTCCATATCCAAAAGATAGATTCAAGACAGTGTTATGGGCATAATATACACACACCGAAGATTTCCGGATAGAAGGTACTCTAGTCTCCAGCAACAACCTCACAAGTAGCAGATTCTCATACCCCGTTTCAACCACGGGTCGTACCTGCCACATTATAAGGCATTAGTTTCAACATAGCTTTCTTTCACAAATTCCAAATTTTAGCTCAAACATAAACTATCGCCCCAAAATGAACAGAAATTCCTTTTAAGCTACATTTTTCTTTAACTTAATCTCTTCTCAATTTAGAGGTGCTTTCAAAAGTTGTGAATTGCAAGATGAAGTGCAAAAGGATAGCGTCTCTTAAACTTGACAACCTATGACTTTTTCCTTTTCTTCTCAATTTAGCGGTGCTTTCAAAAGTTGTGAACTGCAAGATGAAGTGCAAAAAGATAGCTTCTCTTAAACTTGATAACCTATGATTTTTTCCTTTTTCCGATACCTGATGCTACTGTCCAAATATGCAGTATAGCATGTGAAATGAAGGCTACTTAGTTTCTCTTTGGAATTGCACTAGTTTAAGTACTCTTCATGTAAGGAAGATGCTACACGTTATGTCAGAAATACACCTTCCATAAAATTCTAAAGGAATTGAATGACTTGATAAGAAAGTGACTAAGCACCTTCTAATCCGATAAGCACTACACCACAAACAATCAACCATGCCTTGATAGCAACCATTTAAATGAGGTGAAGCATTAAGATTGGGTTTAACAGTAGGCAACACCTGTAAGGCTTCCAAAATAGAGTAAAATATTTGGGTTTCCATATCCTATCAAAATTCCCACGCAGCCTCAACATGAAAGAAAATTGTTAAAAACCTTAGAAATTAGAATAAACAACCATAGCCAAGTTTCAATTCCGTCTTTAATAGTGAAGAATGTTGCATTTTTGTTTTAGGGGTATTGCCGTGTTAAATGAGTGTTTCAATTCCAATTTCTACCTGAATCCAGAAAAACTAAATTACTTAATTAAAAAAAAAAAAAGTCAAGAGCTTACAATGTGCATCTGATCGACAATCCAATCTTCCAAGACCGAATCCACACCGTCAAATAAACCCGGCCATCTCACTTTGGCAGCCTGAAAATATGCAAGAAAAGGAAATTTCCAAAAAATAAAAAAAAGGAGGAATTAGATAAAATTAATCGGGTAATTTGCTTGCAAAAACCCTAATGTATTAGAAGTGTAAACTGAGAACGGTTCGAATCAGTTGATTTTGTAAAGCGTTTCATACAGTTCTGGAATTTTATCCCATAAAACCGATAGAGAGGAGAGCAGAACTGAGCTGACCTTGACAGCAGAGAGGGAGCTCTCTCCGCAGCTGTCGCAGAGAACTCCATCGAAGTCCAAAGCGTATAAATCTCCCATTCTTTCTCGCGCTTTCTTGCTGGGATTCTGGAGATTATCTATTGGCAAATTCCTTTTGCCGCCCGCCACTCATCGCCTGCTTATAGCGACACGCTGCGAGCATTGCTCCAAATCCAATTATAATATGCCACGTGTCCAATGTAGGATGCTTTCTGTTTCTCATTTTCTTCGTTTTTATTTTTCAATATCTCAAATGATACAATGTTAGTTCTCTGTCTAAACAGAGTAAGTTTCATATTTTAAAAAGGAATGAGAGCACATATAATTACATAAAAAAAAATAATAAAATGTTGATCAAATTATAATAAAATAATAATAAAATGAAAATCAATTCAAAAAATTAGCTCAATGATGTAAACTGTGAAATAAAAAAATAATAGTATGATGACCAATAAAGAAAAAATAACAGAGTGGGATGAGAAATTATTTGATCATTTTATTAATCTATGACCTAATTAAATTAAAAAGAATTCTCATAAGATTATTATTAATCTATGATCTAAATCTATTAATGCTGTAAAGTGATTTTAGTTTTGAAATTAGTTTTCATTTTCCTTTTTTTAATTAAACTAAAAAAAATTAAAGACCAATTATCACTTAATCATTTGAATCTTTCACTATAAATATATGATTATTATCTAATACTAGAATTTTTAGGTTTTACAAATGAGATAGAATTGATGACATATATTTTTATTTAAAATATTAAAAAATAATAAAATAAAAATATACATCACCACCTAAACTTTGTAAAGTCTAAGAAAAAAAAAAACTTAGGTTTGGTTAAATGACATCAAATTTTGTAGTAACTCAACATCAATGCCACCAACTTTCTTTGACATGTAGGCGTGGAAAAGAAAGCTCCGGTTACCGTGTGTTTAGATGAGAAATTTTAATGAAAAAATTTATTTGAATCAAGTTATTTAAAAGTCTAAAATTTAATATCTTTATTTGGCAAAAAATTTTGAATAAGAGGGATTTTATTTCACATGAAGATGTGATTTTTCAAAATTACTCCAACATATAACCCACCATTAAATATAATAATAAAAAGAAATATATTATTTTAGTTATTATAATATATGTTTTTTACTTTTTTTATATTATTAATAATATCTACACATTTTATAAATATAAAGATACACATATTACATATTTTTTTTTGACTTTTTTCTTATATATAATATAATTATTTTTTTATTTTATCAAATTGGGTTAGGGTAATAATTTTAACTTGGCCCTTTAACTTCCATGCATAGGTCTTATCATCATATTTACACTGTACTCAAAAAATATATTTATACACTAAAATTTTGTAAGTTTAAAAAAATTAATAAAGTATAATAAAAATAATTATAAAATTAAATTTGTTAATTATACTTAAGATAATCAGTTTTTAAGTCTTAAGTATAAATCACTAAAATTAAATTAATAAATGTTTCAAAAGTTAAAATGTAATTTTTACACATTGACCATTTGCATGTGTGATATTATAGTATATTATATGATATAAGTTATACTTAAAATTGTAATTATCAATTTTAATAAAACATTGTTGATTAAAAAAAATAATGAAACATAATAATAAAATAATATGAAATTAAATTAACTAATTATATTAAGATAATATGTTTTTAAATTTTAAACACAAGGTACTGAAATTAAATTAATAAATGTTTCATTAGTTAGGATGCAATTCTTACTCATTGACTATTTATATATATAATACTACAATATATGTATATGAATATGATACAAAATTGTATTTAAAATTGTAATAATCAATTTTAATAAAAACATTGTTGACTCAAAATATTAATAAAACATAATAATAAAATAGTTATAAAATTAAATTAGTTAATTATGCTTAAAATAAAAAGTTTTTAAATTTTTAAAATAAGGCATTTAAAATTAAATTAATAATAGTTTCGTAATTAGTTAAGATACAATTCTTACACATTAACCATTTACATATATATATATATATATATATATATATATATATTTATATGATATTACAATATATGTATATGATACAAATTATGCTTAAAATTATATTTATCAATTTTAACAAAAAATTGTTGATTTAAAAGAAATTAATGAAACATAATAATTAAATAATTATGAAATTAAATTAATTAATTATGTTTAAGATAATATGTTTTTTAATTTTAAGCATAAGGTACTAAAATTAAATTAATAAAAATTTCTTAACTTAGACACATGTAGATGTATATATTGCCAATTTTGTCTAACTTAGCTTACATAAAAAATTGTTCATTCATACAAGAAACAAGTATGCGTATGTCTAACTCTTTATAATAAATTGAAAAAAGCTTTTTAAAAAAACTATTTAAGGTCAATATCTATGTAATCATTTAATGTTATGATCATTGATCAAATTAATCAATATTACATGAGGAATCAAATGTTTCAAAATAGAAATGCAATATTATATTTTAATATATGATAATAGATTGAAATTGAATACGTTTTATATTAGATAAAAGTTGACTAGTGTGTAACTTTAAATCAAATGATCCATGTAAAATAATAGAGTTGTCATGGATATGACATTTTGTTATTACAAATTGATCAATTATGCTTGATAGTTAGAATTCTTATAAAAAGAAGTGAAACATAAGAAATTAAATTAATTGATTATTTTTAATAAATATGAGGTACTGAAATTAATTTTATAAAAATTTTATGATAACTTCATTTACTATTCTTATAAAAAAACTCATGTTAGTTTAATTAAACTCCAATTAAAAAGGATATGAAAATAATCTATTAAAAAACTAAAATTCATAACATAAAATAATTTTTTTTGGTCGAATCTAAAAAACAATATTTATGTGTATAGGGTTAGGGTGTAATCTTTTTTATATATATACATAAAAGTTTAAGAGGAACTAATGCTAGGTAAATCGTTAATTTATTTTGAAATTTATAAATTTATTGGACTTTTACTTGTGATTTTTTTGGGTTTATAAATTGCCGCCAACTTATTTTGAGATTTATTGATGTATTGGACTTTCACCTGTGGATTTTTCGGGCTTATAAATCGTCTACTAATAAGGGACTATTGAGATTTGAACTTTAATGTTTTGCACAAAAATTCAAATTTTAATCACTTACACCAACTTTTATTATCGTGTTTTTTTCTTTTTAACAAAAATAATTATATTAACTAATTAAAAATTTAAGAGACCCAAACTCATTGTTTAACATTGAAATTTTTTTCTCTACTATAGTATCGTCTATGTTATGTCACTGTGTAACCTTAACTCTAACATTTACATTTCTTTCCAAAACAGTATCAACCCATTTATCTCTCCAGTGGCACGACAACATCACCTCTCTCCACTAGCAGTATCTCCGGGCGAGACGGCAACAGCTCTTTCCACTGGAAGCATCTCTCTCTACCGATGGCAGCAGTTCTTTCTCTCTCTAGCGATGACTGCTCTTTCTCTCTCCATCAGTAGCGTCTCTCCAGATCTAGCAGGACAGCATCTACTCTGTAAGTGAAAATCCCAAATCTGAGTTTTTTAATCGTCTTTGAGTTTTGGTAATGGCCAATGATTAATGAACTACCAAAGCAGCACATTGCTTTCTACTAAATGAACTATAAATGCATCTTTTATGTCCTTTATCAAACATGATCAAACATTACTATAATTGTATTCCTATAATTGTATTCGTTCATTTTAATTTTTTAAATTTTTTCGTGTTTATATTTGTCAAATTTATCCACAAACATTAACGAATATATTCAAAGCACTAAGAAAAAAAATTTATACTAAGTAAATTATATTCACTTTAACATATATGATGACAAATTAAAATCTTCTACATAAATATATAATTTTAATAATTACACATATTAAAATAACATATAAATAAGTATGTAATTTAAAATTTTATTATTATCGAATAACAAACAAATATTAAATAATTTATTAAAAAAATGTATTTCAAACAAAATATAAACAAATTTATCTTTCAATATAAACGAACAAAAATTAAACATATTTATAAACGATTCGTCGAATATTTTGTTCATTTACAACCCTATATTTACCTATACTTGCTAGCAAACCTTTCTATTTACAATGCTTAATATTTTATAAACGTGATGAAGATAATCAAGTTGATTATTTTCTAAATTTTACATGAGAAATATTAAAGAATTGGTTTTTTTTTTTTTTTCCTTTTCAATGGGTTGAAGATTTTGGATATGATACTTAGTATTTTAAAATTGGGTGGTTGCACGTTGTTAATATAATTTATAACTTCTGAATTCTTTATAAGAACAGATCCAAGTGTAAAATAGACAGTATAAAATTTAATAAGGTAAGATTTTTAATTGGATAATTATAAATTTTAAGTTTTTTAATTAATAATAAAATATTTCAAAATTAATGAGTAAATATCCCGTTTATATTTTTACTAGGGTTCTAATAGTCCAGATAAAAAAAAAATAGATAAAAAATATTCAAGTAATTATGGAGTTTAAATAATTTAATATATAAATGGGTTCGGACTGACGGTAAATCTACCCTTTGCTATTCCCACTTGAGTCCAAGCGTACACAAACGGAAGATCTCATTTCTCACCAGCTGGCTGTGGCGGGAAAGCATAAATCTCCTTTTTCATTTTTTTAGTACCACGACCCAATTTAGGGTTTCGAATCCTCTGATTAATTTGAGTTTGGGCGTTTTCTCTTCCATTTGGCACAGCATTCATACGCTTTATCAGGTAATACCTTTTTCTTCTCTTTCTGCATTTTGAAGTCTCTTTGTTTGTTTGCCGACGAAACGTAGGGAAGGAAAAAAAAATTCTTGAAGAGCGAAAAAATAAGAAATGGTTTGCTCAATTTGTTTGAAAATTTTAATTTCTTTTTCTTTCTGATTTTATCTCAATTTCTACTTATTTATCAGTATAGAATGAACCCTTTATTTTCAGTATCTTTGTAGTATCCATCTGTTATTTCTCTGCTTATTTTATGCCGTAAGTATTCTTTTCAGTTCTGACTTCTCAAAATGAAAACGAAATTTTCTTTAATGTATCAGTGAAATTGATTCTTTCAATGCAAATTAATGGCGAAAGAGGAAAGTCCACAAGTTACTCGAAGAACAACTAGATCTTACTCTACTCCCAACAATGCTATTGAATCAACAAAACCCACTGAATCCTCCAAGCCAACAATCAATGACCTTGGATTCAGACAGCAACCCCTTAGCTTCGAGTATCTCTTGTCTTGTTTCCCTGGTAGACGAACTCAAGTTCTTGAACTTTTACGCCTTCTGGGTCCCTTGAATTCCCCCATTTTTCCAATTTTGGTCTATGGGGGTCCTTCTACAGGAAAAACCAGTGTTACTCTCCAGGTATTCAGGCATCTAAATCGCCCTTTTGTCTATTCAAGTTGTGTTACATGTTACAGTCCTAGGATCTTGTTTGAGTCCATATTGAACCAGTTGATGTTTCATAGGAAGAACTCAGGACATAGTTATGCTAGTGTAAAGCGCTGTGACAGGCCATCTGATTTTGTTAATTATCTTCGTGAAGCCTTGGAGAGTGTGATTGATAATCTCAAGGGGAATTCAGGGAAATTGAGTTCTAAGTTGAGTGGACAGCCCAATGGAACAATGATTTACTTGGTTTTTGATAATTTGGAGCGTGTTCGAGGTTGGGAGAAAAGTTCTACTATATTACCCTTTCTATTTAACCTTTGTGACATTTTGAAGATGCCTGAGGTTGGTTTGATCTTTATTAGCAACACCTCACCTGATACATATTACTTGAATATTGGTTTTGTGGAGCCTATCCCTCTTTATTTCCCTGACTACACAGAAGATGATCTTCGTCAAATTTTTATGGCTAATCAAGTCAACCGCAAGTTGTATAGCTCCTTTCTTGAGTAAGTACCAAGACCTGAAGCCATTGATTTTTTCTTTTGTGCGCTTCAACTCTTGAATCTCTTTCTTCATTCATGTCACACAGTGTTCTGCTAAGACCTTTCTGTAGAGTTACCAGACGAGTGGATGAATTGTCTGCAGCCTTTTCTTCATTATTCAAAACGTATTCCGAACCATTAAGCGATATGCAAGCTGCACCAAATGAAGACATGAAGAGAAGGATGTTCAGTCATCTTCGGCCACATATTACTTCTGCTTTGAATGAAACATTCCAGGTTCGAGCTCAGCGTCTTCTCAAAGCTGAAGCCAACCAGGAGACAAAGAAAAAAACCAGTTCAAGGGTGTCAGGAATTCGTGAAGACTTTGATAAGATAGATTTTCATATGTCTACTTCTACAAAGTATCTTCTTATTTCAGCTTTCCTTGCTTCAAGAAACCCAGCTACTCTTGATGCATCATTATTTGATTCAACTGGGGTTTCTGATAGTCGCAAACGAAAGAGGAAGTAAGCACAACAATAACCTAATTTTTAGTTTCTCTTGTAGGAATAAACTTCTAGGCCATGGAGCTGCAAATGACTGTATCAGGGCCCATAATGTATCCCTTATTCTTCTGGAGTGATTTTCTTGACTCTTCTGTGGGGCATGATTCTCTGTTTCGTTATTAGCTATTCTATGGAAAGTACTGGAGTTAAGCTTGAACTAGAAACTTATGTTTTGTCCAAAGCATAGAAACTCTAGTTACTGGCTAAGAGTCTGCTATTATCTTATTCTGGAATATATAGTATACTATTATATGATTAGTCATGTATCGCATAGCTAATGGTACAAAATTGGCGTTGTGTTATATGAGCTGCTTCTAGTTCTCGCTTTCCTTTTGTTGATGCTGGATTGGCTCTTAGGAATTAGTGAATAGATATTATCTTTATACTCTGATGATTGAAAACTGTTTTGTGCTGGGAATTTCTTGATTCGATACTCCAAGCTGTCTAACAACTAATAGTCTCATCTAGCTTTCTGTATGCATCTTACTTAACTTATAAATATCAAGTAAATCTTGAACCAATATCTTTTCTGTAGGGCCTCTGAAAAAGCAATGGAGAAAAAGGAAATGGCAGAGCAGGAATTACTCATGAAAGGGCCTGGAACTTTTCCATTGGAGAGGTTGTTAGCCATATTTCAGTGTATAACGTCTTTAGCAGAAGATTCGCTTGAGGAAGAAGGAAGTCACGAGCTAACTATTGAAGGAGAGAGTAGTGGACTTATGTCTGATGTTCTCTTGCAACTGTCCAGTTTATGCAATGCCAATTTTATCATTAAAGGAGGAAGCAGCTGTCCATTGGAGGGTTCAACTCGATATCGTACTGCAGTGAGTGAAGATTTGGTTTTGAAGGTAATCTCTTCAACATCTCTCGAAATTTTACAAGAACTTGTATACTGGGTTGTTATGATCTATTTCTTTTACATATGTGGTTATGCGGTCTGTATATACATAAATCATATTTTATTCCAATCAAATACAGGTGGCAAGAGGCCTTAAGTTCCCTTTATCAAAATACTTATACAGGAGATGATCTTGATTCAGAGAGATGCTGTCATATCATCATCTAATTTTTCCGACCGATTACGGAGGAGGGGCATCTGGAAATTTAAAGGTAATTATGTTTAACATGCTTCTGTTGTGAAGCATGATATATGAATATTATGTTTGTTAACCTAACGTCAATGGTACTGAATCAATGATATGGCTGTCTGAACTAGTGAAGGAACTTGTAGAATAATAGTATTTAGCATCTGAGGAAAAAATGAGTTTTTGAACAGCCCATAATTGTATCTTGCAATTAGTTTTTTATATTTACCTTTATGAAATTTATTCATTTAGGGATATAAGACACATAGATTCTCTTATAGTTTTCTGAATTCTGTTTCCTTGAGTGCTTCTGGTGCAAAGTTGCTAGATAAGAGCCCCTAATCTTGTTGTTTCTAACGTTACTGGCCTTGTGGTTGTGGTACTCGTGACATTGTGGTTCCCTTTGTGTGTTTCTTTTGAAGCTTCTATTTGCCAAAAAAAAAAAAAAAATGTCGTACAACCTATTTTTAATGATTTTTTAATACCAGAATACCCTTATATGAAAATACAATTTTACCTTTTTGTTACTGTTTTTTGACACTTCCATAAATGAATTTCTGATAGCAAAGAGAATATCCCGGAAATTCATTTTTAGGACTACAATATAACTCCTGGAAGTGAACTTGTCAAGTTAGGCTTTTTAAGTAAATAGACTGTACATAGAATTTTTTTTTTTCCATGCTCAGATGAATACAAAAACAACAGGTTCAGCATATAATCTGAAAAAGCTTAAGCACCAAAATCTTTACAATCTTATAACCAAAATAGGGTTTCCGATCTGACTGATTGTGGTAAATCATTCACATGTATATGGGCTGCCGACACCCATTTTGCTATCTGTTATGTGTCTAAGGACTCCATTTGGGCATATTGATAATCAACTTGCATGCATGCATGTGCTGATGTTACACAGGAAATAACTAGACACATATAAAACATCAAAGAAGAAATAAATAAATAACACCCAAACACATTAAAGTAGTAAATGATTGTGGACCTATAGATAGTAACTAAATCTAAACCCACAAACACCTAAAAATTCCATATCCAAAAAAAGAAGTAAATATAAATTAATCCAAGCCTGAGCTGCTGTTGAACTTGAAACAATGTTTCCTCGCATTCTATGAAATTCCAAAGCTACAATTACAGTATATAACTCTCTCTATATATGTAGGAGGATCTCTAGTACCTGCTATAAAAATAAAAAACATTGTGATATAACTAGGGTGTTTAATATTTTGGAAAAAAAAAATGGTGAATGGAAACATAAAACAATGAAAATATATGTTGGGTGCCAATAACTTTTAAATCGATTAATTAAAGAAGAATTGTGATATATTATAAAATTTTTATTTAAATTCAAGCAATTTCATTTTATTATTAGTTAAATATTTTCTTTGTAACAAAAAATGAAATATATGTTGGGTCTTTTTTTATTTCTTTTTATGATGGAAGTTTCTTGTGTAAAAGAAAGGAGAATGTAGGCTATAAAGCTCAAATTTTAAATTTGTAAAATTTTTATATTTTAAATATGATATATTTGAGTTAATACTCAAATTCGATTTTTAACTTTTTCTGATTAATTGAAGAGTAAAAAAATTAACATAATAATAATAATATTAATGCTTGTGGTCAAACAGACTGGTGTGCAAAATTGTATACTATTAATGAATAAAAGATAAATAAATATAATTGGATGATGATGATGATGAGGGTAAATTTATTGATACATAGTTGTTGATCAGATAATTTTCTGACTGTTTACATCAGCAATATAGATATTCCTTCCGTCTCAAAATAATTGTCATTTATTGATTTTTTTTGTCAAATTAAAATAAATTTTGAATTATATAATTAAAAATTTTTCAAAACATATTTTTTAAATTTGATAAAATTTAAAAAAAATAAAAATGGAGTTAATTTACTAAAAAATCAATTATTTTTTTGGGACGGAAAGATACATCTTAACAATTTCAATAGGGTATTTATATTTTCATAATAATTTGAATTGAACTGTATAAATACATTGAAATAATAGAGATCGCAATCTGAGACAGAAAAATCCGCATTCCTGTTTGAAACCAAAGTCAGCATAATCTCATTGACAAAAGAAAAAAAAATAATAATCTCTGTAATTGCAAAGTTGCAACGCCACGATTACATGTTGAAAATGATACGAAAACCATATATTTCAAATTTTTTATAATATTTTCGTATAATTTCCCTTTTATTTAAAGTCAAGAATCACTTTAATTAATCTCACAAAATTATTTATCGTAATTTTTGTCAAAATTAAGTCTATGAGACTGCAGAATTTAGAATCGGCCATTCACTCTAGCTGGTGAAAATAACTAACAACCCCAACTATATGGCCTTCACCTAACGTAACAAATTCAGCCAACCCTCGGTTTCCCAATGGAATACGAGAGCACTGAGCACCCACCTGTTTCTTCTTTCTCTAATCATAGTCCCGATACGATTTATATCATATAAAATACGAAAATTTTGTATTAAAATTTGTATCAACATGAGAATACAAAAATCTTATTTTTAATTTTTATCATATTTATATACAATTTCTACTTACTTTTTAACTCATGTTGTTTTTATATTTTCTATTCGTATTGTTTTCATATTATGTCTAGAATTATTAAATTTATTCGGAAAAAACTTTCCAAGGCTCCAGTTTCCTAGCTTGCATTTTAATTTCCACAAAATTATTTAGTCGTCCACTGAAAATTTTATTTTCATAGGAACTTTCTGTTTATTGGAATGTCCACAAAATTATTTAGTCGTCCACTGAAAATTTATTTTCACATGAACTTTCTGTTTATTGGAATGACTATCAAGTGTTTGTGTTTGAATGACTTTTAAAATAAGGCACATAATTCAAGTGGATATTATATAGAGTGGAATTGATTATGATTTTATCTTTAGTCAAAAATCATCAATGAGATTGTTTAGTGATGAGAAAAAAATGAATATCGAATCTTAAAGTTTTTAAAGTTTTAAGTTCGAATTTTATTATTTGTAAATTTGATTTAATTTTATGTTAAAATTATTAAATTATATGTTGATTTATTTATTTATTAGATTTTTTTAATTGATTTTCTGTATGAGTTATAATACTTTATTATAATTATTAATTTCCTAAACACAAATCAATACATAAAAAAAAAAATTATAATCTCCTTTGTTCTACATTTTCGAACTTCACTAACTTAAAATTCATGTATGTGTAGAAGAAAATAAAAAAGGAAGTGAGAAAGCAAAGTTAATTAAGTCAAGCCCTCGAATTTCCAAGCCTCCACAGAATTATTTAGTGCACTAAAAATTTTGCTTTTATCGAAGCTTCTTTTTTATTTCAATTAAAAAAAATTTTGTTTGATTGTGGGAGGTATATAAGAATAAAAAATAAATTTATTCAAAAAAATAAATATCAATAATATAGATAATCAGTGAAAATTCTTGACACTTAATTTTAAAAGATTAATTATATTTTTTATTTGAATTATGCCATCTTATTTTAGGTTTAATATTCAAATAAATATTCAGATTTTACTTAAAAATACAAATAAATTTTCGATCTCCTATGACTTGAAATCAAGATTATGAATTTTTCTTTTATTGGAATTAAATCTTAAAATTGATGAATAACTTTTCATTGACAAAATTTTTAAAATCTAATTTCCTCAAATATTTGTCATTCGATTCATTCAAGTAATTAAATCAAAATCAACTTTTTTTTTTTATAAATTAAATCATTCAACTAGAAAAATAACAAATAATTGAATAACAAAAAAATTGATCCAACTAAAGAAATTCATAGTCTTAAGTTTTTTAATAAAATATCAAAGACATATTTTATTTTGGAATAAAGTTTGAAGCTAGGTTTATTTGGATATTATCAATTATGTTTCACTAAGACAAAACATAATAAATAAAATGATAAATTTTATAAATTCATAAACCACAAGTATAAGGAAACAAAATATGAGCAATGTTGTTATAAAAAAAAAATATCGGGGGTTTGGACCAAAAAAATAAAATTTTATATTTGTGTAAAACCACTTGATTGAAGTGTTTCTAAAATTAATTTGAATTCTCTTTAAATTTATGTGATTGTAATTTAATGTTTGTAACAAATTAATTTATTTTAAGTGTTTGTAAAAATAAACAAATAGGCATCAATATACTTTTAATCTCATTTAATTTGGAAGATCTAATTTAAATTTATTTAATATATATAAGATTTCTTAAATTCTTTGGTTTGAAGGGCAAGGCTCCCCTACTTATGCCTTCGTCTCTGGAAAAAAAAAAATTAAAACAAAAATTAAAACAAACATTAATAAGTGAGATGGTTATCTTCATTATCAAGAAGGGTTAGAAGTCATACTAGGTAATTCTGAGTTTTTCATTCTTTTGTTTATTTATTGTCAATTGTATTATTAATTAAATGTATATATATATATATATATATATATATATATATATATATATCGCGTAATTTAATTTTCTCTCTTTGAAAAAGTCATGTATGGTTGTATATATAATCTTTTGAGACATCATCTAATACTCTTATTTTTAAATATTTCTCTTTTCGTTTTAATATAATGGTAAAATAAATTATATATATATATATATATATATTTATGTATACACATACAAGTGTCAGCGATTCAATAAATTCCACCAACAAAACCATATTCCTACTTTTCTCATTCGCCTCAGTTCTTAAATTATGCCCACAGAAAATGAATGAACCATATTCAATATTTTCTTGAAAGTTGCCCCCATGCTCTTCAATACCCCATCCATCAAATGATCAACTGGCAAAATAGGTTAAAAAAAATGTACAAGTTACTTTTTTTTCATAAAGAAGTCGTAGCTTAAGGAAATACATGAACAGAAAGGAAAATTCAGAGAATCAAATCTAAAACGTATAAGTCTATGTAATGTGCTGCATGTGCCACCTTCGCTGGATCGGTCCCCTCTTCCAATTATGAATGTACTATATATATATATATATTAATTATAATGGATACTCATATCATATTTGATATAAATTCTTCATTTGTGTTTTGTGGTTAATATTAGTCTAAGAAAATTTGACATGATAAAAACTCAAATACAAAATTTCACGCCATGAATCATACTCATTCAAAAACTTAACCGAATTTTATATTAGTGAATTACGTTTTTAGGTTTTAAGATATCTCTTTTTTTTTTTTGGTTTAGTCTTGCAACATGAGCCAACCGATCAGATGAGGATAGGTCAACGATTCTGCAAACAAATAATACTTACCATTCCAATGGTTTAATTTATTAACTTCTTCTCTGAATGACAAAATATGGTTGACTTTCACAAGAAAACAATAGTCTATTTTCTTCCTATCAGGTGTCTTGGATTGCACAATAAAAATACTACTCTCTCTAGAAAATTAATGGTGGTTGGATTGATACTACTCAATATCAAATTAAGTAATAATTTCGACCATAAAAGAAAAATGTTACAAACACCCTTTTAATACAAATATTTCACTCATATAAACTATCTCTAAAATGAAAAAAAATGCTTCATTTGATTCAATACTTTAATACATATAATGCTGTCTTTTGTTAAATAAAAACATTACGATTTATACAAATAATGATGTACAATATCAATTATCAAATTAATTATTGTTCTATTATAAATTTTTTTAACTAAAACAAGGAAAAAGAGATTGAAGAAGAAGGAAAGAAATTGAAACAATTACTTATAAACCAAATTCTTAAACTATAATGGTGCTGATGGATTGCTGAAGTTGAAAACTACAGTGTGCTTTCAGGTGTGCGTTTGCCGATAAGCATTTGACTTTCTTCTTTTCCATTTAGCAGGATAGAGCAGAGAGGCAAAGTTGGGCACACCTTTTTTTATCATAGAAAACATTTAAAGAGAGAAAAAGTCAAACTCTTGAATGATAAAATTCAAGTCTCAAGAATTTGGTTTTATTTTTTACTGAATCTTGCAGGAATTGGATAGAGAGAAGAGAACAAGGCATGCAATTGCATTGCATGGGTAGCTGCCGCCATGGGTGTTATAATTGTTGGTGGGTTGCTCACCCAACCTAACCAAAAGCCCACATGACTGAACCCATTGTCATTTAAGACCCCCACTCCCTAACCCCTTTATTATCAGTATAAAAAACAAACCATTGTTGGGTTATCAATCACGAACAAGAAACTACAACAACCACCATAGCTACTAACCCTAAAAGAGACCAAAGAAAAACAGACTGTGTTATCTGTGTGATCCCTTTTGATTTATTTGCTGTTTTCTTCTCCTATCTGTCTTAGTTCCTCAGCTAAACTCATTTAATTCTCTTCACTTAATGCTTGAATTAAAGACTCTCTTTCCTCCCCTGCAAAATTAGGTGAAAGATCGTAGAGGAAAGAGAAGCTAGCAGAGCAGAAAAAGGTGGAGTTATTTTTTGAGATTTGGCTACCCTAAGTTAAGGGTTGTGACTCTCTCTTTTTAAGAAGTTTCAACGACCTCTCAAAGCATTAATGGGGGTGCATCTGATGGTTAGACACTAAAGAAATAAAGCAAAAAAAAAAAAAAAAAAAGAGATGAGATGGTGCAATTCAAGGGAACAGTCTGTCCTTAATAATTGTTCGCATTATAACTTCACCTATAAAGCCTCTTTCAATACTCCATTTGTACCACCACTCTTCTCTTTTCTTCTTCTTCTTCTTCTTCTATTTTTTTTCTCTGTCTGCTTCATTTCCTTCTCTTTTTCAGACCCTCCATTGATGAAGCAGCTTTCACGTATCTTTCTTTTCGTGTAAAAATATCTGATTCAGGGGGTGCAAGTTTACACATTTCTTTTTGAATAACACCCTTTATTTGAGGTAAGTTCTTGTTTTCTAGTTTCCCAGGAAGGATTTTCTCGGGAAAATTTTTTTGTAGTAGGTGCGGGTTGTTTTGTTATAGTTTAATAATATTCATACCTACAATGGATGTGTCTACTGCTTTGCTCCTTTTGGCGGCTATCACAGCTTACCTACTGTGGTTCACGTTCATCTCACGGTCGCTACGTGGCCCACGTGTCTGGCCCTTATTGGGCAGTCTTCCGGGCTTGATCGAGAACTGTGATCGGATGCATGACTGGATCTCCGACAACCTCCGTGCATGTGGCGGCACCTACCAGACTTGCATTTGTGCCATCCCCTTCTTGGCCAGGAAACAAGGTCTCGTGACGGTCACGTGTGATCCGAATAATTTGGAACACATCCTCAAGACCCGTTTCGACAATTATCCGAAAGGTCCTACGTGGCAAGCGGTGTTTCATGATCTGCTTGGTCAAGGCATCTTCAACTCCGATGGTGGCACGTGGCTCTTCCAAAGGAGGACTGCCGCACTGGAATTCACCACCAGAACTCTCCGCCAAGCCATGGCTCGATGGGTCAGTCGAGCCATCAAGCTCCGCTTCTGTCCCATTCTCGAGATTGCTCAAAACAAACGAGAGCCGGTTGATATACAGGACGTATTACTTCGGCTCACCTTTGATAACATTTGTGGGTTAGCTTTTGGAAAGGATCCACAAACATGTGCCCCAGGTTTACCTGAAAACGGCTTCGCTTCAGCTTTTGACCGAGCCACAGAAGCCTCTCTTCAAAGGTTTATCTTGCCGGAGGTTTTATGGAAGCTAAAGAAATGGCTTCGGCTTGGGTTAGAAGTGACTCTGAGCCGAAGCCTTGTCCACATGAACGAGTATTTATCCGACGTCATCAATGCACGTAAGCAAGAATTGCTGAGTCAGCAAAAAGATGGGAACCCACACGACGATTTGCTCTCAAGATTCATGAAGAAAAAAGAATCCTACACAGACGAGTTTCTCCAACATGTGGCACTCAATTTCATCCTAGCTGGACGTGACACGTCAGCAGTTGCCCTCAGCTGGTTCTTCTGGCTCCTCACCCAACACCCAACAGTCGAAGACAAAATCCTGCGTGAAATTTGCACCGTCCTGATCGAGACACGTGGCGTTGACACGTCAACGTGGCTTGATGAGCCCTGGGGGTTCGAAGAACTTGACCGATTGATATACTTGAAGGCAGCATTATCAGAAACCCTAAGGCTGTACCCTTCGGTGCCGGAGGATTCAAAGCACGTGGTAGCCGACGACGTGTTCCCGGACGGAACATTTGTTCCGGCGGGGTCGTCGGTGACATATTCAATATATTCAGTAGGGAGAATGAAGTCAATATGGGGAGACGATTGCCTCGAGTTTCGTCCTG
Source organism: Firmiana major (assembly GCA_033439115.1). Lineage (NCBI taxonomy): Eukaryota > Viridiplantae > Streptophyta > Magnoliopsida > Malvales > Malvaceae > Firmiana > Firmiana major. The sequence continues at coordinate 2,445,299 of CM065908.1, read as the reverse complement.
AGAGGTGGTTATCAGCTGATGGGAAGGAATTCATAAAGCATGATTCTTATAAATTCGTCGCCTTCAATGCCGGGCCACGAATATGTTTGGGAAAGGGTTTGGCTTATCTTCAAATGAAGTCGGTGGTGGCGGCGACGCTGCTGAGGCATAAGCTGACGTTGGTGCCAGGCCACAAGGTGGAGCAGAAGATGTCGCTGACTCTGTTTATGAAGTATGGGCTTAAAGTAAACGTGCTTAGCCGAGATTTGGGAGCCATTGTTGAAAAGATTACTACTGAAGAGAAATGCAATGGTGAATTGTGATCGTTAATGTGAGGATCAGAGAGGTTGTTGGGACGGTAGGGTTGTTCGGGTGTTGGTGGAATTCGGTGAGGATATTTAAGGCATGGTGGTGAGACTGATCACATGGGAGGCGCGTGAGGAAGGACAAGCTTAATTTCACAACCATGGGGTTGGCTATCCTTTATAAGCTTCGTCATTCATATGAGAGAGATTGAGGTATTTAACCATTTGCTTTACAATTTAATATTTTACTCTTGCTTTTCTTGCAGGGAACCCTTTGAAATTATTATATATAAAATTCTTTTTACCTTCTTGTTTGTTTCTATATATTTCTACAGTTGTTTTTTTTTTTTTGTATTATTATATTAATATTAATTCTATATAAGCTTTGTGTGATGACAAAATGTTGAACATCATGAATCTTATTTCAAAGAATCAATTATTGTTAGTTTAATTTAAGTTGAGATGATTGAATTCATACTTGGGTTAGATGATTTTTTTTTTTTTTCCTTTTTCTTCAAGTTCAGATAAGGGGATGATAATGACTGTTCAGTGTTTTACGTAGCTCAGTCATTATTTTTAATTTTTTTTTAATGGCTAGCTTTTAAAAGAGTGTTTAGAAGGATAAACTTAATTTTAATTTATAATGGTGCTTTTGAAAGGCAAAAAAAATCTTTTTTATTAAATTAAGAAATTAATTTATGTAATTCTTTTTTTAATTTATTGATCAATATAAAGTTCTGGAGATATAATATTTCTACGCGTATTTTGACTATTGCTTTTACGCCTTATCAACACCGACACCTTAGGTCCACCGGATTGAGTTGTTACCATTAATAACCTTACCTAACGGATAAAATTGCAGTTAATATCGGTCATTAAATTCCTCCTTTCTTTTCCTCGTTTCTTATTTTTGAATTACTGGCGACAGCATTATCGGGGTCCCACATCTTCACTTGAGAACGGGCCCAACATCCTCCCGACCAAAAGTACAAGTATTAAATGAATCCATGCTCGAATTTAATACCGCTATATTAAAGTCTCAAATTTAAACTTTGTGAATGAAATAAATAATATTAAAAAATCACTCCAAATAAAATCCGACTTGAGTCGGAATCCAAAATGAGTGCCGGATACCGGAAGATCTTGCCAAAAAAAAAAAGGCATGCAGCGTTATAAATGTATGCACCCAACTTCTAGTTATTCACATCAATTATACGGGACGTTTGATTGAGGTAATTTTTTTTTTCCGTAATTTTTTTTTTTGTCATTCGATTCTCCCGTTTGGTTCATTTTTTTTTTTTATCAGTCATTTTATTTTACTTACAGTACTCAATTTTAGAAAAATCTGGAGTAAAATAATTACCTTCGAATTATGTGGTATTTTTAGATTACCTGAGTCAAAAATTTTTTCTTTTGGATCTAAATTAATTTTTTTTTCCCTAAAATTTACCCCTTAAAATTTTTTTCTGGACAAAAGGTAATTTTATTTTTCAAGGTAATTTTTTTTTCCCCCGAACCAAACGCACCCTAAAGGGTTGCTAAGAATGACTTATGCCTCTCCTACAATGCAATGAGGCCTACCATGTTATCCAGATATGCTGCCGGACTTGGCGCCAGCAATCGGATATTATCATTAGGCAAAAGTAATAGGGCTTTACTTGAAAACTAGAAGCGGAGTCCGCGGCAGCAAATATAGCACAAAGCTTGAAGTTTGTGTGAATGTCTGGTTTAAGAAGTTTGATATGAATTATGATCTGAGAGGGAGTGAGCATGTTATGGGCAGAAGATGTTATCATGAGTTGGTACAAATATTTACCCATAACATCATATGCTAGAAACATATAAATTAAATGAAAGAAGAAACTTAGGCCGGGAAAATATTTTTCCGGCCAACTCAAATGTTTGTTTGAAGTACAAGAGGGCCTTACAAGTTGGTAAAATGCTTTTAATCATGGCATGGCACTTTCAGCTCGATTTCTTTCACTCACCTTGGCATGCATGCGTGCTCCTATTACCTCCGAAACTTTTGGTTATGTAGGTTTGCATTCTTCCTCATATGGCATTGGGAATTCCTAGTCGAGAATCTTTTCTCCAGTTGAAAAGAAGTTCCAGACTAATGTCCCTATGATGTATAAGGCTACTGACACCTTAAACACATCGTCCCAGGAGCCTGCATAGATGAAATTCACAGATGTGAATAATGAACTTCCTATGAGGAATTCAAGAATAAAACCATACCGAGAATAGATTCATTCATACCTCGTTGGAGTATGAAGCCAGTAGCAGCAGTACCAAAAACACCAGCAAGCACCCCGGCTGTGTTTGACAGTCCTAATAGAACTCCCTATGATTGATAAAAACATACTTTAAGATCAAGAAAAATACCATTCAAGAAGTAAACTGCTTAGAGTATTTGCCTCCCAGGAACGCCTCAATGATTATATTTATCTTGAGGATATTCAAAAATTCAAAAAAAAAAAAATGCTTTTAATTCTAGCTCTTAATAGATACGTCAAACTGATTTTACCACTAAGTTTTGAAAGATTACTTCCATTTTTCACATTTTTATAAAATTACAAATATATCAAAAGTAGTAGCAGAAAAGTAACTAGACATCATAATCACAAGTGACATCTCCTGTAGTTATGCATAACTCTATACTGTATAAAAAATAACTCACAGCATAGCGTGGGCCAATGTCTTGGTGATTAGAATAAAGACCAGATTGAGAGAATGCATCAGATCCCTGTCAAGAAAAAAGCATTTATGGATCACTATCTCTGCCAGATTTTAGTTGCATCTGATTTTACAACCTCAATACAAACCAAACCTAGAAAGGAGGATTTTTTTCCTTGCTCAGTCTAAGACAGGTCTTCATAATGGATAAACAGGAGTTTACTGCACATACTGGTTTTCATACACACTAATCGGAGGTTTAGGTGGACTAGAAGCTCAGACTTTGAGGAGTAATGAAAAAATATGAAATATTACAGCTTGTGAAATTGAAATCAAGCAAGATGGTACCTGACTACATGCCATGCACAGCACTGCCATAGCAGGTGTCCTGACATGGCTTAACTGTGTAAGGAAAAAGGCAGGCCCCAGAAAACCTATTGATTGCATGATCTGCAAAATAAATAGGTTTCAGACATGATTACAGAAAGGGAATATGAATCAAATAGTGTTACCATCATTTGACCAGCATTTTTACTGGACTACTAAATGCCTTTTCATCTTATCTTGGAAGAAGGTTAGGTGTAAATGCCATGTAAGACTTCCATTTATGTATAAAAAATGCAGAATCATGCGAGTATTTTCCTGCTTACTCAATAATTCAAGTTAACCTTTGTAATTTATCAAGTTTCTAATGAGGTACATTTTTTTTTTTTTTTGGTGATACAATGAGGGAATGATGCATACAGAAAAGTTGAACTGGGGATTGAAGAGTAATTAATACTAGGAGTTGATACTCTGAAGCATTTAATAACCCTGTAAAATAAATCAAATTTTAAGAATCAAAGAAGATTTAATCCTTGCCTTACGAACTGCTGTTATGGAAAGACCTTTGCTTACAAGTGTGTCTGCTATCCATCCTCCTATATTTGCAAAGGCAGCCATAGTCAACCATGGCAATACACAGAAGAGTCCAGATTCAGTGAGGTTGAACTTCAAAACCTGTTAAAACCACCATGACATTGGCCATCAAAAACAAAGGAGAAGGCAAAATCGAGATATGAGTATAACTTTCCAGCAGATAGCTTAGATCTGTAAAAGGTTAAAGGTAAGATAGCTAAGCAACAGTAGTGAAAAATTCATCAATTAATGTTAAATCTATTCCCGAGCACTTCTGGCATGCATTTCTGGCAGGTTAAGGTGTATGCCATGGAAAGGCATAGGCTGAAAAACCCACACCGCCTGCACAGAAGTGGGGAGCCATATACACTGCATTCCTCATTGCCAACAAGGCAATAAGTGCTAAAGCACAACCCTTCAATTCTCTTCAACTAAACAAGCCAGAGCCAACCTTTTGTATTTCAGATGAAAGAACGCAAATGCAAGTGAAAATGTGAAGCAAATGACAAGCATGTCCTGGAGTCGATGCCAACTATAAAGTTGTGGCTTTATTATAGGTAAAATAAAACTTCATTTGTCAGCAGATATTGTTCATTGAAGCCTGTTTTAAATACCTGATTGTAGTATGTTGGCATCCATGTCAAGAGAATAAAAGTTCCCCAATTATGGCAGAAGTGAGAGATTATGAGAGCCCAAACTGGGGCTTTCGATAGTATTAATCTCCATGGAATGACCTTAACAGGATCCTTTGATATGCTGCCTCCCATGATTAGTTTCTTTTCTTCTTTACTAAGCCCTGGATCTTCCTTCGGGGAGCTATATGCCTGAGAAGCAACCGTAAAAGAGGAAGAAAGAATTTTCAAATTGAGTACCAAAGAATGACATCCATATGTACATACATTGATTCACCTTTTTTTAGCATTATATCCAAAATCATAATATTGTGTTGTATGATGCATTCTGAAAATACTAAGCTTGGCAGTCAAAAACCTTGGTGAAAACCAGAAATGGCTGGCCTTCTAACATGCCTTGCAGGACCATGTGAACAGGTTCAGGGTGTTTTTTTTTTTTTTATTCATTCAGCCTAATAAGTTAAAAATGGTGAGTTCCAGAGGAGGGATTTTTATGTTGATTCTAGTGATATATTTTGAATAAAAGATAAAGGAACCAGCGACTCACTTTTCTCAGCCATAATGCAAACCAGATGCTTCCCAGGGAGCCAAATGAGTAGAATACAGATGGCCATCCAAACTTGTGGATAAAGATAGGAGAGAAAGCCAGCCCAATAACAGAACCAAGATACATGCCGCTGTATACAAACGCAAGTGATCTGCTTCTCTCTGACACGGGAATCCACTTAGAGAGTAGGTTGTTCATTGCTGGCATAGCCACACCCTATAAAGAAAATAGATTAAACAGATAAGAATCCCTTGCACTCTCCTTCTCAGAAGGTGGGGAACTGTTGTCTAAGTGAATAAGGAAGCATAGACAGAGGTCAGATCAAATAACGAATTGAAAATTATACAGAGCAGTAACACTATAAATTCTAATCCACTAAACTAGATTACAATGTTTATTTTTCTTTTTTTCTGTCATTCTTTCATTGGCTTCCAACTCCTAAGTTAGTTAATAAAAAAAAAAAAAGGTTCACAAACCTTCTTAGCCAGTTTGTACAGGAAAAAAAAAGCTGCTTCAGTGAGCATGTGATTTTGGAGGTAGTTAGGCAGTTAACCACAGACCAGTACAGGATAAAAATTAAAAACGAACAAGCAAAGCAGAGCCAACCTCGCCAATTCCCATAAAGGCGCGCATAATAAGCAATAATGGAAGTCCAATTTTCGCAGCAACAGGTGTCAAAATTGTAGCTACTGACCACCAGATAACTCCAAAACCCAGGACTGTCTTTCCACCAAATTTATCTGCCCATATGCCTCCAAGAATCTGTATGTCAAAAGAAAAGATTAGATCAAAAAAATTAGAAGAATTTCTAGCGTCAACAAACACTGAATTGACAACAACATCACTGTAAAAATATGCAGCAAACTTCGAAGATTGACCGATGCATCAATAACAGAAGCTCAACACACTGAATGGACATCCTAAATAAAAACTAAATAATGCTGCATATTCTAACATATCTGAGCTGACCTGAGTGAGAAGGTAGCCCCAGAAAAAAGAGGACTGAATCAAACCAACTGTTGCACTGTTCCAGTTAAACTCCTTTGACATGGGGAGTATTGCAATGCTCATGTTGACCTGCAAAATGCAAATATAACACACAGCTCTGTTGGTGTGCATGTAGAGGAGTATTGCGCTGCTATATTGTTCAGAAATAGAATTACTCACACGGTCCATGTTGCATAAAAGAAATGCTGCAAAACAAAGCAGTACAATAACCCAGCGCTTTGGAAAACTCTGCCACCAAGGGACTGCTTCCTGCGTAACTCCTTCAACTAGAACTGCTTCATTGGCTCCATCTGGAGATGGCAAAGAGTCCACCTTTGCTTCTGTTATGTCATACTCCTCAGACTTATAGTGAGCACAAGTCCTGTTTTTCCCTATTCTATCCTCGTCACTTGGCTTAAGCCAACGTCCACACAAGGGACTTGTAAAAGAATAACATCCAAAACTTCCTCCCCTTCTTTGTTGAGGATAAACTCTGTGAGACTTCTCACAATGGTACAGTGACATTGAAGAAATAAGTTTTCTGCGATTAGGAGAAATTGATATAGGTTTCAAAGTGTTTTCATCTAAATGAACAGTAGTCCGAAGAAAGGGGCCATATGAGTATCCAGATATAAAACCATTTGCTGTTCGATTGCATAACTTTGGATAAAACATGTTCCCATGCACTACAGCAACGGCTGATCTCTCTCCCCTGTGAAGTAAGATGGCTTTCTCCCCTTGACATGCTTTACCTGGCATTATCAGATTTATTCAACAACTCAGTTGAGAATTAACAGACTACAGAGATAATCACGATGCAAGCAGAGCTTCATTTGTGTGCTAATTTAGCATAGAAATTGCTATAATAAGGACAAGGAACCTAATAAGTAATCTCCAAATGGAAGAAATAAATTAATTCAAATCCAAACTAGAGCTGTTGCATATAATACACCATACACGTTTAGATAGACAGAAGAGAATCACGGAACTACACAGACAAGGCAGATTCTCCAAAACTTACGACCATTAAAGAACTTGACTCCACACCAATCTCATATCCAAGTAATCTAAAAACCAATCAAAATCCCAGCTTAAGCATATTCCAGTTTTGCAAAACAATCCTAGAAGATTTTGGAGAAACTTAAAAATGAAAAAATCGAAAAACTTAAATTACGGCTTTCTCATCAATCTATTAATCCAAACTGTTTATCAAGTAAATCACTAAATTCAGCACTAAAACAAAAAAATCCAAAACAATTTTGGAATGCAAAATTAAATTTTTCATATTGCATGCAATCAAATTTTCATCTAAATTTGAGAATTTCACTGATTCCTCGTAATCTAAGCTACTCTTACCCACTTCGAAGTAAATTTCAAATCCAAACACACTAGACTTTTCGGGGAAAAAAAAATCAATATGGAAATCAACAGTAACCAGAAGCTGAGGAAAAATCAATTCCATACTTGAACTTTGCAATACAAAATTAAATCGGAATATTGCATGCAATCAAATTATCATCTAAATTCCATAAAAGTTTCAATGCTTCTGAAGCTAAACTACTTCTATTCACTTCGACGTAAAATTCAAGTCCAAAGAGATTAAAATTGTAAGCATGAGCCAATTAATTAGGGAAAAAACAAGCAAGTAATAAATCCACAAGATAAATAAAAATTTAAAAAAACATCTCCAAAAACGATTGCTATGCAATAAAGGAAGTGGAACAACACCTGAACCGACAAAAGAACCGCAATTCCGGTTCGAAATCAGACCGCCAATAGCCATTGTTGAAGTAAGAATTTGACAATGAAAGGGTTAAAAGCTGAAGAGCTAATTATACCATTTCAGCACAAAAGACAGCTCAAAAATCTATGAGACGACACCGTGTTTAGCTCTTTGTTGCCAAGTGCCAACGTCCTCTGACGCTGCAACGGATAAACAGAGGTCTTTCCTTCGATAGAAATTTCTTGTGCAGGTCTTTTTTTTATTTTATTTTTATTTTTATTTTTATTTTTCAAAGCGGGAAAAATCTCAGTGGTTTACTGGTATTCATATACCTAAGCAAAGGAGGGTCGAGAGTATGACACGTGGCATATCATCCTCTGAGATATGAAAGGTCCTTAACAAGAGGCGACGGGATTAGGGAAATACCCCTCCATGCAATGGCAATTACGGTGGGAATTTGGTGGTAGGGATGGTAAATAAGTGGTTTTAAAATGAGTGTTTTGGGGAATTCGGATGAAGAAATCTCAACCGTGATTAACGAGAAGTGGCCTTCCCATCGCTTCCGACAAAGGGATTGCCGGAAATGGACCTGGTCCGATATTAAAGAGACGCAATTTCTCAGTAATTATTTTTTATTTTGAAAAATGATGCGTGGAATATTCGCATCGTGACAAGTGGAAAATGTTCTGCCAAAAAAAAAAAAAAAAAAGAAACACGAGGTTAAAATGAGATGGAGTGGAACAGGATTTAATTTTCATCTACACCCGATTGCATGAAGTTGACTTGTAAGATTGAAATCAACCAATCCTTCTGAAAAATTAAAATAAAATAAAATAACCTTTTTACCGCGCTAAAAAAACCAAAACATTTTTCTTAGAGATATTTACGAGCCGGATTTAAATTTTTGTCATGTTTATTTCTCTTACAATTAGGAAGTTTAAATATAATTAATTTTTCAAAATATAATAAAATTTAAAAACAAAAAAATAAAAATAATTAGTAATAAATGTAATATAATAAATTTAAATAAATTCTTATAAAAGATTATGAAATATGAAAATCTAAATAAAATTTTAAAAAAATAAAATAAATTCAAATTAAATTATAAAAAAATTTAAAGTAATTAAAAATATATTAATATATTGTTCAATAGCTTACTTCTTACATGACATACCTTCAACAATCTTTTAAAATTTAAAATATACAAAATACATCATTTTTAAGTCTCAAATTGACATACTTTCTACAATCTTTTAAAATTTAAAATATACAAAATATATTATTTTTAAGTCTCGAATTAACTAAATTAAAATGTGAAAGGATTAGTTAAAACAACAAATTAAGTCACATTTAAATTTTAAATGTTAAATTTAAACTCGATTTAATTATTTATAAAACCTAAATTTTCATATTTGAACTTATTTAAAAAATTTTAAAAAGTCAAGTTTCGAATTTAAACATTTCGATATGATCAAGTCTACAATTACGAGCAAATAAAATTTTAGTCATACTATAGATAGAACTTCATTATGATTAAAAAAAATAATGACAAAGTTTAAAAGAAATCAATTCTAAAAATCTAAACAATTATACATTTAACAAATACTACATAATATCCAAAAGAATTTCTTTAAAATTATATCTCATGATTCAACCCATATTACCCGCAAAAAAAAAATAGTCTCTCAACCCATGTTGGCTCCTCCTCCTACTGACTTCAGAAAAATACCAAATCAATTAAGCCCTTCATTCTCTAAATCAAAATGCTTCAAGACTATCCCTTAGACAACCCAAATTACATCTTGGTATTCTACATTGATTCCACCTCACCAACGTTTCCTCGAGACATTAGATATTTGTCTTTCCTAGTTAATCCAGTGCACTCAAAACCCAGGAAATCACCCAACAGCTTTTGCACGTGATTCGCCACCTCAATCGCCGATTTTCCTCCGGCCTTAACCGTCATCTCCTCCGGCAAACGATCAAGGAAAGTGACCTCGTATGTTGGCCTAGGATTCATGAAGAAAAAATAAGGGTCCCAAAATTTGACCCCTCTCAGGGTCGTCCCATAAAACATATTCTGTTTGCAGTTGATTGCCACGGGTACGATACTATCACTCATTTCTGCGAACAAAGCACTGAATTGCAACAAAAAATTCTCACGACACGTGGTTTCCTCTGGACACATCACTAGATCACCATGTTGTGAGAGTTCTGAAATTTGGGCAACGTCAGCCGCACGATCACGAGTTAAAGCAATGGTTGGGATTGGAAATAGGAACCTCGAGAGACGACTTACACTGTATGTGACATATGAAACTTTGCGTCCGAGTGCGATGGCGATCACAACGGGATCAAGAGCTGTACGGTGATTGCAGACGTAAAGGCTGCCTGGGGTCCCCATCGATGGTGGGGGAGGTGGCTTCCCGCGAATCACAAGGTGGATACCCAACATTTCGTATGTGTAACGTACGATACGCTCGGGTAAAGGTAGATTCAAGTAGAGGCGAAGGATGGATAGGATGAAGCCAAATGGCAGCCAAATGTACGTGATCAAGGCATTGAGTGGATCCGGGCGCATGACAAATCGCCCATCGTGGAAGATGATGCGGCTCTTTAGGTGATCAAGTACTACGGGCTCTGCTGATTTGCTAGGAGGCACCATGTACCCCTCCTGTTCACAAACGCATTTACAAATGATTTATTGCAGCACAATTCATTTCCAATTCTCCATCAAAATTCATAGATATAATTTACATAAAAAGATAAAAACAAATTATCAGTAAAATTTTTAGGTTATATAAATAAAATTAAAATAATGACAAATACTCTTAAAAATATTAAAAAATAATTAAATTATGGTATATATTATCTTTTTTTTAAATGAAAATATTTAATAATTGAAAATGAAAATAAGGTTACTCGAATTCGAATTCAAACCTTATAATATATCATAACTCTTCCTTAATCACTCAATTAAGTGGTTGTTAACATATGTTATCAATCTTAACTTCACTTGTGGAGTCAAAAAACTTAACTAACGGTGTATTGGATAATAATTCAAAAAGAAATTATAAAGAATCAACTATTTTGTTCAATTATAAGGAATCGACTATTTTATTCATTTTTTTTAAGGAAAAAAGAAGGGGACTTACAAGTTACAAGGAAACATACCCTAAATATTAAATAATAAAATAAAAAATTACTTGATATACCGTTAATAAATTTTTTAATTCTACAAATGTGTTTACTAAAACGACACATACTTTTTGAAGGTATATTAAGAAAATAAAGAAAAATTAATTAATAAAAGTGAATTGTGTGACAATTTTTTAATTTTATTCGTGAAATTAAAGAACTCCAATGTTAGCAAATAGAATAATAATTTGTAAAAAATTTAATTTTTTATAAGAAAATCTATAAAACAAATAATTCATGTGAGCTTATATCATTTTATGCGCCCTTAAGTTATTTTAAATATTCACAAATTCTTTTATTATTCCTTTTGCAAGCCTTTTTAAGTGGATATTTCGAATTTATAACCCCTTGGTAATTTCTTGATTTATATTGAATTTCTAAAGATTTTTAGATTATTTTGGTAAAAAGATTAAAAAAATAATTAATTGATGGTTAATCTACAAAATAAAAAAAAATAATTATAAAACTTGACTATCTTTTGATTTTTTATTCTTTCCATCAAACAAAGTCTTAAATTAATAAATAACAACAGTTAAATAAAGCTATATGGCGTTATTAAATGATACTTTAATAATAACTCATTTATTTTTCCCCAAAAAAATACAAAAATTTATGGAGGGAGCTGCAGATAATTTTGCTAGTCGGTCATTGAGTGATATTAAGATTTGGGTCCGATCGAACTGAATACATTAACATAACATTAATTGTTTGGTCTCTCCTGCTTGACTATAATTTCAATTCAAAGTGTTTAGACTAACTAATAAGAAAGAAAAAATATTTGGATTCATACGTATCATTTTCATTATATTGCAGAAGATCGTAAAAATTTCATATATTTTTAATTATATAATTACGTGATATAAACATAAAGAACAAATATGTATTGGTTTAGAATAATTATTTCTTACAATTTTTTCTATCTATTAATTAAAAATATTTTTCAAATGATATTTAATACATTATTAATAAAATTTTTAAATTTTACAAATAAAATTAAAATGATGACATATCTCATTTTATTTTTTTAATACTCGTTAAATGCTATATACCACCATTTTATTCTCATTTTTTAAATTTAAACCTTTATATCAAGATAAACAAATAATTAAGATTAATTTTTTTAGGTCAATCACAGCGTTACATATTAACAAAAGATACATGTCTTATAAAACATACACCAACCATGAATTTAAGAAGGGATATTCTACGCTAAGATTAAAATCGATCTATTTTATATTTACTTTAAACTTTTTTCACATTAAAAATATTATATATATATATATGTAAATAAATATAAACACATAAAAAGTTTCTTATAAATTTTTACATCATCATAAATATATATAAACACATTAAATAATAAAAATAAATATAACATAACCATAAAATAAATAGACTTTATAATAAGATTTTTCATGAATATGTAAATATATGTTTAGCAAAAATGCCACGTTCATCTATAGATTTTCAAAACAGGCTACTTCTCACCCTTGATATTTTAAATGAGAAAAAAGGTTGACAAGAGAAGACAAGAAAAGAAAGAAAAACATATGGAGGCATGATTTATATAAACTAATAAGAATCATCAAGATGAAATTTATGAAATCGATGTAAGTTGTTAAAACCTAGTGATTGCTAAGAAGACAGACCTTGCAAATCGACATGAAATCGTGATCAGATTCACGGTCTCCAATTCCAAGATCAGGTGTTTCCTCACCAAACTCGTTCAGAATTGCCAATCTCTTCAAGTCCCCTACTAAAACCCCAGGCTCCTTCACAAACCCTGTGGCCTTCTCTGTTTTGGGATTCACTTCAATCTCTGTGCCTAAAACCTTATGTCCGCCGAGAAAATCCTTCACAAACGGATCCACCATGAACGTCGGATTCGCCGTCACCACCACTTTCCTCTGGCATCTGTCAAAAACCTCGAAACTTTCCTTCCTCACATTCGCAGCGTAAAATCTAACCAAAATTATCAACCAAAAGAAAAAAAGAAGAAAAACTCAGTAACTTAAGCTGAAAGTACTCTTACAAATTTAGTTAAGTATAAAGTTTCACCATCTTTAAAAGGGTTAAGGTTCGAGTCTCTTTTGCTTGGTACCTGGGAAGAACAGCGCGGGAGACAAACTCGATGTCGCGGATCTTGAGTCCAGCGAAGGAGATAAAAATGAGGATTTGGATACCAACGGCTTCGGAAATGAAGAAATAAGAAATAACGATCAGAGGCAGAGAAAGAAGAAGGATAAGACCTCGAAGGAGGCTTCCCGCTTCGACTGCGATAAGCATGAAGTAAGGAAAAGAGCTTCGAGAGATTAACAGCGTGCCATCAAGATCGGCGGCGATCGATTCGTACGTCGAACCGACACATTCCGTTATTGACGGAAAGCTTCGCCCCTCTTTAGGTGGAGCCATTTTTCTTTCTTTTAATTGCTATGCTTCGCTCTGCCTTTAAGCGGGTAAGGAAAAAAAACTGCCGCGCTGATGCTGGTTGAGAGAGTGAACGTTGTGCTTTAAAAGTGGCGGTTGAAGTACAAAATTACGAGAATGGGTCTGAAATTAAGGCCAGTCAGAGACGCAGACCAGAGACTTTAAAAAAGAAAACCTTTATAAATTAATTACTAGTCAAATTAATGTATTTTACTTTCGAAATGTTGAAGGCCTAATATTTTTTTTTTTTTTTTTACTGTCAGTATAGTTTTGAAATTTTGTATATTTGTGTTCTTTCCTCTGTGATTGTATTAATTATGTGTAAATTACAAAAAAATTATTATATTAAAATTTATATTAATTTTTGAAGAAGAATTTTTTTATTTTTATTAAATTTATATACATTAATTTTTCAAAACTTCAATTTGAGTCATCTTTTGAATTTTTTTTCATATGGCATCACCTGAAATTATCAAATTTCAATTTAAGAAATAAGAAATAATTTTATATAGATATATATAATTGGAGATAAAAGATAGATGACCCGGTTGAGATGGGATGCAATCCAAATGAATAAAATAAATTAGGGTACGGTAAAATTATCATTTTATTTTAATTTTTAATTTTTAATTTTTTAATTATTTTATTAAGATTATCACTGTCTAATATTTTTTTAATATCAAATTAACTTAAGTTTATTTAATTTCGAATTCAAATCTTCGTTTATTAGCCCAAACTTTAAGATGTAGTTTATTGTTTTCTTCTTTCCTTTGTAAAAAAATATATATTTATGGATTATTTTTTAAACTTCATAAATCAATATTAAGATAATGACATATATTTTAATAAAATATTATAAAATAAAAAATAAATAAATAAAATATATAAATTATTTTAATTTTACTGATGTTTAAAAAATTTCACAAATAATATATTTATAATAATCTAATATTTATGTCCGTCCACAGTATCCACGTCTTCAATCTTTATCCGGTTTTCATGTCTGGAACTTATTATAAGGAGATTTAGATTAGATTTGAAAACTAATAAAGGCTTTGTTTGGAATTTAAAAAATATGAAGGGTATAATAATCATTTCATGTTTAAAAAAATTATTCTTTTTCTTTTTTTTTTTGTCCTCCGACTTACAATAATTGAAAATTGTAAAAGAATTTGTGGGAAGCAGCATCGATCCCTTTCTTTTCTTTTACGTGATACTCAGACAATAAAAAACTAATTTTCCTACTTCCTTTTTTTAGTTTTCTTTCTTTTCTCTCTTCTTAACCCAATCAAAGCATAATGATACGGTAAGCAAAATTCACATGGTGGAAGGGACTTGAACTTGAATGACACGTCTTCAATGTCTTCACCAGCAAAGATAAACAAAAGAATTAAAGTATGAATTATTATCTAATTTAGTATTAAAAGAATTTTTTAGTTTTATAAATGGATTAAGACGATGATACATATCATATTTAAAATATTAAAAAAATAAAATATGTATAATTATTTTAGTCCTTTTTGTAGCATTAAAAAATTTTACTAATAATATATTGAATAATAATCTTTAAAGCATTTAAAACAACAAGAGTGATACTTTGGTGAATGATATATTGCCCATTTTATGATTTTTATTGAAAAGTGGTTTGTTGACTCTTATTAAGATCAATTAAAATATTTTTCTATCAAATGTAAAAAATTAATATTTAAAGTAAATTTATTAAATATAATAATTTTAATAGTACTCTTAAAGATATACTTTGTTGGCAAATACTTGATTTTATTTTGATTTCATGGAGTTTTTGCACTTAAAAATCAGACATGCATTCATAAGATAAAAGAAAACCTTAAAGGAAACAAGATCTAGGGCAATATAAGAAAAATGTACATTTTTTTAATCACAAGTATCCTTATTCATTTTACCGTATGAGACTAATTCTATTCAGACTGAGAGTGATATTTAGATAATATCATTTAACAGCGAGAAAAAATATACATTTTTTAATCATAAATATCTTCATCTATTTTACAGTCTGAGATTAATATTATTCAGAACGAAAATGATATTTAGATAAAACCATCTAATAGTGAGAAAAAATGTACATTGATGCTAGGTTCTAATATTCTTTTTCAAAATTATATGATTAACTTGTTATACGAAATAAATACATAGGATAAAATCTTAACTAAACAATTTTTTTAAATTAATAATTTTATTAATGCTTGCTTTGGCAAAAGGTTAGGTTAGAGCAGTTGGAGTTTTTGTGAGGGTGGCTTTACATTCTTACTACAACATATAACAATATGGTCTAAGTTCTTTCCTTGAAAAAGAAAAAGAAAAATAATTATTATTGAAAAGTAAGGATTTTAGAAGATTATCCAAAACCACTTTGTTTTTTTGTACAATGAAAGCAGATTCGGGAAAAAGGGGAATATATTGATATCCAATTCTTATGTTTACACTTTATAAATAAAGATATAATTATTTGAATTAATATTTATTTTTTTTTTTACTTTTTTTTATTTAATTAGGTAGATTTATTCCTTATGGTCTACATTAAAGATGGAGTTTTATTCAAAACATCTAAAAAAATATAACAAAATTTCTAAATTAATTCTTTTGAGACTTTTCATTAACTATTAATTTAAAGGGATTAATAATTTAAAATATTTTACCTTTTAAATTGTTATTTTGTCTAAAAAAGTATATTTTTCACATTTTTTAAACCCATCTAATAATTCTATAACATTTAAAACTATTAAAAATCTTATTTTGATTAATAAGTTTTTTTAAAATCCTCATTGCAAATATATCTTATCTAATATATTTTGTATTTTTTTAGTTTCTGAAATAAAAAAATCTCTAACATAATGACCCTTTTGCAAAGTATCATGCATATTCAAAGTGTTATTTTAATTCTTAAGTATTATATAACATATTTTTAATGTTTATTAATTATTAATTAATGCGGGAATTACAGCCTAAATTTTACACTATATTTTAAAATGAATTTATTAACAATTACAATAAAAATATTTATTATTTTTTATAATAGCATGAATTGACATCATAATTTTTTATTAATTTAAAAAATTTTATTTAAAGAGATTTCATTATATTTGATAATTTTCGAGGAGGGCAATTTTTGTGGCTCCTATCCCCGTTTACGAAGATAGAAATATTTGGTTCTCATTTGTAAATACGATACGAATATGATATAAATAAAATATATGAAAATGATACGAATTAAAAAATAATATATATTGTACATGAATATAATAAAAATTAAAATATATATTTTATTTTTGATATATTAATATAAATTTTAATAAAAAAATTTTATATTTTATTCTATATTAATATAATATTACATTATACAAATACAAATTATATTGAATGGTCATATTTAGCTACAGACCGAAATAGCTGATAATGTTCTACAAGGAGGCTCGATTTATTGGGTAATCCAGCCCAGTTGCGAGTTCAATTTAATTAACTAATCCAGCCCAGTTCCTCTTTGCGCTGTTATTTTCTCTCTTGTTCTTTCCATTTGTTTTGTTTTTGCATGTTCGTTTTTTTTTTTTTTTAATAATTTCTTAACTGATAAGTTACTTTGTATCCATGAATTTATTAATTTTTGAATTTTTTTATAATTTTATATTTAAATTGAAACTTTTTTTAATTAATTTCAAGTCAAATGTTTAAAAAGAAATTTATATAATTTTATTTTTTGAGGGGCCTTCTGCCCTCCCTAACCCCAAAAAAGTAAATAAATAAAAATCCTTAAATATGTTTGCATATTTTTGTTCATTAAATTTAAATTTGTACTTCAATTTTAAAATGATTACTTTTTATTTTATAATTTAATTATTATATGCAATAATTTTAGAGGTATTAAAATCTTGATTATTTATGTAATCATAGCTTATAAATGTTTAAATCAAGAGGTTTTGATACAATTTAAATATATATATATGAAGTGTCTTTATATTATATTGGGTATAAGATTAATCTCTGTTCGTGCGACGTGGCTAGCACTAGTTCAAAAGAATTTGATTGGGTGATAATTCGAATACAGGATCTAACTTTCTCAATAAATTGTTTTCACTCAAAAACTCAATGAGACCTTACACTGTTGAACCAATATTTTGTATTGATTTGACAAAAATTTTAAATCACAAATAATGTGAAATTAATAAAAATCAAATTAACTCTTTTTTAAATAAAATGAACTTTCTATTTTTTATTTCAACAACAATCTACAAATCTACAACAAAGTACTAAGTGTTTTTCTTTTCTTTTTCAATTTTAATTTTACTCTAATCTGCATTGTCCTATTTTTTTTTTTTTTTGCAAAAAATAAATAAATAAATTAGAACCACTTTATATAATATTGAAAAAAAAACGATGACTTTTATTTTCAAAAATTTAACTTCATTAATTTAAAAGTATATTTATTTTATTTATAAAAATACATCACCATTGATATATTTGTCATTTGTAATTTTTATTTCAATTTTAAATTGCCAAAATAATCAATAAAAGTACATAAAAAAAAAAACCAAAAAAGTTTGTGTAATCGAAAGTTTTATTTATTATTAAAAGTTTAATGTTTTCATGGTAATATTTTTATTTTATAATTTTATGAGCTTATTGTTTTTTATTAATATATTGGTTATGTGTATAAACATATTTGAAGAAGGTCCAATTCAAAACAAATTATTTGAAAATAATATATTTACTAAATAATAAAAAAAATCAAAAATAATATTATAACATAATAAATATTAAAGGTATAAACGAGTAGAACATTTGATGAATAATTTTTGAACATGTTCAGTTTCTATTTATTTATATTTGTTTATTAAATTTAACAAATGATTACGAATAAATATGTGTTTTATTTATTTATGTTTGTAAACAAATTCATTTTAAATTTATTTAAAAATCATTCGTTAAATGAATCATTTAATATTTATTTACTGTTCGATGATAATAATTTTTAAAATTACATATTTAATTACAAATCATTTTAATACATAATTATGAAAATTATATAAAATTTATATCGATTTTTTAATTTAGTATTAGAACGAATATAATTTATCTACTTAAGTTTTTGTTTAATATTTATAAATATATTCTTTTAATATATATAAATATGTCTTTATAAATATATTCATTTATATATTCACACATATATTCATTTAATATTTACAAATATATATTCATAAATATATTTATTTAATATTTATGAATAAAATTACAATACACAAATCAAATACAAATAATTTTAAAAATTAAACAAATAAACATAAATATAATAACATTCATCCATTTGTCAGAATCATATTTAATGGTAGTACTAGTCGTGGAAAACTGAGTTGATTTCAATTGGAAATTCGGAATCGAAGAGAGATCAAGCGTTGCAACGGAATTGGATTTTGGATAAGGTCGAATCACGATCACAATGGTTCAGATCGCTTATTGGGGATGATTATTTTTGACAAATGAAGGTCCCTTTTTAAGCTTACTATTGATGATGTCATGAAAATAAGTCTCTAAAACTATAATAATTTTCATATCTAACACTTGAAAAAATGGGTTAACTATTTCTTCAATTAAAAAATATATATAATCTTAATGATATAATAAATACATGTATCTCCCATTTTAATAAATATTTGAGCGAATTTCTTATTATTTAAATAGTAGTTTTCATATCTAACAAGACATGTATCTCTCATTTTTTTTAGGACAATTATTTATTTATATTTTATTTTAAATATATTATTAATCAAAGTATAAATTAATTTTTAAAAAATCTTAAAAATGAGATTTTCAATTTATTTTATAGTAATTTAATTTGATAAAATATTTAGAATATAAATAGGGAATGAAGTGATGGGTTTGTCAGAAATGGGCCTCAAATCCCTCCCTAAGCCTTACATCCAACCTTTGGAGTACACAGTGTGTTTGTCTAAAATCCTACTCCAAGAATCCATTCCCATCAGGATAATTAAATTTAATAAAAATGAGTTCAATCAATAAAATTCATTAAACTCATTAAAATATGTTTATCCATTAATAATTAAAGAATCTCATATTAAACTATCCAATTAAAGAAACTAACCAATACTAGAATCAAAATTAAGGTTTTTTATTGAAAAAAAAATTGATTTATTTGAGTAGACTTGAACAAGTTCGGTATTTTTGTTATTTATTTAGATAGGTTGAATTTGAAATTCTAAAATATGTTAATATCATAATCAAGCTCGACCCTAAGTCGAACCTACCCAGCTCATGATTAGGTTTAATAGAAATTAACACAGCACATTTGATTTGTACAATTATTACATTTGATTTGTGCAATTATTATTCTGAAAGGTTTTTTTTTGTTTCACTTTTTTTTCTTTTAAATTAAAAAAAAATTGGATAATTTCCAACCTCAAATTTGGACTGGTTCACCCTTAATTTCAACTTTCAAGCTAACAATATTCAATGGATGAATTTATTTAAGTTAATTTGGATAAGAAATAAGTGTATATTAAAAAGGTGATTTAATTTCAAAGGTTAAAATAATTTGGTAATTTGCAAATTTTTGTGGTGTTTTTTCATGTCAAGTCATATAAAATATGAAAATTTTTATATTGACGTATTAAACTTAAAATTGATTTTAGTTTTTTGAAATTCATATATTATTTTTGTCTAAATTTTAATTCATGTCATTTTTATTTATTTTTATATCGTTTTCTTGTTGTGTCATTAATTCATTGTATAATTCTAAATTTACTAGGCTATCCCACTAAATAGACCTGTTTAAGGCATTGAGTTACCTGCACAAGCTCAAAGGCTCATTCAATATTTGGTCGGGCTTGGTTAAATATGAAATCCATTAAAAAGGGTTTGGGCAAACAAAATAAGTCTGATCAAAATTCGGGCCGGACATGGGCATCACCTCTAAAAGCTTAGGTCCGACTCGGTTCACTAATATTTATATATACTTTTAAAAGCATCCTAATATCTCTTAAGAAATTAAACCTAACGAAATTGAACTCAATCAATAAAATCCATTAAATATATCAACCCATTAACAATTAAGGAACTCATATTAAACGGTCTAATTAAAGAAACCAATCTTATAATAGAATCAAAATTATATATTTTTTTAAATGATTAATTTGGTTGGACCTAGTTCTTTTTATTATTTATTTGGGTGGGTCTGGACAAAAAACTTAAGCCTGAACATCGGGCCAGACCAAACTTGGACACACATAAAGTTTGTTCATATAATGTTGAGGCCCAACTCGGCTCATGTTTAGGTTTACCACCAAATTTCTTATTCGATAAAAAGTACGTTCTTTTTTTTAATATTACTAAAAATTTAAATTTGGTAATTAAAATTAGATAATTATCCTAATTGAATAATTATGAAATACACTACCAATTGAAGTTTTAGATTTCATAAGTAGGGTTAGGATGATAACACATTAAAAAAATAAAAATAGTAGAGTATCTATAATCATTTTAATCCCGCTCGTGAAATTTAAAAACTTTACTGGTAGTGTATTGGATAATTATTAAGCCAAATAATTATCCAATACATTGACAGTAGAGTTTTTAAAGGCCACAAGACACATATCATTTAAATAATTTTAAAAAATAAAAAATAAATAAAGTAGTGTATCTATCATCATCCTTAAATGATATTAAAAAGGATTATTACACAAATAGAATTAAGAATAGTGACACAAACCACCATTTATTATTATTTATTTTTGTTAGATTTAAACAATGCGATGCACGGTGATAATTTTAATTTATAATAATTTTTTAAATATAGAATAAAATTATAAAAATCATTTTAAAATACATGTTGAATAATGTATTAAAAAATAGATGCATATATAGAATACCAATTAGAGAAATTAAAAAAAAATTAAATATAACAAATCTTAAATATTAAATAAATAAATTGAATAGCTACGACATTAATGAAAACAATTCCTACTACATTAATTATTAATAAGTTGTTGATTAATGTTTCATATTTGAAATTTATTTATTTTTAGAATTTGAATTTAAATGACTCCAGTAAAATTGAAAACTCTATTTTTAGAATTTTGACAAAAAAATATTTATAATAGTCTCAAATGTAAAAGGTAAATAAATTTAAAATATAAATAATCTGTTATTTAATTTTTTTATAATTTAAATTAATTCAAAATAATTAAATATAATATTTAAGATAATATATATTTCAAAAAAATAGATAATTTGTATGGATATTTGCATTTTCTTTTTACCAAAGAAAATGATCAAACAAATAAATAAGTAAAGTAATTGAACAAAGAAATAGAAAAAGACATGGATGTTTAATTTAATGATTAAAATATATAGATTTTCCTAGCAATCTCAGCTTCATTCCCAATTACTAAATATTTCTTTCGTAACAAAATAGACAGATAGATAGATAGATATGTCTAATTTTAAATTTTATTTATAAGAAAATATATAGTAAAAGGAAAATTCATCTTACCACACGTACCACTGTTCATATGAAATATATATATTTATTCTTTAAAAAAGTTCATCCAAATAAAAAATTTATACCCAAATTAATTATTTTTATAAATATATTGTTAACATATATAAAGAGAAATAACACATATATGTATTGATAAAAGATGTGTAAAGAAATTGATAAATAATATTAGATTTTCTTAAATTTTAATATATATATATATAAATAAACATAGACGTTTATCTTTTTAAAAAATTAAAATAGATAATTAATTTAAAGAGATAATTAATTTATTTTGTAATTTTAATATATATGGATTCCTATCTTTTCAGAATATTTAAAAACTATTTATTTTCTTAAGATATTACACGTATATGACATATAAAGTATTCACATGGACCGCATAAAATATTTTACTTGTACCCAAATGTTTTGACTTTTATTTATATATATAAGATAATTTTCTAAAAAGTTATTAATCATCATCTTAACCTAATTTGTGAAATTTAAAAATTTCACTAACAATATATGAGATAATATTCCTATTAATAAATAAATAAAATACGATATCTATTATCTTTTAATCTCGTTTGTAGAATCTAAAAACTTTACTGGTAATATCTTGCATAATTATCCAATTTGGATGTTATCTAACACACTATTAGTAAAATTTTTAAACTCCACAACCGAAACTAAAATGATGACATGTACTCTCAAAAAATTATTAAAAAATAAAAAAATCTATCATCATCTAATTTTGTGAACTCTAAAAATTTGTTGACAATGTATTAAATAACAAAAAAATAGATTATCTATCATCGTCCGAATTTCACATATAAATCTAAAATTTCACTGATAATAATTATCCCATTGTGAAATTTAAAATCTCCGGTTACAATGTATTTCTCATTAAAATTAAAGGATATTAATTTATGAAGAATTGTTAAAAAGACTTGACCAATTTTTGAAAAGCGATCCCTGCTTTAAATATTAGGATGAGTTATATTCAATGTAATCAGTGCCTTAAATTTTACATTAATTACTCTTCTAAAGCACTCAATCAATAAAATTAATATTAAGAATATCAAAATTATGCCTATAAAATAGTATAGAACTTATGCTTCATGAAATGCTGGTCATATAAACTTGATTTGTTTTTTTTTACAAAACCTTATGGTTATAGAATATTGATGAAATTAATATAATCAAATACTAGTTATTACTCGTGTGGTGCACTAATTAGTTTTTATTATTTTTAAATTATTACTTAAAATTTTATAAATATATAAAATAATATTATTTAATTTATATGTTTAAAGCATATACAAAATGCATATAATATAATAAAGATACCCAATCATAAAAGAATTAAATATTTTAATTAAAAATGATAAAATTTCAATAATTATCTTAATCTCATTTGTGAAATCTAAAATCTTTTATAACAATGTATTTCTCATTAAAATTAAAAGGATATTAATTTGTGAAAAATTCTTAAGAAGGCTCAACCAATTTTTATTAAAAAAAATCCCTGCATTAAATTTAGGGTAAGATATATTCAACGTAATCAATGCCTTAAAGTCTACATTAATTACTCGAACTTAATCAATAGAATTAATGTTAAGAATATCAAAACTACGCCTGTAATATAGTACGAAATTTGTGCTTAATAAAATCCTAGTCACATAAACTTGATTTCTTTTTTAAGTTATGATAATAGAATATTGACGGGATTAATATAATTACATACTAGTTTTGTGATGAGCAAATTAGTTTTTATTATTTTTAAAATTATTATTTAAATTTGTAAATATATAAAATAATATTATTTAATTTATATGTTTAAAGCATATATAAAATACATATAATATAATAAAAATGCCCAATCATAAAAGAATTAAAAATTTAATTAATAAATTATAATATTCAAAACATAAAATAAACAAATAGTATAAATAATAAAAAAATATTATAAATAATATTATTAAGCATATCACCAAAATGTTGAATTAGAAATTAGATGTATATTTTAATAATTTTTAAGCGTGAGAGCAATATTTTGAGGTATATTTTTATTATTGAACAAAATAATTATTATTATAAATATGCATTTTATATACATATAATGAAAATGTACATTCTTATATATAATAAATATAATATATATAAGAATGATTATATCATAACGATATTTATATTTATATGTAGAAGCACATTAACTTGTGCGATGCACGAATTAATTTTATCTATTTAAATATGTATATAAACATATATATTAGTAAATTTATATGTTTTATACATGAATTTTATTTATTTAGAAAAATAATAATTTTAAATAATTTAAATAATATACGTGATATTGATAGCTTACTTTTATACTTTTCAATTTAGTTAATAAAATATTTTTTAAATAAATTAAAATTATTTATTTTATAATATAAATAGATATCAATAAATATTTTATTTAATTTTCTAATGGATAATATTAAGTTATATATTTTTAAATATTTTAGATTAGATAGTATTTAAATTTATTTTAAGATATTTCTTTACAAAAAGATTGAGAAATTTTAAGAATTGCTGAAATTTTAAGAATGTCCAAAGAGCATCCAGCATCTTACCCAATTGTGTTGTACCTTATAATATAATATCTTAGATTACTTTAGACTTTTTTTGGGTTAAAAAGTCAAACAAGAAGTTAATTTTTATAAATAAAATTATATGATGCATTGATACTGTATAAAGACTATATCTTGTCAATGCATTAGAGTTTGATATCCCATAAATGAGCAAATTGAAACTCTTATGAGTAAATTGAAAAAATATTTTTATTTATTTTTAAGAGTTTGATATTTTTTCAATTTACTTTTTAATGAAGTGTTAAATTCTATTGTATTGACAGCATATAACATCAATATATTATCAGTACATCATATATAAGTCAAAATATAAAAGGTGTAGATGTTGATAAAAAAATTATACTCATATATATATATATATAACATATAATTAATTATTTTTTACATCAATATTTTTAATTTAACAAAAAGCATTTTATTTTTAATTTATTATCAAAAAATAATTAAATGTATATATACTCTTTATATTAAACCGATCTACCTTCTTTCTAATTTGTTGTTTTAACTTTCTTTGTTTGCAATGGCATGCCCAAGCGGAATGGATCATGCCTATCCCAAATTGGGCAATATGTAAAAGCATTGGAAATCAACGTCATCTCCGATTTTTTTTTTTAAAGTGGTTTGATATACTCTTTTTAAATTTTTTAAATTTTAAATTTTTATTAAATATTAAGATTAAATAAATTTTTAACTTGAAATATCTTATTGAAACATACCTATAATATATTTTTGCAATTTGTCCAAGAAAAAATATTAAACTAATAAATTAAAAGGTAGAATATATATTTTTTTAATGTTAAAAATGAATTCCTTTTGAAACATCCCAAAAAGACAAGTTTATTTTTTAAACAATTTATTTTTTGATAAAGAGATGTAAGAGGAAGAGAGAATCGAAACTTGAATTTTATCTCTTTTAAAAAAAGATAACAATGGTTAGATTAAACTTTGATTATTATCAAATATAATGTTACACTAATATTAGTAAAAACTTATTATTACTTTTTTGTAAAAAAAAGAACAATTGGGTAGAATTTTTATTTGAATAGAATACATGATGTAATTATTATTATAAAAAAAAAAAGCACAATTAGGCATGACATTTGCTAAGATGGTTGGTGAGAAATGAGATTGCCACATCACGTCAAACTTCATATATGGAAAGTTATTTGGTGTGTGTTGCTCTCTCTATAAACAGCCTCAAATTAGCTCATTAATTCTATAAATCTTTAAAAGCCAACTATTTCTTAATAGCAGCAGAAACTCCATACTATAACCCCATGGCTCCAACCATTGTTGAACAATCCATTGATTCCTCAGCTCTAACTGATTTTGTCATTACTCAAGGGCATGGAGTGAAGGGTTTGTCAGACATGGGCCTCAAATTCCTCCCTAAGCCTTACATCCAACCTTTGGAGGAAAGAATGTGCATGACTAAAATCCTACCCGAAGAATCCATTCCCGTCATCGATATCTCCAAGTGGGAGCACCCGTCGGTGGCGAAAGCAGTTTGTGATGCAGCAGAGAAGTGGGGGTTCTTCCAGGTTGTCAACCATGCTGTTCCCATTGAAGTACTGGAGAATGTTAAAGATGCCACTCATCGCTTCTTTAGGTTACCCGCCGACCAAAAAAATAAGTATTCCAAGGAAAACTCAGCTTCCAACACCGTGCGGTTTGGCACAAGTTTTAGCCCCATGGCAGAAAAAGCTCTCGAATGGAAAGATTACCTTAGCCTCTTTTTTGTATCTGAGGAGGAGGCTTCTACGTTTTGGCCATCTGTTTGCAGGTAATTAACAAAATTTTGCATTCCATGCATGCTTAAAATCACGTATTATTGTCAATAGTTTTGTGTGATTGATTTGTTAATATAAAATGTTGATCAGGATTCAATATAAACTTAAATACCAACATATATATATATATATATATATATTGTTATTATATATTATTTATAAAATCAGAGATTAACTTAAATCAATATAAAACAATTTTGCATTACATTATTTTTATTAAACCAACTTATCAATCTATTCGTATTCATTATATATATAAAATTTTCAATTGATCTAATATTTTATTATTTCGATGAGAATAGTATATTTTTTCGATATATATTAATGGTTGACAATTTATTATTATAAAATTAATAATTAAACATTTTCAATTAACTTGAAGTTTTGTATGCATAATTTACTTAAATACAGTATAATATTCAATAGTGGAATTAAAAAAAATATAAAACTATAAAAATATGTGAGATGATGTAAAATTAATTTAGTTTTACCATGATGAAAGTGGATATTCTTTTATCTAACTATTAATAATATATGACTAAATTAAATGATTATTATTATTATTATTATTATTATTATTTTATTTTCAGGGAGCAAGTGCTGGAATATATGAGGAGGTCTGACGTTGTTATCAAACAATTATTACAAATGCTAATGAATGGATTAAATGTGAAAGAAATTGACGAAACAAAAAAATCTCTGTTGATGGGTTCGGTAAGAACAAACTTGAACTACTATCCTATCTGTCCTAACCCTGAACAAACTGTGGGAGTAGGGCGTCACTCGGATGTGTCGACCCTTACCATCCTTTTGCAAGACGACATTGGAGGGCTTTACGTAAGGCAAAATGACAACTGGATTCATGTTCCTCCCATCAAGGGATCTCTTGTGATCAATGTCGGAGATGCGTTGCAAATACTTAGCAATGGTCGGTACAAGAGTGTGGAGCACCGCGTGGTCGCTAATGGAAGTCATAATAGAATTTCAGTTCCCATTTTCGTTAATCCAAGACCTACTGATATCATCGGTCCATTACCTGAAGTGCTGCAAGGTGGTGAGAAACCGATTTATAAGCAAGTTTTGTACTCAGATTATGTCAAGCATTTCTTCCGCAAGGCGCATGATGGGAAGAAGACCGTTGAATTTGCTGAGATATGAAAATAATCAATCTGTTAGAGGTGCCAAAACGACCCAAAACTCAACCTGAATCTAATAAAAGATCTGAAATGAAAAAAAATAAAAAAATCTAGAATAATTTGAATCGGTACAATATGAATTTGAAATTTTCGAATTCAGATCAATCCGAATTCAACCTAAAAATAATCCCTACTCAAAATTATCCAAACCCGAACTGCTCGAACACCTATTTGACACCTTTAATATATATAGATGTATGCTCTCTATTTTGGCTGTTAAAGAAAAATTATTACAAGCTCTTAGCAAAAGTCCGTTAATTTATGTATCTTTTGTATCAAATAAAATGGTTTTATCTTTTAAGTAAGATACCTATAATTTAAGCTGAATTTCTCAGCTTACCATACATGAATATTGTAAAATAATTTTTATATTAAGAATCATGATTAGTCGACCAATAAATCGATATATATATATATATATATATATATATATATATATATATATTTTACATAATAATGCTTAGAGTCAATAAATTTTAGAAGCATTACAAGCTTATAGGTGTGAAGTAAATTTTCAAATTTCACAAATAGCCTAACAGATGCAGATTTTTTAGAGAATATTAAAAAAATAAAAAAATTATTTAAAAAGAATATGAAACATCATCATCATTATCAGAGTCTTTATCTTCATACTGGAGTAGATTATATGAATTAATAATATACAAATTCACGCTAAGTCATAAGAATGAATTCTCCACCTTCACTTATTCTTGTCTAATGCAATACGTTATTCCAACTTCTATTCCGTCATATCTTTTCGGATCACTTCCTTTCAAGTCTTTTTCAGTTTTCCTTTAGTCTTGATCAATTTTACATCATTCATAGTCTCCACTATTCTAATTGAAGCATCCATAAGTCTATGTCGTATGTGTCCAAATCAACGTAAATAATTTTCACTCATCTTGTCTTCAATAAGTGACACTCGTCGTATGTGTCTAAAAAAGAATATGTGACACTACGTCGTATGTGTCTAAAAAAGAATATGAAACATGAAAAAAAATGAATTCTAATTATGAAAAAAATGAATTCTACTTATGAAATTAAAAAATTTCTTTGTTAACAACCAAGACTTGATCTAATATTTATTATCTTTTATTACAGGATTAAGTCTAAAATTTGAATCTCATTTCCCTTTGTATTTCCCGAATAAAAGAAAAATCATTGTCACTATATAAGATAATAACCCTAATTTTAATCCTACATGTTCTCGAATGAAAATGACAAGTTACTAAAAAAATTAAAAAAAAGCATTACTCAAAATAAATGCCATTTTTATTTGGAGCTGCAATTTCAATTTAGATTTTTTTTGTTTGTTCAGTTTGGAATTAAATGGAGTTGGATGAAAATAGATTTTTCATCAGCTTCTTTTAGAGTTCACATCTCTCGTCAAATTAACCTAAAATCTTTTTTTGATGTAATCATAAATACTTTTATTTGTTTTATGATCTGAACTTGTTATCTAAAGCCAACAGTATATTAAAATTTCGGGATGCTATCCAAATCAGTACTGTAATTAACTAAAAAAAAAAACTAGTGGAGGAGAAAATAGCCAAGGGTCTTCAATTTTATTTGTAAAGCATCTATAGGAGAAATTATGAGTCACCAGCAGCAAAGTTTTGAGAGTCGAACTTGATAGGTAGATGCAAGTGATCAACAGTTCGGTAAAAAAAATTTTACAGGTCATGTTTAAATTTGTTATTTAAAATCTAAGTCAAATTTGGTCTGACTCATTAATTATAATTTTTTATAATTTAATTAATTTGATATTATCTACATATTATCAGTAAATTGTTTAAATTTCACAAATAAAATTAACAGAGTAATTCATATACTTTAAAAAAATTTTAAAAAATAAAAACTAATAAAAAATGAGACATATAATCGTTCTGAAATTGATCCAAAATCTTAAAAAATCATAATCATAATTAAGATGAAAACTCATATCTTATTTTATTTATTTTTTATTTTTTTAATTATTTTAAAAAACATATTTTATCATCATAATTCTGTTTGTGAAATTAAAAAATTTCATCGACGATATATTAGATGATTATCTATAAATTTAATCAATTGTTAACAAACTCCTAAAATAAAACTTAATATAATCGAGGTAACTTTCTACGCAGGCATGAATAATTACAATAATTTTTAAAATTATTTTAACAATATAAAATTTCATTAAATTTTTAAATAAAAATAATATATAATAAAAAAATTTCATATTTAAATTATTATCAAATTATAATATCTTAAATCAACACTTATTAAGTAAAGCGAACGAAAATTAATTATAATAATTGCAGTAACTTTCACGACGATAATGGCAATCATAGATGATAGGGACATTTGACCCAAGTCAACTAACCAACTCCATTTCCTTTACGGAGCCAATCCACCATCACTTGACATCTTCGACCCTTTCCTCCACCCTAACTTCAAATTCCTCCTCAATTTCCAATGATGCTCACGCCACGCGCCTCCCTTGAGTCGTCCAACGATCATCCGACAAGTTTCAAGTTCTCTTCACTTGCCTTGCAATACAAGCTAAAACCGACCTGGTCCGACCAGTAATGGATTCATATGTTGATTTCGGCCACTTATTACTTAAGTTCTGTTTTCAAAACGTGTTAAAAGAAATTTGATGATATATGGAGTATAATGAGGCGGAAGTTTTTTCATTATTATTAATGTGAAATTTTATAATAAATTGATAATATATAATATTTATATGTTATCAATTCATCAATTATAAATATTTATTAATTAGTATTTTACTCTTAACATTGCTTAATTTTTTTAAGTCGCAATTCACTACTCAAGCTGTTGGGTTACCATTATGCAAGTTTTTAGATTGTGATCGGTAGAATGAAAAGAAAACATAAAAAATAGAAAATTAGAACGAGAAAAATAAAAAGATGAAAATTATATATTTTTTTCATTGATATATCTAGTATAATAGTAGAAAAATTGAAAGAAAATATATTTTTTTCTATCCAATAATTGGTAGAATGAAAAAAATGAAAAGAAATAATTTAAAATATATATTATTTTACTCTTATATCATTAATCAATTAAGATAAAAAATAAAATTACGAAAATAAAAAATAATTTTATAAATATATATACATATACTTAATTTATATCACTCTTATTTTCTATCAAATAATTTTTTTAATTTAAAATAATTTATTTTTATTAATAAATACAAAAAATAATAACCTTTCTTACTTTACATTTTTCTTTGTCACTAAAAATCATTTTCTTTTTCTACTCACCTTTATATATCATCTCATTTTTTCATCATACTAAACACACCCTAAACGAGTTAAGAAATGATGAACTGTATAATATATTCTTTTCGATCTATATTGACTTTTGTAGGTTGGGAATTGGGTATCATTCGACGTCAATATTATTGCAGCTGTAAGTCAGAATTTAATCATTTTATTGAATATTTAAGTAAAAATAGGGGTGAAATACAAACGTCTATGTTTAACCTCCTTTTAACTAAAAAATATCAATTTTCCCTTTTAACTATCTTTAAATCTAAAAAAGCATAAACTTTAAATCTTAGGCGTAATAACTAAATGTACTCTTAACTTTTTGTATAAAATGAATATAAATTTTTAACGCTTTATCGTCTAAAATTCAATACATAAACTTTTATTTTACTGTAAGCCTTTCAAAATCATACAATTAAGTTCAGATCTGTTAAATGACATTAACTGTCATTTGAACATCCTATGTGAAATCTGATGTGAATAACTTCGTTGGTTATCATGTGGCATGCCACGTGTGTAATGCTAATGAAATTAGTGTTATTTAACATATTTAGATTTAATTACATAATTTTGAAAGGTTTAAAATTTATTTATAATAAAATAGTCAATAACATTTTGACCAAGTGGTTAAGGAAGAATTGTAATATATTATAAAGTTTGGTTTAGAATTTAAGCAACCCTACCCCTATCCTCAATTATGAAATATTTCTTTTATAACAAAAAATTATAATAAAATAAAAATTTATAAACTGATTTTCAAATAATAAAATGTTAAGCGTTTATATTCATTTTATACAAAATGATGATGATATATTTAGTTTTTAGGCCTAAATATTAAACTCTAAAATAATAAACCATTAACTCTAAATTCTAAATCTCTAAATCTTAAACCATAAACCTTAGTCAAAGAGGAAAATAATATTTTGAAACTAAAGATGTTAATATCCTTTTAGTATAAAGATAGGGAGTTTTATATATTTTACTCCTTAAAATAGTATTAGAAGACATATTAATTTCAATATATAAAAAGTTAATATTAATTTGATTTTTATTATAATAAATTATAATACAATATACTATAACATGCAAGTTGTTGTTATCAGTCAGAAGACACCATTATAATTATATACTACTGTGTCTCATATTTACATGTTTTTGTTTGATTTTCTGATCCAATAAAAATAATTTAGACTTATTTTTTAAAATAATATACTGAATTAAAATATTTAAGCTTTTAAAACTCAAAATTTGCAAATATTATTTTTAATTATTTTTTATTTTTTAATTTTATTAAACTAATAGTCAAATTGAGTTAATTTGACCTAAAACATCAATAAGAGATAATTGTTTTGAAACTTAAAGAGTATAATAATTGTTTTATTTGTGAATTGCATTGTTATAAATAACAATTTTTGTTATATTAATTAATATCAATATACATATAAAAATAAATTTTTTTTTCAATGCAGACTTTGTTTAATAGTTAGGATATTGAGTTATTTGAATTTGATTTCAATTCTTAAAATATGTTCCTTAATTAATCAGATTAAGAGATTATTAAATACGCAATTCTATTTATAATTACTCAAAATGATTCCAATTTTAAAATTTTAAAATTACTGATTAATTTGAATGAACGGTGATATTGACTCTAACGAATTGATATTGATTTCGATTAGATTAAAAAAAATTAAAATAACTATAAAAATATATTTTTTAATAAAATAATAAAAAACCTCCCTTTGACCGAATCAAATATAAAAAATATTGGGCCTAAAGCAATCACATTTCTGCGTCCTTGGTTTATCCACGAAGGCGAATAAGTCTACTTACCTCCAGAAAGAGAAGACAAGATTTTAATATTAGTTTAGATTAATATTGCGAAAATATACAAGTTTTTAAATAAAATAATAAAATAATTAAAATAAAAATAAAATGATAATTTTTTTATTACTCTATTTCATTTTACATGTTCGATCGTACTGTAATAATACTGAACGAAAACAAAGACAGACAAAAGTGGATTTATGTTTTATTTTCCGACTGGTTTACCATGTTTTTTTCATGCAAGCTTTTTCCATTCACTTCATTGCAGGATCATGTGGAAGTTCAGACAGGTTCATTGCTCAATCAATTTCTGTTTTTATTTTGTCCAGATTCTTTGTCATCCATGCAAGCTAGGTTCCCCCACGACAACCACATTTTTTGGCTAGTTAACCTGCATACAAAATCAACGTCTTTACCAGATTTGAGGGTGACAGGCAAGGACAGCAGGTTCATCCTTAACTAGCCTGGTCCAAGTCTAGGTACGTTGTACTAGTACTGCTACGTTTTTCGATAACTAGCCAGCCGTTCATGATTTCGATAACCTGCAATACTAAGTTACTTTTCCATGGTGATTGAAAATTGAAGCCTCACCTTACTTTTTTTTTTGGTTAAAATAGGAGTTTTTGGTACCGCAAAGGAGGAAATGTAGGTGTTGATATTTAATTTTGAAATTTATAAAATTCTTTAAAGTTAAAAATAAAAATATGATTATTTAAATTAATGGTTAAAATCAATGTCATGTTGCTTTGATATTTTATATTGATTTTTAGTGTATGTTACTTATATTATAAATATCATTTTCTTAGTTTGTCAAAAAATTTTTTTGCATATATTAACAATTAAGATTTGATTTAACAATTATTACTCTTTATTAAAAAAAAGTAAATCTAAAATTCGAATCTCTTTTTTTCTTTTATACTGAGTGACAGAGCTACATAGGGTTTAGTGCGGACTCAAACCTCCATTTACCTAAAATATTTAATTTTATTTGATTTTTTTAAAGTTAAACGCTTAACAAATGAAGTTTAATTTTATGTACATTAACATTAAATTTTCAAGATTAGCAAATTTGAATGATTTTATTATAAGATTGAGATAAAAAAAAAGATAAATTGCTTTAATTAGTTTATTGAAAATGATCATTAATAGTTAAGTAATAGATTAGTTGTGTACTTTGAAAAAATGCATTTAAAAACATTTTCAAATATAAAAACTTTTAAAGGTAAGAGAATTTTTTAAAATTTTTATTATATTTCAACGAAACCCCCATTCAATAAATTTTTTGACTCCACCGTTGCTGCTTGTACCTCCTCATAAAAAAAAAAAGTTTGTATGTACTAAGAATTTTGCCAATTCAATTGGTCCCCTTAAGATGATATATATATATATATATATATATATATATATATATAGGATTTTAGCTATTAGTGTCTTAGTATTTATTATTAAATTCAATAAAAATGTGGATTCATATTTTTTATATACTATTGGTCATCTACGAACTACTATTTTATTAATAAGTAAAATTAAAAAATATATACATCTTTAAGAATAAATTAATTTTTTTTATATTTATCTTTAAAAACTTACATAATTTTTAATTGTTTTGATATAAATCAAGAGGTGTTTTCATACTACATGATTAATTTTCGTTCGTGCCGCGTAGTTAGTATTGGTCTAAAGGAGTTTAATCTAGTGAAGATTCAATTACGAGATTTTTTTATTATGAATCATTCTCACTTAAGTTACACTACTAAGTCAACCTTTTGAATTCATAATTTTTAATTTTACTAATCAATGAAATGTTATTCTGTGGTTCAATGTATAAAAATTTTAATTATCAATACATCAAATATAAATTTGAAAAATATTATCTTAAAATATCACATTAAATTAACATTGACGGATACTTTATGGAAATTAGTTAATTGATCTCTTTAAATATAATACTTTTTTTGGTAAAGAAAATTTTTGAAGATAAAAAAAAAGATGCGTATGCTTATGCTGAAATCAAAATTCAGACTTATTCAAAATTACTTTTTAATGAAAATTGTATCTTAGAATAAGGATTATAAATTAATTATAAAATTAATATGAAAGATGAATTATTATTTTTGGTTGCTGAAAAAAGAAGGAAAAATCGGAGGAGAGTGTGAAGATATAGCAGTGAATATTTTTATTACCGGTAAAAATAATATAAAAATAATACAGATTAAATTTTTAAAAAATATATAAATACATTTATTGTTAGATTTAATAATAAAAATTGTTAATTGGAATGAAATTATTTTAAAATTGTTCTTCCTAATGCCATTTTATTATTACAGAACTATCAATTATATATATATATATATATATATATATATTTTCTCGGACAAGAAGGGAGAATTCTTTTGTCATAGGCAACTGCATGTTTCCTGGGTGGCTGGGCGGAAATGGAAAAGAGGACCTAACCCTAACAACCCAATAGGGTTCACGTGTGCGTGCGGTGACGTTTTATCTGATCCTCACTCGTCTAAGACAGCGACGTGACACGCACCTTGTGCACAGAAAATCTCCCCCTTTCCTTTTATATTTTCCCTCAAGGTTGCGGAAATTACAATATTTATCCTTTCCAAATTAAAAAAAAAAAACCAGAAAATATATATATATGTAAAAAAATAATATTTTCCTCTCTTCCCTTTCTCTCTCTCATTTATCCATTGCTATTCTGAGTTCGCCGACAACCGCCATATCTCAGCAGTCCGAAAGCTTGCAACATCCGCTGCCTTGTCCACAGGTTCTATCGAAACAACGCTTTTTGCATAAAAATAGCAAAGATAAATTATTTATATATTACATTAAATGAAAGAGAAAACGTTTTTTCTACTTATCTTGCTATCTATGTATAGATTCACTTTCTTGAATCTCTCTCGTTCATTGCTTTTTTACTTTATCGGATCAATTCGCGACAGAAATGTGTTTCATTTTCTTGTTTTGTATTAAAATTTTTGCTTGATTTGTGTGTATACGATGAATTAGTTGCTCGACTCTGTTCGGTAGGTAGGGTTAATTAGGTTTTTGTTGGTTTTGCGAATTAATTTTTGGTGATTTGATGCTTTATGTGCGTTTATTTGTTATAAAAGCTGATTGGTTGCTGAGAAAACGAAAGGAAGTAATAAGACAGAAAAAATTCTAGGAATATGAAAGAAAATGTAATCATGAATTATAAGGGCTTTTTTTTTTTTTTGAATCGTGTATTAGAATAACTGATACATGCATGAAATTATGTTAGCGTTTAGTTTGCATTCTATTGAAGTTGTTTTTAGTTAAATGAACTGTAAAAACGCAAGAAATTAGATGGCTCCATTATCTTGTTATTTTCAGGAAGTCTGGTAGATGAAAGTTCTCGGCTTCCACGTGTTAGTTCGGTAGTTCTAAGAACAGTTGAGTGACCTCGATTTTCCTCATGGTAACATAAGTTACTGTAAGTTTAATATCTCACTTTAAAGGTCAATTACATGAATTTTATGTTCTAAAATGGTAATAGAGGTGAGGTGATGTGATGTAACATCTTAAATAATATTTGAAAGTGATTGCATACATGATTTTTGGAGGTAAAGTCAATGGTCAACTGGGGACTGATCAAATGATGGTAATTAATGAAAACTTAGATGGGAATACAGTTATGGAAATCGGATGTAAGTGCAACGGCATCGGGTGTTTAAGATTAAGTATTCATGCACGAAAAAGACAAGTGGAATGTTGGATGAGGTACTGAGGTACACGTTGACTTTGATAGAAGGATTTCATTTAGCTCGTTTGTCATGGGTTCAGGGTCAAAGTTTAATTAAAAGAAACTTGCTAGTCTTACTTTTATATACAGCGGGGCAATTATTAGATAACTTGGAGTATCTAATTGATGACTTTAATTGTCCGGAAAAGTGTTTAACAAGTACCAACTAATTGTTATTTGCAGTCCTGTTTGTCCTGCTGCACTGTAAAAATATATGATGCTTAATGACTCTGTGTCATGAGGCCTTGGATAGATGAGTAATTCCTCATAGAAATGGGGAGAGAAAGTGGGTTGGAGAAAGCATTTCAGTGTAAACTTTGCAAGAGCATTTATTGACATAGTTGAAGTTTTGTATTTCTAATGATAGTCAACTCATGTGCTGAACAAAATCAGATGTTGCCATTTTACGAGTTATGTTTTGCTGGAGTTGGGATTTGGAAGTTACTTGAGAAATCACTTTGAAAATTACTTCTTTCTGTTGGAATATATGGTTCTGTAAGGCAAATTCAGCAGAAGGAAGTGTTTTTCTGTTGAAAGAATGGTTGGATAATCCTTCTAAATGGCAAATTTTT
Organism: Firmiana major; assembly: GCA_033439115.1. Lineage (NCBI taxonomy): Eukaryota > Viridiplantae > Streptophyta > Magnoliopsida > Malvales > Malvaceae > Firmiana > Firmiana major. The sequence goes on along the minus strand of CM065908.1, from coordinate 2,408,324 downwards.
GAATCAAGTAAAATCTCTCTAAATAATACCCTTAGGATTCATCTTTGAGTATTAATTTAGAGAGATTATTACTTTGAAGGGTTTTACCTTGTAAATTACTATTTAGTCTTAGAAAACGCGTCTATTAAATTTTCGCATTTTTTATACTCCTCCAATAATTCCATAGTATTGAATTTCCTTAAAAATCTCATTTTGATTGATAAGTAGTCCCTTTAAAAATCTCCTTTTAAATACGTCTTATGTATGCTTTTCTAGTTCTTCAAATAAAATATATATATATATATATATATATCTTAAACACTGTAGCTTTCTGCAAATTAGCATCTTGAAGTGTTTTTCTACTTCTGAATTTTATGTATATTTTTTTATATTTATCAAATTATTAATTTATGCGATATTCAGGACTGAAATTTTACTCTAGGTTTTAGAATGAAATTAGTAATCATTACAATTGAAGGGTTTATTAATTTTCTATGGTGGCCTGAGTTGGGACCTGATTTTATTTTATTTTATTTTAGAGAGGTTATCAAATTATTAATTTATCCGATATTTGGGACTGAAATTTTACGCTAGGCTTTAGTACAAAATTATTGATTATTACAATAGAAGGGTTCATTAATTTTCAATGGTGGCCCGAGTTGGGACCTGATTTTTTTATTAATTTAGAGTGGTTATTAATTTAAAGGAGATTAATTTAGAGGGGTTCTACCACACTATACTATTTCTACCTGCAATACATCTGCTGCTGTCTTTGACTCTGATTTTAGCTGTTGTAGCAACAGGAATCATGATAATTTAGAGTTGTTTTGACAGTCCAATAGATTATCCATTCTGAACAATTTTACTTAGCAGTGTATGTTTACAGTAACTCTAACATACATAGAAATTAATTTAAAATGTGATTGACAGAGTCTATTTATTTAGGTTCAAGGGACACCATATGATGTATAATGTAGGAGTTTAGGTGTATTTACCTTCTCTAGCATCCTTTTAATTTAATTAACTGTTTAATTGCAGAAACTTGACTATAATTTGAAACGATTATTTATGCGGTTATTGTACTTAAGGTGGAAGATCTGTCTGTAACTCTGTTGATTTTCGTATTGTTTCTGGTTGAACAGCTTCATGTTGTAGCTTTTAAGTACCTCTTGAGATCTACTTCGAAATCAATGTTCGTGCAGGTGGGAAATTTGCCATTGATAGTAGTACTTTGGGAAACTCATTACAGGTTTGAGAGTCTCTGTCATTCAAGAAGTGCAGAGCTGTCGTTTGATCTACTGTATTCAATCTTTTGAGTGCCAGAGAAGCGGGGAATACAACCTATACTACAGAAAGTTTTAGATAAATACCTTTCTTGGTGTTTCAAATTTACTTTCAAATGTCAGAGGTTGATATGGCAGTCATTAAACCCGAGGTAAGATGTTCTGGGTCCATTTAAATTTACGTATTGCTGTTGTACCTTTCATCATAATGAATGGAGGTGAAGTAGCATCCTCTTTTCTATTCGCTTCTTTACGTTTTAGGTAAATTAGTCATTATGATACAGTTCAAAAGAGAGTAGTTTCTTTCATATTCGTCTGGAAACTTTATGGTAGGTATAAAGGGACGATTCTTCAGGGCTACATGCATTACTTTAGGAAGTATATAACCTAGATAATTAGCAAAATATTTGCTTTGGTGTGACATGAATCTAATTATGGTGCTGTGAAGAGCCTTTGTTTGTTTGTATTTTTAACAATTATGCCTATAACTTCCTTGATTTTCTTGACCTATGTAATTTGAGTTAGGCTAGATGGACACCCAAATGGAATAATGTCCTGAGCTGGATGGTGAATAACTAGGTTTCTGCCTAGTGAAATTTGGGCTTTACATAGTTTGCTAGTAGGGGTCAAGGAAGACACGAAAATATATAGTTTGAGTGTATGAAGGATGGGGATATACGTAAAGTAACTCAGACTGGGTAAGATGGTAGGATGGGGTTCACTATTTAGCTATTAAAAGGCATAGAATTTATTTTAAAGTTGGTGAACTGACAATTGCACTTTACTGATCTTGGTTGTTTTCAAATGTATCCTGATTCCAAAGCTTTTCTGGATTCATTCTCAGATGATGAAGTCTTATGTTTGGCTTCAAACTGCTGATGGCTCAATCCAACAAGTGGAACAGGAGGTTGCTATGTTTTGTCCAATGATATGTCATGAAGTGATACAAAAGGGCATGGGATCCTGCAAGAATTATGCTATTTCTCTTCCTCAGCGAGTCAATCCTGGCATGTTAAGCCTAATTCTTGATTATTGCCGGTTTCATCAAGTGCCTGGTCGATCTAATAAGGTAGGTTCAACATATTTCTCAATCAGCATTTTAGCTCTTTATGTTTGATGTTTTCCTCTTACTTTCTTCAGTAGATGTTTATCTTTCTGGGAGTGGCATAAATGGACCAATTTTTTCCATTCTTTGGGTATAGAATTGTTTTATTTGTAATATTTCATTTCTTTTGCCTTTTTCAAAAAAGAAAAAGAAAAATAATACATGTTTATAGGATATTCAGTTTCATACGGCAAACTGACTCTGAGTTTCATCTTCTCCTTTGCATGATTTTCTTATGTTTGAAGGAGCGCAAGTCTTTTGACGAAAAGTTTATTCGAATGGACACAAAGAGGCTCTGTGAGTTGACATCTGCTGCTGACAGCCTTCATTTAAAGCCTCTAGTTGATCTTACTAGTCGTGCCCTGGCACGAATTATTGAGGGGAAAACTCCTGAGGAGATACGTGAGATATTTCATTTGCCTGATGATCTTACTGAGGTGTCTGGTGCTAGTTGAGACTTCTTTATTTATTATGCCCATTCTTTTTTAATTTTTTTTTTTTTTAATTTTTAGTACTTTTTTGTTGGTTTAGGAAGAAAAGTTGGAGCCTTTGAAAAACACAACAGATGACCTGCGCATTCGGCTGTTGAATAGATTGTATGCAAAAAAGAGGAAGGAACTAAAAGAGAGGGAGAAACTTAAGGTGATCGTCTCTTTCTTGTTTTCTGCTGCTTTTATGCTCTGATTATTTCCTAACCTATGCAATTGTACTCCTTAGTAGTGCATTTTTCCTGGTTTACATGAACTAGCTCTGTCAACTAATTTCATAATGCATCATTATGCAACTCGCTGCTTAAATGGATGTATACTTCTGTATCTCAGAACATTGAAGTTGAAGAAGGGCATGTAGACGATCGCTCAGTTGACGACCTCTTGTCATTTATTAATGGAGATGAAAGAGGTATGCTTAAGATTAGCTCTGATGTAGTTTGTCTATCTCAAAGATTGTAGTCTTCAAAACCTTCTGTGCTTCATGAGAATTTTGGTTGGTTGATCTGCTTAAATTTGCAGAAGAGTCTTGATGTATGGTTTTACTGATTAAGTAGTTCCTCTCCTAAAAGAATAGTAAAATTCTGTTCAGCTCCTCTGGTTGCATTTCTTGTCAAACTCAATGTCCAAATGTCTTTTATTCCTCTGCAGTCTTTTGGGCATATGAGGGACTGAAGAGTGAATGATAGTTCGAAATTGGACAAGAAAAGCAAATTGTATTCTGTTCCTTTATCAGAAAGAAGTTTGATGATTTATAAGTTGCGAGGATATGAAAACAGCGTGACCTTTCTTTGAGGATGTTACAAGAGGAACTGTTTTAAGGATTTTAGAAAATGAACTCCTCAGAGAATAGTATAATAAAATGATTAATGTGCTTTTATTTGTTTCCTTCAGTCACCTTCTTCTAGGAATAATTTTCCAACAAACTAAAATTGAACTTTGTCAAGATTTTACACTCAATATGGATTTCAAGTAACAGTAAAATGTTTAGCAATGCAAATTATACTTGTCTCTTTGTTAGTTGGCATCTGTACTAGCACGAGTTGTATATGGCGGAATTGTTATCTTTTAAAATTGTTCTGCTTTTATGGATACCCTAAGCTTTCCCTCTTAGTCTTCTTTTTCTAATTCCATTTGAAGGCCTCATAGGAGGTAAGGGAATTCTGTTTTGCAGATTCTAAAGGGATTAAAAGTTCAAAGAGTAAAAAGAAGAACCGAAGGAGAAAAGATCAGCAGAAGAGCACATCTGTCCATGAAGCGAGTAAAAACCATAATAAGGTCTGAACCTTTCCACTGTTACTTTTTTCTTTCGATCAATACTGCCAAGTTATTGAAGTTCCCCTCATGTTCCAGGAGCAAAATGGTCTTAACTCTGTATGCAGTAGTGCCAAAGTTGGTCAGAAAATTCGGCCCAGTATTGGTGCTACCTCAAACTTACAGGATGTTGAAGATGATATTTTTGCCAATAAGAATGAGTTTGATGATGGTGATATTGATGATGAGATTGATCCGGCGTTGAAGGAAAAATTAGACAGGTAAAGATGGATTTTTGCCTCATAAATCTTCCTCTTCCTCTTCCTCTTCCTCTTCGCACTCTTCATCTCCTCTCTCTGTGAGCATTGAAGGGCAAAACGATCACATAATCCTGGATTTTGTTTTGTCTTAGAGCTTAGTTTTCGTATCTTCTTCAATTTCCCAGGCGGTAATAAAGAAATAAATCCAAGATTTTTAGGTTTTTGGACTTGTGTGTTTTTATTCTTTGATAGATATTATCAAGTGGTTTTTTATGTTGCATATTTTGGAGGTAAAATAAGGGGTAGGGATGCGGTTGGGGTCCATTTCTCCTTTCTCTTTCTCTATTTTCCCCCTCCTTCTTGTTCTCCTCTTTCATTTTCTGTTGATATATTATAATTGCCAAGTAAATATTGTAATAACTAGACTTTCTAAGCATTGACCTCCCTCATTCATTTTTTAGGGATTCACGTGTAAGTCCATTTATATTTTTAGAAGTGCTGCTGCATCGCTATGGTAATGGAAATTGAAGATCTTATCATATGGTGTTCTGTTTATTCTTTATACCTGGACTATGCTGGAATTTGTAAAAGAATCTGAAATCATTGCTCTTGATCTTTGAAAATCTCTGTACTAGTCCATATTATTTTTAGAGATGAATTTGTTAGCCCTACTTGTAGAGGAAAAGTAGTACTGCAGACAACAACAATGAATATTGCAGCCTATGAAGTAACAATGTTAAATAGCTTATACTTGATTTTCACCATTTTGGAGGAAATTTGTATCTTTAGCTCTAATAATCTTCCTTTATATCTTTTATTTAGGGAGGTGGAAGATTTTGCCCGTAGATTGAATTCAGATTGGCCAGAAAGAATGCAAGAAATTCTCTCTTTGGGTCAAGAAAGGAAACCAGTGCATTTTTCACTTAATGGCAATGGTTCGGTAAGGGGATATGAGAGTATGTTGCTTTCCCTTTTCTATTATAAGTTTGTCTATTTTTGCTTGTGAAAAGTTTTAATCGGATTACCTATGATTTTCATTTGCTTTCACACTGTATTCTTGTGAAATTAAGTATTTGAACTTTTAAACAAATGCGCCTACACATGCATTCTTATATGTTCCCCTGATGCCCAAATTCATATAATTATTTTTTTGTTTGTAATTGTTCATTGTTTAGAATTTAAAAGAAAACTTCAATTTTCGTTCTGTTTCCTACTATTATTTTCATTTAATCGAATAAGTAAATAACTAACAGTAAAATATGTATGGTGAGTGACAGGTCCGGAGCGGAGATGATTTAACAACCGGGGTACTTCCCTCAGCTTGGCTTCACAGCCTGGACAATTTTGATCAGATGCTTTTCAGGTGGTTGAAAGATGGCCCCTAGAAGGATCGGGATCCTTGTCATTGTGGATCCCCTTGTAAGTTTTAAGTTATTAATTTCTTTCTTTTATTTTTTTATTTTTTCCTTTGTTGCGCTTAGTCAGGATGCAATTTTGATTGTGAGAGCAACCTCTTTGTATTTTCGTAATAGAAAGAAATAAGAAGGGAACTGTGTTTCGGTTAGCCAGTTCTGGTCAATTACTTTCTCTTGCAAACCTACCAAAGAAAAAGAAAAAGCAAAAAACAAAAACAAAAAGATAGTAGTTCGACCAAATAATCTTTAGGCGATTATGGTCCTAAGTTAGATTGCTCTTTCATTCTGTATTCAGTTGCATGTACCATCTTGAGGCCTTCTGTTCAACTAATCACGAATGATTACTGAAGAAACAAACCATTTTCTTGGGAACCGATGATTGGCCATGAGTTTGGTTGGATGTTGTTGGCCTGCACTGTAATGGGCATAATCTGTAACCCATGGTGCAACCTAGAAGTCAGATTGGAATTTGTGGGATCATCTAGTGGAAAGCTATCTTGTTTTTTTTACGACATTTGTCTTACAAGTTGGTACTAAACATTAGATTTACAATTGGTGTTTATAATTAGTATTTTTGTTAGATAAGACACAAAAATTTAGTATTAAAAGTTATATTGACATGAAAAATACAAAATTTTATTTTTAATTTTTATTATATTTATATAAATTTTTTATTTAATTTGAATTCGTGTTATATTTATGTTTTCTATTGGTCTCGTGTATTTAGTGCTACTGTCTAATATTATCAGGTTATTTAGTAGAAACTACAACCTCGTCAACAGATGTCCTGTGGTCTGTCGGCATATGTACGGAAAGCATAAAAGGACGGCGCCAAATTTCTATGGATTGGAAGATCAATAATGATGCTCCTCCACTCATCTGAAATTGTTTACGAGGGGAAGCTGGCAAAAAATAAAATAAAATTCGATTGTCTAACCAAACAGTGCAGTGATGAACTGATGAAACTTGAGAACAAGTTAGGATTCGCCGGCATGGCTTGCTATGACCGAAGTTTGTCCTGGTGGATTCGACCTTATATCCTGTGGAACTGTCACCAAGCAAGACTGGCTAGGTTGGAGACATGGCCAAGGTGGGGTGTCTTTGGACAGCGAGATTCCATATTTTTCTTTTGTATTTAGTTAATTATAAATGAAAGCAAAATTATTACCAGTTCATTCGTTTTGATATATTTATTGAGTAACATTTGGGAAATTTGATGTGGTAATCTATGCACTCTCGCCTTGGCACTAATGCGGTGTTGGTTAGGGTTAGTAAACAAGTTAATCACTTCTAAAGTATAAGAATTTGATTTGATATCGACGTTATTGATCAAAGTGATAAGGAATTCGATTTTTTAAAGTAAAATTTCAAGTTTAAATTTTGTAAATGAAACAAATAATATTAAGAGAGTTGTCTGTTTTTTATGAGGTCTAATAAATATTTGACTCTGAAATAGTTGAGATTTAATGTAACCGTCGAATATAGATGAATTTAAATCAAATAAAAAGAATTTGATTTGATAATTAATTAAATTTGATTTTTTTCAGTTATGTTTAGTTTTAATTATACAAATAATAAATTAAATTAAATTTTAATATTCAATCTTAGATATAGTAAATTTAATAAAATTTGTAATATTTAATTATTAATTTGTCATTTTATTTTTATAATATATAATTAAAAATTAAATTTATTTAATTGATTTTGAATTTAAGAAATTAAAATATATTATCGGTAGCAGAGTTCAAAATTAAAAAATAGATTTGATGGAATTCAAATTAAATTTTAAGTTGTAAATTTTAAAATCAAACCTCCGAAATGATTTCAACTGGATACAGGTGCGATTCCACTATTAAAGATAGTGTGCATGTGTGAATTCAATTGATTATTAGCATGACTGGTATCCATGTGGGACCCTTCTTTGGCAGCTTCAGTGCCGTCTGTCTAAGGAAACTAAGCTACTCCCATGAGGTCAGGTCCATCTTCTATGACACGTGTATCCCTTTTACAGGTTGGAAAAGTGGTTCAACCATTAATTAGCTGAAATGTACCAAGAAATCAGTGAGGTTGATATTACCTAATCAAGATCGAAGCAATTATTTATTGTGCGGTTTATCTGTACGGTGTATACGGAAGCTTTTAACCAATTTAGACAGTAACCGGTAACCTTTGAACTTCGATTAGACATGTTCCACGCGCTTTCTCTTTTTCAACAACTCCCACCGCCTCTGCCGCTCATGGGTGATTGCCTGATTGGTGAGTTACCAAAAGAGAGAAAAGAATCGTTTCTCATTTTTCCTCTCTTTTGACAAAAATAAAAATAAAAATGTTTTCCCATAAATATTGGTATTGACTATTTCAACTTTCTACATTAACTAATCGAATTTAAAGACATTTTGTACCAAACTATGACTAATTATTTTTTGAACAACAAATTATAATTAATAATAACACATTTATTATTCATAGAACAACACAAATTATCAATTTTTAAGGTATATTTCAAAATCTTCAATATCTTAAAAACTAAATTGTAATATTATATTAACTTAATATTAACCTAATGCTCGAGATTCAAAAAAAAATTTATTAATATATCACACTCGATTTGATACCTACACGAAAGATAAATTGTACATAAAATATCTGAATTACACTTAACAATTTTTATATCAAGATATAAAAGGTACAAATAAAGATAGAAGAAAAGATTTTACATATTATATAATTAATCTCTCAAATCTCATGCTTTTTCTTAATATGTATTTTTTTTTCAAAAATGTTGATTTTAATGCCGAAAAAATTTTAAAATTTGAATTTCGATATCTCTTGAGTTTTTTTTTGACAAATAAGACAACTCAAAAGTCAAGTATCAAGTAAATTTTCATCTCAACCACTTATAAACAGTAAACAAAATAGGAAATTTTTTTTGTTTTGTTTTGTTAGTTTTAAATATATTTCATAAAAGAAGAATATAAATTAAGTTGTAATCAAATATTATATATATTATGAGTTTTAAATTATACACTAATATTAGTAACTAAGGAACTTTTTTTGTTAATTATTAAATTGGGCATAATTATTAATTATTAGACAATAAATGAATCTTACAAAATTTATTTTTAAATGATAACCCTATTTAGTGTTCCACTTTAGTCGTACAGACAAATTTTCTCCCCTGGAACCCAGACCTAGTCTACCCAAAACTATAATAGCGTGAACGGCACGCGCTGACCACAGAGGGCACGAGTGAAAAGCAAACCCAGTCAAACAGCTGTTACCACACGGCGTTTCTTTAATGTTCGAACCTCAAAACGACAAAAGCCCAAATTAATAAAAAAAAAAAAAAGTGCTATTTTTCTCTCTTTTCGTCTCCGTTTCCATCTTCTTCACATTTCTTCACTTCCATCTTTTTTGTATTTTTTTGTTTCCGTTTTCTCTCCGAAGAAAGGAAGAAAGAAAGGGAAAAAAAAACCCACGAAGACTTTTATTTTTCTTGTTTTTTGTTTTATGGTAATTCTTTCCAAAAATGGAAATAAACAGGGGTGTATTTATAGTAATTTTAATTGTAGTTTTGAGTGCTGGGTTCGGGTCAGCTGGGGACATAGTTCATCAAGACGACGTTGCTCCGAAGAGACCTGGTTGTGCTAATAACTTTGTTCTGGTATTTCTACAAAATCCCTAACTTTACTTTTTTTTTTTTTTTCCTATGGTTTTCCTGTTGCTGAGAAAATGGAGGAATGATGGAAGAATCTCGCTTTTTTGCTCTTGTACTTGATTTTGGGTTAAAATATTTTGGTAAAATTGGATAAGTAGTTTAATCTTTTTGGGATTTTATGACTTTGTCTTTTAGTTCTTCCTGTTTGATTGCTGGGAAAATGGTGGGAATTTTTCTTTTCTCTGGTTTGAATCTGCTGGAAAAGTTGGAATGGTTTTCAGCTTACAAATGTTAGGTAAATGGTTGAAAGTACTCTGGCATCTTCTTTATTTTCTTCTTTTGCTTCTAAATTTAGGACTCAGTAATAGATTTTCTTACTTCTTGGCTGATATTTGAAAATTGAGTTAGAAATGTTTCTTATTCATTAATCTCTTTTTTTTGTTTAATCAAATTACTTGTCACGATGTTTTCAAAATTAATATTATGTCCTTTGTTAGATTTATCCAATTTGTTTTATAGGTGAAAGTTCCAACCTGGATTAATCATTTAGAAGACAATGAGTATGTTGGTGTTGGTGCTCGTTTTGGACCTACTTTGGAGTCGAAGGAAAAACATGCAAATCATACCAGGCTTGCACTTGCAGATCCTCCTGATTGTTGCAGCAAACTTAGGAATAAGGTTTTAAGATTCTGATCTTTTTACAACGTATTCATCCAATTTGACTACTAGATATAATTTTCTGAATGTGCCTGTACTTTCTTCTGATCAGTTGGCCCTTACACTTGTTCCTTTACTCTTTCATAATCTTGAATATCTTGTCTGTTGGTAGGTTACAGGGGAGGTCATTCTGGTGCATCGAGGTAGCTGTAGTTTCACAAAGAAGGCAAATGTTGCTGAAGAAGCTGGTGCTTCTGCCATCCTCATAATAAACAACAGAACAGGTATCTCATGTCATTTTACCACTTCTTTGTGCAATTCCTAAGAGTGTGTCCTTCTTGATGGCCTGATGTGGTAAAGATTGGCTTCATACCAAATACATATTCATGTGCTAGCTGCCTTTCCTTAGAGGCATTCTCTTGATGAGTATATCTTCACTCTATTTTGTAGCAATTTTTAAATGTGAACCAAAAGAAAAAGATGATTTTCTGTGCATGATACATGATAAGATTATCATTTCTAGTTTTGGCTTATGATGCCTTTTCATTTTTTAACTATAGCCATCATCATGAAAAATGTTAATTCTAATAGAACTGTGATCGGAAAATTACTCCAAGATTAATTGTTCTGTTCTTTATAATATGTCTTTGAATATTGTTGCATTTTATATGCCCAAATTCCCTAGATAGCTATTGTGATATAATCATTTTCAATCCTTGGAGCTCATTTGAGCTATTATTTTATTTGTAGTAGCACCAGATTCTTAATCAATTAACCCATAAAAAGATAGGAAATGTTGCATTAAAGATAATAGAATTTACTGTAATGGCTAATAACAGTCATGAGCAGTTGTTTAACAGTCCAAAACTTGTTTTTGCGTTCTAAATACTGAACCAGTTATTATCCTACAGAACTCTTCAAGATGGTTTGTGAATCTGATGCTGATGTAGATATAAAAATACCGGCTGTCATGCTCCCTCAGGATGCTGGTTCAATTTTGGAAAAATATCTAAGTAACAACACCATGGGTATGACTTTCTTTCTTCCACATTTCTTTTATGTCATCATCACGGTTGATTCTGCCTCTTTGTTGTTCTGGAAAAATTCTGTTTTCTGATCTTTTTCATTGCTTGGTAATACCTGGCATCATGTCAAAAGTTATTTTTAATTGTCTGCACTTTTCATCTTTTTGTAGTTTCTATTGCGCTTTACTCTCCAAAGCGTCCGGCAGTTGATATTGCTGAAGTGTTTTTGTGGCTAATGGCTGTTGGTACCATTTTGTGTGCTTCTTATTGGTCTGCATGGACTGCTAGAGAAATTGCTATTGAGCAAGACAAGCTACTAAAGGTCACTTTATACCCTTTTAAGAGCAATATTTATGTATTCTCTGTTGTAGTACAAATATATATATACATACATATATATATATATATATGGACACACACACACAGCAGAAGTTTTTCAATATAATTCGATAATTTACCAGAACTATATGCTGATTGATGTTGTTTGCACAGGATGCATCTGAAGAATTTGTACAAGTGGCAGGTGCAGGTTCAAGTGGTTTTGTTGACATAAATACAAAGTCAGCTATTCTCTTTGTTGTGATTGCTTCATGTTTTTTGGTCATGCTTTACAAGCTTATGTCATTCTGGTTTATTGAGGTTCTGGTGGTTCTGTTTTGCATCGGTGGAGTAGAGGTGCGCCCTGTCTTCATATTTCTGTATGCTCAGTGTGGCTTATTTCCTCCATCTTTTTATTTGTAGTTCACAAGTTATTACTGAGCTAATTTATATTATATCCTGCAGTTTTCTATATTTTTGTGGGCGGTTTTAAGATATTACTAATAATGCTAGTCTTCTTTCCTTGTATTTATGTTTTTAATCTGTGCTTCTTTGGAAAATCTCACCAAAAGTTCTAACTGAAGCTTATTACGCTGAAGGGTCATCTTTAGACTCTATTTTATGTCGACCACCTTCATCCATGTCTCAGTACTTTTCTGGACAATTTATTATATACATGCACTTCTTCAGAGAAGAAAACACTTTTCAACAAGTCGAAAATCTTGAATCTCTCCATCAGGAGGGATATCATTTTCAGAAGCTGCAATCAGGGACACCTTGTTCCTTATTGAGCTCCAGCATTTATCTCTGTCTCCATGTCATCATTACTTTGTTGGACACTGTGATACCAATTCCTTACGTTTTCACGAAGGCTAATATTTTAGAAAAAGTGTTAAAGATCTTGGGCGTGTGAGATGCAAGGCTCACAATCCTTCTAGCTTAAAATAGCTTATAAAACATATATGTTACCTGCTAAAAAAGTTTCAAGTTGCGCAGTGTGGTTTGTTAATATTGAAGACAATAATCATGTGATCGAACTTTAGTGCTGGAAAGGATACAAAAAACTTAGCAACTTTAGCGAGAAGCAATGACTGTCTGTGCATTGTTTGTTTGAACCTCAAATTGAAATCATCGCTGAGTAAATATGCCTGGATGTAAAAATTACATAATCAGAAGCCACAGTTCAATTTCATGTTACGTTTTTTCTGACATTCTCTTGTGATAAGGCCTGACAGAAAGGGCAGAGGGTTGGGGGTAGGGGAAGACTCTTTTGAGATGAATGCTGATCCTTGACATCCCTTTATGCTTTCAGGGCCTGCAAACGTGTTTGGTGGCTTTGTTGTCATGGTATGCATTGCATATTCCTTCCTCTTTTCTTTTCTGTCTTTACATGTGCATCTTCTTGATTGTTCTGCTTTCATTGACTGTAACTGAACATCATTAAGACCAAAATCTCTCTCAGAAACATTGAAATGAAAAAGGAAGTCAGCAACTAAATCTCTATTACAATATTTTAAAGCTGCACTATTCCTGGAACACATGCTTTTTCTTTCCAAGTTTTAATGAACAAGTCACAAATCATATGACACTGACAGCTATACTACATATATATATATAGTTTCAGGTGGTTTCAAAGCTTTGCAGAATCATTTGTGAAGGTACCCTTCTTTGGGGCTGTTTCACATCTGACGCTGGCTGTTTCTCCCTTCTGCATAGCATTTGCTGTTGTTTGGGCAGTGTATCGTGGTATCTCCTTTGCCTGGATAGGTCAAGATATTCTTGTAAGACAATATTTCGAGTATCTTATCTTCATATGTTTTTATCGGTACCTGTCTTATTTACTGAATTTCTTAAGGATTGTATCTGATGTGTCCATTTGGTTGTATTGACATCTCTTCTCATCGTAAACTAATATGCTTGGAACTTAGTTTGATTTCTGCTCTTATCACGATCAACTGATGATATTTAAACCTCCTCTTTTGCCCTCTCAATCAGGGTATTGCACTTATAATCACAGTCCTTCAGATTGTTCGTGTACCAAATCTCAAGGTAGCTTCTTGATTTATTTTGGTATTTCTGCCTACTGTTTAGATATGCTTGCATGTTTTGCCATTACAGGGGTATTCTCTTCTTCATGTTTCCATACACACAGGATAAAATATGCTGTAGCTTGTATACATGAAAATAATTGGAAGTGTTGACTTTTTTTATGTTCTTTATTGATGAATTTTTATTGAATCAGGTTGGAACAGTTCTTCTGGGTTGTGCTTTCTTGTATGATATCTTCTGGGTGTTTGTTTCAAAATGGTTGTTTCATGAGAGCGTGATGATAGTGGTAAGTAATTATAATCATTATTTCTTCATAAAATTGTGATAATGAGTGGAAGAGGAGAATTCATGTAGACAACTTAACGTGAGTTTATATATTGGTTCGTATAGCCTATCCCAATCTATTGTGTTAAAGGCGATGATGATGATGATGAATTGTGATAATGATTAATATTCTTTCTTTGGACCTGTTGGACCATTGGAGGAATGACATTATTTTATTAAGTTTCGTCTATATAGGTAGCTCGTGGTGATAAGAGTGGAGAGGATGGCATACCAATGCTACTAAAAATTCCGCGGATGTTCGATCCTTGGGGTGGCTACAGTGTTATTGGATTTGGAGACATAATCTTACCTGGACTGCTTGTGGCATTTTCGCTAAGGTTTGAACATTGAAGCCATATGTATCTTTTGCATAGCCAGCAGCTGTCAACAGAAGCTAGAAATTTAATTTCATCTTTGTTATTTTTGCTGATTCTTTATGCTTTACTGTAGTTTAGGACCTTTTAAGTTATAACTAAAAGACAAAACATGCTGATCATAATTTGTGGATAGACCATATTTACCAGATTTGCATCAATAAGTCCATAAATTATGTCATTCTGGCTCAGGCATGTCCTATTGGTGAATTCAACATGCAGCATGGTTTAAAATGGAAATAGTTGGTTCTGTTTGTTTCCAGAGGATTCTATCTTCAGTTAAATGTTATAGTACTCGTATTTGTTTCAAACAAAGAGATTGGTTTCTTATGTTTGGTCTGTTCATTGACTGACCATGTTGGTAATTTTGCAGATATGATTGGCTGGCGAAGAAGAATCTTCGAGCTGGGTACTTTGTATGGGCAATGACTGCTTATGGTGTAGGTATGGAAAATTCCAAATCTGCTGAGCCAACCTTTCGATATGTGGGGGGTTATAATGGAACCAAGCCAAGCTTAAATTTTACTTTGTTCCAACTCAGCTTAGCCTCATTAATGAGGCTGAAGCACTTCACTGCTAAGGGAAAAAATATTCTTTGATCCTTACTTTCAGAGCTTATCTGCTCTAAATTAATAATGCCATAATCAAAAGGGAACAAAAACAATATTGCCCAGATTTGCTGGCCCCCTTATATTTAATGCGATAAGATATATGTGTGTGTATCTTCTGTCTTGCAGCTTAAAGAACAGTGGCTCGCTAATGCTCTATATCTTAAATTCATTCCACAGGTCTTCTGGTCACCTATGTGGCCTTGAACATGATGGATGGACATGGCCAACCAGCTTTGCTTTACATCGTTCCTTTCACACTCGGTAAGTGGCAAAGAGATTAAGTACCGCAGCAGTTGAAACATGCATTGCCATGCTCATAAAAACCGGATAAAATGTTGTCTTCCACATTCTTTCTCTTAACATCCATGTCTTGTTCCGGGTGCAGGGACCTTTATTTCATTGGGAAAGAAAAGAGGTGATCTCAAAACTCTGTGGACAAGAGGAGAACCAGAAAGGCCATGTCCGCACGTGCAACTTCAGCCCTTACAACACAAAGAATAATGATAATTAACCATGAAAAATTAGTACCTCAACTTTAAGCCAGTTTTGGCTTCTAGTGCAGAACCAGTTGAAAGGCTTTTACCCTTTTAGGTTGTAGAGGAGCTTGTAAAATTTGCACTATAGACATTGCAACACCTTTAGAAATTGACCTGTAACAGACTACTTTTAAACCAATTCAGCTAATTTCATAGAAGCTTTACTGTTGATTCTGTAAACATATGGCTATAATCAATTGATCACAAGGTAATTAACGAGTTTAAATTTAGCCTAAACCTACATAAAGAGCCGTCTTCTGAGCGTATGTATGGATCTTCCTGAAGCCAAACAGATTTTTCCTTTTATGTTTATTTCATCATCACAATCAAAGTCACATTTTAGGTTAGCTTTTGGTTCTGTCAGATCTCCATTTCCTCTATAATTTAGGCCGAAATCTTGTATAAATTCGAGTTGACATCCCACTGAAAGGTGAGAAAACTCTATACCATATCAGGATAAGCAAAACCGATTAGAATGTCTTAACTATGACTTGAAAAACAAGACAAGTCAATTGCCAAAGATAAAACCAAGTTGGATTTTCTCCAAGCAACCAATAAAATCTTTTTTTAGCCTTAAAGAATAAGAAAGATTGAATCAATAAGAAGTTTTTTTTACTGTCTAATGAATTTTATTATTTTCCTTTTAAAACACCTATTCACAACTATAAACAAAGATAGTTTAGTGTATTATAGTGCGACCAAGCCAAAAGAGTAAAGTAAAAAGAGAAGGTTGAGTTGTTGAGAACTATTGTTCTCTTAATTTTTAAAAATGTGTTATGAGTTTGGGTGTCAGAAACTTTTGTAATCATCATCTTATTAATAAAATAATTTTTTTCGTCGTGTTCATCCGTGAACGTCAAACAATGTAAATTGTGTATTCTTATTTGTTATTTTCTTACATTGTTTTCTTGGTACATGTTCTTGGTGAATTTATTGAGATACTTGGCAAAGAGCTATATAATACTTCATTGAGATACTTGGCAAAGAGCTATATAATACTTCATAGAGTATTTTACTGAGTTTGTTTGTTACTAGGAAGAGCATGAAAAAAAAGGAAAAACCCAGGATGAAAAAGCTAGGTATATACTATATGGGGAACTAGTGAAACATGTTCCTGGAACAAAACATACTTTCTTATCGATTTTGCTGCCACTGCTGAATAGCAGAACGAAGAGGATGGTTAGGGATAAGACTGCGATCGGGAAGTGGAAGGTTTGTCATAGGGGAAGTCTCATGGTCAACCAGCCATCCCTGCAATGCCGTTGCCTCGTATGTATAACCATCGGCTGCCACATGCGGATTGGTCATAACTCCCTGCAACCAGTTATCAAATGAATTGAAAACTGTGTTTTGTCGGATGCAAACATAACCATATTTGGTTCTTATTAGAGTAATGGGGCTAACCTGTAAAATGGGACAAACGAAATAAGGTGGAGGCTCACGACCATCTTCATCAAACTCAGCATCATATGATACTGGGGTTGCAGTAGAAGGTCTCATCGTTTTAAGCACCTGCAGAACCTCTGAAGCAAGATCAGGTCGACGGCTGCGGTTAGTGTCACAGCATCTTATAGCCAAGTGAGTCAACTGTGCAACTTGGTGTGGCCAGTTTCCAGCTGAAGAATCCAAGAAGGGATTCAGATCTCCTCCATTTAGTAGTGCATTTTGCGCACTCTCAGCTATACCCTCAGTTGATCTTCCACTCAGTAACTGTAACAATATAACCCCAAACGGATATAGGTCTAAACTGTGAGATAATCTTCTTGTATTACGAAAATCAGGATCAAGATAAGGTTGCTCATTGCTTGAGTTTTCCAGAAGAGAGAGTGCACGGTAGGCTCCGAAGTCGGTGAGTTTGCAGCCAAAGTCAGCATCAAGGAGAATATTCCCAGGTTTTAAGTTGCCATGCACTACACTCTGAGGTTTATTGGAATGTAAGAACATGAGAGTAGAGCATAGCTCAGTGGCTATATGAATCCGAGTTCGTGATGGCAGTGGAGGGGTGTCATTCCTGCAGTTCAAACGATCTTCAAGGCTTCCATTTGGAAGATATTCATAGACTAGAGCCAGCTTTTCAGGGCAGGCTCCAATGAGAGTTACCAGGTTCGGATGCCTCGATTTACTCAAATCATCAACCTGAAACACAGGATAACACTGCTTTATCCCACTCTATTGTATTTATCGGTAAGTGCATTCTAATGGAATGTAGGCCTTCGAACTTAAAGAACAACATAGAATCGAAAATGCCCAATGAATGCAAACTTTAGAAGAATAGTTCGATAAAAAACTCATGTATTATCGAGTCTTCTTACCTCCTGTTGGAATTCAGAGGGGTCTTGTAAGCTGTTCTGGCCAAGTACCTTTATAGCCACTTCAGTGTGACGAAGGATACATTTATAGTACACACTCCCCCGAGTTCCTTCTGCAATCTTATACAATGGGTCAAATTCCTCAGTTGCTTCGTTAATCTCTGAGACAGTGAACTCTGTCAAGGGTTGCTGCGAATGTGAGCTTGAGGCCTCTTCGGGTTGTTTTCTTAGGAGCTCATCTGTTATCTTACGAATATTTTCAAGCTCAACCTTCAACTCATCTTTCTCCTTCTGGAAAATTCGTAACTGATCCAAAGTTGCATCATGAATCTCTGAGACAGACAAATGGTCAGAGTCGAATTGCTGCGCACGAGCGCTTGAGGTCTCTTCTACCTGTTTTTTCAAAAGCTCTTCGGTTACTTTGCGAATATTTTCAAGCTCTACTTGCAATTCATCTCGCTCTTTCTGAGAAATTTGTAACCGCTCCATTGCTGATGACAACCTATCTTCCAATTGTTTCATCCTGTAATCTGAGTCGGCAACTTGGCACTCCAGTATTGACTTTTGTTCCCTGGCAATTAAATGCTCTTCTTCTCTCTGTCTCTTCATCTTTTCAAGGTCCTCTTTCTGTTTTGCAAGCGCTAACTCAGTTTCTCTCTTGCATCCATGATACAACCTTTCATATGCTTTGGCCTACAAATTAAGGGCAGGGATTAGAAGCACCCAGGTTTTTTTATTTTATTTTTTAACTCTAGCAGCTTGTTAACGATGGTTCATTTCATATGATACATATACAGAGTTACTTACTTCAAGCTACCCTAATTTCATTATACTATAAATATGTTTTGATCTTGTAAAACGTCTCAAAAAATTAATAAGAAATATCTAATGCAATCATGAAAGCCAACAAATTATTGAATGAAGTAAATCTTATCTTGTGTGTGATAGGTATGTAATCGAGCCACGACTCGAAAACTCAAGTTTCGAAACTCGACTTGAGCTCGATTAAGTTTGGTTTTTTTAAGCTCAAACTCAATTCGATAGAATACTCGAATTCAACTCGATAGATTCAATTTATCAATTTTTAATCATATATTATGAGGATAAAATGATAAATTAATCAAAAAATATTAAAAATATATTACAAAAAAGATCGACAAGTCTTGCAATCCGCTCGAACCAAATATTAAGAAGTTCGAATTCAACTTAACTCGTTACTTGGGTAATTCGAACTAGAGCTCAGCTCGAAAGTTAAATTCGAATAACTCACAAATAACTTGACTCATTAACACCCTTAATATATTACTATTCTTTTTCAGTAGTTTATTTACCAAATTCGTTACTAACACGTGAAAACACCATAATGTAACCACATTTTCGCCCTATTTTTTAATGTGTTGATTTTTGTGGCTTAGCCTACATGCTACAATCTTTAGTGGAAGTATAAATTTAATGGTGAATCATTGTGTTCTTGGTGCAAATAACAAAACCATCTTCATAAAGGAGAGGAAAGAAAGGACAAATTCCAAAAGACATTACCTGGCGCATGGCCCTGACAGCATCCATTTCAGCTTTGACACGCTTTTCAGACTCTTCAAATGCTTTTCGATTCGATGATTCAGCTTCCTCAAGTGCCTGTTCAAGTTGATCATAGAGTTGATCATCGCCACTTCCTTCCTGCCAAAAGTCATGAACCATCACAGCCATTAGCTATAATCAGTTTAATCTGAAAATGCTTGGTTTCGCAGGTAGCTTTTATGAAAGATAAATGGAAATGGTTGTACTATTTGTTCCCTACATTGGGCACTGATAATGAGTCCTCTACGGAGTGAAGCAGCACACATGGCTCAAACTCATCTTCACTCTCCTCTCTCACATCGAACACAGTTGTTTCAAAAACACCACCAGCTTCAGTAGAGCTTGTCAAATAACCGGAACCTGATGGACTTCGTGCATTTGATGATTGCCCAGTTTCAGACCTGCACTCAAGACCCTAAATTCAATATGGTGAAGCAGTTGGATTGTGCAAGAACTTTCCCACTAGCTTGAAATATGCATATATAAGCCTTTACGATCCTAAACATGATATGATGACACGACACAAAAACAATACGATCAAAGTGATATAAGTTAAAATTTAATAAAAAGACAAAAGCTAAAAAAAAAATATTTTTCAAGTTTTATATCGCACGAACACAAATTGTATACAAAGATTTTCAAATTACAATGGATCAGTTAGAAAAATTAGAATCAGGGTTTTGGCAATCATTGAGCATACCTTGTGTGGACTAGGTGCTCCCTGCAAATGAACCAAATTTGACAGGAAAGTGGGGCATTGTCGTTCACATACTGTGCTTTCTCAGACATGAGCCACATTCCCCTGCAAAGTTACAAGGTCAAGATCAGCAGATGATTGAGTGCAGAAAATTAACAAGATCATGAATGTTGAGGAATCTGAGAACTGTTTTTGTTTTTTTTTAACAAGTTATTTATACTCATGAAAGAGCTCGTTAGCTGCTGCTCCCATAACTAGCTTCTTGATATTGTGACGATGAATCAGTTCCACAATCCCCTTTCCAACATCATCTCTTCGAATATATAGTTTTTCTGCTCTGACCTACACCAACACAATGAATTCCACCATAACTGCTTTGTTATGAAGTGTGTTGGACCATGTTATAAGATCAACTAATAAAAAATAATAATTATGAAGTGGAAAAGGGTCAAATATATAGTCTTTTTTTCTTCGTTAACAGAAAAAGTGTTTTTATTTGAAAACGTGAATTTTTAGATCACAAAAAAGGAAAATTCTTGAAAAATTATAAAAAAGAAGACTGAAGGAAGAAATAGTACCCCTGCTTGACTGCACAAGAGAAGGTACTCATTCATGACCTGGTGCATCATATCCTGTCCAACTTCCTCTCGACCCATGATTTCTTGTTGGTGAAACATGATTGTAGTTAAATTCCAAGAAGCTCCATGAAGGGAAGGGAATGAAAAAAAAAAACAAAAATCAGACTAAATATTGCAAAATTCTCTAAGAAACCATTGGAAATCAACAGAAAAGTAAATCCCAATTTTTGTACTTGAGCATCCCAACATGTTGGTATCACAGTGAGAAGACTTACAGGAAGAGATCGTCCTGGAAGGCTGATGAACATGAAGAATGCAAACTTTTGGAGGTCTAAGATTATGAAATGTCCATAACAAAGTGAGCTCACTTTCTTCAACTTCTCCTCCTACTGCTACATAGACGGTATCACCACCACTAGCCATGTTGTTATCAGGAATGTTTAATGGATCTCTCTCCTCACCCACTTCGGTAAACTCCCCGAACCCACCTGTTTTTTGAGTTGCAGACACAGGACTCAATAAGCCAGAGCCAAGGGCAACTATTTCTTTCTCTGCAGACTTGTTATATGATCTAAAGCAAGAGAGCTTCAAGGCAAGTTCCAAGTCAATTCCGCTACTGGGTGCCTGACACTGCTTTCATAGAAAAAGAGAGATTCCCTACGTTAAGGACTGTTAATATAGGAGACTCGTGATCGCAAGGGATCAATCATTATTAATTAGCATACTTTACAGTGTAAGAGTGAACTTTGACATTGAAGGTCAGGATTCAATCTATTAATCTTATAATACAGGAACGCATTAGATTTTTTTTGGTTTACAATACTCGATATCCTGATTATTTTAGAGTCGAGTTACTATTTGATCCCATTAAATAAAACCTCTTAACATTATTTATTTCATTTATAAAACTCGAGACTTTGTTTAAAGGGTGCTAAGCTCTTTTTACTCGGATCAACAGACATAAATTAATTTATATACATACACTTTTATAGTATTAATATCAGAAGGAAGAACACTGAATTCCAAAATAAACCAAATTGTTCCTAAGAAAAAAAAAACAATTGTGTAAGTATTTTGTGGGTGCTTTTGAATCCAAAAATACTACCACTGGTATTTCTTGTTCATCAATTTGGTTTCATTGTCCCTGCTGGGCTCCATGCACCAACTTCTTTTCTTTCTTTTCTTTTCCTGTTGGATAATGTAAGCATTATTCCTTGTTTTTTTTTACATTCTCTCTGCCTTTGTGCGTAAGTCACTTTTTTTAAAGTGAAATTACTTTGTTATATGAAAAACTAACTTACGAGAAAAATCTTACTTTATCTCCAAAGTTCATTTTTTGGTAATTTGGACAAAAAAATTAAATTAATTAAATGAATTTAAGTTAAAGAATTGAGAACTGCTAAAAATTTAATTGAATTTGAATTTAAGATAAATTTAAATTTAATTCGATTGAAACTCAAGTTGATAATTATATATATAAATTTTTTTTATATTAATATATTTTTAATCACTTTTGACTTTTTTACAATTTAATTTTAATTTGTATTTTTTTATATTTTACTTTAAATTGTTTTTTTCTTTTTACAACCTTTGTATAAAACTTTATTTGAACTTATTATTGCGTTATATTTAATAACTATTATACATTTCAATATTTTTATATCTTATTATATTTTTTTTAAAAAATAATATTTAGATAAAATTGAATCAATTTGATTTATTCGTTATATATAAAAACATATTTAAACAATTAAAATTTAACTTTACATTTATAATACTTTTTAAAAAATTTAATTTAACAGTAATTCAATTCCTCGTTTTTCTAGCACTTTTTATGAAAAATATGAATTTAAATAAAATATTAAATCTAAAGTTCTACTCAAATAAAACTTAAATTTACTTCTCTTAAACTCGATTGGAGTTAAAAAGGATGAGAATTGGTTTTACAATGAGAAACCGTAACGTTCAAAACTATGACATAGGCATGACTCAAATCGGAGAGGTGCAATAATTGGTTTAGCCTCAGGGGCTCAACAGCAAATGAAGGTACCTGTTGAAGTCAGGAATAACAGAGAAGTAATGCAAAGTAGAGCAAAGCAGCAGATTCATCAATGGCGATTATGGGAGCTGGATTACAGGGTTCACTCGCATGCTTGGCAATTATAGTATTTGATTTGAGGGGATTTTGAGGTTTGTTTAATGACATTTCTTTTGTTTGGTAGAAATGATTCAAGCCTATTCTCATTCAAATTCTATATCTTCACCAAAGAAAAATTATGGTTCAACCGAGTGGGTATGAAACATTGAAACTCTAGTTGTACAGAAGAGGAACCAAAGAGGAACTGAATATATACATATACTGATTCAACCCCCCCATAATATATACATATACCATTTTCTGAACAAACAACGCCATTAAAATTCCAAAGACACGAAAATGAAACAGACGACATGGAGAATACTAGGAAACTTGTAAAACATATACCTGGAACATAGAGCAACTGTGAAAAAACATTACATGATTCAGTTCAAGGTTCTAGGATTGCCTGTTATGAGCAAAGTAGGAAACAAAGTAAAGAGCAGATTTAGTGTTGCTGCTGTTGCCACTCCAAGATTGCGGAACGAAGTGCATGGTTAGGGACAAGATTGCGATTAGCTAGCCTAGTGTTTGTCATAGGAGAGGTATCATTGCCTCCGTCCAGCCATACTCGCAATGCCCGCAATTCATAAGTAAAACCATCAGCTGCCACATGTGGATTTGTCATGATATCCTGCAAACATAAGCAAAAGAACTAAATATGTTACACTGAATTCAATTATGCACCAAACCGGTTCTTCCATTGGAGTGAGAATTTGAGCTACATTCCTTCATTTCTGTATCAAATTAAAAGAAAGAAGTAATTCACCTTGCCTATGTGAATTTCGTAAGTCAATTGGTGTCTATGTTACTGCTGTTTGCATTTTTATGCACAAAAATTGGTACTGAAAATGTATATTAGTTAAGAGAACATCGGAATAACCAATATGCATCAAGAAGTCAGCATTTGAGAGACAAGGGATATGTTAAGACTTTGAATTGCAATAATTAACTGAAGGCAGTACTAACTTAAAATCGCAACCATGGAAATAATGACAGATTTAAAACCTTTAGTACTGATAAATGATCGACTCATAAGGATGGAGGCTAACCTGTGAAATGGGACAAATGAAATAAGATGGAGGTTCATGATGCCCTTCAGACCCGGCATGGAATGTCGATAAGGGTCCAATAGAATCTCTCATCTGTCCAAGCACCCTATAAACCTCTGAAGCAAGGTCTGGTCGTCGGCTTCGGTTAATAGCACAGCATCTTAAAGCCAAGTGAGTCAGCTGCGCAGCTTGCAAATATGACCATCCTCCAGCTGAAGGATCCAAGAAATCATTAAGAATTCCTCTATCTAGTGCATTTTGCACGTCCTCTGCTATATGCAAGGGTGCTCTCCCAGTAATTAACTGTAGTAATATAATGCCAAATGAGTATATGTCAGAACTGGGAGTCAATGTTCTTGTTGTACCAAACTGAGGATCCAGGTAAGGAAATCTTCTGCTTGGAAGAGTCATATTGCTTGAGTTTTCAAGAGAAGAGAGCACATGGCAGACTCCAAAGTCGCTAAGCTTACATCCAAAGTTGGTATCAAGGAGTATATTCCCTGGTTTTAAGTTGCCATGAACTAACCTTTGAGGCTTACTAGAATGTAGGAAGATGAGGGAAGAACATATCTCTGTAGCTATATGAATTCGAGTTTGCCATGACAATGGGGGAGTATTATTCCTCCGGAGCAGACGATCTTCAAGGCTTCCATTAGGAAGATATTCATAGATCAGAGCCCATATTTCAGGGCAGACTCCAATGAGAGTAACCAGGTTTGGATGCCTCAGCTTACTCAAAATATCAACCTGAAGTACAGCAGATGAAAATTTTTATCTCAATTTTCTATATGATAAATATCTAATTTCTCTGAATAAAAAAAATTTAATACTGCTTAAATATGTCAATGTGCAAAGAAAAAGTACATATATTCAGTAACTTAAAAGTTTCATTCATAAGAACTTTCATACCAAGGCCTAAAATCCTGACTACTCCAAATTAAGCCACTTTGAAAGGTCACATTTGCCTCCAAATTTTAAAATTAAGGCCACTAGATAATCACATTATATTAAAAAATTAATAGTTTAAAATGATAAATCAGGTGATATTAGCTTACCTCCTGTTGAAATTCTAAGGGGCCCTGTAAACTATTTTGGCGGAGCACCTTTATAGCCACTTCTGTGTGACGGAGGATGCATTTATAAATGCTCCCATATGCTCCTTCTGCAATCTTAAAGGAAGGATCAAAGTCCTCAGTTGCATCATGAATTTCAGTGACACAGATTTCTGAAAAGAACTGCTGCACAAGCACACTAGAAGTCTCTTCTTCTTGGTTCGTTGAACGCTCCATAGTTTGCCTGCAAGTATTTTCAAGCTTTGTCTTCAACTCATCTCGTTCTCTC
Organism: Firmiana major; assembly: GCA_033439115.1. NCBI lineage: Eukaryota > Viridiplantae > Streptophyta > Magnoliopsida > Malvales > Malvaceae > Firmiana > Firmiana major. The sequence goes on along the minus strand of CM065908.1, from coordinate 2,383,296 downwards.
TGGCAAATTTGTAACTTCTCCATAACTGATAATATCTTAGCTTCCAGCACTTTAGCGTTCTCTGACTTGGCACCTTGACTCTTCACTGACAATTTTAGATTTCGGGCAATTTCGCGTGCATGATCTCTCTGCTGCTTGGTCTGTTCAAGTTCCTCCTTCTGTTTCGTAAGTGCTGCTTCAGTTTGCTTCCTGCATCTTAACTCTCCAGTGTATAAGCTTTTCAATTCACTTGCCTATATAATTCAATAATTGCAGTGGTCAGAAAGTTCTGATAAATGCATTCTCAAAACTCTGGCAGTGGGACTAAAGCATGCAAGTTTAATGTCAATCAGTTGGATTAAGAAAGGTGGCATGAACACTGCATCTTCAGGACGGAATATACCCAGAAATTTGGAAATTTAAGCCAGACTTGTAACAGTAGATAGCAGTCAAACTATATGGAATAAGCAGTTGCAGAAAAGGTTTACTTAATTTTATCCATTTTTCCCTTCAAAACGGTAGTGCAGTCAAATAGAAATATCAGTTTATTCATTTTTCTGTTATTTAAGATTAAAAAAAAAAAATTTGGACAATGTTAAGGGAAGCGAGAAGTTGAACTCCCAATCTTCAACTACAAGGCTAATCCTAATCCCAACTTAAATCAACAGATAATATTTTCCCCTTCTGTTATCAGTAAAATTAGAGCTAGACATAAACTTTCTTTCTTACATTAAAATTTATCTACAAAAATTAATGCAACCATAGATTTAAGGGTAACTCCTTGTTCTTTTCTTGGTCCAAAAACAAACATATCCACACAAAAAGAGAAGAAAAAAAGTTGGGGAGCTTACTTGGTGCATCACAGCATTGAGAGCGTTGTTTTGAGCTTTCACATGCCTGTCCAACCCTTCAAGTGATTCTTGATTTGATTTTTGAGCATCCAATAGGGCTTGTTCAAGCTTGTCAAAGGGTTGATCAGTACTACTTCCTTCCTGTGAAAATTCATACCCATCTATCACATTAGCAAGAGACTTTTAGAAACTTATAGAAATTTACAAAATTCTATAGTATCATGTGTTTGCTGTATATATTTGGTCCATTAATGCAAGTTTTCACTGCACAATCACGCAGGGGTAAATAATTATATCTTCACCAAAGTAGAGTAGTACATGTGACTCAAGCCAGTCTGGACTCTCCTCTGATGTCTCAGACACAGTCAGACCTGAGTTGCTAGTACTAGGGAATGTCAAATAACTATAACTTGAAGAAGCATCACTCAGGTTTGATTGTCCAGTTTCGTTGATTGACCTACAATAAGAAGTCCTTAAATAAGTACACGTAACCTCAGGAACAGATTATAAGACTATTAGCAAGCATACCTTCTTCGGACAAGTTGCCTTCCACAAATAAACCAAATTTGACAGGAGGGTGGCGCATGGCGCTCTACATATTGGGCTTTTTCAGACTTGAGATCGCTCGTTCCCCTGCAATGTTAGGGCAGGTAGGTGAGCAGGGTTAGCAAAAGTGATAACAAAATTTAGTTGGCCATCAATAGAGTTTAGCTAAGCAAATCCAGCAACACGTTTAGTTTAACAAATCTAACAAAAAGAGTTCTATGCAAAACAAAAGTTATCTATGTAATTTAGAAAATGATAACAAGGGAATCAAGCTTGTAATTGTTTTTTTCAAGACAAGACCCAAAAAAAAAAAAAAGTTAACGTCTGCCTCCCTCAATAAGAAGAGAGGGGGGAAAAAAAACAGAAGACTGTTCCAACAGGTCAACATTTGCTTTTACAATCTGCCCTGAAGAAAGCATGAATCATCGACATAGTTGCACAACAACAATAGCTCTGGGAAATAAGCATATACAAGTAGGAATAACTATTATCAGGAATGTCTAATTAAAATGAGAACTATTTAACAAGTTATTTGTACTCTGAAAAGTGCTTGTCAGCTGCTGCTCCCATTACAAGTTTCTTGATATTGTGCTCACGAATTAGCTCAACAATCCCCTTTGCAACATCATCCATCTCGATAAGTAGCTTTTCTGCTTGGAGCTACATGAAGACATAATGAACGCAAACACTAGTTAGGTTAAGAGCATGACTTCTAACAGAAACAATTGACCCTTTACCAAAACTGATTTTGGAATAGTACCTTTTGTTGACCACAGATGAGAAGGTAATCCGTCATGATCCTATCTAAAATCTTCAACCCGATTTGTTGCAGTGGAAGCCGGTTTACTGTAAAAACACCGTCTAAATACCAAGGAAGAAAAAAGAAGGATGAAATCGAATATTGAGATTCCGAAGAATTTCAAAGAAACTGATACAACTAACCAATTGTAATCACTACGACAGAACTTACTGTTGGTGCTCATGCCGGCGGGCTGACGAACATGAAGAATGCAAACTTTTGTGGGACGAAGAGTCTGTAATGCCCATAACAAAGTGTGCTTGCTTTCCTCAACAACTTTTCCTACTGCAACATATATGGTTTCAGCACCACAGCTAATCTGATCCATTAGTTTGTTCAGTGATCTCTCTACTTGTTGCCACTGAAAACTGGTTCTCAAATAAGGAGGAGGAGCCCGAGGCAAGCTTATTATTGCTGAGTGAGGAAACTTCCGGGGCAAGTTACAAGACTAGAAGTCAATCCAAAGTCAATGACACTGTGCATGTTGGAAATGACAAGATTCTCGGCCTTAGGACCTAAGTTCTCTCGATGAAGGGCTGTGATTATCCTTGGAAAAGGTAGATTTCTTGTCTGCTTTTGGGTCCGATAACTTTTCCTTTTCTTCTTTATGGGCTTCATTTCCATTGGTTTCTGCTGGGTTCCACACGCTAATTCCTCAATTCCTTCCCCTCGTCCCTTTTTCAACTCAGTAAAGCTTTTTTGCATCACTTATTTTGTTTCTGTCCTCCCCTTCTTAGAAAGTGCTTCTATCAATCAATAGTACAATAACTTAAAACAAAAACAGATGGCAGGACTCAGTTCAGAACTCAGATAGTACAATAATTGTATTTACTTTACCTAGTACCTCCTCAAGAAGAGCATAATGTATAATAACTGTTTGGTATAATCCGAATCCCTCTGGGAGATATAGATTGCCTTCTGGTCAATAAGCTAATGAACTGCTACAATACGACTGGTTTCTCAGATACACCACACAAGCTCCTCAGCTAAACTTCCATGCCCAACAACAATCAGTCAAGCAAGTGTGAATTCAAACGCCAAGGATTATGAAGCTTAAGATTGAAAGAATCTGCAGCCTTTCCTTTATGCATACAAGAACTTGCAATTCAGTAGCCTCTGATTCCTTTCCTTTCAAACGTGATAAATGAAGGCGTTCCATGCTAAACTAAGTATAATTGAGAACAGTTGCTTCCCTTTTAGTCTTGTTACTGCCCAACTTAATTCCATATTCCAACTTCCAACACTTCTTCGCAATTGGCAGAGCTGTAACACAGTCTGCCAGATTCCTTCTGAAAACTCAGAGTCAAGAAACGAGATGATCTTCGGTTTGCCTTCTATTTTTATATTGTGTGTTTTATCGCTTTTAGATTTAGGTCTCCCTTCAACTTGATATACTGGAACCAGAATTCAGTAAAGCTTCAGATTACTGTTTAGCCATGATGCCTGTAGGCTGCAAGTATAACAGGAAAAGCCCACCGCGGGCCTCCTTCAAATCGAATATCTAATCTGACTGAAACTCAAACATGTGATGTTATATCAATTTCCTGTAGCGTAAAGATTATATACAACACACATCTAAATAAGAAATTGGCAAAGAAAAAGTAGCATACTACTATTTGATTGAGCCTAACAAAGATCATACGCCGACCAGGAACAACACCGAAATATTGCATACTTTCATTTTGGTAATCTGTGGAATACCAGCAATCTCTTCTATATAAATACAACAGATGACACTGCAGTGTGACTGCAAGGTCTGAGATCTCAAGGACTCAAACAAGCAATTGAAAAAAGAATATAAATATATTTACAGATGATTGGCCTGTTTGTCTACTTTCTTGGCTACCTAAGAGCCAACTATAAACAACAAACAATATGTTGAATCAAAAAGATAATGATAGTACTGTAGTTTAGTGTTGTTGCAGCCACTCCTGGATAGCAGTGCGAAGAGCAAGGTTAGGGACAAGATTGCTATGTGCCAGCTTATTGTCAGTCATGGGTGAGGTATCATGACCACTATCAAGCCAACCTCTCAAAGCCTCTGCTTCATAAGTGTAACCATCCGCAGCTACATGAGGATCTTGCATTACTTCCTGAAAAAATGAAGCAAATAGAGGAATAAAATTCAATTGATGAACAATGTTAATTCTTTATATGAATCAAAATTTGGCAGCTAGTCTATAGCCCTTATAGCCCACAGTCACAACAATCTAGGTAGAAGGTACAAAGTTAACAGGGAAAATGATTGCTTTCTGAAGCTAGAGTCTGAAGACAGGCGTTCATGAAGCAAATCACAACAGTAGAGAGAAAGTAACCCTGCAAGTATTCATTACGTTAGGAATGAAGAATTTGCCACATTTGTGAATTATTTCCAAAGGGATGAAAAATACTTTTTCCCTTTTTCTTTTACCCATTTCTATAGGGATGAGGGAGGGAGAACTTAGCCATTGCAGGTGTGCCACCTCAGGAATGAAAGAAAGAGCAGGTACAGATTAACTTACCTGGAAAATGGGGCAGATAAAATAGGAAGGAGGCTGGCAATGCTTTTCAGAACCCAGCTGGAAAGACGTTGAGCTTCCACATGAAGCCCTCATTGGCTCAAGCACCCTCCACACATTGGTTGAAAGGTCTGGCCGACCTTTTCGGTTCATCTCACAGCACCTCAAAGCTAGGTGAGCCAATTGCTCAGCTTGCACAAATGGCCAATCTCCAGCCAAGGGATCCAAGAGATTTTTCAAACTTCCATTATCTAAAGCGCACTGCACTTCCTTTGTTATACCCAAGGCTTGTTTTCCTGTCAACAACTGTAACAATATGACTCCGAATGAGTAAACATCAGCTTTCGGAGATAGTTCTCCAGTAGCAAGGAACTCTGGATCAATGTATGAAAAAGTTCCCTTGGGGTCAGTTCTACAGCAGACAGTTGCATTGTTGCTTAGCAGATGACAGATTCCAAAGTCACTCAGTTTAGTAACAAAATTGGCATCAAGGAGAATGTTTGCAGGTTTCAAATCTCCATGCACTATACCATGAGGCTTACAAGAGTGAAGGAATATGAGAACGGAACACAAGTCAGTAGCTATACGGATTCGAGTTTGCCATGATAAAGGAGGGGAATTATCCCTGCAGCTAAGTCGGTCTTCAAGACTTCCATTGGGAAGATATTCATATATAAGAGTCCAAGCTTCAGGACAGGTTCCAATAAGGGTGACCAGATTTGGATGCCTCATCTTACTCAAAACATCCACCTACACATAACCAACAAATGACATTCAATGCTACCAAAACTTGTAAGCAAATACAGTTTCAGTCTTCTAGATGTGCAGTTCTATGCCACTTGCAAAACATAGAATATCCTTTCATTACCCAAATGCAAAATGCTGACACTGTCGAAGTATAAAAATTAATGAATGCGCAGGTCCCTTTGTTGTTTTTTCTTTTCCATATATCAGTCTCCTGTTTTTCTTTTTTCTTTATTTCCCATTACAACTCTTATTAAATAAAAAAATTATGGTGCGTGCATAACATGATGCTAGTGTTAACAAATACTTTAAACTTATTCACAAGTATGCAAAAATTACTAGAGGAGAGATAAAACACACAAACATCACTAAGATACAAAAATACAGTTCCAGGAGAATGAACAATCAACTTCAAGATATGTGCAAACAAGGAATGATCCAAACATATCCAAATAACAGTATTTGTAATCAAGTCTTCTCATTTCTGCTAGATATACCACAGGCTCTGTGAATGTACAACACAGATAACACAAATAACAGAATCCAAACAATAATAAATGAACATTTAGGGGACTATACCTCCTGTTGAAATTCTGATGGGCCTTGCAAGCTATGAGAATGCAATATCTTGATGGCTACAGTGGTATGGTGCAGGACACCCTTATAAATGCTCCCGTACCCACCTTCCCCAATTTTCAAGGTGGGATCAAAGTTGCGAGTTGCTTCCTCAATCTCTGAGAAAGAGAATTCAGTGAAAAACTGAGGCACATGTGCACCTGAGGTCTCAGCTAGACTTTTCCGTAACTCTTCAGCCTCTTTGAGTGCATTGTCTCGCTCCATCTGCAACTGTTCTCTTTCTTTCTTGTAATTCTGTAAAAGTTCAACAGCTGAAAGTATCTTCTCTTCGAGCTCCGTAACCACCTTTTCAGATTCCACAATTTGTTGCTCCAATGATGATTTCTGATCTAAGGCATCTTGAAGTTCTACCATGACCTCATCTCGCTGGTTCTTCATCTTCTCAAGTTCCTGCTTTTCTTTTGCTAATACTTCCTCTATTTCTTTCCTTTGTTTTAACTCCTGTGAATACAGGATTTCTGACGCTTTAACCTGCAGAATGCAGCTATGGTTGGTTCATTAACAAAAGATGATATAAGTTAACATCACGTTTTAGAGTAAAAACAAATACCGCCATTTAATTTGTAAATCATTCTAGGGCCCATCCTAAAGATGAGAATACGATTCATTTTAGATCTAAATTTCTCCTATCTGGACAAATTGAATTATTAAGAGAACGTTGCATGCTTTCTTATATTAAAAGGTCAACCAACTTCCTATTCATGACAGGACATAGAGCACAGTATGCAAAATATATGGAAGATTCCTTTTGCCAGAGTAAAGATGTAATATTAATTTCTGACAAGCACCAGAAGAATCTTGAATGGTTTGTGTGTTTGATTCAATGGAATCAAAGCTGAAAATTTACCCTACGTATAGCCTCAAGAGCATCCTTCTCAGCTTTTGCACGCCTGACTGCCTCTTCAAATGCTTCTCTTCTTGAGTTTGCTGCCTCTGCCATTACTTGTTCAAGTTGATCATAAAGAGTATTATCGATAGTTTCATCCTACAAGAATCAACCAATCATTTGTGAACTTTTTGAATAGTCTAGATATAAAAGAATTGGCACTGCACCAAATTGGTTGGCCAGTTTAAGAAAAGGAAGAAAGTGAAGCTTAATATTCTGAGATAATAAAGGAAAGTTTTGCACATACCAGAACACTTGGAGGAGATGACAGATGAAAGTTCTGTTTAGCCTGCGGCGTTGATCTAGATTCTAAACCATTTTCATTCACCTCAATTCCCGTATATGGGACCAAAGCTGCATCAGTCATTCCACCGGAAGAGCATGATGACAAAACTGAAGTCTGAGGACTTCTTCTGGATAAACTATCACATTCATCAGAACTCCCTTCTGCATCAAACCTGCTCTGCAGAGTTGATAGCCCTCCATTACCATCAGGGGATGTAAAAGCCAATACACTTCGCAAACGCCCATAAACAGTTTCAGATCTCAGTCTACGTGATGAATTTGGTGTAGAAGTCGAGGGTTTTAATTGACTAGTTTGTCGCAGTATAACAGATTCTGATCTGCGGTGATTTTCCCCAGTTTCAAGGCTTGGACTTCCTTGCAGTGATGATGCTGATGCAAACTCTGTATCAGTTACATCTGAACTTATTTTCCTGTTTCATTATTTTATTTACATTAGTCACCATAATCATTGCAACTAGTATAGGTCAAATTCATAATATCCATATACAGGTTTACTATCTCTCCAACGAGTCATTTCAACAACGGACCATATGGTACAGGTATTCTGAAAATCTTACAAGCTGCTTCATGTTATAAGGTTGACACTCATCACAACCAAGCATACCTTGTGAAGATAAGAAGCCCCTTGCAAAGAAACCATATAGTGTGGCAAGAAGCAGGTGCATGTTCACGCACAAAGATGGCTTTCTTGGACTTGAGGTCCTCTACTTTCCTGCAAAATAAAAGGAATAAGATAAGCAACATCTTATCGGTGCTTCTATAAGAAGAAAGACATGCTAGTTCCTTAGAAGATCCACAGCAGATCTAGTTGAGCCCATGGTGAGTTGGATGATTACTTATGTGGTTTATACTTTGAAAATCGTTTGTCCGCTGCTCCTCCCATTACAAGCATCCGGATCCCATTCTCAGATATCATTTTCAAAATCCCCTCCTCGATAGAGTCCATTTCGATGTATAGCTTCTCTGCTTGCACCTACAGTAAAATGACAGAATCTAAAACACATCAGAAATCTTTGCGAATGAGTCGTTTTGGTATTTAGAAACGAAATTGAAGATTCAAAATCGATGAACTAAAAGAGGTAGAAATTGTAGCTTGACAACTTGAGCTAAAGTTTTCCTGACTATATCACACCACAAATAGCTGTCATAAAGTCATAATCAGTGTTTATTAACGCTGATGAAAATTGCTTTCTTTTGTCAGAATTACAAACTATTCTAACATGAATTGAAATTCAACAATAACAGCATAAACTAAGGAACAAGAGGAAACCAATACCCCGGTTCGGAGACAAAGGAGAAGGTATTTATCCAGGATCTTAAGCATTTCTTCTTTTTCAATTGCCCAGTATGCCTTGACTTCATGTTCTTCAAGTTTACTGGCTGGAAATTTAGTTCCCACTGCAAAAGAAAACAAATAAAAAATTCTCAATTACGAAATACAAAATCAAGCACGAGAAAAGAGGGCACAGACCAAATTCTCCAGAAATCAACCCCATTTAGGCAACTTCATCATTAATTTTGAGTTTTTGATTCCGTCCCCTCTTTTTTCCTTCTGGATATTAATCTCAATATCAATAAAGAAAAGTCGATAGCGGTAAAACATACTTTCAGTAAGAGGAATCATCCGAGCCTGCTGGTGAACGTGAATTAAGCAAATTCTTTTTCCTCCGGAATGTTGTAAAGCCCAGAATAAAACGGATATGTTCTTTTCCACATCTTTGCCAACCGCCACAAAGATTTTCTCTTCAATTACACGCTCCATCGGTTCCTCCACGATTTCTCTTCGACCCTTCATGATTCCTGGAGCTCTAACGCCGTGAAACCTCATCGGATTCACCGCTTGCGTTATTGCAGGCATGGGACTCACCACAGCCATACTCCAATCAATAAAATAAACAGGAAAGAAAGAGAATATATAATCTAAACTCAACAATATTCCGTACAAAATAACTTCTCATAGTGACATCTTTGACTTAGGAGCTAAAAACGACGGAGAAACGAGGTTTTTGTGTAATAAGGCTTAGGCTATCAGGCATGAAAGGGGACCGTTGTCTGTGGCTGAGATGACAACAAGACAACGACTGCGAAGGGATGAAAAACGGCGATTGGCCGTTAGGTGGCTCCATTATCGTTAGCAACGTAAACAGGCGTCTTACTACAGTGTTTCATATCTTCTGAGGATCAGCTTCACCCCCTCTTCCTCTCTGGCTAGACTGCGGTTCTGATTTTGACGCGCTGAGCTTTAATTTCCTTCCGGAAGAAGCTTCCACAGAATTACCGTTGGGCTCCACTCGATTTCCTTGGAAATTGTAGACTGCCGAATTCGCCTCTCAAAATGTACACACAAAACGAATATTCTTGGTATATTACGCTCTTCAGTCTTCTGCGAAACCGCGGTGTTTGCTTGGCTGCCTGCGTCCAGTCTCCAGCTGTCAATAATGGTTTGATTCTTCCTCTTTTCCTCCGTACTGAACAATCCGCTTACGGAACTTGGAAGAAATCATGACCATTCATTAAGGTGAATTGACGAAAAGAATTTCTAAAAATTCTAAATTTTGATTAATTGGTTCGAATATTGAATTAATCAAATTAAATAAATTTTAATCAAAATTTAAAAAATTTAAATTAATATTTTCTTAGAAGATTTTATATAATTTTTTGAAATATGAACAATTAAAATTTTAAAATAAAATTTAATTTCAATATATTTTATTTTTTAATTAATTTATTTTTAATTCAAATTTTAAATTTAATTCTTCTTAAAAAGATATAAGACAATTATATTAATTTTTTATTATTTATTATTTGATAAATTAAAAAATTAACATAATTAAAATTTGTTGAATAAATTTTTAAATTTGAATGAAATTAAAAATATATAATTCAATTAATTTCAAAATTAATCAGTTAATCACCTGCGTGAAATATAAAAAATAATTATTCAAAAATTTAAATATTGGAGTAAAAATTCCTTAAATACGGTTTTGTCCATTTTCTTATAAGTCATAACGCTCGTACACCAGCGTGGTCATTCGAAAATATCATACGCAATGTGAACTTGACATTTCTATCCTCTCGTTTTCAGTCTCACCCTTAACTTGCATACCACGGTTGCTGTTTCCCTTGAGCAAATGAATAAATTTTTTGTTTCCATCTCTTGCTGATGTTGGAGACCTATTCGAAACAAAAACTCAATCTTCTTTGTAGATAATACTATTTTTGGATTATTATAAAATATTATTAAAATTTTTAAATTTCATAAGTAAGAGTTATATAAATCTTATAAAAAATATTATTCAATACATTATTAATATAGTTTTTCAATTTCACAAATTAAATTAATATGGTAATTATTGTGCATGATAAAAGGAAAAATAATAAATAATAAAATGCGTCAGGTGGCGCACGAAGAAAATATGTAGGAAACTGGGTCTATCGCCTTAGAAATAGTATAACGTGAAACATAAATAAGACAAAAAATGATATTTAGTCCAAGGATACATACGTAATTACTGACAGAATAAATTCCTATAAATAGAGGACATGTACAATTCCAAAAATTAAATCTCTATTTTCTCTACAGAAATTTTGTCAAAATTTCCTTCTGACTTAAGTATCAGAGTGCTTACGTAGAGAGAACCTCTGCGTCCCTCTGATCATTCTTTTTCTTACAGAATCTTTAGTAACACATGATAAGAAGATCGAAGTGATGACGTCAATAATACGTCATCATTTTATATGACAACAACAGTAATATAAATTAATTTTATTTATTTTTAATTTTTAATATTCTCAAAAAGTTATTGTTAAATAAACATATTAATCTCATTTGTGCAAGATTGAAGTTGGTCGAATTCTCCTATTGATCGATTTTAGTTTCATTGTGAAAATAACAGAAGCATTATTTTTGGAACCTGATTTTTTATGGTATCAAGCTTCATTCAAGGAAAACCTGTTTATTAGCCCTATATCCTAATTTTGATAACATTCCCAAGCAAGTGGATAACCATGCAAACTTCCATTGTTGATTTTATTCATGACAGAAGAGAAACTCAAAATGAGAGCTTCATGGTTGCAATGGAATGCAAAAACAACAGCAAAGTAATTTTATAATGTATAATACAGGGTATCACTTTTTACTATCTAAGGCTTGGTTCAGAGAATATTTGTTTGCCTGTGAAGTGGCTCGAACAACGGGATGAATTGAACTGTTAAATGCTAAATCTGATCATTTTATACGCCATACAAAATTTATATGAATGTGATAAAGATTAAAATTAAATAAAAAATTATATAAATATAGTAAAAATAAAAAATTTATATTTTTCGTATCAATACAAAATTTTAACATAAATTTTTATATTTTACATTATACGAATATAATTTTACATAATACAAATATAAATTAAAAATACGAATTGTCACGTTTAATCTCAACATTAGATCTTGTTGTGACTGATAATAATAATAAATAAAAAATGACAAAAAAGAGTAATTGGTGTTGGATTAAAACTCAACATCATCTACATGGTTGTAACATTATCAAGGTAAAAATCAGAATATATATAGATAAAGAAAGTGAGTTTCAATCAGATACAAACTCATGTCTTTAAAATCACAATCACCACCAACAAGCTAGGGGGGAGGTATGATACGTGAAACTCAGTCTCTATTTTATTTACAAAAAATTCTGTCAAATTCTCTGGCTAACTTAAGCATCGGAGTGCTTACGCAGGGAACAACCCCTGCGTCCTTCTGATCATTATTTTTCTTGCAAAGCTTTTGGTAGCACGTGTCACAAAAATCAAGACGATAACGTAAACAATTCGTAATTGTTGTAACCGAGCAACAACAATTGGCGCCGTCTGTGAGAATTCGACTCTGTTTTTTGTTTTGATATGCTCTATTTTACATGCTCTGTTTTTTTCCCTTGGATGGACTAATTTTTTGTGCAACAATAACCTCGCGGTGAAGATGAACACTTCTTCTGAAGTGCTCTTAACGGCCACATGCTTATGATTCCTGCTTATGGTAGTCTCCATTATTTATGCTAATTAAAGATAAGCCTCTTATGCAAGAGGCAGGCAAGATCATTTTACTTGGTTTTGCAATTTTTACATGATATTATAAAACAGCATAAGACTAACAATTGCATATGCAGAGCATAGGTCATTTTTCAGAACAAGTGAGATATGAGCCAGTCATGTAAAAGTATGTGTATAAGTTTATTTAAATGGTAAGAATTCAATTATTTTCCTTGAGACAACGAGAAATTTGAGTTTTTGACTGCTTTTATTTTGATAAGAAAGACACATTGGATTCCTCTAGTCATATTGTTGATGCAAATTTTGTGTTATCCTATCAGCTAATTTCTGTTATCTTGAGCCACGAGGTTCTTTCTGATTCATTTGAAATAGAAAGTTTGAGATTCTAAATACAAGAAAAAAAACAAAAAGAGGAATATGAAAGGAGGAATATGCAATAGAGGCAAAATTTTCTAAAGTATATTTTTCTTTGACGTAAGAATATTACATTTGTGTTGCATCTACTATATAGGATGAACTCACATGATATTTGAGGCTATCTAATGGTTGAGTATGTTGAGAATATTGACTCTAACTTTGATCAGGCGCCTCAAGAGATCCTTAAGTCCTTCTAAGACTGAGTTTTTCAATTCATTTTGAACATTCTCAATTTGCATGATGTCAGATTTTCTTGTTGCAAGGGATAGCAATGCCCGAAAGTGAAGGACAACAAGGAGTCTAGCACACTAACTGTGACTGCTTGCGCCTCCTTAAGAGGCTAAACGTGGCTCCAGTCTCATTACAGACAATGCTTTGTTTATTTTCCTTATACTCCAAATCTTTTAGGGCCCTCAAAATTGCCTTTTTAGCTACCTTCCTATAGGGCAGCCTTGGCGGTGGAGCACACATAAAAAAACCTAAGAGATCCATTCAACAGCTCATTGACGTATTCTCTCTGCTTCTCTTGGGCTAAGATTTGTTGTGTGGGGAGCAGGTTAAGACTTAAAAATGTTGTTTGGAGGTTCCTAGTATCTTTTGTTGGAAGGTATCTGTCGTATGGTTATTCCCTTGCATCCACACATGTTCAGAGTAAAGAGGATTCCCCTAGTTATGGTCAGGAATTATACAAAATATATATCCCTCAAACTGAACCAAATCTCTTTGGTCCTGCATTCATTGAGGTTGAGAATCAGTCTGGATTATCAAATTTTATTCTTGTTCTAATTGGAGAGAAGGAAGTTTGTTCTGAAATGAAGTCAATACAGCAGAGGTTTAATGCATCTCTTCTTCAGGGAGGATCAAAAGTTTTCTGCCTCTTTTCAGATTATTAACTGTTTTTGCAGAGAGCAAATGTTCATTTTTCTATATCATTGTTCGACAAAACCATTTTCCCTATATTTTCTGTAAAAATGACATCAATTGCAACTCCTGATGAAATGATCACTACATGCAGGAACAAGAGAAAAAGTGATTTTTCTGAGAAGTTGCTAAAAGTACTATGACTGGGTTATGGGTAATAGTATCAACTCAAAACCTGCTCGCTAGATTGGCAACTGCTACTATCTTCTTTGGGAGTTCTACCTTATCAATATGTAAATCTTTCTCGAAACTTCCTCGTAGAATTTGAAGGACCTTTGCAGAATATAAAGTCTTAGTGTTCTTGACCTTCATAGCAACCAGTTGCAAGGGAAAATCTCATTTCTTCCACAATATGCCACCTATCTGAATTACTCGAACAACGATTTCAGCTCTGTTTTACCAGTTGTCATCGTCGACTACCTCAATCTTGTTTATTTATTCTCTCTCTTGGGTAATACATTTCAAGGGAGCATCCTCAAGTCGATATGCAACAGTACATATCTTCAAGTACTTGATCTGTCTAATAATTTCCTGAGAGGGTCAATTCCTCAATGACTAACTCAACAGAGTTTGTCCTTTGGGGTGCTGAATTTAAGGATAAACAATCTGGATGGTGTTATTCCTAATACATTCCCGCAAGAATGTGGGTTACAAACTCTAGATCTCAACCGAAACTTACAACAAGAAAAGGTGCAAGAGCTTGAAACGAAAAATGCGCGAGGTAGGCCACGCACCGAAAACAAAAGGCTTGAAGCGAAAAATGCGCGAGGTAAGCCATGAAGAAGAAAGTTCAAGAGTTTGAAGTGAAAAGAGTGCGAGGTAAGCTAAGCACTCAATCAAGGGCTTGAAGCGAAAAATGCGTGAGGTAAGCCACGAAGACAATGTGCAAGAGCTTGAACCAAAAAGTGCGCGATGTAAGCTAAGCACTCAATCAAGGGCTTGAAGCGAAAAATGCGCGAGGTAAGCCACGAAGAGAATGTGCGAGAGCTTGAAGCGAAAAGTGCGCGAGGTAAACTAAGCATTCAATCAAGGGTTTGAAGCGAAAAGTGCGCGAGGTAAACTAAGCACTCAATCAAGGGTTTGAAGCGAAAAATACGCGAAGTAAGCCACGAAGACAATGTGCGAGAGCTTGAAGCGAAAAGTGCGCGATGTAAGCTAAGCACTCAATCAAGGGCTTGAAGCGAAAAATGCGCGAGGTAAGCCACGAAGACAATGTACGAGAACTTGAAGCGAAAAGTAAGCGATGTAAGCTACGCACTCAATCAAAGGCTTGAAGCGAAAAATGCGCGAGGTAAGCCACGAAAAAAAAAGTGCAAGATCTTGAAGCGAAAAGTGCGCAAGGTAAGCTATGCACTCAAAGTAAGGGCTTGATGTGCGAGATAAGCCATGCACTCAAACAAGGGCTTGAGAATTTGGTGTCAGAGTCTAGCTTGAGAATTCGACTTCAGAGTCTAACGTGAGGACTTGACCTGAGGCTACGATGTGAATAGATGTACTCTTTCGCAAGATTATACCTAGCGAAAGAGTGGGGAGCAATTGTTGTGACTGATAATAATAATAAATAAAAAATGACAAAAAAGAGTAATTGACGTTAGATTCAAACTCAACCTCATCTACATGGTTGTAACATTAACAAGATAAAAATCAGAATATATATAGATAAAGAAAGTGAGTTTCAATGAGATACAAACTCATGTCTTTAAAATCACAATCACCACCAACAAGCTAAGGGGGGAGGTATGATACGTGAAACTAAGTCTCTATTTTATTTACAAAAAATTCTGTCAAATTCTCTGGCTAACTTAAGCATCGGAGTGCTTACGCAGGGAACAACCCCTGCGTCCTTCTGATCATTATTTTTCTTGCAGAGCTTTCGTTAGCATGTGTCACAAAAATCAATGTGATGACATAAACAATTCGTAATTATTGTAACCGAGCAACAACAGATTTATTTCTCCATCTGCCAGTTGTTCATTTTTCCTTAGATGCCATCCTATAACTTGAGAGGAATAGCGCATATATCCTTCTATTATACTTTTTTTTTTCAATTGTTTTTAGCTTTAAAGTTGAATCAAAATTTATCTACCAAAATCTAATACTTAAAACCAAAAAAAAAAAAAAAAAGTTTAAAAGACTATGTCAACTTAACACACAAAAAGAAAAACGTTTAATAAAAAATATTTCAAAATGAATCAATGACAAAATGTTTTGACGCGAATGTGATTACTAATAAAGTCAGAAATGAAAATTTTTCTCGTTAAATCTCTAAACACAAAAATTAAAAAGTTAATTAAAAAATGAAAAGGAGTGACGAAAAAAATTTTGTCACTAATTCTTAACACATAAAAATAAAACATTCTTTAAAAAAAGATTGAAAGGGAGCACACAAAAAAAAAGCGTTAATTTAAAAAAATTTTGAGAAGGTACACACAAAAAATAAAGTTAATTTCAGAAAAAATTAAAAGGGTATCAATCGCAAAATTTTCTTCTCTAATTCATGCGCCAAATGAAAAATATTAGCACATGATGGAGTTTAGTATAGAAATGATTCCGTAACAATTTTGCGAAGGAATTTCGTTGCTTATTCTGATACAAAATTTGTAACTTAATTCGTCGTTGTTCGTTTCTGTGCTTCCTTTTCTTGCTTGCAGTAAACATCACAATCAAGAGAAAAGCCTAACTTTGAATGTAGGAGCCGACTTTTTCAACTTTTAGTGTAACTCGTGATTTCAATTCTAAAATAAGAACTTTCAAAAAAATTTTAAAAATATTATTAGTAGTATATTAAATAATAATTTTTTTTATTTTTTAATAATTTTTATAAGATATGCATTATTATATTAATTTTACTTATAGAGTTCAAAAATTTCATAATTAAGAATGTAAATGAGTTAGGAATTAGCTAAATTTGAGATACTAGAACTTGAATTCAACTATTTTTCATAATATCCAAACTCGATTAATTACCTAATTATTTTGGTTTGTGTTATTTGAACCCTACCCATATGATATAGAAAATAATCGTTAACTACCTAAACCGTTAAATTACGTGTTTATTAAGTCAAATTTTGATTTTTAAATCAATTTTAGAAAAATTATTAAATTTAATTTAAATCATACAAAATTAAATTAAAGAAAAAAACATAATTAAATATTTAATGAATTAACTTAATTAAATATTACATTAATAATAAATTATTTATAAATAAAAAATATAAATATTATATAAAAAAATTATTATTTATAATTGAGTTCAGGTAGTGGGTACCCTAAGATAATTACCGAAACTCTATTCAAACTCATGACAAGTAGTAATTTTATTACACGAACCCAATTATATAATACTTTAATCTTACTTAATCGAGATGGATAATGCTATGCATCCATTTATAGGATACTCAGTGTCATCCCTATCAATAAGGATGTAATTTCCACATGGTAATGATAGCTTTCAATAAGTAGAACTCTCGTATTTAAAAAAAGTAAAATAACTCGACTGTATCTTAGTGGGTTTTATTTCTAATTGATTATTTGTAGCTTTATTTGTAAAGTTGAAAGTTGTTTTTGATTAACTACTAGTTTAGATGTACGGTGATATTAACTTCAATAAGATTGAAAAAAATAAAATGACTATCGAACATATATATTTTCAAATAAAATTAAGGGTGGAAATATAATTTTACTTTTTCCCTAATTTTCCTTTTATATAAAAGTTGAACAGATCCTAAATTATTGAATTTCATATCATTTTTCTATGAGTCAAAGTGATAGTAGAAATCCACCAATTAAACAATAGTTTTGAAACTCATTTACTTACATTGTCTTGTTATTGTTGGCACATTGATGACATTTTCTTTTTAAGTGAAATGCATCTAATTTTTGCATGTTTTTATCATTTGTAATAAAGATAAAGGAGGTTGAGAAACAGTTGGAGAAGCTCTCTGAGTCTGAGTTACTTAGGAAAATGAAGGTATGTAAGACTTTTACTGGATTCATATTAAATTTCAAAATTGATATAAATTTTTGGAACATTCAATGAATTTTAGGTTCATATCATTGTCATTGAACATGGAGAATTTATGGACTTAAAATTTTTGTATTCATTTTTAGAAGTTGTATTCCAAAGTTTGAAATACATTGCTAATTATTTATAGGCTTAATAGTTATATGTATCGTCGACTTTTTGCATAAGATGATTATAAGCTTTCGGCGTTTAATTGCGGGAAAATCAATCTATAAATTTTTGTTTTATTAAAAATAAACATTCAACCCTTTAAAATCATGCAATTAATTTTAGACCTGTTAAATGATATTAACTGTTATTTAGACATCTTACGTAAAAGTTGATGTAGATAGTTTAGTTGGTTATCACGTGGCATAAAACATGTACAATACTAATGAAAGTTAGTGTCATTTAATAGATTTAGACTTAATTGCATTATTTTGAAAGGTTAAAAGTTTATTTACAGTAAAATAAAAGTTTATAAATCGATTTACATGCAATAAAATATTAAGAATTTATATCAATTTTTGTATAAAAAATTAAAGATATATTTGACTATTAAAAAGGTTTATCTATGATGTATTAAAAGTAAGTGGCAGAGCCAAAAAAATTTATTTAGTAGGAGCTTAGTTTAATGCATTTGGTTATAATTGCTTAGTGGGGCTTATGCAATTGTTTAAAAAAATTAAAATGCCTTGAAAACAATGCATAGTAATTTCTTTATTTGAAGCATATTTTTTTTAAGTACAAAACTATTCTATCATTTAACCATTAATTTACGATTATGCAAATGAATAGTCAAATACTCAACATATTTATAATTAAAAATGTATTATTTATATTAAATCAAAAAATGCATTATTTACCATGATAATAATAATTGATAGGATTAATATTAATATCAATAACAAATACATTTTGTCATTTTTAATCTCAAACATTTTTTATAAGAAAGCCACAATTTTTTCCTTAAAATCTCAATGCTAATGTACAAACGTTTTATTGAAGAAAATAAAATAAAATTTTGTATTGGGCCAATGGAGGCTTGAGCCCCCACTCAACCTTAAAGGCCACTGCCTCCATTAATAATGTATATCTTTTACACATTATTATTGTATTGGAAGTTAATATATTATTAATGAATAAATTGAAAATACGTTAAATTTTGTTAAATAAATATAAATATTTTGTCAATTTACTTATAAAAGTTTAACATTTTCTTAAATTTATTCACTAATAAAGGGTTAATTTCTAATATAGCAATAGTATATAGATATTATATATTATTAATACATAATATATATATATAAACGTTTCTTAAAATGGGTGGATTGTATGCCATGGGATATTCTTTTTTGTCTCAATCACATTTAACAAATTAATAATTTGGAAACAACTAAAAATAGACCAAATAAGAGTCTATAAAATGAATCTCTACTACGCGTAGCTCGGGCTTGGCGTCTGTCACTGGTACTCGATAATGAGGTGACTAAGGTACGGCTAATCCCTTAGACGCGGTTTTGAACATAATCCACAATCCCTGGCAACAATAATGACAAAAGAACAATCCATCAAGTCTTTTTTTTGGTCACCCATTAAACAGACAGATATTGCTTAGAAAAAATACTAGAGCCAGAGCAAGATCATTTAATTCTTGTGATTTTGATGTGCAAAATGGGACCATTTTATGAAAAATTAAACTCCATTATCGCATATACCTTTGGCAGCGCCGTGAGGGTTGGTGCGGCCAAATTAGGTAGAACTAGAAGAAGATAAAATAGAAAATGATGAAATTATTTTTTTATTTTAAAATTTTATTATTTTATTAAAAAAAGTTATATTTTTAATAATTTTTTATTTTTTTAATTTTATCGAGATCAATTTTATCATTCATCTAAATTAACCCATAATAAATGAGTTAACTATGCGATTGCATTATGAAAGATAGGACCATTTCAAGAAAATTAAACTCTATTATCTCGTATAATCGGTGCTTTAATTTATGCAATCGCATTACATTAAAAATTTTAATTTTATAAACAAAGTTATGAGATTACCATATATATTATTTTTTATTATATTTTAAAAGGCATTTTTCATTTTGGTAAATTAATTAGTAAAACATAAAATTTTTATTGATAGTGTATAAATTAACTTTTCATAAAAATAATTATAGTAGTAGGCGAAGATATTTTTTGGTAAAATTTTATTTTAATACATATAATATATATTTAAATTAAAAATATATAAATTTCATTATTTTATAGTAAATTATTTTAATTAATCAAATTGAGTCAAAAACCAAATACAGATCCAATTACACACACTAACTAGTTTTAGCATGTATTCCACAACAGAAACCAACTAAAACATTTCATATGCTATAATATAAACATATTAAGGTTATCTGCCAACAATTTTTTGATCGATAATTAATAAAAAATTATAATATAATATAAAGTTTGAGTTCAAATTAAAATAATTTTATTTTAACCTTTCAATTATTGAAAATGATGGTGGTCGTGTCAGCAGAATCCACGTGTACAGCAACCCGCCAACCAGACAACGCCACGCGTCAGCCCAGGAGAGGCCACGTGGCCAAGAGCGACAGAGTGTTCCCGACAGTAGAACACTGTCGCATAGCACGTGTGCCGCACAGAAGGCGCGGCAGACTTCCATCGCCTCTCTTGCGACATAGGTCTTCCGCACAGTCTCGCGGCATCAGTCTCCCGCACGGTCTGCGGATGAATGCTCCCGCACGGATCGCGGTAGAGGTCTCCCGCACAGATCGCGGTAGAGGTCTCCCACATAGCATGCAGCGTAGTCTCCCGCACAGACCGCGGTAGAGGTCTCCCGCATAGCATGCAGCATAGTCTCCCGCGCAGACCGCGGTAGAGGTCTCCCGCATAGCATGCGGCATAGTCTACCGCATAGCATGCAGCGTAGTCTCCCGCACAGACCGCGGTAGAGGTCTCCCGCATAGCATGCAGCATAGTCTCCCGCGCAGACCGCGGTAGAGGTCTCTCGCATAGCATACGGCATAGTCTCCCGCACAGCATGCAGCATAGCCTCCCGCGCAGACCGCGGTAGAGGTCTCCCGCATAGCATGCGGCATAGTCTCCCGCACAGCATGCAGCATAGTCTCCCGCGCAGACCGCGGTAGAGGTCTCCCGCATAGCATGCGGCATAGTCTCCCGCACAGCATGCAGCATAGTCTCCCGCACAGACTGCGGTAGAGGTCTCCCGCATAGCATGCAGCGTAGTCTCCCACACAGACCGCGGTAGAGGTCTCCCGCATAGCATGCAGCATAGTCTCCCGCGCAGACCGCGGTAGAGGTCTCCCGCATAGCATGCGGCATAGTCTCCCGCACAGCATGCAGCATAGTCTCCCGCGCAGACCGCGGTAGAGGTCACCCTCAAGCTGTTTCGCCCAAAGCGCGACAGAGTACTATATGACTCTGTCGCGGCCCAGACACGCGCCTGGGCCTCAGCTCGAACAGACCCAGAGAAACCTATAAATACCAGGTGAGCTCTCTAAAAAAGGGGGATCCGATCCAAAAAAGAAAAAAACAGGGAGAAACACTTAAACCCTTTGATTTAAGCAATACTTTCTCCTTTTCTTATATACACCAACTCCCGATCACTGACTTGATCGTCGGAGTGCGCGTGCAGGGACAAATCCCTGCCCCCTCTGATTCCTGTTGTTTTTGCAGGATATACGAAGAACACGTGGATCAAATTGCATCAACGTCACCCTTTCGTCGTTAGTGTAATCAGACTACGCGAAAGGCATTTTCTGGTTGCTGTCAGGTAGGCAACATCAATTGGAGTCGTCTGTGGGAATCTCGACAAAAAGTCAGGTTCTCTATCGAAATGGTGAGGACACGCTCAACTGCGGAATTGACAGGAGGGCAGAACTCTGTAAGTCCCCCTGTCAGATCAGAACAGCGAAGAAGACACAGTGAAAGGGCTCAAGGAGAACCCTTAGTCTCCTTGGAGGAATTCGAGGCCCTGAAACGCAAAAATACGGAGGCTACCACAGCACTGAGAGCCATGGTGAACTTCTTCAAAGAAGCTCTCCCCCAATTCAGCTTACCCCATGAAGTGCAGCAGCTAGTGGGGGAAAGCACACCGAGGCAGACCTACGAGAGAGGTCAGCCCTCCAGCCTAGTAAACATTGGACAAGAGGCAGGAACGCCACGCAATGCTACTGCCAATCCAGCGAGACAGAGTCCGCCCTCAGCTCCCAGGCGGCAGAGTTCTCCAGTGGCTCAGGTGCGACAGAGTCCGCCAGTAGCTCCCGGGCGACAGAGTTCGCCAGAGACTCATAGGCGACACAGCTCACCCGCATCTCCCATGCGTCAAACATCTCCTTTGTCCTATGAGCGGCAGAGCTCGCCGAATGTGCAGCAGAGTCCCCCTGCGGCTCAACGGCGACAGAACTCTCCCGCAGACAACACGCGGCAGAGGTATCCCACATCAGATATGCGACGGTGCTCTCCCGCCTCTAATAGGCGGCAGAGTTCCCCCTTGCCCGATGCGCGGTAGACCTCTCCTCTGGCCGCTCAGCGGCAGGGTCCTTCCGCAGCCCCTAGGCGGCAGAGTCTCCCTACCTGCCGCAACTCATCTCCCGTAGTGTTGGAACATGACCTAAGGGCACATAGAGCTGGGGAGCAACGGAGACAAGGAGATTTTAACCCACAAGAAGGTCCCGAGATATCAAGTCCCGTAGTGAGAGGTGCTGGAAGAGGCATTTATCAATCGGACTCTTCTAGACCAGAAGGGACAGGACCTTACTCAGCTCGAGGGTCGGAGGAGGTGGAGAAGGTCATCCAAAGGATCCTCGAGAAGAAAAAGCTAGTGTCTCCGGATGACGGACAAAGGAGGAGGATCCCATTCAGCCTGGAGATCATGAACAAACCTTTGTCGAAGAAGTTCAAGATGCCCTCTATGGCTACTTATACCGGCAAAACGGATCCCTATGACCATATTCAGAGTTATGAATCCCTCATGCTGTTGCATGGATGGGAGGACGAAATTATGTGCAGAGCTTTTTCTCTCACATTGTCCGGGCATGCTCTCAAGTGGTTCAACGGATTGAGCGAAGGTTCAATCTCCTCTTTTGATGAGTTGAGAAATGAATTCCTCAAAGTCTTCATGATCCACAGCCAGAGGAAGAAAGACGCTACCTACTTACTCACGCTTAAACAAGGGAATAAAGAACCCTTGAAAAGCTTTGTAGATCGCTTTCGAGATGCAACCTTGGAAGTGGAAGATCTACCAGTAGGCGTAGCCTTGGCTGCAATGCTGCAAGGGACGAGCTCCGAGAAGCTACAAGAATCCATCTCTCTCGATCAACCGATGACGATTTCCGACCTCTTTGCCAGGGCTAACAAATATGTAGCTCAAGAAGAAGTGATGAGAACGATACAGCCCAGGGAGGCGAAGGAAGGAAAGAAAAGAGAGAGAGACGCACCCGAGAGAAGCTTTCCAAGACCCGTGAGAACTGACAAAGCCCCTAAGCTCAGGTATGAAGGTTATACCAAGTTAAACGAGCCTCGCACTGTAATACTGGCAGCCATCGAAGGAGCAGGATTATTGGAATTCCCCAAGAAGAAAATTGGAGATGTAGGACGAAACCCCGAAGCCTACTGTGAATTCCATTGTGCTCATGGTCACCCAACAGAGAGGTGCAGAGATTTAATGGACCAGTTGGAAAGGCTGGCCAGAGAAGGGAAGATCAACCGCTTCCTATAGAGGAGAGAGAGACCCCGTTATCCTCTGCGCGACCAAAGGAATGATCGTCCTCGGACGAGGGCAAATAATGATATCAGAAGGGATAGGCCTAGAAACGAAGCAGTCAGGCCCATCCCACGTGCTAATCCGTCAAACAACGAACCTACAGCCCCCGTGATAAATGTCATTGCAGGCGGGGACTCAAGTGCAGGAAGCTCCTCTACTTCCCGCAAAAGTTACGCTAGGCAAGCGTATCAGATTAACGTGGTGATGGAGGAGCAGGCGAATGAAGAGCCCATCATGTTCACTCCGACTGACAAAGGTGATATTATCATGCCCCATGATGACCCCATGGTGATATCCACGGTAGTGGCCAAACACCCGGTGAGCACGGTCTTGGTCGATAACGGGAGCTCAGTGAACCTGATCTATTAGAACTGCTTCGAAAAAATGAGCATATCCGAAGATAGGTTAAAGCCCGTTATGACGCCACTATATGGATTCACGGGGGAGCGAGTGAAGGTTGCCGGGTCCATAGAGTTGCCTATGACTCTCGGAGAGTACCCGAAGAATGTAACCCGGCAAGTATTGTTCATGGTGGTCAGGTTAACCTTTGCTGCCTATAACATGATTTTGGGCAGACCTGTGCTGAATGATATGAGGGCGGTAATCTCCTCTTGCTATCTGTTGATGAAGTTTCCCACTCCCAACGGAGTCGGGCAAGTACGAGGAAACCAAAAGAGCGCCCGTACTTGTTATCTCGCTTCCACTACCAACAAGGTAGTACAGAGGAAATAAACCTTATGCATAGACGATCCGCCCAAACCTCAGCCGGTAGAGGAGACAGAACCCATTGAGCTAATCGAGGGAGACGGGGGAAAGAAGGCATACATCGGGACCCAACTAGGCGAACAATTAAAGAACGACATAGTCGAGTGCCTAAGGAAAAACTCGGATATCTTCGCCTGGAGCCCGGCAGACATGCCCGGGATTAGTCCCGAAGTGATTTGCCATGAGCTTAACATCATACCCGGACATAGACCCGTCAAACAGAAGAAGAGGAGTTTCGCCCCGGAGCGACAAAAAGCAATCACTGAAGAAGTGAATAAACTCCTAGGCGCCGGATTCATCCGAGAGGTCTACTACCCTGAGTGGTTAGCCAATGTAGTGATGGTAAAGAAATCTAGAGGGAAGTGGCGAATGTGTGTTGATTTCACAGACCTGAACAAAGCCTGCCCTAAAGATTCATACCCCCTACCTCGGATAGACAGACTCGTAGACAATACATCCGGCTACGAATTCCTCAGTTTCTTGGATGCATTCTCCGGGTATCACCAAATTATGCTTCACCCAGAAGACGAAGAAAAGACTTCCTTTATAACCGATGACGGAACCTATTGCTATCGGGTAATGCCGTTCGGTTTAAAGAACGCGGGAGCCACCTATCAACGAATGGTGAGCAAAGTGTTCAAAGATCTTCTGGGAAATACCATGGAAGCCTACGTGGACGATATGATAATCAAGAGCCGCGTAGGAGGGTCTTATACTGATCAAATGTCCAAGGTATTCGAAGTATTGAGGAGATTCAACATGAAGCTAAACCCTGAAAAGTGCTCATTCGGGGTAAGATCAGGGAAGTTCTTAGGCTTCATGATCACTAACAGGGGCATTGAGGTAAATCCTGAGAAGGTACAGGCTGTCATTGACATGAAACCCCCAACCACCGTAAGAGAGGTCCAGAGATTGACAGGCAGGATAGCAGCTCTGAATCGCTTCTTGTCAAAATCAACAGAAAAGAGCCTGTCATTCTTCAAAACTTTACAGGGGGGAAAGAACTTCGAATGGACGGAAGATTGTCAAAAAGCCTTCGAAAACCTCAAGGAGTACTTGAAACAACTGCCTTTGTTAACAAGGCCCCTGGAAGGAGAACAACTCTATATGTATTTGGGAGTCGGCGATTTCGCCGTCAGTGCGGTGCTACTGAAGAAAGATGAAAAGGTGCACCGTCCCATCTACTACGTGAGTAAAGTGTTATTGGATCCAGAGACCCGCTATCCACTGGCCGAAAAGCTAGCATTAGCCCTTTTGATGGCCTCACGAAAGTTGCGCCCGTATTTCCAAGCACACCCTATCACCGTCTTGACAGATCAACCGTTAAGACAGATCCTTCAGAAACCTGAACACTCAGGAAGGTTAGTGAAATGGGCAGTGGAGCTTGGGGGATACGAAATCACATTCCAACCACGGCAGGCTATCAAAGGTCAAGCTCTGGCCGACTTCATCGTAGAATGCACTATCCCAAGCGACAGCAGTGAAGGGGAGGCTCACCCCTGGTTGCTGCATGTCGACGGGGCATCAAGTGCTAACGAAAGCGGAGCGGGTATAGTCTTGGTTTCACCCGAAGGAAAATCCCTTGAATACTCTCTACGGTTCGGATTCCCCAGTTCGAACAATATAGCGGAGTATGAAGCTCTGATAGCAGGGATGATGTTAGCGAAGAAGCTACAGGTTCACCACTTGATAGCACACAGTGATTCTCAATTGGTGGTGAACCAATTCAGAGGAGAGTACGAGGTACGGGAACCGATGCTGGTCCCTTACTTGCAGAAAGTCCAACTTCTGGCACAGACTTTCAAAAACTTTCAGCTGATACAGATCAATCGGTCCGAAAACACACATGCTGATGCATTATCTAAGTTAGCCTCTTCCACCGAAACACGAGGAAGGACAGTGAAGGTGGAGAGGCTCGAACGACCTAGTATTGAAGAGGTCGAAGTGTGTGACATTCAAGTGGGAGACGATTGGAGATCCCCATACAAACAGTATCTCTCCGAACGAACACTCCCCCAAGATAAGGACGAAGCTCGTCACTTAAAAATACAAGGGGCGAAGTTCACACTCATCAATGGAGAACTGTACAAAAGGGGATATTCGTCACCCTTATTGAAATGTCTGGGACCGGAACAAGCAAGATACGCCCTAGCCGAAGTGCATGAAGGAATTTGCGGCGAACACTTAGGAGCGAGAGCTCTTGCAGCTAAAGTATTGAGATCGGGATTCTACTGGCCAACGTTAAAGAAAGATGCGATGGACCAAACCCGCAGGTGTGACAAATGCCAGAGGTTTGCGCCTATCACTACAGCCCCAGTGACTCCCTCTCAAGGCACAGTACAGCCAATTCCTTTTGCACAGTGGGGATTAGACATCCTTGGACCTTTCCCCTTAGCCACGGGCCAAAGAAAGTTTCTGCTAGTGGCTACCGATTACTTTACAAAGTGGATTGAAGCAGAGCCTTTAGCCACAATCACGGAAAAGAAAGTGGAGGCAATTGTGTGGAAAGACATTATTTGTCGATTCGGAATTCCCCGCATCCTAAATGCCGACCATGAAAAGCAATTTGATTGCAACGCCTTCCGTGAATTTTGTAAGAGCCTCAACATTCAGCTAAGGATCTCCTCAGTGTCATATCCTCAAGCTAATGGACAGGTCGAAGTCAGTAATCGGACTATCCTCCATGGGCTGAAGACCAGGCTAGATAAAGCAAAAGGGACATGGGTGGACGAATTGCCTAGTGTTTTGTGGGCATATCGTACCACCAGTCGTGTGTCGACTAAAGAAACGCCATTCAGCCTTGTATACGGCGCAGAAGCACTGATCCCCGTAGAAATTAGAGCATTATCACCAAGAGTGATACCCTTAATAGAGGAAGAAAATTCACAAGCTCTAAGGGAAGGCTTGGACCTACTCGATGAACATAGAGAAATCGCGGCTATTCGATTGGCATCCTATCATCAGAGGGTGGCCAACTACTATAATAGCCGGGTGAGAGATAGGCCAATGTCTGAGGGAGATCTAGTGCTCAGAAAGTCGCAGATCACGAATGCCCTGAAGGAGGATGGGAAGTTCAGAGCCAACTGGGAAGGTCCCTACAGAATCAGATGCAAGATCGGACCCAACACCTGCGCTCTGGAAACTTTACAAGGGAAGAAGATAGGGAAAACGTGGAATTCAAATCACTTAAAGCTGTATTTGAATTAACCACTACATCTTCCTTCCTAAGCACTATTGTTTTACTTACACTGTCACCTGATGTCATTACCTAACCGATATATGAATTATCTTTTTGTTATAAGTCAAAATCTCGTGGCAGGATTCAAAACCATGAGGGCTGCCCTTGGTTCGGGCCCTGCGAACGCAGGCTACCAACGGGCCAAACCCAAAGCGGACAATACAGGTTGAGTGGGCCAGACCCAAAGTAGACCGTTCAACCGAGCCGTAAGAGCCTGAGGCGCTATGCGTCACTGTGGCCAGGCGTAGTTCAACCGAGCCGTAAGAGCCTGAGGCGCTTTGCGTCACTGTGGTCAAGCGTAGTTTAGACGAGCCGTAAGAGCCTGAGGCGCTATGCGTCACTGTGGCCAGGCGTAGTTCAACCGAGCCGTAAGAGCCTGAGGCGCTATGCGTCACTGTGGCCAGGCGTAGTTCAACCGAGCCGTAAGAGCCTGAGGCGCTATGCGTCACTGTGACCAGGCGTAGTTCAATCGAGCCGTAAGAGCCTGAGGCGCTATGCGTCACTGTGGCCAGGCGTAGTTCAACCGAGCCGTAAGAACCTGAGGCGCTATGCGTCACTGTGGCCAGGCGTAGTTCAACCGAGCTGTAAGAGCCTGAGGCGCTAGGCGTCACTGTGGCCAGGCGTAGTTCAACCGAGCCGTAAGAGCCTGAGGCGCTTTGCGTCACTGTGGCCAGGCGTAGTTCAACCGAGCCGTAAGAGCCTGAGGCGCTTTGCGTCACTGTGGCCAGGCGTAGTTCAGACGAGCCGTAAGAGCCTGAGGCGCTTTGCGTCACTGTGGCCAGGCATATATGCATCACTGTAAAACAGGTATATATACATCCACACAAAAAAGTCGTAAGAGCCTGAGACGCAATGCGTCGCTGTGGGCAGGCGTATACTCAAAAAAGCCGTAAGAGCCTGAGACGCAACGCGTCGCTGTGGCCAGGCGTATACTCAAAAGAGCCATGAGAGCCTGAGACGCAATGCGTCACTAAGGCCAGGCATAAAACATTCAATTAACCATAAAGGCCTAAGACGCTACGCGTCACCGTGGCCAGGTAATCAAAATACTAAGGCTATAAAAACTAAATACGCCTTCACATCACAGTACTCAAACCTTAAACAAATGCACGTTTGCACAAAAAATTTTTCCTGAAAGCATACCTTTCTATCAAGAATTGGGGAGCATACACGAATATAAATGCAAAGCTATATACAAGCAAAGCAAAAGAAATAATCAGACAAAGAATGATAAATGACAATTAGAGAAGTAATGCAATACAAAGCATGAACACAAATCTCAATTTCATTTCATTCAAGTGTCGATACAAGCAGATCGAAGTAATGCAATACAAAGCATGAACAAAAATCTCAATTTCATTTCATCCAAGTGTCGATACAAGCAGATCTTTAGCAGATCTTTACAATTACGTTTCGACAAAGGTACAAAGTTAAAACAAAAAACAAAGTACTTGAAATGAAATACAAAAAACAAAAAAGCAAAAATCCCTATCTACTCTCCGGGAGGAAGCTGGGGACCAGATGCAAAACCTTCACTTCCAAGGGACTGCTCGCCCTCCTCACCGTCTAAATCGATGAGGGCTTCTATAGGCTCAGGAGCACCGTCCAGATCCGCGGGCTCCCAAGGACCAGCAAGATTGGCAAGATCGTCCTGAGCAGTCCTCTTGAACAGCTCGTCCGCAGGCTCAGCCTCGGGCTCGTACTTGGTCCAATCAGGAGCCTCAAAGAGCATCGCCTCATGGGTGTATTGGAGCTCAGGAAACTCCTCTCCTTCCCTGTGTGCTTCTAGCCAAGATCGGGCCAGGTAGAACCCGTACTTAACGTAAGGGTTGGAGAAGTCTTCCTTCCGCCTCAAGCAGTCTTTGGAGAGACGATACTCCTTTACGGCCTCGGCCCGTATGCTGTCAATCTCGGCCTGGGACAGTACAGGAGCAGCTTGGCCTTCCAACTTAGCAACACGCTGCTCGAGCTCTTGATTCCGAGTAAGCATAGACCTGTAGTTGGATTGCATACGGTCTAACTCAGAATGAGCCTCCTGCAGGTCCTCTTGGAGTTTACAAGACCAGGCCGTCTCCACCATGAGATCCCCCTTTGCAAGACCGAGGTCTTGATGAGCCTTAGTAAGCTGCTCCTCCAGGCTTCGAACTAAATCCGGAAGAGGGGACAAGTTGTTGACCGTGTTCTGTAACTCCATGACTTTGTCCCTCAACTCCCGGATCTCTCTGTCGACTCGCTCCCGGTAAGCCCGATGTTGGGCATTATTTGCCACGGTTCGTTGAGCCAGCTGCGAAAAATGTAAAAATGTTAGATTCAAAGCATGCTGCAAAAAGCAATCAAAAAGAAGAGAAATCAGAAACTTACCCTCAACGCCTCGATATCGGCTAAGTCTTCACCCTCGGGGTAGTTTCTGAATATCTTTGCCTCATCTCGAGGAAGGATAGTGGACCAACTCAACCGGGAGGCCACCCCGGGAGTGTCCAAAATGTCGTTGTCACGAACCCCGGGGTAGACTCGGAACTCGTGGCCCCTCATAATATTCCCCCCATCCACGGAATAGGGCCTCTCGTCGGCAGGACCTATCCTCGGTAATATCGGTCTGCTTCCCATCGAACCCTCGATGTACAGGCGCTTTCTATTCTTCCGCTGAGACGGAATGATATTGCATTCAGCGAGCTCCTCGGAGCGTGATCTCCCGGATGACCCGGAAGCCCTCCGTGAAGACGAGGCAACTCTCCCCCTATCCCGAGAGAAATCTCTCTGCTCTGAAGGAGGGGGAGGCATCGCCTGCCTAGAAACAGGAGGGGTCCGAGCACGAGATGGATGAGAGGGGACCGGTGCCTCACTTGGGACATCGTCAGCCAAACGATGCCTCTTCCTGGCAGGAGCGCTGGAAGGACCAACCTCAGAAACCTGGCGACCTAATGATTGCCGAAAATGACTCATATCTGCAAAAAAGAAAA
The DNA here is from genome assembly GCA_033439115.1 of Firmiana major. Taxonomy (NCBI): domain Eukaryota; kingdom Viridiplantae; phylum Streptophyta; class Magnoliopsida; order Malvales; family Malvaceae; genus Firmiana; species Firmiana major. The sequence continues at coordinate 2,352,900 of CM065908.1, read as the reverse complement.
AGAAGATCAGTGGTTAATAAATTGATCAAAAATGATAAGCAGCGGGAAAATATAAAAGTTACCGTCAGGAGAGTCTAAGTGCTCCTGAAAGGACTCGATATTTATCCCCTCGTCGTCCGGGAGCACCATGAAAGTGGAGCCGAACCCTTCCCAACCAGTGAGATCGGCTAAGGGTTCGCTACCAGAGCTGGATTCCAGATTGGTGCCCCCTATATCCTCTTGTGGCCTAGGGGCTTCAGGATTCAACTCGGGAGAAGCCGAAGGCAGAGGATCTGACGACGGAACAGAGGGTCCGGCATCAGGGACCGGACCCACACCCCAGCCGACCGATATCAAATTTTCATTTGATAAAAGGGTGTCGAGGCTAAGGGGTTGAGGGACTAGCAACTTATTAACATCAGAAGACATTTGCTCCCTAAGCGTGGCGATACGAGGGCCCTTGGGAATTTCACGCCTGGTTCCCCAACGAGTGGGGATATCTAGGCCCTCGGGTAATCCCATCACCAGCCATTCAGTCTCGAAACCATGCAGCTTGTTAGTAGGTTTCTCAAACAATCGGTTCTCAAAACCGGGCTGATACACCCGCTGAAGCGAGTAAGGCACCAAGCCGGGGCTCCTTCGAAACCTAAAGAAAACATCTAAGAGAGGGAGGGTTGGAACGACGCCCCTCAAACAGTAGTGCACAGTGAATGCCACTAACTGCATCCAGGCGTGAGGATGCAGTTGCCCCGGGGATACCCTATGTGCCCTGAGAAAGGAAGCCCCGAAGTTGGAGATTGGGAAGCGGAGTCCCAACTCTAGGGCTGCCCTAAAAACCACGGCCCCGTCGGACACGCGGCGAATATCGCTCTCCTGAGGGGTGGGCAGCCTATAAGAGTACTGTTGGCTCTACCGAGAGGGGGGGTGAATCGATTTTCTAACAATTATGGGAGATTTTAAAACAATCACAATTTAAACACAAGTGATAATGAATAAAACAGTGCAATATAACAATTTAATGCAAAGAGAGGGAAAGAAAAACAAACACAGCGACTTATAGAGGTTCGGCCAACTCTTGCCTACGTCCTCTCTCCTTGACCTTCTTGTCAAGTGGTTTCTTTCTCTCTTTCAACAGAGTTTACAAAGTTCCTTTTACAGGTTAAGGAATAACCTCTCTACCCTTAGCAATACAGAAAATGTATTCACCCTTTTACAATAACACTCACTGAGGAACAATCCTCTTTTCTTTTAAGGTGTGGATGAATACAGAATAAGGCTTTTTAGTGGGTAGGACTAACAAAGCTTGTAGTACATAAGCTTGTACAATTAATCTCAATAAAATGAGCAATAGAGATACAATGAATGAAAGAATTAAAGCTTGAGAATGTTTGGAATATTCAGTGATAGTCTCTCACTTTGCTTTGTCTTCAATGCTTGGTTATATACTGAAGGTTGGGTAGTTGGGGCATTAAATGCAGTTTTTCCCGTTGAGATTTGAAGAAAATAGCCGTTGGGAACCTCCAGTGGTCAGACAGATCGATCTCCTATCTTGGCCAGATCGATCTCCTAGTTTTAAATCCTGCAATGACAAAGCACAAATACACAGGGAGATCGATCTTATACATTACCAGATCGATCTGTTAGTTTAAATAGGCAGAGGCAGATCGATCTGTCGAATAGGCAGATCGATCTCCTATCCTCTCTGTTTGAGGCAAGATCGATCTCTCAATACACCAGATCGATCTCTAAAGCTCACTGACTTTGAGCAGATCGATCTCTTCCTTATCAGATCGATCTCCTAAGTTCTCTGACTTAGAGCAGATCGATCTCTTAACCCTTGAAGATCGATCTCTTTTTACCTTAAACCCTTTACACCGTTTTAAGGCTTGCCAGATCGATCTCTTCCATCATGAGATCGATCTCTCATCAAGTATAATCCCAGGAGATCGATCTCTCATACCCCAGATCGATCTCTCATCAGCAGAACTCTAAGTTCTGGTCCTGATATCTTCTAAACATGTTTGTATACCATCTTAACATTATTGTTTTAACATGTTTTGTCATTTCAAAATACATTAACTCAACAATCTCCCCCTTTTTGATATGACAAAACTCATCCAATAAACATGTTTAGTGAATTTTCAAAATTCCCCTTTTTTGTGAGCTTTTGACTTTGTTAAAGATTTAACTCATCCTTAGTTAAATCTTAACTCCCCCTTAGTCAGCTCTAGCTCTTAACTCCCCCTCAATTAAATCATCCTATCATCCTTACACATGTCTTAACTCCCCCTCAATTAAATCATTCTTGTAAGCTATGAACACAAACATAACAACATGCATGTTTGTTTCTTATGTGACTTCTCCCCCTTTTTGTCATATCAATAAGACAAGAATGGAATACTCATCATTTCAAAATAATATTTTGCATTAACACAAGAATGACATTTCATTAACACAAGTCAATCAACATTTCATTCAAGCAAATTTTTCACAAAGAACATTAAGTAGCTTAACAATGTTGCAACTACACTAAATCTAAGCACCTAATGCCTAATGTGAGGGAGGATCACGATCCAAAAGCTCCTCAACATGCGTGCGCGTCACTTGGAGTTCATCGAACATTGCCTCTTGAGTGTCTTGAAATCTATCGAACATCGCCTTTTGAGTGTCTTGAATCCTATCCACTCGTTGAGTCAATTCGGCAATCATACGCTGCTGAGTGGTATGTCCTTCATCGATCCTCTGACTGAGGTCGCTTATCATCTTCACGATCAGCGCCAAGTCAGCAGGAGACGATGTTTGTGCAGTTGGCGCAGCCGTGGAGGACGACGGTTTTGGAGCGGGTGCTGCAGGTGCTGGTTCAGCAGTGTGGTCATCCTCAGCCTCAGCAGGTTGCTGTTCTTGCTTTTTCGTCCACTCTCCCCTGAAATCTTTGTAGTACCCCATATGATGTAGGGTCCCAATATTAAGCTCGCTTTTAGGAGATGGAAGTTCGCCAGTTTCGCCGCTGCAGTCGATGCCAAGGCGACGGAGAAGATAGGCTACCGGTTGTGGAAAAACGATTGTGGTAGCTTGTCCACGCACAATCTTCAGCCAGTCTTCGTATATGAAGTGAGGGAGGTTAGGCTTTTGGCTGGTGGTGTGAATGTGATGGAGCCAAAAACGGTCTAGACGCCTAACGGTAGAGTGACGGGTACCGTAAGGGCGGAGATTCCATGAGATTATGAGGTGGAGTAACCGAAGGTGCATTGGGAGGTTGCTCGCCTTGTCCCCGGGGAGTTCAAACGCAAAGGGGACTTCCTCATCCTCATTAGTTAAGCCTTCATCGCGTATATCAAATACTTTGGCTATAACTTCAGAATCAATTATTATTGATTGACCCATGACGAAGGTTCTGAAGGCAAGGGTTTTGCAGGTGTCATCGGGGTCATTAACGAGTTCGGCATTTGAAAAGAATGCACGAACGAGATTTGGAGGGACAGGAGTGTTGATTCTCAAGAATTTCACCCAACCAAATTCCTCAAATTTTGTGAGGTATGGAAAGTCTATGTGATTGAGGAAGGAAAAATCAATGGTGCGCCAATGCTTGATTGGCATGGTTGAGAAAAATTCCTCATACCGCTTTCTTTTGGCTAGTGTTCTAAAACACCTATTGAAAGAAGCGATGGAAGTGGGTTGGGATGAGGAACCTGCCTCTCCTGTGGTTCTAGGGGGTTTGTTTGCTACTGACTTCCTAGGCATTATCTTAGACCTTAAAGATTTGCTAAATGAATTCAACAAAGAGAGAAGCAATGAAACAGTACCTAAGTTGCCCTAGAATGAATAACAACACAAATCAGAGAAAATTTTTGAGAAATTCGTGAGAAATGTAGGTTACTATACCGAAATTTTGACACCGAGACGCAAGGAAGACTGTACGAGGATCGATCTGAGGAGGAATTGAAGAAGAGGATGCGAGGGAATTGGAGAATTTGAATTTTAGGTTTTGGGAGATTTGGGGATTTTTCGCGGGTATTTATACTCCAAGGCATAGGAGATCGATCTGTCGAGGCGACAGATCGATCTGGTACTCCCAGAAGCGAAGAGAGATCGATCTGTCGTAGGGACAGATCGATCTGGTCGCAAACAGAGGCTTAAGGAGATCGATCTGGTACATGCACAGATCGATCTGCAGAATGCGGAAGCTTGATGAGATCGATCTGTCGTGTGGACAGATCGATCTGCCTCTAAACAGAGACGAAAGGAGATCGATCTTATGGTTAGAAGATCGATCTGCTTAGCTTAACCTTGATAATTTAGGCTTGATAGAAGCATGGAGATCGATCTATATCACAAGGAGATCGATCTCTCATCCTCTTTGCCAGAAAATTTTTGCAAAAACTCTTTAAAAATCAACTTGAAATCAAGATTTTTACAACATGAAAGTCCTAAGGCATACTCATGAGTCCTAATTCACCTCTAAGGATACAGAACCTATCTCTATCAAGGGGTTTGGTGAATATATCAGCTATTTGATGTGTAGTATCAATATACTCTAAGATTATATCCCCTTTTTGTACATGATCTCTAAGGAAGTGATGTCTAATTTCTATGTGCTTGGTTCTGGAGTGCTGTATAGGATTCTTAGACAGATTAATGGCACTGGTATTATCACATTTAATAGACACTTGTTTCATGTCAATGCCATAATCTCTCATTTGTTGTTTAATCCACAACACTTGAGCACTACAACTACCAGCTGCTATATACTCAGCTTCAGTTGTGGACTGAGCAACACTGTTCTGCTTCTTGGAGAACCAAGAAATTAACCTATTTCCTAAGAATTGGCAAGTACCTGAAGTACTTTTCCTATCTATTTTGCAGCCTCCAAAATCAGCATCTGAAAATGCATGAAGGGCAAAAGTGGAGTCTTTGGGATACCAAAGTCCTAGTGAGGGAGTATCTTTGAGGTATCTAAAAATTCTCTTAGTTGCCAATAGATGTGATTCCCTAGGAGAGGATTGAAATCTAGCACAAAGGCACACACTAAACAATATATCTGGTCTACTAGCAGTTAAATAAAGCAAAGAGCCAATCATAGACTTATAGAGTTTAGTGTCTACACACTTACCACTTTCATCTTTGTCAAGCTTGATGTTGGTTCCCATTGGAGTGGTTTGAGGTTTGCAATTGTCCATCCCAAATCTCTTGAGCAAGTCCTTGGTGTACTTTGCTTGATTGATGAATGTTCCATCCTTTGTTTGCTTCACTTGAAGTCCCAAGAAGAATGTGAGTTCTCCCATCATGCTCATCTCAAATTCCCCTTGCATGATCTTAGCAAACTCTTGACATAAAGACTCATTAGTTGAACCAAAAATAATATCATCTACATATACTTGTACAACTAGTAAGTCCTTATTTTTATTTTTGATGAATAATGTGGTGTCTACCTTTCCTCTTGAGAATCCTTTTTCTATTAAGAACTTTGACAACCTTTCATACCAAGCTCTAGGAGCTTGTTTTAACCCATAAAGTGCCTTAGACAATTTGAAAACATGTTCAGGAAATTCATGATTTTCAAATCCGGGAGGTTGCTCTACATAGACTTCTTCATTAATGAAACCATTTAAGAATGCACTCTTTACATCCATTTGATATAACTTGAAATCTTTATAACATGCAAAGGCAAGTAACATTCTTATTGCCTCTAATCTAGCTACCGGTGCATATGTTTCATCATAGTCTATGCCTTCCTCTTGTCTATAGCCTTGAGCAACTAGCCTAGCCTTATTCCTTATGATCACACTATTTTCATCCATTTTGTTCTTGAATATCCATTTAGTTCCAATTATAGAGTGATCACTAGGCCTTGGAACTAGTTTCCATACTTTGCTTCTCTCAAATTGATTTAACTCTTCTTGCATTGCTAGGAACCAATTATTATCCTCTAAGGCTTCATTGACATTCCTAGGCTCTATTTGAGATACAAAGGCTATATATTGGCACATATTCCTTAAGGATGACCTAGTTCTAACTCCAAGAGTTTGATCTCCTACTATTTCACAATCTTTTACATATCCTAACTCTCTTGGTGCTCTAGGTTCTCTTTCTAAAACTTCTATTTCTTCTTCATCTTCTTTATTCAAATCAAGCTTTTCTAGAAAGTCATCTTCTAAGCCTTCATCAAATATCTCAACATTTTCATCATTGTTGGTTGAATCTTTAGATATATTATTTGATTCATCAAATACAACATGAATAGATTCTTCAACCATTAATGTTCTTTTGTTATAAATTCTATAAGCCTTTGAATTCAATGAATATCCTAGAAATATTCCCTCATCACTTTTGGCATCAAATTTTCCTAAATTATCTTTTCCATTATTTAGAACAAAGCATTTGCAGCCAAAAGGATGGAAGTAACTAATGTTAGGCTTCTTACCTTTGTAGAGCTCATAAGGAGTTTTCTTTAGCATGGGTCTTATCATAGCTCTATTGATTATATAACATGATGTGTTTATTGCTTCAGCCCAAAAGTACTTTGGCAAGTTATTTTCACATAACATGGTCCTAGCCATCTCTTCCAAAGTTCTATTTCTTCTCTCAACTACACCATTTTGTTGTGGTGTCCTAGGGGCTGAAAAGTTATGACTAATTCCTTGATCATTGCAATACTCATCAAATCCTATATTTTCGAATTCTTTGCCATGATCACTTCTAATGCTTGTTATTGTATATCCTTTTTCATTTTGAGTCACCTTTGAGTAAGTTATGAATTTCTCTAAGGCTTCATTCTTTACTCTCAAAAAGAACACCCAAGTGTACCTAGTGTAATCATCAACTATTACAAATCCATAGTGTTTTCCACCTAGGCTAGTGGTTCTAGTGGGTCCAAATAAGTCTAAATGTAGTAATTGAAGAGGCCTAGAGGTGGATACACTATTCTTAGGCTTAAAGGTTGTCCTCTTGTGTTTTCCTTTAACACAAGCTTCACATATTTCTTCATGCTCAAAGGGTATTTTGGGTAAGCCTACAACTAGATCCTTTCTAGCTAACTTAGATAGCACACTCATGCTTGCATGGCCTAGTCTTCTATGCCATAACCAAGATTCCTTTTTATTATCTACCATTAAGCATATGTTTTCATTTTTGAGTTCATTAAGGTAGACTATATATATGTTACCTTGCCTATGACCTAGAAGAAGAATTTTATTTGACTTAGGATCTATAACATTACATTTCATGCAATCAAAAATTACTTTGTAACCTTTGTCACAAAGTTGACTAATGCTTAGCAAGTTATGCTTTAGACCCCTAACAAGTAATACTTTTTCTAAGGAGAAATGATCATTACCTATTGAGCCACTCCCTTCCACTTGGCCTTTGGAGTTGTCCCCAAAAGTGACTTCTCCACCAATTTTCGATTTGAAGGAATTGAAATGGCTTTTATCACCCGTCATGTGCCTTGAGCATCCACTATCTAGGTACCAAGCTTCTTTTGTTTTAGCTTTGTGGCTATGCTCAATCACCTACAACAAACAAAAATAAACACACTCAAGTCTTAGGTACCCAAATTCTCTTGGGTCCTTGAAGGTTAGTAAATGCAATTCTTGATCCCATTGGGATCCATTTTGCTAATGCATTGCAGTCCTTGGAATGAATTACCTCTTTTGGAATCCATATTCTTTTTACAATTTTTCTTTTAAGATTCCTTATCTTTATATTGCAATAATGTGACTTATGTCCCTTCTTATTACAATATGAACAAGTAATTTCAGGTTTATTCATGCTCTTCCTAGCAATGAAACTCTTAAGATGGGTCTCCCTACTTTGTGCATTATACCCTAAGCCATTTTTGTCAAAAAATGCTCTTTGGGTTTCTAACATGCTATCTAGCTTTTGTTGCCCCATGTGAAACCTATTAAAGGAGTTATGTAAATTCCTATTTTTCTCCTTAAGGTCAGAAATTTCTAGATTTGCAATCTCTAGTTTCTTCTCACATTCCAAATTATCTTGTAACATTATCTCATTTTCCCTTTTTAATTTAGATATTAACTTTTTATACTTCATGCTCATAGATTCATACTCTAATGCTAAATCATCAAATGCATCTTGCAGTTCGTCAAAAGAGTATTCATTGATATTAGATGTTACCTTCTCATCCTCATCAATTGCCATGAAGCATAGGTTGGCAATGTCTTCATTTGATTCATCATCGGAGCAATCACTGTCACTCCATGTTGCTACCATCGCCTTCTTTTTATGAAACCTATCATTAGATCTTTTGAGAAGAGGGCAGTTAAACTTTATGTGTCCAGGTTTTTTACATTCAAAACATACAATAGAGTCTTTTCTACCTAATTCCTCTTGTTCTCTCCTATTGTTTCTCCTATTGCTATTGCTAGTTCTCATCCTCATGAATTTATTAAATCTTTTGGCAAACATTGCCATCTCAATATCCTCCTCACTGCCACTCTCATTTTTAATTTCCTTTTCAGCAGTGGATTTTAGAGCAACACCCACTTTCTTGGGTGGCTCTTCATTTCTTTTAAGCTTCATCTCATAAGTTAGCAAGGAACCTATTAATTCATCTAAGGATAATGTGTGTGGATCCTTAGATTCCTCTATTGCTGTCACTTTAGCTTCCCATGACTTAGGTAAGCTATTTAAAATCTTCTTTACCATTTCAATATTAGAATATATTTTTCCTAAAGATTTTAATCCATTGATTATATCGGTAAACCTAGTGAACATATCACTAATGGATTCTTCTTCCTTCATCCTAAAGAGCTCATAATCATGTGTGAGCATACCTACTTTTGTCTCCTTCACTTGGGTTGTACCCTCATGAGTTATTGCCAATTTATCCCATATTTGCTTGGCATTATCACACCCGGATACTCTATTATATTCATTAGGACCTAAAGCACAAAATAATGTGTGCATAGCTTTAGCATTTAGTTGTGCACATTTAATGTCATTAGAGTCCCATTCATCTTCTTCTTTGGGAATATCTCTTCCCTCTATTTTCTTCGTAGGGATTTGAGGTCCCTTAACTATAATTCTCCATACTTCATAATCGTTTGCTTGAATAAATAGCATCATCCTAGTCCTCCAATAAGAATAATGTTCACCATTGAACATGGGAGGTCTAACAGTGGAGTGCCCCTCTCCTATCAAATTAGTTGCTACATTGTTATGAGCCATTTGATCGTTTCTACTCTTAGGAAGTTGTTCCTATGTGATTAGAGAGTCCTAGCTCTGATACCAATTGTTGGCTCTACCGAGAGGGGGGGTGAATCGGTTTTCTAACAATTATGGGAGATTTTAAAACAATCACAATTTAAACACAAGTGATAATGAATAAAACAGTGCAATATAACAATTTAATGCAAAGAGAGGGAAAGAAAAACAAACACAGCGACTTATAGAGGTTCGGCCAACTCTTGCCTACGTCCTCTCTCCTTTACCTTCTTGTCAAGTGGTTTCTTTCTCTCTTTCAACAGAGTTTACAAAGTTCCTTTTACAGGTTAAGGAATAACCTCTCTACCCTTAGCAATACAGAAAATGTATTCACCCTTTTACAATAACACTCACTGAGGAACAATCCTCTTTTCTTTTAAGGTGTGGATGAATACAGAATAAGGCTTTTTAGTGGGTAGAACTAACAAAGCTTGTAGTACATAAGCTTGTACAATTAATCTCAATAAAATGAGCAATAGAGATACAATGAATGAAAGAATTAAAGCTTGAGAATGTTTGGAATATTCAGTGATAGTCTCTCACTTTGCTTTGTCTTCAATGCTTGGTTATATACTGAAGGTTGGGTAGTTGGGGCATTAAATGCAGTTTTTCCCGTTGAGATTTGAAGAAAATAGCCGTTGGGAACCTCCAGTGGTCAGACAGATCGATCTCCTATCTTGGCCAGATCGATCTCCTAGTTTTAAATCCTGCAATGACAAAGCACAAATACACAGGGAGATCGATCTTATACATTACCAGATCGATCTGTTAGTTTAAATAGGCAGAGGCAGATCGATCTGTCGAATAGGCAGATCGATCTCCTATCCTCTCTGTTTGAGGTAAGATCGATCTCTCAATACACCAGATCGATCTCTAAAGCTCACTGACTTTGAGCAGATCGATCTCTTCCTTATCAGATCGATCTCCTAAGTTCTCTGACTTAGAGCAGATCGATCTCTTAACCCTTGCAGATCGATCTCTTTTTACCTTAAACCCTTTACACCGTTTTAAGGCTTGCCAGATCGATCTCTTCCATCATGAGATCGATCTCTCATCAAGTATAATCCCAGGAGATCGATCTCTCATACCCCAGATCGATCTCTCATCAGCAGAACTCTAAGTTCTGGTCCTGATATCTTCTAAACATGTTTGTATACCATCTTAACATTATTGTTTTAACATGTTTTGTCATTTCAAAATACATTAACTCAACAAGTACCCCTCGGGCAAAGGAAAATGGGATTCCAGATCTCGGATGTCGGCTTCCGTCAAAGTCGACTTGACTCCGAGGTCTATTTGTTTCCCTACACCATGTCCGACCATCTTAAAATTTTGTAGATCAAGGAAGGAGGACTACAGGCTACAAAAGTTACCTAAGGCAAAATAAGCAGAAGTCGCGACAGAGTGTGAAAATCCGCGGCAGACTAGCGATACAGTGAGCAGTCCCGCGGCAGAGTTGCGGCAGTGTGGCGAAAGAGTTGCGGCAGAGTGGCGACAGAGCGTCCTAAGAATCGCGGCAGAGTTTTTGAGAGAGAATTCAGCAGCGACAAAGACAGTAGGGGCCAAGTATATATAGTGCCCTGACCGCGTCGCCACACACGCTGAGATTCGACCCGACCCGCGAAAAATCCGGACCCAGATACTCTTTCGCAGGAAAAACTTCCTACCAAAGAGTGGGGAGCAATTGATGGTGGTCGTGTCAGCAGAATCCACGTGTACAGCAACCCGCCAACCAGACAACGCCACGCGTCAGCCCAGGAGAGGCCACGTGGCCAAGAGCGACAGAGTGTTCCCGACAGTAGAACACTGTCGCATAGCACGTGTGCCGCACAGAAGGCGCGGCAGACCTCCATCGCCTCTCTTGCGACATAGGTCTTCCGCACAGCCTCGCGGCATCAGTCTCCCGCACGGTCTGCGGATGAATGCTCCCGCACGGATCGCGGTAGAGGTCTCCCGCACAGATCGCGGTAGAGGTCTCCCGCATAGCATGCAGCGTAGTCTCCCGCACAGACCGCGGTAGAGGTCTCCCGCATAGCATGCAGCATAGTCTCCCGCGCAGACCGCGGTAGAGGTCTCCCGCATAGCATGCGGCATAGTCTCCCGCATAGCATGCAGCGTAGTCTCCCGCACAGACCGCGGTAGAGGTCTCCCGCATAGCATGCAGCATAGTCTCCCGCGCAGACCGCGGTAGAGGTCTCCCGCATAGCATGCGGCATAGTCTCCCGCACAGCATGCAGCATAGTCTCCCGCGCAGACCGCGGTAGAGGTCTCCCGCATAGCATGCGGCATAGTCTCCCGCACAGCATGCAGCATAGTCTCTCGCGCAGACCGCGGTAGAGGTCTCTCGCATAGCATGCGGCATAGTCTCCCGCACAGCATGCAGCATAGTCTCCCGCACAGACTGCGGTAGAGGTCTCCCGCATAGCATGCAGCGTAGTCTCCCACACAGACCGCGGTAGAGGTCTCCCGCATAGCATGCAGCATAGTCTCCCGCGCAGACCGCGGTAGAGGTCTCCCGCATAGCATGCGGCATAGTCTCCCGCATAGCATGCGGCATAGTCTCCCGCACAGCATGCAGCATAGTCTCCCGCGCAGACCGCGGTAGAGGTCACCCTCAAGCTGTTTCGCCCAAAGCGCGACAGAGTACTATATGACTCTGTCGCGGCCCAGACACGCGCCTGGGCCTCAGCTCGAACCGACCCAGAGAAACCTATAAATACCAGGTGAGCTCTCTGAAAAAAGGGGATCCGATCCAAAAAAGAAAAAAACAGGGAGAAACACTTAAACCCTTTGATTTAAGCAATACTTTCTCCTTTTCTTATGTACACCAACTCCCGATCACTGACTTGATCGTCGGAGTGCGCGTGCAGGGACAAATCCCTGCCCCCTCTGATTCCTGTTGTTTTTGCAGGATATACGAAGAACACGTGGATCAAATTGCATCGACGTCACCCTTTCGTCGTTAGTGTAATCAGACTACGCGAAAGGCATTTTCTGGTTGCTGTCAGGTAGGCAACATCAGAAAAAAAATTAATGTTACTTATCAATTACTCCAACTATATTTAAAAAAGTAATAATTAAAGAAGATGCAGCTTTTTTTTTAATAAAAAAAAAGATTATGCAACTTTTAAATGTACAACAGATACCAATTAAAACATCTCATATGCTACACTATAATATAAACAAATCAATATTATACTATAACAATCTTTTGATAGAATTATTAATAAAGAAATTTGATATGTTGTAAGGTTTTAAATTCGAGCTCGAATAATCTTCTTTTCAAACTCTAATTATTAAAAAAAAAAAAACCTTCCAAATATTTGAAAAAATTAAATCAATGTTACTTATCAATTACTCTTCTTTTCAAACTCTAATTATTAAAAAAAAAAACCTTCCAAATATTTGAAAAAATTAAATCAATGTTCCCTATCAATTACTCGAACTAACTTTAAAAAAAAATATATAATTAAAAATGATACAACTTTCTTAAAAAAACACACACACAACTTTTGAGTGTGATGTCTGTGATTTATTTTATTTGATTACTTATATTTACAAAAAAATAAGTAATAGTATTTTCTAAACCATTCAAAAAATACATATTTATACAAAGTCGATCTAAAAATATTTCAAAACTCAAGAGGTGAGTCACGTTTTGCACCCTTCCACCGGGTAACATGACTTCTATGGATGGTTTAAAAAAATAAATAGTGGTTAACTTGTTATCCCAAAGGATTAAGTTCAAAATTTCTTATCATTTTATTTAATATACTTTTAATTATTAAATTGTAAACAAAAATAGGTTTATAAGATATTTTATATAAATATATAAAAGAAAAAACTTTTCGTTAAAATAAAATATTTTATGTGAATATTCTCAATGTTTAACACGTATATTTTTAAAATAAAAAAAATTATTATCTTTTTTTATTTGCTAAAATATAAACATTTATATATATATATATATATTAAAATTACATTTGCTAAAATATATTTTTTTAATATATTAACTTACCTTATATTTGGATAGATATTAATAAAGGAAAGGTAAGATATTAATAAAGGAAAGGTAAGCAAAGGGAACGAATGAAAACAAAAGAAATGAAGAGAAAATAAAAGGTACATGTACCCCTTATTTGGATAGTTAAAATTAATAAAGGAAATGAAAGAATAATAATCTTAACAACTCATATTTGGTTAAACAGTGAAAAGTAAATGAAATGATATATTATAATTTTTTTAATATAATATAATGTGTAATATATAATATTATATATTATATTATATCTAATATATAATATAATATGAAATATCAAAACCAAAATGTTTGTGGTAAAAAAATGTTTTTATTTTATTTGAACAAAATATTCTTTATTTTATTTAATTTGTTTCGCAATTAATTGACTAATTAATTTTTATTGAATAGGGATGCTATTAAGGTTTTATTATAGTTTTTAAAGTATTTTATATACATTATTTTATTATTTTCAGACTATATAAAAAATTAATAATTCTAAATAAAATTATCACATGTGATATAAACAAATAATTAATTATTACAAACATATTTTTAGTGTCCTAATCTATTATATATATTATATTACAATGGTCATACTCGCATGTCAAATATTGCTGATGTAAACTCTTGTAGTGTATATAGTTGACACGTAAGTTATGTGACAAAATTAAACAACCAATATTAACTGCCAATTAAAAATACACTACTTAAATATAGAAGTTAATAATATTTTTATTAACTAATGTGAACTTTATTTAAAATTTAAAATTTGAATAATAAATACAAAATTTTAAATTCGAAAATAATAAAATATACAAAATTTTAATTTCATATTCCTATAACGTTTGTGTATACTTGCAAACGTTACTAACGTTTTTATTTAGTCAAAATTAAAAATATTTTTATTAACAAATATGCATATACATAAACTTTAATAATATACAAAATTTATTAAACCAAATATATTAGTGGCAAAATTAGACTACCAATTAATATCAATTGTCAATTAAAAATACACTAATTAAATGTAGAAGTTAATAATATTTTTATTAACTAATATGCATATTATTTAAATTTTGAACTTTTGAATAATAAATACAAAATTTTAAATTTGAAAATAATATAATATACAAAATTTTAAATTCATATTCACGTAATGTTTGTATATACTTGCAAACGTTACTAACATTTGTATTCAATCAAAGTTAATAATATTTTTATTAACTAATATGCATATATATTAACTTTAATAATATTTTATCTGTTTTATACTTATAGGAATATACATTAACTAATATGCACAATTTTAAATAACAATAATAAATAATATTTTTATTATTCCTGTAAGCATATACAAAATTTTAAAAATATTTTTTTGGCCGAAATGGGAATTCTGTTTACAATTTAATTAATGTATATTCCTATAAATATATAATCAAAGTTATAGTTTTGTGTAAGTATATAATAAAAGTTAATGTGTTGGCGAGATTTTTTCTTTTTATTTTGATAAAATGTTATATATTTATTGTTATGCTGTAATTTCAAAATTATAGTCCCACTTAATAAAAAATATATTTATTACCATTAACATTTACTGCCAATTATATATTCTTGAAAATATTATTATTGTGTAAATGTGAATTCATAAATAAATTCCCAATTAAATATCATGTATTGAATATAGTCAAAGTTATATAATTTCTAAAATTATATAGTCAAAGTTAAGGTAAACAATTGAAAATAGATTGGTATGATTAAAGTTATATAAATTTCTAAATTTTATAATCAAAGTAGACGTAAAATATTTTAAAAATATTTTATTTTGCGACGGAATCATGCTTTCTATTTTAACAAATTTTTATGAAAAATGTTTGCAATCAAAGTTAATCAAATTTAATGTAATCAAAATTATCAATCATGTTTTGACAAAATGATATCAATATTCCAATTAATCCAAATTCAACCTCACATGAAATTTTTCTTAATTTTTGAATGGGTGATTGTGAAACCAATCATTACCATATTTTCTTTTCCTTTTTTTTTCTCATAAATATGATCTAATTAAGTAATTATAAATTTATTTCATACTAAAATCTTACTTAGTCAAATAGCATCCAATTCAAATGTATTCATACTTTGTATGATAGTATGATATTTAACCAATTCACATCATGAATATCCAAAAGGAAGTCAGATCAAGCGTCCCGATGTTTTCCAATAGTTATTATTAAAAATTATCAAAATAAAAAAATGATAAAAAAAAAAACCTTAAGAGGGGAGCAAGTTGGGCCCAATTCGAACCGTTTGGGCTTAACTATACATTATTCGGACCCATTATTGGGTTCAAGTTGCTCCGGATAAGAATATGCTGTTCGCTCTCCCCTTTCCCGCCATCCTTCATATGAAGAGAATTCGAACTCCAACGACCACCATTAACGAGGAAAAAGAATCTGAATAGTTCTCTTTAGGGTTTCAGTAGATTGGGGCTTGAATTCCTAATCTAAAAGGTTTACCGATTTTGATGTAAATGAAGTTGAAAATCAACAAAGTCTGTGATCTCATCTCCGTCTCTGTTCTTCCTCGTCATACAAGGTCTGTTTTCGCCTCAAAATTCTCGTTTGTTCCCCGAGAAAATGCATAGTGATAAATTAATTAAAAATTTTAAATATTAGTTAGTTATAGTTATCTAGCTTAATCGAGTTTAAGTGTGGTTCTCTCATACTATGTGGAAGAGCAGTGATGATCTTGATATTCCTAGGGTTTCCTCATAAAACGAATCTCCAGTTCATATCCGTTAATTTTCTTAGTTTTGAAGGAGAGCAATTCTCTTTCTAGTCTTCAAAAATCTGTTTGAATGGAGGGAAATTTTTTCAAATTTCCTTGTCTCGTATCACTTCTGTATTTGGGAAAATTTCCACGCGAGTTTCTTATATTTTCCTTTTTTTTTTGAAGTAAATAAGAATTAATCATGAAATTTCAATTTTTTCAGAAAACCATCTTGGACAAATTCAAGATTATTACCATCTAAGACCTAAAGAGTTAATTTTTCAATTTGGCTTAAACATTGTTTGGTTATGCCAATATATGTGCAGGAGATCGAGCCTATCATCACATCTTAGATCACAGCCATTACCACAGTTGTTCTCACGGGGAAATTCTCCTCAGCATGCCTTGTTTTCTCACATCTCAAAAAAGTCCGTGAAGTTGTGACAACCGATCAGGTCGAAGCTCATCTCCGTCGTTTTTCCTGCATTAAGTTTGAAAGTAAATCTCCATATCTTTTTCTTGAGAGAAACAAATTGTCTATGTCATGACAAAAGTTTCTCAGTAAATGCAGTCTGTTGTGTGTTGTGCAATTCCAAAAACAAAGCCACAAGCAGTTAAAAAGTATGTAATATTCACACTATTCTGTCTTGGTCATTTCTGTGCTTGTTCCTACAAGTTATATGCTCCATCACAATCCTCTTTTGTCATTTGGTCGAATATTTCTCGTTCTTTCTTTTATTTACTCTCATTAAGTGTGAATTCATGTAATACTATCATTTCTAAATGCCAAAACAGAATGAAATTGTTCGTTTTGATGCATATTTAATTAAAAAAAAATTCCTTTTCAAATTTAAAGTTCTCTAGCCTTATCACATTCTAAAAATTTCTCTTGCTTCCAGGCAAGCTGTGCCTCCAAAAGTTTATGAGCAACCCACTCTAGCTCCAAAAGTAGAAACAGGATGCTGAAAATGTAAAAAAGAAACAGTCTACTTGAAAGGGCAGTCTGTTAAGAGAACAAGATGAAAGAAGCTCCTATTCTTCATATGTTCTGATGAAGTTATAATTGTGTATTTAAGGATATTCTAAGGCAATTGATTTGCATAATTTAACAAGTTGCCTGATATTTGAAAATATTTGGGTTTATTTGCTGCATTGAGTTGTTTATGCTTAATTGAAATGCCACTCCATACAGGAAACATACAGAATCTTAATGAATCAGATGAAGAGATTGATGGAGGCTTTTCCTGCTTGCTTGGTAACAATGTTACAGGTACTCACTTAATAGGAGAGTTACATTACATGATTCAATTTCTGCTTATTAGTTACCATTTTCAACCTATTTAAAGTTCCCGATGCATTTAGCTCTATGTCCATATCATGCACTGTAGATTGAAGAGGTAGAAAACCTATGCTGTTCCCAATTTGATTGTTTACATAGTTATTTACCTATATTCTTCTGGCTTTAATTTTTAAAAGTAATTTTATGACTCAATCTATGCCTTTGTTAGCTTTGCAATGCTACATGTGTCACGGGGTCATCTCAGACTATGATTTTTCCGCACCTCGTGATGGCATTAAGTCATGCACTTAGTCAGTCAACCAATACCCAATCGAACACACACAAGCAAAGGGACAATCCGCAAGAAAATGCACGACTATAGGAATTTTCAACATTTCTATTCACAGTTTAAAAAGAAAAAAAGGTCTGCTGTAGGGACACAACAACAACTCACACTCGGAGGTCTGTGTCTCATTGCCATTCACAACCCACAATATATAGGCAAGCACTAGCTGACACCCTCAGGCAAAAAAGGAAAGCATTAATGCACTGTAATCCCGATGATTACGGACAGATTGCCTCGAGATATCTCACCTCATATTTGGCAAGTCAACTGATTGCGCACGGATCACGTCGGATTCTCCCGAATTCTCCCGAGATCTCCTCAATCCCCACAATCATGCTTGTCCATCAATACGTCCTTGATGTGGGCCTGGATATCCGTCTGTCGCATATCTGTAACGTATCAATCTGCATTCAGTACTCATTAAATCCTTTGCTGCCTATCAAGTGTGATGTCCGCACCACTCAGATTCGACAACAGCCAACTGTCGTTGATGCCAAATCTTCAAGCTGAGACCTGCTCAATGCCACCTTATACCAGCTTGCGTACAATTACGCATCCCGCGCACACGCGCATTCAGCTCACGAGAGTGTGACAGTTGGCTGTTCCCAATTTGATTGATTACATAGTTATTTACCTATATTCTTCTGGCTTTAATTTTTAAAAGTAATTTTATGACTCAATCTATGCCTGTGTTAGTTTTGCAATGCTACGTGTCTCTATGTTACGATAACACGCCAAAGAACTATAAGCTTTGGTTGGTAAGAATAATACAAAGAGATGACGATAAAAAAATTGTTAATTTAATGGTTAAGTTATAAATTAGAAAAACGATTATAAAATTTAAGCATTAAATTAATAAATTTTTGTTTCTGTTTTTTTAATCTTTCTTATTTCTTATCAAGCAAATTTACGCTTCTACCGTATTTGGTTGCGACTTTTCTATCTATTGGTACCAAGAACTAATGAAGGTCATCATTAGGGCGGAAAAATATTTCCTCTTGGGTTAGAGTCCCTGGAATTGAAAGGCCCAAGTTAAGCCCAATTGGGTAAACTGTGTCCTCCGAGGGTTACTTCTGCAACAACAGAGAGTATCATTCATCCCTGTGGTTGTCGTCATTAGCACCAATAGGACAGGCCTATTCTGAAATGGATATCGAAGTGAGCTTTTCTGAGTTTATACCTGCATGTTACCTCTATGCAAGATGGTCTACTTT
The DNA here is from genome assembly GCA_033439115.1 of Firmiana major. Lineage (NCBI taxonomy): Eukaryota > Viridiplantae > Streptophyta > Magnoliopsida > Malvales > Malvaceae > Firmiana > Firmiana major. The sequence continues at coordinate 2,334,073 of CM065908.1, read as the reverse complement.
TGAAATGAATTTAAGATAGCTATGATAGAACATCAATGTTATGTAGCCAATACAGAAAAGCAACCAATGATTTGAAAGATTCACGTCTATGCATCTTAGGGGTCATTCCCTATAGCCTTTTTTCACTGTGAGGTGACAGAATGATAGACTTCTCATCTGATTGGAACGGGTTGTTCATGTGAAAACTTGACAGAGATCTTATTCCAGAGGAATCACGTGGCAGCGTACTTCCCCATGCGCAAGCTCTTTGTCCAGCGTCTAATTTGTTAAACCAACGTATTGGTCTGTCTGACCATTTTTGTTGTATTTATTTCATGTTATTTAGTTCAAATTACATTATGTTTGATGAGGGAAAAACCGAAAAGGGACTAATCAATTTTAAATTTTTTAAAAATTATATTTTATATCAAAAATTATATAGAAAACGAAAACATAAAATTTTATTTTTTTAATTTTATCATATTCATATATAATTTTTATTTAATTTACATTTGTATTTCTTACTCATTATTTTTTATTATGATTTATCATTTTATTTTTTTCTTTATCTTAGTGCTTGCTTTCTTTGAAAAAAAATGAATATACTTATATTTATATTTATAAGAAGAGGTGCCAACTCAGGTCAACATAAAACAATTTGTTTTATTTTTTATATAATTTTATGTATAATCAATATTTTATAAATTAATTGTTAAATTTAACAATATTCGTATTTATTATGCACGTAAAATTTTAAATTAATTTAATATTTGATTATTTTAATTAAAAATAATTTTTTAATATATACTAATGTTTAAAGTTTTATTATTATTAGATTAATAGTTAAATAAATTTTATTAACTTAAAATTTTATATGTATAATTTAGTTGAATAGATGGATTTGAATAAAAGTGGTGGGATAAAAGAGAAGGAGGAGTAGGAGGAGTAATTAGAGTCACCGAGGGAGATATCAGAATTGAGTTATATTGATGAAAAAAGATGTGTAAAAATAGTAATACCATGAATTAAGTTCTCATCAAGAGTTGATTTAGCTTTAGAAATAATTAATACGTACGATACGTAAAAAAATGATTTCATCTTAGAGAAAGAAACATGGAAGGAGAGAGAAAAATAAAAATATATTAATATTATTTTTAAGGTATTTTATTTTTATTAATTAAATGTGTATAATAATTACTTTTTTATTAATTAATATTAATAATAAGAATAGAGAAGTTAATTATCATTGATATTATTTTTTAAAATAAATTATGACTAATTTTATAAATGATAAAATAACCTTTTAAATTTATTCCCTATTCAATCATATTTTTTTCAATTAACCGGACATGTAGGTACAAGTTCCTCTTCTTTTCTAATAAACCAAAAATCATACTACATTTTTTTTTTCTATTTTCACACAACATCTATTTCATTCAATTGACTAAAGATACTCTTATAAACACAATTTGTATCAACATATTAAACATGTTCGTTAAATTCGTATAATTTTTTTAATGTCATCTAAAGTTTTCAAATCTTTCTCCTGATGTCAAATATTCAAACTTAAAAATTTACGTTTGTGTTATATAAAAACGTATTTATATAATGTAAAATACAAAAAAATTATGTTAAAATTCGTATCGATACGAAAAATACAAAATCTTATTTTTAGTTTTTATCTTATTCATATATAATTTTTATTTAATTTTATCTCATATTACGTTCGTCTCGTTTTTATATTATATCATCATGTCGTTTTTTATAATATTATCGTATTGTGATTAAGATTATAAGCCTACAAGCATTACAAATTTAGAATATATTCTAGAGATTTGACAAGAAATTTATTATGGGAATCTCCTCCCATGCCACTGGCTCCTCCTACCTGACCAAATAATGATACGAATTTCTCAATTCCTTAAAGCCATTAGCCATACTATTCTCTTCCCGAGTCCCATAAATTTTCCAGCTAGCTAGTGCTGAAAAATCCCATTTTTAAATTCTTGTTGAAAATAACTTTTGCATTGAATATCACAACAAGAATCCAAAAAGACTCCCATGACAAACCAATAGTTATAGAGTTGCATCAATCTTAGAATTCATTTTGCAACCACTTAGGGTTGAAGTTGAACCCATGTGAAATAAATGCTTGCGTGCTAATTCGATTTTCTTATCGATAAAAAATAAAAAATAAAGCTTATTTTTAATGTAATGTCATTATCTTTAAACATCTTATTAATTAGTAAATATTTTACTATACCTATTTTAATTTTTTTCATAATATGTTTCTTTAATATTATATCAAATTTATACATGGCTTTGGCTTGTTTAGTTAAAAGCTAGATCAAACACTTTGGGACCACTTAAAGTTACGCTTCATGCAGCATGACGAAATTTTTTTATTGTGAAACATTTAAAATTTTATCTTAATTTTTTTATTTTGTTGTTGTCAAACAGAATGATGACGTATTATTGAAGTCTTCGTTTCAATTTTTTTATTACGTGTTATCAGAAATTCTGTAAGAAAAAAAATGATCAGAGAGACGCAAGGGTTTTTTCGACGTAAGTATTCCGATACTTAAGTCATAAAAGAATTTTGATAGAGTTTTTGTAAAAAAAATAAAAAATTTTTTTTTTTGAGTTATACCTGACCCCTATTTATAAAGATTTATTTTGTCAATAATTATGTATGTATCATTGGACTAAATATTTTTTTATTTATATCTCTCATTATACTGTTTTCAAGACTATAAACTTGATCTCCCACATGTTTTCTTCATATCTCACATGTCGTATTTTTCGTGCGTCACGTGACATACTTTATTATTTATTATTTATTATTTTTTCTTTTATTATGCACAACAAATTTTAATATAATATTTTTAATAATTATTTTATCATTTATTTTATTATCACTATTATAATTAAATTCAAATATATTATTATTTAATTCCAATCTCATTTTTTTATTATTTTCAATATTACAACCAATTATACTGTGGATTTAATTTAATATTCTCAGCGTCTCCATTGAAGCTCAAAGCCCAAGAATTAAAGTCGCCAGTGGAATCTGAAAATTGCACTGCTTACCGAAATACAACTCGGCTAGCTATAGCATCCACATATGCCCTGCTTTAGAGATGATGAAGGGGACTTCGAAAAGGATCCTTCAATTGCCACCCAAGAAAAAAAAAATTCATCAATTCGATGTTTATGACATTACCTAAATCTACTCGTTTTAAATACGATATATTAACTTAATATAAAAATAATAAAAATTAAAATTTAATAAAATATTATATATTCAAATAAAAAAAAATTATATTTACTGTTGAGAATAAAAATATTCAAATTACTTGATCTAATTAAAAATTACAATGTGGCATGAGAAGATCAAATATTTTAAATAAGACAAAAAAATATTTAATCCAATAATACATATGTAATTATAAGCAGAATAAATTTTTATAAATAAGATACAAATATAACTCAAAAACTTAAATCTCTAACTTACAAAAACTCTGTAAAATTTTCTTATAACTTAAGTATCGAAGTACTTACGCAGAAAAATTTTTTTACCTCTCTTTGATCATTTTTTTTTTTTACAAAACTTCTGACAACACGTGATACGAAAATTAAAATAAAAATATCAACAACATATCATAATTCTGTTTGATAATAACATTTACGTAATACAAATTTTAATATAATTTTTATAATATAATAAAATATAAATTATATACATTCATGCAACAGGAGCAAGAGATTGTAATGGCGGTTAAGAGATCAACACACCACCCTTATGTACAGACAACCGACTTTTCTACTCATTCACTCCCACTGAAAAAAAAAAATGAAATTACTCTATCATTTCAGAAAATAATAAGTGTTAAAAAATGTATTCTTAACAATGTTTTCTTCAAACTTCTTTTGACAATTTTATGAATTTCGTTCCAATATGAAATAATTTGACAACTAAATCCAATCATGGGTGGATTCTAATCAGGTTCGGATTGAATCTAATAAATATAATAATAACTTACATATATTGCAGTTCGACTGTAAATTATGATATGATATTTTTGTTTAAATTTGTTTTTATTTTATACTGAAAAATTTAATTTAGTTGAATATTATTTTATTTATTTTATTTATTGAGTTTTAAATGGATTAAAAATTTTGTTTAAATTTATTAATTACAATTGATATATTTATTCAAATTTAACTTTTAAATTTCAACTAATAGTTAAGACTTTTCAATCTGTTATTGGCAATGCCACCTTCAATTAATAGCTATTGACTAAAAGAATGTGGAGTCGTGGAGCTAAACGGCGTGTTTTGCATGTTTCAATAACGTAATAAAAAAAAAAAAACGTATTAAAAACAAATCTAGCTAAAGTCAACTTGCATTTAATTTAAGGGTTTGCTGTCGATTTGGATACACAAAAAATGTGATTAAAAGTGTGAAAAGAAAAATATAATTTAAAAATTATGTTTAGCATGTTATGAAAAAAAAAGGTATAATAGTGAATTGAAATGTTTAAAAAAATATACGTAAAATTATAAAAATTTTAAAGATACGAGGATGATAAATTATTTTTATTTATATAATTTTTGATTGAATTGTAGTATCTCTTTAAGAGTTTTTTATCAGGTAAATTATATAAAAATATTTTGTGATTAGGAGCGAACTAAATATGATATTTAATATTTAAAATTGGACATTTAATTAATTTGAGATTTATTTAAAATAAATCTCATAATAATTAAATATCAATATCACATTTAATCCGTCCCTAACTACATGATGTATTTATGTAATTTCCTTTTTTATTGTTGTCATTTGGATTTGCAAACTAGATTTTTAGATTGAAAAATCACTTTTTTATTTTATTATTGTTTGACAATAAGATTATACCTATAAACCTTCATAAATTAAATCAAAATAGATTTGATTAGTCTTCTGAATGCTCAGTCCTACTTATCTTGTTCAAGAGGCTCGAAATTTTCAAATGTGTATAAATTAAAAATATTAATTAAAAAAGGTTAGATATGTGACAATTTTTTAATCTTATTTATGGAATTAAAAAAATTAACTGTTAATGTATGAGATTAAAAAAACTCCTTTTATTTTATGAATTATTATCTCATACATTGGAAGCTGAGTTTTTTAATTTCACAAGCGAAATTAAAAAATATCGCAAGTCTCATTTTTTAATAAATATTTTTTATTTTTAATATTCTTCAAATAATATGCATCGTTCTATTATTAATCTTGTTTGTAGAGTTTAAAAATTTTACTATCAATGTAATCCGTAATAATCTTAATATATCAATATTTTGCATAATATATTTTTGGGTTAAAATTAAATTAAAAATACTTTTATTAATAAATAAATATTTCAAGTTGAGTTTGACTCGATCTAAAATTTTTGTAAGACTCGATTAAAGCTAACCCTAAACCAAGAGCTAAGTGTATTAGTATCTCAAAAATTTAAATCCTAAATTTAGTTCGACAGTAACTAATACGTTTAAAACTCTAAATCCAATTTTGGAAGTAGTTCAGCTTTATCCCCAATTTAAGGGAGAACAAAGTAAGCATGGTTATGACACATGAGCAAGCACGTTAATTGATACCGTTGATCCCGCTTACATTCACTCAGCACATATCATAGTTTTATTTTTATTTTTAAAAAGCACACAAACATGAACATTGGTGAATCCCTTTGAATTAGGTGTACGTAAATTAAATATGAACGAATGTTATTATATTTGTGTTCGTTTGTTTATTTTTTAATATTATTTGTGTTCGATTTGTATTTATTAATTTTTTTTCTGTTATTCATGAATATTAATTAACATATTTACGAATACCTGTTTATGAATATTAACCGAACATATATACAAACATGTGTTCGTGAATATTATATAAATAAATTGTATTCATTGGATTATATGATGCCAAATTTAAAAATCATACATAAATATGTAATTTTAATAATCACATATCAAAATATCTTATAAATAAATATGTAATTTTAAATTTTATTATTGACTAGTATACGAATATTAAATAATTCATTAAAAGAATCAATTTTAAACAAGTTTGGTGATAATAAGATAACATAGTGAAAAGATAAAATGATCATTACAGATATTAAAAATATATATAATAAAATTTATAACGTAAAATTATTATATTTTTTATAATAAATAAAAATTAATAAATTATTTTATATCAAATAATACATTTGATATTAGATATTTTAAAATAAAAAACCTAAAAAATATAAATAATTTAAAAATTTTAAGCTTTTAAAAGTGGGAACAAAGGTTCTAGTGGATCCACTAAACCCTTGCTCCTCCAGTGGATCAAATGGAGGGGTACCCCCTCAACAGTATCACAGGGTGCATCAAAATTCACCTTGGGGCACTATCATTTTATATTTTGGCTTTGTGTAATTTTTTTTTTTAATATTTGAGATATGTATTTCATCATAATAAACTCTTTATTTTTTGATAAATGAAATTTTGTGAAAATAAATGTAAAAAAATTTCTATTTTCTTTTAATAATATCTTCGAGAGTAATTTAATCCTTGAATAAATTTAATTGTATTAAAAATAATTTTTAAACATTTTCAACTTCAATGCTAAACTAAATCTTAGTCCAATATATCTAATTTTGTCTTTCATTTACAAATGTCTTGAAATAATTAGTTGTTAGTACAAACCCTAATTCTTGAAATCACCAAAAGTTTCCTAATATAATAATGATAACATTAAATTGCACCAAAATCCAACCTAACACTAAACAATCATGAACCCAAAAAATATCGTGCAACACATGTACGTAGGAAAGGGAAAGCCAAATTTAATGTATATCAAACTATAGGCAATATTTTATCTGACAATTGCATAATAATTATGGTAAATATTTTCTTCCCCGTTGTTTAATTATCCATAATACAAAAAATATATATATTTTTATTTTATTACCCTGGGTTGTCTTGGTGCATTTGGTTGTTCATGTGTTTAATATCCATTTTACCCCCACTTATATTCAGGAGTAATGAAGGATTAAAGGGCAAAATTGAAAATCGGGACAAAAAATTAGATCGCCCCCAATTTCTGTCTCTTTTAATTGTTTGAGCTGAGGAAGAAACGGAAGGGCGAGGCCATCGTCGTCATCATCAGCCAAAGCTAACAAAGAGTCAAAGCCCGAGGCTCTTCTTTCCTTAGAATTTCAGTTTCTCTCTCTAAAGCCTCGTTTTCTCTGTCTAGATTTCGTCCTTTCTGTATTCTCTCTTCCAAATCCCTAATTTTTGTCAGAGGTATGTTCCACTTTCTGTGTGTTGCAATCTCAATCTTTCATCGTATGTTTGTTATTCCCGTTTCATCCTCGACTCCTTACTTTATTTTACGAATTTGCCATCAAAACCCTAGCTCCACTAATCTGCAAAAAAGGAAAAAAAGGGTTAATCTTTTTTTATCTTATTAGCTCATATTTATTGCGTCCGACGTAAACCCTAGTTATCATTTCGTTTATGTGGTTCTAGATTCGATGATTTGGTTTCTAATTTTACCTTTTAGCATGCAAAAAAACATAGCTTTAGTTCAATTTGGGGGTTTGCTAGATTCACTAGATTTGGTTCATTGCTGAATCTAAACCGTGAGCTTTTAGCGCTTTCATGTGTTTTTTTGATGGTAAGCTGGATTGAGTCACCTGGGGAGTGAATCATTTTGAATTTTGACACGTAATTTTTGGCTTATTTTAATTGATCAAATTCCTTTGATTATTTTTATGCTGTTGGTTTGCTCTATGGCTTTCGAGTTTAGATTCCCTGTTCGGATTTCCAAAGTGTTGGGAGATGTTTTACCTTTAATTCAAAATATAAATAATTTGCGAAAACTGTTTAGAGTTTAAAGTTCCGGATTGGAATCGTATTTTTGCAGCATATTGTTTACTCTAATGGTATGAAACAGCTTCATAAATTTATCGGATCAGTTCTTAGCAACACAAAGCTGTTGAGTTTAATGCCTATGATGTTCAGTGCTGTTACACGTGTGGTAAAACATGAATTTTACCATTTTCGCAGTTTTCATGGTTTAAGCTTCAACTTTGTAATATTTGTTAGTTGATCATTTATCTATAGTGTTAGGTTATGTTTTATTAAGTGTTTAAACTCCTTCAAAGTTCAAATGGTTGAAATGTACAGAACTGCTTTCCTAGAATCTCTAAAAATCGTTCCCCTCTTATTTTTTTCCTTTTTGAGGGTGAGTGGTCAGATATCTTATATGTTTAAAATTTGATTTTTCTTTCCAAATGATACTAGAATCATAACTGCTAACATTGGAGTGGGGCGCATAATGAAAATAATTTAATTTTTATATTGCATCTTAGCACTGATGATTAAGTCCGTGAAGGTTTGATTTTTGTCCTACATACTGTGTTTTCCAAAAAAGTTTAGGTTTTCATTCTCCAATGCTTGTTCTGTTTGTTTTTCTTTCAGTTTCTGTTAACATAAATTTGACGAGCTAATTGATTTTACGCTTGAGGTAGCATGCTCTGTGAATTTATTTTTTTTCAATTTTATTTTGAATTTCGCATTTCTATCAATTTACATATACCTTACTAGGTGGTTCTGATTTGTATTTTATTTTCTTTTATTATTATTTATTTTTGCACGAATGCAGTTTGGCTTTGACATTTCTTATAGGATTTGATGCTGGAAGCAGTATGCCGCTGATAGTTGGGAGAAATGCAAAGGTATCATGCTGCCAGCTGCACTAGTGCAGTTAATAATAGTGCAATAGGAGGATCCTCAGCTAGGGACGCTTCCCGGGTTGACTCGTCTTCTTTACCACCTAACTTCTCTTTGAATTCTAGGTAACTGTTTCAAAATATCATACTCTTGTTTTGCTCTGTTCTAAAATTCTTGTCTTCTTGCATTGACTTCATTGATTGACTCCAAAACCAGTGTTTGACTATATTTTAGGATATCTTTCTTTGATGATTTTTCAATGGGCCGCTATTAATCTGGAATTAGTTTTTCTGAAGTCTTGCATTGAGTACTTTGAGCCCTTTCGTCTGATTGTGCATAAGCTGCATCTCGATGCTATTAGTGGCAGCTAATATTATCTCTACAGCATTTCCTGTTTTGTCAAATCATTTTGTTCATTTTTTGAGAAATAGATTTTCCAGATTAAATGAGGCTGTTAAATCTATTTTATTCAGAGAATTGTATCTTTTAGGATTTTTTATTAGAGCCGAAAAGTTGTTTTCATGTAGAAAATACGATTTATCTGCTTGATATCCTAAATAATAATAATAATTATTATTATTATTTTGTAGGCGGCAATCTCAGCTAGTACCCTACAAGTTAAAGTGCGACAAGGAACCTCTTAATTCCAGGTAATTTCTGCAATTGATTTGAAGCTGTTGCTGTTGTGATAGTTGTATTTATGCAGAATGACTTAGTTATGCCTCAGATAGGGTTATATGTTACTTTTGATTGCTGTATAATAATGGATTGCTAAGCTGAAAAAGTTGATGGTCCTTCTGATTTGATTCTTAAATTTATCTCTTTAAGTTACAGAATTTAGTTTTTATCTTGCATGCTAGTAACTTATTTTTGTTCCTTTTCAGACTTGGCCCGCCTGATTTTCATCCTCAGTCCCAAAATTGTCCTGAGGAGACTCTCACTAGAGAAAATGTGCAGCAGGGATATAAGGAGACTATTGATGGACTGGAGGTTAGTCTTATGATTGATTAGTGTTTATTACTTTTGTTTTTTCGTTTTGGTGCAAGATCCATATGTGGATTCTGAGCTGCATGGAAGTGGTGGTTAACTATGGTTTCTCTTCCAATCTATTTGTGAATTTCAATCACATCTTTTTTCTTGATAGTAATGCTGAGGTAACCATAGTTTGCTATTTTGAGCTAAGTAAAATGTTTTTAATTGGGTCTCCTTGAAAATGAAAAGATTGGATCATGATTTTTTTTGTTTGTTAGTGATAATTGAAGTTGAAATGCTTATGCTCTTATAAATCTGCTATAGATGAAATGGGTAGAGGGTATTTTCAAATATGTCAAGAGTTTCTTATCATTGAAGAACTTGTATCTGCTTATACTCCAGTGTGGAATTGTTGTTTTGTCGTGACAGTCTCTGTCAGACCATACTTTCTTCTTCCTATATGTTGCTGTTTGATTCAATTTTTGTTTACCTTTCTTTGCCTATTTACGGTAAAGGTTGATCTTTTGTGACTTGAAAGTCATGGGTTCTAGCGGAAATTGTCTCTTTGTTGGTTGCATACATAAGACCCTCTCCAGACTTCACAATGTGGGAGCCTTGTGCATTGGGTTGCTCTTTTTTTCTTTTGCCTATTTAGATTGAAATTTGATAGTATTGTGAGTGCTGCTTTGAGTCAGAGGAAGCAACTTTGCAATATTTTAAAGCATAATTCCGGGAAATTAACTGTCTCTCTGTTAGCTTCTTTTATTGACATTATTTTTGTTGTCTAACATGTTTTCACATTTTCTGTCCAGGATTCTAAAGAGATTTCATTCACTCAGAATCTAGCTTTTACAAAGCCAGTTGTTCTGAAATGCAGAGATGTAAGTCATTTAATTTGTTATGCTATGGTTGTCAAGTAGACCGTTCTATGCATATTAGTTTCTTATGAAATATAATTGTTGGTTTTTAACTTTTTAATAAGTAATTATTTTCTGTTATTTGCAGGCAATTAGAAAGTGTCTAAGGGCTATCAATGAATCTCGTGCACAAAAGCGGAAGGTGATACATTCATTCTTTCATATTTATTAACTTGTCTGCTTCTTTAGTTGTTTCTTGTTTCTGTACTTGTATTACCAGTTGCTTTTTTGCCTTTTTGCTTCCTTTTTAAAGTTCTGGATCTTCAGTACGGAATTTGAGGCTATATTTTGTTTTTGTCAGGCTGGTCAGGTTTTTGGTGTCCCTCTTTCTGGCCCACAGCTGAGTAAACCTGGGGTTTTCCCCGAACCAAGGCCGTGCAATGAAGATTTCAGAAAGAAATGGATTGAGGTATCTTCAGATTCCATTAAGTTTTGACTGATTGTACATAAGTTCTCAAAATTTTTTTCATCAATTTTGACTTATTGAAATTTGGTGAATGGCAGAAACAAACTTTACGAATTAACTCGAATTGCCTGTTATAAACTAGATGTGAAATTATGATAAGCTTTGCTTAGACAAAAAAGTACCATTTTAGCAAAATATATTCATGGTTTGAAATCAACCTGAACTCTCTTGTTGAGGCATGGTGATCAATGATTAATGTATTGCTTAACTGCTCTAAAGAATTCTTTGAAGTTAAATGCCGTATTTAGTTCTTAATTATTATGCTCTTATTTTCTCAGGGCTTATCACAGCAACACAAACGTTTGTGTTCTTTGGCTGATCAAGTTCCTCAAGGGTATAGAAAGAAAACATTAATTGAAGTTCTTATCAGGAATAATGTTCCATTGCTGAGAGCAACTTGGTTTATTAAAGTAAATTATCTTAGTCAGGTACGATTGCCTTTATTGTGATAACCATCTAATCTTGCTTTTTTTTTCCTAGGCTATTCTTATATTCGAAGGTAGCAGATTATGATTCTTTTTATGCAGGTTCGCCCTGGTTCTGCAATTTCTTCTGGAGCACCGGATAAAACTCAATTATCTCGTACAGAGCTCTGGACAAAAGATGTTATTGAGTACTTGCAGTGCCTTTTGGATGAATTCTTTTCGACAAATAATTCTCATTCTACTCAACATGGTAGAGAACGATTGCCACAAATGCTTTATGCTGGGTCTTTGCAGCATAGGAGTGATCCAGCATCAACAATCCTTGTTGGTGAGGAGCCATCCTTTCACTTTAAATGGTGGTATGTGGTACGGCTCTTGCAATGGCATCATGCAGAAGGACTGGTTCTACCCTCTCTTATCATTGACTGGGTTCTGAATCAACTGCAGGTATTGAGATTGGTGTATTCAATCCTTAATGCAAATACTTTTTTCAACCTTTCTGAAAGACATGTTCATATAGAGAGTAATTACTAATTAAGAGCGTTTGAACATTCATCTGGTTTCTAATTGTCATATTTGTTCTCTTCCAGGAAAAGAAATTGCTTGAGATTCTGCAGTTGCTATTGCCTATCATTTATGGATTTCTGGAAACCATTATTCTTTGTCAGACATATGTACGTAATCTTGTGGGTATAGCTATTCGCTTCATCCAAGAGCCTTCTCCAGGTGGATCTGATCTGGTTGATAATTCCAGGAGGGCATACACAATTTCTGCTCTGGTTGAGATGCTTCGCTATTTAATACAGGCTGTGCCAGATACATTTGTTGCTTTAGATTGCTTTCCTTTACCAACATGTGTTGTCTCACATGCATGGAATGATGGTGGGTTTTTATCAAAGTCATTGGATGACGCAGGGAAACTAAAAAACAATTCAGCAGATGCTTATCTTCTCAGAGGTAAAAGATTTGATTCTCAATTCCAATCCTTGTCATTCGATCATGTTGTTTCCACCATCCAGAAACGTGCTGATAATCTTGCTAAAGGTGCAAGTGCTGGATATCCCAGCCAAAGCGTGGCTAAAGCTGTGCAGACCCTGGATAAAGCTCTTTTGCAAGGAGATCTAGCCAACGCTTATAAGCATATCTTCGAAGATCTTTGTGGTGGAGCAGTTGTTGAAGGTTGGGTTGCAGAAGTCAGTCCATCCTTAAGATCATCACTAAAATGGATTCGAACTGTGAATTTGTCATTGATTTGCTCAATTTTTTTTCTTTGTGAGTGGGCAACTTGTGATTTCAGAGACTTCCGGACTGCTCCACCCCGTGACTTAAAGCTCACTGGCAGAAAAGATTTTTCACAAATATATCTTGCAATTCAGCTTTTGAAGCTGAAGATGAGAGAGTTACAGAATCCACGACACAAGAATGGCAGGGCTTCAGTAGTTAATGGCACTGCAAAGAATACCAGTCAGCAGAACAATTATTCCAGCAGGAATTTGGTGGGAAATGTATATGAAGCTAAGAGCAGTGGAAAAGGTGTGGATGGAAGTAGTAATTTTTCAGATATATTTGACAGCCCGGGTCCTCTGCATGATATTATTGTGTGCTGGATCGATCAGCATGAAGGGCATAAAGGAGAAGGTGGCAAACGCCTTGAGCTTTTTGTATTGGAACTCATACGTTCTGGAATCTTTTATCCTCAGGCATACGTGAGGCAGCTGATAGTTAGTGGAATTATTGATGCAAATGGACCTATGGTTAACCTGGAAAGAAGGAAGAGACACCATCGAATCTTGAAGCAGCTACCAGGACAGTTTATTCGTGATGCTATGGAAGAAGCAAGAATTGCTGAAGGCTCAGAGCTGCTGAACGCTGTAAATGTTTACTCAAATGAACGTCGTCTTGTGCTTCATGAACTTATTTTTTATCAATATAACAATGCAAGCAATACTCATGTGTTAGCTAAGAAACAGAAGTATAATTCAATTTCAGGAAGGGATGGTGCTTCCCAAGTTTCAGGCGATCGGTGGAGAACAGTTCAGTCGTCAAAGACTTCCAGGAGAGATTTGGACCTGGAAGAACTGAAGGCTTCCATTTCAGTGTTGTTGCAATTTCCTAGCTCCTCTTCTACTTCTGCAGATAGTGGAGTGGATGAGTCTCAAGGGAGTGTCAAAAGGCCTGTTGGGTCGACATGCAACAAGATGGATTCATTTGAAGTTACTCCTGGGTGTGAAGATTGTAAAAGGGTTAAAAGGCAGAAATTAAGTGAGGAGAAGAGTTCATGTCTTCAGGTACCTGCACCAATTCCATCAGATGATGAAGATATATGGTGGGTGAGGAAGGGGCCGAGAAACTTAGAGCCTTTCAAAGTTGATCCACCGCCTAAGTCAATAAAGCAAGTTTCGCGGGGTAGGCAAAAGACTGTGCGTAAAACTCAGAGTCTTGCTCAATTGGCATCTGCTAGAATTGAGGGTAGCCAGGGTGCATCTACAAGTCATGTATGTGATAATAAGATAAGCTGCCCACATCATAAAACTGAGATGGAAACTTTGAAGCCAGTGGATGGGATCAGAACAACCCGTTTTGGTGATATTGTTTTGATTGGACAGGGTTTAAAGCAGCTTCGCTTTGTGGAGAAAAGGATTATCACAGTTTGGTTGATATCTGTAGTTAGGCAGCTTGTTGAAGAGTCTGAGAAATCTGTGGCCAAGGTTGGCCAGTATGGCAGGCCTTTTGTTGCAGCTGATGAGAAGAGTCCTTTAAGGTGGAAGCTTGGTGAGGATGAGCTATCAGCTATACTTTATGTAATGGATGTTTCTTGTGATTTAGCTTCAGCTGTCAAATTTCTCCTTTGGTTGTTGCCAAAAGTTACTAGTAATCCCAATCCTATCATTCATGGTGGGAGAAACATTCTAATGGTGCCTAGAAATGTGGAGAATCAGGTGTGTGAAGTGGGGGAGGCATACATTTTATCGTCTCTCCGAAGGTGAACCATCATTTCGCCTCTTCTATTTTATTTGAATGAAGATTTACCTGTAAATCACCTCTGGCTATGAAGTTTGTTCTTCTTTAGGTGTCTGTTTTAGTGCACATTGCATTGCAGTTCGGTTTAATGCATTACTGTGTCTTGATCCTACCTTAACCTCTGTTTCCTCTCTTTTTCACCAATTTCTGGCTTTTGCAAAACTGCTTAGGATGTTTTTGCCTATTTATTATTGACTGCACGAGAGAATTTCAACAATATATTTTCTTCTTGGTGTATGGTCGGAGTAGAATAACATCTAAGAAACCGTTCTAGAGATTGGGAGAGCTTCAAGATTTATCCTGAAAGTAATTCTTATTGCTCTGGATTGGATTATTGAGCCACTGGATCTGTCATAGAAAAACCTTTCTCGTTCCTCTCCGTTTTCTGGCTTGACCTGGATATGTATGTCTCACATGCTTAATGATGAATTTTTTTTCAGGTATGAGAACATACTTATTGCCGCAGATCTTGTTCCTGAAGCCTTGTCAGCTACAATGCATCATGCTGCAGCAGTTATGGCCACTAATGGAAGAATCACAGGTTCAGGAACCCTTTTTTTTGCTCGGTATTTACTGAAGAGGTATGGCAATATTGCAAGCGTAGTTGACTGGGAGAAGAATTTCAAGGCAACTTGTGATAAGAGACTTTTGTCTGAACTTGAATCTGCACGAGTCGATGGAGAGTTTGGGTTTCCACTTGGAGTTCCAGCAGGGATTGAAGATCCTGATGATTATTGCCGTCAAAGGATTACTGGTGGACGGTTATCCAGATTGGGTTTAAACATGAGAGATATGGTTCAGCGTAATGTTGATGATGTCCTGCACTATATCTTAGGTAAAGAGAGAAAACTTTTTGCAGCCAATGCACCAAGAAGTCCTGCTATTGAAAAAGGGGATGATGGTCAAGTAGCACAACAAATCGTAATGGAATTGATGGACTGTATTAGGCAGACTGGTGGTGCTGCTCAAGAAGGGGACCCATCTTTGGTGTCTTCTGCTGTTTCTGCCATTGTTAGCAATGTTGGACTTACCCTAGCAAAGATACCTGATTTTGGCAGCAATTTTTCGAATTATCAGCCACATATGAACTCGTTGAATTTTGCTAAGCGCATGTTCCGCATTTATTTAGTTTGTCTTTGCCTGCTAAAGGAAGCTCTTGGAGAGAGCCAAAGCCGAGCATTTGAGATAGCTCTTGCAACGGAGGCTTATTCTGCTTTAGCAGTAGCATTTGCTCCTGCAAAGTCCTCTCGAGGTCAGTTCCAGTTGTCCCCTGATGTTCCTGATTCTAATGCAAACATATCTGGTGACAATTTGAACGGTACTGCCAAAGTGACTCTTGGAAGAACGGCCAAAATGGCAGCTGCTATTTCTGCACTTGTAATTGGGGCTGTCACTCATGGGGTTATTAGCTTGGAGAGAATGGTAACAGTCTTAAGGTTAAAGGAAGGTTTGGATGTTGTTCAGTTTGTAAGGAGCACAAAAACCAGTTCGAATGGTATTTCCCGATCTGTTGGGGCTTTTAAGGTGGACAGTTCAGTTGAAATTTATGTGCACTTGTTTCGGCTGTTTGTTGGGAACTGCAGAACTGTTTGTGATGGACTAGTTTTGGAACTCTTGGGTGAACAATCTGTTGTAGCTCTTTCAAGGATGCAAAGATTGCTCCCTATTAATTTGGTTTTTCCTCCAGCTTATGCAATATTTGCTTTTGTTATATGGAAGCCATTCATTTTGAATGGTAACATTGCAAGTCGCGAAGATGTCCATCAATTGTATCAGTCTTTAACAATGGCCATTAGTGATGCCATAAAACACATACCTTTTCGAGATGTTTGTATGAGGGATAGTCTTGGTTTATATGATATTGTAGCTGCAGATATCACTGATGCTGAGTTTGCTGCCTTGCTAGAGTTGAACGGTTTGGACATACACTTGAAATCCATGGCCTTTGTCCCTCTCCGGGCGAGGCTTTTTCTAAATGCTATAATTGATTGCAAGATGCCTACACTGGATGATGGGAATCGGGTTTCCGGACATAGTGAGTCTAAAGCTCTTCGTGCAGAGAGTCAGTCAAAGCTTTTGGATAAGCTTGTTCGTGCATTGGATGCTTTGCAACCAGCTAAATTTCATTGGCAGTGGGTTGAGCTAAGGCTTCTTTTAAATGAACAAGCACTCATTGATAAGATGTCCTTGGATAACCATGACTTGTCCTTGGCGGATGCTATTCGCTCTTCCTCACTCAGTTCTGAAAGAGTCTATCCTTCTGAGAATGAGAAAGTTTTCATTGAGATCATCCTCACCAGATTGTTGGTCAGACCTGATGCTGCTCCCCTTTTCTCAGAGGTGGTTCATCTTTTTGGAAGGTCATTAGAGGATTCAATGTTGATGCAGGCTAAATGGTTCCTAGGGGGCCAGGATGTTCTGTTGGGACGGAAGTCTATTAGGCAACGGCTGATCAATATTGCCGAAAAGAAGAACCTTTCTACAAAGACCCAGTTTTGGAAGCCTTGGGGATGGTTTTATTTTGGTGTTGATCCTTTGACAAATAGGAGAGAGAAGAAGCACGAAGTCACCTCTATTGAGGAAGGTGAAGTCATTGAGGAGGGTATGGAGTCAAAAAGGTTTGTGAAAGGTTCCACTCAAGGCGGTCTTGAAGGTTCAAATATTGGCCAGCAGCATGTAACTGAGAAGGCTTTCATTGAATTGGTTCTTCCTTGCATAGACCAAAGCTCTGCTGACTCGCGAAATACCTTCGCAAGTGATTTAATAAAGCAATTTAACACTATTGAACAACAAATAAACTCAGTTACCCGTGGTGTAAGCAAGCAGACTGGAACAGCCTCTTCCGGAATTGAAGGTTCTACTAATAAAGGCAGCAATCGTAAAGGTATAAGAGGTGGTAGTCCGGGATCGTCTAGACGAACTCCCATGGCACCGGAGGAGTCTGCGCCTTCTTCTCCTGCAGCTTTGCGAGCTTCTATGTCATTGAGATTGCAGTTTATCGTGAGATTGCTGCCAATCATATGTGCAGATGGGTAAATATATGATTTATTCCCACCCGATTTCAGCTTATTCCACTTTAATATAAACATGATTGGGTTCCTTGCTTACTGGCATACCACTACGATAGACCTTTTTTTGTTGTCCTATACTAGGCAGAGTTTCTTATTGCTATGAATTCTTGTCTTACAAGTTTTTTTCCACTTTTTTATTGTTTAATTTGTTATTTCATTTATCTAGTAGTTTGTGAGTCATTCTGCCGATAATGAATATGCAATTCACCATTTTTTTTTTGAAATCCTCATGGTTAATTGCATTTATCTCATTTCAATCCCAAAGGGCTCTGAGAAATTACTTTAGTGCTGCCATGTCATTTATCCGTAACACTGACTCATTTTTTATTACTTTGTCAATTGGTAGCCTTATTTTTTCAGAGTGAGAATATTTTATGTTGATGTTTTATCGCTGTTTCAGTGCTGAAGTAATTCGTTTAATCTCTACTTCATGAAATTCTTTAATTGAAAACTTCACTGATTAGATATGTTTAACGTCTAATGGAACCCATTTTCTTTTGTCTTCCTAATTAATATTGATGTGATTGGGTAGTCCTGATGCAATAATGTCATGAGATATGTATTATCTTATGTCAAGTATTTGATAAAGTAGTTTACCAATGTTCATTTATTGGATTATTCAGGGAGCCATCTGCGCGGAAGTTGAGGCACATGCTTGCCTATGTAATACTTCGATTGCTTGGAAGTAGGGTTGTACATGAAGATGTAGACCCATCTTTTAATCTTCTACAGTTTAAGAGGGACGTGGAGCACATGTCATCGGTGGTGTCCGCAGAAATGTCTGGAGATAGTCTCTTTGATCGCTTATTGTTAGTTTTACATGGGTTGTTAAGCAGTTGCCAGCCCAGTTGGCTGAAGTCAAAGACTGACAAGGATTTTTCTGGATTTGACTGTGAGGCATTGGAGAATCTGCAGGTTTGATCTTTATCATTGCACTTGGTTTGCTAAATAATCCTAAATTAATCATAAATTAAGAGCTTTCAATTGTTTTACTTGTTTGCTCAAGTTAGAACTTTTTATCTTGCACTACCTCATAATGGTAGATTATCTTAATTTACTTGGAAGCAAAGTGGTGAATTTTACCAGTCTGCGATGGCTGTGGAGCCTATTCGTTTTCTGAATATTCAGGATTGCAATCATGACTAGTATGTTTGATGGCTTCTTAGCAGTTGAAGGTTGGGGTGTGATATACTGGACTTCTTAGATTTTTTATTTTTTTTGGCAAGGGCATTTTAGAATTCTAAAAGTACAAGAAAATCACCATAATAATGTGTGGTCACCATAATAATGTGCAAACATAGGTGCAGGGGGTGTTCGTTGCTGCATGTGCAATGTACTTAGGAATGAGGAGTATGAATAAACCATGCATGCTGAATGCTAAAGACTCACAATCATCACAGGCACTTATAATTTGACTCTGTTTTCTTTGTTGGTTTTTGGACTTCGTGATGTTTTCCCTCCCAAAAATGGGTTTCATTAATTCTGTTTTATGATTTTATTATGACAAGTACTGTGACCCTCTCAATACTTTCAGTGCAACTGAAAGTAAATATTCAGTTTTCTGCAAGTTACAAGCTTTTGAGATGTCCTTCCTGTGAACTTATAATATTAAATAATTTTAATTGCTCTTATCGATTGAACTTTACTTAAAATGATTGCAAGGTTTTTAAGAATTCTTGTTGTTTTTGTAAAAGTTATAATATAAAATGAAGTTAGCGTTGTATAAAAACACAGATGATTGTTTACTTACCTTAGTTACCTTTTTTTTTTCCTTTGGATGCAGAATGAATTGAATTCTATGCAATTACCTGAGATGATTAGATGGCGCATCCAAGCAGCAATGCCAATGTTATTTCATTCTTTTCGCAATTCGATCTCCTGCCAACCACCTTCTGTCCCAGTCGGTGCTCTTAGTTCGCTTCAATCCAACAACGTTGTCCCTGGATCTTACACTGGAACTCTGAATGCACCTCAGAGACAGGGTCCATTGGCACGAACTGCGAATAATATACCAGGAAAATCCAAGTCAACGCCATTACTACAAGAGAATGATATGGAAATTGACCCATGGACACTTTTGGAAGATGGAGCAGGATCAGGTCCGTCTTCAAGTAGCAATGCTGTTATTGGCAGCAGTGACCATGCTAATCTTCGAGCCTCAAGTTGGCTTAAGGGGACTGTAAGAGTGAGACGGACGGACCTGACATATATTGGTGCTGTGGATGATGACAGCTGATTTTAGGTTTGACTTAATTTTTTATTTGGTCTAAGGTTAGCCCCCACAACAGGTAATTTAATGCGTCATTTGTTGTATATCGGCATCAGGATCACGATCACATCTCTTGCCTGCCCCTTGTTTAATAGTGGAGGGAGAACTGGTTGGGGCATTTTTTTTTCACAGTTGTGGGGGATGCAAAGGTAGGCCGGGCAATGCTGGAGTCAGTGTAGGAGAATGTCGAGATGTGCTCATGTAGATGTTGGCCATCTATTCAGCATGCAGAGCCTGTACAACTAACTACTAACGTATTAATGCCCCCTACAATCTGGGCCGTGTACTCAGGTGCGGTTCAATGCCTTTGTTGTATATATTGAGATATTGTTTCAGTTCACCAATTGATCAAGTAAATTATCTCAAGAATGACATGTAGCTGTTCCACTGCTAATCATTCTTTTTGCCTCTCTCTTTCTCAAAAACATGCCCACATACATACCCACACAAAATCACAGGTGGACATGCACAGGCAGAACATTCGAGCACACACATATTAGTAGTTAGTTTTTTAACATTAATCGCCCACATACATACCCACCAAGTTCTTTTTCTTCTCTTTAGGCAGTCTTAGGTTTTTTTTTTTTTGTTTGTAAATTCACATAATTGATATGCCATAAGGTAAGATTAAGTTAATGATATTATTATTTATCTACAATCCACTGCGTTTTAGAAAGTGGTTAAGGTCTTCCTCTGCCAGTAGGGTTCAGCTTGGACTTCGCATGGGTTGGGATGCTAATGGGTAAGATATCCCTTAATTTTGAAATCAATTTCAATGTATAATGTTAAGAAAAAATAAATTAATAAATTTAAATCAGATTATAAAAAATTAATGTTAAAAATCATAATAAAAATATGTAATAAATTTTTAATTATTATATTAATCATAAATAAATTATAAATAAAAATGTATATAATAATAACAAAAAATTATTCCCGTTCAAATAGTAAAATACTTTATATAAACTTGTGATGGTAATAAAATTAATATTTAAACTTACTCTAATCATATTTATTCAGGTGAGACGATGCAAGATGCGCAGTTCTAAGCACCTATTTACGTCTCTATGCCTGACTCCTTGCGACTGTGCGGCATCAGCATGGATGTGTGGCCTTAGCAAACGAAACAAAAACTCAAGACAGCGCAAGAATGTCTACTCCCCTATACTTGGTTGGGAAAATTTCGAAGACATGAGTAGAATAGTAATATTTATTGACAAGGGTTAATCGGAATTGTATTTCCCGAGAAGGATAATGGCAATGACCATTTTATCCTCACTATTGCACTGAGAGAAAACCATCCTTCCTCCGTTCCTTTCTCTGTCTAATTTCTCGTTTCTCATTGTTTTCGCTTATAATCCATCCGCTCATCGTTTAATCTTCATTTTCTCTACTTTCCAGCCAATATATGCATGCAATAACAAGAAAACAAGTGAAAATCCGAGAATTTGATCGTTCAGCCATCCTAGACAAATGATCCAGAATTTTAAATATTAGAATACTGGTGAGAGGTAATTGAATGCTTAAGAAAAAAAAAAAAAAAGCAGTAAAGAAACAAGATACATCTACTCATATCCAAATGTACTTTCATAGATGAAACATACCTCTTCGAAAGATACGTATAACTCTAAAAATGCAAGGACATTCGACTTACTTTATTTAATAGGGTTAGTTTGGTTCGGGGGAAAAAAAATTATCTTTTATCAAGAAAAAAAATTTTAAGGGGTAAATTTTAGGAAAAAATTTTTTACCTCAGATTCAAAAAAATTTTTGACTAGGTAATCTAAAAATACCTCAGAATCATTTTACCCTAAATTTTTTCAAAATCAAGTACTATAAATAAAATAAAATTACTGACAATGAAGAAAATAATCAAACCAAATGAGGAATCGAATGATAGAAAAAAAAATTATGGGGAACTTTAAATTCACCCAACCAAACGCACCTTAGTGAAAAAGTTTTGTGATCTATGCAAAGGAAATAAAGTAATCTGAATATCAGATAATAGTAAATTAGATAACGTACTTTGTAAAACTATAAATTAATATGTATTTTTTTTTATCAAATATAAAATTGTAAAAATATATACCTTTCTTCGAAGAACGATAAAATCCTTGGCAAATTGAATATGTTAATATCGAAATCCAAATACTATTATGATAATATTGCAACAAAAATACTAGTTATAATTCGAACATTAATAGTTGATATTCGAATACCATTCTATGCAGAAGTCACATGCATTATATCATATGATTGTATTTAATGGATAATTATATGTACGCCTATTACTGATTTTGAAACTAACTACCCTATTCGAATAATTTATGTTAGGAAGTTGAATATTGTTATTATAAAATATTTAAAAATTGAAAGACAGAAGAGATATCCAATGTTCAGATAGCTTATGTAAGTATTCGAACATTTTTATTTACCATGGTACAAAAGGTTATGTATTTATCTTTTTCTATATATGTACATTATCTTCTAAGATATGCACCACACTTAGTAATAAAAGTAGTTAAATACCTTTATATTGGAATTCGAATTATCATTATCATCAGAACTTTTATTTCAATATTAGCGTATGCTGTAAGAATTAATATATAACTTCACATTAAGTCGTCAGTATAAATTCTCGTCCCCACTCATTCCTATCTAATGCAATGCGTTTTTTCAACTCCTGTTCTTTCATATCTTTTCAGATTGCTTTATTTCAAGTCTTTTTCGATTTTCCCTTGGCCTTGACATTTTTTACATCAGTCATAGTCTCCACTTTTCTAGTTAGAGCATCCATAAGTCTACGTCGAATGTGTCCAAACCAATGTAAACGATTTTCACTCATATTGTCTTTGATAGATGTCACTCTAACCACGGGAAAATGAAGACTAAATGGTTTTTATGAAATACTACTTGAACCTTAATGAAATAAATTTGTCACTGGTTATAGTGAATCATTTTAGATTCCATGAAAGCCAACCTTCCATATTCCCGAACTTCTGCTTCTGCAACATCTCAATTCTCTGTAGTCTTTTTCATCATCGTTTTCATTTGCATTGGAATACTTAGGCTGTGTATTCTCAATGATCGGGAAGTTTTAAGTATTTTATTCTTATGGTTATTGTTTTAGGTTTAGGGTTTTATTGAGGTTCGTTACTGCTAGAAAGGTGAATATTAAAGCATAAAAATGCTTTGATTATGGTCATTAGTGGTCAAACCTGGGCATGGTAGACCTAATACTAAGCCTACATCATATTAGAAAATAATGGTTGATTATTATTATTATTATTTCTTCGTTAAGTTCTATGAATTCTCTAACAAGTTAAGTATGTTTTCATATTGTTAATCAATTTTCAAGATCAATATCTTATAGAACAATAATCCAAAATTAAAATATTTCTTAGTTAGGAAATTGTTTGTAAATTAGAACTATATGAAGATTAAAATTGTTATAAAAGTACAAATTAAAATTTACAAATTAAATGTATAAATTAAGAATAAATTGAAAGAAAAATTAAAAAAATGATAAATTAAAAAATAAATATAAATTATTCCGAGTATGTAAGTCCATAAAGTCAAATAATACTCTATGAAGGTGAGAAGGTTTTGTTAGATTGAGCTAGATCGACGGAAAGTTTTCAATATTCAAAGATAGACATTTATTTTCTGAATTAATAATTAAAAACAAAACAAATAATAAAAATAATAATCAAATTAAAATAAAAATAAAATATAGTAAAAAAATCAATAAAAACTTGGTAGAGAGTCAATGTTAAGCAAATCGAATGGTAATACTTAAATGCTTTTGAGACAAGTAAAATTATTGATTTTCTAAATCAGACTGATGAAAAATTTTAGGTAAATCTTCAATATATAGGAGTATCGAAATTAATGAGAAGTAAAAGCAAATTTAAAACTATTTAGAATAGTTGGTATCTGATGGGGTAGTAATATTTTTTACATGTAATCGTACTCGTGAGCAAGCTTTATCTTTAGATGAAAATATTGGTGATCACAATAATTGGTGACTCCTTAAATTTGTGTTTAATTATGATAAAAAAAACATTTGTAAAAAAGTTAAAGTGATATATGTCAAAAATAAAACAAGTGAAAATCAATTTAAATTAGTTTGAAGTTTAGATATATACAACGTAACTATATAAACATTACAAAAAAAAGTCAAATCTAAGAAAAGACTAAAAAAACAAGAAATTATTTATAAAGATATGGTGTTATAAGATTTAAAAAACATATTGTCTCGTATAAAAATGATTGGAGGGGGAGAATACTTATCAATTGAAGTCATATATTGGTTTTTGAGTATGATGATAAGATTTGATAATTTTAAATATGATATGAATATACGACATGAAAACGACATGAATGTGATATTGATTAAAATTAAGTAAAAAAATTATATAAATATGATAAAAACTATTCATATTTTACATGATATAAACAAAATTTTACATGATACAAATACAAATTATAAATACAAATGTCAGAATTTTATATATATAAAAGATTATTATCTCATACACTGTTAGTAAAATTTTGACTCCACAAACGGAATTGAGATGATTATAAACATCTCACTTTATTTTTTAAATATTCTTAAAAGATTATGTATCATCATCTCAATCTTACTTATAAAATTAAAATATTTTACTAGTAGTGTTTGAGGTAATCATATATATATATATATATATATATATATATATATATATATATATTGTATGTTCATCAATCAAAATTATTGATACAGACTTACGAGTCCTTGTGGTTCTGGATGAATTGGTAGAACTACCGACACAATGGATCAAGGGAAGGGGATGAGTGGCGCCGCTGCTGCTGGTTGTATTGATCTCACAGAGAAGAGTCTTTCCCAAGGCAATATTGAGGCTTTGGAGAAGTGTTTGGAAGAGACCAAAGGAGACAACACCAAATGCATGGACAAGGTTCGAGCTTCAAGTCGTCATCGTCGCCGTCATCATCTCCTCCTTCAAGAAATTGTTTAAGATTACGGAGTGGTTTGTTGATTGATGTTTGAATGGATCGTCGGGAATAATCCATTCATCTTTTCCTCCGTGGAACAGTAATAATGTTGCTTTGTTGGAGTACATAAATAGAGAAACTTGTGTTTCAGATGGTTGTTTTGAAGTAATGTAAAATTTGTATTTAAATTTAAGGGAATATCACAGTCGAAACGAATCGAAATGATTTAGTATTAAATTTAATTTAAATAAAAAATTCAAAATTTAAAGTTTGACTTAAATTTAATTAAATTTAATTTTTAAAATTCAAATTCAACCTAACAAAATAATCAAATCATTTAAAAGTAAAGAGTAAGATGACTCGAGATTTTTCGAATTGCATAATTTGTTTAAATGATGCTAATATACAAATTGGTTACCAGTCCCATGTAACGAAATATGCATGAAATTATGAAGAAAAATTGCTAGGTTTATCAACCAGATTATGCTCTTGGTTTGTTGCAAAAATGGGTGAACGATCAGAGAAGACTGTGGGGTTGAGTTAGCCCTCTTTGGTAATTTCCCTGTTTGCCATTTACTTTACTCTCGACTTCTTATTGTTCTGTCTACAAAGAAGACATCTTCAATCCAAGCAACAATGTTGAAAGCTAGACCTTCTAACACTCTAGAGTAGCTCTCCAGGATTGCTTGCCCCACATCCTGCAACACAGAATTCCCATTAAGTACTTCAAGTAGACTTGAAAATTCTAAATACGACAAGATGATATGATACAAAATCGAAACGAAAAAAACACACAAGGAACACATTAGAATTGATAAAAATTGTATAAAAATATAACAAAAGTTAAGTTCATATGAAATTGTGTTTTATACTATATTAACACGATTTTATATATGATAAAAATACGAATTATATTTATGGAAAAATCCATTTTGACAACAAATGGCCCTAGCACTGAGTTTCAATGCTGCTAAATACAAAATGCAGAGATAGCCTTGCACTTACCCGATTGTATTGAATCTTGCATGTGTCCAAGGACGTCTGTGCGAGTTCAGGATACCTCTGCTTCAAGGCAAATAACAAGCTCTCTGCTCTTTCAGCCAGTAAATGATTTTTGTCACTTCGATCAACATCAGACATCAGGTCTTTCACCATTCCCCATGATGATTTTGAATGGCTTATGCATGCTTTTCGTCTCCATGTATACATTGAAGCTTCGACACGGTCTGCAAGCTCAAGTGCTTCATGCTCGGATGCTATGTTCAGACAGTCAAGCAGATGGTTAGGGGAGAATTTTTCTGCATTATACATGAAGCGGTAAATTGGGTCCCCAATGCTGGCTTTTCCGCTCTGTACATAGGAGTTTACGCATAGAATAGAAATAGAGTTAGAAATAAGAAATTTGTCTGAAATTTCAGCTACTATTAGCAGATTCTTACTGTAAATATGATCAGCAGAAGGACTAACCTTTGGAAGAGATGCAATGTATGAATCTGGAATTTCCAGTTCAGCAAGAACACTGCTGTTGATAGCCATGGCTGCCTTGTGAATTTGATTAGCACAGTCACGTTTGTGTCGCAATTGCTTCCTTGCTTTCTCAGAGAGACCAGTTGGAGGAACGCATGGCACTGGCACCCACCATTTCTCATCATTTCTCTGAACAACCCTTCGAAATGAGCCTGTGCGACTTGAATTTGAAGACATACTCCCTTGCTCCGCATACCAGAATTCTCTGTCCTGGAAGCTATCCAGGATTTCCTGTCAAACGTTGTGAGCTATCAGACAAGCCTTTTCAACAAGAAAAATTGTGGGTTTTCTCACTAAATCTTGTCTTACAATGAGCATTGCATCCAACTTTCTCAGTGCTGGAAGATTGATATAGATATCTGATCTTGGTCTGCTTTCCATTATCTAAACAATCAAAAGCACCATTTTAAAGCAGGCAAATATGACAAAACTCCATGAATGGAAATTTTGAGTATGGGTTATGAAATCTGACCTCAACAGTTGTTCCATTAAGCAAATTCTGTGACTTGGGAGTGAATTCCACAATGTAATCACAGACAGATAGAAGACAGTCCATTTCTCTCTTCCAAAGTGCCTTCTTTTCAGGGTTCAATGGCTCCAATCTCAGATTTTGTCCAAATACAGTCGCTGCAGAAATTAACAGAAGTAAGCAGCATTTCATAGAATTGAATGAAACTAAAACAAATTCATGTGTTTACCATAGAGATTGGTTATGGCATTTGAGATTGTAACAGCTGTGCAGACCCCTTTCCCACTTCCTGACATGTCTTCTCCCAGTAAAAGTTTTGCAAATCTTTCTTTCATCATTTCAAGTTCTATCAACATAATTTACACCAATTAGCAAGAAAAAACAAGATCGTTTAGAATGAAAAACATATAATTCTGCCAAGTATTTCACCTAAATCCAATGCTTCCAGATCATCAAGTTTTTCATCTGCATTACTTTTGCGCTGCTTTGTTCTAAGCCTGGTAAGAACAGCTTGACTTTGAGCCCCGGATCTTGTGGCTGACCAGTTAGAAGGGGAAGCTTCACTACACCACCTGTGATCATCAACATGGTCTGAAAATGCAGATGTCTCGGAGCAAGTCCGGCAATACACGAAAGAATCACTCGTCTGCGTTGAGCACCCTGGAGTTCCTTTAGTTGACTGATCATTCTGATCAGTAGAAGAAGGAGAAGGTTGAAAACCCAGATCATATATTTCATCAGAGTTCAACAAATTATCCATTTGAGCCTTATTACTCCTCTCAACTCTGCAAATAATCATAAAATTTGGTCAGTGGGGCTCAAGATTTAAGCACTTTTGAATCATAATCAAAGCAACATGGACCCGGCATTGGCTTAAACTGAATTATTCAAAGAAGAGAAAAGAAAAAGAAAAAGAATGGCCATCTTTCTTGCAGAAACAAAAAAGCAAAAGATGTTTACTCACAGTCACAGGTCGTTGTTGCTATCAGATTCAAAACATATAATTCACTGAAAATATGCAAAGTAAAGCCAATGTTTGATGATAAAGCAATGGTCTTTCTTAACATTCTTTTCCATTAATTTACCTTTAAAGGGAGTTGTAAAATATAGATTTGAATTCGAAACCGTTGAAGATAGCTAGCAATCTGAGGCCCGTTTGAAACAGTTCCCTCCTACTGCTGCTGTGACCTTTTCTTTCCAAAAGAAACACTTTCTTTTTGCATTTCCATGTCACCAGCTCACCATGATCATGAAAAAGGTCGAAAACAAGGGACCTTGGCAGTCCCGTTGCTGGATTTTCTTCTATTTTCCGATCAAACAAGAAAAACCCAGTTGCAAAAATGGCAGAAATTGGATTGAAGAAGAGAAAGAATGGGCTTGATTCTTTGGAAAAGTTGCAGACGCTTTCGGCTTCCTTTCGGTTGAATGAGTATTGGTTTCTGATAGGACATGCAGTGTGCCTTTGTTGTACATGAATATTTATGAAGACTTGACTTGAGCCTTATTTAATAAATTTTAAAATAAATAAATAAATAAAAATTAAATTTTTAATTCAGTGAAAAATACTTGAATCTAAGATACTAATGTTTTTTTAAAATATGGATCTGTTAACATGTCAGAGCTCATTATCAAAATTAATGAAAATTGCCTAAAATGAGCTGATTTAGCACGTTATGGGTAATGATATAATAGCATCATTATTTTTAATTATCTTGAATTTTACATAATATTTAAATGATTTTCCCAATTAATGTTGTGGACTGAGAGAAAATGATGTGGTTCAAACCTAAATTAGCAGTCATTAGCCATATATATTTCTGATGATGCAAGTCCAATACATGTGAAGAACAAGAAATCAGAAAGATGGTATCAAAGTAAAAAAAAAAGAAAGTGGGCATTGAGTTCGGTAAAAATTGAATATTTTGTTTTATGTTTAGGATATTGATATGAATTATATCATAATAATTTTTATATTTTACATGTATTTAATACAAAACAAACATAATATAAATATACGAATTATCAAATTATTCGGCTTTAAAACAATTTCATGAAATCACTTTCTTTTCATTGCCAAATTTAACTTGATTTTCCTGTAAAAGAAAATTGTTCCAAGTACTAGTATAGAATTGGGACATGGGGATTTTGCCTGCATATTATGGAAATTCAGTAGGGCCCCAGTCGTTGGCTTGGTCGGAGGTTAGCTTGGAAAGTATGCACCATTTCTGTTAAGCCCTCCGGGAATAATCCATGGGGTTTTATTCTTTGGTGAGTCAAACATAATAGAAAAATTAATGGATTGAGAGACGTGATTCCCATTTCTCTAAATTTTATGGCTTATTAGGCCTAATTAGGTGTTAAACTGGGAATGTCAAATGGTTTCCCTTTTTCCTTTTTATTAATAAAAATGCATTAACTTATGCAAAAAGGCAGTATATTGGAACTTGAAGCTCAATTCATTCATACAAAAAAAAATTCAATAAATTTGAAATTCAAATCTTAATATTTACTATTTTCTTTTTTATTATCCCACTTCAATCTCCAAAACCTAATAAAAAATCACTTGAAAATTCTTCAAATCATAGATTTCAGACCATGGTTTACAATCTTACATCAAATCACATACAGACAACTTTATTCTCCTTAATCATCCTTGTGCTCATTATTGGAACTCTTCTGTTAAAAGAGAAACAAGGATCTTCCCCATGGGAATTTATAAAGATTCTTATGGAGCTACAAAATTATCTTCTTGGTTCATTAGGCAGCAAAGCAAATCCTTGCATCTCTTTCTGCACTTATGTCTGCAAAAAGTAACATGATTTTAGGCTTCTTGGCAAGCTAAATAACAACAGAAACTAGGGGTCTAAGCATATGCTAACATGGGCAATGAATTTAAATCCAATCTTTATCAGTCCTTTGTCATCTTCAAGCTTTTATATTGGTTGTTTGCGTGAAATTGTTATTAATAATTGAATATTCAATAAGAGCAACATTTCACTATTTGGTCATTATATTGCTTTCCTACTAGTCCTCTCTACATTTTCCATCGCATCAGAAATTCTAGAAGATAAAGAAGAAATGAGGTAAAATATAAGTAAAAATGTCAAAAAAACCCTAAAAAAAAAATAGTTATAGCAATTGAGCCTCTGATATTTTTTCACAATCAATTGATCCCTTATATTTTAATTTTCACTCAATTTAACTTTTTCGTGGACTGAAACTGTTACGCCCGCACATGATTTCCACGTTGCCAAAAACATAACAGTTTCTATTACGAAGTGTATTTGATTGAGTACAAATTAAAATTTAATGGCTCAATTGCCTGCGAAAAAATGTTAGGAGCTCAATTGCTAATACCATTTTTTTTCCCAAAGGCTTTTTTGAACCTTTTGCCTAAAATATACTAGTAGTTTCCAAATGCAAATTTAGGTATCAGGGCAATGAAAATGTGGTTAAAAGCATATATTAGGGATAAATAAGCAAAATATGTTACATGGTTTCGCCAACAAATCCATTGTCTTTGAAGAATTCCTTGTCCATGATTCTAAACTTGATTTGAGTCAAGTTTTCCCATTCTGACTGCGCAAGATCGAATTTGAATTTTCTCTTACAAAATACTTTTTCATTTTTACCGGCATCATAAAGCACAAGTATCATGTTTCAATCAAAAACCCCAGAAAAGAATATAATTAGTAATTTCAGGGTAGCAGTAGACTAGAAATTAAATAGAAAAATGAACCTGATGATACTTTGCTTCTGTATCACTGAGTCCCACATTGTAATACAACATAGTAGGCTGGTGTTCCTATGGCCAAATGATAAAAAACAAACTGTTAATTAAAAGATTGAAATAAAGAACATGATAAAAAACATGTTTAATTTTATAACTAGGAGACAGACACAGAGAGAGAGAGATACCAATAAGATTAGTATGTCTAATGTCTTTGGCTCCTGTGACATGAACTTAGGCCCCGTTTGGTATTATGAAAGTAAACACTTTGCGCTGCAATTTAATTGGGCGCAAAGTGATTACAACGTTTGTTATCAAGAAAGTTGGAAGTAAAGTGATTGCAACTGCAATCACTTTACATCCAAAAGCTGCAAAGTGATTGTAGTCCAAAGAGGCTGTAATCACTTTGCGGCCTTGGCTGCAAAGTTAATTTTACTCAATTTTACCCAAATTACCCTTTTACAAAAAACACAAAAATACTTTTATGGATGTTATAGGTAATTATCATACATAAAAAATATTTTATAAGGACTAAAATAAATTATTATGACATTATTTAAAAATAATAGATGAATTAAAATTTAAATTAATAATACATGAATTTGTAAATTAATAAATTTGTAAATTTAAATTAATAAATGAATTTGTAATAATTTACTCATTAAAATTTAAATTAATAATTATGAAAATTTAAAATTACAAATAATGAGTAATATTAATAATATAATTTTATATCATTTATATTTTCATTTTAATTAATTTTTTCATTGCATTAAAATCATTTTTTATAGTTATGGGTATTTTTGGAATTTGACACAACTTTCCCAGCAAAGTGAATGCATACCAAACGCTGTAAAGTTACTTTCCCTGCAATTTAAACATAACTTTACATTGCATACCAAACACTGCAAAGTTACTTTCTCAGTAATCACTTTCCCAGCAATCACTTTCCTAGCAATCACTTTACGCTGCAATCACTTTCCCTCTAAGATACCAAACGGCCCCTTAAAGTATTCCTTCTTTCAAGTGTGAGATTGTCTGCAGATAAAAACAGGTGCAAACTTGGTTTCTGTATTGATGTTTCAGTAATTAAGAAAAGGAACAAGACTACAAGAGATTGTGGTTATTAAGAAGGATTTATGATGTGATTAAGATAGGAAAGTTAATGCAATCAGTTCTAGAAATTCATTTAATACAACATTTACTCCAATTTTAATGTGTCAATTGGAAGATATGTTTAGCCATTAATTCAACACTTCAACCTCCCAAGCAGAATTCAATGTTCTGTTAATGTTCCATTTTAATCTAATTCGAGTATGGAAAATGTTTTGTATACTGAAAATGAAATAGTTTGATACAGCTCATCAATATGATTTTTAAATCCAAATAGGTCTTGCTTGGACTCATCATAGATTGATGCTTATTTTAAAGAGTAAGGAGCTTAGGTTAGTCTTTGTTTGGTATGGCTTTCCTCGAGGAAAAAGCAGAGCAAACTCTTAAACCGAAGCAGATTAGCATTTAGCAAGCATGCTTCTATTAAGTACCATTATGTTCTTTGATTCCAGAAGTAACATTCAAAGAATCTCAGAAATATTGCAGAAAAGTAACGTCCCTAAACTCTCATGAAATCACAATAACACTCTCGCCATAACTGGCTACGGAGCTTAACCACCACCAAACTTAAGGGAAATATGACACTTGTTCCTGCTTAAATTCAGTTCGAGATTCAGAACATGAACATTAATTTTGTCCCAATAATGTACTTCAGAAAATAAAACGAAATGAGAAGGTAAAGAACTCTAGTAGTATAACAGAAATATCTCAGATTCCAAAAAACACCCTCAATTTTTACAAGTTATAAACTTTTAAAATACACGTTCAACTTTAAAATAAATTGCATTCAAGGAGAGGATATCAATTGGTTTACCTGCTGGTTAAAAAATCAGTTGACAGAATGTACAGAAGAATAATTGGATTCACTGCTTAGCCAACTCTTTTTTTTCATCTAGGCATTCTTTATCCACCAATCTTCTCAGCCTCTCTGCATCTTCCCCTCTAACCTCCTCTGCATATAGGTCTGATAAAATCATGTAATACTTAGTACTATTTTGGGGGTCCAAGGTAGCAAGCTGATCAACAACAAACTCTACAATCTCAATTGGCCCAGGCGTTAATCTACAACCAGCAAGAAGAGCTCCCCAGATTCTTTTATCTGGCTCCATCGGCATTTTCTTCACGAAATCTAGTGCTTGTTCAATATTACCTTGGCGACCGAGTAAATCAACCATGCATGCATAGTGTGCAAGTTTTGGAGTAATGCCATACTTCTCTTTCATGGAATAAAACCAGTTCCAACCCTCATATTCTAGCCCACAATGACTACAAGCAGATAAAACAGAAAGAAAAATGATATCATTGGGCTTTATCCCACAATCCAACATATTTGAGAACGTCTCAAGAGCCTCAATT
This sequence comes from Firmiana major, assembly GCA_033439115.1. NCBI lineage: Eukaryota > Viridiplantae > Streptophyta > Magnoliopsida > Malvales > Malvaceae > Firmiana > Firmiana major. Next base: position 2,300,997 of record CM065908.1, on the reverse strand, counting down.
CCATAACCATTCAATCCATACCCATTTATCAATGAACTCCAACAAATGAGATCTTTGGTAGGAACTTCATTAAAAAGAGCCTCTCCTTCCTTAACCCTTCCAGATCTGCAGTAAAAATCTATCAAGGCTGAAGATAAATATACATTCCTTGAGTAACCAACCTTTGCTATGAAAGCATGGATGCTTTCACCAAGTTCATGAGATGCTTCTTGAGACGCCATCAAAGAACACATTTGCAATAGACTAACTAAACTGAACTCATTAGGTTTCATGTTCATACATAACATCTGTGTAAATGTACCCACAGCAAAAAAAGGTAACCTGCTTTGGGTGTAAGCTGAGATCATTGCATTCCAAGCAATGACGTCTTTACTGCCAATGTGATCAAAGACATTCCTGGCTGAACCTACCATGCCAAACGTAGCATACATCTGCAAAAGAGCAGTTGCAATTGAAACGAAAGCCAAGAACCCACTTTTCATAACATAGCAATGGAATGCTGATCCAATTTTACTCTCTCCAGATTGTAACACCGCCTTAATCATATCCCGGACAACAAATTCATCTGGAGCAAAGAAAGACAACCGCTTCATCTCTGAAAAAACATTAACTGCTTTTATTCCACATTCATTCTCAATATAACCACGAATCAAATTCCTCCAAGAAACCAAGTCCTTCTTCAACATTTCATCAAAAATACGAGTCGCAGTCTCAAGATCCCTACATTTTGCATACATATCAACCAATGAATTCTGAACGCTAGTAACATGATAAAACATTCTTCTTATAGTAAAACCGTGTATTTCTCTACCTAACCGGAGAGTGCCAAGATTAGCACAAGCAGGCAGAATGCAGACAATACTGACATGATTAGCTTCCAACCCAAAAAACCCCATTCTTCTAAACAACTCAAGAGCCTCTACATAATCCCCATTCTTAACACATGCAGCAACCATAGCACTCCATAAAACAACATCTTTATTGGGTATTTGATGAAACAAACTCCAGCAAATTCCCATACCATAAACGGAATACGACCAAATAAGAGCAGTTAAGACCGAGGGCTCTGATTCAAACCCCATTTTGACCACCAACCCATGAACCATCATTATCAAGACATCCCAATTTAAAGCGTCGAAGGCTTTTATTAAGCTTAAAATTGTAACATAGTTTGGCCTCTGATTACTCATCAGCATTAGCGTTTTCTTGAACAGGCAAATAGCTTCCTCTGGCTGGCCTTGCCTTACCAACTTGGATAACTTGGAGGTCCATGATACTATTTCATAATCTTTTTCAGCATAAGAGTCAATTGGGTCCACGTGATTTGAACTCCGATGGAATGAAGTCGCGTAGTGTGATGAAGCAATGGAGATTCTCGTAGGAAAGTTTCTGTCTCTATTTCTATGGGTAATTTCTGCAAATAGCTTTCGGGCGTTGCGAAATAGAGAATTCATGCATGCCAACCGATAAACGAAATAGTTTTGAATTCGCATAGGCTTGGTAAGGTTACAACCATTTTAGTCTCTTCTCATCTGATTTTGCTTACGGCCCAAGAAGAGAGGAATATGATAACCCAAAGAAAAGAAGAACTTAAACCTACTAAAAAAAGAAAGCCCACAAGGCCGATGAGTGTTGCATGTCCTAATAAATTGAATTTCCTTTACACTTTGAGTCCTAAGCCATTCAGCAGCACAGTTAGATTCATATTTACATCACAGCATATTCAGGCATGGAGAAAGCCAAATATTAAGTAGATGAAATCTGGGTTAATGTAAAGAGAACAACAAATGGAATAGAAACTGCATGATCATGAAATAAAATAATTTGTTAAATTCAAAGCTAAAGCCTTCAAACTGGTACAAGGTAGTAACAACACATTTCCTACTTGAGCCTATTAATTAAGAGCATGGGTACAATGGTTGATTAGAAATGATTTTACTATACTGCATTTGCATGGTACCCGACTAGCAACAAGTCAGCCTACCGAATCCAGAAATCCTACAAATTAATACAAATTGATCATTAGTTTCTGATGTGGCTTCTCGTCATCACCTGGTTGCAACTCTTTGTAGTGCTTGTTTGATCATCCCTGCAGGCGCAATTGCTGCTCCTCGAAACTTAATAAAGAAACAATGAAACAGGTTATTCTCAAGAATGGAACAATGAAAACAGTGGAATCTGTTAGAAAGAGCCTTGTCATACGAACCTTGGATATAAGGGTTACAATGAGAACACCTTCAAGAGTAGATGATTGAACGGTGTGGGCATCCAAGTGTAGGTTGTTTAGAGCATCCATGATATCCAGCAACAGGAATTCCCTGGAAGGGCATCTTATTTCAATTATAACCTCCAGTTCTTTTATGCTTACTTTCACATCTGATGTAATCATGCCATCTTTTGGAATAACCAGGTTTAGTTCCGAGCCAGATTCATGGCTTTCATCAATGTCACAGGCCTTCCTCTTGTTTATCCAGGATTTCTTGACATTGTCAACCTTCCTGTTTTCATAATTACCTGATGTTTGCTCCACCACATCCATGGAATTCCTTAGAGATCTTGCCTCTAAATCCACTGAGTCCACGCAAGATTCCAACTGCTCTAACCTTGCTTGTAGCTCTCTCACGTACTTAATTGTATCCTGAAGAATTGATGCCTTGTCAATCTGCAAAAAAAAAAACTATCTAGTGTATTAACAGAACGAATTAAAAGAGTTAAAATTCGTAAAGTATACATTTTCAAAGTAAATTGCTTCTGATTTTTGCACTTAGAACTTCAGAAAAAATTTGCATAATAGAGATATGCACATGCATATATACAGAAAGTATGAATTTAGGCCACAGTGGATATAACCTCACTGATAGAAGGAACCATTGATTTCAGGACCAGAAATTTCTCGTCCTCGCTCCTTTTTTCTGGTAAAATGCATGCTCTGTCATCATCAACCTTATCCAATTTCCCAAGGCAATGTGTTCCACCATTTTCCTTCTGAGACATAAGAGAACTACTGCCATGCATTAGAGGAACAGCAAATAGAGTTTTTTTAAAAATGTTCTGTTGTACCCTTGGTCTATGAGAATTTGGCATTCCTCCTTTCTTCCAACTGATAAAACTAGATGAGCCACAAGTTTGAAAACCTTGGCTTTCAATCAACCAATTTGAAGTTCCCAGAATAGCACAAACAGTTCTTTTATAGTGCAAGTCATCGCCAACTTCAAGATCCAAAGAGCTTAGTTTTGTGTGATCGCCTTCTTGAAAATCTTTAAAATGAGAATGGCTTATACTTCCCCAGTTGGGGGAAGAGATAGCAGCTTTTTCTTGAATACTAAATTCATCATCCATGAAATGCCAACTTTGAACTTGAGAAGCAACACCATTCACATCTTCAAGCATGAATAAGTCTTGCATTGGGTGATTTTGTTCACATCCATTTGAACACTCATCAGAGGAACCAATGTTGAAATCTTCATTGATATTTTCATTTAACTCATTAAATTTCTCCTGATCAAATTTAATTTCTTCTGTAGGGGAATAGAGGTTCTCCAGGTCCAACAAATCCACTATCTCGGGGTCGACCTTGGCACATACAGGATCTCTGTCATCATCTGCATTATGAGGAGCAGAAGAAGATTTCTCAGAGCAAACAGGCTTTGAGAAGTCCAGCAAGGAAGCTTTAATATGCTGAAGGAGATTAGGATCCTCCGGAACCTTGAGAATTAACAATATCATAATTGCTTATTCCTTCATAAGTTTTATGGCTACAACTTTATATAACGAGCTGAAATCATCCAACCTAGGTCCAAAAAAAGAACTTACCAGTTCAGTTACACCCAGCTCAATCAAACCTCCAAGATAGGGAAAACATACCACAGTCTGAAGAGCATAAGTAATAACCAATATGAACATTAATGTCAAGGTAATAAGGGAATGACAGCCTGCAGATTTTTCTGAGAACATATCTGCATAGGATGATCAGACGGCTAATTTTACGACAAGTCACAAGGAGAGATCATCTTACCTGAATAGATGCACTCTATGGGCAAAGATGGGCATCAAGTCATGGAAAAACAAGGTCAAACGTAAACAATATCAGTCAATTGGTTTTTGATGCAATTGGGAATATTGTTCTAGTTTAAAATGGCATAACAACACTCAAGCCAAGAGAAAAACCAACCTTTGCAAGCAAAGAGCGAGAGAACATTTTACTATCTGCATCCTGAGCATTGCACAACCATATGGTTTCACCATTTGCTAATGCTCTTCCTGGCAAACTATGCAACAATGTAAAAGGAGAACGTTTATAGTATTAAAGGGAAACATCATTTGAAGACCTAAAATAGTAAAAATTGCAATGAGAGGCAGACAATATGGAAAGTTTTAGATATTACACAATAGAGATTTATTACCCTTGTCCAGGATTGAATACAAAGGACATGCAAACCAAGTAATACCACTCTGCATCAGACAGATCTTCTGGAGATAATGCAGAAGAAGGCCTCTTAGTTTGGTCAGTTTCACCTTCCAGCAAAGATTCATAAAGTTGTCTCAGTTGCTCACTCCTCTGCAAACCTATTTTATCAGCTTTGACTAGCTCCATTGCTTGAACAGTCTTCCTAGTCTTGATGTCTCCATTGTAGTACCCATCACCCCATTGAAGTACCCTAGTGATTGTTATTTGTTAATCAAGCAATATCATCAGTTAAAAGGGAGACTTACTAAATCTGATCTCTCCAGATTCCATACCAGCTCCATTAAACTCTATACGGAACAACTAGCTCATAATGGCAGCAATAGAAGGAAAACCAGTTTTGGTAAGTTTAGCCTAAAAGGAAAGTTCCCATTTAAGACAATCTAAGTTAAAGACAGAAGTATTCACTTGCATTGGATTCCAAAAACATATTTATAGCTAAAAATTGGAATAAATTTGAAGAATACAAATTATCAGTAGGAAGAAATGCTAACTATACCCTTGTTGTCCTGACAGCGACCAGAAAATTGCATAGCTCCATTGTATACTCCTAACAGTCACTGCAAGCTGTTTCCTTAAGTCTTCTGGCACCCCTTTATGGTTCAAAACCACATTAGCCATTGACAAAACCAGCAATGACTGAATTCAACTTACCGAAGGTGGAAAACCCATCAACAACAAAGTCAACCCAGGCTTTCTCAGATGAAGATATCTGCTTTCAGCAGGGTGTTAAAACAGAAAAAAGCAGTGATACTCAGTTAAGAAATTAATCACAGTTCTCTAGCCAACTTGACATATATCATCAGGTTAGAGGAGAGATATTACAACTCAAAACTCAGAACAAGACAAGACCAAAGACGAATTTGGAACTTAATATTTGGCTTTTTGGGTTTGGAGTGTCCAACTAAAGAATTAAGAATGCCACTGAACTTAATGAAAAGAATGTACAGTTCAATATAATAGCACGAACTAAAAGGCATAGAAATTGTCAAAAATCCTCCCGATGCGATCAGTCCTTTCCATTCGTTTCACTTAAATTATACTGCTGCGTTGAAAAGCTTCTTTTTTTTCTCAAAAGCATTTATTTATTAGTAACTAAATCTATTCATTATATACATAACCAAAACTAGATTAAGTGATTATCATTTTTTTTTTAGAGTTTAGATTTAAAGTTAGATTTCTCATTTTCCCTCTATCTCGTATGAAAATTTTTTTATATATTTTTATATCAATTGTTACATTATTTTTATTTTTTCCTATAAAATCGATTTTATTGATGCGGACAACACTCACATTTTTATTTTTGATATAAATCACGAAAAAATTTTGTATTATATTCTATATGAAATTAATTTTTACTCGTATTACGTGATTAATGTTGATTTAAGCAGATTTAACCTTATAAGAATTCAATCTAACTCTTTGTTAACAACCACACTTTTACATCTAACAATTTTGATTCTTTTATTGGACATAAAATTGAAAGCAGTATATCTATTTTCTTTTGAAATGCATAATGTTACACTTCAAATTAAAACATGTTTCAATTATGTATATACACCGAAAAATCTTATTTACAATTAAAGCATATAAAATATTAATTAATTAGTAGACACCATCACATTGACAATTCAAGATGATAATTTTTTTAGGAATACCTTAAAATCTAAAATTTTAATAATTTCACAAGACTTAGATGTAACCATGTAGGCATCAAAATTCTTTATTTTATCAGAAGTCAAAATTATAAAAAATAGTATCAGTCGGAGTCAAAATGAAAAATATAACGCGTCTAAAATTTAAATTTTTGTTATTTATGATTACTTAAAATTAATTATTGATTTTTTAAAAAAATTAAAAATATCACCCTTAATTTAATTTATTTTTTTGAATTTTCATAATATATAAAGATAATTACTTTATATACCGTCAATGAAATTTTTTTTATTCTATAAACGGAGTTGATTACATATATTTTTTTTAAATATTAAAAAATAAAAAATAAATAAAATAAGACATGTGTAATTATCTTAATCTTACTTGTTAAATTAAAAAATTTCACTGATAATAAATAGGATAATTATTGATATATTAATAAATGATCATGTTAAATAAGATTAGGCATTCATTGTATCGTAATTCATAGAAATAGTATACTCGAGAATAATAAAAAGTCTTTAATGAGATTTAAATTCAAGATTAATTGTTTATATGGATGCAAATTGATTTGTTGCTAATTCATAAGCACATATAAGGACTTTACAAGGAAAAAATATTGTAGACGAAGGCGAAGAATGGTAGGTGAGGTGTGTTAAAGGCAAGAGAGACAGAAGAAAGGGCGATGGGTGCAGGCTTTAATGGGAGAACTGGTTGAATTGATGAATGTGAAGGTGATAGAAAGAAATCCATTATTGAAGGAGTGGCCCAGATGTTTCGTCTCTTCACTTCACTTTCGTATTTCTCAGCATAATTTCTCGATAATTTCTCGATACACAGTAGTACACGTAATCTCTAGCTAGCTAGTCTTTCTTTCATTGTTTTCACCCTTTTTTTTAAATGATTTACCTACTTTTACTATAAGCTTATCCAATAAACAATTAACCATATTTGATTTGATTAGATTAAAAGTAGAGATGATAATTTTTATTATGATATAAAAAATATGAAAATAATATAGATTAAAATTTGATAAAAATTTATAAAAAAATTATTGGTAATTTGTATATTTTACATGTGTTGTGTATGATAAAAAAATAATAAAAATAAAAAATAAAAGTGCGTCACGTGACGTACGAAGAAAATAAGTAGTAGATCGGGTTTATCATCTTGAAAACAGTATTACGGGAGATATAAATTATGCAGTTTGGATAATTTTATCTTTAAATATTTTTTATTTTACAAGACCCGAAAAATAATAAAAAATACTCACTTAGTGGATAATTATGTAATTAAAAGTGAAATTAATTTCTATAAATAGGGGTCAGGTATGATTTATGACACTAAATCTTTATTTTCTCTATAAAAACTCTATCAAAATTTTTTTTTGATTGTTTGACAACAACATGAAACGAAATATATATATATATACACATAAAATCTTAGTTTTTATTAAAAGTATATAATTTAAGCTATTTGAGGAAATTTCATTTAATAATTATCTGAATTTAATTTATTTATTTTTTAATTCAATTCAAATATGAAAATGAATTTAAATTAAATTTAAATATTTTAATATTCCTAAAAGTTTTATTCAATTTGTACAGGTTCATGTGCTCGAACTCAAATATATATGTCAAAAATTTGGGATGGAAAATTACAAAGAAATGAGACGTAATTTGCAATTGCACGCATGTATGTGTCTAGCTTTGCAGGGGAACCAAACTGGTTTCCCTTGGAATCTTGCTTTCGGCCGGTTTTCTCTTCAATAAAGACAGGTTTCGCGGAACGCTTTTGACGTTGTGGTCGTGGGGTTTCGTTTTGCCCCTGTTATTTTGTTTTGCCTTTCTTTTAGTTTTCTTGCTTGCACAACAAACCAAACCATACCAGACCATGCCGAGAGAAAAACTTATGGTGAGTTACTCACCCATTGGACTGGTGCGGCACTGTGTTCTCACCGTACTGTATTTCTAAATTTTTATTTTTATATAATATTTTTAATAATAATTTTCTTTTTTATTATATTTTACAATTGTATTTAAATACATTACTATTTCACATCAATTTCATCACAATTGATATTTTAATCTCATCGAAATCAATCTAACAATTTATCAAAACTAAACCTTAGTAATTATATGTATAATTGAAAACTTGGACTTATAAACAATTTAATACTATTTTTAATTTCTGAATAATCAAATTTTTCATGAATAATTTGTTCACGAGCTATGTTTAGTCTCACCCATAAAACTATTATTCTGAACTAAAAATGTAAATGGGTACCATTTAAATAGATACCCGAGATTATCCGTCTGATTTAGTCAGGTTCAAATATCTTGGGTTTTAATAAGATTAGAATAGTAATTTCCCCATCTATATCTGATTTAGGTAGTATTCTTAAAATGCCCTAAACTTGAAACAAATTAGCTTTTTATTAAATATATTTGTGTTTATTATTAAATTATTTTTGCTTGTAGTTTTATAAACATATTTGTATGTATATCAAGTTGTTCGTTGAACTACTAAATTTTATTGAATTATAATGGAACTTGTATGTTCTTGTTTAATTATATATTTGAATTAATAGAAAATTAGATATTGGAATACCTGATTTCTTTTAGGAGTTTGGATTTGAGTTCGAGTCAATTAACGAGTTTGTCAAAATTTTAGTTGAATGATCGAGTAATTATATGTGTTCGGGTAATAAATGAATAATATAAAATTTATTATGGTAGAATTTGGGTAGTGCATTTAAAAAATAATTGAATAATTATAGGGTTCAATTCTCTAGTCAATAAATTGGGGGTTGGGGTCTTTTCAAACCCAAAAGTTCATTTAATTTTTAAGTGGAATGGTATAGAAATGATAACTATGTCAAACAGATTTAGAGATTTAGGTTTAAAAATCAAAACCTCACAAAAATTTTGAGTCAGGTTTGGGTTAACCATTTTAATTTTTGGCTTAATCCGATAATTATAATTTTTTTACTATTTTTATACTAATTTATTTTTTAATTGTTTTTGAGTCTTGTAATTTTTTTTAGATTTTAGTTTAAAATTCTCATGTTTCTTCTAAATTTTTTGCAAAAATTTATTTTAACATATTATGTTATACAAATTAATTTTTTATATTATATTATAATTTTTAAAAATGAATAATATTTGAACAAATTCTATTTATTATATATAAAAATAAATTTAGATAAAAATTTATTTCCGAAGAATTGAACAGGATCAGACTTAGACTCACCATATATTTTTTAATAGTTAACACTCTGTCTAAGCTAGATTCCATTTGATCTCAACACAAAGATCTCTATCAAACCTAATTACGGACAAAGATTTTCTTGAATTTGATTTGAACTAATTTAAAATATTTTATAGCATTTATTACAAAACAAATTTTTTAAATTCGACAAAATAATGACTCATTTAACTCATCAATACGGGTAGATGAATCATGAGTTAATAAAATTTATCAATAAATAAATAAAATTTTTAAAATATAATTACTATTTTACTATTAATAATAATTCTTTTTTATTTTATTTAAAAATATATATTTTTAATATTTTCCCGTTCATGAAAATTACCACAATCCACACCACTCTTTATTTTTATTTTTTTCTTTTTAATCATTAAAGCAAGGATTCTGGATATCAAGCCTGAATCTGATAATACTTCTGAGTTCCTACTCGCTTTTACGGGAAAAATAAAAAGCTTTTAAAGAAAAAGAAATAAACAAACATGTCAATCGATTGACAAGATTGCATGGCCCGCTGTATAAACTGTCACATCACATCGATCACATGCCAGCTGCATAAAAATTGACGAATGAACAGTAGTACTGGATAATTATATATATTGGTAATTAATTCTATCGTGATTGACATTATATTTTAAATAAATGTTTGTGTTTTGAGGGCTATGGTAGAATAATTAATGGACATGCGACATTAAAGATTAATTTCCAAATGGAGAACAATTGCTGCCTTTAGTTAAACGATGTCTGCTACTATTTATTATTAAGAAGAGACAAACCCAATCCTCCCGAAATGTAATCCTTTGGAAGAGATTACATTTCAGATTAAATGGCTTAATCATTGATAATTATTTTTAATTTATTTAAGAGGGAAAATTAAAGAAGTAAACAAATAAATCTACTCATAAATCATTAGAATTTGATCTAATAATTGTTTAAATTTATCTTATTTATTTTTGAGTTGAGATTAATTATTTTAATATCCAACTTAAATAGTTTATGAACATAATTATATTTTTTTAATGGATTATTATCAAATACATTGTCAATTAAATTTTTAAACTTCAAAGTACGGTTAACATGAATACAGATGTCACATTTTATTTTTTATTTTTTAATGTTCTTAAAAGAATATGTATCATTATCTTAATTATACTTGTGAAGTCTAAAAAGTTCATTAAAAATGTATTTATTGGCTTACTCACTAACTTAGATTTTGTTTTTCGATTCAAAGTTCTTTTACACTACTTATCATAATGATTAAACAATAATCTAATAAAACAATTGTACAAAAAGTAAAATAAGAATGTAGAGAAGAAAATATATATACAAGTATTTTCTTAAACTTCGACACCCTTACATATGCCTTCTCACTTGAGCAGCTTTCAATGGCTTGCTAAATTCACTATGAATTTTGGACTTTAAAACTCTCCCTTTTGCATGCTCAAAGAAAAAAAATTCCCTTTCTCTAAGACTCAAGGATAACCTTACAATATCTCTTTTTTCATAGGTTCAATAACCATTTCCTTTCTTCTAGATCAAAGAAAAACCTTTAACAAAGTCTCTTTTTTATGGCTTAAGAAGAAAAGCTTAGCACTATCCAATCCTCTCTTACAATTTAGCTCTTAAGGCTTCACTCCTATTAAAAATATTGGATGTGTTTACAAGTGTATTCTAAAGACCTCTACAAAGTAGAATGAATACAAGTTTAACACTAAAAATAAATTACAACGTAAACTAAAGATTTGTATAATGAAATTTTGTCTCATTTCTTCTTTTTTCTTACTTGAAGCTTGTTATGAATATAACAAATGATGTGGAATTGTAACTCTCTCTTGTTGACTTTTTTGCTTTATCCTTTTATAATCCCTCATGAATTCATGGTCGTTGATGAACTATATTTAAATTTCATTTTGTTGGTATATTCAGATGTTCGATTGTTAGGTGCAGCCAGACTGGAGGCCATCGATACATTCTTTTTGCATATCGATACTTCATGAGAAATTTTTGTATAAAACAAACTTGTATCGATACTATACCCTAGCATATCGATGCCAGCACAGAATATGAAACTTTTATTTCATGGTAATGATGATGTATTGATACACTCATTAGACTCGTCAATATTTAAATGAAAAGTCAATATAGATTCAAAGTGTATCAATATTTTCAGACAATCAGCTTACTATATTTGCATTTAATGTAGGAAGAACTCTCAGACTAAAACATAAAACATATATAAATAAATCAATCATTAAAATCAAAGGCACAGTTGAGTTCTTGTTTATTCTTTAAATATCTAACATGATTTCATATGATTCATTTTTCATTAGAGGTTTGTGAATCATGATATTAATTTAAATTATATTCTTCTTAAATTTAATGAAAATTCATATCAAAATTCTTAATATTTTAAAGTCAATAGTCTTGGATAATAATCCTTTTTAATATTTTTAAATATTTTATTGTTAATTTATCATTATACAATCATAGTATATGATTAAAAATGATAAATCGAGTCTATCACATAAAGTTCAAGTTTATTGAATCAAACTCGAATAATTCGAGTATTTTTTTGAGTCATACTTGAATTTTAAAAAATTAAATTCAATCAAAGTTGAATCAAATTTCAAGATTTGAGTTTTTGGATCAAGTAGTTCAAACTTATTATTGAGTTATTTTCATTTAACTCAATTACAACCCAGTGAATAATATGATATTATTAGTTCTTATTTTAAATTTTTTATAAAAAAAATTGTAAAATGAAAAAAAAAGGTTAAATTTTAAACTTACTAAAAATTATCTTAAATAAATAGAATGAATTTCACTCCATTCTTGATCATCAAATATTTATAGTAAAATATAAGCAATATTTTTAAAACTATTTTTTTAGAATAATAATATTATAAAAACCCAAATAAAAATGATTTTATTGGAGAATATTGTAATTTTAAAAACTTAGATTCTGTTTCTGATAAGCAGGGCGAGTGGACGGCTAGTGCAGAGTCATTGATGAAGGGAGGAATGGATACATGTGATTGATGATGGGGATTCTTACTTTTAAAAAAGAAATTAGTCCGACTGAACGAGAAAAGCATCATGCATGATGCATGTGATGGCGAATGATGATCTGGTTTCTCGAAATATTCAAGCATGTGTTGTGAAGCCTGACTATATGGGTGTGATTTAAACTCACCAATCATGATGATTCCCATGAGAATCTAATAATTTAGTCTCAATAAAGTGGTGAAAGACACCATTCGATAAATCTACTAGGCCACTATTACTTTGGTCATTACCTTTAATATTCTTTTTACCACATTTGTTATAAACAAAAAGTATTAGTAAAATCTTGGTCGTTATTTGTAAAAGGTTTTATGTTTATATACCCTCATGTATGACATTTATTAGATTTAGTAATTTATATTTATAATTTGTATTTATATTATATAAAATATATAAATTTAGTGTTAAAATATGTATCGATGTAGATAACATAAAATTTTATTTTTTTAGTTTCTATCATATTTATATACAAAATTTATCGAACTTTAATTTATATCATTTTTGTGTCTTTTGTTCGTATCATATATTTATATCGTGTCTAGAATTATCAAGTCTAATATTTATTCATGGCTAATCAATTACAAAGGAATAATAGTTCGACAAAACAAATGTATATCTTCAATGTTTCATCGCATGTAAATTAGTTCATAAATTTTTATTTTATTATGAATAAAATTCAAAATTTTCAAAATCTTCAAATTAAGTCTAAATTTATTGAACAATTCTAATTACCGTTTTGACATCTTACTTGACAATTGACATGAATATATTTGTGACTTGCCACATAGGATGTTACACGTGCAATACAAATGAAAGTTAATGCTAATTAATATATTTAAACTTAATTATATTGCTTTGAAAAGCTAGAGGGTTATTTAGAGTAAAATAAAAATTTATAAAATGATTCATTTGCGATGAAATTTTAATGATTTACTCATTTTATGCAAAAAAAAAAAAGATATGTCTAACTATTAAATCATTAGATATCGCTTCATTGATAAATAAAGGTAAAAAATATGCCGTCGGAGAATGTTAATAAATTTTTTAATTTATATTGATTACTTTTAATATGTTTTTTTATCACATTCGTTATAAACAAAAAGGTACTTAGTAAATTCAGGGATTAGTTTCGTTAGTTAATATAATTTCTTAAAATATTTTTAGTATTTATGCAATTTAATTTTAATATTTATAATTTTTTATTTATTTCAAATTAATATTTTTAAAATTAATAGTAAATTGTGAAAAAGAACATCAAATTAAATATAAATAATTCCATGCTTGGGTAAAATTATTATTTTCATTAACCAATTTGTGTAATTTATAAAATAATACTCAAATAAGAATTTTAATTTTATTCAAAAATAAAAATAAATTTATGATATTATATATATATATAAATAAGGTAGCCTTCAAGCTCATTCTATGCTTCTTTCTTCACTAAAGTTTGGCTATGAAAACTAATTAAGAGTAGCTTATGGGCAAGAAAATATGTATGTCCATAGTAAAAACGCTAAAAACACTGAATTGAGCATATACTTTATTTAATAACTTTTTGAGTTTGAACAATTCACTAATAATTTTATTTATTTATTTTTTTTTACAAAAAAAAAGTTGTTCTATAAGAATAAAAAAAGAAAATGCATGTATTAAAATTTAAATTTTAAATATATAAAAATGACAATTCTTAGTACGAATGAGCAATTGGATTTATTTACATTTATAAGTCAATGGGCTTGAGGGCACCCATTTGATTCTGTCCAAAGCCCATTCCGGTAAAAAAAAACGAAGGGACTATGCCATTTTATCAGCCACGCGTGAAGCAACGAGTGGTCTGTCATATTTCACTCGTTCTTTCACCTAAAAGCCTGTCACTTTATTTATTTTTTCTGCTTGATTTCAGCTGAGAATTTCGAATTTGGTTTAATATTAAATTTATTTATTTTAAATTAATTTTAAACTTGAATAAATAAAATGAATTGAATTTGAATATTTTAATGTTTATTTTACACAACATGTTATCTTAATAAAAAATTTTAATATATTTTTAATAATTATAAGTTTTTTGAACAAAATCTTTCAATATTAAAAAAAATATTAAAATTAAAGATAAAAAATAATTTTATCTCATATTTTTTTTTTTTTGTCTTTTATCTATATGATCACTAATTTCACCTTCACTCGTGTTAACTGGCGTGCCAAACAAAATCTTAGCCATTGAAGGCACTTGCATTGCTGCAACAAGTTCTATTAAATTTCATGTTTTGAAATGAAAATACTGGGAAATTCTCCATCACTTTTAGTTATAAACTGTCATGGCTTAGCTTTGATTTCATTCCCTGCTATTAGGTATTCATTGGTGGTTTAAAACAGTGCTACTGAGCTGACTGCCTGCCGGGTTCTAGAATCCTGCAAATCGTGATAGCTATGCTCCAATTGTAGCAATGTTGAAGAGGCATGGTGCTGCATTGAACTTCGCCATTTGTTGAATTGTGCACCACGGATCAGCATGAAGACTTCCCTCAAGTACAGGCAGATCATGAGGGATCAGTCTTAATGTTGTGCAGATCCTTTCATAGATCTGAAAAATGAATAGGGTTGTTTCCATACTTTGTAAACAGAATTTGTTTATATTAAATAATACTTTTTTTAATAAAATTAAAAATATTTATTATTATTATTTTTCTCGAACAATTTTAAAAACACAATTTTCACATTACTTGTAGGTATAAAGTGTTTCCACAAGGATCAAATGTGGCTAAGGGGAATACTTTATAATTGATGCTAAGTTAATCATATTTGAATTTTTTTTCTCTTTAGCTATACTTAGATATTTCAATTAGTTGAATTAAAATTTCTAATCTAAAAAAGATCAGGTTTGACTTTGAAGCCCAAATGATTGCATTTTTTTTTAAATTGTGAATTATGTAAGTAAAAGATAATAAATTGATAAATTTTAATGTCGAATTAATTGTATATTTTAATTTTAATTTTAAAGATGAGCAATCTCATTTACTTTTAAATTTATTTTAACGAAAATTCTTTTAATATTTACATTTTTTCCTTTAAGCAAAAACTTTTTATATATAAAAAATTCGAACTTCATTAATCGTGTATTAAAAATTATGGTAATAATTATCTTATATCTTTAAAAAATATATTTTTAGGGAAAATGTTTTTATTGGACTAACATTTATATGCTAAATTTTAAAAAAAATTATTGCTAATAAAATGAAAATTTAATTTTTTATAATTTAAAATGAAATAAATGAGGATGTTGACAAAATGAATAGTGATTTTGTAAAACGGCATTGGATAACTGACTTTAGCACGAATCACAGGACACGTGACATCTCCACCCTAAAGAGAGACACGACCAAATCTCGTGTCTGGTCGGGTCCCTCAAACGAAGCCCGCGGTTCGTTTGACACGTGTCTCCCTCATACGTCCGTATATCCCGCTTAATACACTATCCACACACGCCCCATTCGTGCCAAACCCTAAATTTCACACACATACACGCTCGCCCATCCCACACACGCGTGAAACCATAACCCTCACGCGCTCACCTCTCCCTCTTTCACGCGCCCCCTCACCCTCGCCGGAAATAGCCCTATTTTCGGCCCTTCTCCCTCGCTTATTCTATCTTCGCAGCTCGGAAGAGTACCCATCTAACCAACGCTGGAGATACCCTATGATCGCCGGGAATATGGATCTGTTCGCATAAGTCGGTCGGTTGGAGACGAGGAAGTGGAATTTGAAGAGAAGGTGAAGGATTTGAGACATTTCGAAGCTTCATTTCTAGAAAATTGAAGATTCGCGTGAGGATTACGCGAGAAACTGAGAATCTACTTTTAAGGTAATTTTCTTGAGAGAATGCTTTCAAATTTTGGTTGTCCATGTTTGTTTTAGTTGATAAATTCTCCAATTTTTTTAGAAAACTTTTTTATTTGAAGTTCTGGAGAGAATATATATATATATATATATATATATTTTTTTTTTTTGAGTCTGTGTAGGTTTTATGGTTAATTTATCACGGAGAATTCAGTTAAGTACTTAAGTTTCTTCATGTGGTTGCTGAGAAAGCGTTGGAGAAGTGAAAGATGAAGAAAAATAATAGAATTTGATTTTTTTTCCTTTTTTTTTTTGTGTTAATTTTGATGACCAAAAATTTAAATCCAAATAAGACAAATAGTTTCCTAACCGACAATTTAGTGGGATTTTGATCTTTCTGAAGCCTAAGAAGCTTAGGAGGCGCGTTATAATAATTTATGTTATTGTTATGGTCATTGTATTAAGGAAACATGTGTAATTAGAAGTTGGAAATATGTCTAAAACTGCAGAGTTCTTCTCCTTTTGCTAAAAATATGAATTGAAGTTGTGATGTTACCAGGAAAATCTGAAATCAAGTTGAGCAGAAATTTGTGGATCTGGTTGCTGCATTTTAAGAGAATTCCATGCCATATGTTAATTTTGCAAAAAGGAAATGGTTAGCTCATTTTACTGTATAGAAGTTATAATCCTAAGGTAATTTTGGAGTTAGAGGTTCAGGATTAGAGTGGGAAGTTATGGCAACAGATATGCAGAAACTGATTGGAGCTAGTGAGGAAGATGATGAAGAGGAAATGGAAATGGATGTAAAAGAAGAGGATGACGAGGATGAGGAGAATGGAGAGAAGCATATTGCGATGGTGGGGGTTGATGTAGTGATGCCAAGTACTAGTAGTAGTGGTCAGTTTCAACATCAGCAACAACCTCAAGAGCAAGTCAGCACCCCGGGTGGAGGAGGAGCTCGGAGGTCGCGACCGCTAGAAGAAAAGGAGCGAACAAAGTTAAGAGAGCGGCATCGGAGAGCAATAACAGCAAGGATCTTGGCAGGGCTGCGGAGGCACGGGAACTATAACCTGAGGGTTAGAGCTGATATCAATGATGTGATTGCAGCTTTGGCCAGGGAAGCGGGCTGGGTTGTTCTTCCAGATGGAACCACTTTTCCCTCAAGATCTCAGGTATTAACCTTTTGAATTTATTGGTTTTCTCTTCTTAAATTGAGCAGTTGTTCATTGAATAACTACTGCAAGATATACAATAAAACTGTAACATTCATTAATCCAATAGGTTCATAGGTTATTCCATTGTTTCACTTACTGCCTAATCTAGGATTATATATGCTATTAATCTTTGTCCTGCGTAATATTGATGGTAAGGCTTAGAACCATGCATCTACTGCTCTTGATCTTCACTTTGATGAATCTATGGAAAATCCAAATGGTAATGTATCTCTTTGCAGGGTTCAAGGCCTGCTGGTGGCACGTCTGCTGGCATGATTTCGTCCTCCTCCCAAATAGTGTCACAACAGACTCCACCTACCTCCTTGCGGGAAGTCTCTGGCTATCGCACCTCAATGGAGTACAATGCTTGTCGTATGAAGGGTGTTTTCGTGCCTACTCCTTCACCTTATGATCTATCCTCAAGTGCCCATTCTCAAAGTTCAGGCATGGTTGGAGATGGTGGAGGACAAGCACCGCTTATTGCTGGCTCCATTGAAGTGGTTAATGACAAACAGGTATGACAGAGTTATGGTGGAGATCGCATTGAATAACTATCTCTGCAATTTCTGTTGCTCATTGGATCTAAAATGCCCTGCTAATACTTGGAGTATTAAAGTAAATATATGATTGATGCATGTTCATATTTAAATAAAGGTTGAAATAGCCAGTGCTAGTATGATTTTGTGCACAGGACTTCCATATGTGCATGTGTTCTTTTTGATAATTCAGGAGTGTAAATTCATACTTATATCTCCTGTAAGACTTAGTTGCTTTGATCTGATTGTTTTCTTGGGTGGTTCTTGTGACATTCATTTTCTCTTCTAATCTACAATCTTATAGATTGTTGGGCTACCTCCTAAGCTACCAGAACGTGATTTTTCTGGCACTCCATATGTTCCAGTTTATGTGATGCTACCAGTGAGTTTAATTCAAACTTCTCTATATTTACATTGGATTATTAATTATTCTTTGATATTTAATATTGGGTCCTTTTGTCAAGAGGTCATCCATATCGCTTTTACTGTTTTCCACCTCACAGTTTCAGTTCTTTGATGCTGAAGTGTTTCTCAAAGCTAACTAATTGCCAAGCCTGACTACTTTTTAAGATACTTCCCTACTTTCAGTATAATGATTCACTTTACTTGTGGCAGTTGGGGGTCATCAACATGAAGTGTGAGCTAGTTGATCCTGATGGTTTGCTAAAGCAGCTAAGAGTATTGAAATCAATCAATGTAGATGGGGTTACGGTTGACTGCTGGTGGGGAATAGTGGAAGCACATGTTCCCCAGGAATATAACTGGAATGGTTACCGAAGACTCTTTCAAATGGTTCGTGAGCTTAAGCTTAAATTGCAGGTGAGTTTTCAATAAGGAATTGTGTGTCTGGTTAAATGCTTTGTGATTGCTTGATGTTGTACTCAATATTCATATCTGACATCTCATATGATAAAGACCTCCATTATGTAAACTACCTCTGATTTTATTTCATGTATTTTATTTTATTAATTTCTTCATATGAGCATAGGACTTTGGTAGACTCCCTTGTGTAGCCTCATCCTTCCCCCAAGAGCGCTGCAAGTCAATTCGAGCTGAAAATTAGTTGAAAACCATGTTACCTACCTTCGTATCTTTGGCACAAGTTTGTCTCTAGACGTCAGCTTTTGCGGATCCTTGTGTATGATGATGTGGATGTTTTAGCGAGATGAAGGTTGGGGTTGATATGCCTTGGGATCCCCATGTATATCTCGAGATGTTGGACTCGGTCTGTGTCGCTGCATGGCAGTGTGATATGCCTTTGGTGAAGGCTGTTGTGATGCAATTTGTGCAAGAAAACCGATTTAATCAGTGGCCATGTTCTGCAGTGGAATGCCTAAGGAGGGTAGGTTGCATTTAGGTTTTGTACTTCATCCTAGAGGATAAGCCAAAACCAGTGCACAAGTCTTTCACATTATGGGGTTTGGAGAGAGTCATATATTGGAAGGAAATTTGAAGCTTCCGCTAGTTACTAATCTTAGAACAGAAAGAAAAAATCTAAGCACTTGCTACTTAATTCAAATAAGTAACTGTGACAATTTAGGATTGATATTCTTCTAGTTAAGGTGTTAGAGATAAGTAGATTTGTCATTTGTGATTGTAAAGTTTCTTTTCTCTTGTATATGAAGCTTGGTTTTAGATATGGAAAGTTATGATGCATTATTTCTTTTTCTTTACTTTTTGGATGTGATGTTCTAAAGATATGTTCCAAGTTTGACAGTTATATTATTGATGGATCAGGTTGTTATGTCTTTTCATGAATGTGGTGGCAATGTTGGCGATGATGTTTGTATTCCACTTCCCCATTGGGTTGCAGAAATTGGTAGAAGTAATCCGGACATATTTTTCACTGATAAGGAGGGAAGAAGAAACCCTGAATGCCTCTCCTTGGGGATTGACAAGGAACGAGTTTTAAGGGGTCGAACTGCTATTGAGGTATTATCCTTTGACATAATTGTCATTAGTTAGTCTCTAATTGCTATAGATACTATTGTGTACATCATACAAATTGCAGACATTACTGTATTTCGTTTCTGCCTTCTTTCTTTTGTTTTGAATCGTTAAACTTTATTTGAGACCAACTGAAACTTGTTCTCTTCATGCATAATTGGTTATGGATCTGGACTTTGGATCTTATTTATGTTAAAATCACTATTGCTATAAAACAAAGTAACTTCAATTTGCGATTTTCAGAAATTTACTGTTGAGGGATATTTTAAACAGATTTGTTATGCTAACTTGGGTTGCTCTTTTCTTCATTCACTATCATGCTAGTATTTATTTCAAGGGTAGATTTTTTGATGTTTTAGCATTCTGTTGCAAACATAGGTATACTTTGATTATATGAGAAGTTTCCGAGTGGAATTTGGGGAATTTTTTGAGGATGGTATCATATCTATGGTTGAAGTTGGACTAGGTCCCTGTGGGGAGCTACGGTACCCGTCTTATCCAGTAAAGCATGGATGGAGATATCCTGGGATGGGGGAGTTCCAGGTAATTGTTTAAATCTGACATATTCTTGCATTATTTGACTGGTTGCTATTTAGGGGTACACAGCGATTTGATATGAAGTTTCTGCCACAAGAACAGTATTTGTTCTTTATAGTGGGAAGTTTGAAAGAAAATATGTATCTAAAACCAGATTCACCAATGTGATTTTTGAACCTTAAATGTGACAACTGGTTTTCAATCACTGTTATATAGATTAATATATGGCTTTGCCCACTCCCAGATGCTTCAATCCAATCACATTTTCATGCATCTGAAACTTAGCCTACATCTTCCTACGCTCTCTCACCCTGTTTATGTTTACTCTCTAGATGGAAAAAGACCAATAGAAAGCAGGCTTTCTAGGAATGTTTTAGAAGGACTATACTAGTATGTTCAGCTTTCTTATCTATCCTGCTTGTGTTAAGTAGGTTCCGTGCCAACAGTTCTTTTCATGTTTAATGTAAGTATTCTCATAATGATTATGGTATTGCTCCATTTCCAGCCTAGCAAGTTTTGGTTCTCTTTGTTTTTGCTCCTGTTTTGTCTCTGTACAGTATGTAGCATATTTGTGGTCTTGTCATCCCAAAATTGCCAAGAATATGAAATTTTTGGTTCTGCCCTTGGCATCATATAACTCTTTCCTTTTGCAGTGTTATGATCTATACATGTTAAAAAGCCTGAGGAAGGCAGCAGAAATGAGAGGACACGGCTTCTGGGCCAGAGGGCCAGATAATGCCGGGTCCTATAATTCCCAGCCACACGACACTGGTTTCTTTTGTGATGGAGGAGACTATGATGGTTACTATGGTAGATTTTTTCTTAATTGGTACTCTCAGGTATTAGTTGATCATGGAGACCGGGTACTCTCTCTGGCAAAGTTAGCTTTTGAAGGCACCTGCATTGCAGCCAAGGTGAGTCAACCTGCACAGATGTATCCTATATCCGACAGAATATTATTGTTATTACCCTCTAAAATTGATATTATGATTCATTGTTTGGCCTGATAGCAATCTTTTTTCTTCAACCCCTCAACCCTGGTGTTTCTTCAAGAGTGTTGTCCTTTTCCATCCTTAAACCCTCTCAACCCTGGTGAACTCAGAAATATTCTAAGGTCCAAGTCTTGTTTCATATCTTAACTTTCAACAGTATGAACAGCTATTGTTTTAAGAGTTTATTCTTTAACATGAATGCTTAAAAGTAATTATAGGCAATTGAAGATTGTAATTGATATGATATGCTATTCAAGTTTGATTCTAATATGGAGCATCTGATCATAATCAAATTACTTAAGGAAAAACTAAATTGTTGTATAACATGCTTTCACATTTTCTATTTTTACTGCTTTTGTGATATACCATGTATTCATTTTGACATGATCATTCAAATCTGCAAATGAAGAGTTCTTCTTCCCCTCCCCCATTCTTTTTCTTCCTATTGTTTTTTTGTTCCTTCCCCCCCTTAAATTGTTTAGGGGTTTCCTCTCGCAGTTAAGTTCAATTAAATGCAAATTTTGTTACCTTTTGTAAACTAACTGATTTTAGAAATTGTTTCTGTAAGCTATGTGGTATTTGCTATTTTTTTTGCCATGTTTTAATTGCTGAGCAGCTGCCAGGTATTCACTGGTGGTATAAAACAGCCAGTCATGCTGCTGAATTAACTGCTGGACTCTACAATCCCTGCAATCGAGATGGCTATACTGCAATAGCAGCAATGCTAAAGAAGCATGGAGCTGCTTTAAACTTCGCATGTGCCGAACTGCATTTTTTGGAGCAGCATGAGGACTTGCAGGAAGCACTTGCAGATCCTCAGGGTTTAGTCTGGCAGGTGAGGTTTTGACAGCTACTGATAAGCCTTATTATTTTCTTTCTATTAGTTTTCCTTTATCCTAGAGGGGCACTTTCTTCTTTGGAAAAACCTGACAATTTAGAAATAATTTGCTATATGTTACTATAAATCGAATACTGCAGATTCCTTCTTCAAATCCAGAAGCTTAGTAATTGTTTGTTTCAGGTGTTGAATGCTGCATGGGATGCAAACATTGCAGTTGCAAGCGAGAATGCTCTTCTTTTCCATGATAGGTTAGGCTATAACAAGATATTGGACAATGTCAAGCCTGTAAATGATCCAGATGGGAGACATTTTTTATCTTTTACTTACTTTAGGCTAAGTCCACTTCTCATGGAGAGGCAGAATTTCATGGAATTTGAACGGTTTGTCAAACGAATGCATGGTAAGTTACTATAAACATATCCCCTTTTAGACAAATTTTACTATTATTTACCTATTTATTTTCTCTTCTGGACTCGTGTGCTTTCAAGCCAAACAAGAAAAAGAAGAAGGCAAAAAAAAAAAAAAAAGCAGGGAAAACTGAAACTAGAATTGGAATGAACTATTAGTCAAAAGAAAGTAATAAACTTTGGAATGAGATTGAGTTTGGTATCCATTGTTTTCCTATTCTGGGAAGTACAAAGCTTACCCAAGATTAGGAGGTTAACTAGTTTGGCTTTTCCTCCCAGAACTTTTAGTTTCGTAGTCTCTCCCTCCCGGATACAATGCCCATCCTCTCTCGATAAGACTCGAGATTTCTTAGAGTTTGTGGTATTAAGGATGAGATCAATTTGAACAACACAATGGCATTTAGCAAACTGATTGATTCCTGTCTCATCTTGGTTGCAGGGGAAGCTGTTCTAGATCTCCAGGTATAGCAAGGAGTAGTAAAGCTCTTAAAATTGTGTACCATTTCTTTGCCCCTCAACAAATGCTGGCGGCACAAATATTGCATATTAGGAAAATAGTTTTGTTAGTTTAATTTAACAAACATTTTTGTACATGAAATCATGGATTACAGTGGCAGTGATGAATTATTTTGGACTGCTCCTGGACATGCTTGGCTGTTTAACTTAGATAGTTAAGTTGATCAATGATCAATTGATTAATGTACACTTTGATTTTGAGGACATTAGCATGTCAGTGGCAAATATAGATTCAGTGAATGATGAGAACATCTTTTTTTTCATTCTTCCTTTAATTTTTAATATGATTAATATGATTAATCTTATGTTAACAATCTCTAAAATGAATAATTAATTGAATCCAATTAACCGAATAATTAAGGAAAAGTTCGACTAACCTCCTTTTGTGTCGAGGCATTTCACATCTAGGGTGGCCATTACTTGGATCAAGACCAAATCAAGAATGCTCAGCAGAGATACGTGATTGATCTTTATGTACAAACTTTCTTATAATAATTCCATATCATGGTAATCAAGCAATAAATCCTGGCGTACATGGAAGAATGCATTTGCAGAGACTGAGAATGGAGTGAGGCTGAGGGTTGTTTTATGAAACTGACTTCTTGAACACCATATGGCCAGACTTATCTAACTCAAAAAGGCGCCCTACAAATTCATCCCAAGTCTCCCTTCCTTTTCTAGATGATACCTCAGAAGCCTCCTCACTTGATCTGCCAGAGAATTCTGCTTCTTCCACTTCGTGGAATGTTCCATATGCGGAAGGCGTGTAAGCTTGAGGGATATCCAAAGCAACTGCCCTCTGAAGAGCTGCCTTGTACTCTTCACTCTGTTCTTTAGCAAGAGATGCCTGTCGCTCCATTTTCTGCTTAGCAGGAATCTGCATTATCCTATCTTTCTCCAGCATCAACTGCATTCAACAGAATGAAAGCTTATTATTTTGTGGTAAAAGCAAAAGTCTTCCTATTTCAACCAACTAAAATGTTCCAGCTTTAATCGAGCTACTCTTCTTACTCACTGATTTACCGTAATCAATCAGATCATTAGATGCAAAACTAAAAAATAAACCCACCAAGTAATAGCAGAAGAGAGAGCATTGAATGTAAAATAAAATACATATATATGATTTTTCCCTATGCATCTTGTTAGTTGCTTCACCTTAATCATGCCCAAATGCTTAAGTATACGCTCGGAGTACTATAGACATAGCATCAGAAAGAACCTAAGGGGTACATCTTGTCTCATAAACACCAAAGCAGATGATAGTAGCCAAATTTTCTGTTCCATTCCAGCACCCTAAAAACCCCTTGAAGCTAATTAAGATTCTTAATATCTTTCATCTCTGATTGAAAGAAAACATCTAGTTTAAGATTCAAGCCCTCACATCTGTGCTGAAACATTTCTTTAATCGCTTTAATTATGATCTCAGACATGTAAGATGTATTACCTCAAAGCAGTATAAAGGTCAAGAAGCTGTAAACTTACATCAAGAGCTCGTTGGGACTCTCTCTCTATCCAAATAATAGCATGGTCAGAGATTGCATTGCAGGAAAGAACTATATGCTCAAACCTCCCATCCACAGGTACTGCCGTCCTCACCACTGGGGGAAATCTTCCTATCCTGCAATCAGGAGAAAGGGAAATTCCTATGAAACACCAAACCGGCAATACAATTAATCCAATAAAATGTGAAGAAATTTAAGGGATAAGAAAGAAACTGTTTGACCACAGCTGGGGCTCATTGGCCTCTCTTAGCACAAACTCTCTTCTTTATTTGTTTTGTATCAAGATCAATCAGATCAAGCGTTATTCATATACTGGCATTAATTACCAAGGAGTTTGACCCCTCTAGTTAATGGGGTATAAAACCAAGTAACTCATTCTCTATTGTTCAAAGATTCACAAATTTGTCCATATCAATCTCAAAATACCTGCAAGGCTTTCTTTCAACAATGTGGTACAGGCGACCAGGTGCGTACAGCCGCCTTGGATCTTTAAGCATCTTCTCCTCCAGGGTGCAAGTGTCCTTCAAGCACATTAGGCACAACAAACATGGTAAACTGCATATTGAACATAAGTAAAACCAGCCCTGTTATGCAAACATCAGATCATTCCTAAGACAGAAAAAGAGTTTGGCTTTCGAAAATCACTTTTTGCTGAACTAAACATAAAAAATACTGGGAAATCCCAAAAGAAATTATTAATGGAAAGGTAACTAAGACATACTATATTTTACCAGAAGAATGATTTGAAAACATCTTCCAAGGCAGTGGTTGTTCGAGGTAAAAGATCATCCTGGTTCATTACAATAGCAGATGTTAGTAACTAAGCAGACAAGATATCAATAGGCATTATAATAAGTTGATCTAACGCTAAACTTCTAACCAAATTTGACAAACTATAGTCAATGAACCAACTCCAAATAAACCAATATACTGCAACCAAACATACAAACATGTTTATAATATGAAAATTTACCTGAAGCACGACAGAATTGATTACATCCGAATATCTAACTGCCAAATTGAGTGACATACACCTAG
The DNA here is from genome assembly GCA_033439115.1 of Firmiana major. Taxonomy (NCBI): domain Eukaryota; kingdom Viridiplantae; phylum Streptophyta; class Magnoliopsida; order Malvales; family Malvaceae; genus Firmiana; species Firmiana major. The sequence continues at coordinate 2,275,182 of CM065908.1, read as the reverse complement.
CAGGAGCAATGGAATAGCATCTGATCCGCTTCCTCTCCATTATTCCCAATTTGCCACGATTTTGAACTGCAACCATCACCAACAATGCCACCAATCCTGCTCCAAGGGAATGCCCAGCGAATGTCAACGTGTAATTTGGATTCTTCTCAAGTAATTCCCTTAAAAACTCACACTCGGCATCAAAAACCCATGCTGCGGCCTTCAGTAATCCATTGTGCACATAACCACCATCAAATTTTGCCTGCCCCAGTTTGTTATCAAGTAAAACAGCGTAATCACTTTCCTTTGCTAAGTTAAGTCCCCTCACAGCCAAGACAATATCAGCATTATCATGATCCAAATAAATCATGTAAGGAGGAGCTCGGCCTTGAGTGTCTTGGTCATTTCTTCTTAAGATAACCCAATCAGGATCAATGCCATAGCCTCCAGGAGGTTCCCAAAGAGGGTTGTGAAGATCATCTTCGTAAACAGCTAGAATCAGTCGACAAAGGCGAGGCACTGGCTCAAATTCCTCAGCTGTGGCTAAACCCCAGTGCTCACTTTCATGGCCTGCGGTGTATAGGCATTTCAGCCATGCCCAACGGGCACAGGCCAAACAGTAGACACATTCAAGGAGGGGGCAGCAACAGGCAATTGACATAGACTCCCCTACGAATCAAACATTTTGATAACATACCATGAACTCCATATCAATGTCAAGATTAAATAAAACTGAGAAATAAATAAAAAACAGGTATTTTTTTCTTCTATCAAAGGTTGAAAGGTTAACTCAAGGTTGGGAAAAACTGGGTTTAGAACCTGACTAAGTTTTAGAAGGAAACATCTAACAACTGCATAATCCAACTAAATTAACGAGATAATTAATGAGCTCTGAGATCCCATATGAGTATATATACTACTATAGTTCAAACTTCAAACTAATATGCTCTCCTAAAAGAGAAGCTGCAAACGAAATTCCAGATGAAGAAGAACTGAAACAACAGTAAAAGTTTATTATTTTTTCACCCCAGGAGTCTGTAATAACAACTACTATGAACAAGTGATAATGGAAAAAAGGGTTTCTTTGCTAACAAAAACAGAGAAAAATGCAAAAGAAAGAAAAAGAGAAAGAGAAAATTTTGAATTACAAAGTGGGAATTCAGAAGGTAATAGGTGGAGTATGTGGAGACTGGAGAAGTTTAGTGGTGGGGTTGATTGATGTTCTGATAGTGGTTGGATGAGAATTAGCAAAGAACAAAATAAAAAAAACAGATGAAAGAAGAGACAAAGAGATAAAAAGGTTGAAAGATAAAGAAAGAATGAGATTGAAAGCCATGGTTGAATCGACTATGAAGCTTAATTATACCTGCTGGTCAAACCCATTTGCTTCCTTTGTGTTTTCGAGGAGGCTTTCACGAATCTAGGCACTTGGAATTCCTTGATTCCATTTGCTTCCTTTGCCTATCGCTTTCATTTCTTTACCATGGAGAGGAAGTGGATGGGCCAACCGGCTCGGCCCTTTTTGGGCCGATAGGTATGGACCCAATAAGATCGTTTCTAACATTTGGTTAATGGACCGAGAAGCCCTGACCCGAACTATATATAACTTATAAATAAGCTTGAAACCCTACTCACTGTGTTTTCCTGCAATCTGGAGGTGAAATTGATCGCCCTTCTAAGCTTAATCGAAACTTAAAATCTTTCTAGAATTTCCATAGCTAGTTTCTGTTATTCTCTTTCGCCGCAGCTTCGACTTTTTCTAGGGGATTTCAGTTGGAGCTGTTTGGTAGGTGATAAAATACGTTGAAACTGCTACTTTCTCGGCCTTCATTGTATTCAATTTGTGTTTTATTTTACTGGAGATGTTTCTTTATTTTAGTTAGCTTGTGTTGAAATATAAAATGCTTGTAAAATAGCGTAAAATTCGGGCTTTTTACTTCTATGTTTTCCGGGAAAACTAAGAAGTCATTAGGGGTTTTGGAATTTTGAAGGTTTTAGGGTTTGGTTTCCTGGAAGTCACATGCTTTCAACACATTTTCATTGGTTCCATAACTAATTTTCCTAGTCTCTTTCTTTTCCCTTTCTCAGGAATTAATTAGAAACTTTACTGAAATATATGTTTGAGAAAATTAGTTCTTCCTTGAAGGCTGTTAAAGTGAGAAAAGATGATTGGGGCATTCTCTTATAATAGTGCTAAGCCCAATTTTGACGAATTTTAAGCATCTGATTTTACCTTTTTTGTGTCAATGTCCACAATAATCTGTGTGGTTGATCTACTCAGTGGAACTCTTCATGTGTTATTATTTTTAGGTCCATAGCTTAATTATTTCCTTGTTCATTGTTTGTCGATGGAGCATTTCTGAACCTTGAAATGTTTACTGCATCCCTTGAGAATGCATGTTGTACTTTTAAAATTTTTTGACAAATTATGATTGAATTTATGTTTCGGATTTTGCTCTTGGTTGATTTTATGTTTTCAATTAATAGAAAAATTGCATAAATTATATGTTGAATAAATTGCTTTTCTTGCTTGGGTTCGGGTTCGGGTTAATTAATGGATAAAATCAAATTTGTTAATTTGAAGATGCATGCATGGTATGGGTGAATCATGAATGCTATTTTAACACAAAGTAAACAAGTGAGAGTAGAGGCAGGCAATATTGAAGTTCTAATGTAAGTAAGAGTTGTTGTGTTTGTGTTAGTAAGTTTTGAAGCTAACAAAACAAAAATGAATGTTATGTTATAATGTCATCAGATTTTCGGAGGTGAATGAACAGTTTGATATCTATTAAATCACTTTAATTAAAATTATTATTTGTAAGATCATAGTAAATAATGGTTACTTGCTGTGCTAGTTACTGCTTCTACTACAAAAACAAGTCATAGTCATATCGGGATGTTCGGTTGCATGGTTAACTTATGTACTAATATTTGTCCTTTTTTTTAATTATTATTATTGCTGACTTTTATCCAATACAGAGGCTGCTCTTCTCAGTTGTTCTCCCTCACAAGACCAAAACCTAGCTGCCACCTACCTTATCTTTCGACTCTCTCTCTCTTTCTTTGTTTTCATTTGAAAATTTAGTCGGATTCAAATTCCATCTTTGCTTTTTATCCTCTAATTCTTTGTTTTTCGAGCAATAGTGATTCCAATGCCAGAAAGCAAGGCGGTGATTGGTCTAACATGGGAGCCCAAGCTCCCTGCTTTACCTTCCCTATCTAAAAACTCCTCTGGATCTATTTCTACATCCCAAAATGAGCCCCAAACCTCTGCCCTTTGGAAACCCAACCACCAACTCATCGATGGCCTCTTTCTACCGCCTAATGATCCTTCAAAGGTTAACAAATTGCTCAGAAAGCAAGTTAAAGATACTGCTGGCACTGCCTGGTATTCTTCATCCCTTTCTCTCTGCTATTTCTCCTTTTTTTTCCTGTTCTCTTTGGTTCCTCATGCATAATATATCTCCCAACTCTTACCTCGACAGGTTTAATATGCCTGCCCCAACTCTCACTCCTGAGTTGAAGAAAGATCTTCAATTACTCAAGGTGCTTCCTTTGCTATTCCCTCTTTCTTTAATTTCTTTTGGTGCTGCTATCTCGGTCCTTTCTCGCCGTCTAATTCTATGCTTATCTGTTTACATTTATTTTTGTTTATTGATTTTTGTCAATTATACCATCTTTGAGAACGTGCTTTTTTATGATGTTGTATCATATCCTATAGTCGATTGTTATACCATAAATTTATGTTTTAAATTAATGGGCCTATCAAGATAATTGAATTGATGTTTACCTTGCATTAGATTTCACTAAAATGTTTTCTCTAGGGGACTATTGTTTTAGAATATTGATTGGATTTTAAATGTTTCATGCCCTTTCATGGAGCCTAATTCTTGACTCTGACCATTTGTGTTTGTATATGTTACAGTTGAGGGGAGCCATTGATCCCAAGAGACACTATAAGAAAGATTCAAAATCTAAGGCTCTGCCTAAGTATTTCCAGGCAAGTTCACTACTACTACCATAGAATATTGCATGATGCTTGAAACATGATGAGACTTTCTAATGTTTTTATTTTCCTTTATGTTGTATGTATCTGTTTTACAATCAAACAGGTAGGCACCGTGGTAGAATCTGCGACAGACTACTACTCAGGTAGAATGACAAAGAAGGATAGGAAGCCAACCCTTGCAGATGAGCTGCTTTCTGATCCGACTGTTATGCAGTACAGGTGAGATATCCAATCAATATCTTCCTTCTGAAGTCATTTATAGCATTATAGAATACCTAGTTACTTGTTTGAACAAGAGTTTGGCCTTGAAAATACTATTTTATTCCTTTAGAGAAGGAAAAAAAAAAAAGTTGTTCTCAAAATTTGAGGAAGCCTCGAATTAACGTCCAGGGTAATCTGCAATTCAAAGGAGAAATACCATGTGTCAAACTTTCTCATATTCTAAATATTGTTGCTATCATTTTGTTATTGTTTTATCATTATTATTATTTTGGCAAGAATGCTCTGCTCAGTAATGCTGCTGCACTTTTTACTAACCTTTGTCGTAATTTTACAGGAAGCGGAAGGTTCGGGAGATTGAAGAAAGGAATCGGCCAGCTGGAAACGAGAAATGGAAGATAAAAGGTCGTCAAACATTCAAGCGGGCAAAGCAACGAAGGCACTGATGTTTCCATGCTATATTTTACGTTGGAATTTTGACCTTTGTGAATTTTTTTGAGTGGAAAGAAAGTCTGTCAAATGTCCCTAGCAACGATTTGAACCATGGAGTCTTTTGAGGTGTTGTACATGCATATAATGGCTTTGCAGGTTAAAATTATGGCCACCATATTAATTGGGATACTCTATTATTGATTTTGCATTCGCATTTTGTCAGTGGAACAGCTCTTTACACTAAAATGCAAGGAGCCTTTTATGTGTATCAAATCCTGTTTTGGAGGCTCCTTCACTATTTTTTGATGCTTCGTGAGAATCTTTGGGGCTTGGGAATACAAATGATGCAATATCTACACTAGCATGGATCATTTTTCTTAACCATTCTTTTATACTTATTTTTTTGGGTCTAGACCCTCCAAATCCAGTGGTCGTATTAGGTTTCGATCAATTTAAAGTTAAGTATCAGTAAGACATTATAAATGGGTGGTTCTTTCATCATTGTTCTATAAACAAAGCTTGAATTTGAGATTTTGCCTAGGTTAAAGGGGCGTTGGAATTGGTATTCTGAGACTTCGAAAATGAAAAAATCATATATATATATATATATATATATATATATATAAAAGCTATTCATAATGGCGAATACAGTGACGACTGAACTCCTTAACCCACCCTCTGACATAGAGGAAGAAGATCTGAGAATCAGAAGTGTAAAACGCACGAAAAATGGTGAATTTAAAGAAACTGACCACACCATGCTGGAATCCCAAACTCAACCATCTTACAAAGAATTGTTAATGGGTATTAGAGAGGATGGCTACCACTCCTTTGAAACCAATCCAAGTTATCTGGATGAAGAATCAGATTTGGATACAGATGAAGGAGATGAAATTCCCACCATACTTCTTTCCAAAGAGGAAAAGAACAGAATCAGACAACCATGGCGTCATGCCATCATTGTCAAAACTTTTGGGAAAACTGTTGGGTATCATTTCTTATATCCTAGAGTGAAAAATCTCTGGAAACCAGAGGGAAAATTGGAATGCATCGATCTTGGGCAAGACTTCTTTCTTTTCAGGTTTTCATGTTAGAAGGACTTTCAAAAAGTCATTTATGGTGGTCCTTGGTTTGTGGGTTCATACTACCTCACGATGAGGATTTGGGAACCGGAGTTCAGAGCTGAGTCGTCCAAATCAGTCTCCACAATGGCGGTCTGGGCTCGTTTACCAGGATTACCAATAGAGTTTTTTGATAAGGGAATACTGCAGAGGATAGGCAACCAAATCGGAACCTTATTCAAGGTGGATTCATGCACTGAGCTCAACACCAGAGGACGGTATGCGAGAATTTGCATTCAGGTCGATCTGGATAGACCATTACTCCCCAAAATCAGAATCGAAAAAATTATCCAACCAATCCTTTATGAAGGAGTTAACCTCTGCTTCAAATGTGGTATCATAGGCCACAGGAAAGAAAATTGCAGTAAAGATAAAGAAACTGAGGAAGTGGTTGGAGCTGAAATTAAGGAGGATGGTAAAGAGACAGCAAAAGCGGAGGACAACGATGGACCCGGACCATGGGTGTTAGTTTCCAGAAGGAAACATAAGCCAAGGAAGAGTCCCAATACGGGTGAAGAAGAACCACCCAATAACCCGACCCGCGTTACAAGAGAGAAAGGGAAAGAGAAATTGTCAGACCAGAGGACACAAGAGCTCCAACGGCTACCTGCAAAAGGCGTGAGAACTGGGAGTCAAATCAAGGCTACTGGCAATAGTCAGAGAAATATCCTGTCAACAACAGGGGAAGACTCGAAATTAGCTCCTTGTCCTAGTTCACCCCTAACAGGATTAGAACGAAGCAAATTGATTTTTACTTTTGGGAGCGGAACACAGACAGCAAAAGAGAAAAACCTTATGAACTCTGATAGATCTTACCGAGCCACAAAAATAAACAGTGCTCTCAGCAATGGACAACCCCTCAAAAAATTGGTCGGATCTGGAGATGAAATACCTACTCTTAGGAGAGGAAGCAATAAGTATGAAATCGACGATGGAAATACTGTTCGGGCAACAGAATCAAGACTTCAACTGGGATGTGAAAATAGTAATGAAGGCCTGGAACAACCTGATTGTGGCGGTGGATCTACAGGAGATTCAACCATTTATAGGGATGTTGCAGGAACAATCACGAGTGTCATCACCCAGCCAAGTAGTCCCGCTCCCATCACTCGGCCAAATCTAAATGAACCAAATATTATACAGTGAAGATGCTGGAGATAAAAGAAGAGAAACAGACAGCATCTCTGTGCACAACACAGGCAATAGTGAACCCAATCACTTTAGTGATCAAAAGTATCAAGACGGATGGGATGATCAGGAGAAATTACAAATTGATGATAATTCCACAACATCACCTATCACCGAGTGTGATATGCAGGACAACTTCGGGGGAGATCATGTGCTCGCCGGAACTAGCCAACTGGCTTCTCAACTAAACCATTCTTGAAACATTCCCAATGAGATTCTTATTCTGGAATGCTAGGGGAGCAGGCAGTGCTGAATTCAAAAGAGCCTTCAAAGAGCTTATGAAAATTAATAACCCAAGTGTTGTAGTCATTGTAGAAACAAAATTGAGCAGCGACAGAGCCGTAAAAGTCAGTAACTCTTTAGGATTTGACAAATCCTACAGAGTTGACGCAGATGGATTGGCAGGTGGAATCTGGTTGCTTTGGCATTCAACAGAGGTGAAAATTGATATCCTTTTCTCCAATGCACAAGTTATTCATGCCACAATCAAGGTAATCTCCCTACCCAATATCCAGTTTAATAATCGTGATTGTTCTTGCATCCTATCTGCTGTTTATGCTAGACCAAGGTATGATGTTAGGAAAAAACTTTGGAACTCCCACTCTTTGCGGAATCTCATACGCTGCCTTGGCTAGTATTAGGAGATTTCAATGAAGTTATTAGTGATTCCGAGAAATTTGGAGGTAGACCTATAAACCAAACTAGGGCGAGAAAATTTTCAGAATGTATCATTAATTGTGGCTTGATTGATATGGGTTATGTTGGATCTCAATTTACGTGGACAAATAAGAATCATCATGGTCAAGTCATAAGAGAACGGTTAGATAGAGCTCTAGCTAACAGTGACTGAAAAATTAACTTTCCTAATACCACAGTTTTTCATCTTGTGAAGCTCCACTCTGATCATAATCCTTTATTGATTGATACATGCCCCAGAAACCATCAGTTTGGAAGAAGACCATTTCGGTTGGAAACCGTTTGGTTTTCTCATATGGAGTTCAAGGGTTTAGTTCAAGCTACTTGGGAAGAAGCTAACAATGATTTACTCATAGCTATTCCACTGTTTAGAGATTATGTTTCACAATGGAATAAAAATACTTTTGGTAACATTTTTCACAAGAAAAAGAAACTTCGGCAAAGATTAGAAGGAGTTCAAAGAGCCCTATCATATTCAAATAATGCATGGTTAACACATTTGGAAGAATCTCTTGTGGATGAATATCACCATATCCTCAAATTGGAGGAAGAGTTTTGGGCACTAAAGTCTAGGGTAGATTGGATCTCGGATGGTGATAGGAACACCCGGTATTATCACCTTTCCACTATTCAGCACAGGCGGAATAACAAAATTTTAGCTCTCAAAAATATGTTGGGTATTTGGGTCGATAACCCAATAGAGATCAAAGATATGATCACAGGACATTTTCAAAATCTATTCAAAACAGACATGGAGTCAAGTTCCTGGTTAGCTTCTATTAATAGTAACTTTGTTAACACCTTGTCGCCGAATGAAAAGGAGACCCTGATGCTACCGGTCTCACAAGGAGAAATCCTCAAAGCTGTTAAAGCCATGAAACCTCTTAAGGCACCTGGTCCAGATGGATTACACCCCATATTTTACCAGAAGTATTGGGACATTGTGGGTCCTTCGATATCACAGTTGGTGAAACAAGTCTTTTCATCGGGGCAGATCCCGGATAAGCTCAATGATTGCCTTCTTTGTTTATGTCGCGACCCAAATTTACAAAAATCACTACAAATTTTTCGCGAACTTACCACATTTCAATTGTTGGGCTGTGAGTCAATATCCCTCACTCAATTTCATATATTATATATATATGCATAACAGGCAATGCTTTCATCCCAGACACAAATATTGCGGAAGCTTATAAAATTATCATTTCATAATTAGAAACTCGTTTACATTGCCTAACATATACATCCCCCATATAACATGACTACATCACTGTACACTATTATTCAGATACAAAAAGCACAAGTGTGTATACCTTGAGGCTGCTGAATAGCTGTGTATAAAAGATCGCAGGACGGACGCAGCTTATACATTCTACTGAAATACTCTGTAGAGGTGAGAAAAATAATGGGATGAGCATAACGCGCTCAGTAAGAAATATATGAAAGCAGGTAGATAACCACACTATCTACGATGCTCATAATGCATGTTTTATCAACTCGTAAAACAAATGCATTTACTTTTCAAAACACTCTCATTAATTTATAAAGCAAGTAGATAATCAAACTATCCACGATGCTCATGATGCATGGTTTATGCCGAAAAATTCATGGCATTCACAAAACTATCATAGTAAAACACATAGCAATTTAATGCCAAAAATCGAATATCAAAACTCATTCAGAGTAAAATATTTCTGTGTTCAGTATTGAAACTCACTTAAAAAATCATATTCTCATTTCAAACGGTTTCATCACAGAAATCAAATCACAATTAGTTTCATTACCGAAACCAATAAAACAGATGAGACTAGGCAGGGATTTCAACACAAATCCAAGGGAACATTTGGCCAAAGTCCGAGACCCACAAGCTATCACGGATCAGGTGTGCCCGGGTGTCTCTGAGTCCGAGGAGGGGATTAGTCTATCCATCGGCTCCTATCTAAGGACTATCACATAACAGAGCAATGACAAAGCATGCCCGAGTCCAAAGACGCAATCCTCACACCCCATAGTTGCACGGTACAGTATACTCCATGTTGTCTACACGGTACAGCGTACTCCGTGAACCAGGTACAATTACCACACAGTTGTAGGTGCCTGAGTCAACAGCTCACCACCCCAACCAAATAAATTATCAACCATAGCCTGTCGTCTCAGATCTAGTGCGAGCAAGTCAGTGTGACACACAGTCAACACAAGGCTCCAGCACGATCTCAATCACAAATCACAACAGAATCCAGTGCGAGCAGTGCTCCAGCACGGTCTGTACATATGTAAAACCAAAATCAAGTGGGAGCGGATCTGGATAAATCCACAGATCTCATCATGCTCCAGCACGATTTCACACACACAAAATAGACAGCTGGCTCTATTTCCCACCACAGTGGTACTCAAAACCGAGTGCAATATGCAAAACGGTACAAAACAAAGTGAGAGGAAAACATCCTATTAAATCACTCGTCAATCAAATCACATTTTAAAAAAAAACGTGCAAGTTAATGCATACAGTCAAATCATGAGTCAGTCTATCATTTCAACTTCACAAAAATCTCTTTTTCACAGGGAAAACATGGATTGCATGCACTTTATGCATTTCTAAAATTCCTGAGTCTAAGGGTATTTTCGTAATTTTCCCATATTCGGGTATTATCCAGAAATTTCATATCTATACGCTATACGAAATTTAATTGACTGTAAACAACGATGAAAATACGTACAGCTATCTCTAATAGCTCCCATAGATCCCTTACCTCGGATCACGTAGTGTGACCTCTCTTCCTCTGTGCTGTCCAAATCTCGCAGTCCGGTCAACTCTCAATATGACTCTGGAGTTGCATTTAACCATTCACTGGATTAATTACACGTTTTCTACTGTATTACACATTTAATACAGTTCATTTCACTTAATTGGGCCCGTTTACTCTAAATGGGCCTAAATACTTTAATCGGGCCTTAATCCGTATTAAGCCCGTTTTCACGTATTATTTCCCTTCATCAGGGTCTATCGGCTCATTGGGCCTATCAATACCCATTGGGCTTCGTTCCAAACTCTTTGGATAGCCTGAATATCATTTACGACAGTTTATTCGAATTTTCGACTATAATTCACTAAATCCGAAATTTAATCCGAAATGCGTAAATTAAATCTTAAATACGCGTTAATCACATAAATTATCGTAAATGAGCTTTACTTACCCGATATTGTGCGATGGTGCGCGAATCGGAGTTCGATCTGGCTTCCGTTCGGAATTAAATCGTCGAACTGCATAATTTCGTATTTTTCATTTCCGGGCCAATTTTCGATTAAATATAATTTAAATAAATTTATCGAAAATTAAATCTGTCACTTTTGACCTCGTATCGACTTACCCGAAGTCCGATGAAATTTTTTCTCTCTATTATTTCTCTCTCCTCTTGAACCGGTTCGGACCGGTTCAGTCCCTTTTCACACTGAACCGGTCCGAACCGGTTCAGTGGCCATTTCGCCGTTGTCGGCGATGCCGGTCGATTCCACCGCCGTTCGGCTGGGCTCGGGCTGGGGAGCCTTCTTTTGGCCTCGGGTGGGGTCGATCGGCGCCGGTGGCCGTCGAATTTTCCCTTCTCTCCCGCGGCTCTCCCTCCTCCGATCTCCTCGCCGGCGGCGTTTCCAGGCGCGTCTTAGCCGCTGGCGAGTCGCCCGGTGCTGGGCTGCCTTCGCCGGCCCTCGCCGGTGGCTCGCCGTCCGGTGGTTTCTTCTCTCCCTCGGGTTGCCTCTTTTTCTCTCTCCCCGATTCCCCCAAATTTCCAGTTTTCTGATTTTTTTTTTTTTACAGATTTTCTTTTTTTTATATTATATTTTTATTATTATTTTATTCTTAAAATAATAATAAAAATCATAAAATATCCAAAAAATTCATATTAAATTCATTTAGTCCGCAAATGAATTTATCAGTCCGATTTTACCTTTTCGGTATATTTTTTCACTATTTTTGGGCTCGTTTTTTGAGACAAAAATTTTGATAAATTCTGATAATTTATATCTTGATCAATTGGACTCGAAATTAAATTATTTCTTCGGTTTTTGATCAAGATTACACTAATCCATATTTTTAATATCAATTTCTAAAAAATGACACCGAATTTTCGGGTCTTACAGTTTAATCCCGAAAGTCCAAAGTCCGAAAAGCATAGTTCAATTCAGACCTATTGGACTTTGTAACACAAGCTACAAAATCATCTCAAAAATGATTGTCAATAGGATGAGGCCCATTCTTTCTCGAATCATTCACCCACTTCAAGCCAGTTTCATCAATGGAAGAAGGGCTCAAGACAATGTTGTTATTGTTCAGGAAATCATTCATTCCTTTAAAAGGAAGAAAGGAAAAAGTGGTCAGATGATGATAAAAATAGATCTCGAGAAAGCGTACGATCGATTGGAATGGAGCTTCATCAAGGAAGTCCTTACTTTTTTCGAGTTCCCTGCTGAATGGATTCGCCTTATTATCGCATGCATATCCACATCGCACATGACCGTCTTAATTAATGGAGAACAAAGTGAAGTCATTACACCATCGAGAGGAGTAAGGCAGGGAGACCCTCTATCCCCATATTTGTTCATTTTATGCATGGAATTCCTATCTTTAAAAATCCATGAGGCATGTGAAGCTAATGAATGGGAACCTTTACAGCTATCCAAAGGGGGACCAAAAGTCTCTCATCTGTTCTATGCAGATGACCTTATTTTAATGGGTCGTGCTTAAGAGAAAACATGTAGAACCATCTTAAAAGAACTCGACTCTTTCTGCAAAGTCTCAGGACAAAAGGTCAATACTTCAAAGTCCTCTATAGTCTTTTCTCAGAATGTCAATATCGACATTAAAGATACATTGAGTGATATTATAGGGATCAGATATGCAGAAGACTTAGGGAAATACTTGGGTTTCCTTATCTCCAAGAAACAAAAAGCTTCAAACTTCAATTTTGTTATTGATAAAGTCAAGGAAAAGTTAGCAGGCTGGAAATCCAAACTACTCTCTATGGCAGGACGAACCACTCTTGCTAAATCTGTATTAAACTCAATACCCATGTACTACATGCAAGGTACCAGCCTACCTATGAGCACATGTAATGAGATCAACAAGATCACTAGAAATTTTCTGTGGGGAAATTCTGAGAACCACAAAAAGATTCATTTGGTTAACTGGAACATCGTCATATTGCCCAAAAAAAAAGGGGGTCTTGGGGGTAAAGGATATGGTCAAACTCAATGAAGCAAATATGGCCAAATTAAGGTGGAGGTTCATGACAAGAAATGACAGTTTGTGGGCAAAGGTTTTACAAGCTAAATACTCAAGAAATGGAACCTTTATCAGGAAAGCTTGCTCTCCAGTTTGGTCAGGAATGCGCAAGGGAGCTCATCTAATTGAAAAAGGAATGAAGTGGTCAGTGAGATCAGGGGAACAAGTTAGATTTTGGAAAGATGACTGGACAGGTTTTGGCCCACTGAATACAATAATCTTTGGTCCATGGAGTGATGGAGAGGAGGGGAATGTTGTTAAAGATTACATCAATGATCAAGGTGATTGGAGGTTTGAAGATATTAGCACACCATTACCAGAAGAAATTCTTTTGAAGATTAAAGCAACGCCTCTCCAAATGGAAAGTCATAGCAGGGACGCTATCATCTGGAAACTTGCTCATGATGGTAACTTTACTTTGAGCTCTGCCTACAACCTGACAATCAACACACATTCTGCAACCAATCAAGTTTGGAAAAACATTTGGAGAATCCAATCCCCCCCAAAGGTCCAATTGTTTCTGTGGCTCTGTAACCATGAGAAAGTAGCTACTAGACATTGCTTAGCGACAAAAGGATTACAAGTTGCTACAATCTGCCCCAGATGTAATGTGGAGACAGAGACGCTTGAGCACTGCTTGAGAAACTGCATTTTTGTCAAGGAAATGTGGGATTTAATTGGTATCCCTATTAAATTGCAAAGATCTTTCTCACGTGAATTCAAAGACTGGATTGCTGAAAATATCCAGTACCAAGACATATCTCATATTGGGAATATTCCTTGGAACATTATTTTCTCTTTTGTTGTATGGCATATTTGGTTAAATCGAAATAAACTCATTTTTGAGAACACGTTGGAGCAATCTGAAGCATGGTGGAATAAGCTACAGGCTAAAGTTAAAGAGTTCTGGGCAATCACAGGTCCAGAACCGAACAATAAAACCAACTCTACCACCACGGTTTGCTGGCAACCACCACCACCTAGTTTCCTCAAATTGAATACAGACGGTTCTTCATTAGGGAACCCCGGGAAAGCAGGTTCGGGTGGTATTTTCAGGGATTCTAATGGTAATTGGGTCAGCGGATTCACGAGAAACATTGGCTATGCGACTAGTTTTACTGCTGAGCTCTGGGCATTGCGAGACAGTTTACAATTAGCAGTCAAGAAGGGCTTCCACAATCTGATTGTTGAAGTCGACTCCATCAATACCATGAGGTATGTTACTAATGGAGTTAATATTTCAAATTCTCATTTTGCTCTGGTCTCTGATTGCAGGGTGCTTTTGCAAAAGCTGAGGAATGTCAAGGTGAACCACATCTTCAGAGAAGCTAACAATTGTGCAGATCTATTAGCTAAGATGGGAAACAAAGATGATAGCTCCTTCATGATTTTCGATACTCCCCCTCCTTGTATTTTGCTTAATTTGCTATATGACCGTATGGGTCATAAAACTATCAGAACTACTTGTTGTAACCCAAATTTGGGAACTGGTTAATTTCTAATGCATCTTTTTTCTCACCAATATATATATATATATATATATATATATATATATATATATATATATATATATCTCATCGATTGATATTTAAATGCCAAAAAAAAAAAAATCATAGTAAAACCGAGAAAATCACATTAATTGATATTTACATTACATCATTATATAGCTTATTAAACTGGGCTTTTGAGTTTTATCATACATATCTCATTACTAAAGCTTTGATCATATATGGTATAACAAATATTAATATAAATACTATGATTTAATATTGAATTTTATTATTAGATTTCAAATTTATTTAATTTTGTCATTGTATATTTTCAATTTTGTTACTTTTTAAACAAAAATGATGATATTATAATACTTCATAAAATATTTTATTAAAAATGAATGACAAATTTTACCAACGAACGTATGATTTTTAATTTCATTTCATTGATTTTCATAAAAAAGTAATAAATTAAATATTTTATGAAATATTCTGCGTATGGAATTTTTTATTAATTTTATTACATTAAGTAAAAAAATTAATAAAAAATATAAAAATAAATTTAATAAAATTAGTCTACACTAATAAAAATAAATATTATTACAGAATATATAAAAAACTGCTAAGTATGTCATGTAAACATCCTTTCGTCACTTCCAAAATTTTCTCCATTTCACCATTTTTCCAATTTTTTTATACAAAGTAAGCATCTCTCCACTATTCAGTTCACCACTCCTCCTGTACTTCTAAATCATTTAAAATTATATATTTTTTAAGTTTTTAAATTTATAACATAATTTCTTTTCAAAAATATATTATTAAAAAACTCTAATTTATATGCATCAATACAATTTAAATAAATAAAATTAAATCATGTATTACAGGAGTAACAAATTAATTTAGTCTTAATTCATAAT
Organism: Firmiana major; assembly: GCA_033439115.1. Lineage (NCBI taxonomy): Eukaryota > Viridiplantae > Streptophyta > Magnoliopsida > Malvales > Malvaceae > Firmiana > Firmiana major. Next base: position 2,259,855 of record CM065908.1, on the reverse strand, counting down.
ACAACATTAAATTTTATTTTAATCCCTGTTATTTCTTTTAGTACATTAAAACAAAAATATGCTTTTAACCCAGGCAAATTCAATTATAATAGTTGAGGTTTAATTAAATGTATAATCAAATTGAATCGAGATAATTTAGTATTAAGTTTATATTCGTATTGATTCAAAAACTTGACACTAAAAATTCAGTTTAAGTTCGATCGAATTTTATTTTTTGAAATTTGAGTTCGGTTCAATAAAATATTCAAATAACTCAAGTTCAGTTCGATAAATTCGAACTCAACTTATTAAGTTTGATTTATTATTTTTTTATTACGTAATATGAAAATTAAATAATAAATTAACAAAAAATATTAAAAAATATACATTAAAAAAATTGATAAAATTATAAAATTACAAATCACTCAAATTAAATATTTAAAAATTAAATTTATTATTTAAATAATTTAATTTTCAAAATAAATAAATCAAATTTAAATAATAATCAAAATAAATTTTAATTTAAAATACCAATTAATAATCAAATCAAATTCAGATTACATCATCTCGTCTTATTCAAGAACCTCTTTTCAGTAAACATTTAAATCAGCCGTCTACGGTCCTAACCATTATCAAACTTTGACACTCCCACCGTCCGCAGCCACACGCGGTAAGCCGGCAACTTGCGCCCCCTTATGATTCACGTGGAGTCGTGGACCTACGCTTATTAATTAATAATTTTTGTAAAAAAAAAAAAATCACTAATTATTGCTTTGACATTTGCACTGACCATTTTCTAACGAACCAGGTTAAGTTCTCGCAACCATATCCGGAAATACTTGATTCCACCTTTGCCTCTGTCTAATACCTTCTCTTATTACCCTGCGCGCCTTCAATTCTGCCTTCACTTAAGCTCAATCATGAACACCGGAGAAGGTATTTTTTTCCTCTTTTCGGTATTCTTCTGATTGGTCAGCGAGAAACTGCAAGAAATGTTTTTCTCGGGAAGTTTAGTCTCCCGCCTGATCATTAATTTCTACTTTCTCGAATAGTATGAAATCATTTTGTTTTCTTTGAATTTTTTCAGTGGTCGAGTTTTTAGGCAACGTTCCGTTGCTGCAGAGATTACCGAGTTCTTCGTTCAAGAGAATAGCTGAATTCGTTTGTTTTAAGCACTATGGTAATTTTCAAATTCCGATCCAAATTCATTTGTATTAAACGTTGATTTTCCGTTTGATTTGCGTCTGTTTTTCTTTCATTTCCTTTATAAGGAACCGAACAGAATATTTGATCAGTTTAAATCAAACTACAATGAAAACTACTCAAATGGATTCTTTTACTGGATTTGCTTGAAATGATATTCGTTGCAGAGAAAGGAGATTATGTCGTTCGTGAAGGTGAAGTTGGAGATGGAATATATTTCGTATGGGAAGGAGAGGTCTGTTTTTACTATTTTACATACCTTATTATTTCTTTTTCTCCTTTTTAGGCTCTGTTTGGTTGTTATTTTTGCTTTTTTTTTTTTTTTGCTTTCTCAAAAAGTATTCAGATGTAGATGCAAAAAATTAAAAAAAAAATATTGGCGGTGATGAAATAGTTAATATGTAATACTCCACTGATCATAATTATTTAAAATTTTGTATTCAAATAAGTGATGTTTGTTTGTAGAAGCAAAAATGTAAACCAAACAGAGTTGTTGTTGTTTTTTTTTTTTTTTTTTTTTTTAACTTTAATCAGTTTCTTGGTTATAGGCTGAAGTCTCTGGATCGGTTCATGCTGAGGAAGAAAACCGACTTGAGTATCAGTTGAAACGATATGATTACTTTGGCCATGGTTAGAACTTAGAAGCCTGTCTTTCTTTCCCTCTTGTGATATTTCTGGAATTTATAAGTGTTAGCCTGTTTTAGTATGTAGACTTTTTGTGTGTGCATCCCTGTCTGTGATTAATCTTATAGGAATAGAGGTAGCTTAAATCAACTAATAATGCAGACATTCATCCCAAAGAATCTAATTGAGCTTGCTTTTGCAGTTTCTCCCACTTCTGTTCATGTAGCAGATATAGTCGCTTTAACTAAGGTAGCTTCTTATTTCTTACTTCTCACTTACATGGCTTTTTTTGACAAATAGATTCCCACTGCTCAAAGCCTCAAACGTATGAAAATGCACTCCATGGTGAAACTAATATGGATTATTTGTTGTGTTACCTGTATCTAGCTGACCTGTCTGGTGCTACCGTATGAACACTGCACTTTGCTTCAGTCAAAATCTATCTGGAGCACAGATAAGACGCTTGAGACCTGTTCACTTGTGGAAAGTATATTGCATTTGGAGCCAATAGAAGTATGCTTCTTCTGTTGTCATTTTTTTTCTTTTTTTGGTTCAAAGCTTTACATTTTTGTTTACCTTATACAGCACTATAAACTTAATATTTTTCATGCTAGTAAGTAAATCTTGCTTGTTGTGACTTGTGACTAAGTTTCTCTCGTTTAAGGGTTTTTTTTTTTTCATTATACTAATTGTCATATATACTTGAATGTGACGGTTAAAAATCCTGATTACCTTTATGTACTGTTTGACAAGTTCATATTATTTTGTCAAGTCTGAAGAGTACTTACCCTTCAAAACGATGTATATATGAGATGAGAGCTTTCATTTTCAAATAATGTCTCATTTGACATGTGAATAAATAAATAAATAATGACAAGTTTTCTTTGAAGGAAAAATAGCTGAATAATCATAATTGCAAGAGTGGAACTCCCTGAGCATGCATGGTATTTGAGGCGCGATCTATGAAATTATGATCCTAGGCTCCCAACCATGTGTTGGCAACAATATTTCTCCCTTTTTCCTCTATCCTGCATCCTAATCTTCATGTTTTCATCAGCCACCAACATAAGCTAAATGACTTATGCTGCATGTTTATTTTCCTTCTTCTAAAGTGAGTGAAAAAATATTGCAATATGGAACAGTGAGAAGTTTCAATATTCATGCTTTCTTGGTATACTTTTAATCATGCCATTTTTCTTTCCTTAGTGAATTCTGCTAAATAGTGTTGGAAAACACTGGACCTACTAGACTCTTCTGATAACCTCTATACTGCGACTTTGTTTCTGTTTCTTGAAGTTAAACATATTCCAAGGAATTACTTTACCTGATGCACCAACATTTGGGAAGGTTTTTGGAGGACAGCTGGTTGGACAGGCATGTTTAAGCTTCTTTCTCTACTTCATTCTGCTTATCTACCTGTGCTCCGTTAGGTTTAACATCTATTATAATATATTTTAGACAAATATATTTAATGTAGGCTAGATGCTTCCCTTGTATTTACTTGTGTACTTCATGCATATTATAGTCAATGATATTTCTGCACTGTTGTTTTAGGTGAAGATTATAAGTTTCTGGTGGTATTTTGTGACATTAAATGGTGGCCTATTATATTTTTGCTGATAAGTAACAATGATTCAAAGATGAAATTGCTTGCTCATTAGTTTATTTATGTGGATATACAAGTGCTTATATGTAGAGCTCGGTATTTAGTTCATAGCAAGGTAGTATGTTTTCTGCACAGAATCTTGGGATTAAAGAAACTTGGCTCGTGTTGTGATATGTCAACATACTGTTTGCTTCTGATATGTCATTAAGTGGTTTAATTGACTTTATGGACTAGTAATTGTTGTCCTATTTGCTTCCTGTTAATTACCATAGTGTTTAGAGTGAGCTAATTGTTTCCTTTTCTTTTTTGTCATCATTTATTCAGGCATTGGCTGCAGCATCTAAAACTGTTGATTCTCTTAAAATTCTCCATAGTTTGCATTCTTATTTTCTTATGGTTGGGGATTTTAATAGTAAGTGCCTTATCTGCGAGCATTAGTGCAATTAATGCTTTCATCATATGTTTTTGGTTTATAGAAATGTCCTATTGATGATATATTGACATTGTAACTCAATTTGTTCATGACTCCCTGTAAATGAGTTACTATCCCACATTTTCAAAATTCATAACTTGTAGAAATTTGAAATATGTCCAAACTAATAATTTCATTCTTCGTTCTCTGTTATCCTCCTGTCATTTGAAGGGGTATCCATACCCTCTGGTACTTTTTAAATTGAAGTTATATACTGTTAGTAAAGAGTGCAGAAGATATGCCATGACTTATGACCTCAGAGAAACAATAGTTTAAATAAATAAAAAAATTATAAAATTATTATCCACTTTAATTTCTCAAAAAAAGCTTGCACAAAGCTGCAGAAGCAATTTTGTTCACCTTAGCCCCCAAAAAGTTATCAATTCCAACCTTGTTTTAAGAATTTGTCTTAGAAATGATGGCTCGGTGAAAGGCATTGAGCATGCTATTCTAGCTTGTATTTGTGTTTGGTGTGTGTGTGATTTTGTGAGTAAATTATTTAAACATCCTTCCTATCAAGAAAAATAAGCAGCATGAATTAATCATGGCTTTTACAGTGTTTTTGTTTATTGAACTTTCCTTGTTAAATCACTGATTCATCTGTAATTGAAATTAGCAGTTCAAGTGAAAAAGTTCTTAATAGCAGATATTTTATACATACTTTTTACAGTACCAATAATATATCAAGTTAATCGCCTACGTGATGGTAGAAATTTTGCTACCCGTAGCGTAGATGCAATACAAAAAGGAAACATCATATTCACATTACTAGCTTCTTTTCAGGTATGCAGTATCTTCTTCATTTTAATATTCAAAGTTGCCTTCTGCTTTTTCTTCAGTTATTGACTCATTTAGCATGTTGTATGAGCTTGACTGTTTGACAACTCTTGACAGGTAGGGTGCGATAGTTGCATTGTATATTTGTGAAGAACTATTATGATCCCCTCTTTCACTTCATGGGTAGTTAGTTTCTTTTATACTATATGTCGATTGATATTGCTAGGAAGAAAAAAAATAGTATATATGGTGGTTTTAAAGAACATTAAAGATAAGAGTATCTGTTTAAATTGATTGCTCTGTTCTTTTAAGAAGGTTCCAATAATGGCAGAATTTTGGATTTTGGGATGGTAAAACTCAAGAAAGCTAGTTGGCAATCATATTACTATCAAAGCATAAGAAATTGAGTTGAATTTGCTATTACCTACTTGTTAATGAACCAATCATTTTATCTATAGACACTATTTAAAGAAGATATATACATTTTTGGGTTTTTGATTATGATGATTTACGCAACAATATTTTATCCAGCAGCCATGTTCTCTATTGATTATACTTTTTGATACTGGTTTGCTGGTGCAGTAATATGTGAGACTCTCATTGGTTTACCTAATTTCCTGATCTGTTATGCTCAAGTGATAGCTTCTGAAAGGGTACTTGCAGCATTTCATATTAATTGTAATTTTATGTGAGTTGATTTTACAGAAAGAAGAAGAAGGTTTTGATCATCAAGATGCGAAGATGCCATCTGTGCCAGCTCCAGATGTGGTAACAATCAAGTTCTTAACATTTCCAGTCACTTGCTGTCGTGGATATTTGGATAACAATATTACTCTTTGACCTATTTCAGCTTCTGTCGTTGGATGAGCTACGAGAATTACGTCTCATTGATCCCCGTCTTCCTAAGTAATAAATTTTATACTCATGGCTATTATAATTTATTATTTACGTAATTTTTCATGGTTTTCAATGGATTAATACGATTTCAGTATATCTGCATCTTATCTCATTTTTTTTCCTGTTTACTTAGTTACTTGTTTGTTTTGTTGTAAAGAGAAAATTCTTTCTTTATTTCATTCTCTGGTGGCGTCCTTTTTATTATATATCTGTATCTTCAGGAACTCATTTAAGTTGTTAAAAAAAAGTTAGTTAGTTGAAACCCACCATCCCCACCCCCCACCCCCGCCCCGCGGGCCCCCCTCTCTCCTAAAGAAAAAAAGGCAAAAATCTATCAGGCATAGTTTGCTTATTTTTAGTATTGTTGTGTTATGCTTCATAATTCATAATATGTTGTTTCAGGAGTTATCGAAAAAAGGTTGCCACAAAAAAATTTGTTCCTTGGCCCATAGAGATAAGGTTTTGTGCACCAAACACTAACACAAACCAGACTAAATCTGATCCAAGGTTAGCCATTTTTTTGGTGTTGCATAATCTTAGCTTTGCAAATTGACTTGAAAATATTAAGGTTATATTTTTATTATTTTATAATATGCTTTAGTTAATTTATCTATCATCTTATTATTTTTCAGTTAGGTGCTGTCTTATTTTAGAATGATAATTTGCTTTACAGTTTGAGGTACTGGTTTAGAGCCAAAGGAAAACTTTCTGATGATCAAGCTTTGCATAGGTTAGTGATCCCTTCTTAAATGCTAAATACTTTCTGCTTTTTGTCTATATGTTTTCATGGCTACTTCAGCTCTAATCAATAATCATGACTTGTTAAAATACTCATTATTTAAGTTTGTTCTGTCTAATAGCAGCACACGCTTATGTGCACACACCGACCACTCTGGTTTCCATTTTACCAGAATTGCAAGCATATGGCAACAGTTTCGGAGTGGCAACTTCAGGAAGCATATACATAGATCAGGGTTTCTTATCTTTTTTGTAGATTTTATGTTTCATTATGTGGTTGTTTTTCCAGATGTGTTGTGGCCTTTGCTTCAGATCTGATATTTAGTGGTGTCAGTTTGAATCCACACCGCAGAAAGGGTTTTAAGTCAGCCTCCCTTAGCCTGGACCACTCGTAAGCATCTGCTGATCCACATCATATCAACTTTATTTTTTTCATATGTGGGTCATAGATCCCCCACAATCTAGCAAAATTCATTCTCTCTTTATTGCTTTTTTATTTAGAAAAAGTTCATGCTGGGTAAACTACTCCCCAATGACCAATGTCCTCCCCCCATCTCAACCAAAAATACAACCATTCATATATGATATGCTGCTGCGACCCATCATTTTTCCTGAAATACTTTTGTTTGAAACATTCCAATGGACATGAGCATAGCTCTTTGACCTTCCAAATATAAGGAAAAACGGAAAAAGAAAAAAAATACCTACGTGAGGCACATACATGAAAGAGTTTATATTTGATGCATTAATAGTTTATAACATCTATACGGTGCTATACATAATTAGTCAATCATAAAGTGTCACCTTATTAATCAGCAAAATTAAAATATATTGTAAGTCTTTAAAGATAGATATTAATAAAGGTTTTTAATTTATTTTTAAGGACTTGTACTTGTTTAAATTTTACTTATTAATGAAGTGATACTCTATCATAAATTGATAGTATATATATATCAGTGCATCAAATATAAATCTTATGTGAAAAGAATAAAAAGAGTTTCAGCGTAACTTTATTTTTTGCCCATAGGCTTACTTGACATTTGGCATATATTTACTCTTTCATTCCTCTTTCCCAGGATGTGGTTCCATCGGCAATTTAGGGCTGATGACTGGTTATTGTTTGTGGTAGGTGTCAGATGATGTTTTTTCATTGTACGTTAACATTTTGTTTCTTACATTTATAATGAAAGAAAAATCACTAATGGAACCAATCTCATGCAGATTGTGAGTCCTACAGCCTGTATCACTCGCGGCTTTGTTTCGGGCCAAATGTTCAACAGAAAGGGAGAGGTAAATACTTCATTTTATCTACAGCCATCAGCCTTATAATGCTCCTTCCCCATTAGCCTCTGTTGATTTGTGTTATCCATCTAATCATTCTTGTGTTGATTTCCAGCTGGTTGTATCACTAACTCAAGAAGCACTGCTTAGGGCGGCTAGGTCCCCGAACCCCCCGGCTGTATCAAAGCTTTGAACTACGTACGTACTTCATAATATACTGCATAATATTTTATGATCATAGCTGTAATATTGCAGGAAGAATCCCGGTGGATCTTTTAGTAGGTTCCGAGATTCCTAGCATAGATTCTTAATTCATGTAACAGTTTTTTGTGGCAATTGCAGTGAACAACTCTATCTAATTCTTACCTACCTACTGCCTTTCATCTGTGAAAACTATTCATTTTTAAAAATTTTAATTTTTAATTTTTTTTGTATTTTTAATACATAAATATTTATAAATATTTTTATTTTTTTCTTTCATGCTCTTGTATTTCACCAACAATGGGGCATTTATAACAACGTGTCACAATATTATTGAATGTTTCATAGTTTTGAGTTAGAATTGAGTGATGAAAGAAAGTTTAAATATCATTATTGTCAACATTAGTCTTTTAAGTATTAACATCATAAAAAAATTTTCGTTCAAAAATATTTTTGACATAAGTAAGGATATTATAAAATAATTAATACATATAAAAAAAAAATATTGATAATTTATAATCAAAATTATTAATAAAAAAACAACAAAGCTTAATTTAATAGTTGTTATTCATATTTAAGAAAAAATAAGTCTAAAATATATTTTTTTTTGAAAAAAATTAAAAATAATTATTTATTTTTTAATTATGAACGTGGGTCATCAACTTTTTCAGCATAAAGTTGGTTCAATTCAACCTTTATTAATTTCAACCTTTATATATTAAACAAAGAATGCAAGGATGAAAGATTTGACACAGTTTCACCAACAGTAAATCTAATGAAAGATTACATCCTTTGGTGATGATTCACTAGTAATAATTACATTAAAAAAGTAGGATGTATAATGCCATTGCAAGAGTCGAGCTTCTCAATCCTGGAAATACACTCTTTCATCCTCTCCACAACACCTAGCATAGCTGAAATGTTACTTGAAATTTTTTCTTCAAGTAACCCTATCTTCTCTTCCGCCCCTCGCTCTTCATCCAATTCCATCTCTTCTGAATCTATAAAAACCAAATCTTCATCAATTGTCGAGAAAGATTTATCAATCCCAATTTCACAAACCCTGGAAAGTTTACGCACCAACCTGGATTATGTTCGCCGGATAGTCCAGGCTCCGACCCATCATCGATGCGGGGCAAATTGGGTCTTTGAGTTGATAGAATTGAATCGAGAGTGGTCTTAAGCTGATCTGGAATAGTGGTTCTGTATTGTAGAATCTTCTCCACCATTTTGTTCACATCCGATTCCAGCTCCTCCAAGTCCTCTTCGGATTCGGGTTCCGGTTCGGATCGTCGATTGCCAATGCGGGTCTCTAGAGCTTTGAGTTTGTTGTTTAGGGCCATGGATTAAAAGGAGAAGGCTTGAATTTGCCTGCAGAAAAGGGCTTTGAAATTTTAAAATTTCGAGCGTAAATCTTGTCTGTGATACTTTCTTTGGTTTCGCCTGTCATAGTGTTTGGTTTTGATTTTTAAAAGAGACCACTTGGGTCAAAGCGACGTCGTTTTTCCCACTGATAGCAAGTTAACGACGTCGTTTAAAATTTGATTGTGTCTTACGATCATCATTTACTTTTGTCATTTGAATCCCCCGCCAGCCAGAAAATAGATGGAAAATTGGTCATTCTTGTCTTTTCCTTTTCCTCAGGATCCAAACAGAAAGAGTTATCTTAATTCTTCTTTCTGTCCCAGCGTTGAAACCGCACATTGTTAAGCTCGATTTCCAGGCGAAGGACACGAGGGAGTGATATTTCTTAGTCAAAATCTGAGAAAAGAGACAAAAAAGGAAAATAACTTTCAGTGACAACTCGGAGAATACGATGAGGAAATATTTGTACTTTCCTGAAATAGTAACTGCCACTGCTTCGGTATTAAGCCTTTTCATAAAGGCTTTTATATTTTTTAGTCTTTCGATTCTTTCAAGTTTCAACAACTCCGGCTTATCGGTTTTCCAATCACAACAGAATACTTCGGGCCACCTTCTCCTTCTTCTACGGTAAATTCAATCTCTTTAAAAGATTAAAATCCAAGCTGAACTCTTTATTCTTATTAAATTTAAAGGATTCTGTTTTGGAGCAGAGGGTGCCACCTCAGATTGTGGATTCAGGTGGTCTATATAGGCTGATTCAACGTGCTAGTAAAGGCGATAAAGCCGGGATCGCACAAGAATGAGAGGAAGGAGAGGAGCCTAATGGGGCTGATTATGATAGGAGAACGGCTCTTCATTTAGCAGCTTGTGAAGATTGGACTCAAGTTGTAGTTCTGCTTCTTGAGAAAGGAGCTGCTGTGAATTCTTTAGATCATTGGGGTCTAACTTTAAGTTTAACCCATGTTTTTTTTCTTCAAGCATGAAGATTCTTATTTTTGGTTAGATTGATCAGAATATGTTTTGATGTGGGTAATTTTTGTAGCCACTGTCTGATGCACGCAGCTTTGGTCAACGTGAGATCTGCAAGATACTTGAATCTCGGAGGGGGAATTGATTCGGTATTTTTAATGCTTTATAAGGCTGTTTTTAATCTTATGATTTCTGTTTAAGATTATATTTTATTTTTCATAATGCCAATTTCTGCATGTATAATAAGTGCACGCCTTTTATTGACAATTATGCATGAGAACAAGACCATCATTCCATTTTGTTCTTGGGAATCTTATAAAGCTCGCTTCCAACATTATCTGACATGTCCACTGGTATATATAGTTCGGAAGCTGAAATCAGGCAATCAGAAATTGCATTTATTCAAATACATCTCACTTCTTTGCGTGACACCCATTGTCTTACTAAAATATGAGACTTCTGTTAGTGTTCAAACATCATATGCCAAATGCAAAATGATTCAGTTTTTCATTAACTACATGAGTTAGAGTAGAGGAGTGTCTCTGTGTTTGTGGCGGTGGGGGGACTGCAGGCAGGGTACTTATAGTGTTGCATCTCATTTGAAATTTTAATTGTCATTTGCCTTGAGATAGGTGGGAATTGTGAGACCCGAATTTTCATACTATTGTTCATTTTAAGATAAATCGAGAAGTTTAAAACTTGTGTAAATGTTTATACAGGGTGTAGAAAGATCGAAATGCCCGGGATAGTGGCATGAAGCCCGAGGCACGTGTTTCGAGGTAAGATCTCGAATTTAAGTATTTTCAATAAAGTATGATTGTAGGTATGTTATGATGATTAGAAAGTGAAACTAATACATTAGAAGTTGAAAAATTTGTAAAACTCGGGTTTACATTAAACCGAGCAAATGAGCCTAGAAATAGAAATAAATTCTAAATAAATTCTAGAAATTCACGAAAATTATTCCGAGACTATAGGAAATTATTATAAGGCATAATTTACATGAGGAATGAAAATTGAGTGGAGATATGGAGGTTTTGGTAATCAAATGAATTTTTAAAGTAAACCGAAAACCTTAAGTTACATTGTTCGGTAATGACCAAGTTGAGTAAAATGGGCCCAATCGGGAAAAAACTTAAACAAGTGGGCCCCAAATTTTTATGAGAGATATTAGAGACATAGTATCACACTTGAGAAGTGGAAATTTGGAAGAAAATGGGCCAGAACTATTTTTCATAGATTTTCTAAAACTGACCAGTGGATTGCCCCAACCCAGTGAACTGGATACCCATTAGGAAAAGCCCAATTTTTACCTATCTAAAGATCTGATTTAAACCTGGCCTTTTAGGAAACAAAACTAGACTTATTTATCTTTCATAGGGCTCTGAAAACACCCAGAAACCAGCTTTCACGCGCTCTCACCTCCCTCTTGAAAGTTCCTCAGGCGTTACTGTAGCTCTCCCCTTCTTGAATTTTTTCGATCCCTTTCCAAGCCGAATTGGACTTTGGCCAAGAAAGATGAAATATTCCCCTTTCAACCCTATATAACATATAAAAAATTCAGCCATAAAGGAGTTCATTTACTAGGTGAAAACTTAGAGAGAAGAACAGGGGCAGAATCTGCCCTGTTTCGAGGTGAGAGAAAGTTTGATTTTTGAAAGTTTTTAGTTGGTTTTTCTTGTAGTTTTTGATGATTCTAAGCTATATACATGTTTAATTACAGTTGAGGATTTATTTGGAAGATCAAAAACTTGGTCAACTTTGGTCAAAGGTGAGAAAAACTTGATGGATAATGAAGATGATGAGATATATTTATGTTTGATGATTTTTAAGGATTTTTAGTTAAGTAGAATGTAAAAAAATAATTTATATGGAAGTGTCTAGTTCTGATCAGCATGCTTAAGTTGTGGAAATGATCAATTTTGGATGAATTCAAGGTTGTTAACAGTTAAATTTAAAAAGTTCGATTTATAGCTTAGTTTAGTGAAAAATCGAAAGGTGTGAGAATTTGTAAGAATTGGATTGATAAAGTGTGGATTATAGATATGAATGGGTATGTAGGTTATTAAGATTGTGAATGTGAAGTTAGAATGATTAAATTGAATAAAATAGCTTAAACCGGCACTTAAATCGGTAAAACCGAAAATAAGGAAAAGTTGACAAAAAGGTCAAATTTGGTCAACTGTTAAGGAGATAAATACATATTTGGATATGTTGAGATGAAATCAAACAATATTTGATAATTTGGTATCATTTTGGGCAGCTCGAGAATTCGACACGCAAAACGAGGTAAACTCGGACCCCGACAGAGTAACGCTGTTTTAGCTCCGTTGAGGTAAGGGATGCAATTTAAAATAGTACTAACCTTTTATATCTCTTTATTGTTCATAAATGACTTGAAAATCGTATAAAGAAATCTGTTTGAAAACCATACTTTCTCGGTTTAAGTCCAAAAGGAATAATAAACCGTTTTTAGATACTGAAATAATGGTTTTTACTTATTTTGTATAAATAAAATAGATATACATATTTTGTATGAATTATGATATGATTTGATGATTAAAGTTTCCATATGAAAGTAAGTAAGTATGAAAGTAAGGATTTTGAGACGACAGGCTACTATTAGTATATGCTGAGTGCATAATCATGCTTGCTACTTGTGGTGTCCTGGCTCCGCCACACGTAGTATTAGTTTAGATTCACCAGTGTAGTGTCTATTTCGCCTTAGTGGTGGTGTTTTTTTCACTAAACGTGGTGTCTATTTTCGAAGTATCTTGTGACTACACGGCGTGTGCCACTGGTGCTCGTGCACTAGCTGTGTGCTAGTGTGATTGAGATATTATATTAGAACCGTTGTACGACCTTGATCCAGTCTACAGCTCTTACCATGGCCATAGGTATTATTACCTCTACTGAGGATATGATATATTGCATGATAACTATGTTGAAATAGCCTAGTCTCCATGTTTTGATGTATAACATTTTAATAAAGAAAGTATGTATAATGTTTTAGTATATGAAAGTACGTACAACATTTTGATGAAGTATGATGTATTTTAAAGTAAGCATGTAAAATGGTTTTCTAAGTATGTATGTACGGAAGTATGTTTATTCTGATTTTCTAATTGTTTTCAATGCATACCTTACTAAGCTTTTTCCCAGAAGCTCACCCTTTCTCCTCTCCCATTTCAGAGTACCTGCAGTGAGATTATTCAGTCATTTACACGTACGTGAGTAGTTGGTGGATTCAGTGCCTCCCCGACTACTTTCAGTACTAGCTCAGGTATATCATCGGATATTTATTCCCAGACATGTATATTGTACAGATACTGGATTGTATATAAATACTTTTGGGATGTAATTAGTTGTTTTATGGATTATTTTGTAAACGTTTTGGGAAGTGAATGAAATGTCGATTATACTGAGTATGGATGTGGAAGTTGTAGTAATAAAAATGTAGAGTTGAAAGTAATAAATTTAAGAAATAAAATCAACTGCTTTGCGAATATAAACTGCGTTTACCTGCAGGAGGATAGGATATTTTATTAAAGGTTATGTTGCCGAAATTTTTGGTAAAATTAAATGGTTAAAAGAATAAGTAAAGAAAGGGAAGAAATAACCTACACTGTACAGGAATGCAACCTAAGTAAAAAAATAATATTTAAAGAAAAAAGTTAGCCTCTATTTCCACGCTTCCGGGGCGTTACAGGAATTGATTATCAATCTCCATGCTTTGAAATTGATCACGATGAGGTGGACATGAATGAAGCAACCCTTATTGGAGAGGTTAATTCCTTCCTTTTTAATTTCTTGGAGCATATATTTAAAAGTGACAGCATCTGATCTGATTTCCCCACCTCGCTTATTCCTGTTTTAGCATTGCCTTAAATCTTGACTCTTCCTCCTTTATCGGTAATATTAAGTGCCTCATATTTTTGGTGTTATTTCGCCCATAATTTAGTATACCAGGGAGCATATGTTGAAGTTTATTTGGTAAAGTGGCATGGCACTGAAGTTGCAGCCAGGGTAATTCATTCCTTGATTGCATCAAATCCTAAAGCAAAGTAAGTTTCATATGCTATGATTTATAACAATATTTATTCTCTCTCTAAGCCTCCTTGAAGTACTATCAGACTTTATCTATCTGTTGCTACAAGTTTGAAAGGGCTTGGCTTTGTGACAAAGGTTGCGGAACGGTAGAGATTGAATTATTTGGTAATTATAGCTTGATAATCGTAGTGGTTTCACGTCTTTGCTGTTGACTATTTCACAGAAACACCTTTATGAAGGAACCGGCTTTGTGGCAAAGGTTGCGCCACCCTAATATAGTGCAGTTCCTTGGTGTTCTAAAGGACCCTGATCGCTTGATAATCCTCACTGAGTATCTCAGGAATGTGAGGCGTACCCCCATTATATTATGATAAACTTTTGTGAGATGATTTTGTTTTTATTTTCATTTAATTATGTTGAGCTAGGGAAGTTTGCGTGATATACTGAAAAGGAAGGGAAGACTTGATCCAAAAACAGCCATTGCCTATGCTCTAGATATTGCAAGGTACTTATTACTTCCACTTTTCTGTTTATAGGTTTTCGAATGTTCGTAGAAAAACTTCAGTTGGGCAATAGTTGACATGAATTTTCAGGAAATGACGAGAGTTTGGACGGTGAAAAGTAATACTAGTAAATCTTTGATAAACTTCTGCTACAAATATAGCTTTCATATAATTCAGAAACAGCTAGTCTGCTTTTGGATTATGTTTACACACTGTTGGGGCATTGTTATTGAATCTAGAAATGGGCTGATATCTTTCAAACCTTTCGGAGGCATGAATTATCTCCACCAACACAAACCACATGCCATAATACACTGGGATTTGACACCAAGGATTTGGAAATTAGAGCTTCCTGCTGATGCCCGAGTCAAATCTTTGGGGATTTAGCTGAGAATGCTACTGCATATGTGAGCTTGGAGCCGAGTAATGATTATGGAAGAACTCCACCATGTACTGAAGCATTTGCTAAAGCCATAGTAAACAGGGTGGTGGTGTGGTGGATCCTAACCCAATTGTAGCTTCAAAGGGTGTGGATAGACTGAGAGAGGCAGGAATCAATGTGACTGTGGATGTTGAAGAAGAGTTATGCAAGAAGCTCAATGAAGCCTATATCCATCACTTGGGAAGCCTTTTGCAAAACTTGGGAAATTTCCTTCACTTCATTACAAACATGGGATTAAATTGGATATTTCCTTTTGCTGCCTCACGTATTTTGTTAGGCATGTGTTGTGCGCATGCACATGGTCAGACATGTTGCTCCTCGTGTTTCGTAGATTTGAACTCACCAATTTGAGTTGTACCCTGATTTTAGATTAGAGAATTCTAACCAAAGGCCTCTACATGATATCCAGATATTCCCTCTCTGTCAATGGCTACCTTTTAGACCAGCTTGGGGAAGGAGTCACAGAGATTGGTTGATACTACTCATATTTGTTGCAGGAATATGACGTGATAATATTTTCAGGATTTTTAATTGACAAGTTTTCAAGTCCTACCTCACAAGAGCCTGGTGCCGATCAGCCTCTTCAGATTGTAATAGCAAGTAATCCTGGTCAACTTCCTGCTTTCACCAAAGAAGCCTCTAAGATGATAACTTTTGCAGACAAAGAGGTAGCCACAGAAGCTGATTTGGTTCAAAAAGGAATCGAGGCATTAGTTTTGGATCAAATAAATTTGACTTCAATTGGAATACTGTAAGCGCCAGGGGTTGTGTAGTGTTTTGTTGGATATGAGGGGCAGCTTAGGTGATCTTGTAGAACTTCTTAGAGAAGCTATCGAGCAAAATGTGTTGCAAAAGATAGTGCTGGAACTGTTGCCCTTTTGGGATGAATCTAATGGTGGAGAGAGATTTGTGGCATTAAATAGATTGGTTAAAAGACTAGAAGTGAAGAATTTGCAATCCAATATCACAAATCAAAGCATTGTGGTTAAGGGATATCTTCAACATAGGTGATTACAATTTACAACAATGCAACAATTTCTCAGAACTTGGCTCTGTTGGATCATCAATGCCATGGGATTTCCTTCAGCAGCAGGCTTCATAAAGAAATATAATCAAGCAATGTTGGAGTAACTCTTATATTTTTCTTGCACAGAGGATGGTATTAATGGTAGTATGAACTCCTGCCTTCTTTAAAAGGTTCGGAACTTTTGGCTCGAATGGTTCCCCAAGACAGTAAGAAGCCAGTTTACTTTCCATTTGATCAGAAAATTATGTACAATATACATTCGTATCTAAGAATATCATTTCTTTGTGCACCATTCAACATGCTTCATCCAGATTCTTGACGGAAAAAGGCGAAGACAATGCCAAGGTGCTGCAGCAGGATGTGGGATATTTAGCCCTGAATTAATGTTCTAATATTTCACAACAGGCAAAGCCTTGGGAAAATTTCCCCTTCACTATGTGCTGTTGGGCCTTCCATTAGGTAAATGCTTGTAAGAATGCCTCTTTCTTTTTCCATTTAACCTTGCCTGAATGATTTTCTCTGTTGCAATTGCTTCTTTAATGTTGTTCTGCACCACCCTGCACAGCTCATCAAGTGCCAACATAGGAAATGGCTCCTCAATGAGAACACCAACCTGCAACATGAAAGAAACTTTCAGGATGTGCTTGGCAGGGTGAAAAAATGGAAAGATGAAAAAAAGTGTGAGGAAAGTGGAAAGAAAATTATTTTCTTTCACATTTTTTATCTTTCCAAAGAAGTACACGTAAAGAAAAAAAAAATTATGTTTTTCATCTCTTCATTTTTCCCTCACTCTAATTTTTCATCTTTCTATTTTTCTTTCCACCTTCCCAAGCAAAACCTTTCAAAGAGAGAAACATACTCCTATGTTACAGGGATAACACAGAAAGAAAAACATACTTCTTCTATGCAGAACAAAGAAGCGGCACTGATGAAAGTTGCAGGAACAACTATCCAATGGCAATCATCCCAGAGTATGATAGGAAGAGTAAGATGCCAGAGGACCAAAAACCTTGATGTCAAGCGAGTGTATGACAGAGGGATAGGAATACCCATGAGTTGTTCACAAACACCAATCCCTTCATGGAAACATGAGATCTTTGACTCCTGTAATGAAATGAGATTATAGACAAATTCATAGTACAAAATTCTTATATCATGAAATTAAAAATAAATCATATGCACATAATTTTTCTTTCGCATTAATGAAGAGATCATTCTCGTAACTCTAACTTACAAATCATAAAAGAGTAACTTTATGGTATTATTTAAACTCACCCTCCAAAATATAAGAATAGTGAAAATAAACAAAGATAAAAGACGGATGGATTTAGAGAAAACCCATCTTATAAGAGTTTAGGGTTCAATTTTCTCTCTAAAAGATAAGTAAAATCTAAAGTTCAAATGGTCCAAGAAGGGAGATACCAACATATTTCTCTTTGATTCTTCTACATGCAGCACTTTCAGGGTTTGAGAAATGAACTCAATTATGCAGCGAGGCCGATGCTTTGAATTCAACACCACTGCTAAATCATCTACTTCAAGCAAACTCTGAAGATCTCTGCCAATATCCGACGCATACAAAACATGACACTGCAAACATGCCATTCAAATCAAATTCATTCCTTCATACAAGCCAATTCTGAACTTGTTCAATCAAACAAACAAGAAAACTAAAGGGAACCCACCTTAAGTGCAACAGGAAAAGCCATAATATAGTGCAAGAGAGCACTTTTGATTGACTCATCACTCGAATTCTCAACCCCAGCAATCACCTGCCTTGCAAAATCATTTGTACCGGCAATCACCTTAGTCCAAGCCTTCCTTCCCTCTTCAAACCTCGAATACGAGGCCTCAGTTCTAAACACCAAAAGCAAAGCCAATGCAGGCGCTGTCAACTGATAAGGCAACGAAGAAGCTCTCAGAACTGGAAAAAAACCAGGCAACCAATGCAAACCCACGGCAGTGTTGTAACTGGCAATGACCACAGCTACTGAAGTAAAGGCCAAAACAGGTGGCACCAATGATAAGATGACACGTGACTGTAAACTGGAAAGTAAATGTCGAATGTGACGTAGTGAACTTCTGTGAGAAACCCAGTTTTCATGGTTGTAAAGAGTGCGTTTCTGTTGCATTCCACGCTCTTGAATCCGATCAGCCCAGTCTGGGATAGCACGGAGGAGGGAGATAAGATTAAGGGTTTTAGAGGTGGTGGGCTTTGGGTTTGGTGGTGGGGATAGAGAGAAAAGAACGTTGAAGGATGGTGGTTGCTTGAGCTTGGTTGGAAGGGAGGAGTTGGGGTGCAACTTGGGGAGGGGTTTGGCGGTGAAGTTGGAAGAGAAGGAGAGATTTGAAGGGCTCGAAGATTGAGCCATGAGTCAGGGTTTGGAGGGAGAGAGAAAGCAGCGAAGCAAATGGACATGTTTGTGAAGGAGCTTGGTACACATGTTCAAGGATTCTATTCGGATAAAACGAGAAAACTCCAAACGTTAGGTCCCATATTCAAGGATTTTCATTCCGGTTAAAGAAGCCAAGGATGAAAGAATTTTACATGCTATAAAAATACTTTGTTTCAAAAAATAGTATAATTTTTTTTTTATTTTTAAGCAATTATTTAACTTAAAATAACACGACAATCATTATCTCATTTTTAAATTTATCGAATCTTTGATTTAAAAGTGGAAAAAATTAATCATCTTTAAAAATAAAATAAACATTTAATTTATTTTTGAGATTTAACGGATTCATTAAATTTTTTTAATTTAAAAATTATATATATTTAAACCGAATACTTTACAACAGCATTTGAACTTTAATAATTTGCATTGACCTCTGTAAAATAGTATAAACATTAGTAGTAAACATTTAGAAAAAGAAATTTAATCATAGATTGACATTGAAATTCTTTCTTCAAATGCTGTATTTACACACTGCCAATCCAAAATTCCTTGTTAAAGGTCGAGGGGACATAGGAAGGTTGTGAAATGCTTTGTTAAGTTTTGCATCTCTTGCACAGTATCATCTCTGGCTCCATAACTGTTGCAAATTACATTCTTCGTGGAGTAGATTGGTTGCTGCTATCTATTGGCTTAGCCTGTAGGAAAAGAAAAGGACAGCATCTCATTAGTTAATTTACATCTATTAGCAGAAGGCTGGCATGAAGAAACTTCAATTTGACTTGGTTAATCCACTTGTTAGACACTTCAAACTACAGAGGAGCTTATTTACCCAAGAACCTAAGAACCGAAGCATCTTGTGAGCTGGGCAATCCTAACTTCCACATTAAAGGTTTAGCCTCAAATCCCAAATTCAGTTGGACATAAATTATTATTGGGTTTTAATTATATTCCTGATTCTTGAATCACTTCTTCTATTAGGAGCCATTCTCTCAATATGGTTTCAAACATGGTATTGCACACCGAAAGTTTGTTTCTTAGGTAAACTTACTTGAAACATTTATTTTCAGTTCGCTGGCTGCTGATGTTCAACATTTGGTCATGGAACTGCATCTGTAGAATGATCTCTCTTTGCTAATCACATGTTTCATGAGTTATTCATGTTTGATTCATAATTTGCGTTTATGTGTTTCAAATTTGTGATTTGCAGAGAAGAAGCTTCTGCTGGAATTGTACAAGCAGATGACAGTTGAAACAGTCTCCATAGAGAAATGTTGTAAGGCAGCAGGGAGCCAGCCACTGCATGGTGAAACTGGAATGAAGCAGAAGCCAGGAGAGCAGCCACAAGTTGTTAAGCCAGCAATATCTCTGAAAGTAAGACTTTCCAGTCATGTAGTGTACGTTTTTAAAAAAAAAAATCAAGGGTCCATAGCTCAGTGGTAGAGCATTTGACTGCAGATCAAGAGGTCACCGGTTCGAACCCGGTTGGGCCCTTTAAATATATAATTTTATTAAACCATGGACTGAGGAAATCCTTCGTTAGTCAGAAACTGGTCTCTAAAACCACTGATGATTTCATTAGCAACACAGAAAAAGCTTCGTATCTATACAGAATTACAAAGCAACTGCAGAAGACAACTTTTGCCTCCGGTTCTCTCTCTTTTCTGATACAAGGTAAACAAACACAAGTGGAAGAAAAATGTTTCCTCTGTTCCCAATCAATGTGAGAGGGAAGATAAACATGCACAATTGATCAAAACCCAACAAAGAATTAAAGAACTCTTCACATACTCATTAGAATAATAATGAAAATAATACTAGTAAAAAAAAAGTAAAGAAACCAATGACTACACTGTGTCCAAATGCTTAGTCCAGAAAACCCTAACCCCATGTATGCTATCATGGCATTCTCAAGCGAAAGTAGTTGCTTTTGTGCGGCCAAATTATGAAATGACTGATGCTTGGTTGCGCGGTCTTTGTGGACTTCTAAATAATGCATCCTCCAGGCAGTGATCTTCACAAACGAAGTACTTAAATGAGGAGATTCACAGTCTGCACGTCACCCTTTACTTTTTCGCAGCCGATGAGTTTCTCTTGGCTTCAAGAATGGCACCCTCCTTGAGTACTTTTTGAGACTCGGTCTCCATTCCAAGAGCAGCTAGTGCAGTAGCTTGGAGATAGGAAGCAATGTGCCATACTGGGGAAATGACTTGTGCTTGCATTGCATCATCTAGAGCTTCTCGAGGCATGTCATTAATGAGATAACACAAGCTACGCCGAGCAAAAATGGTTGGAGAAACCATGGTACCAACATCAATGAACTGTTCATTTATAAAGAAACTGTCAGCAGGTTTCTACGTACCAAACCCCACAGAAATACCGACAGAACTTAACTACCCAAGAAAAGGAGAATCTAAATTTAAGTTATATATTATATAATAATATAAAACATATAGCACTTTAAATGCATGCCATTCATAAATAAAGTTGGTGGAGTCCGCACAAGTAAAAAATGAATATCAAAGGGATAGCATATATAGATATTATCATGAAGTCGCAACTAATGTTTTTTAAATTGACTGAAAATATCTTAGTAAGAACTTAACCTGAGTGTAGCACTCAATTGCTTTGTTAAAATCTTTCTGCCTGAAAGCAGCATCCCCTTTTTTCTTTGAGTTCAAGGTATCCTGCATTTGGTCAGTCCACATTTCGAAGGAGAGCTACAGAAACAGCAATAATAAATGCTTCAGAAACAACATCAAACAAGTGCTTTGCATGTTAGGTAGAAACCAAACGAGCAAAACAGATTACCAAGCATTAACAGCTACAGGAAATTTAGACAGAAGCAAAACAAAGAATAGAAACATTGGTACTACCTACATTGTGAGCAAAACTGGAATTGATACTGCTATTAAAAGTGTGTGAGTGTGAGAGAGTAAAAGGCAAACTATGCAAACACGAACCTCATTTGCCACTCCTTCATCATCTTTGTAGCCAAGATTCTCTAAGATCTCATGTATAGCAGTCAAGTCCCCTCTTGAGAAAGTCTCCCCAACTGGGGATAGTGGAGTGAAGGAAGCACTGTTTGGGATACCCATCAACACATCTGAAGGAACCTACATTAGAAAGAAAAGAGAAACTAAGAAAACTGCAGTCTTTTTCCCCTTTTCTTAGAAATTAAAGGACTTTGGTGAAAAGAATATTTCCTTATTAAGCTCCAATGCTTCTTCTCACCATCCAAGCTACATGCGAATATAATATATTGCCACTTGATGGAAAAATGAAAAATAACTTACCTCAGTTTCCTTCTGGAGGGGTGTCAAAGCAGCAACCAAAGATTTAGGATTTGGCCGCTCTCTGGGTTCATACTGCAGACATCTAGAAGCCAAGCGAACTAGTTCAGTTCCATCATCATCAGAAAACTGCCCTTCCAAGCAGGAATCAGTCAACATCTGAAGATTTCTGTCTCGTATTAAGTCAAGGGCCTGGCACAAATTGCTAAGGCATTAGAATTCAAGGTGCAAAATGTAGTAAAATGCCAATGTCATGACATAGAGGATAGACGTTCCACCATGTCCAGATGAGATAAGAAACAATACCAAAGATTATCTTCACAAGCAAAGCAACTTACATGGCTGGGAGGGATATGTTTTCCACTGAGAAGGTCAAGCAGAAGAGTGCCAAAGCTATATATTACACTTTCTGGTGTTACTCTACCTATTAACAAAGATAAGGCATGTATATATAAGTACTGGATTATAATGTATCAAGTACTAAAATTTGTGCCAGGTAAATGCACAACAGCACAAGCAGGTTTAGTATATCATGATGCAATGATATGTAGACTAAAATCTAAATCAACATGCTGAATATGGAGACATAGCTAGAATTTCACTCAGCTGTTAATCGCTAACAACAAAATAGATTGCATTATATAAAAATACCGATAATGTAAATACCAGTTCTCAAATATTCAGGAGGAGTAAATGCCAAATTAGTACTGTAACTTTTTCCATCTCTACTGTTTTTCATCAGACCAAAGGTTGAAAGTCTTGGATTTCCATCCTGCAAAATTCTAAAATATAAATAGAGAAATAATATAAAGTTATCAGCCAGTAGCTTTCAGACAACCAGATAATAAAATATTACCTCATCAAATAAAACTCTATAAGCATTGAGATCATGATATAGCGCACGCCCTTTGCTTGTGCAGTATTCTAGAGCTTGTGCAAGATGGAGTACAACCCTTAATCGCATGGGCCATTTCATTGGTTGTGTTTCCCCTGATTCAAGAATGTAAAAGAATTATTCAGAACACTTTTTGACAGACACCCATTACATGTACAAACTTCCTGGCTCTGGGTTAATATATATATATATATATATATATATATATAATCTATTTCTTTACATGGAATCATATTCCTAACAGATACAGCAAATCCATTATCACTGGTAAAATATATAGAAGCAATAGTAAGAGCCAAATGCAGGACTTAACTTTATCAGATCCAATAATGAGATATAAAAGAACAAACATCAGGATCAGCCTTACAATGAAAAAGGTGTTTTGCTAGTGTCTCATTCGGCATGTACTCTGCAACAAGCAACCTATCATCACCTTCACAACAACAGCCGAGCAAATTCGCCAATCTATTGTTGCGTAGCTGACCAACTGATCTTGCTTCCTCCTACAGATGCGGTAGAAAATAGCCCCAAATTACGATCATAATCAGAGCGAAAGTAATACAATTGATGTTTAAAGAAAGAAATGAAAGCTAAGCTCTGCTAACTGCATGCTGTATTTACCAAGAATTGTCGCGAATCAGGCCAGGCCATCCTGTTGAAACGTTTAACAGCAATTCTCCTCTGATTCTCCAACTTCCCTTTATAAACAACATTGGGAGCCTTCTCCCCATGCTCTGAAACAATGTTCTCCACCGCAAATCCAGATGTTGCATTCTTAAGTTGCTCCAAAGTGAATTCCCGAAAGGCAGGCAAGTGATCAACCTCACTGTTCTCCTCGTTCTCTGCAACAAGTTCATCTATTCAACCAATGATTCTCAGCAATAAAAATTACTTGCCAATGAAAGAAAATTTACAATAAAACTTACCAACATCGGGGGCTTCCAACACTGCTGCTTTGAACTGTGAATTCCAGCAACATGGCGTTAGCTTAGAGCACTGACACCCCATCTCAATAACTTCAGACACGAAAAAATCAAAGCGTTAAATACCAAAAAATACAGTTCGAACAATAGATAAAGAAATAAATATTAGATAAATTTGCAGGGCATTAAAAATCTGGAACATAAGTCGCATTAAATTCGAGGAATAGCTCACTCAACACTAACTTTGCCAAAAATAAATACCTCAAAAAGCGGTTCCTGTTTTTCCCTGAGTCAACTCAGTTTCAGTGACGCTTCTCTCTGATTTTTATCCTTGAACCAATCAGATTTACCCTTGTCTAGATCAAATCAAACTCCAGTTTTACAAGATCCACCACATTCTCGCCCCCTTCATTCAAATCACAATCAAATCGAACGATTTCAGATTCCTTTATCCTACAAAATCCTCGATCTACGCGATTACTGAGAAACTAAAGAATCAAATCTACGTGATCGACGGCATCAACAATATCCGAAAATCTGATTGATAAAAATAGAGATGAGATGGGAATCAGATTCATGAACAGGAAATTAACGAAATCATTTTATGGGTTTTTGTTTGGGAGTCAGTTGTTTGTTTAAAAGCAAATCATTTGTTCGAAGCCCTAGAATCTGGTTATTATTTTAACCCCTTTTTTTAATAACAACTGTGTTGGAATAATTATTGACCGAGAAAAATATATATTTGTTTTAAAATTATTTCTAAATTAAAAAAAGAAATGGTAAAAATGCAGCGCTGGTGATTTTGGATTGCGATGGATGGGACTGGAAGCGGTCGCTGTTCGTAGAACAGAGCCGTTCTCCTTTCATCATTCCATGGCTCCCGCCGTCATCATTTCAATTTGCTGACTTTACTGAACCAAAGTTCTACCATGCGCGCCATTTCAGTTATGTGTAACCTGTCCGGTATTACAGATTTCAATCAGTGAGGCCAGTGGAAACAACTAAAATGTCAGATTTGTTTATTTCTTTTGTTAAAAATATTTTAATATTTAATTTTAACTGTTTTAAATTTTAATCAAATTTTTAATATAATTTTTATATTTTTTATAATAAATAATAAATTAAAATTAATGAATTAAATTTAAATTTATGAAGTAAAATTTGAATTATTTAAAGATTTTATCGAATCAAATTTAAGATTTAAAAAATTAAATTTAATTAAGTTTGAATCAAATTTTAAATTTTAATATTTTTAATAGAGTTAAACTTATTAAATTGTCTCAATTTAATTCAACTATTTTATTATAAACCAAAAGAGCCATTCAATTGTAGAAGTAACAAGTTGCTCAGGCATGTATTAAAAAAAAAAGAAGTTATCCATGAAGTTTTGAAATTTTAAGTAAATTTGATAATTGTAAATTAATTAAAAAAAGAAAGTGGTAATAAGGGCAAAATTAAAATTTGTAACAAAATTTATTTTTGAAATTTTCAAAATATAATTTTTAATTAATTAACACGAATTTTAAAATAACATTTCTTATATTTTATATTACACTTATTTTCATATTAAAAATATCGTAAATACATGAAAATAAATGTAAAATGAATATCAATAGACATAATTAAATAACAAGAAGTATAAATATATTAAAAAATCATAAATTTAGTGTATAAAAGACATAAATATATAATAATAAATATAAACATATAAAAATAAATATAAATTTAATATTAACTGATATAAAATAAATTAATATTATCAATAAACACATAAAATTAAAAATTAAAATAAATATAAAATAATTTCAAATAATTTTACGATAAAATAAATTTAAAATAAATATAAAATAATTCTACTTCACTATAAAATTTTTCGATAAAATTTAATTTCAATTTTAAACAATTTTATCTCTTATCTAATTATAATAAAAATTAAAAATATGTTTCTCGGAGCAGGACTATAAATAACGCTAGTTCAGCTCATAGGTACGGCTATGACAACTACACCCGTAATTTTAGGTCAACAACGTCATTTGTCGGACAGCATCAAATCTCTTATTACGTCATCATTCATCAACGAGAGACATAAAAAAGTACCAGAAAAAGAGTAAGAGATAAATACTCTGATCTTTTTACGCACTCTTTTTCGATTATTATTTTTTTTCTTTTTAAATATATCATTGATTTTAATTTGTGTGTCAAAATTTGTCTGAAAATTTAAATTTCGGTACCTCTTGAGTTATTATTTTAATAAAATAATTTTTTAATGTCAATGGGCACAAATTCAGAACACCATTACATATAACTTTAATAAAAAAGAAAAAAATTTGAAAAAATATGATATCAACGATGGGTTAATAAATATTAATTTTTTATTTTAATAATCAAAATTTAACACTTAAGAGTTCAAATGAAAAACAAAATTACTTAATATTTTAATGGAGGGATTGATAAGTAAATAAATAAATAAATAAATAATGTAAAAAAAATGACGACGGATCTATTTATAATATTTTTTTTGAAAAAATTTAAAATTTTCTTTCTTTGTTAAGTAGCAGAAGAAAAAGAAAGTATTATTTTACTCTTTTTGAATCGCTACATTAAATTGGAAATTACAAATTTTATAATTATAAGATAATTATTTAACTTAATTAATTAAATTTAATAACTAAATTCAAATTCAAATACAATAAAATTTGGATATAAAATTTAAATTTTAAAATCTAACCCAAAATTGTTCTATTTCTCAAAGTTGTTGCATCTGTAAAAGCCATTAAAAGCAATAGTAATATATAAATATATATATATATATATATATATATATATATATATATTAATGGGTCATTAGTTTTATAATCTCAAAAGGAAAATGGAAATGCAATAGATCAAAAGATACGAAATTTTCAATCTAATGAAAAAACAATAAAATAAAAAAATTATTTTTACACCGTCATAATTTTTAATTTCATAATTAGATAAAAAAATTTCAAGTAAATTTTTTTATGTATTACGAGAAATATTTGTTTATTGGATGATCTTATTTACAAAAACTAATATTTATCAAGAGATAATGAAAATTTTCATTTGCATTATAATTTTTAATCTTTATGCCATATTCCTAAATACATTAAAAAATTACAAAATATACTTTATAAATTTATAATTTTAACGCTACATTTTTTTTCAAATATAAAGAGAAAAATTGTAGTGTAAATAGATTTTTTTTTTCGGATAATTTTTTATTTAAAAAAAAATTAATAGCACTTAAACGGGTCCAAAATCCAATATGAATTCGGCCCACGGTCCTTAAGCAGGCCAGAGGATCGGCCCAAATAGAGTTTACTCATTATCGAGGGTTTGCCACTCGGAATCGAATAAAGTGTTGAGGCATTTGTGTGAAAACACAAAAGTAAAGGGAGAAAACGCGAAAAGTACAAACATTCACCGCTTGAATCTTGTCGGTTAGGGTTAGGGTTTACGCAAAGAAGAAGAAGAACAGATTGTAGAGGCGTTGCGAGCTGGAGAAAATTAAAAATGTCCAAGAAGAACAATTTAGCCCGTAGAAAGAAACAGCACGAGTTTGATCTCCAAAGTATGAAACTCTTCTTATCCTTCACCTCTTTTTATGCTTTTACTTGATTTGTTAAATCAATGATTTATGGTTTCTGTATTTATTTTGGGAAATTAGGAGAGAGGGAAGAGAAAGAAAAGAAGGCCATGAAGCTTCAAGCGAGGAAGGATAAAATGAAGGTAAGTCTTTTTTTCTTTCATTAGTCAAATTTTTTTTCTTTTTTTTGTTGATTTTAGTGTGATTTATTTTATGGCATTTCTGAAATTTAATTAGGTTGATGGTAGTAAGAAGAAAAAGAAGAATGGTGGAAGTGGGTTTCAAGTAGGGAAGAGAAAACTGAAGACCAAGTTAACTGAAGTGGCGAAAGCGAAAGCAGCTCAAGCAATGGAGCTTGACAAATGAAGGTTCATATAGTAAAATTTTGAGCTTCATGGTTTTGTAATTTTAGTGGGAATATACATTTCTTTCTGTTAAATTTTGCTTTTTGAGATTGAAGTATATATTAGCTTGAGAAATTTTGGATAGTTTGACAGCCAAATGTTGGTTAATGAATCTATTTGGCTATTTTTGTTGTTTGATGGAAGTATTTGCTTTTCTTTTTTTTTCTTTTTTTTTTTTTTTGGGGGGGGGAGGGGGAGGAGGGGAACTTTTTTGGATTTTGTAACACTTAATACTGCTATGCTTATTAAGTGTAGAGAGGGGAAAGCAAGGAGGTTGTAGTGTAGAGGCCTATTATGTTACTGAGTGTGGATTTGAGAGAACTTGCTTCGGTTCAACCTAGTTAGCAACTGTTATATAAACCACTAAGCTCTTGTTGGGCTTTGATGAGGGAATGCTTACAGTTTCGGTGTTACACATAACTCTATAAGATTAAGTGTCTTCTCACTTGAAGACCCAAGCCGGTCTCATATATTGACATAAAATTTATCTATCAAGCCTATGAAATTGATCTGCTTTCAACCTAGTTAGCAACTGTTATATAAACCACTAAACTCTTGTTGGGCTTTGATGAGGGAATGCTTACAGTTTCGGTGTTACAGGTAACTCTATAAGATTCAGTGTCTTCCCACTTGAAGACCCAAACCGGTCTCGCTTATTGACATGAAATTTATCTATCAAGCCTATGAAATTGTTCTGCTTTTGCATAGTGAAGTCAGAGGTGCTAATTTTAGAGGCTTAAAGTATGTAATCCCGGTTAACCGAATGGTAGGTACAAGGAAAGGCGGTATGTTCGGATTCTTTGTTGATGTTTTGATGCTTGTTTAATTTAGATGGTTCTATTTCTATAGTTATGTTTTGATTTTGCTCAAGCCTATGTTTAAGTGAATAAGCTAGATAGACGCATTATGAGAAGTGTTAAGATGAATGACCAGAGTTACCTTGCGGTTCTTTTGCACGGAAGTTTTGGTTGATGGCTGTTGAGTACAACGTGTTAGGAGTGGTTGACATACGTTCTTGTGAATGCTTATGTTACTGTATGTCCTATGAATAATCAAATTGACTATAGAATAATTTGTATATTATATGTTACATTTACATGTGAAGGCATTTGTTATCTTCAAGTTTGTTTATATTTATTATTCATTTCATAAGATAAAATTCATGGAATCAACGCATTTTCTGAAAGAAATTACAAACAAGCTATAATTATGAGATCTTTATCGCTTAAAAAATTATTTTTAAAATTGTTCTTAATTGATGCTTTTATCAAGAAATAGATATTATTTCTAGAACAATCTGGCTAGCTATGGCAGAAGTTCAATTTGGTATGGCAGCTTCCAAGTCCAGACTGCGAGACCAATGACTGATTAGAGAAAGTATCAATGGAAAAACTTGGATGAATGATTTGGGAAGGCAGGAAACTGTGAAAGTTGACAATGCTAATTGATAACAAAATTGGGTTAACAAATTTAGCACCCACCTTGTTCTTATTTGCATGCTTGTGAAACTAATTGGTAGTAGTTACTTACTCATGGTGGCTACCGGTCTGTTAGATGGCTGATTCAATTGAGTTCACAATGTAATCTGCTTAGTAGTGAATAATTTGGGTTAGTCATGTAACTTTACATTGTTGAAATGGAATTTCCATGTGAATGAAGACTTGAAGAGTCCACTTCATCTGTAATAATGAAGAGAACACTTACTGCAGAAATGGCAGCAGTCAAATTACTAATGCCTGCCAGCTGCTCTGTATCATCTTTCTCTGCTGTCCTGTGGGTGCCTGCTGGTGGTGGTGGGGGGTTTCTAGTGGACTGGATTTTGCAGGTCCTTGAAAATTGTACAAGGGGTAGATGGAAATGTGAATGCTGAATTGGTGATAGCAGACGTAATGATACCGTTCAAAGCTTTAGTTGAAGTGTGCTGTGTGCGTTAACCATGGAACTGAACCAAGCAACCAATCCAGTAGCTTTTCAAGTCCATTCCACTGTAGACCATATTAATCTTTGAAATTTTACATTCATCTCTGACAATTATTTTCAGGTTAGGTGACGTACTTGAGAGTCAAAGTTTGGCCATGAAAAGGAAAAAAAGTGTACTACTTCATTATCACGAGCAAAAGTGTCTGGATCTGCCGACTAGAAATGCTAAGCTTTTAAGTGTTATACAATCACAAAGTGAAAAAATATTGAAATAATAGTTGAATATATTTTTATTTTTTAAAATAAAATGAAATAAATTTTAAATTATATGTAAATTAATACATAAATTTTCATTTTATTATAAATAAAGATTTTAATTTTTTAAAATTATGTTATTAAATTCAAATCTATTAAATGACATTTTAATATTGTACAAAATAAAATTTTATGTAATGTAACAACTTACAAAATTATCTATGTCACTTGTTGAGTATGATGCTTAAACAACAATATGTGTTATTTAATAAATTTAAATTAAGTTACATTTTGTTAAAAATTTGAGAGTTTATTTTTAGTAAAATAAAAATTTATTAATTGATTTATATATAATAAAAAATAAAAAATTTATATTTATTTTTTTTAAAAAAATTGATAATATATTTGATTATTAAATAAAAATGATATAAAAAATATAAAAATAATACAAGATAAAATTTTGATAAAATTATATATAAATTTAATAAAAATGAAAAAATTGATTTAATATTTGGCTTGGATAATTTTTTTTATTTTATATAGTTTCACACGAAATAACAAATATATACAAATTACTAAATCTATTTTAACATAACTGGACAATTTTTTGTTTTCATTTTTCTAGAAACATATAATAATATATTTTTTTCTTTTTTAAATTGAATTGTAAAAAGAGAAAATGGAAGAGGAAGAGGACTAAAGTAGTGGGTGAGTGGGAGTCAGAATGTCAGGATGGTATGGATAAATTTGAGCAGTGCTGCTGTAGAGGATGTAAGCAATTGCAAATGAGTCAACTGTAGTCCGTAGAGAATAGACTAAGGCCACCAACAGCGCTTGTTTTGTCTGGGGATCTGTTCACGGTTTGTCAACATCGCCATGCCTTCTTCTTCACTTCGGATTGCGCAGGACCGGATCGATTACTGCGTTTCATCGGCTCAATGAGAGGCTAATTTTACTATGTTGGTGGGTGAATTTTGATTGAATTCAAGAGGGCTCAATCAAAAAAATATCATCATTAATTCATCGGTGGAAATTTTATCTCAATAAAAAAATATTTTTTTTACATTTTAAATTATATTAATTATTTATTTTATTTTTTAGATTTTATATTTTTTTAAATATTTCGTAACAAATTTATTATTTGATATAAAAATAATTTTTAAAAAGTTTTTAATTTATTATAAACAACTATTTGATATAATTTACTTTGGTCTTCGAGTACAAATTCTTTGATCTCAATCAAAATAGATGTTAATTTACTAATAATTTTAAATGTTTAATTAACTTTAAACACGATCTAATGATTTAATAAAAAAATTTAAAATGATAAAGTTAAAATTTGTAAAAACTATATAAAAGTTGATAAAAAAGAAAAATCGATTTAATATTTAACGTATTGATACAACTTATGATACAAAAATATTGTATTTTACACAATATCTTTTGTTAAAAAAAAATTAATAATAGAGGATATCTTATTTTTAAAGTTAATGTATACCGTTAAATTATTATTAAAATTTATAAATCTATTAAATTTTTACCTTTGAATTTTTTAAATTTTACAGATCACTTACTAATAAAAGATGATGATATATTTAAATTTGAATATTTTGTACTCAAAATTTAAATTTTAATCACTTACTACAATCTCGTTAACATATTTTACACAATTAATTAAAATAAAACAAATGCAACAAAAATAAATAAAAATTTCTGTATTTTCTAATTACTATTTTTTAAGATTAATGTTTGGATCAATAAATGCATCCAAAGCCCTTATGATTATCATTAAAGTTAAATTCTTCAAAGGTGGGGCTCTATGAATTTCCAACCTCTTAACTTGAAATCTTCTTATCATTATTCTATGAATAAATTATCAAGTCATTATGTATATTTTAGTTGATAGCTATATTTCGTCTTTAAAAAAGATAATAAGTCAATTTTGCATATAATATGTAAATTTGGTGGCGTCGACCCCCTAACCCAAGTAATGATTATGTTACTAATAATTGGTTTTGAGATTTCACTATAAATATTTTCTATGAAATGAAAATTAAAAATAGAAGAAATTATTTCATATATCAATGAATACCTTAAATTTTATTGATGGAATTATTAAAATGACATATATTCTTTTGGGTACATTAAATAATTAAAAAATAAAACAAATAGCAATATATTGAGTTTGCTAATAAAATTAAAATTTACACTATCAATATATTAAAAACAAACTCCAAAAGTAATTTTCTCTATAGTTTATTTCTTGTTTTTCAATGTGACTATTGAATTTTTTTAAAATATCAATTGCATAAATAAAATTTTAATTAATTTAATTTGACAACCACATCCACATCGACGGAGATTAAAGAACGAATCTCCTCCAAAATAATAATGTAAAATCAATAATTATTATTAATGATTCCTAAATTATTTGACAATATATCCAAAGGATGAGTATAATAAATTGTAGCTTTAAAAGAGAAATTATTTAAGGATTTTTTTTTTTGGTTGTAGATCATTAGGTGTTTTTATACATATTTGATATAAGATTAATTTTTGGTCGTGTTATGTGACTGGCACTGACTTAGGGGATGTAGACAAGTGAAGTTACTAGTAAGTTACTCGAGCTCAACTCAATGATTGTTCAAATTTGATTTATTTATTTTCGACTTGAGTTCGAGCTATTCAAGTAACGAGTTGATCCTAGTTTAAGCTTCTAAATACCCAGTTCAAATAGCTCACGAGCCTTATTAAGTTTTTTTTAATACATATATTTTAATATTTTATTATTAATGTACTATTTTATCTTTATACATATATAATTGAAAAATGATAAATTAAATCTAACAAGTTTAGCTTGATTCGAGCTTGAACTGTCGCGACCCAAATTTACAAAAATTACTACAAATTTTTCGCGAACTTACCACAGTTTAATTGTTGGGCTGTGAGTCAATATCCCTCACTCAGTTTCATATATTATATATATATATATGCATAACAGGCAATGCTTTCGTCCCAGGCACAAATATTGCGGAAGCTTATAAAATTATCATTTTAGAATTTAAAATTCGTTTACATTGCCTAACATATACATCCCCCATATAACATGACTACATCACTGTACACTATTATTCAGATACAAAAGTACATGTGTGCATACCTCGATGCTGCTGGATAGCTGTGTGTAAAAGATCGTAGGATGGATGCAGCTTATACACTCTACTGAAATGCTCTGTAGAGGTGGAAAAATAATGGGATGAGCATAACGCGCTCAGTAAGAAATATATGAAAGCAGGTAGATAACCACACTATCTACGATGCTCATAATGCATGTTTTATCAACTCGTAAAACAAATGCATTTACTTTTCAAAACACTCATTAATTTATAAAGCAAGTAGATAATCAAACTATCCACGATGCTCATGATGCATGGTTTATGCCGAAAAACTCATGGCATTTACAAAACCATCATAGTAAAACACATAGCAATTTAATGCCCAAAACCGAATATCAAAACTCATTCAGAGTAAAATCTTTCTGTGTTCAGTATTGAAACTCACTTTAAATTCATAATCTCATTTCAAACGGCTTCAACACAGAAATCAAATCAAAATTAGTTTCATCACCGAAACCAATAAAACCAGGTGAGACTAGGCAGGGATTTCAACACAAATCCAATGGAACATTTGGCCAAAGTCCGAGACCCACAAGCTATCACGGATCAGGTGTGCCCGGGTGTCTCTGAGTCCGAGGAGGGGATTAGTCTATCCATCGGCTCCTATCTAAGGACTATCACAAAACAGAGCAATGACAAAGCATGCCCGAGTCCAAAGACGCAATCCTCACACCCCATAGTTGCACGGTACAGTGTACTCCATGTTGTCTACACGGTACAGCGTACTCCGTGAACCAGGTACAATTACCACACAGTTGTAGGTGCCTGAGTCAACAGCTCACCACCCCAACCAAATAAATTATCAACCATAGCCTGTCGTCTCAGATCTAGTGCGAGCAAGTCAGTGTGACACACAGTCAACACAAGGCTCCAACACGATCTCAATCACAAATCACAACAGAATCCAGTGCGAGCAGTGCTCCAGCACGGTCTGTACAGATGTAATACCAAAATCAAGTGGGAGCAGATCTGGATAAATCCACAGATCTCATCATGCTCCAGCACGATTTCACACACACAAAATAGACAGCTGGCTCTATTTCCCACCACAGTGGTACTCAAAACCGAGTGCAATATGCAAAACGGTACAAAACAAAGTGAGAGGGAAACATCCCATTAAATCACTCGTCAATCAAATCACTTTTTAGAAAAACGTGCAAGTTAATGCATACAGTCAAATCATAAGCCAGTCTATCATTTTAGCTTCACAAAAATCTCTTTTTCACAGAGAAAACATGGATTGCATGCACTTTATGCATTTACAAAAATTCCCGAGTCTAAGGGTATTTTCGTAATTTTTCCATATTCGGGTATTATCCAAAAATTTCATATCTATACGCTATACGAAATTTAATTGACTGTAAACAACGATGAAAATACGTACAGCTATCTCTAATAGCTTCCATAGATCCCTTACCTCGGATCACGTAATTTGACCTCTCTTCCTCTGTGCTGTCCAAATCTCGCAGTCCGGTCAACTCTCAATATGACTCTAGAGCTGCATTTAACCATTCACTGGATTAATTACACGTTTCCTACTGTATTACACATTTAATACAGTTCATTTCACTTAATTGGGCCCGTTTACACTAAATGGGCCTAATTACTTTAATCGAGCCTTAATCCGTATTAAGCCCGTTTTTCACGTATTATTTTCCTTCATCAGGGTCTATCGACTCATTGGGTCTATCAATACCCATTGGGCTTCGTTCCAAACTCTTTGGATAGCCCGAATATCATTTACGACAGTTTATTCGAATTTTCGACTATAATTCACTAAATCCGAAATTTAATCCGAAATGCGTAAATTAAATCTTAAATACGCGTTAATCACATAAATTGTCTTAAATGAGCGTTACTTACCCGATATTGTGCGATGATGCGCGAATCGAAGTTCGATCAGGCTTCCGTTCGGAATTAATCGTCGAACTGCACAATTTCGTATTTTTCATTTTCGGGCTAATTTTCGATTAAATATAATTCAAATAAATTTATCGAAAATTAAATCGGCCACTTTTGACCTCGTATCGACTTACCCGAAGTTCGATGAAAATTTTTTTTTTTTTTTTTTTTTTTTTCTCTCTTCTTTCTCTCTCCTCCTGAACCGGTTCGGACCGGTTCAGTCCCTTTTCACACTGAACCGGTCCGAACCGGTTCAGTGGAAGTTTTGCCGTTGCCGGCGCTGCCGGCCGGTTCCCGGCGCGATTCCGCCGCCAATCGACTGGGCTCGGGCTGGGGAGGCTTCGGCTGGCTTGGCTCGGGCCAAATCGGCGCCGGCGCCACCGAATCTTCCTCTTCTCCCCGCGGCCTTCTCCCCCTCCGATCTGCTCACCGCCGGCGTTCCACCGCGCGTCATGGCCGCTGGCGAGTTCGCCCGGTGATGGGCTGCCTTCGCCGGCCCTCGCCGGCCCCTCAGCCTCGCCGGTGGCTCGCCGTCCGGTGGTTTCTTCTCTCCCTCGGTTTGCTTCCGTTTCTCTCACTTTCTCTCTCCCCGATTTCTAACTTTCCAATTCCGTTTTTTTTTTTTTTTTTTTTTTAACAGATTTTTTTTTTTTTTTTTTATAATATATTTTTATTATTATTTTATTATAAAATAATAATAAAAATCCCAAAAATATCCCATAAATATCCCAAAAATATCTAAAATATCTTAAAAATATCTCAAAAATTCTTATTAAATTCATTTAGTCCGTAAATGAATTTATCAGTCCGATTTTACCTTTTCGGTATATTTTTCACTATTTTTGGGCTCGTTTTTCGAGACAAAAATTCTGATAAATTTTGATAATTTATATCTTGATCAATTGGACTCGAAATTAAATTATTTCTTCGATTTTTGATCAAGATTACACTAATCCATATTTTTAATATCAATTTCTTAAAATGACACCGAATTTTCAGGTCTTACATTCCTCCCCACCTTAAGAAATTTGGTCCTCCAAATTAGAACCAAGTCAATTCTCGAATAACTGCGAATATTTCTCTCGCATGAAGCTCTTTAATTCCCACATAACTTCCTCTGAAGTGTGGTACTGCCCAAAAACCTTAACCAGAGTGATCGTTCTGGTCCGTAACACTTTATCTTTCCTATCCAATATCAAATTGACGTCTCACATACGATATATCCTCTTCGAGCTTCAATGGCTCATCTTGAATCACATGTGTTTGATCTAGATGATACTTCCGAAGCATCAATGTGTGGAAGACGTTATGAATGCCTGCTAGCTCAGGTGTCAAGGCTAGCCTACAGGCCTTATTTCTCACTCGCTTCAGTATCTCATTATCCCTTTCGAGGGAAAAACTTTCAAGAATACCAATTCACCTACAGTGAATTTCAAAGGTTTACGCCTCATCTCAACGTAGCTTTTCTGCCTACTCTGAGTTGTCCTCAATTTCTCACATATCAATTGGACATTCTCAAAGGCTTGCTTCACTAATTCACGAGCAAACATCTTTTGGTCACTCACTTCTTCCCATCCAATCGGAGATCGACACCTAAGACCATATAACGCCTCATACGGTGCCATCCCAATACTCGAGTGATAGCTATTGTTATAGGCGAATTCGGCTAATGGCAAATGGTCATCCCAGGAGTCTCTGAAATCCACACACAAGCTCTCAACATATCCTCCAAAGTCTGGATGGTTCTCTCACTGACCATCGGACTGAGAATGGAAAGCTGTACTGACACTCAATCGGGTTCCCATAGCTTCCTGAAAATATTTTCAAAAGTGGAAAGTGAAGCGGGAATCCCTGTCAGACACAATACTCACTGGATCACCATGTAGCCTCACAATTTTTCGTACACACATATTCGCCAACGCACTCAGAGTATCCGTAGCCTTCACGGCTAAGAAGTGAGCTGACTTCGTCAATCATTCCACAATTACCCAAATGGCATCATGGTTCCGTCGGGTCCTCGGTAACTCATGATGAAATCCATGGTGATGTGCTCTCATTTTCATATCGGTATAAGTAGAGGTTGCAATAATTTTGCATGTTTCTGATGCTCTAATTTAACCTGTTGACATGTAAGGCACTTAGCCACAAACTCTGCAATATCTTTCTTCATGTCTGACCACCAAGATACTCTTTGGGGATTCTTATACATCTTATTACTCCTCAGATACATTGCATACCTCGATGAATGAGCTTCTGTCAAATCAATTTCTTTAGCTGTGGGTCATCGGGAACGCAAATTCGACCTCTGAATCTCAGCAGGCAACTGTGCACTCAGTCACTCTACCCATCTATTTCTGACTATGCATATCAACACAGAAGCGATCAATACGCTGAGCTTGTCTGGTCCGGTCTATCAAATCCGGTTTCAATCTCAGACTTGCTATCACACAATATGCATTAGTATCAGAAGGGTCTATATCTAGACT
The DNA here is from genome assembly GCA_033439115.1 of Firmiana major. Taxonomy (NCBI): domain Eukaryota; kingdom Viridiplantae; phylum Streptophyta; class Magnoliopsida; order Malvales; family Malvaceae; genus Firmiana; species Firmiana major. The sequence goes on along the minus strand of CM065908.1, from coordinate 2,222,467 downwards.
GAGGCTAGTAAACTGTTCTAACAATTCATGTTCCCTGACCATCATATACGATACCATCCTGAGGCTCTTCTGCTCAAGGTATCAGTGACTATATTCGCTTTACCCGGATGATAAAGTATCTCATAATCATCGTCTTTCAGAAGCTTTACTCATCGTCTCTGCCTCATATTCAATTCTTTCTGTTAAAAACAGATACTTGAGGCTCTTAAGATTAGTGAATTCTTGAAATTTCTCACCGTACAAATAATGGCACCATATCTTCAGTGCAAACACTACGGCTGCCAACTCCAAATCATGGGTCGGATAGTTCTTCTCAGGGTCCTTAAATTGTCTGGATCTATAAGCAGTTATCTTCCCGTTTTACATCAATACACAGCCCAGTCCTTGTCCCGAGGTGTCTGTATATACAGAGAAACCTCATGAGCTGGTCGAAATGGTGAGAATCGACGTAGTGGTCAATCACTACTTTAGTTTCTGAAAACTATTCTCACATGCATTGTCTCACTTAAATGCAACATTCTTTCGAGTGAGACGTGTCAATGAAGTAGCTAATTTCGAGAAATTTCTACAAATTGGCGGTAACATCCAGCCAAACCCAAAAATGATATCAGTTCCAACCAGAAATCACACTTACTGAGCTTCGCATATAGCTTTCTCTCTCTGAGGGTTTGTAGCACACTGCTTAGATGCTAGTCATGCTCTTCCCTAGACTTCAATACACCAGAATGTCATCTATAAACACTATGTCAAACCGATCCAAGTATGGATTGAACACTCCATTCATCAATACCATAAAATCTGTAGGAACATTCGTTAGCCCGTAAGGTAAAACAAAGAACTCATAATATCCATAACGGGTATGAAAAACTGTCTTAGGTACATCTCCACTCTGGATTCTCAACTGATGGTACCCAGACCTCAGATCGATCTTGAAAAAGATCTGTGCTCCTTAAAGTTGATCCAATAGATCATCAATACTTGGAATATGGTACTTGTTCTTAATGATCGCCTTATTCAACAACCGGTAATTTATTCACAGTTGGAGGTTTTCATCCTTCTTTTCAGCTATAGCCCTCCTCTTCTGGGCAGAAGTACTAGCTGTATCCTTCTCTGACTCTTTACCCTTCTGTGAGGCTATCTCAGCCAACTCTAGGTAATCTTTTATCATATGCCCCGTCTTGCCATATCTAAAATATGTTCCAATCAATACGTGGCATGACCTACTACCGTGGTATCTACCACATGCTCTACATTGTTCTGTAATCAGTAGGGGTCCTCCAATCATTATACCCCTAACTAGAGTCGAGACCTGATACACCGGGGGCTTAATCATCCTACCCCGTGACTCATCGACTCTCGGTCGTTTAACAAACGACCTCTTCCCCACTTGGACATTACAGTCCTATGTTGATCTCTTCTGATCTCTATTCTTTCCCTTCACGACCTTACCAAACTCAAGGACGTGCATATCATAGTCTGACACACACAACTGAGCTCTACGCCCGATCTCCTCGTAAGTCGTGACGTCAAATAGGGTAAATCTGACTCTAATGGATGGTCTCAATCCCTCCATTAACTTGCGAACTTTTCGCATCTCACTGCTCATGGTATCGGGGTCATATTTTTCCAAGGATGTAAATTGAGACTCATACTCTTCTACCGATCTATTCCCCTAGATCAGACCAAAATTCCATCTGTAATCTCTGTTGAGCAGTGGCTGGGATGTACTGCCTCCTGAAGGCATCCAAAAAGATCTCCCAGTCAATCAACTGATATACATAACTTTCACGATGGGTCGGACAAATTTTCACCAATACTCTACTTCGCCTTCTAACATGAATGTAGCAAAGGCCACTCTTTCATTGGTCGAACATCGGTAAAAGTCATATAACTTCTCAAACCGATTGATCCAATCCTCTGCTACTGAAGGGTTCTTGACCCCACTGAACGATGGAGGCTTGAGCTCCGAAACTGCCTCAATCGGTCAAACTCACAATCAAACCCTGAATCCTCACCAGTTTGTCGTGGAACTACAGGTGGTATAGGGGTCTCACAAACACGTGGCATAGGTACAAGCTGTGTAGGCGCAAGTGTCTCAGGAGCAACTGCCGACTCAGTATAAGTCATCTGAGCAGCCGGACCTTGCCTACTCTCTAACCTAGCCATAGTCAAGTTAGCCTCAGTGAACAACTTCATAAATGTGTTCCAACTCCGCTCTAATCTCGTAACACGAGCATCAATAGTCTCAGCTGGACCTGATGGAATATGATCACATGATGATTCACAAGGTCTCACAGACCTATCACTGCGTCTCTCGAACCTCTCTCTATGGCCCCGAGAACGCGAACTCTCTCCTCTGCGGCGATGTCTGTCAGACATCTCAATCGTCCCGCATACAAAAATCAATTTCTCAGTTTAACCACAGCTTAGTACACACAATTGTATCTAATAATGTACAGTGACATGGGGATGTATACTTTTTAACTACTGACACTGACTCACATCAGACCAACATTGCTCTGATACCACCTCTGTCGCGACCCAAATTTACAAAAATTACTACAAATTTTTCGCGAACTTACCACAGTTTAATTGTTGGGCTGTGAGTCAATATCCCTCACTCAGTTTCATATATTATATATATATATATGCATAACAGGCAATGCTTTCGTCCCAGGCACAAATATTGCGGAAGCTTATAAAATTATCATTTTAGAATTTAAAATTCGTTTACATTGCCTAACATATACATCCCCCATATAACATGACTACATCACTGTACACTATTATTCAGATACAAAAGTACATGTGTGCATACCTCGATGCTGCTGGATAGCTGTGTGTAAAAGATCGTAGGATGGATGCAGCTTATACACTCTACTGAAATGCTCTGTAGAGGTGGAAAAATAATGGGATGAGCATAACGCGCTCAGTAAGAAATATATGAAAGCAGGTAGATAACCACACTATCTACGATGCTCATAATGCATGTTTTATCAACTCGTAAAACAAATGCATTTACTTTTCAAAACACTCATTAATTTATAAAGCAAGTAGATAATCAAACTATCCACGATGCTCATGATGCATGGTTTATGCCGAAAAACTCATGGCATTTACAAAACCATCATAGTAAAACACATAGCAATTTAATGCCCAAAACCGAATATCAAAACTCATTCAGAGTAAAATCTTTCTGTGTTCAGTATTGAAACTCACTTTAAATTCATAATCTCATTTCAAACGGCTTCAACACAGAAATCAAATCAAAATTAGTTTCATCACCGAAACCAATAAAACCAGGTGAGACTAGGCAGGGATTTCAACACAAATCCAATGGAACATTTGGCCAAAGTCCGAGACCCACAAGCTATCACGGATCAGGTGTGCCCGGGTGTCTCTGAGTCCGAGGAGGGGATTAGTCTATCCATCGGCTCCTATCTAAGGACTATCACAAAACAGAGCAATGACAAAGCATGCCCGAGTCCAAAGACGCAATCCTCACACCCCATAGTTGCACGGTACAGTGTACTCCATGTTGTCTACACGGTACAGCGTACTCCGTGAACCAGGTACAATTACCACACAGTTGTAGGTGCCTGAGTCAACAGCTCACCACCCCAACCAAATAAATTATCAACCATAGCCTGTCGTCTCAGATCTAGTGCGAGCAAGTCAGTGTGACACACAGTCAACACAAGGCTCCAACACGATCTCAATCACAAATCACAACAGAATCCAGTGCGAGCAGTGCTCCAGCACGGTCTGTACAGATGTAATACCAAAATCAAGTGGGAGCAGATCTGGATAAATCCACAGATCTCATCATGCTCCAGCACGATTTCACACACACAAAATAGACAGCTGGCTCTATTTCCCACCACAGTGGTACTCAAAACCGAGTGCAATATGCAAAACGGTACAAAACAAAGTGAGAGGGAAACATCCCATTAAATCACTCGTCAATCAAATCACTTTTTAGAAAAACGTGCAAGTTAATGCATACAGTCAAATCATAAGCCAGTCTATCATTTTAGCTTCACAAAAATCTCTTTTTCACAGAGAAAACATGGATTGCATGCACTTTATGCATTTACAAAAATTCCCGAGTCTAAGGGTATTTTCGTAATTTTTCCATATTCGGGTATTATCCAAAAATTTCATATCTATACGCTATACGAAATTTAATTGACTGTAAACAACGATGAAAATACGTACAGCTATCTCTAATAGCTTCCATAGATCCCTTACCTCGGATCACGTAATTTGACCTCTCTTCCTCTGTGCTGTCCAAATCTCGCAGTCCGGTCAACTCTCAATATGACTCTAGAGCTGCATTTAACCATTCACTGGATTAATTACACGTTTCCTACTGTATTACACATTTAATACAGTTCATTTCACTTAATTGGGCCCGTTTACACTAAATGGGCCTAATTACTTTAATCGAGCCTTAATCCGTATTAAGCCCGTTTTTCACGTATTATTTTCCTTCATCAGGGTCTATCGACTCATTGGGTCTATCAATACCCATTGGGCTTCGTTCCAAACTCTTTGGATAGCCCGAATATCATTTACGACAGTTTATTCGAATTTTCGACTATAATTCACTAAATCCGAAATTTAATCCGAAATGCGTAAATTAAATCTTAAATACGCGTTAATCACATAAATTGTCTTAAATGAGCGTTACTTACCCGATATTGTGCGATGATGCGCGAATCGAAGTTCGATCAGGCTTCCGTTCGGAATTAATCGTCGAACTGCACAATTTCGTATTTTTCATTTTCGGGCTAATTTTCGATTAAATATAATTCAAATAAATTTATCGAAAATTAAATCGGCCACTTTTGACCTCGTATCGACTTACCCGAAGTTCGATGAAATTTTTTTTTTTTTTTTTTCTCTCTTCTTTCTCTCTCCTCCTGAACCGGTTCGGACCGGTTCAGTCCCTTTTCACACTGAACCGGTCCGAACCGGTTCAGTGGAAGTTTTGCCGTTGCCGGCGCTGCCGGCCGGTTCCCGGCGCGATTCCGCCGCCAATCGACTGGGCTCGGGCTGGGGAGGCTTCGGCTGGCTTGGCTCGGGCCAAATCGGCGCCGGCGCCACCGAATCTTCCTCTTCTCCCCGCGGCCTTCTCCCCCTCCGATCTGCTCACCGCCGGCGTTCCACCGCGCGTCATGGCCGCTGGCGAGTTCGCCCGGTGATGGGCTGCCTTCGCCGGCCCTCGCCGGCCCCTCAGCCTCGCCGGTGGCTCGCCGTCCGGTGGTTTCTTCTCTCCCTCGGTTTGCTTCCGTTTCTCTCACTTTCTCTCTCCCCGATTTCTAACTTTCCAATTCCGTTTTTTTTTTTTTTTTTTTTTTTAACAGATTTTTTTTTTTTTTTATAATATATTTTTATTATTATTTTATTATAAAATAATAATAAAAATCCCAAAAATATCCCATAAATATCCCAAAAATATCTAAAATATCTTAAAAATATTTCAAAAATTCTTATTAAATTCATTTAGTCCGTAAATGAATTTATCAGTCCGATTTTACCTTTTCGGTATATTTTTCACTATTTTTGGGCTCGTTTTTCGAGACAAAAATTCTGATAAATTTTGATAATTTATATCTTGATCAATTGGACTCGAAATTAAATTATTTCTTCGATTTTTGATCAAGATTACACTAATCCATATTTTTAATATCAATTTCTTAAAATGACACCGAATTTTCGGGTCTTACATGAACTGTTCAAGTTTTCTATCAAGTTGAGTTCGAGCCTATTACTGGATCGTCTCGACTCAGTTTGTTTACACCCCTACGCTGATCCAAGGGAATTTAACATGATAAAATTTCAAATATTAGACCTCCAACTATGAAGTTTTACACCACTAAGACAACCTTTGAATTATTTAAAGATTATTATTTAATGAATTAGTAGTGAAATTTTTAAATTTTATAAGTAAGATTAACATAATAATACTTACCTTTTGATCGTGTTTTGTGAATAGGATAAAAGAGAGTGTATGATAATCTAAGATTATTTATCACCTAATCACATTGATTAAAAGTAATCTTTATGTTTTGCTAAGGGTTGAATTATTTTCTATTAAAATGATGATTAATTTTCTTTAAAATCTAAATATTTTATTTATGTGTGCACTAAACATTAAATAGATTGATAATTAACCTATTTTATTCTTCATTTTATATGCCAAATATATTCTTTAAATATATTAAAAATTAAAAATAATAATTACAAAATATAATATGAAAATACACAAAACTTCTTAATTCTTTTTGTGAAATTAAATTTTTTCATGAATAAAAAATCCTTTAAAAAACAAAAACTAGTACATTCGCTGTAGATCACGGTACGAGGTTGTTTTTGTTAAGGTTCTTGATCCTAAGTTTGACCCCTATATTATTAAAAATAATACTTTAATTAATGCTTAAAAGGGTTGCATTAAACTAATCATACAAAATTTAGCCAAAGAAAAAACTAATCATTCAAAATAAATAAATAATTTATGATACCAATTCTTTTTTCCCCGACATCTATACTGACTTTTGTCGTCACATTAAAAGTCAACCTTGACCGACGAGGTGGGAAAAGATATTATTAAATGGATTTTCACATTTAACTTTATTTTATTGGTGAGTAAAATATTTTTATTGTATTTTATTATAAAAATTAAAATAATGAAAAAAACTTCTAAATTTTATCACGTTTTCTAAATAAATTTATATTTTACAACGTAATGTCGAAAGGTCAAAGAAGTTAATTATTTGACAACAAATTAAAAAATAAAAAATTATATAAATACGATAAAAATATAATAATTTATTAAAAAAAATATTTTAATTATTTTTTAATATTTTTAGTCATTTAAAAAATAATAAAATTAAAATATTCTCACAAGGAAGATAAGGCAGGCAATTAGAGGTGGAAAGAGACATTTTATGAGATGATTAATCTCCGGGCCATAAAAATGCCGAAAATATAATAAACTTTGTGCGCCTAATGAGGCCATTTTCCTGTAGGGAACTGTGGGGCCTGTCTTGTCCTTCCATTTTGGGGAAAGGGGGCGGAACGGGTTATAATCCAATAGAATGAGCCAAGTTTTAAAAAGAAAATGTATACACTTTACATTTATATTACTATATTAGTATTTTGCAAATTGCAAGTTAGAAATATATAAAATACTCATATTTTTTTTAATTTTATAAATAAAATTAAGATAATTAATTTAATTTTTAAAAAATATTAAAAATAAAATAATATATCATCGTTTTTAAATTTTATTGATAATATATTGGATAAGAATAATAATTTATATATAATGATATTAAATTTGATATTATTTATGTAAAAGAATCCAATAGAGAGAATGACAGCATTTGGTTGTCATGAATTAGGCTTGCCTCAAACTAACTTCTTTACCAATATTTACATTAAAATTATTATTTCATCATGTTAAAATACATCTATTACTATGTTAGTTTGGATTCAACAGATCCCTCAATGTCATTGTTCAGTGCGGTGGAGTAACAGGAAAACCAAATTTTTAAATGATAAAATTACATTTTTGTCTTTAGTTTTTATTTTATTAAAATATATATATTTTTAATGATTATTTTATTTTTTTCAATTTCATAGAAGTTAATCTCACTTTATTGGTGTCAATTTTACTGTTCATTCAAACTAGGCTTAAAATTGATAATATGCCTCTTATTTATGTAAAAAAAAAAATATTTTAGTAAAGATCAAGAAAATAAATAACTTATAATAAAAATGTAATTTCATAAAAGTCAAGCTACTTATTTTACATTATAAGTTAAGAGAATGTTTAATTTTCAAATAACGATTAAAATATTTTGATTTATACATTATTTAAGAATCGAAAATAATAGTCAAATGTGTCTTCAATTTTTTTTGCACAAAATGGATATATTTTAAGAGAATGTTTGATTTTCAAACATCGACGAAAACATTTTGATTTATTCAGGATTTAAGAATTAAGAATAATAGTAAAATATATCATAACTTTTTACACAAAATAGTTATAAACTTTCAGCGATTTATTGTATGTAAATTAATACATAAACTTTTATTTTACTATAAAAATCTCCAAATATTTTAAAATTATGTAATCAAGTCCAATTTTGTTAACAAACACTAACTTCCATTATTATACATATGACACGTCACGTGACAATTCACTAAATTATCTATGTCAATTGTCATTTAGGATGTCTAAATGGCTATTAATATTGTTTAACAAAATTAAATTAAATTATATTATTTTGAAAGATTAAAACTTATTTATTGTAAAATAAAAATTTATAAATTGATTTAAATTCTATAAAAGTTTAAGAATTTATATTCATTTTGTATAAAAAATTGAGAATATATTTAACTATTAAAATTAAATGCTTTTTATGTTTAAGAAGATTCAAATTCAATTGAAATATGTTAAAGTTATTTTTACATATAATTAAACTCAAATAATAAATATAAAGTGGTATAAAATAAAAACATCAATTGATGTTCACTTAAACGGTAAAAGAGTCTGTTTATAATTATATCATGTGAATGTAATTTTTCATTAATTCCTTAATATTTTGCATTAAATCTAAAAATCTTTTATTGTTGAATAAAAAATAAAAAAAATACAGTCTACGTAGTATTAAATATATATATATATATATATATATATATATATTTTGCAATATCTCTATCTGTATTTGGTATTGAACATGGGTGAACAGTGAGCAGGAAGCCACCAAGTGGTGATCTTATCAGTGCTTCGAGATAGATATTTTCAGGCTGATGGTCTACACACAGAGCGAAGTTAGTGGTAAACAGAGAAAGGTCACATGCAAACATGGCTTGCCACTCTTCGCCCCCACTTTCAATCACCTCATGCCTGCATTCCACGCGCTCCTTCCTTTTTCTTTATTTTTTTTAATTCTTTTTCGGAAATAACAAAACATTCCAATTCTTCTAATCTATTCTAAGTTATGACTTTAATTTCTCACAGCTACAAAGGTAATAAATAAAAGTTGTTTGGGTTGGAGGTATTTAATTTAATAATTTTAATAATTAATATTAATTTATGTACTTGCAATAATCACTTTATTTATTTTCCTAGGAATGCAATAATAATTACATTATAAGTCTGAATTATATTCGTTTCATTTAATAAACATTTATTTATTTATTTTGGTTACATTTAATAAACATTTATTACATGTCAATAATTATTTAAAAAATTTTGCATATGTGAAGTACTAAAAACGAATTCATTAAATTTATAAATTTTATTATTAAATCCACTTTGATGCTCAAATCAATAACGTAGTTAAGGCAGAAGGAGGAGAAAAATAAAAAGAAGACAGTTAGAAGGAGGGCAAAAGCTTCAAAGTGAAGAAAGGTTTATGACTGAGATTGCTTACCCTTCTCCCCGGGACTCCTACCTTATGTTATCTGCCCTTTGTGGTCTGCTTAGGTCGTTTCATCTCACAAAACTTCTTGTGTTAATTAAGTGGAAGGTTTGACTACTAGATCAGTCAAGTGGATGGCTTGGACTGTTAACTTTATGGCCTTGGGCTATTGATCCCAAGGTTATGGTTTTATGTTCTTGTGAATTTAGACTGATATATTTATATTTGAGTTCAATAATTTACATTATCTAATAATATATTGAATTTTTATTTAAAATAAAAATTGAAGATATTTAAAAGAATATTATTATTTAATATATTATTAATAAAATTATTATATTTTATAAGTGAAATTAAGATTATGACATATATTTTATTTTTTTTATTTTTTTAATTTTTTATATCAATGTCATCTTTTAATTTTATTTGGGAATTTTAAAATTTTTTATTGTATATTTAATAATAATTTTTTTAAAAAATATTTGTGTAAGAAATTTAAATTAAAAAATCTAAAATAAAATAAAAGTAAAGTGGAAAAGGACCAAAAGGTACATAATAATAGTACACGTTATATAACCGCGCGTGGGAGTGGGAGAGACAGGCTTTTCCTGAGACAGTATTTAATATTCAAAATTCCAATTTCAAACAAAGAAATAAATATCAGTTAGGATTATCCAAGAATAAACACTTTAGTTTCTGTTTGCTTGTCTTTCTCTTTTCTTCGTTTACAAAAGCCGTCTTAGTTAAGTCTAATGTCTTAACCCCTTAAACTTAAGCCACCCCGATCGGCCCTCAGTAAAGCAAAGAATCATCGCTCACACACTCGAGCAGAAGATGTGAGAGACAGAAACAGACAGACAGAAACCAAAGATAAAGATAAAACCTTTTTAGATAACAAGAGAGAGAAAGAGAAACCAAGAAAAGAAAACAGCTTTAGTAGAGAAGATAGAGAGAGAGTCAGTGAGAAGGAGAAAGAGAAAGCTCCGCCCTAGAAATATGCATCCTGATAAGGACTGCTGTATGCAAAGGAGCTTTTTGTAGTAAGTAATAACAAACCCTTTCTTCCTCCCTCCCTTCACGCACAAATGGCCTCTTCCTTGCATTTCTCAATCTGTCTTTAATTCCCTTAACCTCTTCAACAAGAGTACTTCACTTCCCTTCTTTTAGAAAAATACCCATCTTCTTCACAGCTTCTTACTCTCAAAAGGCTGGACCTTTAACCCTAGTTCACTAATGTAAGTTACTTTCTCTTTCTGGGTTTCTTTTGTTTTCAGAAAAGGAGCACTGAGTTTTACCCTTTTCTGCTTAGTTTTTGAAGAGAGTTTTAGTTCTTTCAACTCGGTGTGACTTTCTTTTATGGCGTTGGCTTCGGCCTTTGTCGGTTTCTTTCTTTTTAATATGTATGTGTGTAAATCGTTTTCTTTGGTTTGTGATTTTGAAGTGTGTTAATGTCTGGGGGTTTTCTCTGGAAGATGCTTGGTGTCAAAGGTATGTAATTGTTTGGTGAGAGTGTGGACCTGGTTTTCAGTTTCCATCTGCTTCTTTATATCTTTAACAAGAAGCTTTTTATTTTCCCTGTGGTTTGGTAAGCTGTAAAATAGCTTGCATTTTTGTCTTTTCCTTTCAAGTTCCGAGCTTTTGATATTTCAATTTTTTTTTTTCTGTTGGCTGCTTTTAGATTCTTAGTTTTGCTTTTCCGCTTTTGGTCTTATAATTTCTTCCGTCGTGTTCTACGGGCTCCTCTCTTGTAATTTTGGCACTGCTGTGAATATGTGATGCTTCATTTTCTTTTCTTTCGTGTAGAGATTTGAAGAGCTTCGTTGAAAACGCTAAATGCATCTTGGTTTGTTTCTGGCTCAGTTTCCAGGGCCATGCACCTTTGAAATTTGGTTTGCTGGAATATGAACCGTGAGACAAGTTCTTCATTGACTTCTAAATAATCTCTCACATGGCTTATCATTTTCTTTTTCTCGCTTCATGTTGATTCCAAGATCTATATGCTTTTCAACTGTTTAGTGGTCACAATTTGGTGCTTAATGGGTGCTTTTCTGCCATTCTGACTTTGCAGTTTGTATGGAGTGTTTAGCATTTGAACTATAGAACAAATAGAGCTATCTTTTTAGTTTCCTAAAATTGGCTTGTAAGTTTATTTGAAGGCACATTCAAGTATAGGTTATTCGAGGTAAATGCATGGATCGAAGGGATCCTATGGCATTATCGGGGTCTGCGTCTTACTATATGCAACAAAGAGGAATAACTGGGTCAGGGTCTGGAACACAGTCTGGGATACATGGATCAACAGGCATTCATCCATTGTCTAGTCCAAATGTACAATACCAATCAAGTATTAGTGCCACTATGGGATCAACCTTACCTATAGAGTCTTCATCAGGAATTACTCCACATAGTGTTAATGTAAGCACACCTTCAGCAGTGCCGCCTAGTGAGACTGTGAAAAGGAAAAGGGGGAGGCCTCGGAAGTATGGACCTGATGGGGCCGTTTCATTAGCACTGACTCCTGCATCAGCTACTCATCCTGGGATAATAACATCATCTCAAAAACGGGGAAGAGGGCGGCCACCGGGTAGTGGAAGGAAGCAACAGTTAGCTTCCCTTGGTAAGATATTCTGCCTATTTGTTTAGTATGTATAGCTTGACCATGCAGAATGCAATTTGTAGCGGCAGTTTAACCTGGTAGATATAAACTTTGTTGCTTTTTTTTATTTTTGCCTGGGGTAAGGGGGTTTTGTTTTGTCGGCATATTTTAGTCAGGCTTCTATAAATGCTACCATCTATAATATTGCAAATTGATCTGCGTTCTAGTTTTTATTAGTTTCTTTAAATTGCTAGCTCATTACTGCTTATTTAAGTGGATTAGGGTCAGAAGCTGCTTCCATTTGAAATGAATAATATATTCCATCTTGATTAAAAAAATGAGACTGTTAGCCTGACAATTATCCATAGAAATGTCCATTTTCAGTTTGAAATTTTTGTTGAAAAGAACAATATTAGTTCTGTTCAAGAGAAAATGAGAGGAGCAATACTTGGAGCTTGTCCTGAGAAAGGTTACCAATGCGAAAAGAAAATAGGAGCAGGACTCAGATTGTCCAAATGATATGAATTTGTTTATATTTGGCTACTGTTATCAAAGTGTATCCTCAGCTCAATGTATGGCTAGGAATATGCTGAGAGCTGATAAAACTTTTAGACTTTAAATATGTTTAACTGATATGTAATCAGGACATAATTTTTCAAATGTGGAAGTTAACTAACAACTTATCCAATCCATATAAGCTGAAATTCCATTCTCCTTAGCTTATGAACATGTGAGCTCATATCACCGCTTGTAGTTTAAGTAGCATGCCTGCTAGCTGGATTTCTGAACCTTTGTTAAAGGCTATCTTGAGCACTTTGGCTTTGTTTATCAGTGCTTAATTCTAGCATATTTTGTTTTTGATATGTGAATGATGTTGCAAATGTCTAATTGTTTTGCTAGGTGAATGGCTGTCTGGTTCAGCTGGGATGGGTTTTACACCACACGTCATCACCATTGCAATAGGAGAAGTATGTAATTTTCTTCTATTAATTAGACCTGGATCTCTACCCTCTAAATTAAGTATACAAGAAATTAGGACTTTGTACGGTGTCGTTCTTTGCAGCAGACAATCTGTACCGTGTCTGGCAAAAAGCTGCTTGGTCTATGCATATTGTTTCCTTGTCTTTTATGGTTTTATGATGAACTGGGAGTTCCCAAGATTTGTTCAGTTTAAAGCATAATGATAATACAGATGTACTGAACATTTATAGAAAAATATAAGAAAAAATTGGGAACTGTGATTTGCTTTGTTTAGTATCTCTTCTCACAAAATTGAAAATAAGTTTCCCAGTTCAGACTATAATATGTTGCCATTTATAAGGAATTGAAAGCAGAATAGTTAGGCCTAGTTATCATTGCTATTTTTCATGCCTTTTTCATCTAATAAAACATTTTTGTTGAATAGCGTTGTCTTGGATTTTCAATTTTCTGAGTCAGGCCTCCTCTTTCAGTTATATGATAAATGAGGGCACTAAGTTTTCTCAAGATTTTACTCAGTTTCTCTAACAAAAGTAGATTTTTTTTGAAGCGGTACATTGAGTTATAATTTTTTAAATGTGGTACTATATCTTTCATCAAGTTATCTTATAACTAGAAGGTTCTTTTGTCTTGAAATTACTTTTAACTCTTCTTGTAGGACATTGCAACAAAAATAATGTCATTTTCACAGCAAGGGCCAAGAGCCGTGTGCATTTTGTCAGCCAATGGTGCTGTTTCTACCGTAACACTTCGTCAGCCATCATCCTCGGGTGGCACCGTCACATATGAGGTTTGGGCACTCAATAACCTGATTCCTATATTGTTTTATGGCAGTTGAGGCAACCCATGACTATTTTGCTGAGTAATGTTGAGGGAATTTAAGTTTGCCTGGTAACTAGCTAATTCCTGCAGATGTGACAAAATACACTTGGATCACATATAATGACATATATGCTTTCCTATACTGTGACAATGCTCGGTGGTCTCATTACTGCTATTTAACAAGCTTTTCAGTTCTGATATATAACCCATTTTTCATCTTCCTTGTGAAACTCTTATCTTGACCTTTTTTTGATATCCGTAGGGGCGATTTGAGATATTATGTCTGTCAGGCTCTTATCTGCTGACCAGCAATGGTGGCTCTCGCAATCGAACTGGCGGTCTTAGTGTGTCTCTTGCCAGTCCTGATGGTCGAGTCATTGGTGGAGGTGTTGGAGGGTTGCTTATCGCAGCCAGCCCTGTTCAGGTAACCCTTTGGTTGCTTTGATATCTATGATATTTGTAATTCTCATTTCTAATTGGTGAATTATCTCTGTTATGGGTTAATATCTAGTGGGCGTAAATATAAGGGTTAAGTGAGATTGGGCAGTTTCAACTTTTTTAGGAACGTCGATGGCAGCCTATCTGTATATATTTTTCCACTCAAACTAAAATTGCCTGCTTCATTGTGTGTCTGACACGTTAGGAAGCCACTATAATAGCATTCCAAAGGGTACATCAGTAAAACTTATTATATGCTTTAGGGTATAATACGGGGGACCTTGAAGTATGTAACGTGAACATATATACAGATACATAACATCAGTAAAACTTATTATATGCTTTAGGGTATAATACGGGGGACCTTGAAGTATGTGTTGTGAACAATTGATCAGATTATCCTTTTATATATCTAAAGTGAATGATGCATGAACCAGGTGATTGTGGGAAGTTTTCTGTGGGGTGCTTCGAAGACAAAGATCAAGAAAGCGGGAGATCAGGAAGGTTTAAAAGACTCGGATAATCCTAGTGTCGACAACCTAGTAGCTCATCCAGGCATTTCGCCAAGTCAAAATCTGACTCCTACTTCACCAGCAGGTGTATGGCCTGGTTCACGGTCAATGGATATGCGTAATGCTCATGTGGACATTGATCTAATGCGCGGATGACACTTTCCCCTAATAGTTTCGTGAGCAATGTATATAGTTTGCTGTTGAAGGCCACCTGATTGTAATCTGAAAGTCTTAAGAACAGAGGCCAGCCAGATTTTTGGCTTGATGATTCTCACTTCTTCACCCACGACGACGACAGACAATGGGATTTGTTCTGATATTTGTAGCATGATGACAGTTAGTTCAAAATTTTAGTAGTTACGATTTTCACTAATCCTAGAGGTAAACATTTCATTTCTCCAATTAGAATCCAGTTAAATAGGTCTCTTAACAGGTAGCCATGGTTGTTCTTTATTTTCTTCTGCTTTCTCGGCACTGTATCTGTCAATCCTGTCCAGGGAAAGATACCATCTGTTGAATCTTTAATTTTCTGGCAAGAAACGCTAAGATCAAGCCATTTAGTTTTGAATAATTTAAGCTCATAGCCATGTCACCCGACATAGCTTTCCGGACAGAACAATGGTGTTAGCACAACGTGGTTGATAGCATCGTCACGCCATGTTGTGGAGTCTCACTCATCAAACACCCATGGCCGACACGCTGCGCCCATTACCTTGTATTGATATTATGGAAGAACCTTTTCTTTTTGTTGAACCATCCTATTGACAGTGCCACAATTTTCAGATTATGGGAGCGAATCTTCTTGTCACAGCCGGACGGGCCGCCATCGTCGGCTACCTTCTCAAAGTTGTTAAGAACTTAGATCTGCCTTGGTACGTATAATAATTATAGAGCAGTTCCCTGAATAGTCTTACAGAACCGAATTGGTAGAACTCTGGAACGAAACAACCATAGCTTGCACCGTAACCATCCTACTCATTACATATTTTCAGGTCTTTACTCATAAGATGGCGACTAGATTCAAAAGACCACCAACATTGAAAGGCGATGCTGGAATAAAGATACCAACCTTGGATACACTTTCTTTGATAAATAAATAAATTTAAAATGCTTGTTATTATTATCTTATCACATCACATCACATCACCATCAGGGTTCCCTTGTAACCTGACGGGTAACAAGGAAATTTAACTGGCTCTGAAGTTGGAACATGTACGGAGAAAATTGCTGTCTAAAGAAAAACAAACTGTAATGGGTTTGGTTCAACATAGAACAAGATCTGCTCTGCTTGATGAAGTTGGGATTCAGGACAAATGGGGTTGGGCCGGTTGTAGAATCCACAAATTTTCTCTGCATCCTAGCCAAGTGGGTGGTTGAGTGAATATTAAACGAATATATTTATATATTTATAAATATATATTTATTAATATTAAATAAAATATATTGTGAATATTAAATAAAAAAATCATACAAATAAATTGTATTAACTTAATATATATTATGCGAAATAAAAAAATTCTTCATAAATATGAAATTTTAATAATGATATATTAATTTAATGTTTGAGTAAATATATAATTTAAAATTTTATTAATATCAAACAACAAATTAATACTGAATGATTCATTAAACGAACGATAAATGAATTTGTTCGCGAATATAAACGAACGAATTATACTTCTGTTTATGATTATTTGCTAAGGATAATAGACGAATATAAACGAATAAAACCGTTTTATTCATTTACCCCGCTGATTGTTTTCCTTGGATGGCTCAAAACCCAAAAAAACCCTAAGTTAAGTAATGGAATGTACAATTAATTTAGATGTAGAGTTTAAATAGCCGATTGCACCGATAGTTCGATACGATTCAATTGAATATAATAAGATAAATCTTAAGCACAAAATAATATTTATTCTTAATAATCTTTTTTTTTTCAATTTTATCATAGTTATGACACTCATCCATAAAAACTAAACTCTTCTATGCAAATGCAAGGCAATTGAAACCTTTGCAGTCTCTACTGTCAGAGAAAGAACATGGGCAATGTGACAGCCTCCCATGCTGTATCTTATAAGCACAATCAACATCTTCATTTTTCAATGATCTTCACAGCAATTTCAATATGCCTAGAAAAGCAAGCCGACAAATTCTCGTCGGCAATCCCTGATCTGGCACTCGGCACATACATTCGGTTGCATTATGCGTAAAGAATCGACAGGGCGAAAGGGATCTGAAAGTTACAACTAAGATATAGCAGAACCGCAATATTGCCATCTCTTTCACTCTTGAAGGAGGTTTTAACTTCATAAGAACAAAACCATCCGCTGCTTTATTTTAGAAAGTTCTTTTTTTTTTTTCTCAAGATCATACTTACTGCTCCATTGACTTTTTATCTTGGTTGTTTCCTGCAAAAGGAATTTCAGGCCGAAAGAATCTTTATAATCACGTTCAAGGTCCCTTCAATCAGGCATCGGCGTAGCCGAACTGCTACATTTTGTTTTTTTTTTTTTTCGTATTTGAGTTTAATTTGATAATTATCTAAATTTGATTTTTTTAATTGAATTTAAATTTAGATTATTCGAATAATGAATTAAGTCGAGTTCGAACTTTTTAATATTTAGTTTAAGTGGTTCGTAAGTCTAATCGAACATTTTTAATTTTTTAAATATTTTATTATTAATTTATTATTTTATTTTATAATTGTTGTTACTAACCTAAATGATGACGTGTTGCTGACATCTTCATTTCAATTTTTTTATCATGTGCTATCGAAAGTTCTAAAAAAAAACAATTAGAGGGATATAAGGGTTATTTCCTGCGTAAACACTCCGATACTTAAGTCAGAAGAGAATTTGACAGAGTTTCTGTAGTGAAAAGAGAGACTTTCGTTTTTGAGTCATACCTGACCCATATTTATAGAGATTTATTATGTCAGTAATTACGTATATATCTTTGGACTAAATTTTCTTTTTTATCTTATTTATGTCTCCCTTTATATTATTTTCAAGGCGATAGACTTGGTCTCCCACTTATTTTTTTCGTGCACCACATGATGCATTTTATTATTTATTATTTTTATTTTTCCTTTTATCATGCACAATAATAATATATAGTGAAAAATGATAAATTGAACTTAACGAGTCGATTTTAAATTTATCGAGCCAAATTTAAACGGTTAAAATATTCTGTAAAATCAAATTCAAGTTCAAATTTCAAAATCTAAATTCATTGAAATCGAACAAATTTTCAAATTTCAAATTTTTGAATGTCGAATCATTATGATTGATGATTCAACTCGATCTCACCCGTATTCTTGCATACTTTTCACCCTCGTCTCCAGAACAGCGGTCGACGTTGATTTACATCAACAAATTGCTGCCATAAGATACTGAAAAATAAGTGAATCAAACCACAAATTTGTCCTAATTTCATATTGAAAGACTGATATTTTGAATTACTCACAGATAAGATTCCTATATATTGTTTTACCTCACTTTAGTTTTCCACACCAAATCATCAAAAAAGAAGTGGATTAAGGAAAAAAAAGAAATGAAGAAGCAAGTTTGCTCAAGTGTGTTTCTTCTCCTTTGCATTGTTTTTCTTTTCCCGAGTGCTGAAGCTCAGACGTGCAGGCCTAGTGGCAAGATAAGAGGGAAGAATCCTCCACCAGGGCAATGCAACCCAGAAAATGATTCTGATTGTTGTAAAGATGGCAAGTGGTACACAACATACCAATGTTCACCACCCGTGTCAAGCCATACAAAAGCAACGCTGACGCTTAACAGCTTCGAGGCCGGCGGGGACGGTGGCGCACCATCCGAATGTGACAACCAGTACCACTCGGACGATGACCCTGTGGTGGCGCTTTCAACAGGGTGGTTCAACCACAGAAAGAGGTGTTTGAAGTATATCAACATCCATGGCAATGGAAAAAGTGTGAGGGCTAAGGTTGTTGATGAATGTGATTCTACAATGGGATGCGATTCCGACCATGATTACCAGCCTCCTTGTCCTAACAACGTTGTTGACGCCTCAAAAGCAGTTTGGAAGGCTCTGGGAGTGCCTGAGAGCGACTGGGGCGACATGGATATCTACTGGTCTGATTGATCACTTCATCCATGCATTATCTCAGTTTAATGTATCATTTTCTTTGCAACGTATAATTAAGTAGATAATTATGTTCTAAATTCACCAGTCAGAAGAAAATAGACTTCCTACAGCACTAATTATCTTTATATAAGAAGTAGATAATAAAAAAAATTAATAATATTTAACATTTGTAACATTTATAAAGTAATTGATAATTATTAAAAATATTTTTATGTAAAACTAAATAATAAAAAATTAATAATTGTATATTGTGAATATAAAATAATAGTTTATAGATGAATATACATATAAATTAAAATTATAAAAAATAATAATAAAAATTAAAAACTTTAACAGTAAAAAATGGGAGAATTAACTCAAATAAATAATTAAAAAATTATGTAAGAAATAATAAAACTTAAAAAAGGAAGTGATGGGAGAGAATTTACCCCAATCGTAGGATCCAATTGCCTAAACCTTATCCTTCCAACTGCTAATTAGAGGGACAGTGCTAATTAAAGGTGCAATGACACTCAAATCAACTTTAAAGGGGGTGATGATAGGAATGGATGATAACACTCGTTGAAATTGGTGATACTTTCAAGGAAATATTGACTTCTTTTTATTTTTATTTTTTCACTGTTTCTTCTTTCTTCTTTTACTTTGGGTTTTGAGGGTTTATATATATATATATATATATATATATATATATATATATTAGTTTATTATGAGGTACATGTACAATTTTTTTCTCATTTGTGACATTTATGTGTATCATTTGTAATAATAATTATACATAAATAATTATTTTGATTAAATATTTTTCTCATTATAATAGTTTAAAAAAATTAAAAAATCTCTTATTTACAACTCATGATCCACATTTTTGTCATTTCTCTTCTTTCACCCCTACGTTTTTGTCTCCCTTCTACACACAAACACTAATATTAATTTTTGAAATTAATTAAAAATTTTTATACTCTCTTTTTTTCTCACGTCTCCACGTAATTATCATATATTCAGTTTACTATCAATTTTCTTGTTTCTCTACCTCATGTTTATGTCTCTCTCATACATAAATACTATTAACAATATTTTATACCATCTTTCTTTCTCAGATCTTTTTTCCTAACAATCGTATATTCAATTTACAACAACACTTATACTTCATCTATTATTTTCATTGTTTTTTATTTATTTTATATAAAATATCTCTCCTGAATAGAATAATATTTTTTCATGCGAAGGTCATTAAGAAATTGTTTCGATCCATTTTTTTTTCTATTTCTTAATTGACGTTTTTTTTTTGGAAAAATTGACTCTAATTAATCTCTTTTTCAATTTTTATGTTATATTTTATTTTATTTTGTATGAATTACAAGGTTAATAATTCTTTTTAATTTTTTTAATTAAACATAAATATAAGCAAGAGTAAATAACTATTCTCTTTTTTCTTTTTCACCTTTGATTGGGACTAAGTAGACGAGACGAAAGTCTATCTATGAAAAGTTAACAATCTTGACATGAGACTTTAGTTTCTATTTTCCATTTCAATTATATCAATTTCTTTCTCTTGCCTTATTTTAGTTTGTATTTTAACAAACTCTTTTTTTCTTTTTTTATATTGACCCTTGGTTGTCAGTCTAATATTTGCTAAATCTTAATTATTATTTTAATGAAAATTTATATATTTTATAAAAAATTTATTTATTTAGAAAATAATAATTTTAAATATTTAAATTATGTACATGATAGTTTGCTTTTATACTTTTCAGTTTAATTAATAAAATATTTTTCAAATAAATGAAAATTAAAACTATTTAGTTTATATTGTAAGTAGATATTAGTTAATATTTTATTTAATTTTCTTAATAAATAATATTAAAATTATATATTTTTAAATATTATCAAGAAGATAGTATTTAAAATTATTTTACTATAATTATTTATAAAAAGATTGAGAAATTTAGGGATGTGGAGATGGTTGTTTTAAATTTAGATAATATTAAATATTTTTAAAATATATTTTAAAATGGATTAGATAAAAATCAATATTTTATGTAGTTTTCGAAATAGATATTATTAAAAGGATTATTATCATATTTACTGTCAATGGAGTTTAAAAACTCTACAAGTAAGATTAAGATGATAATGTATATCTCACTTTATTTATCATCTTAACTTCACTTGTGAAATTTTTAAACTCCATTGAAGTGAATAGGATAATAATCCATATTAAAATTAATTTTCTAAATATTTTTTATTATATAACACTTGTAGACAGTTATAATAATGATTTGAATAATAGAGAAATTTTAGAGAAGTGAAAAAATGGAGAAGTTAGATAATATTAAATAGTTTTATATTTAATTTAAATAATTAGATACTGATTAAATACTATTTTAAAATAATCAATATATGTTTAAACAAATTCAACATGAAATTAGATTAAATTCATACATAAAAGACTTAAATATGATACTTACAATAAAAGACATAGATTTACAAAATGAAGGACATTAATAAAACAAAACAATTAAAACAATATCTAAATACATTTAAAACTACTAAAATAATCTAAGTATTATCTTAAAATTTATAAAATAATTAAAATATTATATGACATCTAAACCATTTAAAAAATAAAATAAATTATCTAATACATTTAAAACAATTAAAATAATTAATCATGATTTTAAAAAAAATTAAAATGTGTGAATAATACAAATTTATATATATAAAATTAATCCAAGTATCGTGCAAGTCATAAACTAATATATATATATATATATATATATATATATATATATATATATATCTTTCGGTTTGGATTCTAATGCCTATACGTCTTTTATATACTTGATTAAACCGATCGAATGAAGTCGATTAAGTTATTATCGATTTTCAATTCAAGTTCCGAATGATTTGATCTCTCTCATAACTTAATTATTTAATCAATTTTCTAAAAGTTTAAATCAAGAAAACCAAATTGACTATTTGAAATGGTCTAGCTAATGATAATTATATAAGTAAGCTAATGTAGTACATATACAAAAATTTTGTGTCACTAGAGGACAGCATTCGGTTAGATCATGAGTCCAGTCTGAAAAATGGAAAATCAACTAAATTGAATTTCTTAAAAAATTAAATTGAAAACCGAACTGATTTAGATGTTAGTAATTACAAGGACTTGATATGAGTTTTGTCAAAATATTATCTCAAGTTAATGTGAACCATTCATTTATTGATGCTTATGTGTTAATGTTTGTATTTTTTGTATACTTATTTTAATCATATTATTCTTTGGTTGATACATACATGTATATATTTTGTTATTTATATATAATATATATATCTATATTTTATTTATTTATTTATTTTTTAATTGTATATTATATTTGTATATTACTCATGCAAGATTGCCGTTGAGGGTGGGGGCCGAAGCCTACAAGTTGGCCTATGGGCCATAACCCAAGCCTGGGGCTGTAGACTTGACGTCAGCGTTGTGGTGCTAAACAGAACTAAATGTTTATTACAGAAGCCGAGAGGCATGTGCAAGAAGAAGAAAGTACTTTGTCGGAAGATAAGATTAGACAATTGCAAGTATTCGTCTTTGTCCTGTGGTGACCGATCGAGCAACAACCGCAATCATGATTCATGAACGACAAAGCCATTTCTCTGCTTTATTATTACCCTTTTTCCGTATACCCCGTCTTTTAAGTTCTGACTTTTAGGCTCCGTTTACCCAGTACGGCACATCAAGATTTCTCATGGTTTTGTATTTATACTTTTGCTCTCGCCTATTTTATTATTTTTAAATTTTAATTAAATAAATTTAATAATTATTTTATTATTATTTTTATTATTATGATTAAATTTTAATACAGTATCATTTGATATCAATTTCACATTTATTATTATTTTTAATCTCATTAAAATTAATTATATCGATCATTCAAAGATTAATCGATTTATTTTTTGGGCCAATGGTAAAAAGATGATTGAAATTTTAAATCTAATTTTTCTTTAAGAGGAATAACAGTTGCTAAATTAATCTTTAGTTGTTAAATTGATTCTTTATTTTATTATTTTTTTATATTAAGGTCTAAGAGAAATTAAGAATTTGAATTTTGCACCTAATCATTTTTTATAAGCCAAATTTTGATGGTTGGTCTCTTGTTTGAGTAAATGATCTATCATAAGTCTCGAATTGAGAATTTTCTAAAGAATAAATGTGATATTTCATGTTGTATTTGTGTGCCAAATCATGTTTATATTATGTATATATGAAAATTATTGATTAAAATTCGTATCAACCTATCAAATATAAAATTTTATTTTTTAATTTTGTTAAATTAGTTTATAATTTTTATTAAAATTTAATTTATAATATTTTTATATTTTTTTATCGTATTATATAAAATTATCAAATAGGGCCACAAATTCGCCTTAATTTGTGATCTCATATTGAAAGGCTGGTATTTTGAATTACTCACAGCTAATATCACTATATATTGCTTTTCCCCACTTTCAAAACAGAAGTGGATTAAAGAGCAAAAATGAAGAAGCAAGTCTGTTCTAGTGTCTTTCTTCTCCTTTGCATTCTTTTTCTTTTCCTAACCGCTGAAGCTGAGACGTGCACGCCTAGTGGAAAGATAAGTGGGAAAAAGCCTCCACCAGGGCAATGCAACCAAGAAAATGACTCCGAATGTTGTAAACAAGGCAAGTTGTACACAACATACAAGTGCTCACCACCCGTGTCAAGCCATACAAAAGCAATACTGACGCTTAACAGCTTCGAGGAGGGCGGGGACGGTGGTGCAGAATCCGCGTGTGACAACAAGTACCACTCCAATGATGAACCTGTGGTGGCGCTTTCAACAGGGTGGTTCAACCACAGAAAGAGGTGTTTGCAGTATATCAACATCCATGGCAGTGGAAAAAGCGTGAGGGCTAAGGTTGTGGATGAATGTGATTCTACAATAGGATGCGATTCTGACCACGATTACCAGCCTCCTTGTCGTAACAACATTGTTGATGCCTCAAAAGCAGTTTGGAAGGCTCTGGGAGTGCCTGAGAGCGACTGGGGCGAAATGGATATCAACTGGTCTGATAGTGATTGATCACTAAATCCATACTTATAATGTCTGTATTAGAATAAAGATTTCCTGTCTGAGTCTGTTTAATGTTCTCTACCATTCTACTATTAATGCCTTGCAACTAATAAATATTATATTATAAATTAACTATAGCCCAAAGAAAGTAGCCTTCTTGCAACCCTGGTTATCTTTATGACAACAGCCTTGGATTGTAATACTAAAATCCAAGGCTGGAAGTTTGAGTGAAGATGGAGAAACCTTGTAAAATACTGGAACTTGCATCATTATATAATTTGTGGGATTATTTATAAGGTTTTATTTCTGGATCGTGTTTGTTCAATAATTCTGTAACTTTAACAATCTAAAAAAGCTTGGCTATGTAGGAGTCAAGATTGGAGAACTTTGAATCCCCGCTAATACTTACCAAACTTAATTAATACTGATACTCCACGGCCAATCCTCTTCAAGCTTTCTCTTTACCTGGAAACTTCACCAGTCTTCTCTCCTTCAATCGATCCGTGAGATTTACAAAAGTTTTTTGAATTGACCTGGCCACCTGGGTAAACTAAAGACACATGATTTGATCAAATGAATCTGTGGCAGGACAGGGTCCAGTTTGTGACTTGTGGCTGAGTTAAATGCCCACCCTGACACGTTAGAAGAAAATGTCCCACACTTTTCCGAGCTAGGGATTCTTGTGTTTTGGCTTAGGCCATTTAGCATCTATATATATATATATATATTTATAGCTTTTCCCTGGTTGAACTCGTAGAAAAGAAGTTCAAAAGAAAAAATATAGTGGGAAAAGAATGATGAAGCAAGTTTTATCAGGTGTTTCTCAGTTTATTTTCCTTTGTTTTATTTTTCTTTTTATTTGTTTAGGTCTTGAAGCTCAGACTTGCGATTCTAATGGCAGCATACTAGGGACAACGCCTCCACCAGGGCAATGTAACCAAGTGAACAATGCCGAGTGTTGTGTAGAAGGCGAAATTTACTCAACATACGCATGTTCACCACCATTGTCCACCAATACATCGGCTACCCTGACTATTAACAGCTTCCAGGGTGGGGATGGCGGCGGCCCATCAAAATGCGACAATCGGTATCACTCGGATGCTGAACTCGTGGTGGGGCTCTCAACAGGTTGGTTCAGCCAGGGCAGTCGTTGCAATAGATTTATTAATATCAACGGCATTGGAAATAGTGTGAGGGCCTTGGTAGTCGATGAGTGTGACTCTCAGCTGGGGTGTGATGCTCAGCATGCTTACCAGCCTCCATGCCGTAATAATATTGTTGATGCCTCAAAAGCAGTTTGGATAGCTCTGGGAGTTCCTGAAATCGAGCAGGGTGAACTAGATATTACCTGGTCTGATGCTATTTGATCATTTTCACCCCCATTAAAAATTTCATCTGTATTATAATAAAGTTTAAGGATAGAAGCCCTTTCGTAACAAAAAACTGTTATGTACGTAAAAAAATTATAATCGATTAAAAAAAAAAAGTTATGAGCTCAATTGTTAATATTAATTTTTTTTTGAGGTTTTTTTAACCCTTTTGTCTATAATAAAACGTTTTTTAAGTGTGTTATGGTTTAGACTGTAAATGTAATTATACTGTATATTTGATTCAACCCATCCTTACTTTCTAATTATGTATGATTTTGTCCCACAAATTTTTTTTTACAAGTTTAAATTTTGATATGGCTCTCGCCATATAAACCTTTTAACTCTCACACAGTGTAAAATTAGTTTTTGTGTTGTTAGTAGATTGCTTTGAAACCATTTATGTTGATCCATACTCAATCTATGAAATATTGTTCGTTTTAATTTAAAAAAATTATAATTTTATCATATAAAAAATCATTACAAATATAAATTTAAATCTATATATATATATATATACATATATATATATATATATATATATATATGAGTTTTTTTTTGCAACTTTTTGAATAAAAAGTACACGACAAATTAATACATACGTTTGCTAACTAAAACATGATTAGTGTTGTGTTATTGGACTAATGACAGATCTACAGAATGGAGAAGGAAAGTTCTTGCTCCATAACATTCTTCTTAAGTGGTACCTATGAGTATATGACATGGATGCTCAACTTCTATTCCAGAACAAGAAGTATCTGTAACAATGGTCATATATCTCATGGCATCAAAATCACCATTATGCATTACGTACCCTTTCACTCAACTAGACTTGTCTGATAGTTGTTTCATAAAAATTGCTGTGGAAGGCGGCGAATATTCTCTGAACCATATATCGACAGGCGGATGGAGGAAGATGAGTACACTACAAGAACAAAGCACAATATAGCATGTTTATTTAGGGAATTCCCTCTGTGTATAAATTGTAAAAGATATTTCTTCTTGTTTATCTCATATTAAAATGATAAAATTTATTGATAAAGTGTTAGATGAGGTGATAGACTACATATCCTAATGAAAGTAAAAATACAAGTTTGATCTTTCGAAAACACATTTGTTAAAAGGATTTCAATCTTTCGCGCTCTCGATCATTAGAAGATTAATTTTATGTTAAAAAAGCTTGAAGATACTCTTGATTACACCAAAAAATAATAAAATATAAGATAACAGGCAGTATAATTGGCAACTAGTCAGATTCTATTCCATCTTATTCACCTGCTTAATATATTCCAAGCCTAAAATAGAAACAAGGTAGCAGCCTTGTTGCTTGTATATGTCAAGGTGTGTGAGGG
The DNA here is from genome assembly GCA_033439115.1 of Firmiana major. Classification (NCBI taxonomy): domain Eukaryota; kingdom Viridiplantae; phylum Streptophyta; class Magnoliopsida; order Malvales; family Malvaceae; genus Firmiana; species Firmiana major. Next base: position 2,195,759 of record CM065908.1, on the reverse strand, counting down.
CTGTGTGTGTATATATATATATATATCACTTGCTTAAAATATTCCAAGCCTAAAATAGAAACAATATAGCAGCGTTGTTGCTTGTATATGTCAAGGTGTGTGCGCTTGTACATGTGTGTATATATATATAGTTCAACATTGTGGGATTCCGAACTATGAAGCCTATCCTCCCGTCGCCTATATTAAAAAATAAATAAATAAAATTATTTTTCACTCTTGATTTTTATTTTATTTTATTAGAATACGTATATTTTTAATAAATTATTTTTTTTCAATTTTAATGCTTACGTCTCTGAACTGTTTTATTTACCAACAGACTGCTTTGCCCGACGATGATAAACTGATTTTTAACCCTGTTAATAAGATTCCAGCTGTGCAAAATGCGGCATTTTTAACCTTTTGTGCCATGTTGTGCAGGTCGAATTCTTGGAAGAACAAACTTTAAAGTTGTCGCACGTAATCTGGAATTACAGGAAAGCTGGTTGAGAACCATTTCTATATAAACCCTCCATCTCTTCATGTTCCTGGCACCAAGCAATAGTAAGTACAAAGAGTTACAGAAGAAATAGAAGATGAATAGGAAGGCTTTTTCAACTTTCTTTTTTCTTACATGCTTTCTTTTCATTGTTTCAGACTGTTTTCTTGTTGAAGCAGATCCAAAGACCTGCAAGCCCAGCGGCAAGATTAGGGGAAAAAAACCTCCTCCAAATAAATGTAATAAAGACCATGATTCTGAATGCTGTGAAGAAGGCAAGCTTTATGACATTTACAAGTGTTCACCGGAAGTTTCAAACCATACCAAGGCAACCCTGACTCTCAACGGATTCGATGAGGGCGAAGATGGTGGCGGGCGATCTGAATGTGACAATCAGTATCACAAGGACACGGAACTTGTGGTCGCACTGTCAACAGGATGGTTCAATAAGCAAAAACGGTGTCTGAAGTATATTAACATTTATGGTAATGGTAAGAGTGTTAAGGCTAAGGTAGTTGATGAATGTGACTCCACAATGGGTTGTGATGATGAACATGACTACCAGCCTCCATGCGACAACAACATTGTTGATGCCTCAGATGCAGTCTGGGCGGCCTTAGGAGTGGATAAAGATGACCGGGGTGAAATGGAAATACACTGGTCTGATGCGTGATTTTTTCACCCATATTTGCCTGGTTTAAAGCTAAAAGTGGGTCTGTGACTCTGTAGGTGTATTCAAATTAGTTTAGCTGGTATGATATTTGGTTCTTGTATTAAGAACCTGAAATAAAGTCTCTGGTTTTCAGAAAAACTATTGAGATGAAGAACAAGTCTTTCTTTGGCTAGGCTGATGCTTATTAGCACTAGCAATAAAGATTAAAGGTTATGTAACAGTGTATCCATCCTTCTTTTAATTTTCACTTCCATTTGCTTTGTTAAGTTGTAATTTTATTTGAAAGAACTCTCAACAAGCACAGACCAGCAGAACCAAGAGCTGTCTGAGCTGATGCCATTCTCAAGCAAAGAAATCTATTAATTACACGCACCTTTACCCCCAATATTTCTAAAGCAGAACCAGTGTCACGAACATCAGTTTCTATGGATTGAATTAATATGCTACCTTCGTCCAGGTTTTATGAGGAAATCTCAGATTTCTTTAGTCTCCAAGTTTGTAATTATTTGTATGACAGACATGAACAGTTCACTCCTTCAACTGTTCAATCTGTCTCTGGCAACCGAATTACTAAGAATTGTAGAGCAAAAAACAAATGAATGCCCATCATTTTTGTGTTTTAAAAAAAAAAAAATCTTCTTCTATCCATTAACTTAAATAAAATTATATAAAAGTGTTTTATTCATATACAAAAGATTTTTCATCAATTCAAAAAAAAATTCAATTCATAATTACGTAACCTTAAATATTATTTTAAAATCAGTATTTGATTTTACTGTTCTATTGAGATGAAGAACAGTAACTATTTGATTCCTTGATGATAGTCAATGACATTGTATTATTTAAAATCAGTTTGCTATAAGTTGCATCTCATGGCATCAAAATCACCATTATTGTTGCTCAATCATCTAATCTTGTCAGTTAGTTGCTCAAGGAAAATGATCCAAATTTGTCACCAAGACGGCCAAATTGTCTGATATATATATAGCAGCGGGCAGATGGCTCCATCGATGAATATGTAACCAGATCGAAGCTCAATATAGTGTATCATTAAAAAAATCTCATTGTTTTTCTCAAATTAGCGGCTAAAAGAATCTCGAGACAAGTTTGTATTTATTTTTGTGAGTTGGTTCGGCAATGGCCATCACAGTAAGATTCTGGTATATCTCTGTCTTATTATACTTGATCAACATTCCAATCCGAAACAGAAGCAAGGACATTGTTTATATGTAAAAGGTATACTGTTTCACATAGTTGCTGTTGGTTTCAAATGTCAAAGTCATCTCTTTAGCTAAGTGTTATCATTCAGCGGTTCTTTCCTATGTCTCTTTTAATCTTTTGATGGATTGGCTTATTAGAATAGAAAATAATAAAAAATAATATTATAAATAAAATAAATTTTATATTAAATTTATAATTAAGTGTCATATATCTATTTTAACAAACTAATAATGAAAAAAATAAAAATTTTTAACTTTTTTTTTTCGAAAAAATAAAATAAAAGAAAATGCAATTATTAATTAAAATTAATTATTATCAATAATACTATCATTATCATACTCTTCATTAAAATTTATGATAAATTTTTTATTATTATTATTTTTTTGTTAAAATTTATGTTAAACTCTATATCATTGTTATTATCATCATTAATGAACTCTTCAATTATTAGTAGGGTCAAACTTTGTAATTGTTATAATCTTTTTAATTAATTTATATTAAAATATTTATTCATATCATCTCTATATAATCTATTATTTGTTTATACTAACTAGTTTTCTTCTTAATTAAACTTTATTATTGGCATATTTTCTTCTTAACTAGAGTTGATGGTTATGTTCTTGAGGATCAAATTTTAATATGTTTTCTAGAATCTCAGTTGATCATATCTGTGATTTTGGAAACTATTGTGTGTCGTATGGTATGTTCTATTAAACAAGTGGTGGCTTATTTTGAAGTATTTTGGCACTTTAATTTGTTTAGTTGTTTGTTGTATTCGGGATGGTTTTCTACCTGGTGTTTTGTAGGTGTATTTGTTTTACTGATTGGCTTGTTTAGCATCCTTTGATGTTTGTTTGAGTCTTTGTGACTACTATTTTAATAAAATTATCTTGGTTTAGGAAAAAAAAAATTGCTCTACTTTAAAAGCTAATCCATCGTTTTAAATGTATGATTATTATTATACTCGGAAAAATGTAAGGATTATGTCTTCATGTAAATCGTTTGTACCAATCACATTTATTTATTTTTACTCTAACAAAAGATAACTCGTATATATCTATTACAGCATGATATCATAATTCTTCGAATCATAACTTTATTTTTAAGTTTGAGTATTTTATTTTATTCACGATTATAATGTAAAATCCAAAACTATTCACTATATATTCGCAGTATATCTCAGAAATTCATAAAATAAGTTTCGTCAAATTAAGCTAATCATTTTTTTTATGAATCCTTTATTATGTAATTTTGACATTGATTATAGTGACAAGAAATCAAAATTAAAATCAACAACTTCTTGATTGAATGTTTAAAAAATAGTTATAATATATTATAAAGGTTGAGATCGAATTCAAACGACTTATTGCCATTTCTAATTAAAATGTTTCTTTTATAACCAAAAAAAATCAAAATTAAAACCTTATTTTTTTTCTTTTTATTTTGCAAAAAACTCTAAAGCTAAGAGTGGATCACACATTTGTGTTTGAAAAAGTTATTTAATAAATATAACTTCTCTGCACTCATATTTATTTTATTTTATTAAGTATTATATTTTTGCCTTTAATAAAGGTGTGAAACTTATAATAATTATAATAATAACCAAAATATATAAAATATCCTTAGACACTGAGCTACCAAATGCAATCAAAACTTTACTAGTCAAAATTTTTTCACATTATGCATAAAACCCTATCCATACTAATATCCCAACATAAATATGTGCTCTCTGTGTAAAAAAAAAAAAAAAAACATTAATAATTTTTATATAAACTTGATTGAGAGCAACAACTAATGCAGAATACAAATCAAGCTGAATAACCACCATTTTATCATGAACTTTCTGCTGCTACGTATGCCTTTGGTCGTGCTTCTAAATTAAGTAACCTAATTGCGAATTACAAGGAAGATTAAGGTTGAAATACCCTATATTAAGAATATTTAATCCTTTAATTTAAGACCCCATGACTGTCTTAACCTAAAATTTTGGGTAAAATGAGCTCAAGCTGGTATATATCAAAATGCACCCACAACGTGGCAACATGGAAAGTTTGATTGGCAAACGGAGAACTCTTACCCTTACTTTTTCCCCTGAAAAATCTCTCCTCCCTCTGTTTTTCCTCATTCCCCCATCATAACCAGACATTCGAACTTCCTTTCTCTTCTCTTAATTTGTTTCAGATCCTCTCTTCTTTCTTTTCCTTCTCTCGTTTCTGCCGAAACGTTTGTCTTGGCTTCATTGAAGAACAAAATGGTATATATTTTCTCAATTAATATTTAAATCTTTTGCTGTATAACTTTATAATATTAATAATGAAAAGTGCCAGTGCGAGGAGAATTTATGTTTGACATTAATTCAAATGATCGTATTTTTTATTTTAAAAATGTGAGAATTTTGTCGAAACTTAACACTTGCATTATCGATTTCAGATCGAGGAGAATTGACATGGATAGAATTATTAAGCTGGCTGGCTAGCTAGCTTGGACTTACATTTCAGTGTTCAATTGTATGTCATTATTTAACTGTGTTGTTAATGCATATTACAGGCAAATTCATCGTCTGGAATGGCTGTGAGTGATGAGTGCAAGCTGAAGTTTTTGGAACTAAAAGCAAAGAGGAATCATCGGTTCATCGTGTTCAAGATTGACGAGAAGACACAACAGGTGATTGTAGACAAGATTGGAAGTCCGGACGAAACTTACGAGGATTTCACAAACTCCTTGCCTGCAAATGAATGCCGCTATGCTGTCTATGATTATAATTTCACGACTGATGAGAATTGTCAGAAAAGCAAGATTTTCTTCTTTTCATGGTATGAAAATTAAAGATTAACCCAACACCCTTGTTCTCTTTTGAAGCATTAAATCGTCGTCTGCATCATCATCAAAGTTTTTATCTCAATATTAAGATAAGACATATGAATTCACGTCCAATCCTCAATATAAATTCTCCTCTTATACTTATTTCTAACTGATATAATTTATTCTCTCAATTCTCGTTCAACAGTTTATTTTTAGATGACTCTTTCTATACTTAGCTTTGATCATTTTTTCTCCATTATTAGCTTTCACTTTCCCAATTAAAACATTTACATGCGTATGCTGGATGTGTTTTGATCAACGTAAATGATTTTCACTGATTTTATTTTCGATATGTGTCACTCATATAATTTATTATGGTATAGGTAAGTTAGAAGCATTAATACTTACAATTAAAAAACCAAATAGTTAATATTGTTCATTGTGGTATAGGTCACCTGACACATCAAGGGTGAGGAGTAAGATGCTTTATGCGAGCTCCAAAGACAAATTCAAGAGACAATTGGATGGGATTCAAGTTGAGTTGCAAGCAACAGATGCAAGTGAGATGAGCTTGGACATCGTCCAAGCACGAGCTCTCTAATTCCAATTACTATACCAAACTACTTTCCACTTCCATTCAAGGCATTCCTTTACAGTTTTCTTTATTTATTTGTATGCTATATATTCTGTGTTTTTCACTTTCTTTGTATCTAAGCTCGGAGTAATCCGCGGTCTTAATGGTAATATATTGTAGGAGTCCTCTGTTTTTCAGTTTTCGCCATGAGAATGCATGCATGTCTCCTAAATGGTCGTCCAACCTATTGGAGGATTTTGTACTTGTATTCTAGAAATTAAGATTAGCCATTTCCACCTTTGTATTTAATATGAGAAAGAAATGACTGTTCATAGGATTGTAATATGAACCAAATTTTTCGATTTTATTTTCACAACAATTTATATGTATAGTGTAAGCCGTAAACATTATAAATCAACGTAATTTAATCTCCAAATAAATTTTATCTGATAATCTTAGGTCCCAAGTCATGAACTTCAAACAAATATCATGCTCAACAATAATATCCACGAACATTCACATGATTTTGATAGAAGGTTACGATAAAAATGTTGGATAGCTTATAATAGAATTCAATCTCACATTGCTTATGGATAAATTAATAATTGACTTTCTAAGAAGAAATCAAACTTAGAATGTAACTTAAAGTACTAAAGGCTTGTGAGTTTACTTGAAGTACTAAAAGTACACACCTAAATTCGTGCTACAACCCTCTACTAAACCGACGAATATGAATCCCTTTTATGCAATCCACAATATTTAAACCTTTTTTCCACACATCAAGGAATTCATATAATTTACTCATATGATCACAAGAGAAAACCTCTTTAATTTATATCTATTTACTCTACCTTTCTCTTTAATTTATATCTATTTACTCTACCTTTCCTTGGTGAATGATTCATGCACCAAATCCCACCATTAAATTTATTCTTAAATTGGAATCACATGATGAATGAGACAATTTCCTTCGACTAGTTATGCCCAAATCACTTACCCAAGATGCATTAATGGTTCAATTTAATATTCACAAAATATTTCTATATAGCCTAATTGTACCATTTTGGTACCTTAAGGCAACACCAATTTGGTAACCATTCCTTTAGTTCCTAATGCTTCGGAATGCAAAATGAAATTATCACTTACATGTGACCAAATCGGCATTTAAACCATTTACTCCAATAAAATCTCAAATGGCTATTTTATTCTTTATGATTTAAATTAATGCTTATGCATATCAATTTCATCTCAAGATCAATTTACATCCAACACAAAAATACCAACAAGATACAATATAACCTAGGTGATCTCTGTGATCACTAATACAAAAATATCATCAATAAGAACATCAACAACAGAGCACAACTATACATGATCTCGCAATACATCCCAACAATACATCCACAACCACTTTGTCATAAAAACATCATCTATATACCAACCATCCAATATACCTTAGGTGTGGGTACATGATGGCCGAGGAATCAAGCAAAGACCTGCTACAACTATGAATTGCTCGAAGATCTTATTTGTGAGGTGAAAAAAAAGAGGGTGAGCATGGCCCAATAAAAGATTATAAGAATGCAGAAAGAGTTTAAATATGTAATAATGCGAAGACTTGCATGCTAGTATAAAGAGATGCATATTTCAAATTGCTGAATAAATATACAAATAAAGCATCTAATACTTCAAAAGTTCAAACATTTTTCGAAAGCATGCAAGTGCAATAAAAACAAGTAAGCATGGTCGCATTCTAATCATAAGTGAGCTTTTTCGTATAGTTCGTAAGTTTCGAACTAAGGTTTCACCGAAAGCACTATAACATCAGTGCATCACACTCCCTATCAACGACAACATCTATAATCATAGACACACAACTGGTTCCACAAGCCAAGCGAAACCAGTACCAATCTGAGATTAACTCCGAGGATAGGCCAAAATGCTATTCTTGCATAAGCATAAGGTGAAACAATAAAATTTACAATTATAACACAGCACACAATCTTTCACAAGCCAAGTGAATGGCATCACAACATTATCAAATGTTTCAATCAAATGATCAAACTTATATATGGTATAACCAAATAGAATCGAAGCATGCAAGGATTTAATAAATTAAAATAGTTTCCAAAGTGAATGATTAAAACTAAAATACTTTAAGTATGACAAAACATATAAGTATAAGGATGATCACAAAGTTTTCGTAAGATTATGTATGCATCACACACACGGCCATGGGATGAAAGACCCAATGTTTGACCGAAAACTACACCATATAATGTCACAAGTTCAACTCAATTTCAAAAGATGATGAACAAAATCCGTTTATGCTAATGTAACATTCCCATAATCAACTTACCTCACCCAAGTGCACTTAACCAAAAGAAGATTAGCAACTACTCTTAAATTGACAAAGATTGCACTAAGTTGTGTCCAATACGCGTTTGGCTGAGAGCCTATTAAGCTAATCCCATCCTAATTTATTTCCATGATCAATTGTTGGATTAGTCTCATTTATTTAAGCATTAATAACATTCAAACACAAAAAGGAAAAATAATTGTCCTTACAAATATACCAATGCCGAGAGCTATGCTTCAATTTCTCCTTAAAAGTCAAGACTCATCCTCCAAATCCGAGAGCTCATGGTCACTCCCCACTTTTGGTTCTTACCCTCATATCCTTGGAACAAAAATAAATCACAACTAATTAAAACCCAATTGAAATAGATTCATTAGTTACCAGTAAATGAATTAAATCCCTTCTTGAAGCCGTGAATTTCCTATATTTTAACCTCGGCTTAAGCATTAGTGAATTCTCAATTTCATATAACAAATTTCTATTTAACATGCTTCATAGAAGTCCAAGTTAGTAACCATAAAACGCCATCCTTACCTTGATTGTAAAATGCCGAACCCCATGGCCACATTTCCCTTTCTGTTCAATGACATCCTTCAACCATTAAATCATGAAGGAAAATCATTTAATTCACAACTCAGCAGCAACTACCATTTACTTACCCAAAACTATCTAAGGCCGAAAGCTAGCAACTTCTGTCCTGACTTGTATTCATCTTATCTGCACCAATTTGTCACACATTCATGAATATATTAATAATCCATTAAAAAATCTGAATCTAGAAATAAATTTAAAACAGATTTTATTTACCTCAAACATGCCCAATCTAGAGCTACACTGTGATTAATATTGGTTCGTGTGTCTAACTATTCGTGTGTTGTCTATTCCGTTATTTGTATGAATGAATAATCAAAATTAAACTTGAAACGGGGTGTGACATACACTCCTTCATCACCATCTCATTTTCGAAGCTTCAAGCATCCCAATTGCTGAGCATACTTACCTTCAGCTCTTTCGATTACCCGAAGTTTCCTCAACAAATCTTAAGCATGCAAGAGTGCATGAGTACTATTCTTAAAGAATTAAGGAAGATGGTCCTTAAATACTCTATTTAATATTTATGAAGTTTAAAAACTCTATTAATAGTGTATTATATGATAATCCTAGTATTAATCTGTTAATTTTAGACACGACGCAAAAAATGTAAAAAAGACATGGATTAAAATTTCAATAAATTTTTTTTATGAATTTGGTAAAAATTGAAAAAATTGTTAATTGAATGGTTGAAGAATATTGTATTTATATAAATTTGGGTGATTAATAATAGACTTCCAAATTTTGAATACTATAAGAAAATGACATAAAAATATATAAAAATGATGCAAATTAAAGTTTTGAAAAAGTTTTATATGGATATGATCAAAAATTGAAAAATACATATCGTATTTGATATGTTAACATGAACTGTGATATAATAATTTTCATATTTTATATATATTTAATACAAAACAAACACAATATAGATAACTCTGTCATCTCTTCATACATTTTTTCCCTTTTTTCTTAACCGGAATTATGATACATCATTAATCATTAATTTTGAGAATAAACTCTTGGGGCTAGAAATCTGTCTTATATTTTATTTTGGACAAAATTTCCGTTTGATCGATTCAATCTAAACTACACTAACATAATTCTGAATTTAGTAACCAACAATGGCCATGAAAAGCTAATAGTGCACATTTTGCTTTTATTGCCTTTAATCTGCACTAAGCCAATATTCGTTTTCCCACATCTCCACGTGCCTCGTTGAGTTGGCTTTTCTTTCAAGAAATTCTCGCAGCTCTTGCGGTTCATATGGTGGAGGCATTGCGCATGGCAGTGTACCGCTAGGAGACATTACCATGGATTCTACCATGAAGTTTTTCCATCTACCAGTCGCAGGACATGCCATTGTTTCCGAACATAGCTCGACAGCTTCCGGAGGAATTTCGGGTTCGAATTTCAAAAGCTTGGCGTACTCATTTAACAAATGAAACATGTAATCATATACATTATCCATCTTTAAATCCCCTTGTATGAAGTTACCGGCAGCCTCTCCAATAGCCTGTGCCTGGTGGATTAGAAAGAAAATAATAAAAGGAAAGTCATATTTCCAGGACTTTGATTAAGAATATACACAGCACAAGCTTCCCGTATTGTGCGGTCAAAAAAGTGTTCCCATCAGTGACAAAGATGCTGTTTTCTTTTGAACCTATGACTTGGTACGAAGTTAACAATAGAAAAAAAAAAATACCTTTTCAGGATGAAGGTTACCCCATTCCACTGCAAACTTGAGAGATTTGCACTTGCTGTTTTCTCTAATGGGCCAGTAGTGCTGCAATGGCACCATGCCCCTGATGAAGAAATCATAGAAACGAGACTTTATGTATAAGGTCATTGAATCACATGCCAGGATATACTTTTCACTAACGGACCAGGCCCATCCTTCTGTATATATCTTATACCTGGAGTACATAATAACCGATCTTTAAGAGGGTAATAATTCAAAGTAAAGAAGATGCTTATTGACTTAATGATGTGAAAACTAGTGCTCTGCTTGATGATTACCTGTGGGTGCATTGGTCCTCTAGATTTGATTGTTTGAACCCCTGTTTAGATTCCCGGCCCCAATCCTAAAATTGAACAATACAAGAAATGATATTATCATTTCTAGATTGGAATCTTGGAAAGAAGACACCCTAGAACATTGTATGCATGTCTCCAATCAATCAAGGAGACAAAAAATGATAGAAGTTGGAATTATTTCAGTGAAAAAATGGCAAGACTTTACCTGAATGTATAGGAGGGTATTCCAGTTATTTTCTTCGGTAGCGTTGCACTTCATAAGGTCCTTCCTGGTAGAAGCCACACTGGGGTTTCCTCTCCAATAAGCATAAGGCACCCTGTTCTTCCATTCCATCCTCAGGTTGCCTTTTTTAATTTCCTTCAAAACAGTTGTCCAAGGCCTTATATTGGTCTCCGCCCTAATAAGAAATGAGCCAGAGACAATTGTTAGTTTACTTGGTTAGATTACAAGACTGTGTCTCAATGAACCGAGGAAAAAAAATTACTCATTACCAGCCCCAAAAGGACCAATCTGGAAAAACTATGTCCAGGTTCGGTTCATCCGAACAATACCGAAACAATGGCGGTGGGCGAGCATTTGGACCCTGGAAATCCCTGGATCGAACCACTGGGCGATCATCACAATCAAACATCAGCTCCACATCTGGCAATCTTCCAGGGTACAAATTTAGAAGCTGCAATATACCCCACAAAGTGAACATATCTCTGGTCTGTATTGACTTCCTGTATTTCTGTAGGTAAGCTTTCCCCTTCATAATCACCAGCCTGAAATGTGCCGTCCTGCTTGCCCGCTCGATCATGTCTCTACTGATTCCTGTCTGCTTCCAGGGCCTTAAATCTTCATGGATCCATCGGAAGAATGACGGGCATGTAATATTTGACGTACTGCCATGATTGTTTGGGTTGTGTGAGGTAAAATAGTCCCTTGGACACGTTTGTGTCAGGTTTCCTGAGAAGCATTTGAGTGGGAATTCTGGCTTGTGTCTTTGCTTTCTGGAATCGGAACCGAGTAAAGAAACACCTGAAAAGATGGACTACACAGAAAATAAAAAACAGCAGACTTAAGTCATTTGCAGTAGGCGGTATATGCAGTGGTTGTTGCATGGGTTCGTGGGGTAAAAGCAAAACCATGTTTTACAGAAGGAAGCATATAGGGATTCTGCGACACTTACAGTCGCATCAAACCAAGCAATGTAAACCAGCACACTAATGATGAGGAGGAATACGATGATTGCAGTAGAAGCTGGACCCTTCTTCTCCATGGCCAGAGGCCACCAAGGCGTTCCTGTAAAAGGATTCTGTAACTCTGGCATAAGACATAAACGGTTTTGATCATGCTTCTCATCATTCCGTGTCATTCTTTCCTTGATAAAGTCATCATAGTATAAAATCTTCAAGTTGTTTTGGAATAGAAGAAAAGCATTGAATGAAACAGACGAGGACAGATAAAATGAGTGGACAACTTGCATAGAAAGAGAAGGGAAGGATAGAAAGAGAAAGAAAGGCATTGTTGTTTGACTGCACAGATAAAAGGAAGGATTTCACCGCACCTCCAAACTGCCCCAAGTACATGACTTGATGTGCATAAACATGTGATTACCCTAACGTTCCACATTTTCTGAATGTACTGCAAATTGAAAATTAAACTGAGAAGAAGGGTAATATATTTTATAAGTAATAAATTTATAAAAGAATACCAATGGACTGATGGTTCAGTTGATGTTCAGCGAGAGTAGACTCGGTAAACGTAAATATGATACGAGTAATACGATATGTACACGATATAAAAAAATTATGTACGTATTTAAAAAATTTATGTTTTGTGTTTAATCGTGTCTGACACGACTAAACACGTATAAAATACGAAAACACGTTTTTTTAAATCGTGTCACACAAATACACGGTTAATACGTACACGACATGATAAACATGTTTTCTTAAATTATTGTTTCTTGTATTGTATTGAATTTGTATCTGTGAATTTAATATTTAAATGTTTGTTGACTATTTATGTTTTATGACATAATATTAACTATTTATGTTTAGTTTATATATTTTGTAATTTTAAATAAATATTATGAATGGTATGAATTAAAAATTATTATTATATTATATTTATTAATAATATTTGAATATATGTAAATTAAATTATTACTATAAATCAGTAAATATTATGATTTTTTTTATTTTTGATTATATTTTATTTTTAACGTATCATTTGTATCTATTCATATCGTATTGTGTGACATAGATAATTATAACGTGTCAACCGTATCGTATTACGTGTCATGTTCGTATTTACATTTCAAATACATTTTATAATTCATGTCGTATTTATATTTCATAAATTTATATCATATTTTAATTTGTATCGTATCATATCGTATCGACATGAATTATCAGATCTAAGTGACAATATGTTTATCCTAAACGAATTTTACTTATTAAAGGACAGATAGTTATCTATTTTCGTTACTATTTTATTTGAAAAAAATTATAAAAGAAAACTATTTTTCCTTTTTATTTTATAAATTCACGCTTTCACACCCGTAATTTACTGCTTAAAAGGCATACAACGTCATCACACAGAATAGACCAGAAGCTCTCTATTACCGGGTCTCTATTCTATAGCTCATTTCATTTAGATGACTGGATTGTAAAAAGAGAGAGCTCCTAAGGCAAATAATTTTTCTACAAGCCCTAGTCTGCAAAATATTCTTCCGAAGCATCAGAAATATTCTCTTGCGTTGAATCTCCTTCACTCACCAATTTGATGAAGCGATTCCTATATAACCCAAAAAAAAATTCTTAAACTTTTTTACAATCAATGCTTATTTTTTGTAACTTTTAAAATGTTAAATTTTTAACAATTTAATGAATTTCCTTAATTTTTGTTACTTTGGTCTGAAATCTTTAACTTAAATTTTTATTTTAACTTTTTAAATTGTTACATTTTTATAGAAGAAATTATGTTGAAAATTTGAATCCATTTCTCTTTTGTACCTTTTTATAAACAAAATATATATCTTTAATCTTTTGTTTCCAAATATGGTATTTAAATTTTATTTCACAACGGGAAAGAAAATTAGAAAGAGAAAAAATTGAAAGTATAAAAGTTGAAAAGATAGAAAAAATATTTCTTTTCATTTATGTGTTTGGTAAAAAAAATGAAAAAAGTAAAAAATAAAAAAAATAAAATTATATTATTTTATCAGTATACCATTAATTAATTAAAATAACAAAATAAATTAAAAAATAAAAAATAAGTTTATAAATATATATTTGACTCAAATATCTCATTTTCGTTATACTAATTTTTCAATTTACAATGATTTGTTTTTTACATATTTTTTTTTCATTTTTTACATATTCTTTTTTTAATAAAAAATCGAACATTAAACTTAAATCTTCTAATAAAAATCATTACTTTGATTATTTAATACTTTTATTCATTATTCCACTTTTCTTCTTTACTAAGCAAACCAAAATTCGATGCATTTGTAAATGAACCGAAACCCACTAATCACTCCTAAATTTCCATTTCATTACCACTAAAATTAAGCTTATCAATTTCACTAAAACTCTACTTGGTTTTTCCATCGTGCCTATTACCTAACAAAAGTGGACTTTCAGCTTCCCTGATTTCTACAACACAACATCAGATTTGGTCTTTGTCCTGTCCAAATAAAACAACATTTAACATAAAGCTGAACAAGACCATATCATCGTACATAAGCCTAAAATGTAAGCAACCAATACTAATTTCTGCAAAAATTTGATCAATGAATGTTTATAAACACTGTCAAAGTTAGCTAAATTACTATACAAATACAATTAGAGGAGGTTAATGGGAGTCACAATCAATATCAAGTTTTGTCCTGTAAGAAAATAAAAGTCCAAAAATCAGACAAGAAGCCCTGGATTCTTACCATGACTTTGCCAAATCTAGTCAATCCACGAGATAAGAACTAAATAAAGATTATATAAAGTATGGGATAATCCATTGAATGTCAATGATCATGCGAAATGGCCCATAAGTTCCGAACAAATGACCTTTGATACATGAAAATTTAGATATAGTCAAATGCAAACAAGACACGGTAACATGAAATTTCTTTTCGTCTGTTTTCTGATGGCTCCTCCTTGTCTTTGGCGCATGAATGGCGCCATTGTCAACGTACGTGACAGTAGGTGAAGATCCAAAGAGGTTTTTTTTAGCATAAAATTTAATAATTTTAAATATGACGATAAAAAATATAAAAAAATAATATAAATTAAAATTTTAACAAAAATTAAAAAATTTATTTCGTATTTAACATATATAGACACAAATTATGATTACGTTTAATTTTTTATATTGTATAAGTATTTGATATAAAGGAATATTGTCAACGCCAAATTCCGTGCTCCGTGATTTTGGATCATTCAGGTTTGGACAATCTCTTAGAGGGTGAGCCACAGCAAAACTTGCCACTGGTTGGGAGAGCGCAGCACCTGTCCATAGATAGGAGTAGGACCCAGGACAACTGGACTAGGACTTTTCTTTGGACCTGACGGTAGGCTTATAGGGCCTACTCTTACTATCCAATTGGCTGGGCTCATTACATTTGGCCCACATATTCTTCTGGTTTTTTTTTTTCATAATGATGCTTAAACCATTTTAAGAATTCAAACGTAAAAGTGTAAATAAATTAAGTTATTTTATAAATTATTTGAGTTTTGTTTAATAATTATTTGAATTTTATTTATTTATTTTTTATTTAAGTTTAAATTTAAATTATTTGAGTAATGAATCGAGTTAAATTTGAGATTTTCAATACCAAACTCGAGCGACTCGTTAATCATATTAAACTTTTTAATATATATAGTTTTAATATTTTATTATTAATTTATAATTTTACTACTATAATATATAGTTGAAAAATAGTAAAACAAGTCTAACGAGTCAAGTTTGAGCGGTTTGCGTATTATGTTGAATCGAGTTCGAGTTTCAAAAACTAAGTTTGAGCAAGCTCAAGCCAAGTTTCAAGTCTCGAGTTTTTGAGTTGAATCGAATTCAAACTTGATACTAGATTTTCTCGACTCGATTCGATTACACTCCTAAACATACTTATTGAAGTAAGACTCTAAAACAATATATAACTTATATCGATATAAAATAAATTATTTTATATATATTTTTATAATTTTTCTAACTTCAAGTAAAATTAATATATATATCAAACAAATTTTATATTTATAATTGTGTTATATTTATTTTGTGTTTAATATGTGTTAAATATAAAAATTATTATATTATAATATATGTCAACATGTTAAAAATAAAATAAAATTTTGACTTCAAATCAATATAAATTTTTGTCTAAGTTTTAATTTATTATTTTTATATTATATATATATATATATATTATTATTGTATTTTATAGTCGTATTATATTTAAAATCATCTAATTATATTTAACTTATTATCTTATTATATTTAAAACCATTAAATTCAAAATTCAATATATTTTTTAAAATAAATTAAGTAATATTGTACTATTAAGCTAATAACGATTGATTGATACCGAAAAGGCAATGCATTAAACAATGTCCCCTTTAATAAAAATTATTAATAAGAATTAATCATACGTGCAGAGCATTAAACGCGATTGGTCCGCGTTTTTGCCAAACTAGCCAATGCTGTGTGACCAGCGCAGCAGGAAGTCCTTCCACTTGGTCAGCTCAGCTGGTCACCAGCCTAGACTTGCTTGTCAATTAGATATCCCTTTTTATGGGATTTCCACCTTCTTTCTAACCGCGCGTCAACTCCACCACACAAACCCAACCTTGTATTTCTTTTTATTTACCATCACAAGTATTTTTCATTGTTCATTGTTTCATCGTGCACGCAAACCCAAAAAAAAACCCATCAATGAAAAGACATGAAAGAATTTTTTTATTTTTGTTCATTGACAAGGGCAAAATTATTTATTAATAATTTTTGGTTGTAATTATCTAACTAATTTAAATCATTGGATAATACTTATAAACAAACTAGAGATAACCGATATCATAAAATAAAATTTAAATTTTTATAATTTAATTAAATTTAAAATTAATTACTAATAAATAAAAAATTTTAATTTAATTATAAAATTACAAAAAATTTAAAATTTATAGAATTAAAAGAACCCATAGTAAAATTTATTGTCGATGTCTTTTTTAATTAAAATTTTAATTAATGAAATTTATTTAATAAATTTTAAAATCTACATACCAATCAATGTACGGATTTCTCTTAAATTAGACTCCACGTAATTTAGACAGGAGAGGGCCATGGAAAGTGACTACACACCTGGCAAGAGAGAGTGGGATTGTTTCGCTGTTGATCGTTTTCGCAGGCGGTCGGGATTTTTCCCAGCGGGTTTAATTTGACAAAGCCATCAAGAGGCGGGCCCATTTTCCATGGCACCCGATGCTCGGGTTTTTTAATCTATTCTACGTCGTCGTATTTCAGTTGCCGACAGACGTGGCACTGTTTAACCGCTTTACCGGTCGGCATAAAATATCCCACACCCTACTTTCAGATCTACTGCACAATCGTCTCCTTTGAAACATAACAACCGTTGGATCAAACTATACGATAGTAGCCAAAATCAACGGCATCGTGGATTCATGTGAACTCAAATCAATCACGTTAAATTCGCACTTAGCGTAGCGTATAAAAGTCCGGAGTGGATATTAATGGGTACTTGTGTCATTTGAGCGAACATTGTTAACTATAAATATTTGAGAATTCCGAGTTATCCGTTACGAAACTTTTACCGGCTACACCTATAAGCTAAGTTATGGCGGAGGCAGTGAAAAAGGAGGTTGAAGCTCAAGCACTCGCGGCTCCACCGCCGGCAGTGGAGGCTCCAAAAGCTGAATCTGAGGAAAAAGCTGTAGCTCCACCGCCGCCTGAGGAGAAACCTGAAGAATCCAAAGCTCTTGCCATAGTTGAGAGTAAGCTTCACTGCCATCACCATCGTGTTTATTTTATATACATAGCTTCAACATCCTAATTGTGGAATTTGTGAGCTAGCTTTTGGTTACTTCACTTATATACTGTTGTAAACTGTATAGAGGTGGCAAAATTTCCACTGCTTCAGTTATGGAAACAAAAATCCAGCTAGAAATTAACACAAGGCAGTGAAATTTTGTTATTTTTTCGGTGATTAATTTTGTTTAGAATGGGTTTTTCCATTGGTGATGGATTTATCTTCCTTTTTCTTTCCTTGGTGAAATCGTTTAAGATAATAATCCTAGTTTTCATATAATCGAAACTTGGATTTCAAGTTTCCAACCTTTTTGTTAGTTAAAATTCTCATTCAATTTAGAGTCCAATTGCTCTTACTAGTATTAATTGATCTCTGCAACATAGAGCTCAAGACTTTGTATTACCTTTAATTGCTTTTTTAGTGATCCGTTAGTCTTACAAGTATAATATAATTTAACCCCAAAAGAGGGAAAAATCAGTATTCAATTTCTTTTTCAGATTTTTACCAGTGTTTTCCTAGAGATTTCCTTTACTTTTTTTTTTTTTACCCGTTATCCCTCTTTGTTTTTCAGTTTCAACTCTGATTGAGAAAGAGTTAACTTTTGAATAAGATAATTAAATTCTCCTTAAAAAATGTTATAGTTTTCTAAAAAGTAGAATCCTGCTTTTGAGACTAGGCTTTTTCATGGGATGCTTAAATTTTATTTATCACACTATGCTCCTTTTAGTTTATAATTAGTCAAAATTTAAAAATTATTAGGAAAACCCAATCTAAGGTTAAAGATTCTAGTAGAATATGGTTAGGGTGGCAGGGTCCTATCTTGATTATTTATAATTAAAGTTAACATTAAACATTGCCCATCAATTATTATTATGGCATCTAATAATGGTTATGGGGCCCCTCGTTTCATTATTTTTAAAAATGAAAGATTAAAGTTGGATAATTATGCTTGCTTAAAGTTGCTTTGACTACACAACTTTTGCTGCTATACTTTGTCTTATTAACTTGCATTTAATATTGAAAAAGAAACTTCAACTGTAGTGTTATATTCTTGCTGTATTAATTGAAGTTCCCTGATTCCTCAATTTGGTGAAAGTTTTAGAGCAAGTTTTACTATGATCAAGGATACCAAGTTCTAGATTCTTCTTCAACAATTTTGTTGAAGTACTTGATGGGTGAACTCTGATTTAACTCGGATGGTGTGTGTATTTAAAAGTTAATTTCAAGCTCACTTGCAATCAATATTCAATCTCATGGAATAAATGTTTTCTTTTCTTTCTTTCTTTTTTGTTTACTTTACCCTTTTGATTTGTTTCTGTAGTTAATTGGATTGGTCTAGACATGCTATATATTAAAGTGACCATTCTTGACCAGCATCCATCAATGGAAACAGAGGTTTATTGCTTTTATGGATCATAATTCATAAGGATTTTGTTTATTGAGCTTTTTTCTCCAACTTAGGTCCTTGAAAAACAAATAGCCTGCCTTTTTCTTTTCTTTTATTTTACTTTTTCAAAATTGTGTATTATAATTTGATAAAAAAGTTTGCTATCTTAGGAACCAGATAAAACCTGTCTATAGCTTGTCTGTCTTAAACCAACAATTAACAGCAATGTAATCTATTTTGATGTGATTTTGATTTGAACTAAAATAGTAAAATCCTCCCTTAAAGCAGATGCTTTACCCTTTAATGCATAATATGAAACTTATACATCACTAGTTAAACAACAAAATTTATCTTAATGATATTTGATAGATTTCTTTTCCTCGTTTCTTTCGTAAAGATGATATATGGTATGTAAACATAATTTTTTTTCAGAAAGCTGGGACACAACTTTAATTTTTAAATAAGCTAATCGTCATCAGTGTTCATCACTTACTCTTATTGTTGTTCTAACAATATTGTCCGCATTTTCCCAGAGGCTCCAGAGCCTGCTCCTAAGAAAATTTCTGGAGGATCACATGATAGAGGTAAGTGTTCGCAATACTTCTCTAACACTATTATTTTATTACCATGAAGCATTATCATCATATGTTCTTGGTAATTTTATGACTTTATTTAGGTTTGTGTAGCATATGAAAGGAGGCCGGAGGGTGTTTAAGATTTAAGTTCATTGTCTTCTGTTTTTCAGATCTGGCTCTTGCAGAGGTAGAAAAGGAAAAAAGGTTGTCATTCGTCAGGGCATGGGAAGATAGTGAAAAGTCCAAAGCAGAGAACAAGTAAAGCTTTCTCCAAAAACCCTTTTTCATTTACATTATATTATTATTGTGCATAAAACTGAAATATATGAATAGCATATGAGTTCTCCAGTTGTAATAAGAAAAGTTAGTTTATAGTTTTCATGATCTTCTATGAGTTTACTTGCTAAATATTCTATCAACTTTACTGAAACTGGTGAGCAGGGCCCAGAAAAAGCTCTCTTCTATTGTAGCATGGGAGAACAGCAAGAAAGCAGCTCTAGAAGCAAAACTGAGAAAAATTGAGGTAACTGGCCTTTATTGCTTTGCTTGCTTTTCATCCTTACTCGAATTTCTTGATTATGAGAGGACAATTGGTTTTAAACACTCTTTGGTTCTCCAAACAATGCTATTCACTTGTTCTATTTGTCGGTAAAACTGAAACACATTTTCACATTATGGTGTAATATAGTAATTGGGAAGTTAGATTTTAAAGTTTTTTGGGTTGGGAGCATCTTTGGGATATACTTCATACTTGGGAGATCATTTGGCATTTGGGTTTAATTCTAACATTTGCAAGTATCGGTAGGAACAATTGGAAAAAAAGAAAGCATACTATGCAGAAAAAATGAAAAACAATATAGCTTTACTACACAAGGAAGCAGAAGAAAAGAGGGCAGTAGTTGAAGCCAAACGTGGAGAAGAAGTTCTCAAGGCAGAGGAGATGGCTGCAAAATTCCGTGCAACTGGACAAACTCCGAAAAAGCTCCTTGGTTGTTTCTAAATTCACAAATATCCAGTCTGTTATTGAAGCAAATGTAATAACTGTTTGCATTTCACTCTTTCACGTTTGTACCTCTCAGTTTTCATCTGTATATTTCTTGTCTGTTTCTATGTTGTCCGTCTAAAAAGAGTGGAACATCACAAATATCTACTATTGAGTGTGTTGATATAGGAATACTATTTTTGTTTCCCTTGGTTTGCTATACAGACATGGTAAACATTCTTTAAGATGTGCCTCAAACTTCTCTTTCTTGTCTCTGTTCGGTATAGAAAGTGTCTTTTACCGCGTTACAGCGTCGGTCACGACATGTGAGTAGAGATTAATCTTATATTTAATGTGAGATACGTCCTAGATAAAAAAAATAAAAAAAGGAAAAGAAAAAGAGGTGGTTTCATTTGGTGTATGTACTTGGAATATGTTCTCTTGTTCCAAAAGACATTATTCTTTGTGTTTCAGTGGTAATTCCATAGTCCATGCCAAATGTTCAGGTTAGAGTTAAACAACCTAACCAGAAGGTTAGCATGCACTCAAATGGGGAAATTTGCTAGTAGAATGCAAATATCTAGAGAAATTCCTAGTAAAAAGAGCATTATTTGGCTTACTTATTACATATACACAGTACTTGCATGAACAATAAGACAGAAATTTACAATGAAGATTTGGAATGTTCAGAGTTCTGATTAGTACAAGGTCATATATTTCACCCATACAGACAAGAAAACAGTGATAGAATTCGCAAATACCCGATTTCAAAAGTTCCAAGGGTTACAAGGAATTCATATCTCCTAGTAGTACCATATATGATCAACAAACTAGCTTCAATGGTGGCATCAACCACCAAACCGCCTGGCATAGAATAAAAGGTTAGGCCAATAGGCAATAACCTTAGCATACAACGGACTTCGGAAGCTAAATCCAGACCAAAATTCAAGCGATATTATACATATTATGCCTTCAGATAACCATCAGAGGGGGAGACAAGAGATGTCTCAGTCAACATTGCGGCAGATGTGGCATAAGTATCAACATTTTCCAAGAAGCTCATGTCATTGTTAACGGGGAAATCCAACAGCATTTGCAATGCAGTGCCTGATGAATCTTCGGAATCGTTTGAACATGATGAGCCAGAGGCATCAATATGATCCTCAATGTATGACTTGAAGCTCCTGCATTCAGTTTCCTCAATTTGGTTGCTTGCTGGGGTTGAAGACCCTGCTATGTTGGGGCAAACATCAATGGTAACAGCTGAAACCGAACCACATTTTGTCAACGAAGATGTCTGCGAAACCGGGCTTCGACAAGCAGTTTTGTCATCTCCACTCAACTTCCGAAATGATTCTCCAACTTCAGAATTCCATAAGCGTAGAAAATGATCAGAGTCAGGTTCCCGGAATGGTGGAGGATTGAAGATCAATAATTCCTTTGAAAGGCGAGCCTCAGCTTCGAGTCTAGCACTCTCCCACTGAGCCATGTGGCGGGTGGCAGGAGATGCAGATGCAGATGGATCTGTGGCTGTGGCTGGACCGCAAAGTGTTAACGGCTCGTGAGTCTGTGGATCAAGACCCATGCAAACTAGGCGTTTCCTCAGGTGAGTGTTCCATAGGTTTTTGATTTCATTATCTGTTCTTCCTGGTAGTTCGGAAGCAATGGCAGCCCACCTGAAACTCACCAAGACAAACAAATCTGTTTACGTGATTCTGACAGGAAAGTTAACTCGAACCTTAAAAGAAAGCTAAGAAGCATGGAAAAAAACCTGTTCCCTAGAATGCCATGAAGCTGAATGACAAGCTTTTCTTCCTCAAGGGTAAAGGGACCGCGTTTTATGTCTGGCCTAAGATAATTTGTCCATCGAAGCCTGCAACTCTTGCCGCACCGAAGAAGACCTGCCAATGCAAACAAATTTTGATCCTTTTTTAATGAATTGTACAATTAAACTCCATGAGCTGAACATAATTAAGAAAGAAGTGGCAGAATAGATGAAAAGTTACTGGTTCTTCTTGTGATCAGATTCATCGAAAAGGGTGAAAAGGCTTCTTGCAAAAAGTAACATTGACGAAACAGCAAGAGAAGCAACTGAATGAGAGTGGTACCAAGAAATACATATAACAATTCTTGTTCGTAGCGTTTCTACGTAAAATATGAGAATTTTTTTATCGAAATTTGTGATAATATATGAAAAATATATATTTTTAATTTTTATTATATTTATATATAATTTTTATCATATTTTAATAATATCATTTTCGAGTTGTATCAACTGAAAAGATATTATACTTGGATTAGATTTCATCTAGGCAAAGCAGTGTAGGTAAAAGAACAAATGGATCAGAACAGAAACATAATTTCGGATGTGGAAGATGAGAGTTACAGATCTAAAGCCCGTGAGCTTGAAATTAAGATTGGTAAACCCCAAAGTCTAAGATAATCCCAAAATCCAAATGTAATCGGGACAAAGCAGTTAATTATTGTCTTCATAGTATTGTGGAAGTGTTTCCCGCAGAGGAAACAAAGAAACTTCCTATATATATACACTTAAAACAAAGTTAGGGTTGATGAAACTATAAAAAATACGTGAGACAACCCAAAAAAATTTACAGCAAAAAAGGGTTTTCTTGGACTGCAAGTCTGATGGCAAAAGCGAGCAAACCTGCAAGCTTAGGAAGAGAACGCCAGCTTCCATGGCCATGTTTCTTGATGTAATTAACAAGGATCTCATCTTCTTCAGGAGTCCATGGCCCTTTCTTCAAACCATTCCCATCACAACATGGCGTCCTCCCCATCTTTCTTTCTTTGTCAATGTTTTCCAAACCAAAAACACCGCCAAAAAAAAAAACACTGATTAACAATGAAAAGTATCGAGAAAACCCTTCAAATTTAGAGAAGAACGACAAACTTCACTGACTTCAATCTGAAACTTAACGAGAAAAGAGAGAGAAAGAGTGTGTTTTTGAGTGACGGTACCGTTGAGTAAGTCAACGAGAGAGAAAGAGATGCTTTAAATGCGAGTTGTCGTGATTGATTATCTAGCAGATAAATGAATTATATAAAGAAAGAACGATCAGGGACTTTCAAGCTGGCTTCTGCTGGTTTTCCATTAATACACGTTTACATAAAAAGTGTATGTATTTAGGTTCGACAATCACAACATTGAAGAAACTTGAAAGTTGGAAATCATCATTGAGAGCAAACAAAAAAAAAACAAAACAAAAAAAAAATTGTACAATCAGTTAAGAGAGTTAATGATCTTTGAGGTTTCTGAAGTTGCACAGAACTAGAAAGAAACGAAAAGAAAAAAAAAGATAGAGAGAGAGAGAGAGATTGCAGTGAAGATGAAAGGGAAAGCATTAATAATGGCTTCTATGAGAGGGAGGTCGTATAAAATTTATGGTGAAAGAGGGAAGTAATGGCTATGAAAATGACATGTACGGGATGTACACGCCATGAAATAATTCACCCACATTGGCTTTATTCTTGTTTAGTCAGAAAACGAGGGAAAAAGTTGAATTAAATCAGGTATACAGTCGAAAGAGGTGTTATTTAATCCAAGTTAAACTCATTCTATGAAAGTGTAAAGCTGCGGTGATATCCAAACACTTCAATAGAGGCTGGGGTTTGTGGGAGTTTTCAGTTCATAAGCTGCTAACAACAGTATGAGCTTTTCAAAGTTCGAACTTTTGAAAGGCAATGGCGGGGGACAGGACAAGGATAGTAGAATTGGGGCAGCAAAGATATATACTCACGTGATGGAATTGGAGATGAATTGGTCGCTTCATTTTTCTTCGTTTGGAATTTTGGATACGGAATTTTTTTTATTTTTTGAAAATTTATTTATTAAAAGATTATCCCTTATCATTAGTAAAATTAATAAAATAAAACATTTTTTAATTAAATATTATATATATATATCAATAGTTGTATTTCAAATTTTATGTATAAAATTAAAAATTATTTGTTATGAGCAATTTAAAATAAAAAAATAGAAAAAATAATAATATGACATGTCGATCAATTAAGGCGTCACGTGTCACGTTAAAATTGAATACAAATAAAAGTAGATTCTGTATTTAATATTTTGATCCGGACGATTTTGTCTTTAGATGTCTACAATTAATGTCGTTAGGCAAATACGTCTTTAAAGAGTAAGTTGTTCCCTATAAATAAAATTCAGATATAATTTTTAATTTAATTTTTTTATTCCACTTTTTGATATACTGAAATTCTATCGAAATTTCATTCTGACTTAAATATCGAAGTATTTACGTTAAAAAAACTTCTGTATTTATTTGACTGTTTTAATTTTTATAGAGTAACGTGATCAAAAAATTAAATAATTGACATCGACAATTTATTATTATTGTGATCTTCAACAACATTATTATTAATTTATCCAAAATTATTTTCAGTTATTTCCTGTTTAAAAAAATTAAAAAAAATATATAAATAGTAAGACAAACGTAAAAGTGGGAAAGAGAGGATTGGGAATGGGTGAATGGCAATGATAAGTCTTTTCAGTATAATAAATGTAGTCAAATAGAAAGTCAAAGAAATGGAAAATTAAAAAACAACAGGACAAGCAGAAGAGGACAGTGGTGTTGAGATCGATGGATAGTACAAGAGTTTACTTGAGTTGATATAATTTTTATATTTAAAATTTTATTCCAACTCAATCAAATAATTAAAATAAAATATATTAAATTTATTTTAATTTTAAATTTAATTTTTATCTGTTCGTTTATTTTTAATAATATTTTTATTAAATTTATTTTATCGTTATTATTATAATTGAATTTAAATATATAATTATTTAATATTAATTTTATAATACAATTTTTTTTTAAATTTTATCGAAATAGCTCGTATCGTTAAACTTTGATGCAATTTTTTTGTTATTTGTAAATGATATGGCATTGGTAGCCAGAAGGATCATCTTTCTCAATAATCAACAGCCGTCCTATAAATAAATGGGACGGTGCCAAAGCTGGGAGGGATTGCATGTTCGTTCATGCGACTACGCTACACTACACTACACTACACTACTCTAATCTAATGTAGTCTTACGCACCATAAAATTGCCAAAATGCTCGTCTGCCATCTCATCACCCTCCAATGCAAATCCATGTTTGTTTCTAGTTCTAATTACACGACTCAATAGCATGACACATTCCATTCCCTGCTCTGCCATTACCAGACTACATTCAAGAGAAACTATCCAGTTGGAACCAAACAATACACTTTGCTCCACAATACGCCACTGCTTTACTCCGGTTGCCGAAATACCTTTTACATTTAAAAAATAACAAAGGGTGCTTGATTTGTAAAAATTAGATTATTTTTTGAAATATGATTATTGATAAAACATTATATATTTAGAAATTTTTGGAATATTAAATTGTTATTTGGTTTTATTTAGAGGAATGTAAAAATTTTATATTTGATTTGAAAAATATAAGATTATAGAATAACATATTTTACTATAATTTTTTTAATTATAATTATTAATTGATGTTAAGTGTAAAAATAATTATATTTAAATTATTTATTTAAGATTTTAATTAATTAATTTAATATATTTATTTATTTGTTTGATCCTTTGTTTATTGAGTTTTTAATATTTAAATTATTTTAATTTAACAAAATATTCATATATTTAATTGATTTTGATTAATAAAAATAAAATTTGTTTATAAAATTTCTTTTATTATCAATCCGTTTAATTTTAAATTTATTTCTTCTCTTGTATGTCAATTTATCAAAATAAATTAATAAATATAAACAATGAAACTTCATTATTATATTGAAATTAAAATAAATTTTTAATAGCTTAAAAAATTTAAATTCCCTTTTTATCTCAAATTATAGATTTTTTATAAATCAAAAGTACAATTATATTTAAATTATTTAAGAATTTAGTTTATTTATTTAATATATATTAATTATTTAAGATGCAATATTTTTGATGACAAGAAATAAAATTAACAAACAAAATAATGTTAAGGAAAAACTTTTTTAAAAAAATAAATTTTAGATGAGAATTAATATAATGTCGAAACTAGATTTTAGCTTACGTTGATTTTCCTTATTTTGACACCATTAGAAGATCAGATGTAAGAAAAAAAATTTACAATCAAACAAAAAATTTTAGTACCGAAAAAATCGAAAACGAAACACACTCATACTGAATATGTATTTTCCCATAACATTGAAACTCCATTTCTATATTTGAGAAGAAAAAAATAGCCATTATGCATCATCATGAAAGCTTTTATAGGAAGACTTGACCTTCTGTGACATGATTCTTGAATCCCCTGCCAGGAGTCGGAGCTTCTAAAATTGCCATTCCAATCAATCAGAGATGCACTTAGAATATAAACGTCTTCACCAAGTGACAGATTCTGTCGTCTAATGAAACTAACTACAAACGTCTACCTAATAGTCATTTCATTTTAAATGTCAGATGCGTTTATTTATTAAAATAACAAAAACAAGCAAATGCACCAAAACATAAATTTCTCGCACAAGGCACAACCTTAAAACAATTCCACCATGATCAGACTAGCATGGAAGTAGGCCAAACCATACGCTAACTAAATGAAAAAGCAGGACTCATGACTCATCTAAACTTCTGTCCTACAATCCTGTTACCGGTTCAGGACTATGAAATTTGAGAAACCAATAGAAGCATTCAAGGGTTACATGCATGCAACACCAAGCCACCAACTAAACTAAAAGTCTTCCACCAATACCACCTAATTTTTAGAAAGCGCACCCATGAGCAAGGACAGAGACCTTGAATAACCAGCTTCATTAACCCTGACAGACATCAAAATATAATCGTATATCATCAATCAATAATCACAGCATATAAAATAGCAAGAGATGAAATAATAAAACATTCCAAACACGGAAAAAGAGAACAAAGAAAATACTTTATGCTTGTAACATAAAACTGGGCACTGCATATGGTTGCTCACCGTTGTTACCACCATGTAGGCTAAGGAAACATCCCAACATAAATCACCGGCAGTAAATAGCCTGGTCAATATGTGGGGGAATTTGCTTAATTTCGGTCCCAAGTTCTTGTTCAATCCTATACCTGTTAGAGAAGACCATGAAACATTTCAATGAATCATAACAGCCTCAATGTATATAGATCTATAACTTCAAAAATGTTAGAGATGTAGTAACATACAAGTTAAAGCGGTCTTCATAAGTGATCAAATTCACAGCTAATCCAAGATGACCAAACCTTCCAGATCGACCAACCTGCTCATTATGTGGAAGTCCATAAGAATTAAGAAAAAAAAAAAAGGTTGAACTTGCAAGATAGAAAACATTAACCAACATACTCTATGAAGGTATGTTTCTGAATTCTTGGGGAAGTCAAAGTTAATAACAACATTCACAGCTTGGATATCTATACCCCTTGTAAAAAGATCTGCAGCAAGTACAGTTAACATCATTAGAAGATTATTTATCGTACAATGACCCTCCACAATCCCCCCAATGTGAGTGCCTTGTGCACTGAGTTGCCGTTTTTCTTATAGAATGCTTATTAAGAGAAAAACAATTTTCTGCATTGGCATAACAATTAATTCTAATGAAAATAAAATTTTAAGTATGTTGGTTGAAACAATAAAAAATAAAACCAAAGCTTCGATGTTGCTCAACATGTACCTTATATTGACAATCATTAAAGTTCCAACATTCACATACATAAATGTCTAAATTTAGTTTGTGTAAAAGAGAAATATATTTAAACTCAAAAATTGTAGAGCAGAAATGAAAATGACACGCAGTTGTGGGTTCAGATAGTAGGTATTATAGATTTTAGCATACTGTCTAGCAAGATTTTTCGAAAAAAGAAATAAAATATGAAGAGAAAACTAATGCCTAATATAAGAAACACAGCAACAAGAAGTCCAACAAACCATATCAGCTGTACAACACTGATTTACTTGTTAAATAATCAAATTGCCCAACAATACTAGCTAATATCCCAAAAGCCCACAGCATGGCATAACATACCAGTACAAACAAGGTTCCTGCATGCTCCATTGCGGAAATCATGAAATACCCTGTTACGATGGTCCTGAAGCATCTTTGCATGGATATAAAAGCAAGAATAGCCAAGTTCTGTAATTTTCTTGGCCAACAACTCCACCCGATTTACCGAATTGCAGAAAATGATTGATTGATTTATTTGCAGCTGGAGATAAATAAATATCATGTATCATCCAAACAAAGGAAAAGAAAGAAAAATAAATAAAAGTTTATATAAGGTCAAACCTTAGAGAAAAGAGTATTTAAGCAGTGGACTTTCTGTCTTTCTTCAACAAAAGCATAATATTGTGTTATACCCTTCAGAGTAAGCTCATCCATTAGATTAATAATATAAGGTTTTTGCAGATATCTATCTTTAAAGTCCTTAACAGTAACAGGAAATGTGGCTGAAAACATCAAAATTTGACGATTTGGCGAAAGAAAACGTATCAGCTGCTCTACAGAAGGTTGAAACTCTGGAGACAAAAGTTTATCTGCCTGAAAAACCAAAACAGAAAACATCAGGTTTTGCAGATCATAAAGTCAAAATCACGCATACTACAGGATTTATAAGAAACAAAATCAAAGGGCAATACGAGAACAGAAGATATTACCACTCAATCTTTACAGAACAATAGATATGGAAAATCTGGGACCTAAATAAGTTAGCATGCGCACACGCACGCACACACAAACATACAAAACTTGAAGACAACCACTATCAGCTTCAGTAACTTCACATATTATATCAGTAAAATTTTCCCACAAAAAAAAAATAAAAGAAAAAGATAGCACAACGGGGAGTATGCAGCCAAAACTAATGCTAGAATCTAGATCTTTGGAAGAAAACAGTAAACTGTAAAAAAAAGGTAAAGTGTACTAATTCTTTACCTTCCAGTTCAATTGATGGCAAGCATGTCCAAACCGTAAACCTAAGGCAACTAGAACCTACCACCTATCCCACCCAACCAAAAAAGACAAAACAGAAAACGATTTTCTTTCCTCCTAATCTATCCAAAATGCTTCTAACTTCATCGTATTCTCTGATGATAAACTTAAAAGGGGAAAAATTAGACAGAAAAATACAGAGCGAAACTACCAAATTATTACCTCATCCATGATAAGCATTGAACAATCTTTCAAAATGCAAACACCCTTCTTAGCAAGGTCTAGAATTCTTCCAGGGGTTCCAACCAGTAAATGGACAGGTTGATACAATCGCATGATATCATCCCTGAGACTGGTACCTCCTGTTGTAACCATGACTTGAATTTGTAAATGCTTTCCAAGCTCCTTGCAAACTTGTGATGTCTGAAGAGCCAGTTCTCGCGTTGGAACAATTATAACAACTGTGCAAAAACACATATGTTGAGTTAAACCAAGAAACCAAATAGATAATGTAAAATCAAAATCCACAAGACGCATTGATAACTTCTTTCTGCCAAAAGTAACATCATGAAATAGAGAGGGAGATATGAAATTGACTTGTATCTCAAAACAAGCCAAAAGGGTTCAAATAAAGAACTTAATAATTTGGGTAGGGTTCAGAAAGAGAAGTAAAATATTAATGCCTTGACAGACTGATGCAAGAAAGTTGAACCTATTTGCAAGAAGGAACACAAATGGTACAGAAGTTGAACCTCGCTAGGTCATACACATCCATGACAATGCCCACAATTCAAATTTCAGTTAACAATATGCAGCAAATGGTATTCATGAGTCTTTTCCACTATCTGATTGACAAGCAGATCAAGCAACTAGAAGAACAATAAGCAATTGAAATAGCAAAGCCATCCTACTTGCAGTACCCATTACCATTTAACTCGACCTATAATTGATGTGCACGAGCGTACAAACACACACATAAAGCAGTAGTTGGAGAATTAACCTTGAATAACATTCTTATCTTGGTCAATTTTTTCCAAGGCAGGAATGGAAAATGCTGCTGTCTTCCCAGTTCCATTTTTGGCTCTGGCAAGAATATCACTTCCAGTTAAAGCAATGGGAATACTCTCTTCTTGAATAGGAGAAGGTCTTTCAAAACCCTTCTCGTATATTCCCATAAGAAGTTCACGTTTCAAAAAATAGTCCTCAAATTCATTTCCTTTGGTAGCTGTCACATCCTGGAAGCAATTTAATAGACAGATCAATACATAAACATGCCATTAAAAAAATATGAAACATTTCCAACCAATGGTACCATTCTCATGAGTTTTCATGAGATACATGTCATAAAATACAATGTTATGCTACCAAAATGATGGAAGCCTAAAAAAATTGTAAGTTCGATCTGGAAGGCCTCAACATCAGAGAACGAGGTATCACTGTCCCCAAGTTAAAAACTCTGGAAACTGTCAATTTATAAAATTATATCATCGGATAATAGGAATTAAAAAAGAGTAATCCACCTGCATTACCAGAATAATATAAGACATCAACTTCACCTTTGCACCATTCTACAGAGCTGAGAAAAACTTTTATATTCTCATTAAGGTATGGTGCTTATCAAGGTGAAATACATAAAGCTATGCTGCAATTGCCTTCTAAATATAACAGATAAAAACAGAGCCTTCAAGGAATATTTAGAACGATGGTTCAGCTATACAATATAATTAACAAGGATGTAGCAAATTCAACACATATCATAATAAGGAAGAAGTAAATTCAACACATACATGATTAAAATATCATTTACAGACATACCTCGGTTTGATAGCGAGTATCTGGTGGCGGTATCTTTAGCCTTGCCTTCCAATCTTGTGAACTGAAATTGGAGGGAAAAAAAAAAGTAAATATACAACGCACAAGAAACATGACATGTTTATTAAGATATTAGGCCGGACATGGTATTCAATTTGTGACAAAAAAATCACATGAAGTTTCAATCTATAGCATATAAATTGCCAACTCATTGTCGTATATGAAGCTAACAGCTCATAAAGCAATGGAGTAAAGAGTAAGCACAGAAGCAATACATAAATTTCCCAAACCTCATAGAATCCTTAACAAATGGAAAGTTAGGGACTAAATCAAATCCTAAAATTATTGCCTACAGTAATTTGGATTGGAATACTCAAAACCTGTAAAATAGCCTACTATTCAAGAAGTGTCAAGAGAGACGACGCCACAAAATACAATCGAAAAAACATTTAGTCACATATGCAAATAATAACAAAAAAGGAGAAATGAAAAGGGACCTTGAGTCGACGGCTTCCGATTGTACGGTCTTCTCTACCTCAACGACGACATTGGAGCCATTGCCTCCAGGCAACTGGTTTCGCCTGAGCCACTGCTGTTGCTGTTGATGCTGCTGCAGCTGTTGTTGTTGTTGTTGTTGCTGTTGCTGCTGCTGCTGATGCTGTTGTTGTTGAAACTGCTGGTGATTCTGCACCAAATTCCTCTGCACGTAGTGCTGTTGCTGCTGCCTCGACTGAAAGCTAGGGTTCGCGTTCACTCCGCCGCCCCTGCCAACACCGATCCCCGGTGGATACCTCCCTCTACTATTCATATCACAACCCTACACTCCAAAAAAACGAGAAACCCTAAAAAAACCGAAATCTATGCACAACTACCAAAAAACGATCAAAGACTAGGGTTTCTCGCAAAGATGTAAAGCCGTAAATAGTGGCAAAACCGAGTGTCCAAAAACCGAACAAGGAAGCTAGCCCTTTTTTTAAAAAAAAAAAAAGGTCAGATCGTAAATTCGGGTGAAAACTGAGGGCGCTGTTGCACCGATCCGTTGAAGGAAATAGAAAAATATGAAAGGATTTTTGGAGAAGAAATCGAATGATTTTCTGTTTTGATTTCGTTTGTGAGCGCCAAGGGATTTCGCTTGCTGGTAGCAAAGGATTAGAACTTAGACTGCAGGGAGAAATGGGCTTGTTCGTAGTCGTTTCTGGGATTTGCCACGAAATTGGGAAATGACCTTTTTTCTTCTGGCGTGATCTTAGGGCCTTCTGATTATATTGCTTAATTTAAATAAATTTATTTTGTATTTTTTATTTGTGTTTACCTTGTATTAAATAAAAAAATTATTCTGTCATGAATAATTTATATAGCTATGTTAAATACAAAATATATTTTCAGTTTTATCTGATTTAATATATAAATTTTATTAAAATATTATTTTTATTTTTTAAATTATTTTGTTGAGATATAGATATTAAAATTAAGGGCGAATAAAATAAGTATAGTAAAAATTAAATATTTAAAATGTAAATTCAATTTAAAAAATATAATATAATTATGTTAGATGAGGTGAAATATCTAATCTCGATATTTTTTATATTCGGAGTTGATAATACAGATTGATGATAATATGATTCATAGGATCTAAGTTGATTTGAGTAAGTGGAGAAGCGTCACATGTATGTAGTGTAATAAAAAAAATTTTATATGATTAAAAGGTAAATTTTATAGAACAATTGTTTGATCCTATATAGTAGTGAATATTGGGTGGCGAAAGAACTATATACTTAAAAGATAAGTATAATAAAAATGCAAATATTGCAATGAATGTACATATATAAAAAATGATAAAATGAAAAATGAATACATCTATAAGAAAGTTGGATTGGTATATATTGAAAATAAAATTAGTGAAAATCATTTACATTGATTTTTAGGCACGTACGATATTAACTTGTAGATACGTTAGTTAGAAAAACGGATGCTATAAATGTAGAAAAAAATGTTAAAGTTAAAAAAAGAATGAAAAAAACTTTCAAGAAATTAATTCGAAAAAATACAGTAATTTTAAAGTTGGAATAGTATATTATTTTTATTAAAAATAAATCAATTGAGAAAATTAATGCTAACAATTTAACTTGAGTTTATAAATATTTATTTATATAGACTACCCAATCTTTTTGAATAAAAGCTATGATAATGATAATAAAAACTATACATTTTTTTTAAAAGCATATATATTTATAAATTTTAAAAAATATTTTATGATTAACTGGCAATACATACAAACTATACATCATTACTAAATTAAATTTTGCTTATTAATTAGATAGTACATTGTGATCGACTAATTGTGCATAGCATTTTACACTTTTTTTTATTAAAGCATTCATACACTATCAGTGCATGAACTCATTTAATGATTAAAAATCTTTTTGTTTTTTATATAAGTATTCTTTATAAATGAAAATTAAAATATGAAAAAAAAATGTATTTTGAAATTTTATAATATAAAAAATGTGAGTAAGTTTTTTATTTTATTTTTTACCAGACAACTTTGTGAGGAAGTAAACATGGTCTAGAAAAGAAATACCCAGTGAAACTTTGTGATTTGATTTCCCCAGCAAAGTGGTATAACATAAAACTTAAATTAATTACATGAATTAATAATATACACTATTTGCATTAAAAAAATGTCTACAAATATATTTCTTATAAATATTGTCAAATTATCTTAATTCTTAAAACTTAAATTATTATCAATTAATATTTGTTGAAATGACAAGAATTTTTTTTTCTCTTTTAATTGCTTTAAATTCATTAAAAGGTTGTAAAAAGTATTTTTTTAAATAATTTCCCTAAATTTGACATGAATAAATCTGATTGAATGGATTTAAAAAATATTGAACAAAACTTAAATATTCCTTATCACTCAAAAAAAAAAAAAACCCACAAACTATAATTAAGAAATAAGTATAATAAAATAAAAATGAAAACTTAGAAGAGAAGGTGCTTGGTGAATCAGGAGTCAGGACAGTGTTGTTAGTGACCTGCTCAAGCATAATCCAAGCAGCATTATCTTTTGCAAATTATTATTGCATTATTGTGGCATTACCATCAAAACTTGAGGGAGTTTAGTGTAATTTAAATCAATTAAAGAGAAAGAAGATAAGAGTTGAGTTAGGAAGGGGAAACAAAGAACAGAATCATATGATTGAAGGCTTTTTGCTGGATTGGTTGAAGCTGTAGGACCAGAGAAAATCAAGTTGTTGCCTTCCTTTTCTCTTTATTTGTCTGGGACTGAAATGGAAAAAAAAAAATCCATACTGAAATATAAGGCTCTACTGCCACAGCTTATAAAAGCTATAGCAGCTTATGATGATTAAGAAAAATTGTTATATATTATAAAATAAGAATTTAAATTTAATCAATTTCATCTTCATTTTTAATTATTAAATATTTTTTAAAATAAATAAAAGATCGGTTTATTAGCGTGTAAAAATGGTTTAATAATCAAATAAACCCTCAACTTTCTATACAAGATGAATATAAGCACTCAATTTTTAAATTTATTGTAAAAGTTTATAAGCTTTTATTTTACTATAAAATAAGTCATTAACCTTTTAAAATACTACAATTAAGTAAAATACATAAAGAAGTTAAAGTTTTATAAGCCCTCAACCTTTTTATTTTATTGTAAAAATTTATAATCGATTTGAACTTTATTGCACTATTTTAAAATATTAGAGGTTTATACAGTAAAATTAAATGTTTAGAGCTTATTTTTATTTTTTATAAAATGTTGAAGAAATATTTAACTATTAAATCATGTAAAAATGAAAATTTTGTTGTGTATCAAATTGGTTTTTTATTTTATTTTATTTTTTACAATTGAGATATTTTTGTCATAGAAAAAGAGCGTAGACATTAAGAGTGAACTTCCCTGCTTTTAAAGTAGGGATATATTCATTTGAATCAATGATTGAAGTCATTGAGATATGTTCTTTTAATATCCAAGAATTGATGTTCCATTGGTGCATACTATTGCACGACAAATCTAGAGTCATCACGCCATGAACTCATTGTGAAGAATGCAGGTCAAAGTCATTGGCATGGATAGAAATTTTCAATGCTACTGGGTATGGAGGAGACGTTCGGGTTGAGTTATGGTAATTTGCTACTACTCTATCAAGAAAAAAAAAAATACCCTTCAATGGTTTAATATTTCCCATCCATACATGGCATCACAGCTTATGTTCTTCAACATACAAAGTGATTATCAATCAACATAAAAAAACAAAATTGAAAATATGGCAACACCATATGACAAAGGAGTGCTCAAATGTGAAAAACCATTGAGTATATTGTATTAAAACTTGAAATCACACACCTTCTCTATGTAAATTGTTGTTATTTCACCATCAGCTAATTTCAGCTGTTGCCTTATCATGGATAGCTACTTCGAAGGACGATGCGAATTCTCTTCTAAGATTCTCAACATTATCTTTCAATGACGTGTTATCCAAGGCAGCAAGAATCTCCTCCTTGATCTCAGTTTCTAACTGTTTTACTTTTGGTGAGCTAGAGCCTTTGGCCATCTCTGCCTTCAACTCCTCAACTTTGCTACGAAGACCGGATACATCAATTATCCTTTCAATTTCTCCAGCAATCTCTTTGTTCACATTCGCAATCTTCTCTTGCAGTTCTGGAGGTGCAGCTGCAACCTTTCTCTTTGTCACTCCGACGATTTCCAAGTTTGCAGACTTCAATACTTCGATCAGTTCTCTCTTAGCTTTTACTGCCTCTGCCACCAAATCCTTATCGAGTGGATCTCCTTTGGACAAATTTTCCTGTGCATTTGCCAATAGTTCCAACTTTTCTTTGACATCAGTTGGAATCTTCTGATTAATCTCAGTTTTCAGTTTCTCACCTTTCTCTTTCAGCTCAATCAGTCTGCTAACCATGCTTAGCTTTTCAAGCTTTTGCTTTAAGCCAAGATAGGCCCCTGGCTGTGACAAATTTCGCTTAAATTCATGCATTAGTTTATCCACTTTCTCCTTTAAATTACGATTAAGGGGATTATTATCAGGGGCTCTGGATAACTCTAACTGAAGTGATTCAAGCTTCTCTTGCAACCCCATTGAAATGAATGCTCTGGTAACCTCCTTGTCAACATCCTGCTTAAGTTTTTCTATTGCTTGATCTGTAATAGGATCTGAAGGTACCTTTGCCTCCAAAATCTTCTGCTTTAACCTCTCAAGATCAGACTCTATATCAGCAGCATTCAGCATGCTGGCATCCGAAGGCTTCATGTTGCGTTTTCTTTCGGGTTCCACTGGCTTGCCTTCTTGGAAACCTCCAATTGACCGAAATTTGAGCATTCGATGGCGAAGCAACTCTTCTGTATTCATTTTTGTTAATTCCTATATTCATTTCGATATCACAGTAAGTGGCCAACAACTAGGAAATCAACAAAAGGAAAATAAAAAGAATAATAATGGCCAAATCAACCTTGCAACAGATACATTGGAAGACTAACTTCTTCCAGCAGTGCACAAAAGAAATTCAAAAGTGAAAGCAGGCTGATTTTTGAAGAAATTAAACTGCATCAAACACCATTCTATGGCAGAATCCCATAATGCCGTACAGAAGTAAATGCAACAAATTGTCCTTACTTTTAAAGTTTCCCCCAGAGCAATGATTAAAAGAGAAATAAAAGATGAAAACACATTCTTGAAAATAATATCCTCTGTGAAGCCAAAATTAATTTTCCAGAAAAACAACCATTTTCATTTAAGAACTGACTACTTCGATAATGGACAAAAACACATAAATATACTTAAATGCCAACTTTCTGTTACTTATTACATCCTAAAAGGTTTATAAAGATGTACCAACTTTAAAACCAATATAGAAGTTCAATAGCAAATTTCTTTCCCTCTTTCTGCATGTAGATTTGTTAGCATCACTTACTTCCATGGCCTGAGTGATTGTAAGTCTAATTTGTTGGGAAGTCCATGCAGGATCAGCATGTGCACCTCCAAGAGGTTCCTATAAATCAAACCAAATAATGGCAAAAAGGAATCTATTGTGATAAACAGCCACTGCAAAATCCAGTGGTTGGAAAGCTCAAGAAAGAGGAAGGGGAACACAATAAAACTTTAGAGGTTCAAGATGCTTACAGGGATGATACCATCTGCAATTTTGCGCTTGTAATGTTCTTGTGCTGTTATTCTCAGTTTTTCAGCTGCCTATACAAATAGTGAAACATCACTCTTGGCATACAAATGGTTCTCATTTCAACCCTCAATGAAGCACTTACCTTAGGAGCTGCTTGGGAAGATTTCCAAAGTATAGCAGCACATGCCTCAGGACTGATCAGAGAATCAGAGTCAAAAGAAACATGTATTTCAGATTTCATCCATTAAAGAAAACATGAGTATATGAAAAACAAGACTGCTTAGCAGTATATGAAATATAGCATGGAAAGGGCATTTCTGGGAGCTGTACTATATCTACAACCGGTTAAAGATGAACTTGAGAAACATACATTATATAAACCATGTAGAAGTGTGAATAATGTGGCATAACCCAATCTACTTGCTTTATAAAGATCAGCGACCAAAGAAAAACCAAAACTCAAATTAACTAAGAAATTAACATGTAAAAGACCTTTCTAAACTTAGAAGGCATTAGTTATGTATCTATTTGGTTTAATTATTTTTAAGCATTATAGTTTTTACTTAAACTTGTATTTTCCAAGTGATATTACTGAGATAAGGACGGAAAAGAAGGAACTAGTCTCACCTTGCAACATATAGAACAGAGTTCTCAAGCATAAACAATTTATTGGGACAAGCAATGGCCAGAGCCCCACCAGAACCACCTTCAGCGACAACAACTGTTACAATTGGCACTTTAAGGCCAAACATGGTCCTCAGGTTTTGGGCAATTGCTTCCCCCTATATGAATAAAACACAAAATTGACCATAGTATAATAAAAACGACATGTTTAAGAATTCGGAGTATGTAATATCACAATTTCCAACATTATAAGATAGTTGGTAATATCACAATTTCCAACATTAGAAGATAGTTGGTATACACACTTGACCAAGTTCCTCTGATTTGAGATCAGCAAAGGCCCCTGGAGTGTCAACAAATGTAATAAGCGGAAGACCATGATGATCAGCATACTTCATCATTCGCAAAGCCTTCCGATAGCTGTTTGCAAGTAGAGCTCTATTATGAGTACTCATTTACAAATCAAATGTAACAAATAAGATTTTAAACTATTCTCAGCTGCCTTTCTCAAATATTAGAGCTTATAGTCACATCTCTGTTACCTCTACATCTTTTATGAAGTAAGATAAACTAAGAAAAATGCCAGGACAATTCAAATATCAAATAAACATGACACCCAAAGTTACTTCTTCAGATAAAAGATCCTTGAAACGTACCCATGCGGAGTTGGCATCGCAAAATTTCGAAAAATATTCTCCTTTGTATTCCTACCTTTCTGATGGCCTATAAACATGTAGCTTTTACCATCCATAGTGCCTATACCGGTTACAATAGCTGGATCATCATAGCCTGCACGATCTCCATGAAGTTCCACCCACTATAAGATATAAAAGAGTAAGAGTGTAAGAAAGTAACTTCATATGCTTTTAGAGTTTAAACATATACAAGTTATGTACTATTATTAAAATACCTTCTCTGTGATATTCAATATATGATCTAGAACTGTTGGTCTGTTCGGATGTCGAGCAATGGTCAGGCGTTGAATAGGTGTCAAATGTGTGTATAAATCTTTCAGAGCCTGATGTTTGGAACAGAGGAAAAGTTACAGATACATCAATAAGCATGTCATAAAAAATCTTCAGATATGGAAGAGTACTTCTCAACAGTGAAATCCATTCCTACATTTCGATAAAAGAAGTTTGACAACTACCAGAAATCTTTAGTTTAAATGAATTAACATAGAATTCTGAAATTTACCACCCACAATGAAAGACAATTGACAAAAGTAAGTATACCAGTGGATAACATTAAAAACAATCCTCACAAAATTGGAAAAAGAACACATTAAAAACTAACCTGTTGATACTTGTTTTCCAAAGCTCCAATTTGATCAGTAAAATCCAAACCAGTTTCATCGGCCATTCTGCATACCTGCTCAAAAATATAGAGCAAAATACCAAATATATAAGACGTCTCTACATCTCAGTTTTTTGCCTAATAAACACTTAAAACATCATGGCATAAGTAAAAGAAAACAGCTCCATTTTTTAACCAAAAAAAAAAACAGCTCCATTTTAAGATCAGAAACAAAACTAACATTATTATATTGACATAACATAATACAGTTGAAAAATTGTCTCCGGATGGATCCTTACTCTGCATGAATCCTCACCTTATAGCTTTACATCAATAATGAGTTTTTAAAGAATAAGTACAGAAAGGATTAGAAATGGTTCAGATTCTTGTTGACTGACAGTTTATAGATGCTGTACACTGTCAGCATCAAATATGAACTCATATATCAATTAGCAACCGATGAAAAGCAACTCACCTCAATGATCTTTTGCTCAAGATCAACCAGTGGCTTCTCAAATGGTAGAGTCACTGGTTTTGGTTTCTCATCCAAAGGCTTGAAGTAAGACAAGTAAGCTAAGTATCCATCTGTAATATTTGGATCAATATCATCCGGCCAGGGGTAGTCATGCTTCTTCCCTTTCTTAATTTTCGCTATAACACGAAACCTCTTCCCATTTCCATTCCTAGAATCTCTTAAAGCTTTTGACCAATACCTATTTGCTCTTCTAAAGGAACTACAAAGCAATTCACTAGCCAAAAAGTCCTTCCCCAAATAGGAGTTCGACCCGAATTCAAGCCTTTGATCTTCACCTCCTCTTCCCCTTCCACAATTTCCAGCAACTAAAGATATGGTAGCCATCCCAACTATCAACTCACTTCATACAAATCCACAAAATGCTACTGTAGAATTAATTCTTCATGTAACAAGGATACATTCTTTGTACTTTGCATACCTGTTAAAAGAATTATTTAAGAAAATATATTCAACTTCCATTCAGATACCATATATAATTCACCTTCTCAAAACCAAAGACTCCAATGCTGAGGAAGAATATGATTTTAACCAATGACAAAGATAGCATTCATTAGCTTACATTTTCACTTGCTCAAGCAGTCAAGCTTAATCCTTTGAAGAGTACAATCAAATCTAACAACATCAATAACAATAAAGGATTAGTTAAACGCAAACAATTATGGAAATTCCAATAAACAAATTCTTGAATCGAAGCTATGGAAAAGCTCATTTGTCCCCCCAAAAAATGGAAAAAAAATCAAATTACCGGCATGAGAAGAAGCTGATGGAGCTTCAATATTTAGGGTTTCAGAAGAACTGAAGGAACGTTCTTAAGAATGAAGAAGGTCGGGAACCAACGGTCTAGACGTCACCCTGCTTGAACCCAACGCAAAAACAAACCGTTTAACTGGGATTTTCTGGCGGAAAAGAAAAAACAGGCTGCGTGTGTTTCACGGAGAGTTGTAAGAGAAACGATGTGGTTGGACGGTGTGTGACACGTGCTTGGAGCGAAGGTGAAGTTGACAGTGGTAATCCACATTTTGGATAATGATCAACAACCACCAAAGTTAGAAGGGACCTACCAAGGTTGTAACAGGCACGTGGCGCGTCATTTTTGGCTTCAGCCCGTACCGTAATGAATTTCCTTATCCTTTGGACTTTTGCTGATTTTTCTCTCTCTCTCCCTTTATTAACAAGATTAATAAGATAATAAATTTCTTAAAAATATATTAAAATTTTCAAATTATTAAAAAAAAAAGAGATATGTGAGGCTGTTTTAAAATTGCTAGAAAAATTTGGATAATAAATTATGTAATTGAGTTAAAATAAGATGATTTAATATTAAATTTAAATTTTATATAATTTAAAATTTTGAACTTTCATATAAATTAAATTAATTTTAATTTTTTAAATTTAAATTTAATTAGATAGTGTACTCAAGTTATTTGAGTGCAAGCTATAAGCTTAATTAAATATTTTTTATTATTATAAAAATAAATTAATAAATTAATAATTAAATACTACAAATATATATTGAAAATTTTTAATTAAATTTATAAACCACTGGAGCTGATTAATAAATATTTAAATTTGATTTCATTGATTATTTAAATAATTTAATTTCGATTAAAAAATAAAATAAAATAAAATAAATTAAGATAAAATAATCACAAAATCAAATTTTAATAACTTATAATTGCCTTATTCATTTACATTTAGTAATGATGAAATGTGAGAAATGATTTTTCTTTTAAAACAAAAAGTGCTAAAAGAATTCTGGCTTTGAATGAAGAAAATACTAGGCTTAGACTTAGTTTAGAGGTTGATTGCCTCTAGTGAGGCATAGTTCCATCACTAAAAGATAATATTTAGGAGGGTAAAATTATTTTTTAATTATTTTATTATTTTTATTAAAAAATTATATTTTTAAATATTTTATTATGATTTTCAATTCATAAATTTAATTTAATTGTCCTTTTAAATTAACTCTTAAAAAAAGTAATGAATTATATGTTAAAATGGCTAAAATGTGAATGATTCTAAGAGTAATGTAAAGCATTTAGGCTTAGACTAATTGTTGTTAAACTCTTAATATGATTCGATCTATTTAATGATAAAGACAAAAAAAAGTAAAATTATGCATTATAAGTTAAAATAATAAATTGATAATAAAATATTAAAAAAATTAGATAAGATTTACGAACAGTTTGAATTGAATATTTAAAAATTTTTAAATTTGATTTGTTATTTGAATAATTCGAATTTGAATTTGATTCGAAAATCAATAAATTCAATTCAAATAATTATTAAATTGAACTCAAATAATTTACAAATATCTTAACTCAGTGTATATTTCTACCAGAGACAAAGGAAGCTTCTGATAACACCCCAGTCGGAAAGGGGTGTAGTCTCAGGCCTTGTGGATGCATCTTCAAAAGCCGTCGGAGGGACAGAGAAATGGGTCGATGAACATGTTAAGCTGGCGCCTTGTTGCATTACCAAAGAAAAGAAACTATATTTGATTAACGAGGTTTGTTTAATGCTCTGTGTCATTCAAACCCGGATCGCGTTTAAAACATAGACCAAAATCTGGAAACAATTCAATCTATATAGATTATCTCGCATGGAGTTTGTATCAATTACATAAGCAAGCCAATCCAAAAAGAAAATGTGCACAATCGGACAAGAAATTCAACTTTGATGAGATGGTCTGCCACCCAATCAAACTACATTGCAAAAACTCTAAAAAACTTCATGGTGGGAATTTCAAGAACCATGGTGTATCATGTGTGTTACGTGTTGACTTTAAGAGTTCTCTTCGGAGTCGTCTTGATTAGCCACAGCTTCCTCTGCTTCCTCTGCTTCCTCAGCTTGGTTTTCAGCAGGGTCGAGAGATGCACCAGAGTTATTTCTCTTGTGTGAAGCAGCCTCGAGAACGTGGTTGTAGTTTCCTTTCTCCATGAAAAGCTGTTGGAAATGGTGCTTGCAGTAGAGGACCCCATTCAGAGCAGCATAATTAGAGTGTGTCAGATG
Organism: Firmiana major; assembly: GCA_033439115.1. Classification (NCBI taxonomy): domain Eukaryota; kingdom Viridiplantae; phylum Streptophyta; class Magnoliopsida; order Malvales; family Malvaceae; genus Firmiana; species Firmiana major. The sequence continues at coordinate 2,152,671 of CM065908.1, read as the reverse complement.
ACACCCTCCATGAGCGCACCTGAAGCATGACTTGTGGAAACATTCACTTTCCATGTTCACCTGTCCGAACAACGTGACCCAATTTAATTAGTAGAAAACTACGGATTACTGACTAATTTCCAAATAAAAATCAATAGACCAATGCACAATATACATACCTTCTCCAATGGGTACACTGTCTTCTGGCAAGCAGCACACTTGTCCTGGGTTCCACAGAACATGGATGAAAGTTTGCTGGGAGCCCTAGACTGTAACAAGTACAGAAAACTTGTGCCACAATCAATTGGAAAAATAAAATGTACATCTTGGTCCCATATATTTTTTTTATACAATGAAGGATTTTCCTATAAAAGAAAGTATAATAAAGGTACTTAATTCTAGTATGTATAATCATTTGAATTAATGTTCAAATTGGTATTTCTTTTCATTTTTTTTAATGAATCACAAAATATTTTTGTATTACATTTAGTATGAGACTAATCCCCGCTCATATTTTATGATTTATGACTAACATTAGTCTTAAGAAATTTGATCTAATGAGGACTTCGAACTCCGAGACTTCTCATTATACATCGTTTTCATTTAATAATTCAATGAATCTTTACGTCACTAAACTAATTCATTTGACTCGTGTTGATTCATTTTAATAGTATTAAAGTTTGTGTATTGTGATCTCTCATGTTGGTTTTTCTACATGAAATGTCCTTTCAGAAATTTTGTGACAATTGGTACGTTGATCCGATCCAAGTATCAAACGTATAAAAGCAAGGAAACGTACCATGTCATTTTGCTTCTCAGACTTTGCTGCAAAAGTGATCATCAAAGAAATTAAAGTTGTTAGCCTGAGCCATAGCCATACAGCCAGAGATATATCATCTCCAATTTTCATAGGCAAGCAAAATCACAAAAAATGGAGAAACAAAATGGGTCTAACCTGTTTGGAAATTCTTGCTGAAATTGCCAGATTCCTTGAATAGTTGCTCAAAATGAGGCTTGCAGTACAGGACTCCATCCATGGAGGAGTAGGTGCCCATCTGTGAAGAACACAACACATTCAACATGTTCAATCAGTTGACAAATTTGTCAACAATTGGTTCAGGCCAATTGATTTTTTTAAATAAAAAAAAATTACGGATGTTTTTATATCACATTAGATATGAGAATAATTTCTATTTGCGTTTCATGACTCACGTTAATTTAAAGGAATTTGATCTAACGAGGATATAAACATAAGATTTTTTACTATGAATCTTCTTCATTCAAGAATTCAGCGAGATTTTACACCACTTAACCAATCTTCGAGTTAGACCAATTGATCTTTTCATTCAAACTAGAAATTACCCAACCTGAAACTCTTGACAAGAAAGAAAAGTTCTAAAGAAAAACTGACATACCACAAGGTTTCCCTTGCAATGGGTGCATTTGAAGCAGGTTTTATGGTAAGGCACTCCTTCAATAGACAACATATCCACCACATGGACAGTCTTATCACAAGCCTTGCACTTGTCAGTTGTTCCAGTGAATGACATTTCTGCGGTTGAATTTCTCTGATCTCAGAAACTCTTTGAGAGATGTTCAGTATGCAAATGCAACAGGGTCCGAGGAACAAGGAAACGTTGGATAAGAAAGCAGCTTGCCCGTTGTCGGACAAATGAGAGCAGATAAAATCCCTTGCTCTGTTTATCAAAACTGTAAATATATCAGATTATAACAGACTTGTTCTGCCTTTTTCTTGCGTTGTGTTGGGGTTGGGATTACTGGACAAGTGATTGGAGATCCCAATATTTTGTGGGAAATTCGGAATGTTGATGTTCTAAATGTGGGTGGAATCCCGTTGAAGTGGAGAGAAACAAGGTTTGTGGTTTTGACCTCTTCAAGGTGAAATTCGGATCAAAAAAATGATTGAGAGCCAACTATTTTTGTTAGTGGTGGTGTTCATGTTTTGAGTATTGCAAATATAATAGTCACAAGATTCCGACAAAATCAGATTATCAATGGTTGATTTTTTTTTCCCCCGAAATAACAAAAAGAATTTATGAGCTTTATCATTATCTTTGTACAGGTCTCTATGCTATTGTTCCATTCAAATAAACTCGATAATTTGTATATATATTTTGTGTAAGTCTTTATGTTATTGTTACATTCAAATAAATTCGATAATTTGTGTATATATTTTGTGTTTATGTTATATAAAAATTATTGTGTAAATTCGTGTCAACACATCGAACATATTTTTTTAATTTTTACTAAATTCATATACAATTTTTACTGAACTTTAATCTATAACATCTTCATATTTTTTTTTTATCGTTTTTATATCATGTCTAAGATTATCATTAATCAAATCTACGTCTAAATAAACTTTTAACTTGTAATTTACATTCAAATTAACCCTTATTGTTACATTCGTGTATGTAGTTTATGTAAGTCTCTATGTTATTGTTACATTCAAATAAACTCGATAATTCGTGTATATATTTTGTTTTTATGTTATATGAAAATTATTGTGTAAATTCGTGTCAACATATCGAACATATTTTTTTAATTTTTACTAAATTCATATACAATTTTTACTGAACTTTAATCCATAACATCTTCATATTTTTTTTTGTCGTTTTTATATCATATCTAAGATTATCATTAATCAAACCTACGTCCAAATAAACTTTTAACTTGTAATTTACATTCAAATTAACCCTTATTGTTACATTCGTGTATGTAGTTTGTGTAAGTCTTTATGTTATTGTTACATTCAAATAAACTCGATAATTCGTGTATATATTTTGTGTTTATGTTATATAAAAATTATTGTGTAAATTCGTGTCAACACATCGAACATATTTTTTTAATTTTTACTAAATTCATATACAATTTTTACTGAACTTTAATCTATAACATCTTCATATTTTTTTTATCATTTTTATATCATGTCTAAGATTATCATTAATCAAATCTACGTCCAAATAAACTTTTAACTTGTAATTTACATTCAAATTAACCCTTATTGTTACATTCGTGTATGTAGTTTATGTAAGTCTCTATGTTATTGTTACATTCAAATAAACTCGATAATTCGTGTATATATTTTGTTTTTATGTTATATGAAAATTATTGTGTAAATTCGTGTCAACATATCGAACATATTTTTTTAATTTTTACTAAATTCATATACAATTTTTACTGAACTTTAATCCATAACATCTTCATATTTTTTTTGTCGTTTTTATATCATATCTAAGATTATCATTAATCAAACATACGTCCAAATAAACTTTTAACTTGTAATTTACATTCGAATTAACCCTTATTGTTACATTCGTGTATGTAGTTTGTGTAAGTCTTTATGTTATTGTTACATTCAAATAAACTCGATAATTTGTGTATATATTTTGTGTTTATGTTATATGAAAATTATTGTGTAAATTCGTGTCAACATATCAAACATATTTTTTTAATTTTTACTAACTTCATATACAATTTTTACTGAACTTTAATCCATAACATCTTCATATTTTTTTTATCGTTTTTATATCATGTCTAAAATTATCATTAATCAAACTTTTAACTTGTCATTTACATTCAAATTAACCCTTATTTTTTAATTGACACCTAAATAAACTCTTAATATTTTAATTTGTACCTAAATAAATCTTTAATTTTTATTTTATACTTAAATAAGCCTTTAACCATTACAAGTGCTTTTTTTGGGGTTGAAAAAGCAAATCTTACAATAGTTTCTTTTTTAGGTTCAAGAAGCAAAACCTAATCTAGTCAACCTTACTTTACAAATTTGGGGCTTAAAAGAACTCTTCCCTTTTACAAAAGTAGGAATATGCTAACAAGTTGGTTTCTAATGCCTTTACTAAGGCTAGAACACTCTTTTTAGCTTTTATGAAGGAATTTTCTCAAGGCAATGAATATAGAGATGATACCTTGTCTCTTCTCTACTCTTTTATCTTGTAAAGCTTTAGATATTGAATTTTGACTCCTTTTTTATTTAGTTTTTAACTTTTTTTTATATATAGATTCTTTAAGTCTTTAACTTTTGAAGTTGATTTCCTAATGATTTACCCATTGACAAATACAAAAAGTCTAACCGTTGGAGCTTGCTAGACTTGAAGTGAAACAATACTTCCTTTTGTGTATCAATATTGTTGGTTCAACCAAAAGAGAGATGAATTGGTTTTCTATAAATTTATCAAATGTAAAACTTACTTAGCTAATATTGCACACAAATAAATTTATAACTACTATAAGATTGAGAACAAATGTGAAGTAAATAATGAGATAAGAGAAAGAAGTAACAAACACAATGAGTTATAGAGTTTCGTCCAAATCTTTTGTCTACGTCCTCTCTTCTTAACCTTATTGTCAATAAGTCACTTCCACTATCAAGATGAACTTTACAACTTCCTTTTCAAGGTTATGGAATAATTTCTTTACCCACTTCGCAAATATTGCTATTCAAACTCTTTTATAACAGCTCTCTCACAGAGGAACTCTCCCCTTTGCTTTAAGATGAAAAATGAATACAATCAAGACTTTCTTAATGGGTAGGTGATGAAAATTAATAGCTTAACTAAAACTTTCAATGACAATTAAGTACATTTTTAGCTGAAAACACAAAGAATGTTTTCTACAAGAATACTCAGAGCTTCTCCTATTTTCTCCAATATCTTTATGACTTGTATTTATACACTCAATTGGTTGGTGAAACATTTAATACAATTCTTCCCATTGAAACCTTGAAAAACTAACCGTTTGAGTCCTGCAGACAAATGCCAAATTGATCTTTTTACTCGAGAAGATCGATTATTTAGTTCCAGAACCTGAAATCACATAGGTACTCCAAGAAAGGAGATCGATCTAATCATACAGAGGGATTGATCTCCTCTTCTTGAGAAGTTAGTGTCATCACATTCCGTAAAACAAAGGAGATCGATCTCTTATTCAAAGGAGATTGATATCTTTGCTATTACTACATTGAACAAATTGTTATTGCCTAGAGGAGATCGATCTCTCTCCCAGATTAAATCGATCTCGGATTGTTACTGCCTAGAGAAGATCGATCTCTCTCCCAGAGCAAATCGATCTCATGGTCTTCTCATTGAGTTCTGATATGATTCTGCCAAAAAGGAGATCAATCTCACAACGATTTTGCCAAAATGAGATCGATCTCACAACCTTAGGAGATAGATCTCACAATGATTCTGTCAAAAGGAGATCGATATCACAACCTCAGAAGATCGATCTCTTGGCTTAAGTATCAGTCTTCCCAGTAAAAAATTAGTTTACAAAAGTTTCCAAGTTTAGATCTTCACAAGTTTTCTAAGTAATTTTTAGTACAATTGACAATATATTCTTTAAAACAATTACTCATAAATAATACATCACAAATGATTTGAAGGTTTAAAATAAGCACATTTAAATTAATGTATTGTTATTTCAAAATATATCATCCAAAGCTAACAAATACCATTAAGAGAAATATTGCGTAAAAAAAAACCAACTATATAAATATTTTCTTAACCTTATTGGTATCAAAATAGAGCATGGAGCTTTTTGTTTCATGGAATGAAAGAGTATCGGTATAATGTTAGTCTTGCCAATATTAAAAACAAGTCATATCGATACACATCCAAACCGTATCAATACTACTATAAGTAAATTACATATTATTGACCTAGGAACTAGTATTAACTCAAGTTCAAATATGCAAATGTATATTATAATTCTATGATCGTGCATATCTGGCATTAACATACATTAAGTAAGAGTATATAAGATTCAAACTATTAAATCATTCATGCTTATAAAAATTAGATTTTTCTTAAATTCTTTATTAAGTCATATCAAAATCCTAGTGTATTTTAAAGTCAACATAAGTAAAATTTATCCAAGAGCTATTTTTATATCTCTAATTAAGTTAAGATAATTAGAGATAAAATTTAAGTGCTTAGATTCTTTTGGAAGTCTCACATTATATATGGGGATTTTTGTTCTAAGTTACTAAAGCATCCAATTTTAAAAACGAGAAAACTCTAATGTTTTTTAAGTCTATATAAGCCTTTTACCTTTTAATTCGTTTCATATAAATAAGCTTACAAACTTGTATTTTACAGTAAACTGTTAAATTAGATTAATTGCTATTTGTATTGCACATGTGACAATTCATAATGTTGTCAACATATTTAACAAATTTAGATTATGTTATTTGTGGGCTTTTTCTTTTTTTTTTTACAATAAAATAGAAAGTTTTCAAGTTTATTTACATACAATATAATGTGGATGATTTATATCTATTTTGTACCAAACATTGAAGATATATTTAAAGGGTTTATATTTATTTTGTATAAAAAATTGAGCATATATTTGAGTATTAAGTCATTTTCAAACACATATTCAATATTTAAGATACTAGAATTCAGATGTGTAATATCTAACAAAAGATTATTTTAGTAAATTCAATTACTTCATTATAAAATGCAACTCCTTTTTTACTTTTTTACACATAAAGATTCTAAGTACACCCAAAATTTTCACCCATTTTCTTTACATTAAACAGTAAAATATGAAAGAGAATGGATTATGAGAGAAAATCCTTTGTGAAATTTTACTGCTATCAATTTTAACTCTACGTAAAAATATTATAATTATTCTATGTTTAATTAAATTGTAACGCAAAATATTATATACATAATATCAAACGCTCCTTAATTTTCCTCACTACAAAATATTTGTGAAAATTTATAGATTTTATAAATTTTATAAAATGTCATTTAATATATTTTATAGACTGTGATTCGTGAGGAGTAAAAATGTGATTACATTTATAATTTCTGTAAAAATGGAGAATTTTAATTTTTTAAATTTTAATATCCAGACAAATTAGAGGGAAAGAAATGAAAGAGAAAAGAAAAATAAAACTGTCAATTTAATAATTGAAAGGAAATAGAAATTAAAAAAAAAAAGGAAGGCCAGGTTGATTTGTTTATCAGTTGTGTTTCGTCAGTAGTACGTACTTTCTCCTCCCAAACTCCGCCTCTCTCCGACGTTTTTTCTCTCTTCTTTGATCGGTCCGGACACTCTCTTCACTTTTATTTATCAATTTTTATACGAAAATACGTATGTATTTAAGTAGCTGTTTCTACTTATATGTTCCTTTATGAGTATATAAAGCATATTCGGATTTGCTTTTCTAGGGCTACTATTGTGGATTCATTTGTACTTTTGTTTGTTTTTCCAGGTGTCTGATAGAAGTTCAATGAGAGTGCTTGGAATGCGCTGATAACAATAAGTATGGATTTTGCTTGTAGTTTTAAGCATCCTACTATATTTCATGGTGGTGAAGGTACTAGTTATAGGGTGCTGGATCCATCATGTTCTAGGTTTAGAAGTAGAAATTTCAGTTACAATGTTTTTGGTTCCAAGATTGGGTGGAAACCTCGGTCCCTGAAGAAAACGAGGAAAAGTATGGCGTATAGTGGTTGTTTAAGTTCAACTTTGGCTTTCAGAGGGAAATTTGATAGTCATTTGTGCATTATGTCTTCGAGTACATCGTTGTTCTATGGTTTACATGATGTGTCGAAAGTGAGAGGAGTTAGGTTGTGTTGTCAAGGTAATGATTCTTTGGCGTATGCTGATGGGAATGGTCGGAATGTGGAATTTGCTGGGAGTAGTGATGAGAGCTCAGGTGGTGCTGTATCAAATGGTTCGGAAGAAGAAGAGAGAAATGTAAGTGGTGTAGTGGAAACACCTAGTGTGGATGAGTTGAGGGAATTGTTGCAGAAGGCAATGAGGGAATTGGAGGTGGCACGTCTTAACAGTAGGATGTTTGAGGAAAAGGCTCAGAAAATATCAGAAGCTGCAATAGCCTTAAAGGACGAAGCAGCTAATGCTCGGAATGATGTTAATAGCACGCTTAATATGATTCAAGATATTGTGAATGAAGAGTACATTGCTAAAGAGGCTGTTCAAAAAGCAACAATGGCACTATCTTTAGCTGAGGCAAGGCTTCAGGTGGCAATAGACTCATTTGAACATCTGAAAGGGGGAAATGATTCCCCAGAAAGTTCTGGAAAGAGTGATGTGGAAATTGATGTTTGGGAAGATGATGGAGCCCTATTGGCTGCACAAGATGAGATTAGGGAATGTCAGGAGAAGTTGGCGAATTGTGAAGCAGAGTTAAGGCGCTTGCAGAGTAAAAAAGAGGAGTTCCTGAAAGAAGTGGATAGATTGAATGAGGTTGCAGAGAAAGCACAGATGGATGCCTTGAAAGCTGAGGAAGAAGTGGCAAACATCATGCTTTTAGCAGAGCAAGCTGTTGCTTTTGAATTGGAGTCTACGCAGCAGGTTAATGATGCAGAGATAGCCCTACAAAGAGCTGAAAAGTCTCTTTTTAATTTGACTGTTGACACTGAAGCTGACCAGGGGCAGGTTTTGGGTGAAGAGACTGTTGTGGAGGAGGAGAAGATCAGTCAAGAGGGTTCTAGTGATGTTGTTGAAAGAGAAAGGGATGCTCTGATTAATGGTGATACAGTAGTTGGTGAGCCTACATCAGACATCTTTTCTGATAAAGTGAGAAAAAGTTCTGAAGATCTCAAACAATTTGATGATTTGAGTGATCATGAGAATGGAATGCTGAGTCTAGATTCTCTGAAAGACGCTGAAATTGAAGCAGAAAAGTTAAAAAATGTTCAACCAAAGAAGCCTGAAACTCAAAAGGATCTGACAAGGGAGAGTTCACCTCCTAATAGCCCAAAGTTATCGTTGAATAAATCTTCCCGTTTCTTTTCTGCATCATTCTTTTCCTTTGCTGTTGATGGAACAGAGTTCACACCAGCATCAGTTGCCCAGGGTTTCTTGGAGTCTGCAAGGAAACAAATTCCTAAGCTGGTTGTAGGAGTACTGCTCTTTGGAGCTGGGTATATTTTGAATGTTACTACCTTGTTGCATTAACTAATTTAATTATATCACTCTTCTGTAAAATTCCTGTTTATGTCTTTCTGGTCATTGTTGATTTCTTGCTTCATGATACAAATGTCATATTAGGTTAACTGTAGTTTTTGATGGAAGCTGTAGAAACAATATGTGTTCTTTAGAATGCTATGTTCATCTCTTCTTCCATTAAAAGTTAGGTCTAGATCACTGCTTGACTTTCATCCAAACAATAAATCAAATTTCTGAAAAGGGCTATTCTATCGAGTTAGTGTTTTATCAATTTGTTGCTATTTAAAGATTTCATGCTTGGAAAAATTGCCTTACTTTGATCACAGGGTTGCCTTCTATGCTACTCGAGCAGAGAGGAGGAGTGCTCAGCTGCTGAAGCAGCCAGATGTCATCACCACTAGCATAGAAGAAGTTTCCTCAAATGCAAAGCCTCTGATCCGACAAATACAGAAATTTCCTAAAAGACTCAAAAAACTAGTTGCTATGCTTCCTCATCAGGAGGTATGTGAGCGTGCACAATTTATTAATTTTCCATTTGATTCTTTTGATCTTAATCCTACTGCATATAGCACCTTGTCAGCAGCTCATTTCAGTGTTTGAATTCCCCAGATGAATGAGGAGGAGGCTTCCCTCTTTGATGTGCTGTGGTTACTACTTGCAAGTGTAATTTTTGTGCCTATATTTCAGAAAATTCCTGGAGGTGATACTAAATTTCTGTATCCTTAAATTCAAATTTGAGTGTGTTACATTGGGATGACATTCTTATAAAACGCATCACCGTTGTTTTCATTCATAAATTTTTGTGAACACTTTTGGAGCTCATGCTTGAATTCTCTGTTTGCTTTTTATGATGTTTCCTCATAGTCTATATTGTGCTTATTTATGTTTGTTCTTTCCTACCCCTTATCATTATTTGCTCTATTTTTCCTTTTTTCTCCCAGAATTTTGTATAAACTGATGTTCATCTTCTGCCTGCTCCAATATTTAGGCAGTCCTGTTCTTGGATATTTGGCTGCTGGCATCTTGATTGGACCTTATGGTCTGTCCATAATCCGTCATGTGCATGGAACCAAAGCAATTGCTGAATTTGGAGTTGTTTTTTTGCTATTTAATATTGGCCTTGAGGTGCAGTTTCATATTTAGATCCATAGTTCCAGCTTTACATTAATCTCCCTCTATATGAGAAGATATTAAACTTGTGCCTTCTTTTTGCCTTTTGCAGCTATCTGTTGAAAGGTTAAGTTCCATGAAGAAATATGTTTTTGGATTAGGCTCTGCCCAGGTGATTGAGAAAATAAGTTTTCTGTCACTGTCACTTGTGTTCTAATTGTTTCTTTTAACTTGTACTTTTATGTAATACAGGTCTTGGTGACAGCTGTTGCGGTAGGCCTGGTTGCTCATTTTGTTGCTGGACAGCTTGGTCCAGCTGCGATAGTGATCGGGAATGGCCTGGCATTATCTTCAACTGCTGTTGTCCTGCAGGTAACTAACATCAGCAGATTTTGTTTCAGATTTCATTAATTGTAACATTGTATTACCACTGCTCTCCTACTATGTGAAGAAAGGCAAAAAAACTAGTGAGACAAGCTTCCTAGAGCAAAAGATTCGAATTTTCTTTTTGTTGAGTGTGTTATATGTATTTGTTTTCCTCTTATATTCCTCTTCAACATCTTAAAATCTTTGAAAATTAGAAGATGACTTGGAACCTTGCATTGTCTTTAGAAATCCATTTAATAGGTTTTATATACTATGACTATGACCTGATTGCTTCAGATTTTATATATATATATATATATATATATATATATATATATATATATTTTACAACAACATACTTACCAGCGACCGTACTTCCTTTTTCAACAACATACTTACCAGCGAAGATAATGAACCTAGTGGCTTCGTTAGATGGACATATGATCGGTGTTGTATTCATTTGCAGGTATTACAGGAGCGAGGTGAGAGTACTTCACGCCATGGACGCGCTACATTTTCTGTCTTACTTTTTCAGGTTATCCTATGATCTTGAGAAAAGGGATTGGCTCCAGGAAGCTTTTTGTTTGAATTTTGTAGTCAGGGATAATATTTCTTCATGCGGTTATTATCCAAATGAACATCTTGATAACTGATACACGTATTCGTCTTCTTTTTGTTGTTCTTTTGTTTTTTTAATCTTCTTTCCCTCTGTTCATGCTTTAAACTGGCATCTTTACCCTTGAATTAAGCAAAAAATGAAATCAGATATCCTATCAAACATGGTATGGTAATCGGATATGCACTTAAGCCGTCTAGCTCCCACAGTGTTTAACATGCTTTATGAATGATTAGACTAAACGAACAATTTGGAAATATAATACCTATTTAATGTGTTTGGAATCCTCCCTTGTTAGTCTTTTCAAGTTTTACTTGGAGATTTAATTAATTTAGATGATTGGAGATGCTGGCCCTTTTATTGATTGTTATCTGTTCTTTCCAGGATTTGGCTGTTGTTGTTTTGCTTATACTCATACCTCTTATCTCACCAAATTCATCAAAAGGAGGGGTAAGGTCTTCTAAATTCGAATAATCCATCTTTGCTTTTCCTTTGTCTCTTCATTTCACGCTGAAGGTTCTGACTTTACCTTGGTCTGATAGTATGTCATTTTCATACATCTAGATTCTTTGTTCTAAAATTTGCATAAAACCATGAAGGCTCAAATTTTGACGATTGTTTTTTCCTAAGCTTTTTATAATAAAAGGATGTTGTTTCCTTTATCTCCTTGGGCATGGGGTATCTTAATTTTGCTGCTTATGTTTTTCTTTGCTGCCTACTCCACTAATTTGCTTTAAGGGAGCATGTGCTTTCCCCAAAATCTTGGCTTTTGTGTTATTTGATATTTGCCTTTGTAAAATGATTCTAATGAACTTCTAAGAAAGTAATTTGGATAAATGTTTGAAATTGGAAATATTTAGGGAAGAAACATGAAGAACTTAGATGGCTAAGTCAAGTCAAGAATAAGTGAAATTTGCCTCGTCTGGTTATTACGATTGCCATATTCATGTTATTGTTTCTGCTCTGCTTCTATGTCTTATATTGGCACTTTAGGTAATGTAATTTTTCTGGTTTTCAGGTTGGTTTTAGAGCCATTGCAGAAGCTCTCGGACTGGCTGCTGTTAAGGCAGCAGTTGCCATCACTGCAATTATTGCCGGTGGTCGGTTGGTAAGTTTTACATCTAAGACATTCATAAATTGTGACCTCAGGTCTTGCATGACAGTTTGTGATTGTGTTACTGCAATTTTTATCTTAATTTATCCTGTAATATTGACTGACGAGAAACTTAGAACAACATCTACTAAGGGTGCTCAAATATAACCTGGTTGGATGTATGTAGTACTGGTATCATTGAAGCGGAGGTAATTGATAATTTCTTACTGGTTTGATATACATATTTTAGTGTATCTGATAGACTGATAATATTGACTCATAGAAGCATTTGACCTGCAATCTTCTGAAATTTTACTTTAGATGGTTGATACCTGTGCCTGAATCTGAAATATGAGTCCTTCAGAAACACAGCATCTGCTGGCTCTTATATGGCTTTTCTTCTTTCATGCAGCTGCTTCGACCAATTTATAAGCAAATAGCAGAAAATCAAAATGCAGAAATATTCTCTGCCAATACCCTCCTTGTTATTCTAGGGACAAGTCTCCTAACTGCTAGGGTATGGAATTTGTACATTCTTGTTCTTGATTTTATTTTATTTTTGTAGTAGTGATAATACCTTAGATCCTTCCTTTTATTTTACTACTCTTGTTGATCAGGCTGGACTTTCCATGGCATTGGGAGCATTTCTAGCTGGTTTGCTTCTTGCAGAGACTGAATTCTCTTTGCAGGTTGAATCAGATATTGCTCCATATCGTGGCCTCTTATTGGGTCTCTTCTTCATGACGGTTGGTATTTTTTTGGTGGTATCTCCACAATTTGTAGATGACTAGATGTTTGTTTCATTGACTTATGTTCTTGCTTCAGTTGTAAAACCTATCTGGTATTAATATTTATGAATGCCATAAGGTCGTGCTTGGTAGGAAAAAAGGTTAGGGGGATAGAACAGATTTTTACTATTTTTTTATGCCATTTAGTGTAGAATTTTATAGAATAGTCACATCACCAAGATTCATTATTATAAGGGTAGAGGATGATTTTATCCCATAGGTGGAATTGGGACAAAAGTTGGGAGAGGTGGTTGGATGAAGTCATCATATCATTTTTACGCTACTGAGTTTGGAGAATGAGAGCACTTGCTTAATTGGTACTGCCTTATATTGATGAACGATTGTGTTCAAGTTCTACTGATGACAATTGTATACTGAATTTTCAGGTTGGCATGTCCATTGACCCTAAACTTCTTGTTTCAAATTTTCCTGTCATTTTGGGTGCATTGGGACTCTTGATTGGTGGCAAGACTTTATTGGTGGCATTTGTTGGTAGACTTTTTGGGATTTCAATCATATCTGCCATAAGGGTTGGTCTTCTTCTAGCTCCAGGTGGAGAATTCGCATTTGTGGCTTTTGGTGAAGCTGTTAATCAGGTTTCTGTTCCTATTAACTAAAATCGTTTGGTCCCGAGATGATCTCAACTGGTTCTAACAATTTATCCTGCATTTGCTGGATTTGTAGTTAATCTCTTGGGTTATTGGATTTACTTTTGATTTTCTTTCGTGTTATTGTGATTTGAGAAAAAGATATTGATTACATATTTGTTCCATTAAAATTTGTGATATTCATTAGTTGTGTCATATATTTTAGGTAAATGGTCAACATTTTGTTACTAAATCAACTGGGATCCTTGTTCTATTAATCATGATTGCAAATCCAAACTCCAAGTCTTAATAATGAAATGCTAGCCGCTTGTGTAACTATTAATGGTGTTGTTGGCAGGGTATAATGTCTTCTCAGCTATCCTCATTGTTGTTCCTTGTTGTGGGGATCTCAATGGCCCTCACACCATGGCTTGCTGCTGGAGGCCAGTTAATCGCCTCTCGTTTTGAGCTGCATGATGTTCGAAGTTTATTGCCTGTTGAGAGTGAGGTAATGTATCTAACTTACAATTCCATTGAGGCTGCCAGTTTTATGTTTTCTCCCCTTAGCAGTTTATAAATAACTAAAGCAGGCATTGCCATGATTCTCTGAACTCCATCTTTTGTTGTATTATGAGGCAGTAATAATAAGATAAGTGCAATGCATTCAAGTGATATATGAATCTATAAGAAGATATAGAAAGAAAGCTTAATTGTTTTTGTAATAAAAGTTACTTAGAGCGATAGTGATCAGTTCTAAAGTTCATTTAATTTATATATTATTAAATATTGAAATCTGTATGCAGTACTATTTTCGATACATCAAAGCATCTGATTTCTTATTTAATGGGGTTGCTGATACTACTTACTAATCTGTCTCTTTGACTTGGTCTTATTTCCAGACTGATGATCTGCAAGATCATATTATCATTTGTGGATTTGGACGTGTTGGGCAGGTGTTTATATATTTGCCCACTTAATTTTAAAAATTAGTTTAAAAATGTTAATCTGATGAACCTCCTCTTGAATTAGATAATTATGAACACATGTTTGTGACAATGGCATTGTTTCTCTTTTTCTATTGGCTGTTCTCAGATCATTGCTCAGCTTCTTTCAGAACGCCTAATTCCATTTGTTGCTCTTGACATCAGGAGGTAACCTGAAAATTCATTTGAGGAATTATTTGCATTTTTTGATGGTTAGGCTTTTTTTTACTTAAAAAATGTCAAATGATTATCAATTATAATTGTATGATTATGCTAACATCTAATGCCATCCTAGGCTAGGATCTAGAGACTTGTGTATTCCAATTCACTTCCTCCAAGATACTTGCCTGTGACTCACTCATGAGCTTGTTTTGATCTTCTATTTTATGCAATGTATATAACATTTTATATCCACATACAGTATACGAGCATGTGCGTCATTATGAGCTAAGAGAGATTGATGTACATATATGGGAAACTTGGCTCCTGGGTGTGGAATGTGGGATCTTAGTATTTGAAATGCTTTTCTAAAGAAGAAAAAATAGGCAGTAGATACTTTCCCATACTCCAGATGTCTAGTGCCCTTGGTATTAACACCGGACTGAGTAAGGGTAGGCTCATTTCCTGGCAAATCCGTCACTTCCCTACTTCCATGTAATTGACATTTTTTGTTGAAGAAGCTAAGACATTCGTGGAAATAAGCTGACCAATTTCTGAAATGGCCATAAATTTGGTTGCACTTTCATATTCTGTACTAGTGGTAGACATCACAAAGTAGCAGATGTTTCAAGCTTCTCAAATTGCAATCAATCATGGTAAGATACTAAAAGTTCTGTTCTTTCAGTGATAGGGTGGCAATGGGGCGTGCACTGGACCTTCCTGTTTATTTTGGAGATGCTGGTAGTCGCGAGGTAAAGCAAAATTTGTTTGAAATAAGCTAACTTGTAGACTAATATTTGACATTATTTATACTGGGTGAATAGGTCCTTCACAAAGTTGGTGCTGAAAGAGCATGTGCTGCAGCAGTAACCTTGGATAGTCCTGGTGCTAATTATAGAGCTGTTTGGGCTCTGAGCAAGTATTTCCCCAATGTGAAGACTTTCGTCCGTGCTCATGATGTTGATCATGGCCTTAATTTGGAAAAAGCAGGGGCTACAGCTGTAAAATTCTAATACCTTATACTAAAATTGCCTCCTGTATTTTTTTTTTTGCTATTTCCTTATAATAACTCTTCTTGCTTGTTGAGCATAGGTTGTGCCAGAGACCTTGGAACCGAGTCTGCAGCTGGCTGCAGCTGTTCTAGCACAGGTATGTTGGATGGTTGTGTTGGAATCCTCAGCAGCTTGTTTCCATTATGCTTTCCTTGGCAATAGAGAAACTGCTTTAAAATTATTCCTCGACAGGAGATGATGATTTGGTTCTGCAACTCTTGCATTGGCAATATGATCAGGGCTGGAGAGTTTAATTTATTATTCCTGTTATAAATTTTGCAGGTTTCTTCTGTCATTCATAGTCATATTGATATCTTAAAACATGTAACCCATTTCTTTATGTAGGCTAAACTGCCGACGTCCGAGATTGCGGCAACAATCAATGAATTTAGGTCCCACCATCTTGCAGAGCTAGCAGAGGTACTCCCTACTCGGCTACTCCCTTTCAGTTTACCAGAAAATCTTACTTCAGTGACATCTTAAGGTATATTGATCATAATTGGTGTGTGTTTCACAGCTATGCCAAGCTAGCGGAAGTTCCCTTGGTTATGGATTTTCTCGAGTTGCTACGAAACCCAAAACTCAACCATCAGATTCATCGGATGAAAACCACGTGCCTGAAGGAACTTTGGCAATATGAAAGATTCCTGTTGATAACCAGGTAACGGGGAAAGAAAAAAAAGAACGAAAGAGAAACTGTATAGATGAACTAGGTGACCCATTGTTGTAAGTTGTACAGAAATGGAAAGAAAAGAACAAAGACAATAGCAGACGTTTTACCGATGTTGATAATTTTTTGATAAACCTTTTTGTCAAAGGAAAATCATTGTTGCTGTTATCAGTGGTAATAGACAGGGAGGGAAGCGAAGGAAGGAATGTCATTGAGATTTGGAGCATCCATGGCAGACATTTTTCATGTTGCTGCAGAATTCTCAGAGAGAGGATATTTGTTCATTAATCATTCATAGATTGTATAATAATTACTTAAATTGTAGTTGTAGATGCAATCATGTTTTCAGTAAACTGATTTGTTTGAAAATTCAGTTGCACAAAATTTCCCTTAATTCAATCAAGATACTGGAAATTACGACTCTTTGTGGTTCCAAGCTCCAGCATATAATCAGGAAGAGGGCTTTTATAAGAGAGATTTCAACTTGAATGAGTGATGAGATTTGTTTATTTTGTAAAAATTTTATTAAAAATATATATTTTATAATAAAATAATAAAAAATTATAAAATTAAAAGTAAGAGATTAAATTTATCTTTTTATATTTTTATCATATATGATTTGATTTTATTCTATCGAATCTATGTATCATCGAGACAACTTGTAGAATATATCTATCTGCTCTAGGTTGGCCGAGGAATATAATCTTATTCCCAATTCCTTATTCCAATTTCCGCCGTAAATAGTCTGAGATTGGGTGCATGATAACATGTTTTTTTTTCTTTGATAATTTTAAGTAGGATATAAATGGTAATGATTTATTTTTAAGAATTTTTTATTTTAAAATTTATGAATTAATGAGATAATATGTTATATTTTTACTTGACTAATTATAAGTTTTATATATTTATAATGTATTAAATATAAATTTTTAAAATTTTAATAAAAAATTTAATAAATTCGTGTAAAACACAAATTTAATACATAAATAGATAAGATAAAAACGTATATCAACTATTTATCTATCTTAACTATTATATAAAATATTAATATCTAATATATTATTAGTGAATTTTTTTAATTTTAAAAATAAAGTTAAAAATATTAAAAAATTAAAAAATATATATCATCATTTTAATTTCAATTATAAAATTAAAAAAATTCTATTAATAATATATAAAATAATTATTAAAAAAAATTTAACAATCAAGATCTAAAAGGTGACCAACTCATTTTAGAAAAATTAGATTTAAATCCGATTTAAAAATATGGTCTTGAAACGCACCGGTTGACTCACAAGCCAGCTCCAAAGTTCACCTTTTCGGAAACGTAAAAAATCTGCGTTTGGAAAACCAAAACACAGAAAGCGAAAAGAGTAGCGCCACTGCCACCGTTGTAAGCTATACAACCGACACCAAAGCAAAGTGAAAAGCCGAGAAGCAGCTCTCCTTTTTCCCCTTTATTTTTACATTTTAGTGAAGCCCTAAATCACGACACAACGTTTAGCTTACTGCACCGCCGTTTCTGTACTCTTAACCTTAATATGGCGTCCATGATATTCACCGATCCTTCCTCCTCTGTCACTGCCCGCCTCCTTCCCTTTACCCGTTTCACCAACGGCGTCGTTTCCCTTCGCCGATTTGCGTGTCCACTTCGTGTTGGCTCACTAACCCCTACGTTTTCTCGAACCCTCTCCCTCCACTCTCCTCCTTGCTCTTTCCGGTTCGTCACTGGTACGGAGATTTTCTATGAATGTTTTCAATTTCTTATATTTTAAATTTAAAAAGGGCGTTTTTTTCGTTTGTTCTTTCACGCCATTTTCTGTCACTGGTGCAGTTGGTCGAACAGTTGGAGTGCATTATGAGGGGATTTAATATTTTATGACATTAATTTCTTATATAATAAATGGATAATTAAGGAAACTTTTGATTTGTTCTTGTATAGCTGCAATGGCTACTGAGCCATCTGCCAAGGTGATTGATGGGAAATCAGTGGCAAAGCAAATAAGAGAAGAAATAAGTGCTGAAGTATCAAAAATGAAGGATGCAATTGGAGTTGTTCCTGGGTTAGCAGTTATTGTAGTTGGGGATAGGAAGGATTCTGCTACTTACGTGCGAAACAAGAAAAAAGCTTGTGAATCTGTAGGGATTAATTCTTTTGAAGTACATTTACCTGTTGATGCTTCTGAGGGAGAAGTTCTCAAGTTTATCTCCGACTTCAACGATGATCCTTCTGTTCATGGCATCCTTGTTCAATTGCCTCTACCTTCTGTATGATTCTAATCTAATCACAAGACACTTGCTTTTTTCTCCTCTATATATGGCTTCAATGGCTGGAACTTATGATGGTCTAGATAAATTAAGAAGCATTATTTCAACTGTATTATATCTCGCTTTCAAATAGCTGCTGCAATATTTTTGCTGATGTATGATGTTGCTTCGAATTTGAGTTTTTCGAAAATATTACTACATGGTTAAAACCCATAAAAAAAAATTTAATCTTTAGGGACTTCCAAATGAAGTAATGAACTGAAAGTGTAAAGCCAAATGCTGTATGTTGATAATAGAGGGGTTTGGGGTTGACTGAGAAGACTATGTAATGTATCTACCCTGCTCTTTACCACTCGTAAAATCTGCCTTATTTGTATCTAGCTCAATCTTTTCTCTACATTTATTAATCCTTGCAATAGAACCTCTGCCAGAATTTGGAGTTTCCATGTTTTGTTGTCCCTCTGGCTTTGTCTTGCATGTGATACATGACTGGCTCTTAATAGTGTTTCATTGGATTTCTACCAGCATATGAATGAGCAGAACATTTTAAATGCTGTTATGATTGAGAAAGATGTGGATGGCTTCCACCCATTGAACATTGGTCGTCTTGCCATGCGAGGTAGAGAACCTTTATTTGTTCCATGTACTCCTAAAGGATGCATAGAGCTATTGCATAGATACGGTGTTGATATTAAAGGAAAGAGGGCTGTTGTCATTGGCCGGAGCAATATCGTTGGAATGCCAGCTGCTCTGTTACTGCAAGTAATGGCTTTTCTCCTAATAAGTTGTATTACCTCTAGAAATATAATTTTATATTTCTTTTTCCCCTCTAATCATGTCTTGATGTTGGCAGAGGGAAGATGCTACTGTAACTATTGTCCATTCCAGAACCAAGAAACCTGAGGAAATCACAAGACAAGCAGATATCATAATATCTGCCGTCGGGCAACCAAATATGGTGAGAGGTAGCTGGATAAAGCCTGGTGCTGTTATTATTGATGTCGGAATAAATCCAGTTGAGGTAAGTGGAATTTTTCCTTTTCCTTTTTCTCTTGTAACTAGGTTAGTGACTATAGAGTTGGGGACTTTTTCTAAGTTCCCTTTTTCCCCTCAGTTAGCTGACAAGTTTTTTTTATTATTCATGTGAAAGGATGCAAGTAGCCCTCGAGGATACCGGTTAGTTGGAGATGTTTGTTATGAGGAGGCCTGCAAGATTGCTGCAGCTGTTACTCCGGTTCCAGGTGGAGTAGGTCCTATGACTATAGCAATGCTTCTCTCTAACACACTCAGTTCTGCAAAGAGGGCATACAACTTCAAGTGAGAATTTTAAAGATGTCCAAGGGTATTTTTCTTGTGAGAAGAACCCATTTTACTCAAGTTGCGCTTGTGGCAACTCACTCCTCTATGTTGCTGGTTAGAGCCTCCTTTTCGCTGCTCGCAATACATCCTCTGCTAATTCTTTACAACTAAGAAACTACAAACAAATTTTATTTTAGTGGCAGTTCTGTTTTGCCATAAGTTAGTACATTATTCAGTGTAGATTTGGAGTGTGGAGAATTAGGATCATTATGTTCATATGAAGCTGATTATCGAGTAGTAATGTTGAATAGATTCTATGCACAGGAAGCTTGCCTGTAAACATTTAGACTACCATTGCCTGTAAAAGCAAAACATATCCTGGAAAGACCACAATTTATGGCATCAGCTCCCATTTATAGGTTTCTTATTTCATGAAAAAAATTGGATTTTATTGGAAGAGGATACAACAGAGTCCCAAAGAAAAGCACATTGGAAAATTTTGATATGAGAAAATTCATTCTCAAAACAAAGTTCAGTCATGACAAATTTTCTGCAGAAAGATCAATTCGAGCTTCGAAATGATCAATTCCAGTTCTATTCTGCTGTTTGGTACTCCTAAGAATTGAAACCTGAAACAGAAAAAAAAAAAAAAAAATTAATGTGTGGAGATTAATATATCTTTGACTTCTTTCCTATGGTTCCCAAAGCATCGTCAGAAATAAATGGAGCTTTCATAACAAAGACATTGATAATGCAGTATCTTAATAGGCTCAGCTTATGATGTGCAATATAAACTCATCTTCATTGCATATTTCCAGTTCTTATGGTACAGTAAGCAATTTATTTGCTCCTTTGGCTTCAACGGACATATGTATACAGAAAGAAGAAATCCTGCAAGATTAACCTGAAAATTACCATACCTTGGGCCGTTCCATATCACTACCAAAATATCCTATACCGAAAGACAAGGAAGAATAAGCAGCAGCTATCTCTACAGCTTTCAGCGTAGGAGGATTTCCTGGAACCTAAACCAATAAATTGACAAATGAAAACAAAATATATAAATGTTATAACGAAAAGAACTATTGCAGTTTAATCAAGAGCTCACTCTGATAGGAGCATCAGCTTGCACAAGTAAAATCCCTGCACTTTTATCAGCATCATTTTGACTGCTGCCATGAACAACAGAGCGAAGAACTTTCATGCAAGCAGAGGCAGGACCGGCCTGTGAACTAAGCATGAACATGACCTTATTAGCATCAGAATATGGGAAATGGATGCACACAAAGCCTTGACAAAATAACAAAAGTGCTGCAATGAATCTACTGAATGTTTCGAATTTAGCAAGGGCCACCAAAGGTAAAGATAAGATAATAGTCTGGACTTAACGTAAACTAAGTTACAGAAAAGATGATGATCTTCATATTTAAGCTCAATAATTTAGATAGTAGAAATTCAACTTCTTCTACATGCTTCATCACTACCTGTTATCACCAAGTATAGACCTTCACCAATTCCAATGCCCAAATCCAGATCTGAGTTGATGACTAATATTTCAAAATTTTGTGATTCTACTATCTAATATTTCTAACTAATATGAGTTGATGACTAATAATGGAAAAGGGTACAAGGAGATACAATCTAACTAATATTTCTTAATGCAAAGCAAACAAATTTTTGAAACGATCTTACAGTGATGATGAGACACAGCACTCTCGGGCTGCAAATCCTTTAATTAGGTATTCTCCTGCACCAGTAACACAACTACCGACTATGAATGGAGCCCCGAAGGGTCCTTTTAAGGACGCCCAACAGCCTGAACCATACATTGCTGCTAATCCCACACGACCAGAGACCTGCCATAATTTCGGGAGGAAAATATCTCATAAATTATATAGCCACCAAGAAGAATGACTTTGGAAATAAAATTTCAACAAATAATTATCACCTTCAGTGCAATACCACCACTAGAGGCCCCAGATGCTATATGCCCTTCAGTGTCAACACAAATAACTCCAACGGTGTCCATGATACTGTCCTGTTCAGATGGGCTGAGCATACATGATGGACCAGTCCTATTCTCCACCGAAGTATCACAAGTTTGAGCTTGCGAGTCTGATATACAGATGCACCATCTCGGTTAAATCTTTTCCAAGCTTATTGACATGACATATATCCCCAATACTAAGTTGGGAAAAACTTAAATGATAAATAATCAAATAATCCATGCAGAAGAGGCTTAAAGAAATATCCAGCAATTAAATAAGCGATCAAATGTCAGTGAAATCAATACAACTCACACCACCCAATTATAGATATACAGAGTCCTCACTGCTGAGAGACAATCATGAATGCAACATGAAACAGATGACGGGACGATTCAGACACCAAGCTATAAAATAACTCATTCAATAAACAGTATTTCAAGATCTGTGAGTTGATTGAAATAAAATTGGGTGCAACAACAAGGACAAAGTTCATAATATTTCACGGAGAAAATGTGAGTTGGAATAAAGGTATTATTGGTTTTGAAATGGAAAAAAAAAATCATTTTTAATATCTGATAGTGATCAAATACCTTGTATTAATGCAGTCTGTTGTGCATTACAAGAGTCTCCATCAGAAGAAATATCAATCTCAGCTTTGGCACCAAGAAGCATTGCTTTGTAATGTTTCCATTGTGCTTTTGCCTTTGGTGTCATCAACCACTATTTTGAAATAGAAACAAGAAAATTTTACCAAAGGAAAGAATGATCTAATGGAAAATTTACATTGAATAAGAACTATTAATACTCTCCTTCTAAAAAGAAAAATAGACACAACATTGCAGGAAAACTAATACCTGATCAGCCTCTATCGTTGTTTCGGGCAAGGCAATGCCTTTAGACTTTGCCCATACGCGTGCACCTTCACCAACCAAGAACCTTGGAGAAACATATAAAATGCCAGAATCATACAATAGCAACAAAAACAAAAACGAAAATCTGACTCAAGAGAAAGTTACAATAATTCAATAGTCGCAAATACAAGCGAAGAAAAGCAGTTGTTATTACATGGGAGGTATTCGACCCAACAAAGAAGACCCTTTCATTTGCTCCTTCGCTAACAATGCAGCAATCTGAATGGCATTTGGAACACCTGGTCTAACACTAACAATATAGATACTCAGTAACTTCAAGAAAAGTATAGGATTTGCTCCAATGAATATAGAAATTTACCAGGCACAGCTCCAACAGCCCCAAAAGTTCCAGAGTGACCATCCATAAGACTTGCATCACATTCCACATTACCATCTTCGGTTAAATTGGAGCCTCTGCCAGCATTTGTGCTGGGATCATCCTTTTAACAAAAATAGTCATTTTCTTAAATTAAAATGGATTCTGCCCAACGGCAACATATCAGGAAAAAAAGAAATGGGTTTTACCTCGAGCACTTGAATAGCAGCTGCAACAGCATCTACACATCCACCGGGCCCTTTACGGAGGACGGAAGCAGCAGCCAAGCAAGCGCGTTTCATAGCCGACCGCAAAGCTTTTTCATTAGAAGGCGCGTGGTATCCAGCGCCAACGTGGACTGCCACAAAAAATCTGGGCTTTTGGGCTTCTGCCTCGCCACCCATTCCCGACTCCATTAACTTGAGAGAGAGAGAGAGAGAGAGTTGGTGTCAGTGTCAACCTCAGCTTACTGGGTAAACTGTAAGAAGCTTAATTTGGGAAACGATCAGAGCCCAAAGTCTTGTTAGTTGTTAAGGAGAGTTATCTTGCACTTCTAGTATGTATCTGTTTTTATAAAAGGGTTTATAAAAGGGTTTGGTCTTTTTTTTTTTTTTTCTTCCCTCTAATTTATTACTGAATTTATTACTGAATTATACCATTAATGGTTCTCCTTATTCCTTTATTTGTTGAGTGAAACCATTAAATTAAACTTCAATGGCTCTTACTGATAGAGGCCGCCAGCCTTGAACCCTTAAACCTCTGTTTTCTGTAATTGGTTTCTTCTTCTCTGTTGTGTGTGTGTGTTTTACATGATTTCTAAAAGCTATACATTGCTGCAACCTTAACATAGTGAAGGCCAAAAGTAATTTACTTCCCTCAGATTATAGTGAAAGAATCATGATACAATAATTCTCAATAGGTTCTCAATAGGCAAACTACACACTTGTCCCAGCATTGGCACTTATTCTCATAAACAAAGAGATACAAATGGTATAGCAAGAGGAAAACTTCTACTGTTCAAGGGTGGCTCAGGAACAGAGCTTTGCACTGCTCCACTGTATCTTCAGGACTTGTAACTGCAAGAAGAATGATAATTTTGTTGATAAGTCTGAAGCATTATCGGCTTAAATGTTCGGGAAAATTTTGCATTGTCAATGGAAATTAGATTATTGCATTCTGATTACAACTGAGCATCCTGTAAATAATTTGAATTTGAAATACGCAAATGACCTGTGTGTCCTACTGTCCTCTCTGATTCATAAATTTCATGATCGTTCCCTCCCTGATCATAAAACACAGGGAAGACCATTAGCCACATTAAAGTGTAGAAAAATTGGCGCACAAAAAGAGGGCATAGACTGAAAGAAAGCCAATGAGCAAGGGTTATCTATTCAGGGTGGAGAACCAACTTGAGTAAATTTGTCTATAGGATCAACTTGAGCAAACACGGGGAAAGACAAAGCAGCAGAATGGGCAAAAGAGAAGAATGAAATAAGAGCCAACCTTGTAAATTTTGTCACCAAAGAAATGAATTTCTTGAAATTCTTCAAGGTATCTCAAGCAGTATGTTTTGTCCCAACCCTGGGGGAAAACCTGTTTCAAGCAATCCGGAGTAATAATTAATTCAATGAATCTATCTGACTTTCCTTGTATTTGAACTGTTCAATCACAAACCATAGGCATTACTCACATCAAAGCTTATTTGTCCTCCAATTGAAAATGTTAAGTTAAGGTGAGCAAACTTTTCTTGAAGCACAGAAAGCATTTTTAGGCGTATATTGTGAACCTGAAACACA
The DNA here is from genome assembly GCA_033439115.1 of Firmiana major. Lineage (NCBI taxonomy): Eukaryota > Viridiplantae > Streptophyta > Magnoliopsida > Malvales > Malvaceae > Firmiana > Firmiana major. The sequence continues at coordinate 2,127,720 of CM065908.1, read as the reverse complement.
AGTGTTTAAATTTATGTAAGCATACACCTATAAAATCTACACCATAAAAGTACAAATTCCATATCTGTGGGATAGCAGAAACCAATGGTTTTTTACCTTGTCATACTTTACAAATTCATCCCTTTCTTCTTGGCTGCAGTTTTGCCCGATTGGAGATACGTTGAGCATCCCACTTCGGAAATCTATGAAAGTTCCCCTAAATAAATAAAAAAATGATAAAGAGCTGGTATTATTCAGCTTGATTGATAGCAGAATAAACATAGTTGAACTTAAAAATGAACTCTATTCTTCCCATGTTCTCACCTTTTTATTGGGATATCCAAGTCAGCAATATAATGCAGGGTGAAGTTTATAAATTCCTGCACAACCATTTGCAATCAATGAACCAAGACTTGATAGCATACAACAATAAGTTCTCTGCACATGCAGTATTTCTGCCTATCATTCAACCACCACTCAAAATATGTGCAAGTTAGATACTTGAGCCATCCTACTTTTAATTTTGATTTAGAAGAGTATAAAGATCAAAGAGATTCTCAAGATAATCGTTAAGCAGACATCACAAACACTAAAAATGTAAACTGCTAATGTATGTCAATGAAGTCCTAACAGCAGTACATATCAAGCTTTTTCGTTATGTAATCTCTTTTAAATATGCTATAGAAAATTCATCACATCTAAGAGGTAAAAATCTAACCTTCAGCTTTTCTTCTCCAATAAATGATTTCAAGCTCTGGAAAAGGGAGAAGACTCAGTTAAAGAAATGCAGATCAACTTAAAGGAACCAAGAAAAAAAAAAACGAAAAGAAACTTATTTTTAGTTCTTAAATTTACAAGATAGGGCAAGCAAAATGTTATTCCCTGAAAATGTGGTGTTGGGAAAAGTTGCCTCACATATGTTATCTAAAAGTTAAAACCAGTTTGGACACATAGAAAATAGTCAATACATGCTATGAGTAATACCTGGGTGCCAATGAGTTTTCCATTTTTATGAGCAACAAGCCCATTTTCAGTAAACACATAATCATAGTCATTAATAACTGCATTGAAAATGTAAACTATGGTCAATAGTCATAGCCATGAATATTTCATAGATATTGAACTAGAAAGAGACATACTTTGCCACAAATTCTTCTATAATAGTTGTAAAGAAACAATGAAAAGAACAAGATTTCTTTTTTACAAGTATAATGTCAACAGCTAGTTGAAGCAAACCTGATTTCCCAAGTTGCTCAGATATCTTACTAAGGTCAGATCCACCCACTAATCCAATAGTAACAACCTACAAATGAAAGAAAGAAAAAGTTCACTAAAAAAAAAAGTTTTGACAAATTTTTTTGACAGAGTTAATCCAAATCAAGTCATATACCTTCCTCAGTTCCATCATGAACTCCAACATTTTGGGAGTAGCACCCTATACCATTTAAAAGAATGATACATTCAAGAACAAAGAAAGCAAACTAAATGTTAATTCGATTTGAATTCAACAACCCTAAATTCATATCACTAAATTTTAGAGGATTATATGAAAATACCTTTCTTGGAGCTGTAAGAGTGCCATCAACATCGAAAAGAGCAATTAAACCAGATTTCCTTACAGCCATTGAAGTTTATTTAATTGGCTTCTGCCATCAAATTTGGAATCCTTTCAGTAAAAGTGGAAACTAAAATTAAAAGGTGACGTTAACTGAAAATTTCCTACCTTTGAATGTTGGTGGAATTCGGAAGAATGACTTGAGAGAAATCGAGATCGTCCACCTGTAAGTTTCATCCTATCGATGGTTAATGTACATTAACGCCGCCTTTTTTGAACAGCCATTGGTAAAGTAGGATGAAGATTTAGTATAGAGTTGGATTTTTCTCGGTGGTCCATAATTTGATCCCTAAGCCCATAAAAAAGGTTGAATCATACATCATAATTGAGTTGGATTTTTCTTGTTTCTTTATTAAAAGCCCCCTTTGAATCTCTTTCAGCAACTTTCAGTACATACTCAGTCAATGAGGCCATTTTTATGGCGCATGAACTTTCCAAAAGCTGTCCAATTCAGTCACAAAGCCAAATCCTCCATTAATTTTTGCATTACAAACTCTAATAATAATATGATACATGTACTATCAAATAGTGCGACAATGAGCCTCCCTTTCTAAACCAAGAGTAACATTTGAAAAGCAAGGCACAATATTAGAGCCTAATTACAATAACGTGGAGCAGAGAAATTTTGTACTAGCAGACTGCAAGAACACCCGCCATTGTTTTCCCTAAAAGCTTTTACAAGATTCAGACTCTAAAACCTATTCATAATCCACAGCAGACCGTAAAACATAAATATTCACAAGCTAAACTTGTTTAAAACGAAGCAGCTTCGATCAAAAATCTGACTCTTCCATCCGAGAAAAGAAGAGACCAGAAGGACCATCATTAGGCAACAAGGCTAATCTCACAGCACTCTCCGCACCTTCTTCAACAGTTAAGATCCCAATATTGTAGTTTATGTCTGTTTTGACAAAGCCGGGGCAGACACAGTTGATGCGGCAACTGGGATACTTCTTAGCCAGGATTCTTGTGTAGGCATTCATGGCTGCTTTAGAGAGTATATAGGCTGATATAGAAGCAGGCCAGCCCTTAGCTTCCGATGAACCCTCCTTAAAATCTTTCATATACTCGGTCAATACCTCATCAACTTTCTCTTCTGTGAGGTTTTCAGCATCACTAAAGACTGCTTTAGCCCATTCATTTGTTACATTCTGAACCAGGATAAAAATAAGTAAATTAAAATTGGTCATTATATATGTACCAGCACAGCAAAGAATTCTGCAACATAATCTTACCTTTAACTGCCCAGCGGAGGAGGAAACATTTACGATTCTCGGTGATTCAGATAGCTGGAGAAAGGGAATAAGCGATTCAGATAATCTCTTGGCACCATAGTAGTTTGTTTGAAGGCATTCTTCAGATAACGCGGGTGTTTCAGTCATTAGCTTAATCCAGTTCGTTTCTGCACCAGGCTGCATCAATAAGCTAAACTTAGATATTACACAGACATAGGTTTCAAACTCGATCAGCTTCATGCTACAATAAGATGGTAGTGATTAGGGAAGTTTATGGAGAAGAATGGATTGTCTTAGATATAAGAGATTACCTTACTAAAATCTAAAGCTTTAAAGGAATCAACATCGGTTTCGGTTCCAAAAATTCCTGCATTATTCACCTGCACAAGACTCGAGCATCTCTCATCATTCAATCAAATTGTGGACAGGGAAATGAACTACTAAAATAGAAATAAAAAAATGGGGAACTGGAGTAAAACTAAAAGCGATTCTAATTTTCCAGTAACTGGAACTGAAACAATACCAAGATATCAAGCTTCCCGAATTGTGTTTTGATGAATTCTACCAAAGAAGCAATACTGGCAGGGTCTACAACATCAAGTTTATGAAAAACTACATTATCAGATAGTCCATGTTCCTTCAACTTTTCAACAGCTTCAAGACCCCTCTTCTCATTTCTAGCAGTTAACACCACCATGATTCCTTTTGAAGCCAGCTGTTTACATATTTCCAATCCAATTCCCTTATTTGCACCAGTAACCACTGCATATCTGAGAAGCCAAACGAAGAAAGTGGTTCAGAAAAACAGAACAGATGTAAATGGAGTGCGAAGAAAAGAGAGTAGTACCTTTTCGTTGCTTCCGCCATTGTCGTAGGAGAACCTAAAAAGTACCCTGACTTATCTTGAGTGTGGAAGAGAGAAAAGTGAAGTACCAAAGTGTTGGCAGCTTCATTTAATGTGCTTTACCTACGTACCTTTCTTTTTCCTGTTCCGTTTTCTGTGGTGCAAAATAATCCAAATTCACAAAAAAAAATCCCACCGAGTTTATAGGAGTCCGAAAACCTCACTTAACCAGTTTGTGCGGTCAGTAGCCAATAGAAGGTAAGTATCAATCAGACACCCGATTGAAAATTACTTAGAGAATGTATTATTGGAAAATGTTTACATTTTCTTAAAAAAAAAAAATTAAAGATTTTCGGTTGTTTACGTTAATAAAAATATTTTTTTTTTGTTGTTTAGTTATATTTTGAAATATATTTTTTTTATATGTTGTTAACAAACTAAAAAAATATTAAATTTTTTTTATTATTTATTAATTAATTTATTATTATTAAAAATAATTATTTTTTGAAAATAATATCTAATACTAAAATATTATATTATTAAACATTTAAAAGAAAATTAATTTTTATTATATTAATATTTTGAAAATTTGAAGTAATATTATTATTTTAATACATATAAAATATTAATAAATATATTAATATTTTTTATTTTTTTATTAAAATATAAAATACTATATAAATCTCAATAAATTATTAAAATAATAAATATATTTCACTTATTTATTGTATTTTTTTTTACAAAGGTCATTATCATCATTATTATCATCAAAATCTTTATCCTAATATTGAGATAGGCTATATGAACATACAAATTCACATTAAGTCATCAGTATGAATTCTCATAATAATCTATTCATTCTTATCTAATGTAATGTATTCTTCTAACTTACGTTTTGTCATATCTTTTCGAATTACTCCATTCAAAGTCTTTTTCGATCTTTCTCTATCTTTGACCATTTTTACATCATTCATAGTCTTCATTTTTCTAATTGGATTGTTCACAAGTCTACATCGTATATGTCTAAACCAACGTAAACGATTTTTATTCATCTTGTCTTCAATAGATGTCACTTCACCCTTTTTACGAATGTCCTCATTTCTCATTTTATCTTTTCTCGTATATCCACACATCAATCGCAACATTTGCATTTCCACTACACTTATTTTCTATGTATACACTTCTTTAGTTACCAAACATTTATTGTCATAGAGTAATGTAGGTTTAACAACCATACTGTAAAACTTGCTTTTTAACCCTATAGAAATTCATTTGTCACACAACAATCTTATAGTGCTTCTCCACTTGAACAATTTTATAGTGTATTCTATTAGTCACATCACTATCAATCTTTCCATCCATTTGAATAATCGAACCCAAATATCTAAAATGATATCGTTTAAGGATCGCTACCCTATCTAACATCATTATGTTTCTATCTTTCTCTTTATTTGGACTGAACTTACACTTTATATATTCAATAGATGTTTTGCTTAATCTAAATCTTGTTGGCTCTAACATTTATTTCCACAGTTCTAACTTAGTATTAACTTCCACTCTAGTCTCAGTACAAGACAATATCATTTGTAAATATCATACACCAAGGTACAGTATCTTGAATGGATTTTATTAGCTCGTCCATTACTATAGCGCATAAAAATGAACTTAACGCCGACCCTGGATGTAGCTCTACTGTGATAGAAAATGCACTTGTTTGCCCTCGACACGTCCTAACATGTATTCTTTCATCTCCATACATGTTCTTAATTATTTCAGCATATTTCATGAGGACTCTTTTCTTCATTAAAGACCATCATACAACCTCCATCGATATTTTATCATATGTTTTTTTCAAGTCTATAAAGACCATATGGATATCTTTTCCTTATACTCAAGAAAACTCCACAAGTTGTTTAAACAAGTATATTGCTTCCATAGTTGACTGGTCAGGTATAAAACTGAATTGGTTCTCCGATATCTCTACAGTATTCCTTAATCTTCGTTCTATTACTCTTTCTCATAATTTCATAATGTGACTCATTAGTTTTATACCTCGATAATTAGAACAACTTTGAATATCTTTCTTATTTTTATAGAGAGGTACCAACGCACTCTTTCTCCATTTCTCAAGTATCTTGTTAGTGTGCAAAATCTTATTAAAAAAATTTGTCAACTACCTAACTTTGACATTTCCAAGACATTTTCAAACTTTAATAGGAATGTCATCAGACCCAATAGCATTCTCTCTCTTTATCCTCTTCAGTGCCTCCCTTACCTTTATCTCTTTGATTATGTGCATAAAGTATCAGTTCAAATCATCGACAGACATTGAGATATTGTCTACAATTTGATTTTGTCCGTCGTTGAATAACTTGTTAAAATAATCACGCCACCTTTCTTTAATATCATTGTCCTTAACTAGAGTTTTTTGGTGCTCATCCGTTATACATTTCACCACTCCTAAGTTTCAACTTTCTCCTCTCTCTTGCTCGTGTCAATCTATATCTCTTTCTCTCTCTCTTTTATGTTCAACTTGTTATAAATCTCTTTCACAACTTTCCTCTTAACTTCTGCCACCGCTCTCTTTACCTTCTTCATAACTAACTTGTATTTTGTAAAACTATTTTTGGTGTTGTTTGTCTTCAAAGACTTGTAACAATCTTTCTTAGTCTTTATAACTTTCTTAACTGATTCAGTCTACCATATTGCATCCTTTTTAGTCGGTGTTTTTTCATTTGATACTTATAATATCTCCTTACCCACATTTCGAATATATTTTACTATCTTGTTTCACATTGTATTCAAATTCTCTTTTGTTATAGAGTTTCTTTTTGTCCAATTATTTTTACATTCTTCTTGACAATTTTTTTTTTAACTTTCACCATTGACTTCTTTGTAATTTTTTATTATTGATTTTTATAATATTATTTATAAATTTTTAAGTCTATTATTAATAATCTATATTGCGCGTTAATGCTCCAACTTAAGATAACTAATATAATATAAATAATTACATCTATTTTTCTTTCTAATCAAAAAAAATTATTTAATTTATATTTGGTTCACCTTTCAAAAAAATATAAAGTGAGATTTTACCTTTGTTGGAGGAGAAGCGAGATAGAACCCTGTCTTGTCGTGAGTGTGGAAGTGAGAAACGTGAAGTACCCAAGTGTCGGCTACTTTCTTTAGTTAGGTACGTTTCCTTTTCTTGTTCTGTTTTTTTGTGGTGCACAAGAATCCCAATTCACTAAAAAAAAAACAAAGTTTATGGGAGTCCAAAAACCTCACGTAACCAGTTAGTGCGACCAGTAGCCAATAGAAGGTCAGCTTCAAGCAGACATCGGATTGAAAATAGCTATTATATTTATTATTAAAATATTTAAATAAAAATTTAGTGAATAAAATATAAAATATTATATTTTAAATTAAAATATTAAGAAATGATTAAAATATTAAATATATTATTTTATATTAATATTTATTATTTATTATTAAATTAATAATATAATATAATATAATAATATAATACTGTTTATTATTAAAATATTAAAATTATTTAAGATTGTAGTATACAAAATAAAATTTTTAAATTTAAAATTTTGATAAATTTTTAATGTTAATATTTTAAAATTTTAAATTTAATTAAATAAAAAATATTTTATTAATATAATAATATTTTATATAAAATAAAATAAATTTAAATTTAAAAAATCATATTCAACATTGAATTTGAATAAAGTTATACTAAAAAATTTTACTTTTATACAGTTATTTTCTGAAATATAATTTTTACTTTTCAAAAATTAAGAGAATTTCTTAAAAAATGACTTAATTTTCTGTTAATTAATTAATTTTTTTGTCAATAAATATCAGAAAATGTAAAAATCATTTTTCGAAATTAGTTTTCTATAAACAACCAGAATTTAAGTTTAATATTTATGTGAATGATGTAGCAGATTATTTTAAAAGTTAGTTTGAATTATAAGATTGATTTTAGTAAAATTAAAAATAAAAAAAATCATTAAATATATATATTTTTAATAAAATAATTAAAAAATTTAAAACAAAAGGTAGAATTATAATTTTACTCATATATTTTTTAAATTTTTGTCTTCTTGCGTTAAAAATGCATTGCATTGTAGCTCACCTGCGGACACTGATGAGTCAAACGGGCAGTGAGTCAACAATTCCTACAATTGAATATGTTAAAGAATTTATTATATATATTTTTCACCCACCGAAAGTAATTTATTATTCATCTAAATTATTCCTAAAATCCATAAAAATAGAAATAAATTACAATTCTATTAAAGATAAATGAAATACGACAAAACTACAAAGTATGCTTATTCATAGGAAGCAAGGTAAAAAAAATTAGCAAGAAAAAAGTATGGAAGGAGTAATAAAAGCTCGCTAAAAGATAAATGTCGCTTTTGCAGAAAGCTTGAAGCCTTGAAGAATATGAGTAAGATTGCCTAGCTTGGTTGGAGAAGAAAGGTAAGCATAGTAGACAATAAAACATATATCTTCAAAAGCTGAACTTTAAAATGAGGCAGCTTCGATCAAAAATCTGACTCTTCTGTACGAACGAAGAAGAGACCAGAAGGACCATCATTAGGCAATAACGCTAATCTCACAGGACTCTCGGCACCTTCTTCAACGGTTAAGATCCCAGTATGGTAGTTTACGTCTGTTTTGACAAAGCCGGGGCAGACACAGTTGATACGGAAAGTGGGATACTTCTTAGCTAGGATCCTTGTGTAGGCATTCATTGCTGCTTTAGAGAGTGTATAGGCTGACATAAAAGCAGGCCAGCCCTTAGCTTCCGATGATCCCTCCTTAAAATCTTTCAAATACTCGCTCAATACCTCTTCAACTTTCATTTCTGTGAGGTTTTCAGCATCACTAAGGACAGCTTTAGCCCATTCATTTGTTACATTCTGAACCAGGATAGAAATTATTAAATTGAATTTGATCATTATATATGTACCAGCAAAGAATTCTGCATCTTATTCTTACATTGAGCTTCGCCATGGAGGAGGAAACATTTACGATTCTCGGTGAATCTGATAGATGGAGAAAGGGAACAAGCGATTCAGACAATCTTTTGGCTCCATAGTAGTTTGTTTGAAGGCATGCTTCACATAACACAGGTGTTTGAATCATTAGCCTAGTCCAGTTCATTTCTGTGCCAGGCTGCATCAATAAGCTAAACTTAGATCTTATGCAGACATTGGTTTCAAACTCCTAATAAATTTATGATATATATGGCAAAGATTCAGCTGTATTTGTTGAGCTATTAACAAATAGTATCAACTGAGCGGCTTCATATTACAATGAGATATTAGTGAACAGAGAAGAATGGATTGTGTTAGATATAGGAGACTACCTTACCCAAAACCTGCAGCTTTAAGGGCATCAACATCGGCTTCGATTCCACTAATTCCTGCATTATTCACCTGCACAAGACTCGAGCATCTCTCATCATTCAATCAAATTGTGGACAGGGAAATGAACTATTATAGAAATAAAAATGGGGAACTGGAGTCAAACTAAAAGAGATTCTAATTTTCCAGTAACTGGCCAGATTCTACAATACCAAGATATCAAGCTTCCCAAATTGTGTTTTGATGAATTCTACCAAAGAAGCAATACTAGCAGGGTCTACAACATCAAGTTGATGAAAAACTACATAATCAGATAGGCCATGCTCTTTCAGCTTTTCAACAGCTTCAAGACCCCTCTTCTCATTTCTAGCAGTTAACACCACCATGATTCCTTTTGAAGCCAGCTGTTTACATATTTCCAATCCAATTCCCTTATTTGCACCAGTAACCACTGCATATCTGAGAAGCCAAATGAAGAAAGTGGTTCAGAGAAACAGAACAGAGGTAAATGGAGTGTGAAGAAAAGAGTAGTACCTTTTCTCTACTCCTGCCATTGATGCGGAGAAACTAGAAAGAACCTTGTTTTGTCCTGATTCTGAAAGGGAGAAACGAGAAGTACCCCAATGTCGGCTGCCTTTCTTCAAGTGTTTTACTTCATACCTTGGCTTTAATTAATGTGCTTAATTTACCTCATATTTCTTTTTCTTTGCCGCTTTTTGTGATAGATAAGAATCCAAATGTACTAAAAAAATTCCACAAAATTTCTGTGGAGTCGAATAACCTTACATAAAGAACATAACCAGGTTGTGGACTCACAGCCAAATAGAAGGTAAGCTTCAAACTCAAGCAGCTCACAGAAAAGGACCCACAGGGTTACACCATATATCTTCTTTCATGTCGGAAATTTGATCAAAAAGTGGAATTTACATCTGTCTTTGGGGTACTTCTTACCCAGAATCCTTGTGTAGTCATCCATGGCTAGTTTCGAGACTCTGTGGGCAATGTCACAGTCTATTGCAGACGTTATCCATCATTTTAATTTATGTGTGCATTTATTCAAAGTAAGGGCAATTAGTGGTTACGTGTCAAAATCAAAATTTTAATGTTTAGGGTATGCATGAGGAAGGTATTATTTCCTTCATAATGTCAATCATAAATTAATACTTAATTAATCTGATTAAATAATTTATTTTCAATTTTGTTTTCTTTTTTTTTAATTTTTCTTGTTTTTAATTTTATTACATAAATATTGAAAACTTTTTCAAATCTTTTCTACACTTTACTTAATTAAAAAAATTCACCTCAATAATATTAGAAAAATATTAATTTCCTATTTAAATAAAAATTTGTTTTATTGAAATATTCCCAAAAACTTTTTTACACACTTGATAAGTTTTTGAAAAATTTATCAATTATAAATCTTAAGAAAATCACCAATCGTAATTTTATCGATGAAATTGATCGGCTTTTAGTTTTAAAATTATCAATCAAATTAATCTATTTTTAAAATATATTTTTAAATATATATAATTAAATCAGAAGAAATCCACTTATATTAATGTAAAATTTATTTAATTTTAATTAAATATACCTAAAAATTGTTGGATATTGTTACATTTGAACCAAAGGAGAATTGAAATTCAAGAATAAAAAAGATATTTATAAATAATAAAAATATAAAAATATAAAAGTAAAGAAACAAAATAAGAATAGAAAATTTGATTTATAAGTAAACCCATCGAATCGAATTGATTTATTTCGGTTTATTTTTTACTATTGGTTGATTAGATGCCAATAATTTTTTGATCAAATAATTAAAAAATAGTTATATGTTTTAAAGTTGTGAAGTTTGAGTATAAACCCAAAAGTTTCATTTCTTACCCTCAATTATTAAAAATAAGAAAAAAAAAATTATCCATTCGGTTATCTTCTTAAAAGCAAGTTAATTCAGCTTTTTGATTTTTTCACATTAAATCAAACGAATGTTATATGTATATTGTTTATATATATATATATATATATATATATATATATATATATATTTCAATCTGCTGCATTTTATAAAAATGTCTAATATGATACGTGTGCCATCAAATAGTATGACAATGAGATAAATGGCATGTTAACGCTGCCTCCCCTTTTACTAAGAGTAGCAAGGCAGAGCATTAGAGCCGAATTACACCTACGTGGAGCAGAGAAGTTTCTACTAGCAGACTGCAAGAACACACGGCCATTGTCTCCCTAAATGCATTTACTAGATTCAGACTCTGAAACCTTTTCATAAACCACACCAGACAATACAACATAAATCTTCACCTGCTAAACTTGTTTAAGATTAAGCTGCTTCGATCAAAAATCTGACTCTTCCATCCGAGTAAAGAAGAGACCAGAAGGACCATCATTAGGCAACAATGCTAATCTCACAGCACTCTCCGCACCTTCTTCAACAGTTAAGATCCCACTATTGTAGTTTATGTCTGTTTTGACAAAGCCGGGGCAGACACAGTTGATACGGAAAGTGGGATACTTCTTAGCCAGGATTCTTGTGTAGGCATTCATGGCTGCTTTAGAGAGTATATAGGCTGACACAAAAGCAGGCCAGCCCCTAGCTTCCGATGAACCCTCCTTAAAATCTTTCATATACTCTCTCAATACCTCATCAACTTTCTCTTCTGTGAGGTTTTCAGCATCACTAAGGACTGCTTTAGCCCATTCATTTGTTACATTCTGAACCAAGATAGAAAAATAAAAAAATTAAATTTGATAATTATATATGTACCAGCAAAAATTCTGCATCTTATTCTTACCTTGAGCTTCCCCATGGAGGAGGAAACATTTATGATTCTCGGAGAATCGGATAGTTGGAGAAAGGGAGTAAGCGATTCAGACAATCTTTTGGCACCATAGTAGTTTGTTTGAAGGCATTCTTCAGATAACACAGGTGTTTGAGTCAGTAGCCTACTCCAGTTTATTTGTGCACCAGGCTGCATCAATAAGTTAACCTTGGATATTTTATGCAGACATTGGTTTCCAGCTTCTAATAAATTTATGATATATATCTAAAAGATTCAGTTACTCCTAAAGGCTAACCAGCTGTATTTGTTGAGCTATTAACGTATAGTTTCAATTGGCTAGCTTTCATGCTACAACAAGATATAGTAATGAAGTTTATGGAGAAGAATGGATCGTCTTAGATATAAGAGACTACGCACCTTACCAAAACCTGCAGCTTTAAGGGCATCAACATCGGCTTCGGCTCCACCAATTCCTGCATTATTTACCTGCACAGGACTCGAGCATCTCTCATCATTCAATCAAATTGTGGAACGGGAACTGAACTAAAATAGAGCTAAAAATGGGGACCTGGAGTCAAACTAAAGGAGATTCTAATTTTCTAGGAACTGGAACTGAAGCAATACCAAGATATCAAGCTTCCCGAATTGTGTTTTGATGAATTCTACCAAAGAAGCAATACTAGCAGGGTCTACAACATCAACTTTATGAAAAACTACATTATCAGATAGTCCATGTTCTTTCAACTTTTCAACAGCTTCAAGACCCCGCTTCTCATTTCTAGCAGTCAACACCACCATGATTCCCTTTGAAGCCAGTTGTCTACATATTTCCAATCCAATTCCCTTATTTGCACCAGTAACCACTGCATATCTGAGAACTCAAATGAACAAAAAGGTTCAGAGAAGTGAAAACACGACTGATGTTATTGGAGTGTGAAGAAAAGAGTAGTACCTCTTCGTTGCTTCTGCCATTGACGTGGAGAAACGAAAAAGAACCTGATCTTGACTGTGGAAGGGAGAAATGTAGGGTACCCAGGTTGGCTGCTTTATTTCATGTGTTCTACTTCAGACATTTCTTTTTCTTGTGGTGGACAAGAATCCAAATTCACTAAAGAAAATCCACAAAGTTCATTGGAGTCCAAAACCCCCACGTAACCAGTTAGTGTGGCCAATAGCCAACAGCCAATAGAAAGTATGTTTGAAGAAGCTCACAGGAAGGACCCATGCAAAGTTTTCTTCAGTTCATTCATGCTGTTAGACAAACACATTTGATGTACCTCTTAGCTAGATCATGAGCGGCTAGTTTTGACTGTAAAGGCAATTTCATAATGTATAGCTAGACACGAATTCAAAAAAGTCCTGCCAATCATTCTAATTTAGATATGCATCTATTCAAATCAAGAATAGTAATTGGCCTACGCTTCAATGTTTAAGGTTCGGGATACAATTAAATATTTTTTATTAAATAGTCTATTCTTAATTTTGTTTTTTATTTTTAATTTTTTATCTAAATATTGAAAATATTTCAAATTTTTCAACACTTTTAATATGATTTAAGCAATTTTTTCTTTTTAAAATTATTTAAAAATTCATTTTCTTGAAAAAAACATATGTCGTCGTATTAATTATAATACCTTAAAAAGAATTCATTTTATTTTTAACTTCATGATTTTATTTTACCTAAATTTAAATATTAATTTTTTTAAGATATGCTTTTAAAATCTTTCCAACATTTTCGGTAAATTTCGCAAAAGAATTCCTCAATTAAGAACTCTTGGAAACCATCACTTTAATCATTACAAAAAGTTATTATTTAATAGTAAATTTTAATTATTTATTACAAATTTTACTTTATTTTTACCTTATTATGAATCTTATTAAAAATTTCTCAACACTTTTGGTAAATTTTTAATAGAAGTTTTTCACTTACAAACTTTTAAAAATCAATATTTTAGTTTCATTTTAGAAATTTTTTATCATTAACAAATTTATTTTTTTGGGTTACAACAAATTTATTGTTTCAATCTTCATATAATTTTTATTTAAATAAAAAATTTCTTTTATTGAAATATTCTCAAAGTCCTTTATTGAATATTTCCTCACTTAAAAATTTTTAAAAAAATAATCACTCGTAATTTTCTTTTAATTTTATTATTAAAGAAATTTTTAACTTACATTTAAACTTTATAATTGTTATTTAATTCATAAAATGGTTTTTAATTTAAAAATTTATTTTAATCATATTTGTTTGTTCTTACTTTTCAAACACACAACAAATTGTCAAAAGACATGCCTAAGCTTTTAGACTTAGTGAGCCTCTAACCACACCACAACTATTACTCTTTACACTTCAACAAATGTGAGGGAAAAAAAATTTCCTTATACAAAATTACAATTTTATCCTAATAAAGTTTCTACGTGATCTTCCTCTCATACTTTACAATGAGAATTTGCCTTTCGCATTGTGAAAGCTGAATCATTAAAGTCATTAACTTAGTCGCAAATCTCAACATAAAGGAGCTAATAAAGAGAAAACCACTCTCCTTTTTATGGGGTCTCAAACTTTGAAACTTGGGACTTTGGAAAGCGAATAGTTCAAGGAAACGATACTAATTATGGATGAGAGTGGAAGAATTTCAAAGAAAACAAGTGTCTCGCTCAGGGTTGCGTCTCGCGGAGGCAGCCCTATGTGAGATGAATATCGCCTCTGTTTGGTACGATCCTCGCGTAAGACCGGCACTCTTCGCGACGAAGAAAAAGACACAATGCTTGAGACTGATGATTGATTTAGAAAGTTTTTGTGATTTAGATTTAGGGTTAGAAAATTAGTTGAGGATTCAGAGATGAAGATGACGAAGAGACTGATGAAAAAGGAGAGCATAAGATGAGTTTATAAGTTGAAAAATTTTATTAAAGTAAAATTAGAAATTTTTTTAATGAATATTGAAATATGAGAGAAATAATTAAAATGCAAATAGAAGTTCTCAAAAACTTACTGTCAGTCTTATAGGATAAAATTATTTTTTTGTAAATTTATTTTTATTAATTTATTAAATAAAATATATTTTAAATAATTTTTTTATGATTTTAAATTTAACTAGAACCAAGAACCACTTTCATCTAAATTAATCTTTAGGTTTTGTTACAGTTATGATTATATAAAACCCGTAAAGCAGTAAAAAATACTTAATTTGTGATTAACTATTAATTAAAAGTGAAATTAATCCCTATAAATAGAGGTCAAATATGATTTATGAGAATAGGTCTCTATTTGCTTTACTAAAATTCTGTCAAATTCTCTTCTGACTTAAGCATCAGAGTACTTACGCAAAGAACAACCCCTGCGTCCCTCTGATAATTTTTTTTCTTGCAGAACTTTCGGTAGCACATGATAAGAAGATCAAAGCGATGACGTCAACAATATATCATTATTATGTTTGACAACAACAATAAGTAAAGATGCTTAGTATGTGCCTGTGTTTGAATATTATCAATGTCATGTCTTGATAGTACAATAACAAACAACAATTTAGGGAACATAGTTTTGATACATAAAGATCTCGTAATTGTAATCATTTACAATTCCCTTGAAAAGCTAATTTGTTCTATAAACTTCACCCATTTAGTGATAAGAAATTCATTATTGTCAACAATAAATAGTAAAGTGAAACTTTTATGTCACTTATCATAAGTTGACATATTGTCATGCTATTGTGCCTAATGCCTAGTGAGTTAGTTATAGGACATACACTAACAAATAACCTTGTTGCTAAGACTAGAGGTGTCAAAGGGGCCGAGTTGGCCCCGAATTGGCTCAGGACATGGTCAGAACCGGTCCGACCCATTAATCTGTTGAACCCAAATGGGGAAGGCGCACCTTCCTCCTTTTTTTTAAATTTCAAATTTTTTTGAAATTTTTATTTTTATTTTTTAAACTTTTTTTCATATAAATGCCTAACTATATTTCATTTTTTTCCTTTACATTTTCTCTTAATTCTCTCTAACACCAATTCTCTTCAACTTTAATTCTCTCATTTTACTAAATTCTTATTATTATTCTAATTATTCCACTCAAAATCAAATTTTCTCTTCTCTAAATTGAAAATTCATTTACATTATTATTTTTTATTTCTTAAACATAAATCTAATTTAATTTTCTCAAATTCCTTTTTTTTTTACAATTTTACGAAATTTAGTCCCTCAAACTTTCAATATATTTCTCCAATTATTTTTTTCAAATTTTCAACTATATTTATTTTAAAAAATACAAAATATCAAATCTTTATTGTCGTCTTTCATGCTCCGTTTCTCGCATTTTTTATTCTACTAAAATCTTTAATTTTGAACGAAAAATCTTTTAATGAATTTGAACTATATATTCATTTAAAAGAGGAGTTTCCTAGTGTGCAATTTGAACCATATGAATTTCAGTATGAAGTTAGGAACAAATTCTTTTACATACAACTTCTTCTCAAGTTGTTGTTCTTACCGATGTTGAACGATTTAACAATTTACAAGAACAACAAATGAATAACAAAACACTTCATACTGAAATTGCTATCAATGAACCTGTAATGGATGAACCACATTAAATTGCATTAAAAAGGTCTCAAAGAAAAAGAAGATACGGTATTTTTCATGATTATATGGTTTATCTACAAGAGTCAGAATTTGACTTAGAAATTAATGAAGATCCAATTTCACTTTCACAAACCATAGAAAGTGCTAATTCTACTATATGGTTAGATGTTGAGAAAGAAGAATTGAAATCCATGAATCTAAATGAAATATGAGATCTTGTTGAATTTCTTGAAGGTTGTAAAAGAGTAAGGCATAATTTAGACTTGATAATCTTAGATATGACATTATAACACAACACAAATAAAAGATATAAAGATAATATAAGCTAAAATTATGTAAAAATTGTATATGAATATGATAAAAATTAAAAATAATTTTTTTGTATTTTTTGTGTCGACATAAATTTTGACAAGAAATTTTCGTATTTTACAAGACACGAATACAATTTTACATGTTACAAACATAAATTATAAATACAAATTATCAAATCTAATGTATATAGATCTTTAAGACTAAGCGCGACTTCGATGGAAATATCAAATGCTACAAGGCTAAACTTGTTGTCAAAAGTTTCACTATGAAAGACGAGATTAACTAAAAAGAGTCCATTTACGAATAACAATGAATGAAATATTAATGCATCCTATTTCATTAATATACATGAATAAATTATGTGAATATATATTAACATGATTTGTTTTTGACAAAGATATTATTGTTGGTTCACTATGATATCGTTGCGAATAATGATTAGTAAAGAACTAATATTGTGGTACATAATATGAATTATTCCAAATTAATGGTATACAACCGCTATGAACCTTTTAAAGAAATGATTTAACCAATTAAAGAAATGATTTAATTTTACATTTTGTGCTTTATGTTATATTATTAAATTATAAAGTTAAATAATATTACATGAGTCAAGTAGGAGAAAGATATTTTAATGATTTATTTAACTCTTTAATTGTGAAAATTATTTTATTTTAAGATTTGATTATAAAAAAGGTTTATTTGCATAATAAAAATTATTAATTCTTGGCCTTAATCCTTTGAATGAGCAATGATTTCGAGACATAATTGTTTTGTGCAATGGGTTTTTTTTTTTTTTTTTCCTTCTGCTGTGACACCCAAATATTTGAACAGATTTTTCTTTCTGCGCATTGTGTCCACTATTTCTTTATTACAGTCTACATAATTCAGAACCATATTGCAGTTGGAAATAGACAAGAGTCGTGTTAAGCCAATATTCCAGGTTTTCAAAGAAAACAATAATTAGAAGTATCAATTGTCAAAGGCGACGAGCACATGTAAGGAATTCATCTGAGTAACACCAAAAAATTGTATAATCAGTTGCCATCCGCCATTAAATAATGTACGTAGCCTTGACAAAAAGCAATATTGCTATAGATTAGCCCTTGCATTTTCTTCATTAGGCTTGAAAACCTTGTTTTTGACGAAGAAACATTATTAGAGGCCGTTGGGCTTACCAGTCAAACTAATGGGTGGGGTAACATGACCTTCCAAACCCTGGTTTAATTTTTTTTAATAATTTTATTAAAAAATACATCTTTAATAATTATTTTTTAAAAAAAAATATTTCACCGAACCCAATCGCCTATTTAAATTAGTCCTTATACCCTGTTTGGTTTCTCCCGCATCGGAATTGCGATGATATGCGGTGGAATCTTTTTGTAAAAGACAAAAAAATTTGAGTAAAATTACAAAATTATTTTTATCTTTAATAATTTGTTATTATTTTATTAAAATTTTAATTCAATCATTATTTTATCTTTTTCAATCTCATGAATTAATTTTACCGTTCATTTAAATTAATATTTAGAATTTATTGAAAACTTACCACCGTCCGATTTTTTATCACGTAGGACAAATTAGTAAGAGAGTAAAATTACACTTTTAATCATACTTTTAATTTTATTTATTATTTTATTAAAATATACATTTTTAATAATTTTTTTCAATTTTACATAAATCAATTCTACTGTTCGGTTCATCCAAACAAGCACGTAGTCCATAAGCAGGAGCAGGAGTGCAGGCCATAGCAATTACAGCTGGTATCTTAACAAGCACTAAAGTTGCTAAGGACGAAAGCACTAAAGTTGCACTACACCAATAACATAGAAAACTGTAGATTTTCAACATCAAGTACAAGAGTATAAGTAATCATATTCATCAAAAACATGAGACTTCCTTCCTAAGGAAAAAAAGACCCGAAGGTCCATCATTTGGCAGCAGTGCCAGCCTCGCAACATTTTCAGCTCCTTCAGCAGCAGTTAGGACCCCAATATTACAAGTTATATCAGTTTTCACAAAGCCTGGGCCAATGGAATTAACAAGGAAACTTGGGTACCTTTTAGCCACAATCCTTGTGTAGGCATTCATTGATGCTTTAGACAGTGTATAGGCAGAGAAATAAGTAGGCCAGCCTTCGGCTTTTAGCAATCCCTCTTTAAAATCTTCAAGAAACTGTTTCAGAACTTCATCCACTCGGTCCTCTGTAAGACTTTCAATATCGCTTAACACTTCCTTGGCCCATTGGCTGGGTATGTTCTGAACAAACATGAGAGATGAGAGATAAAACTTTTCTCAAACCTACTAGAATTATTCCGTTTGATGCTTATGCTAATGCTATGCTAATTTTAGATTTATTGATCAGGATTCTGTACCTTCAATAACCCCATAATGGAGGAAACATTGACAATCCTGGGTGAGTCAGATAACTGGAGAAGGGGAACAAATGCTTCAACCATTCTTTTGGCACCATAGTAGTTGGTTTTCAGGCATTCGTCTGCCAACTCAAAAGTTTGAGTTGCAATCTCATACTGACTGGCTTGCTCTTCAGTTGGCTGCAATGCATGGTAAAGCAAATTTAAATCGCCATTTGATCAGTAGTTATTCAAAATCATATATAACAAATGATGTCTACAATTCTATACTAGTTAATTACTAGTATGAACAGAATAATTTATGAGTAACAATCAATTAATTAGTAGTAATAGAAATGCTGAATACATACAAAGTAACCAGCAAGTTCAGTAGCTTTGGCAAAAGCCTGAGGATCTAGAATAGCTCCAAAAATCCCAGCATTGTTAATCTGCACATGATTCCAGATAAAAGAGACAAGACAATTTCAAGGTTTTTTCTTTCTTCTTTAGGTCATCTTCCATCTTTCAAATGTAAAGCTGAGATTATGAAGAAATGGGTCATCCATAGCTTACCAAGATATCCAGTTTCCCGAATTTAGATTTAACAAAATCTGCAAGGGAAGCAATACTAGAAGGATCTGTCACATCAAGTTGATGAAAAACTACATGATCAGAAAGACCATAATCTTTCAGTTTTGCAACAGCTTCAAGTCCTCTATTCTCATCTCTAGATGTCAAAACTACCATGATTCCTTTCGAGGCCAGGTTCCTGCATAGCTCAAAACCTATTCCCTTGTTTGCTCCTGTTACAACTGCATACCTAAGAGACCAAAAAAAAATGGAGGTTAAGAAATAAGTCTGAGAATATTAGAAACCATGAACGCACAAGGTACCTTTTTGTTGCAAGAAAGGTTAACCCTTCTGCCATTGCTGTCTATCAAAACAAGCAGCTCCCTAAAATGGGAACTGCAATATATCCAACGGAGAAAGGGCCGGTTGACTGTTGACTGGTAGATACCAAAAACCTCAACTAACACTTTGTAGCTTATTATTTATTTTTTTAATCTTAGGATAATAACTAACTGAAACTTCAATTGTTGACCAACGGATATATAATTTCGTTAGTATAAAATAAATTATTTTATATTAATTTTAATTTATTATAAAGTTAATATTTTTTACAAAATCAAAGTGTCAAAAATTGTTTTACAGGATTTGAAGATGAAAGATTTTTTTTTCATTCTTAATCGAAGTTTATTGGAACATACTCAAAATCATCTCGAAAGAAATGGAAAGAAAGTTGATTGAAAAGGGCATTAGCAACAAAAATCATTAGAAACGAGATTTTTTGATTTGGAGGGAGCCTTATTTTTATAACTTTTTTATATTTTAAGTAATTACAAAATTTAAGAATAATTATTCTATTTATCGTCAATAAAATTTTTTAACTCCACAAATGAGTTTACAATAATGAAACATGTCCTTTAAATATATTAATAAAATAAAAATAAATAAAATAAAATATGTGTTGTATCTTAATCCGCTTGTAAAATCAAAAAACTCTATTAACTGTGGATAGGATAATTATTCCAAAATTTAAGCCCAAAAATCACAATTCTAAAATTCTTCAATATTACAAGCGGGGTTAAAATGATGATACATGTACTTTAAATATAGTAAAAAATAAAAAATAAATAAAATAAAATCTGTATTATAATTTTAATCTCATTTTCAGAGTTAAAAAACTCACATTCGGTAAATAAGATAATTATTCCAAAATTTAAACCCTAAACTCACAATTCTAAAATGCTTCAATGTTATTGAATTAACAAGTCACAACTCATTAGTAACTAAACTTGACAATTTATATATTTATATGGTATCTATTTTGTATCAAACATATTTAAAATATAAAAATTATCGTGCCATAAATTATGTTGATATGTCAAATATGATTTTTTTTTTAATTTTTATCAAATTTATATATAATTTTTTTACAAAACTTTAATTTATATTTATGTTATTTTCATGTCATATTATAGTAATATGGTTAAATTTATTAAATCAATTGAAAATCCATACGTTTATTATACCATATTAGTTTTCTTGATTTGGGGGAAAATTTTTTACAGATAATAATTAGCTGAAAATGAAGGTTTGAATGGTTTTGAATTATTGATAAATAATTATTTTCAAAATAAAAACAAAAGCTTCTAACTCTAAAGTAAATTAATACAATAAAAATGATAAATTTCTTTGCCGTTTCATATTATTCATGTAAAACATGATACTTTGGCTTCCTTTAACAGAAAGAGAGGGCATTTTTTTTTTTAATGGACATTTGTAAGGCATGCATTCAAGCTTTGAAAAACGAGAATGGACAAAAATAATAGGAAATTTTAATTATTCAAAAACAAAAATTATTGATACTATCGGTATTGTAATCACTGGAAAGGAAAGAAAAGTGCCTTCACTTGTTAGAAAGAAGTAAGGGACAACGACCACACTTTGAGCTGCTCACAACAAGTCCTCCATTGAAGAAAGACATAAAGACATGATGAGCTAATCAGTTTCAAGCTTCAAAACTGGCATAAGCAGATTCATGGCTGCCACGTAATTGGAAAAGTTAAAGAAAATAACAGAACAGATACACAATTTTTCGTACGCTTATTTGAGAAAATAATGGTTTTATATTTTTGAATTTAACGGTGTCATGATTCGAAAATTACTCGAATTCAAATAATTATTGAGAATTTCATAATTTAAATCCTCTGCACTTCTCCACTTTTTTTATCATTTCAATTCTTTTTTGTTCTTGTTTTTATGGTTATTTTTGTTTTAAAATTATATTTCTTTAGTTATTTTGATATTGTTAATAATTAAAATATAACTATAGATAAATTATGAATTATTATTTAATACATTATTAATGTAGTTTTTTAACTCCACAAGCGAATCTAAATAATTTAATATAATTATTAATAGAGTTTTTTTTTTCAAAGTGTTGTTTGTATATTAAATTAAATTATAAGTTCTTAAAGTGAAACAAATAAATAAAAAATATTTTTTTAATAAAAATAAAAAATTAAATAAATATAAAAATTAGACAAAATAAATAAATTAATGTAGAATAATATAATCTTTTCTGTAATGTTGTGACTTAATAAAGATTAAAATGAAAATATAAAAAATTTTACTAAATGCATGTTATTAAAGTTAGTACTTCTTGAAAAAAAACTTTAATTTATAATTTCATCAAAAAGTTAAAATTTGTTTTCCGAATAAATTAAAAATTTTAAAACTTTGAATACCAATAGTTTAGTTTTTACTTTTGCAGCAGATAAATTCTTTCATAAATTAGATCAAATATTCTGTCGAGACGAATTCAAATTTCAAAAATTAAATTCAATCGAACTTAAGTCAAACTCAAATTTAATAATAAATTGTCTCAACTTGATTCGATTTCACTCGTAATCTTCAAGGATGCAAAATAAGAGCTCAGTAATGATGGATTGCAAGTTGTAACCAGTTTGCATACGATAAAATGTTAAAATCTTATATTTATTTTGTACAAAAATTTTAATATATTTGACCAATAAGCTTTCAAAAATTATCTTATCACAATTTTTTTTTTTAATTTTTACAATAAAGGCATCTTCGAGTCTGCTTGTGCATACCTCGAGACTAATTTCTTTTCAATAGATCTTAAGGGCGCATCATTCCACGTCGACCTGATGCATTCAAAAAAATTAATTTCCTTAGATGCTAATTTCAAGACTTCAATTCCAAACCCACCGTACAAAATGATACTTACTTACCAACGAATTAAATCCTTAAAGTTGATCACAATTCATTTTGACATTTCAAAATTGAAACAAATTTTTTAATTTTTATTTCCACATCTAATTTTTAATAAAACTTTAATCCATATTTTTTTATATTTTTTTGTTATTTTTATATCACATAATAATATTTGTTTAAATTTATCAAATCCATTAAACATCCTGTTTATTATAGTCCCGTTTAAATTAGGGATTCTAGTGCACCGAAGGTACGGTAATGTGCGGTAGAATCTTTTAATAAAAGACAAAAAAAATAAAAAGTAAAATTATAAAACTATCTTTTTTATTTTTTATTATATTATTATTATTATTATTTTTGGGGAAACAGCTACCAGCTCCCATGACGTCAAATTGCAGAGGAGCTCCAAGCCAGCAGGAGGAACGTCCATGGACGTTAGCTCAAAGGTACTGTCATAGGCTTTCTTAGGCAAAAAATAAAAAATGGAGATCCAGAACAAAATGCAACCGAAAAAGTTTTAAAATTATCGATATTCATTTTTTTAATCTCAATAAAAGATCAATTTTATAATCCATTTAAATTAATCCTATAACAATAATTTTCTCGTTAAAATAATTAAAAAAAATTACATATAACAATTAGCTGAAAATAAAGATTTGAATGGTTTTGAACCATTGATAAATAATTATTTATTAAAAAAAATAATAAGTAAATTTAATACTAAAAGAACGCAGAGAACAGGATGCAAAACTTGGGAAGCTGCTTCCAGTTCCAAACAGTGAAAGAATAAATGTGGGAGGCTACTTCTCATGAACAAGTGGGCTATAAACTGGGTACCACATTTTCCTACGTACGTATTCCACCGTCTCCTCCTGCACCCATTGACATAAGATTTGAGTGAAATGAAGCATAATAAAAATAAAATGTAACGCCAAGAAAACCCTATTTCTAAGGGAGATGGATACTCAGCCGAAGGCTTAATCAGTGTGCAAGTCCAGTAAATTTTCTATTTTACCATAAAAAACTAGTTTAACTTTAGCAACGGAAAGAAGCATAATCCAATTAATACTATTCACTATTAAATTCGAGTTTAATTCAATTTTGAATTTAATAAAATATAAATTTTAAAATTTAAATTTAATTTATAAAATATTTAAATTGCAATTTGTTATTTTTTATAATTACAAATGTAGAATAGTAAATTAATAATTAAATATAAAATATATATAAAAAATATTTAATTAAATTTATGAATCATGTTATTCAAATTTAATTCGATTTATTATTTAAATAATTTAAATATAAATTAAAAATATAATAATTAAATTCAAATAATTTATAATTAATTTGGATTAGATGCATAAAAGAAGTAAGATGAAAGAAGTTTTGTACTTTTGACATGTGCGCCAATTGTCTGGGACCCACGTCTCCATGGCCTTCTGCCAATTCCTCTGCAGCAGCAGCTCGCAAGACAGATGCTCCAACCTCTGCTGTGATATGTCGAATACTGCATGGTGCACAAGCAGAAAGCAATAGAAAGAAGGATTAATGGAATACTCTTAATGCATTCTCCCAAAGATCTCCAATGGTCACGAGTGTTTCTTACAAGCAATATAATCGGATCATTGTGATAGGCAAATGATGTATTAATAGCAATTTGAAAACTGGGTTTCCATTAAAATCTAGAGAATATGAGAATAGAACAGAACAAATAGTGTCCATTTTTCACCATGAAAGCAGAGAATATTACCTCTTGATAGACGGATACAAGATTCCCTTCTGGATTTCTTCTTCCCTCATATAAGATGTAAGGCTGCAAGATAGCATTACATTCACAACTACCGGAGTTCAAGCATTATCAGAGGAGAGAAATAGAGAACATATAATTTTAATCATATTCATACCATTCAGCAGCAGCTTGAAACATTCCATCAGATATAAAACGAGCACCTGAGAGCAAAGCTCCCAAACCAATCCTGGATTAAAAGCAACAGTGTTTTAGATCGAAGTTAAGACTTAAGTATGTTTAAGAAAACAACAATGAAGCAGACACCTACCCTGGGAAAAGGTACATGTTGTTGGCTTGATTTACATATCCTACTTTTCCATTACCTGTCAGCGAGCATATGTTTATTTAAGATGTAATAAAATGCAAAAACCAGAATCATGTGCCATAACACAGCCATAACACAGCCAGCAACAGCTCCGATATTTAGAGTTTTGAACAACTAACAATGAAAAACTCATTCAATTTTTATAAGATGAACCATTATATGAATTTTATTGAGGTATCATCTTCATGCTGACGATTTAGCGTGATTTCATATATTGATTCATATAACCTAACCCAATATTAGGATAAAGGCTCATATGATGAAGAAGAAATGTGTGATACAGAATCTGTCAAACAATATGAACTTGAATTAGTATGGAAAATACCGAGATGGACGTTTTCAAAAGGGCTTCCACTGGCAAAGATTATGTCTTCTCCAGCATGCTTAAACGCATCAGCAGCAGTGCATTCAGCTGTCCAATGGGAATGCAAACAGAATGTCAAGACAGAATATCTAGTTTGACAAAGGAAATTCCGAAAGCATGACAGAGTAGAAGAAACAAACCATTCATGGTGGGATTTGACATAGCAAAAATAGCAGGTTTGCTTGAATCAGATTCACTCAAGGTTTTGAGCACCTGTTTTTGTGCCAACACAGTAGTGAGGAACTCAACACAACGCTGAATGCAAGCAGTGATAAGAATTAGAGGCATATAGGAAAGTAGGAATTTCAACCTCTTCATTGAACAGACCACCAACTCCAGACAAACCAAGAAGCACATCAGGTTTGACCCTTTTAACCTGAATAAAATTTGGTTAGGTTCTTATAAATGTAAAGAGCATCTTTAACTTGTAGAAGAGTATACTTATAAAAGTGTAGCAAAATATCAACATTTTTGTCACAATACACTCAAATTCTGCAGTGACTGCTGTTCTTCTTCTCAGACAATCTCATATAAAACCATCCTGGAACTTATGCATGCTGCCTTCAAGCACTGATATTGAACTTACCACTTCAAGTAGAGAAGCCCCCTCTCTGAGTCCCACTATCTGTCCTGGATCTTTAGCAAACGGAGCTGCTGCAGGATCAAGATTCTTCCTCTCTTTAGTGATCAGACCCTTAACCAACAACAAACAATAGAAAAGTAAGTACTTACCCACCATATGGAGGATGAAAATTACCATATGGTCAATTGCCATATGGTAAAATCATAGAATCTATATTCCCAGATTCAAATCAGAAACATTTTCTAATAAGTTCTGTTCATGTAAGCCTCATCTTTATTACACAAGAGAAAGGACATAATATAAACCCGTACATCTTTATCAAGTAGGAAAAAGTTTCGTGCAGCAGTTTCGCCTTTTCCTGTCATTCTCGCTACAGCTTGCACAGCCATGCTAAGAACACCAAGCCCTGCACTGGAAGACAGACAGAAAGGCGGATATGAGAAATAAAGCCATGAGAGAATGAGCAAAAACATTATTGTGAAAGGCTGAAATTCAAACCCTTGTCTATAAGTTAAGTCATGTACCTCCCAGCTCCGACCACAACTGTCTTCTGGTTTGGAAAGTCGGTCAATGATCGACCTTGTGCCCTTACAGTTCCTAACAATCCAGCAAGTGCAACTCCAGCCGTTCCCTAAGAATCATTAAGTAAGCATAAAACAATGGTGGCGTTCAAAGTGATTCCATGGCAGTCCGCATTACACTAAACACTAGTGCTCACCTGTATGTCATCATTAAACATGCAAAACCGTTTCCGATAGCGTTTCAGAGTTTCAAAGGCCCACTTCATTTGAAAATCCTCAAACTGAATTGTATAACCATCAAATAAACAGCATGATATAAACCAAGCATGATACAAAAGTTTCACTTCTGAAAGAAATAAACCTGTATAATAGCCTTAGGCCAACGTGCAAAAACTGCTTCGATGAACTCATCAACAATTGATAGATATTCTTCCCCTTCTAACCTATGTTGTCTTAGTCCTAAATCTGTCAAGCCAAAAGAATTCATGTCAAAAGAAATCCTCACAACCTGTCGAAAAACAAAATCACAAGTGAGCATATCATTGGACCACTCTGCGAAGGTAACAACTTCTTAAGAACAAAGTAGTTAAGTACACATTTTACTCACAAAGCTGGTCTTCAAGTAGCTTTTCATTGTTAGTACCAACATCTAGCATAACTGGAAGTATCTGTCAGAGACAGATATTGATTGAATAAT
This sequence comes from Firmiana major, assembly GCA_033439115.1. Lineage (NCBI taxonomy): Eukaryota > Viridiplantae > Streptophyta > Magnoliopsida > Malvales > Malvaceae > Firmiana > Firmiana major. The sequence goes on along the minus strand of CM065908.1, from coordinate 2,100,538 downwards.
TAAAGTTATAACACAAGACCAGAGTCACCATGGCAAGAAAAAACTGGGAATGTACAATAAAAGATAGGAACAAACTTTAAAACCAAGACATAAACCAATTAGCTGCAAGTTCATAAGTGGCGTCTGCTTAGCCACAAATATTAGTGTGCATGAATATAAGAGAGAAATATGACTGATCGCCAGCTGAGTCAAATACAGCAAAAAAACGAAACAAGGTTATGAAAATGGTCGTCAAATGGTTGATATACACAAATGATCCGCCTCAACAGCACTAAAAAAAGATAACTCAATGCATAAGATTCACATATTATGAAATTTGAAAATGATCATATATATATATATATATATATATATGTTTGTAATTACAAAAAAACTTCAAACGTGTTAAGTACAAATAAGAAGGTAAGAGCTAATTTCTAAACAGAAGACATGCACATGCATGAAAATAAACACGGAAGAAAGAGAAGAAGATGAAGAAGTAGTAGTTCATACCCTTTGTGGGTTGAGACCAGCAGCAGCAACATACATATCAAGTTTTCCAATTGGTATTCCAATACCCTGAACTCCAAGGTCGCCAAGGCCAAGAATACGACTGCCATCAGTCAAGACTATCATATCAACCTGTGAGACAAAAAGGAAATGAACATAACATTATAACCGCAGAAAGCCACAATTCGTAACCCGCTTTCCTGGAGGAATTGAACAAAAGGCATATGACACACAATCTCCAACACTCTTAAAGATCCACAAACTTACCTGTTTAGCGGGCCAATTATATATCATAGACATCATCTCTCCTTTATCCTTCGCACTAAAATACATACCACGTGGGCGTCTAAACAGACCCGAGAAGTTTTCACATACTAGTCCCACAGTCGGGGTGTAAATTATTGGAGCAAAATCTATGATGTTGTCAATAAGAACCTGGTGCAAAACCCGAAGCAGAAAAAACGTTAAATGCTATAAGAACTTAAAAATTTGTACAAGTACTGCAAATTGAAGCAAGCTACCAACTTACTCTGTAGTATAGTATTTCATTCCTGTCATGCAATCTATTTAAGATCCTCCATTTTGCTAATGCAACAACACCATCTGGTTGGGACTTAGTATTTTTCTCCAATGAGCGATATGATTCCACTACCAATATGAAAATGAGAACAAGATCAACAAGGCGGATATTATCTATGTACGTTCTGCAAATATTAAACATGTAGAAGGGTAGGTATAAAACTTACTGAAACGAGCATATTGGTGCTCAAATGATACCACACGAGGCGGAAGGAGACCACGGAGCCCGAGTCGATTTCTTTCTGTCAAAGGAAAGCCAGTTTCCTGCACTTAAAGAAAAAAAAAAAAAAAGCGGCAAAGATTGCATAAGCAGCCAATGTCATAAAAAAGAAAAAAAAAATTCAATCTCATGTTGTTGAACAATATTTCAATACCACAATCTCAAAAAGAACTAACCAACGTTTTAAATTCTCCGTAAAGTACTTCTGGTTTAACGAGAAAATCAATTTTCGGGAAAAAAAGAAAAAGAAAAAAGATTGCTTCAAAGTGCAAATATAATAACCAGCTTTCAGAAGTTATATCATCAAATTACTAAACTAACCTTATTGAACCAAGGATCATGAAGAATATCAGCACCACGCTTGCGAATAATACAAGGATCACGAATCGCCGACGAGAACAACCGCCTCGATCGGCTCATTCTCGACGCTGCAAATCGTGCCAGATTCCACATTTCGTGCCCAAGATTTCAAGATCCGTAGCCAGCAGTAAAAAAATCGAAGATAATGAAAAATCTCCCTTGCTCTTAGTGATTGTCCACTCTAAACATGTCGTCGCAAAATATTAGATAAAAAAGAGAAAGAAAAAGAAACGAAGCATCGTGGTTTTGCTTAAGATATGACTGTTGTTTATTGTCTTTGTTCTTTAGTGACGATTTTCTTTGGCCTACGGTCTTGTGAGTTGAATGGCTCTGCATCTGGAAGTGGCAAAGATTTGAAGTTGTTGGTAAAGAGAGAGAGATAGAGAGAGTGTGTGTTTGCAGCTGCCCGGGAAATGTGGGCAGGGAGAAAATGTGCTTAGGATTTTACTTTGCAGTATATGAATATACAACATAAAAATAATTTAAATAAAAAATATAAAAATAATAGAATTAAAATTAAATAAAAAATTATATATAAATATAATAAAAATTATAAAAAAATTATATTTTTATATTATAATAAATTTTAATTTAAAATTTTTATATTTTACGTCAAAAAAATTTATATTTAAATTATAAACACCAAATTTCATATCTACTCGGAACTTAACTTAGGTAGTTAGGTACGATATTAAGAGCAGTTAGGTGATGGCGATTGAAGAGAAGATGTCGTGCCCGGGGAAGATACGGGCAGCGAGGGCAATTTGGGAAGATAGTGTTCGGGTTAAACATGAGATTTGTGGGGCAATATTTGGACAATTCTAAGTAAGGGGTTGACAAATTCAACCGTGTTCCTGACTTCTTGCAACTGGAAGCGATGAAGTTGGGAAGTTTCTCCTTTCGATATTTGCCACGTGGAAATCAGTTTGGGCGCACACCGTTTGGATTTACTGCACACACAAAACAACTATATATGTCTTTGATGATAGTAATTTGTCACGTGTCTTTTTTTTTTTTTTTTTTTTGTAAATTCGGTCTGCTGGAGTTGGCAGAGAGTACTCATATTTGCATGATTACCCATTTTTTTATTGGACGTGGAATTTGATATTGAGACACGATATTGAGACAGATAAAAGTTTGCTTGCCACATTAATTATTATGTTCTTTTTGTAAAAATTAATTTATGATAATTATATTGATACTTATATTTTCAAAAATGTTAAATAAATAAAATTAATATTTATATTATTATTTTAACTTTGTTTATTAACATATTATTAAATAATTATTCATTAAGTTATTAAGACATGCAAATTGATTTTTTTTATCTAATGTACGACTTAATGCAGTCTACTTGCATCTGCCGTCTCATGACACTATTTTTTCTAAACACTAAAAATATTTGTGAACGAAGATTCTTGTGGTAAAAATAATAAAGTATCCATGAACAAAAGTAATTGGTTCATTTTTTTAAACCATAAAATGCCCCCCTATCATATTAGTATTTCGTGTCGAACACGAAACATTTTGTTATAAATTATTTTTATTTAAAAATTTAATAAAACATTACATTATTAAACAAACCCTTTTTAAATCTTATTTACAAAGTTAAATTTCCAAATTCTCTAATTTTCATGTATAATTATAATATGTTGTATATTCAAATTGGTCTTTTTAGTTTCGTTATCTTGGATTGAGTTTTCCCTGACCCTTTTCATGTTAGAGTGTTCTTGACCTATAGGACATGGTGCAAATGCAATCCTTGAAGAAAATGTCCCATCTTTTTCCTTTTTTTCTTGAACTAGCTGATATCATCGGACAGTTCACAAAAATGAAGATCAATCATCCTTTGAGAAGCTTCTGTTTTGAGACAACAACAAAGAACAAACATAGTATTTGTCAAACTGAAACTCACTTGGCCAGAAACTTTGAACCCCCCTTCATTTCTGCATTCTTGGTTCTTATTCCCTCCTTCAGATGAAATAAGAAAAATCCTTATGCAGTTTTGCAGGCAATAAGATTGGATTCACACAGGGTCTAATGATTCAGTATTGAGTATATATTTCATTTATGCCCCATGTCTCCTTCAAATCGTTCTGCTTAATCAAATGGAATTGACTCGTTCGGTGTGAATGTGATCCAAGGAAGCTATCCCACCCTATCCTGCTCTCTAGAATACTTTTAATCTCAAGCTAAGGCAAAGGGAAAACGAATTCACTTTTCATTTGCTATTGGCTAATATGCCAACCAGACAGAATTTAAGCGTGCCATCAGCAGCACTTGGGTGCGAAACTTTAGCCCACCTCCCACCCTTTTATGCCATCTTATCTTTTGGATGTCCCATTCATCATAGTTGATCTAAGACTTCAGCTTTAGAATAAGCTAGTTCCTTGTATTAGTATAATAGTATTGTCAGTTCAATCTATACTCCTCCTTAGGGAACAATGGAGACATAAAAGTAGCACCCAGTTTATCACTCCAATAACAAAAATATAGAACTTAAAATGCCAGTGTTAATATTTTCAAGATGACAGTGAAAGCAACACTCACAACTTATTGATCATATGGGAAGCTAAACTGGTCACAGAGTCTCAAATACAGATCATGGAAAATCTTACCGACTCCAATGCAATAAACAATTATATGCTTGCTAAAACGCCACCTGCAGGCTGGTTTGAACCACCATCAGTACTTCATCAACAGCCATGGACAGACTTAATAATCTTTGTTTCCAAAGTTTTTACACCAGAGCTGTGAAGGAATCGGACGAACAGGATTATGAGGCCGTTGCTGCAAGAAAATAATCTTTTAGCTAAAAATATCATATAAGCTAGCTGTTAAAAGCAGATGTACATTAACAGATGTACAGGTTTAGAAGAAATCATCAAAGGTTAATAGGCTAAATCACAAAGTTTTGGAACAGCTCATGGCTATTATATGTATATATATATATATGATGAAGTGACAATGTAATATATCGTGAATGACAAATTGACAATCTTGCCAAGCATATAGATAGTTCACCTTCTAGCATTGGTGTATAGGAGTACAAGATTAGAGAGTAAATGCCATGGAAGAAGTTGACTTCTAGTTTACCAGACGAGAAGAAAGTAAGAAGCTGCAATCTTAATTATTATGTAAACTGGGAAACATTAGGCCTATTGTATTCAATCAGGAATAGGGTTCGAATCATTTAGATTTTGAGAAGGGCTAAAGCTAGCTAGACTCAAAAACTCATATAATTAGACTAATAGGGTTTCTAAATTGCAATTAAGAACAGTAATAAAATGAGAAAAGATGGGGTTTAGGAACCTCGAGCTCGGCGGATTTCATGGCGATGGGGATGCAGATGAGGAAAACGCCGAACATGGCGATGGCAGTGTTGCGACGCCAGTGCTTAGGCCGGCAGTATGGGCCTCCCGACATGCTCCATACCTTCGTCCTGAAATCCTCTGCTCCATGCCCATGCTCTCCTCCTCCCATCTTTTCTTTAATTTACTCCACTAGTCGATTGAATCTCCTACAGTCTGACCTCCAAAGTAATTAGACCATAAGAGAACTGAATATGTATCTGAGAGAAATGGTTTACCTGAGAGAAATGGCAGATCAGGAAGAAACGACGATCAGCTGAGGCTCCTTGTGTTCACAAACAGAGAGCGACTGAAGAAAGGGCTTCGGCATTTCTTGGTAGTTAATCTGGTTTACGTTTGTGGATACCTTTTGTTTTCTTACTACCTCGTACGAGCCCATGGCCATGGCAGATATCTTAAAGGGCCTGATTTTCTTTGGGCTTTTCATCAACAGGCAAAGATTTCGTTCTTGTCTGCATTTGTATATTTATATTTCGTGTTTATATTATATAAAATAATATTTTTTCTCATATAAAATTAAAAAATTTTGAATCAAAAATCAGATTAACAAGTTAAATACAATTTTTTTTTTTTACTTTTATCCAATTCACATATAATTCTTATTAAATTTTAATTCATTAATGCACTTTTATTTTTTTATCATTATTATCATGTTATGTTATCGTGTTATCTAAGATTATCAAATCTAATTTAATGTAGACTCTTTATATATTAAAAAAAAGCATTATTATCAAAGAATTTGAGGATTGAGACTGTACTATTGCAGTCGAGAACAGAAGGTAACATATAGTAAACATTCTCAATTTTTATTACAGCTTTGAAGGTATCGGAACAAATGAAGATCTCTTTGGCCTTAGAACAGAGTGAAAGTGAGAGGATGACTGAGGTGCACTAGCCACCTTCTTTGACCGATAATGAAATTCTGTATACAAGTTTATTGGTGTTCTTCAATAACAAATACCAGCATAAACACAAACTTAAGTTTCTATTAGTCTGCCCAAGTGGCTTCAAACAAACACGGACAGCAATCGATCTTTTCCAACGTCACGAACTTGCTTCAGCTTCGAGTGTCAATTTAACGCCATCTTTAAATGGAGTAGGAGAAATATTTAGTGCCTGAACCAGCTTGGTTATATCCATAGATATATCAGCAGGGGACACGACACCACGGTCAACCTGAAAAACCAGCGTTTCAGTTACAGCAACCAGGCACAGAAAAATAATAATCCATATTAAAATGGAATAAACCGAGAGAAAATAAATGAGTGCAGGGCTGGGAGAACTGGAAAGGGTTTCTCTATTACGAAAGGCATAGTTTTGATCAATTAACATTCCAAAGGAAAATAAAGAGCATGGTGAGAATTTCGGAACCATGATGGTGCATGCTATTGAGTATTGATGATTGGAAAACCTCTCAGAATCGAATAACCTTGAAGGAAGGATGAATCTGGGCATGAATTAGGGATTAAGCTATAGCATGCTACCAAGCTCAGAGCACAAGAACAAGAATTTTTTCCACAGCTTTTAAAAGATGTACTTACAGATGATGCGGATACTGGTTTAATTAAGGAGGAATCATGTCCACTAAATTGTGCCACAGCCTCAGCCATTTGAACACGGGAGACCCTGTCTGGTCCACCAACATTTAGTAGCAACTGCATTCTCTTACCCTCTTGGATAAGCAACATAAGATTAAGTCATTAAGTCAGTTAGGATATACATAAGACAAAAGAAATCCAGATGAAATTTCTTTGGAGAAGTAAGAACACCATGAGGACTCAAGAGGGACCACCGTCCATCGCTGTGAAAATGAGAAAATACACAAGAGACATACAAAAAGAAAACAAAGCAACAGTAAAGAAGAAAGTTGAGAGAATGAAGATGTATGATTGCTGATTGGGCCACTTTTTCATTCTTTGCCAAGTGAACTATCTGCCTTGTGCTATAATGTTTAAAAGGAGGTCAATCCACTATCATACTAAAATCTTTCATCGAAACTAAAACTTTAAAACAGGAGCAACAGAAGCACTGAAGGAGCTTTTCGCAAGCTATTATTAATATTATCGACAGAAGCGCAACTAATAGCTTCATACCTGATAACCATTTGTCGATCAAAGTCAGGATGACAACAACAACATCCTTCACATATACTGGGCAGCGATACTCATCATAAAAAAACTCCACTTTATCTCCTTTGGAAAGGATACCATCAATCCACTGCAACAAATTCAGTTATAAATCAGCAGTTAACAATGAAATAATCAGGAATGCTAACATGTAAAATATATGAAACTAATGCATTTTGTGTGCTTAACTACCTACAAGAATTATCATCATAGAAGAAGCAAAAAGAACTCAGGCATTAAGTAAATCGACATGGATGTTTCTATTTGATGCAATGTCTACTTAACCCCTAAATTTACTTGGATAGAAAATGGAATGCTACAATACCAAGCATTTTCATTTCTTAGCGTATATAATGAATAATGATTTAACATTATAAGGCCAATAAAAGAAACCATAATTTTAGCCAAATAAAACTAAGAACTTCAGCTTTAACACCTGAATTGGAAGAGATTTAGGAACAGGTGAGACAGTCTGTGGCCCAATTATAATACTACTTCTCAAAATAGCAAAATTTGCCCACTTCTCAGAGATAAACCGCTCAGCTGCAAGTTTTGATTTTCCATAAACATTAACAGGAACAGCTTCATCTTCTTCCTTGTAATAAGATTTCACCCCTTCATACACTAAAGCATAAACCAACATCCAACAAGACAAATGCTTTTCAGAGATTATATCAAACAATTAAAATTCATAAGAACCAACAATTCACTTACCTTGATCCGTTGATAGATGAATAAGTAGAGTATTCTCATTTTGGGTAAAGCTTGACAACCAATTTACAAGAGAAGTAGGCACATTGATAGATATAGCGGCCTCAGGGTCTTTCTCGCAAGCACGTGGCACCGAGAGAGCAGCGCAGTTTACCACCACATCAGGCTGCCATTTCCAAAAATCAAAAGCTTAAAAATGTTCAGTTTTCTATTTAGTTAATAGATAGAACTCGGGTAAGAAAAGGATTGGAAGGGAGAGAGATAACCTGTCCAAATTGTTGGGCAATGGAATGGAAACCAAGACCCGTCTTCAAATCAACGTGAAAAGCGAGAGAGCTGGGGAAGGCATCGAGCAATGGCTGAGGAGGAAAGGAGTTGTAAGTGAATGCCACATCATAAGGAGTTCCCGGGATCTCCGAAATCCCTTGCAAGAGATGTTGCCCCAAGTAGCCTGTGCCTCCCACTACCAACACCCTCGTCTTGCTCATTTCCTCCTTACTAGACGATTTCGTTTCGGCGAAAAGAGCTAAAAGTTCAGGTTCTCGTTGGGGACTTGGGTTTTTCTGGTAAGAAGGTTCGTCAAGTTTGGTACCGTTGGTCGGATTGTGGAACTGAAGATTGAATGAAGGAACCGAAACGAAGCTTCTTAATTTTTCAACAATGTCGTTGGATAATTACAGGATCACACGTGAACTCAAATTCGTAATCAGGTGGTGCTATATATATCAATCTCAGAGAAAGACCGATGTATATTTGTTTTTCTTATTTTTTTAGAACAAAAAGATTAATTAATTTATCTTTCTTTTTTCTTTGTCTATTATCAAGAGATATATAATTTCTTTTTATATAATATGAAATTATATTTATTTTTTAAAATACGAAAACTTTATGTTATATTTTTTATAATTTTTATTGAATTTTATTTTATATTATTTTTGTGTCTCTTTTTTATATTGTATAAAGATTATCATATGTTAAATTTTGGATAAAACATAATTTAATTGTGATTAGATTTAATAGTTTGAAGCATTATAGAAATATAACACAATATGAAAAAATTGAAAATAACATAAATTAAAATTTTATATGAATTTAATAAAAATTTAAAAAATTAATTTGATATTTAACATATCAATATGATAACTTTTTTAATTTACCTAATTTAACATCAAATAGATCAAACACAAATATATAAAATTTCAAATGTGATCAATAAACTCTCTACTAACAGAAAAAGAAGGGAAATAAAAAAGTTTTTATTATCTGCTTGTGCCTCTTTTTTGTCTTTTATGTGTATAAACGACTTGTATTTTTTCTTTTTTAGTGGACAATTTTTTTGTACCAAAAAAAAAATTCTAGGGAAAATCAAAAGAAAGAGAGATAGTAGAAAGTTAATTGCATTAGTTTTTTTCTCTCCCCTTTGGGTGTCATCCTTTTTTTTTTTTTTAACACTCTTACAGTAAGGTAAGGACGATAATTCATATAAAAAATTTAGTGTGAGTTTTCATATATATATATATATATATATATATATATATATATATATAGGTAAACTCTGATGATAATAACTTTACATTTTTACAATTTATTTTCTCTTAGCACATCTTCATCTACATCTCCCTCAATCAATCACTAATTTTTTTAGATATGTTGTTATTGAACCGAATGATGATGTATTGCTGACGTCTTCACTTCAATTTTTATGTTATTTATTATTGAAAGATCTGTAAAAAAAAAATTATCATAGAGACGCAAAAAATTTTTTCGGTGAAAATATTTCGATACTTAAATTAGAAAAATATTTAATAAAATTTCTGTAAACATAATAGAGACTTTGATTTTTTAATTATACATGTTATACTTTTTATAGGGATTAATTATGTTTTTAATTAAATATTTAATTGATAGGAGTTGGGTAGGTATCACATTGAATATTTTTCAAAGTTGAAAAAAGACAATGCATTCACGCTTAGAGTTCAAAGAACATTCCTGTTATTAACCTTTTTATTGTCAATTTAAATCTTTAAGTCGTTTTTTTATTAATTTTTAAAGTTTTTTTAACTTCTTATTAATTTTTTCACAAATATTGTTTAGATGATAATTTTTTCCTTAATATCCAAATATGCATATCTTCTTTAGTACAAAATAGATATAAATCATTCACATTTTATTGCATCTAAATAACTTTACAAACTTTTATTTTAATATAAATAAATAACTAAACTTTAAAAATTATGTAATTAAATTTAAATCTGTTAAATAATATCAATTTTGTATATCTAGCATGCAACGTAGAAGAAATTCTATAGTAAGGTTGAATTATTTATTTTATGCTTATTTTGATATTATTTTTATTTATTTTTATGTGTTTATGTTTATTTATGATAACGTTAAATCATTTTATATCTATTAATACTAAATTTACGTTTTTTATGTGTTTATATTTATTATCATGTATTTTTATCTCTTTGACATTAAATTTATATTTTTTTATATTTATACTTCTTATCTTATAATTATACCTACTAACATTAATTTTACACTTATTCTAATGTGTTTACAACATTTTAACATAAAAAATAAATGTAAAATAAATATAAAATAAATCGACCTTATAATAAGATCGACTTTACTATAAAATTTAATATCAATTAGCAACCCATAAAATTAACGACATCAATTGACATGTAAGATGTCCATATGATTGTTGCATTTAAAATATTTTAAAAAATTAAAATTTTATTTACAAAAAAAAAATTTACAAACTAATTTTCATTCAATAAAAAATTGATATCATATATTCATCTTGTTCCAACAGGGAAGCATATCTAAACATTAAGCTTAATTTTTTTATCTTGCTTCTTATTCTATTTTAGTTTGTTTTAAAAATATATATATTTATATCGACGTATAGTTTTAAATAAATGAGTTTTGATCTAAAATTAAAAAGATAAGTTTCTTCTTTTATAGCATACTAATAAAAATAGATAAAATAAAATGTGTGAAAATATATATATATATATATATATATATATATATATATATATATATATATATAAAATAGCTGTAGAAACGCACGGGCAACCTGCTTGTAGTTGTAATCCTTGAAAAATTGTACAAATTTTCCTTCCTGGGAATTTAGAAGTCCGATGATATGCCAAAGTTAATGCAAAGAACAATTGGGAGAGTGTTAAATGACAATTGAATAAATGAACCTTTTATAAAATGCAAAATATATTTCTGGAACATCAAGTAGAAAAGAGAATATATTTGTTTGGTACATGAAATATTGCTATTTACCGAAAGAAAAGAACTCTGAAGTTTGATGATATGAAGCTAACTCTGCATTCATACAACTGAAACTACTTTGGACTCCATCATCAGCACCGTAGCATCTCAACAACTTTCCGAGGAAGCCTGGGACTTCTCAATGAGTAACTCAATTTTCTGGACAAAAGGGTTGATAAAAAAAAAACAATAAGTCATCCAAACACAACAATGTGGAGCATTAAGTTCTATATTAACTCCAAATAGATGACATGCTGAAAGCAACTAACATCAGAAGCAACCACAGTTCATTTCTGTGTCAACTAATTATTCCAGAACCAAGTATGCATTCAAATCTTTTTTCAGTGCAATAAAGAGAAATGCAATGGTGCAAACCTTTACTGATTGATTGACTTCATCAAGTTTTTGCATAAACAACTCTCCAGACACCACTGCTCTGCGCTCCATAGGAGAATGACGCGGTGAAGCTGTCATCTGAATAACATAATGCAAGTGCAACAGTAATTGGTAAAGCATAAATCTAGCTGGGGAAGAAAATTATGAAATACTAATAACAATAGCACCCATAGCAATTTTCATGCAACAAAACACATTCTAGAAGCATCTTTGTGTTTGTTCTTCAGAGGCCTAGTTTAAACCGTATGCTCAAGCCTTCGAAATTCCAGTATTTTAGCCAAAAGTTGTACTCATTGTTAAATATGACAAAATTTCATGATACTCCCACAATGAACCACTAATACCCTCCTTTCTCCTATCAGAAGAAAATTTAAAATCACTCTATTCCCATACCAACCTACATTATTGATGGCAGAGTTATAGATTTACAGGTTCAAATTTGCACCAAGTGTAAACTAACTAATTGGAATGTGTCGCATCCTAAATCCAACTGATTTAAATAGGAAGACATATGGTAGGCCAGTCCAAGTACAGTATCAGATATTTCTCCTGCTTATACGAGAAATGTTGATGATTAGATGCAAAATTTTGTGGGGGCAAGGAGCTAAATTACCTTCCAACTTTTGGCCGGAGATCTTAGAATAGGTTGCCCTTCTGTCAATGATGCCATTCGAGATACAGATTCCACTTCACCAGTGACAGTTGAAAGTTTCCAACTTTTACCAACATACTGTATAGCCTTTGCAGCTTCTCTTACAATGACCTGTAACAATTGTGAAATTCACTTATGATCTTCATTCTCCATGAGGTTGCCTCATACACATGACAGCAATTAAATAAATCATTTAACCATAATTCATTGCAATTGTTTATGCCAATGAACTTTATCATTTTTGAAAGATTACACGAAAAATATTAAGAAAAAAGATAAAACATAAGAAACCAATTCCACTACCTTTCTCAAAAGGGCTGGGTTTGCAACCCCTTGAACCTGTAGTTCATCAACCGCAGCAGCTTTTCCATGGGCTATGCTTTCAACTCTAAAGGTATGGATACCATACACCGATTGCAACCAGCCTGCAAAAATCACAACACATATGCCCAATTGCAGACAAAAAGTATTAAAAATTAAAATAATATCAATTCAGTAATCACAACATTATAGAGACCCATGACATAAAGAATGACCAAAGGCTTGAATATTCAATGAAGCATAGACAAAATGGCAGTCAAGTTTAGATAGTGAGCGGGAAATCGGATCATAAATATACATTATCATTCTTTTTACCGTTGCTGAGAAAAGAACAAGACACGTTTAATCTGATGAGCAAAATTATCTTCCACAAAGAGAAAGGAAAGCAATTAAACGGAAACACCGAGCAAGGCCAGAACTAGTACCTTGTTCAATTATAATATCGATCACCTGGGAAAGAGGTACATGCTTCTCAATTGTTATTATGCCCCAAAAGGGTATGAAAGACGGCCTCGAAACCTTCAAGATAAGAGGGGGAAAAGAATTAAACACAAAAATAAACTTCTTTCTTTCTCATACATAACCACCATAAGAAAATAGCTTAATTTCAGGCCCTATATGTTTGTGGGCAAGCACTATATCCCTACCTTGTAAACTATTTCACTAGGTGTAACATACAGCTTGCGTGACAAAATATCCTTCTGAAGCACATATCGTCTAATGGGCAGGTAGAGCAACATGATGATGCCAACACCCCAGGCCAAGACCAGCAACAACGATATAGAAACCCATATAATGGTGTCGTACTGAAGATTGTTTCTTGCAAGTTCTTCAAAGGAAGCGGCGTACAATATCTGGTCAGAATTATCTAATTGGAAATCATCTTCCAGTTCTTCATGGTCTGCAAGTAGCTGGTTCTTTGAGGACCGAAGTTCTGAAAGACCATCTGCATGACCCATCAACATGCTCTTCTGTCCTCAAAACTAATAACAGAGGAAACACAAAACATCAAAACTAACCCTATGTTCCAGAAGTACCACAAATTGAAAAAGCCACTCACAATTGGTTTATAAACAAAAATAAGTAAAACAAGAAAATTTCAGAACAGTTTCAAGCAAAAGAAAAGTTCCTTGATATTTGCTTAGTAGAGCAAGAAATATGCACCTCATCATATCATCATTTCAAATGTGCTGCTAATAATCTCTAAGTCTTTACATCTTTTTTTTTTTGCCTGAAACTAGATAGCACTTGTTTTTCCAAAAAATTTCTTGGGAAACAAACAGCAGTAGACATTCTAGAAACTATTAAAAAAAAAAAAAAAAAGGGCAAGCAGGTGAAACGAGAAATGATAGAGACCAGAGAGAGAAGCCTGCTATTACCTGATAACGCAGGAAAATGCTTTGCAAGCTCGATCGTGAAGAAGTAAGTTGGAAGGGGGTGGATTTGTTGTTAGGGTTTTGGAATGACAATTGATTTTGGGTTTAAAACAGGGGATGGAACTACCAGTCTCTGATTTGACGATTATCATCATTATTATCAGGCAACCAAACCTTCAATCAGCGAGACAGAGAACTGAGAAATGATTCTCTGTGAGTAGCCGTACGCTGTTTTGCATACGTGGCTCATGGAATGGAATTGGTTTCCAAATGCTTTGTTGTCATAGGCAGTGGACCCACCAACTAAACCTCGTTCTGATCTAAATCTTTTTGTCTCTGCTGGAATAAAATATTAAAATTATGATCCGTTATTTATCCAAAACTATAATTAAATAAATAAATCTATTAAAATAAATTAATTAGTTTATATTTGATACAACTACTGTCAAATAATATAGTATTTTATATATTATTAGTTAATTACAAAATATAATCTCTTTAATACATGTAAATTTAAAAAATATATAAACCCTTAAACATAAATATTAATAATTTTTTTAACTTTTTAAAATATTATATATTTTTAAATTTTACTAATTACATTGATAGTACATAAAAATTATACATTCTCTTGTATCAATACAACTTAACTTTTGAATTTTTAGTATGCTATCTTTGTAGTTATTTTAATATTTTAAAAATTATAATACAATGATATAAAATTATAATATTCAAATATATTTTATATTTTATATTTATATTATGAGTCTATATTTTATGAACTAATAAAGTATAAAAATTTTTATATAAAAGGAAAAAGTGTAAGTTAAATATTAAGAATTTATATTAAAATTTAAATAATAAATAAAAATAAATAAAAAATAAAAAAATGTCAATCTAATTGATAAATTAGTTTTTCAATTAAAAAATTAATAAAAAATAAAAAAAAATCTTAATTGAGTAATAAATATCACTTAATTAGATTAAGAGGTTTACTTTAATTTATTATATATAAATGTTATCCCTCTCCACGTTAGAAATTTTTAGTAAAAATTATTTAATTCAAATTTTTCAAAATTGTTGTTAATAATTTATATTTATTAAATAATTATTCCTAAGTATATTTCAAAAACAAAAGAAAATTTTCCTTAATATTTTCTCTCTCTACTGTTTTTCATTCATAATTCAGTTTGTCAATTGTTCAAAATTTTATTTCGTTATTATTTATTTAAGCAATTTTACAAATTTATTTTTTAAAATCAAATAGATAAATTAAAAAACATAAAGAAAAAGTCAAATAGTTCAATTGTTATTGGATTTGATCCAATTTAATAGATTCAAGATGAATTCAAATTAATATTTTACTCAAAGCAACATCGAGCCTTCAAAATTTAAAACAAAAAAAAAAAGTAATAATGCCATCCTCTTTTTAGTATATTGCATATTAAAGTTTAAAAATTAGATTATTATCCATTATATTAGAAGTGGAATTTTAAATTTTATAAGTCAAATAAAAATAATAACACATATTTTTAAAATATTTAAAGAATAAAAATAAATAAATTTACTTGTAAAATATAAAATTTACTAACTGAATATTAAAAAATAATCATAATATAAAGAAAAAAAAAGAAGCAAAATGCTGTGAGCGGTTCAGTACCAAACCGCCAACGTCAATTGTTAAATAATATAAATTATAAAATTTTAAGTTTATTTCATTTTAAAAGTTGAGAATTTATTTAATTATTAAATCAAAATTTTATTAATTCGAATTATAATTTTTGTAACATCAACTAAAAATAATATTTATAAAATAATATATAATGTCAACAAATTAATAGTTTTATTTAAGTAAATTTTATTGATGAAAACTTAAAATAAATTTTTTTAATAATTCAAAACCAATAATTTAAACGTATTGAAGAACATTAAAAAATCAAAATGAAATATAAACTCTAGATTTGATTTATGGGTATTTATTTTATTCAATATATAAGTTAAATTTAAATTAAACAATGAGTATGTTTATCAACAATTAATCATTTAATTGGATTTTCATGCATATTACATATTTAAATAGTAGATATGGTCTATCATTCAAGTAGATCTGTTTAAATATATATTAGTAAAGAAAATGAAAGTAAAAAAAAAAAAAAAAGGAAAGAAAAGTAAAGGGTACATACTCTTTTTGTTTGAATTATTAAAATTTAATAAAGAAAGGAAAAGTAAAATAATCCTACAAATTATTATTCTAGTTAAAAAGTGAAAAGGGAGAAAATATTACAATATATATTTTTCAAATATAACATTCTTTTTTATAAAATAATAACATATAATAATTTTTTTATTTGATTAAAAATAAAACTCTAATATATACTAAGGTATTTTATTTTTATTAGAAAATTATATATATATATTTATTTATTTTCAACTTGATCCAAGTGACAATTGTTATAGTAAAGTCAATGTATTTATAGAGCATTTAAACAACAATGTTCAAAAATAATAAAATAAAAAAATAAATTTTTTGAATTAATAATAATATGATAAAATTAGATTTGTAATCCAAGTATAAATTAAAAGTTAAAAAAGTTAATGAATAAGCTATAAGAGAAATAATTATAAAGATTATTTAAAATTAGGAGAAAAATATAAACGTTATTTTACCATTATAATTTTTTTTTCTCTTTTCCTTTTTTAAACCTTTTTTTTTTCAAATAAGAGCAAATGAAATAAAATCCAAACTCTTCCCTTTCTTTTTATTTTCCACCTCTAATCTAAACATAGCATAAACAATACTAAACACGAAATACATTTATCCACAATTAATTGAGTTCACGAATATCATGTATTCTCGAATAACTAAATAATTAATAGTTATAATATATTTATATTATTTAAAAACATTAATTAACAGTGAAAACTGTCAAATAAAACAAATTAAATAATTATGTCTAATAGACCACAAATTTAACCATGGTCTTTAAGGCAACTAAGTTGTGTGTGTATACACTCTTATTATAAAAACCTTAGAAGGCAAGGTGCTACAAAAACTTTGGCTTCCTTTGAAAGTCATTGTATTCTTGTAGCTTCTAATCATTACAGACAAAAGGAAAGAGGATAAAATTATTTTTTACCTCTATTTTATTATTTTATTAAAATTTTAATGATAATTTTATTTTTTTAATTTTATTAAAATTAATTTTATCTCGTTAAAATCAATTTTATCGTCTACCTAAACCTACCTTTTATCTATGGGCTTAAAGTTGTGTCACAAAAACCATAGTTTGTAGTTCCCCCTTCCAATTAATGCTCAATCTCTGTAGCATTCTTTACTTGACTTGTTTGTCACTTCATCCTTCACATTAACATCCATCCCAATTGCTAACCACACAAACAAATGGCTTAAGAAGGATGCTTAGGACATTAACTTTTGGATTGCATGTTCCATACCAAATTAACAATTCAAAATTGTCTTTTTATTTCTTCCAAAAATTCAAAATAAAAATCAAATGAAATTTGTTTAAAATTGAAAAAAAAATACAAATTCTAATTTACTTATAGCTCTTTATTATTTAACCTAATATATTAAGTTCTTTTAAAATGTTATTAGTTACCACTTTCATATTCCATCATCATCATCATCATCATCATCTTCATTGCTGCTGTTGTTTGAAGTTTTTATATTGTTAATAGGATGATACCATGAGATTATTAAAAATAAATAAAAAATAATTAAAAAGGAAATTGACATATAACATTTAATCTCTTATGTGAAATTAAAAAATTGATTAAAATAACCAAAAAAAATCTAAAATTTACCACTTTACCTAGACAAACCCTTGTATATTTCATTACATTAAATAAACTTTTAAATTTTAATTTACATATGAACAAGTTCTTAACCTTTAATTGATAATCAAAATAAGTTATTAAACTTTAATTTATATAGAAATCATAAATAATCATTCAATATAAATTATTTTTTATTTTAAAATAGAGCTTATTTGGATTTAAATAAAAAATTAAGGATAATAAAAATATAAAATTTACTTAAAAATGAGAAAATTAAGAAAATTTTAAATATATTAACTTAAAATTTTCTTTATTAATTAATATATTAAAAACAAATTCTGTAATATTATGATTTAGAAAAGTCATTCAACTTTACAAATTCGAACAAGCAAACTCACATCTGCCGGAAATAATGGCCCACATAAAATAACCAATTAGCTTATGGAAAAAGTAATAACTAACTATAAATTGAAGAAGAAAAAAATGGCGAAGAGGTCCCAAAGCATATTCTCTTCTCCCCACGGCTTCCATTGAAGAAAACCTTCCTTGTTCTTTGATTTCGTTCCTCCGAGGTGAAGTCGTTTAGAAAGGACCAGCTAGGAAAGTCAACAGGCAAAGCTTTCTCAATCTGCTTCTGTCTAGCTTTCGCCCGGTATTCTGTTTTCCTGTTTCTTTTCATATGATTTATTGAAGATTATCTCCTGTTCGTTTGTTTTTTTTACTGAATTCTTGAATATGGAATCTCGCTGAATTTCTCGGTTCTCATCGTCTCGTGTTGAGGCAGCTATTCTGGAATCTTTCTCTTTTCTCCTATTTGCTTGACGCTTGTTAGCTGATTATCCATTTGTATTTTTCTTGTGTACATCTTCATTATTTTCATTTAAGGAATACAATTTTATGTGCTTCGTCTTAGGGCTCGCAGATTTCACATAATTGCTTGCTGCAGCTGCTAAACAGGGAGCTAAACTTACTTAATGCTTAATTAAATTCACTTAATCCAAAATAAACAAAAAAGCGAAAGCTAACCTAGCTAGTTCTTATTAGAACGTGGATTCTTTTATTTCTTTCATCTTCTGGAATGAATTTGGATTTAGGTTTTTCACAATTCATATGCATTCCAAACTATTAGCTTTTCTATTTTAGGTAAGATAAGAGTATTTTGGTTGATTGATTCTTGTTCCTTTTTTCTTTTGTATGTCAGCTAATACTTTTGATTTTCTATTTTTTTGATGCAGTCCTAGAGTCAACCTCTCTGATTTTATAAGCTGCATCACTTTCAGTGGTAAATTTATGCTGAAAAATTGTTGGATTGGAGTTTGAACCTGATGATTGAATGGATAGAAAACAGCATATCGCGATTTTTACCACAGCAAGTCTACCATGGATGACTGGAACTGCAGTTAACCCTTTGTTTCGTGCTGCTTATCTTGCCAAAGATGGAGAGAGAAAGATCATATTGGCGATTCCTTGGTTATCTTTGAAAGATCAAAAACTAGTATACCCAAATGGCACGACGTTCAGTTCACCTTCAGAGCAAGAGTCATGTATTCGTCAATGGCTTGAGGAGAGGATTGCATTTGTATCTGGTTTTGATATACGCTTTTATCCCGGAAAGGTAATACATCTTTAATGAATACCTGAAGTAGTGATGCTCTTATTTATATAGATAGGCTTGTAAGCATTTTATCTTTTATGAAACATTTTCCGCACATTCAACCTTCCTAATGTGGCTAAATGAAGAGTGTTATGTGTTAAAAAGTTTAATTTACCTAAGTTTAAGCTATCGATATCAGTCTGAATGCTAATCAGGTTGAACCTATCTGTACTTGTGCAGCATTACGCTTTCGGTCTCCACTGTTTATTTAGACATTAGAACCATCATTGAGTAGCATAGTAATAAGCTTATGGTAATTTATAAAACTACTTGTGATGCAGTTTGCTGTAGATAAAAGAAGCATTCTTCCTGTGGGAGACATCTCAGAAATCATCCCTGATGAGGAGGCAGATATTGCTGTCCTTGAGGAGCCCGAGCATCTAACATGGTTTCATCACGGGAAAAGATGGAAAACAAAATTTCGCCTTGTCATTGGGATAATACATACCAATTATTTGGAGTATGTGAAGAGAGAGAAGAATGGACCATTCCAAGCATTTCTTCTGAAATATGTAAATAGTTGGGTTGTTAACATCTACTGTCATAAGGTAAATTTCCTAATAAGTCTTGATTTTTCATCTTTATTGCAAACAAGTGAATTTGACTTTTACTCCTTTTCCTTTTAGATCCCTGATATTTATAGAATTAAATTTTTTTTGCATGTTTACATTCTTGAATAAACTTGTTAAAATAGCCTGGATTATTTAAGGAAAACAATTGCAATCTACTTTGCCTTGGGATGTATTGTTCTGACCTAATGGGAATCAGTGCCACCATTTTGGTCCATAGAAGGTGTGTCTCTGATTTTACTAGCATAGTCTAGCTGTTGATGCAGGTGATAAAGAACAAGGGACGGAAAAAAATTAGAGAGGCAGGGAGTAGAAAACTGGGAGAGAGAAGAAAGTTTATTTCCTCGTGTGTCCAAGTTTGGTATTATATATTGTAATTAATTGTTATCAGATTGTAATCATGATGTAATTGCAGGTAATCAGGCTGTCCGCTGCCACCCAGGATTATCCGAGATCCATCATCTGCAATGTTCATGGAGTTAATCCCAAGTTCCTTGAGATAGGCAAGAAAAAGTGTGATCAACAACATAGCAGTAACCAGGCCTTCACCAAAGGGGCTTACTACATTGGAAAGATGGTTTGGAGCAAAGGCTATGCGGAACTACTTAAACTTCTTCTTGATCACCAAAAGGAGCTAGCTGGTCTTGAGGTTGATCTATATGGCAATGGAGAGGATTCCGATCAAGTTAAGGCAGCTGCTAAAATGCTGAAACTGACAGTTAGAGTTCATCCTGGTCGTGATCATGCAGATCCTTTATTCCATGAGTATGACTCCTTTTATTGCCCCCCACATTTTTTTTTTGTCTGGTTGATGAATACAGGGATCTGGATCAATGAATATTGTTTTCTTTGTTTTTCTTTTCCTTTCAGTTACAAAGTGTTCTTGAATCCTAGCACCACAGATGTTGTTTGCACAACCACAGCCGAAGCATTGGCTATGGGAAAAATTGTTGTTTGTGCCAATCACCCTTCTAACGATTTCTTCAAGCAGTTCTCAAATTGCCGTATGTATGATGATGGCAAAGGTTTTGTTGAAGCCACACGCAAGGCACTGAGTGAGGAGCCCGCCCCATTGGCTGATGCGCAGAGGTATGAGCTGTCTTGGGAGGCAGCCACAGAGCGGTTTTTAAGGGTCTCTGAGCTCAACCAGGTCTTCCCAAAAAAGACGGAGAAAACTTCATCAAAGGAATTTGCATCAACGTCTTTAAACCTGCGGAAGAATATGGAGGACGCTTCAGCATATCTTCATTATGTGGCTTTAGGATTTGAAACAACTAGAAGAGTGTTTGGTGCGATTCCAGGGAGCTTGCATCCAGATGAAGAGCAAAGTAAAGAACTTGGGTTGGCCACTTCAATGGGGAGAGGAGGGTCCATAAAAATAACTGAGTGAAACATTCTTTGTAAATCATTTCAGTGAAATGGTAGAGGTTTGAAGCCATAGAAAGATGTAAAGTGTTTCATATTGCCCTGACCAATAGTCAAAACTAGTTTATTGACTGTTTGGGGTTTAGGGTTTGGCTGGTCTATTGAAATATTGATGCAATTACTAGAAAAAAATTTCTTCTCTAACATTTCATCCGTCCATTTGTTGCCCTATTGACTGTTTTATTTGTTAATTTGGTTTTAGGCTTTTAGCTTTTTCTTCTCAAATAATTGAAGTTTATCAATTGTCCATCGTTCAGTAAAAGCAAGGAAGGGTTTATAGATTTTTTTTAATAAATATGCTGCCCAAATACAAATGGGATGTATCAAGACGATTTAATGTTATACTCATGAACTTAAACAATTTTTTTGGTATAATCACATGTATTTTCATTCGTTTTACAATTTATAAGTAATTTTGTTCGGATTAGAAGTGATATTCAAATAAAATCCTCTTAATAATAACAATTTCAAAATTCGAATATTGTCTAAATGTTTGAGGTATAAATTTACTCTATAAGTAATTTCAAATAATATATTATTAGATAAAATGATAAATTGATTAGTAAATATTAAAAATATATATTAAAATATTGATTAAATTAATGAGTCGTGTTAAGTTAGTATTAAAATATTTAAATTTGATTTGTAATTCAAGTAATTATAATTCAATTTAAAAATAAATGAATCCAAATAAAATAAATATTAAATCAAATTTGAGACTCAAATTTAAATAATTTATGAATAATTTAATTCATTTTCATGAAGAAACAAAGTCACAAAAAAAAATAAATATTAAATCAAATTTGAGATACAAATTTAAATAATTTATAAATAATTTAATTCGTTCTCAAGCAACAAAGTTGCAAATCTATACGTTTTAATAGGATTTATTAAGCATTTCTCCTAGGAGCCTTAATAAACGGCATCGTTTCTGGGACACTGTGACCGATGAGTCGATGACACGCTCTTTTTAAAATCCAGCAACGGCTGGTTTCCGAGTGTTTTTCCACCGTTTCCAGATTTTGCCTTTCATGGCCTCTAAACATCTCAGCATTCCACCACTGATTCCAACTACAACCCATCAGCTTTTACTTCATTTTTGTCTCATTTATCATGAAAATTCATGAACCAAGCTAATCCAGTAAAACCAAAACTGTCCTCAGAAGGAATCAATTTCTTGCCTTTTTAGCCAATGACCCTCCACGTTTTTGCTTCTCTACGAACAATGCCAACACGTGTATGGGGAATCTTTTCTTCTTCAATCCCTTCCTTTTTAATCCCTCCTACCACTGTCCAAGTTTGCACTAGAGACCTTAATTCCTATAGTCAATTTAACTTTGGTGACTATGGCTGATGATAGGAAGCACCAACAATCAATGCAGGAAAGCAGTGTTCCTGGCACCCAAAATACTGAAATTGATGTTAAAATTGAGGTATATAATCATATATTAGTTGATAATCTGAAATGGGTTTTGGACGAATTTTCTTAATTGCTTCATTAATTAATGGTTTCAATTATGTTATTGCTTTAGTTTAATGATTTATCATATATCCAAACATGTAAAACTTGTTAATTCGTGATGTATGGGTTTCAAGGCCATGAACATGATTGTACTAATGTAAAGGTTCTAATATTGCCCCTTTTTAACATTCATGAGGGTTTATCTGACTTTTGTTGCTTAATGCTTTAGATCATAATGGAAAAAATCTGGTACATGAATTTATTATATTGCATACTACTTTTGCTAACTGATTTGGGAGACTATATACTTCTTACAGACCAAAGAAATTTAATAGTTGTTCTTCTCATGTTAGGATTTTTTTTTTTTTTGAATTAGATGATTTTACATGCTTGAATTTGTTTCAGTTTAAGCTTAAACCGGTAAAATGGTTGGTAGAAGTTGTTAGGGCATGCCTTGAGGATCTTCTTTTCTATATAGGATTGCATGCTGATTAGCGGAATGTGACCCATTATCAAGTGCATTTTTCAAATAGTAGCATGTCTTGTGTTGCTTGAATGATTAGTGTCTACTAACATCTGTTGGTTTTAGACATAAATTTGGAACATCTTAGATTGCATATTGATTGGCTTGTCAAGAGTTTTATTCAGACACTAGCACGTGTCTTATGCTCAAATATCAACATGGAATAAGATCAGTAGGTTTTAGACAAATAAATTTGGAAACGTGAGAGACAGTTATGGATTTTACCTTCTATGTTATGATTAAGTCATGTCAAGTATGCTCTACCTTGTAATCTTGTTACTTATGTCAGCAGTTGCACGTGATGAATTAGCCCTGGTAATAGGGTTTCCCAAAAGTAATTTTTGGACACGTATGGTAGTAAATGACCGGTGAATATAGGTTACCTTAATTTGTTCAATATGATCAAAGAAAATATATAGACAATTGGATCATTTACATGACGTCACATGCTGATTGTAAGCTGACTTAATTTTCTACCTTAATTTTAATTGTCTCTGACTTAACCTATTTTAACTTCTGGATATTTATTACGAAATTAATCTGCAAACACAACAGGATTTGAGTCGAAAAGAGGATCTAATACTTATTTGGCCAATGCAGAGGATGGAGTTTTTCAACAGCTGAGAGCTTCCTGTACTCTTTTCTATCTATATATATGTATAAGGTCCTATTTGTGATAACAAACACATGATGCGTTCTTAACAAAACATTAACAAAACCAAGAAATAGCTTGAAAGTTGGTTTATGATACCATATGAGAATCTGGTGATATTATCTTTTATCAGTCTGCACTAATGTTTGCCTACTTTGGTTCCAAATCTGATTTGTAAAATTCTTCATTGATATACTTCATAGCACATATGATATGGTTTGAATGAATCATCTTCTGTTGTTTATGGCAAATTATATGTCAAATTTTCATTCCTCATAGGTTTTCATACAACTTTTTTGAAAGGAAGCCTTTAAAAAAATGATGTCCCTCCTCCCTGGACACTTTGCTTGCCATTTTCTTTCTCTGTCTATTGACAGCCTTTTTTTTCTGAATCTTTAGGTGTCCCTCCCATCTCCTCTGGTGAGTCCCGAACATCCTGCTCTCTGGAGTGAGCAGCGTTGGAAGAGTACTTTAAGCAAAGAAGAGCTGAAACAACGCTGTGCACGCTGCAAGGAGATAGGGCATTCTAATCAACATTGTCCTTATCCGATACTTTATATGACGGCAAGTTTCACATTCTGTAGTGTCTTTCAATTTCCTCAACAGTTGCTTATTATCTGCTTTTATTTTGCTTAAGCTTTGTCATTTTGAATTATCAGGTTTCAGATTTAGGTGGGGGTCCTGATCAGGTTACGCCAGTGGTCTGGCAACCAGCTAAAGGAATATATCGATGCAGTCGCTGTGGTCGACGTGGTCACAACCGCCGCACTTGTCATGGACCTGTTTTCTATTAAATAGGTTTTTTGTGTTTTCTGCAATGCTGAACTTCTTAACATCTTTGTTTGCTAGGCCCCTCCTTTGGTGTTTCCATTTAAACTTTTAAGACATGGGATAGTTTTATCTGTGGTTGAAAAAGAAGATACATTGTTGTTTTCTGGCATAGGTTTGCCAAAGAAGCAGAAAATTGGTCATTACTCGATATATATTTTTGTGAAATGTCTTTATGCTAGTGACAGTGTGGAATATGACAATTATCACCAAATTAGTGGGACTTTTTGGCAATTATTTTGCAAAGTTTTGCCTTCAAATAAGCCTTTTCAAGCATGTTGGAAGCTCTAGGCTAACTCTAGCCGTATTTAACTTTAAGTTGAATTCCAAAAATAAAAAGAAAGAAAAAAATTCTTTTGGCCAAAGAAACCAAAGGAAAAATGTACTCACAGGTTTCATTATGATGTCATACTATTTATCACCAAAAGCGTTAGGCAAAATGATGCGCCATCGAAGAACAAGAATGACATGGCGTGGTGCTTATGACTTCCTTTGAAGAGCCTTTTCTCACTTTTTCTCATGAACTTCTGCCTAGTTGCCAATGAAAATAGTGGAAATGAAACAGAAAAGAAAACCCAGTTATCACTTTCTCTTTTGCTTATTTTAGCCTATCACTTTTGATTTCTATCTTTACTAGAAAACTTTACCCATTGGAAACATTTTCATTCAATTGCTTATATTAATACTTTCCACAATCTCACATTCATAATTTCACTACCTTAGCTCTTCAATTAATTATTGGTTCCTTATTGCTGTTTGTTTATGGTTGATAGTAATTTCATTTTAGATGCTTTCTTATGAATTTGATTTATTGACTTGGTGGCATACAATATATTTTGAGGTGAGAGAAATTAAAAAGGAAATAATTTTTTTGGATCTTGTAATTTGTGCTTCCTTTTTTTTTTTTTTTTAATTTTGGCTGACTAGCAACATGGTGAACATACAAATGAAAAATAATCAATTTCCAGGCAATTTTCTAATCAACCTTTGTAGATAAAAAAAGATGCATAATTATGTATTTATTCATCTGTGTTACTAGTTGCAGCAAATGCTTCTATCCTTATTATACTCTTGACTGATGATTTTTCCATTTTTTATGGTGATAATGAAAATAGCTTTCTTGGTATGGTTGATTCTAGTTTCAGAGTGATTGTGACAAGAATTCTTGATACTGGTACACTTTTTCTCTTGATCATTAACTTGTAGATCGTTATGACTGTCTTTGCTTCAGCTTATTCAGCTTTATTGATTGAAATCTAGTAGATCAAAATGGCATCAGTTAGTGACTGTTCAAAACTTAACTGTTTATTTCTGTGTAGATCATAATGATCATGCAGAAAATTAAGCCAACGCTTTTCTTAATTAGTAGCTATCTTATGCTGCTTAGTCCAAAAGCAGCAAGTTATCGGAAAGAGTAGAGTCCAAAGTCATGAAGGAATCAAACAGAGGAAGACTGATCTATTCTCCTAAGAGCTCATGGACAGTCTGGTGTCAAACAAACTGTTCAAGGCCTTTGATTTTTCTTTTAAATCTGATTAGCCTCCTACTTGACTATTGCATCAGTGGTTTATTGTCATCAAGTGATCCTTGTGTGTTATGATTTCTTAATATATTGTTGAGTTGTTCTTAGGTCAATAATCTTTATTTGCCTGGAGTGGTAATCTATCTTGTCTATTTTGGAAGGGATGTAAATGGGGTATCCATTTTTGCAAAACAGGCAACTCAATTTGCCTTGGAAAAACTAAGATGGCAGTTGTTTCAGTGGTCCACTGGTTTTTTCTGTATATCAAGATCCCCTTGAACCCTTCTATTATCTTAGCAAATATTGTGAGTGATCTGTTTCTCCTTTTTCTTTTTTCAGCGTCCCATATATAAAAAATGCAAAATAAGCACTTTGTAGAAGAAACAGCGTAAGAAAATATGAGTTATTCATTTCTTTTCATTTCATTAGAGTTACGTTACAGATTTCCTATCATGAAACACGTGGAGAGAACGAAAACACGTGGCTTTAGAAGTATTTTACTCTTCCTGAGAATCTCCTTTTTAAATACCTCTTTCTCATTGAAAACTTGGGTCTGAAGTGTTTCTCTTACAGAAGAAATAGAGGGGAATCCTTTTAAGCACTCTTGAGAAATCATCATTTTCCCTATGGCAGACAAGAATTCGTCGAGGCCAATTCCTGATCGCTGGAGGTTGGTTGTTAAAGAGCAGAAGGATGGATCTTGCCTTTCGGTAACTGAGCTTTTAATCTTTATTCATTTATAAATCTCTTTATGATCTAAATGATGTTAGCACTAGAGGTTTGATACATATCAGCCTACATTAATCAAGTTTTCTGCCTGCATTAATTTGTTGAATGCTTAATTTTATTTGGTTTTAGTGATGGGTTGTATCAGTCAGATGTGATTTTGACTTTCTAGATTTTATTACCTAATCTGTTAAGTCATATGCCTTTTTATTTGAGGCATGCATGTAGCGTCTTTGTATTAAATAACAAGAAGGTAGATTGTTTTCTGCATGTACTAGGTATGAACTTAGTTTTCTGTTTTGACAAAACTGACAGAATTGTGATATGGTGGTTTATGACATTTTGACTCCTTTACAAGTGCATGTGCTTGATGAAATTTGAAAATTGAAGTCCCCCTCTAAATATAAATAACATGCTAGAAAATGATTTTAACAATCTAGCTGGTGTGTGATATTCTTTAGGTTGGGGTCTAAATTCAAATTTCTGAACCTTGAGGGTAATTGATGTTTGATTGCGCAGAGAGCAAGATCTAGGATACTT
Organism: Firmiana major; assembly: GCA_033439115.1. Classification (NCBI taxonomy): domain Eukaryota; kingdom Viridiplantae; phylum Streptophyta; class Magnoliopsida; order Malvales; family Malvaceae; genus Firmiana; species Firmiana major. The sequence goes on along the minus strand of CM065908.1, from coordinate 2,072,953 downwards.
GCTAGTTGCTACCATCATAATGAAATTATATATCCATATGAATGACTGATCTCATCAGCCAAAGACTGTATCCTATATGTTTGCCCCTTTTAGAGCTGTTGCTTGACCTCTTTGATTTATCTTAGAGTTTCTGGACTGTTCATGCAGGAGTACTTTCTGCAGACTACCACTGCATGCTAGAGAACTGCATGAACTCTTGCGCATTCTCACTTCAGCATTTTGTTTTTCTCTTATCTTTAACTTCTTCCATGTAATATGGCATTTCTGACCATCATCTGTATCTCTTTCTGACTTGCACACCCCTTTAAATAGATTGCCATTAAGAAACCCAGAAGCAAGAGTGTTAATGGAATCAATTATTGCTATTTTAGAAGGTTTGGAATATGTGAAGCTAGAACTTCACAAAAGTCCCTGTCCAAGGAATACCAATTCCAGTCTCTCTCCCTTGAAGAGTTAAAAAATGGTTTTATAGGACAGTAGAAACTTTATCTGCGAATGCTACGAACTAGCTTCGATGAATGGTTGTTATGTTGACATTTGCAATGGTGCTCCTTTTTCTTTGACTATTTAGATTGTTTGTTGTGTTTTTTCTTGTCATGAAATAACTTGCTCATTCACTATTTTCCTTTTTTGAACCTAGATGAAAATTGGACATTAGAAAGAAGGATATTATTGACTGGTGGTTTTACATGGTTGGCTATTGCAGTACTACTCATGTCCAGAGAGTGGGCAAAAGTTTTACACCTATGAAGATCTCATGCGATACGTGAACTATGCAAAGACTGCTAAGCTTTCCATCTACTCACCTGTGAGTTTGAACTTATTTTGCTCCATGGTGTTATTAATAATTTTATTTATCCATGATTACCAAATACAAAAGGGTTGAACATGAATTCTAGAGCACCAGACTAAAATGGGTGCAACATATTATGAGACAATATCATTAGTGGTAAACATCATTAAGGCCTTGGTTGCCGTATTTGCTTCAGTTTTGATTTAAGATTTGCCATGATTCTCATGTTCTCTCGCTGGATTTGATTGAAGATTTTTACTTTTTTTCCTCCTATCTCCTTACTCCGTAACCCATAACTAAGTATTTTCTTAATTTCCTTTTGCATCTTCTAAATCCAGTCATTAATGGCTCTCTATACGTGTGCCGATTTTTTGTAAATAATTAAATCTGTTCCTTTTATGCAAAGACTAATTGAAGTTTATTTTTCTTTGAATTTGTTTTCTTTGGATCATTCCTCTGTTGAAGGATTTCCGTCCCCGTAATCGTCGCCGCAGACCAAAGAAAAAGGCTGTCATGTCTGATTTAGATCCGAGTAAGTTGTAAAAGTTGATTCTTCTTAGTTCTTACTAATATAATGTGCTCTTCAACACAATCCCTCCTCAGACCTTTTTTTTATTTCCTTTTCTTTTCTTTCTGATCAAGTCTCTTTGTGACATCATGTTTATCATAAATGATAATATAACGAACTATGGGTTGCTTTAATGTTGTAATCGGGCCAAGTCGAGACGATTTAGTATTCGGCTCGAGCTTGACTCGATTCAAAAACTCAAGACTCGAAACTCGACTTAAGTTTGATTGAATTTAACTTTTCAAACTCGAGTTCAACTAGATATAATTCTCGAGTCACTCGAGTTCGGCTCAATACAATTGAACTCAACTCGTTAAACTCAATTTATCATTTTTCAACTATAAATTATGAGGATAAAATAATAAATTAATAATAAAATATTAAAAATATATATGGAGAAAGCTTCATCAAACTGCTCAAATCAGGTATTTAAAAACTCGAACTAAGTTTGACTCGTTACTCGAATAGTTCGAGCTCGGCTTGAAAATAAATGAGTCTAATTCGAATAATTATCGAACTGAACTCGACTAACTCACTAGTAGCTTTATTTGTTTAGATGCTTAGGTTACTTCTGCGGTTCTTCCTGCATAATTTGATGTCTGAATTTTCAGAAAGTTGGTTCAAAAATGGTGTCCAATGACTTGATTCTATGTTCCCTTTGGCTATGCAGTTGAGATAAGCTCAGACTCGGAAGATTCAACATTCAAGTTGCCGAGCATTGCTTCGCTTGAGCTGATGGAGGTGGCGAGTCCAGCTCAGTCTGAGAAGCAGTCTGCAGCAGGGAAGATGAAGTTAAAGAACCGGGCTTCCAATGAGGGCTGCTGCTCTAGCAAGGGAAAGGCCAAGAAACAGAAGAAGTAGCGAGAGATGATCAGCAATTTCCATATCTTGTGTTAATTAGGATGAATAAATCAAAAAAAAAAAAAAAAACTTCTAGTGTGCTGACATTTTGACAGACTCCAAAGCTGATCAAATTGAAATAAATTACATTATTAGTTCTTGAATTGTTGAAAATTATTTTATTTTATTTTGAATTTATTCTATTCATTAATATTTTGCTGATAATTTCATCACACACATAATAAATTTCATTCATATAATCGAATTTAAAGCAAATTCAAAAAATGTGAAAAGTATTAAGATTTTTTTTTTAAAATTACAATTCAAAATGAAATCACATATTAATTTCACAGTTTCATATAAATATGTCCAAACCTTATGTCAGGCTCAAGCAGTAAAATAGTTTTTTTTTTTTTTTTTAACTACTTCATAAAGAAGTATAAGGAAAAATAAAATTAAAAATTTTAATATAATCTTCTTAACCGTTAAGGGTAAAAGAGTTTCCTTTTATATATATATATATATATATATATATATATATATATATATATATATATATGAGTGTGTATTTGTGTGTCCAAGTATTTGGGTACAAGTAAAATATCTTATATGGATAGTTTATAAATATATAATGTGTTATTTATTAAAATAAAATAATAATTATCCTTTTTAAAATTTTAAAAAGATAAAAATATCTTTTTCTCTCTCTATATTAAAAATGCAAAATAAATAAATTATCTATTTCAATTTCTAAAATATATACATCTATATTTATATATAGATAAAATTAAATAAAAATTACATATCATTTATCTTTACCTGTATTTACATTACAAAATATATTATATATATCTATAACTTTTATTAATTAATTTTTTTCTAAAAGAAAACATCTATATATACAATTAAATAGTGTGAACAATGTAATATTAATATAACAACACGTAAGATATTATTAGATTGCCAACTAAATTTTTTAAATTTTCTAAAAGATGACATTAATTTTTTTAATTAATATGTAACATATAATCTTCTCTTTATTTCACATTAATATTACAAAATATAACATTTACAGTTTTTACCAATTAAATTTTTTTAACTGTCTAAATGATAACATCTATATCTATCTATATATATTAAAATTTTTAATTTTTTCATTATTATTATTTTATAAATTGCATGTAATCATTCATTTCTTAGTATATTGTTAAATTGTTATATATATAGTATTAATTAGTTAACAATTATTTTAATATTTTTAATATTCAATTTAATTTAAGATATGTCTATAATCATGATTTAGGAAAATTGAGATTATAAATTTTTTGAGATATTTAAAGATCTCAGAGATCAAATTTTTGTGTTCGAAATAAAAGCGACAAATTATAATATTAAGGCAGGAAGGTAAACTTATCGTGTCTAAGATATATACGTTTGATACTAAACTAGAATGCTGAAAATTATTGGAACAAATACGTATAATTTATATAATATAATTAATTTTGTTATATTTTCTTATAACATACATTATAACTAAAACTTAATTTAATTAAATTACAAATTAGTGTTTTATTCACGTCTCTATTCCATCTGTGGAATCGATTCGATCATTAAGTAAAGTGAAATATCATTCAAAGATTACAAAAAATATGTAAGAATTATTTGCTAAATTCGTTGAAAAATCTTTATTAAAAAATTTGTACACGAGATTAATTTTAAAATGCAAAAAATTTCAATTTCTTCAAATCAAAATGTTAAATTTTCTTTATATATTATTTTCATTCACTAAATTACAATATGAGCTTGATCTAATTTTAGCAAATTTTACATAGTTTTATCCGATTTATAATTTTTTTATATTGCTGTATTGAAATATACAAATTAAAAATAAAAATATTAAATATACAAATGTTGTCTTTTCATAAAGATAATGATTTATATTACAAAGTTTCAAAAAATATATATATTATTAATAAATTTATTGTTAGATTAATGTATTTTCGTGTATAGTACAAGTTAGTATAAATATATAAAAATCAAAACTTTTGACTAAAAGTAAATATCCTATATAGATAAACCAAATATTTGATGCTTGTATTATCTTAAAATAAAAAATAATTATTTTTTACAGTTTGCTAAAAATAAACATCTATATCCATTGAAACTACAAAATAAATCAATTATATTTTTAAATAAATTATCTATTTCAATTTTTTTCAATGTATTAATTTAAATCTATGCACCACCAATTATATTTTTCAATTTTTTAAAGGATAGAAATATATATTAAAATTAAAAAATAATTATTTTTATCAATATTTTTATCCATCTTTTATCACTGTTAAGTAATTAATGCTTATATGTATATATAAACATTGATGCACTCTTAGATTATCTATATATGTCTCTAATTTATATTTAAGATAAAAATATTATTAAATTCATTATATGTATTAGTACATATAAAATTAATCAATATATTGCACAGACAACAAGCTAATTAATCCTATAAAAACACAATATTTATATTTCATATTTAATATTTAAAATTTAAAATTTAAAATTTAAATATTAATTTATAATTTTTCGTGTTCAACCATATTATTTATTTGGAATAAGAAAAGAGATACAACTATTAAAATTTAAATTCGAAATCTATTAAAAATCTGCTTTTAATGAAGCTTTATAAACCAATTGGATCAAGCCTGCATTCAACGTTATTATTTCTTTAATTATTCTTTTCTTAAAAAATTTTTGTAGTGAATTCATGTTCAAAGAAAAAAAAAATTTAAATTAATCAGTAACTATGAGGATAATTACAGCATCTTTCCATTGGGGATGGATGCTAAATACCCGCAACAAGAGTAGGGTCGAAGTTAAATCCTCCTTATTTCTACCTCTTCTCACTTTCCCGCTAAACTTTCTGATTTTTTCTATCAAAGCCTATCCCTTCACATCTCTGCTTCTTTTTCTTATGGAGAGATTTTGAATTCTTTCAACTCTTAAAATAAAGAAAACCAAAACAATGTGTTGGTAATGGTGGTATTGTATGAATGAAAAACAAAACCCTTTTCATGTTTCCCTTTAGTTTGGTTAGATTCTTGTTTTCCAACATGTTTAGTGTTTGTGTCTTATGACTTCTGGTTGAGGGTTAGGGCTTTTTCTTTTTTTAAGGAAAAAGGATTTGTGTCTTCTGCCTTGCTGCTTAAGGCTTAGGGTGAAAAGAGAAAACCCTTTTTTCAGGTTTAAAGTATGGAACAAGTTAAGGAATCTGGTGATGCTGATAATACAACAAGCATTAATGACATTAATGACAATGTAGTTCGAAAGACTGTTTCTGTTCAAGGGTATGTTTTTTTAGATCAATTATGAATCTGAACTTTTCTTTGACATCATAAACTTTGTTCTAATGTTAGAATTTGCTGTCCTTCTAGGAGGACTTCAGGTCCTACTAGACGATCAACCAAGGGAGGTTGGAATGAGGAGGAGGTCAGTATTGGTAGCTATAAGTATTTTCTGTGCCCATTTATTGTTTCGGTAATTATATATGATGAAATTTCGGTTCTTTGATTAATAAATCATATTTTTATGTGTGATCTTTTGTTAAGAATAATAAAGAAATAATAAAAAAATAGAAACCGAAATGTTCATCTAACATTCTATTCCTTTACACCCATGCTCGAAAGGAATATGATTGAATTGAAACATTGCTTCTCTTATCTAGTTCAGCTGAAGACTTGGTTCTTAGAATCAACTTTTATATATGGTAATGCTTGCTTGTCTTTCTAGTTTTTATTCTTACCTCTTTTTAACAGGACCAAATGTTGACCATGGCTGTTCAAAAATTCAATGGTAAAAACTGGAAAAAGATAGGTATGTCTTGGTGTTTCAACAATTTTGTTGATGCTTCTCCTGTTTGAAGACAGAACTTTCATTGAAGGAATTGAAATGATGATCATATACTCTCATTGTGTCATGTAGCTCATCAATTGTTGACTTAAAAGGGCAAATCCAGTGCATAAGACTCCCTCCCCATTGTAGGCTTTGGGAGGCCGATGCACTCAACATTCCTTCTGCTTTAACCGAAAAGTTGTTTCCGTACATCAATTGCTGACATCATTTACCTAATCTTTTGCAGCTGAGTTGGTTCCTGGAAGAACAGATGTTCAGTGCCTACATCGATGGCAGAAGGTTCTTAATCCTGATCTTGTTAAAGGACCTTGGACCAAGGAGGTGCTACTCAAATAATGTCATTCCTTCAGAAAATGAATGTTGATTCTGTACAAGATTATATGCTTCAATCTTCTACTCTGTGTTCTCAGGAAGATGATCTTATCGTTGATCTTGTGAGCAGGCAAGGGAAGAAGAAATGGTCTGAAATAGCTAAACATTTGCGAGGCCGCATAGGCAAGCAATGTCGAGAAAGGTGCCTGATCACTTGTCAAGAACACTAACTAGCTACAATTCCTATTGTTTTCTTCCTTTTCCTTCTTTCTTGTCACAAAGCAAGTAAAATCTGAGTGTTGTTTCAGGTGGTGCAATCATTTAAATCCAGAAATAAAGAGAACTGCTTGGACGGAAGATGAGGAGTTGACTCTTATTAAGGCACAAGCAATGTACAGAAACAGGTGGGCGGAGATAGCCAAGCTTCTTCCTGGCAGGTATGTACGCAGCCTTATTTTCCTAACTTAAACTCATGACATTTAAGTCACAAGAAACAATATTTATGGTTGTACCAAGGATCACTTCAAATTAGTTGTTCGTCTATTTTGTTGCTCAGGACTGAAAATTCTATAAAAAATCACTGGAATTGCTCAGTCAGGAAGAAAGTGGATTTATTTGCAGCTTCTGATATAAATCAAGGCAATCATAACAGAGGAGTTGAGTTCATGTCCTCCGGGCTAGCCAAACCTTTTGAGCAAAATGTCAATCAGGGAAGAAGTGCTTCAATGGATTTTGATCTTGTAGATACCAATAGAAGAGAAAGCAACCTAGTGATTTCAAATAAAGGAAATCACCATGCTTGTGATGCTGGGGCACCAGGAAACTCTAATAACCTTGCTGCTACAACTGACCATGGCTTGCCTACAAGAATGCTTCCTGGACCTTCACCTCTCCCATTGACTCCTGCATTAAATACTGCTACTGCTGCAGCTGCTGCTTTGAATGGGAGATGTGATCTTCCGGGTTTTGTCGACACACCGTCTAATCCTTTTGTTAGACCACAGGACAGAAATGGCGGAAACAATGGAAACATGTCCAGTCTTGGCAGCTTAAGCTACAAGTCGCCTCAACTGCAGGATTTGAATACTTCTTTGACAACTGGTAAATTTCCCGACACAGATAAGACATCTAGTTCAGGTTTTTTTCACACTCCACCCAACAGCTGCTGTCCTGAATCAATATTGAGAAGTGCAGCTAAGAGTTTTAAAAATACACCGTCAATCATTAGAAAAAGCTCTCAAAGTGCTAGAAGACAAGCTTGCAATCACAATGAAAGTGACCCAAAGCAGCCTCCTCCAAAGTCTCCCAGACTTGAAACTGCAGCAGTCATAAAATCAGTAGAAAAACACCTGGAACATGCATTTGATGAAACTGAGCAGGATTCAAACAGTAATATAACTAGAAAATCTGCCCCAGATCATCCTTCTAACTCCAAATCTATTTGAGATCAGGTCAGTTTCTACTGTTGAAACAAAGGAGACCAAATCTCCTGTAACTTGATTCTTGCAAAGACTGACTTGTTGGCAGAATTGCTTTGCTCTGTTGTGTGGAATAGTTACTGATCTGGGTCATCACTCATCATCATGCTTAGATCTTATGACATTGCTTCATTTTCTTGCAATTCCTCATGAACTAAGTGTTTGTTTCTGTATTTTCATGGTTGCTCTCTTACTAATTTTCTGCTTTTCATTTTCTCCTATGGCAGATTGATGGCCATTCCCATGCTCATGCAGCAGCCGATTCGTAAAGAAGAGATCTGGCTCTTGCTACGTATTCTAAAAGAAATATTATAGTAGTAAATTAAACAATAATATAGGAAAAGATTTTATTTATTGAATTTTTTTTTTTTTAAATTTTATTTGTAGCTAAAATAATAAAAAAAATGTTTGAACTTCATCTTTTTATTTAGATAAGTCTTCATCTTTCTTTTTTTTGCATTTAAATGAATCTTAATCATTTAATTTACATTAGAGTTTGGATTTATATTCGAGTAAGTTTTAATATTTAATTTGTGTATAAAAAAACTCTTAACATAAATTAATTATTTTATTTGTTCTTAATAATTTATTTAAAAATTTATTTGCATATAATAAAAATAAAAAAATTACTTTTAAAATGAAAACTCTTTTAGCATTTTAACTTTTATTTTATTTTTATACATATATATATATATATATATATAATCATCTTAATCCTACTTATAAAATAAAAATATTTAATTATATTAAATAATAATTATTTATATATACAATAAATATATAATAAAAGTAATCTACGATTGATTAAAAACTTTAAATTATTTTAACTTTTTTTATAATAAAATCTTATAATTCAAAAGAATTCAATCAATATATATATATATATATATATATAAAATCAAATTTTATATCTGAAAAATTTGAAAGATGAATTTAAATTTATAAAAATTTTAAAAATAAAAATATAATCATCAAATCAATACTAAAAATCCTCGAAAATCTATATTACGTTTGCAAAGACTAGTGGCTGACTCATATCACGGAATGAAGACGTAAGGGTTTCCATCACTTGTCTTAATTATTTTAACAAAGATTTTAAACCCTAAAAAATTAAATAATAAATATTTAAAAATAGTAATTAAAAATTAGAAAAAATAAAAAAGAAAAATCTTAAAAACGTATCATAAATAAAATAATCGGAGCTCAGGGTAAGGGTTCGCTGACCTCGACTGACACCCTCTCGAAGACCAAGAAATGGCGAAGCCTTCCTCCTCTACTCTTCCTTCTTCTGATGCTGCTGCTGCGACGGCGACAAAATCCCAGGAGAGATCTCCGCCGTACGTGGCCGAAGTTATGCATTTCTTAAAAAACGTAGGAATTTCCGAGCCCAACGTGGAAAATTATAGTTCAAAAGACTTCTATTCCAATCTCTTATGTAACCATCTCAAGATCGACACCGTCCGGCGTGGCCACGTCACTTGCCTCGCCACCGTCAAACCCCCTGTCGCGGTAATTCTTTTGAACCTATTCTCTTGTTTTATCGAATTATTATGGATTATTCTCTTAATCTTCTTCGGGAGGGTTTGTTTTCCAGAACTTTTTTGGTGGGTTACATGGAGGAGCGGTTGCAGCAATCGGAGAAAGAGTAGCGATTGCGACAGCTAGGACGGTGGTGACTGAGGATAAGGAGATTTTTCTGGGTGAATTGGCCATGTCTTATCTCTCTGCTGCTCCCACAAATGTGAGCTCTTTTGGCTTTTCAATTTCTGAACTTTGATTTTGGTTAATCCCAATTATGCCTTTGATGAAACAAGAGAAGATTGAGCGTTATTATGCCTGCCAATTTGATGTTTAAATGACGCATTGAACAGTAGGGAGCCATTCAATTTTCAGATATTATCTCACTGTTGATTGGAGTTATTCAAGTTTCGAAGTTTTCTTTTTCCATTTTGGCTGTAGTCTTCCTGTTTAGCCCTTTCTAGAGTCTGTCTGGATTATGTTCGTCGAATCATAGTGACCCTAATTTGTTTTTCTCCATATCTGTTACAACTTTGCTTAAACTTCACCATGTTCAAAATTGTTAGGATGTCACTTTCTCCGAAATTAAACTCCGCGCCAAGTCTAGTGATGATACAACTTTAAGGCTGTCTCGGAATAGAACATGTAATACTGGTAATCGCCTGCAGCGTTGAGCATATGTCTATGGGTAAAAGATAGTTGCACTTGCATCCTCACTTCTTACATGTTGGAACTATGTCTAATTGCAGCACTAGTCTGTGGCTGAGTTCCTCTTGGAGCAAATTGCATTTGCTTCACCTACCGTTTGCTTAGGATATAATTGAGTTGAGTTGAGTTGAAACGATCCAATATAAGATTGGAGCTTGATTCGACTCGATAACTTGAAGCTTGAAACTTGGCTCAATAACGATTGAACTTAACTTTTGAATCTTGAATTCGTCACGATAAAATACTCAAGCCCACTTGAGATCGGTTCAAACTCAATTTGTTAAGCTTGATTTATCATTTTCTAATTATATATTATAAGGTAAATAAATTAATAATAATATATATATTAAAAAAGTTCGATTAGGCTTGCGAGTTACTTGAGTCGATATTTAGAAGCTCGAACTCGGCTCAACTTGTTATTCTAATAGTTCAAGTTTGAGCTCGACTCCAAAGTAAACAAGTGAATTTAAGTAATCATCGAGTTGAGTTCGAATAGCTCACTTTGCATCTCATACGAAGATTTATGCCTAAGAAAATAGCAAGCCTTCTATCAGTCTTCTCATTTAGTCTTTGCTCTTCTGCATGCTTGATTATTTCTTTGCTGCGTAATGAATGTATAGCATTTTATGTGTTTTCATGCAGTCAGAGTTGATTGTTGATGGATCTGTCGTGAGAAGCGGAAGAAATATAACTGTAGTTGCTGTCGAATTCAAAATGAAGAAAACTGGGAAACTGGTTTATACCTGCCGTGCTACCTTCTTTAATTCACCCATTGCCAAGTTATGAAGTTTCCAACACTTGTAGCTCTGCTAATAACTATGCCTTTGCCTACAATAAATTCCTAAAAACTACACGTTCTTTGTGTTGCTTTTGCCAGCGGAATATTGTTATACCATTATTATGTACACAATACAACAAAATTATAAAGAGAAATGGTGTTAGTAGATTTCTGCTACCTCTGCTTTCTAGGAGATCTTTCCTATGCTTATAATTCTTCAAGCCGCTAATCAATTAATCTCCATCAGCTCTGACCGTGGTCGAGGAAACTGCATCAAAGGCTCACTTAAGTTGCATTATACAAGAAACGTGACAACAGTCAAACTAGCAGGGAATCTAAAATTGAATCTGGTCAATGTGGAGTTGTGTATGCTAATGCACTTCCTTATCATGCTTCACATTTGGCATATTTACGCATATTACAGAGTAATGGAAGCAACTGCAGTACAACGGAATTGAACCAAAATGTTTGAGTCGCACATTTCATTTACTGGGGTCTTACATTCTCCGAAGTATGAGCTTTTGGTTTATAATTTTTGACCAATGATTTACTCACTGGTCAGGACAAGATCAGTGGCCCTTTACACAGATTATCATTTGTGTAAGTTAAAAATCATGAGGAAAAATAATGTACAGACGAAAAATTGCCCTGCTGAAGCCTTTTCAAACATCCGCACCACGTTTGTAATCCCCAAACTTGCCGGCCAACAAGTACTCTTATGACATCGAGTCTTTTACAAATATGCTTCAGGAAGGCTGACGCATCGGTAGAACTGGTTCCATGAATAAGTTCCCTAAGAAACGTAAAGAAAATGCACTGGTTTTATTGAGCGATCTAAATGGTGGTTGGTAAGATGTTAACAAAAGGATTCTATAAAGTGATCAAACAGGTAATTAGATCACTTTACTAATACATACCATCCACATTTCTCATGAAAATATGGCATTAACGAATGCCTCTGCATCAAACGGTTGAAGGTCTTCAACACCTTCACCAACACCTACAAACTTCACAGGAATTCCAAGCTCATCAACCACACTGACCTGCAAGAGGCAAGAACGTAGAGAAAAATGTAAATTTAAGGTTGGAAACAACCCCCCAAAAGCAAAAAGAAAAAGGTTTAGGAGTGGATACCACACAGCCACCTCTAGCAGAACCATCAAGTTTTGTCAAAATAAAACCAGTTATTCCAACAACCTATCACAAAGTTGAAAGTTGATACAGATCAAATAGCAGCTGAGTGCAATAATAAAAAGAGTAGCATTTAACAAGTTTGTCTTGGTATCTTGATGAAGAACACAAGGTAGGAAGAGTACCTCATTGAACTCTCTAGCTTGTGGAAGCATATTCAATCCAGTGTTCCCATCAAGAACTAGTAGGATCTCCTGCGCATGTTATTTTATGGCCTTGAGATAATCTTTGCAATAAAAATAAGAAATTTGAAAAACACATAGTCCAGTGTATCCAATTCATTGAAATTCATCATCCTTAACCATATATCTGAAGATATTAATACAGTTAGAACTAGAAACCCGGACATTGGTATTTATAAAATCATTCAGTGTTCACGTTCAGGGAAAATGCCCTTTAAGGCCTTGACTGAAAATAAAGCCCAATATAAATGAAAAAGTAGACTATGGGCAGATAAAACAATGTATCATACATTTGGTATGTCTCAACCAATTATACTGAAAGAGGAAATGCAAATTTGTCTCATGGCCAAGATCAAATTATTTCAAGGTCAAAATGAGGGCATTAAGGGATCCAAAGCATCTTGAGCTTACATTTGGTGCATCACGAATAACTTTACCGACAGCCTTCTTACATGCTATCAACTCTTCCATCAAGCTGTAATTAGTGTGAAGACCTGCAAAATTAATAAAACACGCCAATGAGTACCAGTTTAGAGGCAAAGAAAATGAGCAGAGGCCAAAAGATTAAGACTCATAAAACTTACGTCCGGATGTGTCACATAAGACAATATCAAAACCTTGCTCCTTACCTCTTTTCACAGCCTGCGAAAGCACTATTCAGGAAGCATTTTAAAATCACATGTTAACAGTTGTAATGCATCATAATAATAACAATGAGAAAAATGCAAAATATTTGTGCTTCTACTTCACAATAGTTTCATTAGATGCTCTATTTGTCTACCTGATGATGCTTTAGCGTTCTCTTTTTCAGCAACAACAATCTCGCAACCAGTTCTCTCAGCCCATATCTCCAGTTGATCACTAGCAGCTGCTCTGAATGTGTCTCCTGCTGCCATTAATATCTGGCAAGATCTCAAACCATAAGAAAAGGATATGCAAATTTGCGAATAAGCAAGTATAAACACAAAGGCCTCTGTGGCTCCGTCAAATTGTAGCTAAAGCAATGCACATTTTTTAGCAACTCACCTTTGCCCCTTCATTCTTTAATCTATAAGCCAGCTTTCCTGCAAGGGAATCATTGATGAGATTATTTTATAATAAAATGTGAAACATACAAAAATTCCTCAAAACATAAATCTGTCCCAGACATATAAATTTGACAAAAGTCCCAAAGCTTATCCAAAAAAAAAAAAAACCATTAATGTGATAAACTACAGAATCCCATTCACAAATCTTAACAACCTTAACCGATTAGCAATTAAGACATTGGTTTATAGCCTACCAAGTGATGTTGTCTTGCCACCTCCATTAACGCCAACAACCATGATCACAGCTGGCTTCCTGATAACAAGACAGAGTATTCAATAAGACGAACAAACAACACCATTTAGTGCAGGATGAAACAACATGAAAATTTAAAATCCCGAACACGAAAAAGAAAACCTGAATCCAAGTCGGAGCTCGGTCTTACTCCCATTCTTTGTTAAGAGATCCAACACAATCTTCTTCAACGCTTCCTAAAACCCACAATCATTTCACATTTTTCAATATTTTATAATCTCATAAAAGAAAAATCTTCACCTAGCTAAACCAAACAAAAACATCTCATAAGAAATATTACACTAGCATTTTATGTAATAACCTTTATTTCACTTCCTGATTTAAGTTTCCCACTTAGGATATCCTCCCGCAAGCTCTCCACTATTTTAATTGTAATTCTTGGCCCAAAATCAGATACCAATAAAGCCTGAAAATTCAAATTTAAAAAGAAGTCACTTTATTTAGTTTCCGATCTTTTAAACTGCTTTAATGGCAATTTTCAGTGAAAAGAAACCTCTTCGAGTTCGTCGAGGACACGATCAGTGTCGGCCAGGTTCCAGTATAACAAGAGTTCGTCTATGACGGCGAGGTTGTCTCTGGTTTTGGAGAACCCTGAGAAGATCTTTTCAACGTCACTCTTGGCCTTTTCCTTGATTAACCGGCCGAGTCGAGTGAAGAACCCGGTCTGACTCGCGAGGCATTTGAAACGGGAAGTGGTTGGTCTGGCTCTAGTGGGAGAAGTGAACCGGGTTCGAGGGAAGTTGGAAAAGAGCGGTGACGGTGAGAGTTTGGAAATGAGGAAGAGCTGAGTAGAAGCCATCTCTCGCGCATCAGTAAACTGACTTGTGAGATGAAAGGGGTTGGACTGGATAACATTTCTCCAACGACGTCGTTTACGTTGTAACTGTAAACGGTCCAAGTGGGAAGAATTGTTTTTAATAATGTTGGGTTTTTTATAATATTTAAAAATGTTTGGTAAAAATGAAAAACGTAATAAATAAATAAATAAGATTATTATTTTTTCATAGAAAGGTAAGTATGAGAATAGGAAGCACACTTAAATTTAATTTTTTTAAGAAAGAATAAGAAACGTCAAATTAATTATTGATTATTAAATATTGTTATTTTTTCCTTAGTAATAAGAACAAGTAATTCCAAAATAAAAAGATCAATGAAAAAAAATAAATAAGATCTAAATCAAATTAGAAGTGTTCAAAGATTAGATCAAGTCGAATTCAAATCGGGTTTAGAGAAGGTATTAAGATATTAATAATGAATCCAAACTTGATTTGATCAGATTTTTTAAATCTAATTTTTTATTTAAACTCATTTTACGTACAATAATAATCTTAATATTGTCTAAAATATCCATATATTACTAATTTTTTTATAAGAAAAATTTAAAATACATCATAATTAATAAGGAAAATATGATAAGTTAAAATAATTTTTTACAAAAAGATTAAAAGAAACAAGAAAATTTTAAATTAAATAGAAAATTGTAAAATTTAAATGTATTATACCAAGTTTAGCTCGAGACATCTGGCCCAACTTCAAACTATGAGGCTTTTGGCCCATTGTACTACCTAATAAAGACTAAAATAGATAAACTACAAGTCAGTTTATAGAAAGATAATCTTTAGTCAATACTTAATTCACATTAAAGATGAATTTTATTAAATAAAATTATTATTTAATGAGATCTCTTGTATATATAATCCTAGTCATCAAACATAACTTGGTAAGACTATATAAAGACCATCAAACTATGTACTAATCACCGAATAAATTCTGTCTTTTACAGATCTCTGTTTAATTGTATACCCGCTTCAAAGTTCGTCCATCCTAAATATTCTTCAATAATTGACACCGTACGGGAAAATTGTAGAAGCAGAAGCCATGACTGAATCGCTAGATGCTCCATTATAGGGGAACCCGTCTCCGATGGTCCAAGCACCCATTACCTCGTCAGAACTCCACTGACAAATCCCTGACTAATTCCCTTCAAAAAGTTGCGTTGTCTAGTGTCGAACCGTGGCATGTGCCTATAGGATACACACACCACCTACTGTATCCCTTATCATCGGCGTCGCTTTCATCTTGACTGCCTCCAACACTCCATTCTTTCCAGAACCTCATGGAAGTTTCCAACAAGTTGAGAACGGTGCACCGCCAGCATTGGCTTATACGCCGCTAATAATATCTTACCACCTAGGTGGCCCAACAGTATTATACCTCCTCCTATGGTTGTTGGAAAAATAGAAATGGAATAATAAGAAGAAACATTTATGAGGTATGAAATATTAATAAATTATCTTTAAAATTTCAAATACTTCCAGAATAAAATTTCATAAATTATATCCAATACAAGTATAAAACTTCATAATAAAATTAAGTATATAAATTTAGATATTTATAATGATCAATAAATATTTTGAATAAATATGTTTTGTCAAAAATATATTTCTTCAAAAATTATGTTTTTTAGATATATTTTTAAATAATTTAAACTTATTAAAATTAATTATAAATTTAAATTTAATTTTTAAACTTAACATTTCCAACTATTTATCTATTATAATTACGGTCTTAGCAACTGCGTCATTCAGGTATGTGATCATTGCACCATCACCTATAGTAACCAACGATATAATATTTAATTAAACGAACCATGATTTTTCTTTCTTTTCTTCTCTGTTTTAGATGCATCAATCACAAGTGTTCTTACATGCCCAGAGTGAAAAAGGGGGCTTTAACAATGAAAAATCAACGAATTTGACCAATGTTATTCCCAATCTGCTTTGAATTTTTTAAAAGACGTGATAGGGAAACTAACCCAACTTTCACTGCAAGATTATCTTACAATTACTCTTTTTTTTTTTTAAATAATCTTACAATTACTTTTAATTATTAGTCTTCTTGAAATATTTAATATTAAATGATTTTTTTAACTGCTGCTTAAAGGAATTTTATAGTAAGATTAAAATTTTTTAATATTATTGTAAGATTAATATAAACACATGATTAAATAATAAATATAAATTTATTTTCATTAAATAAAAAATATTTTAGAAGTATCGTAACATATGAGAATAAATAAAAACACATTTTGTAACAAAATTATCATATGTTTACGTCTATTAATTTTAATTTTATGTTTTTTCATATATTTACGATATTTTTAATATATTTTACGTCTAATAACATCAAATTTATTTTTAATTATGTGTGTTTACGTTCATTGATCTTACACTAAAATTAAAAAAAATTGACCTTCCAATAAAATTCCCCTATTTAATTAGTTGGAGTTGTTTGGTAGCAGAAATTAGGATTTTCTTTAAGAATCATTTTACTCCAAATCATTTTACTTGATAAATTTTGAAAAATATTAAATTCTTTGATTTGGTTGCACTAAGGAAATATTTGATTTCTATGTTTTGTACAAAGAATTTAAAATTAATAAATGACATATTTTACTGTACTATTCTTTTGTATTAAAATAAATAAATAGTCGATTTAAAGTAAATAACAATTTAATTGGAGTTATGTTTAAAATATTTATTTATTATTCAAGCTTATTCATTTAACAAATATCAATTAATTTATTTAATATGTAATTTATTTTGATTTATTTAATTAGTTAAACTATACATTTGTAGGATGTCAAATAATTTATTTATTAAATTAAAATATTTAGGGAGAGTGGAGGTAGGTTTTAGATTTGTAATATTAGATAAGTTTATAGATAAAATAGACATAAAATTTAATAATTAAAAGGTAAAAGAGAAATTTAAATTTAAATTTTTCAAAATTCTAAAATACCTAATGAGAATGAGGTAATCTTGTTCAACCCTATTTTCTCTCAATTTAATATTATTAAATAAATCAAAATTCTGATATGAAAAAAATATAATATTAAAATAAAATAATTAAATTACGACAAATAAAATTACCGATTAAAATCTAAAAATACTTTGAACCACATAATCGCTTTAGGATTGAAAATGTTCTTGTTTTTGGTGAGATAAACGTGCAATGAAACTTGGGTTCCGACCACCGTCTTACTCTGCACGCACTAATTAACAGCTTCTGGTCCACCTCATCCCGCTGTGCTGATGTAGGTATTGCATAGTTGTATACGTATATTAAGAGCTCGAGCTCTCCAGGGTCCCGGGAATTCCAGTTTATCCGAATGCACAGTTGTGTTAACAAGGTCAACGTTTATCTTCGTCTATGTTAGCCTTTTCCACTTGCCAAAGCCAATCACCAGTTTCGGTGTTTCCTCCTCTTCCTTATTCAGTTTCCTTTCAAGCTTTTTTTTAATCCTTCACCTGTTTCCTTAGAAGCAAGCAGGTTCTTTCCTTGTGGATTTGCCTTTTTGTTATTTTTCTCTTATTACAAGTACAAAGATATGTCAAAGCGAAATATCGAGTAATTACAATTTAGATTTGATTAAAAACGTAAATAAATTAAGTTATTTGATAATTAATTAAATTTAAATTATTTAAATTTAATTAAATTTATATTAATCGAGTAACGAATCGAATATAATTTTAATATTTTAATATTCGATTTAAATTATTCACACGAATTTAATAATATTTTTTAATATTTTTATTATTCATTATATTATCAATGAAATTTTAGACGTTATAAATGAAATTAATATAATAACGCATATGTGAAACCCGAGAATTTTTTAATAATTTCATATATAATCATGAAATGATATTTAGAAATGAAAATTAAGGTATTGGAAATGAAAAAATTAGTAAAGTTCGAGTTTTGCACTAAACCGAGCAAATGAGCTCGGAATTAGAAATAAATTCGGATTAAATTCATAAAATTCATGAAAATTATTTCGAAGCCATATAAAATTAATATAAGATGAAATTTACTTGAGAAATCAAAATCAAGTAGAAATATGGAGGTTTTGGGGATCAAATTAATTTTTAAGGTAAATTGAAAACTTTAAGCCATTTTGCTCGGTATTGACCAAATCGCGCAAAATGAACTCAATCGGGAAATTTTTCTTAAACAAGTGACCCCAAATTTTTATGAAACATACTAGAGACATAGTATAACACTTGAGAAGTGGAAATTTGGAGAAAATTGGACTAGAATAATTTTTTCTGAATTTTTCTAGAAGAGGACAGAAATCTGTCCCCTTCAACTTGCCGACCTAACCCTCTTCTTTGTCAAATTTGAAGACCTTCCGGTATTCAATTTGAGCCGAGTTTTTCAAGTCTGAAAGTAGACTTATAGAGCTTCAAATGGGCATAAAAATCAACCCCAAAGGACTTCTAGGCCGAGAGATATCCCCCTGCCTTCATTCCCGCAGGCGTCCTCCCTTTACTCTCCTTGTGAGATTTTTTCGGCCACCTTCCGGCCAGATTCAGGTGTCGTCCAAGAAGGATGAATTCCTCATCTAGTCCTCTATAACATATAAAAAATTCAACCACAAAGAAGTTCATTTGCTAGGTTAAAAACTCAAAAGAAAAACGGTCGACGAATCTGCCCTGTTTTTGGTAAGTGAGGAATTTAAGATTTTTCATTCTTTGATCGGTTTTTGAGCTAGTTTTTCATGGTTTTGAGTTATATACATGTTGAATTTCAGTTGAGGATTAATTTTGTGGAAGAAAAACATGGTCAACCTTGGTCAAACCTGAGGTAAAATTGATGGATGATAATAAAATTCATATATGTTGTTATTTGGTGTTGTTGAAAGATTTTTAGTTAAGTGGATTTGGATGATTTAACTTCTAAGAATGATTTGAGGTTTGGACAGCAAGGTGTTGAGGTGTTTATGTGAAAAATTTGATGGATCTAAGGTTGTTAACGGTTAAATTTATACTGAGAAAGCTCGATTTATAACTTAACTCAGTGTAAAATCGAAAAGTGAAAGAATTGAAAATTTGGCAAAGTAACCAACATGATTTATGGACCTAAATGAGTCATAAGGTTAATGAAGTAATGAAATGAGAAATTAAAATAATGAAATTGGCCAAAAACGGGACTTAAATCGGTAAAATCGAGAAAACTGAAAAGTTGACAGAAAAGTCAAAATTGGTCAAATTTCGAGAAAATAAATTAAAATTGAGTATGTTAAGATGAAATTGATCAATATATGATGAATTGATATCGTTTTGGGCAGCTTGGGAATTTGGCACTCAAATCGAGATAATTTTGCGACCCGACGATTTTTGCACTGTCCCAAGGTTTACGAGGTAAGGGGTGTAATTTAGCTTAATTCTGAACTATTTACGTTCATGAAATGATTTATAAAATATAATTATGTTCATGAAATGATTTATAAAGCATAATTATATTTATGAAATGGTTTATGAAGCATATTCAGATTTATGAATGATTTACAAAGCATATTTATGCTCATGAAATGATTTGATGAAGTATGTTTCATTTTATGAAATGATTTATAGAGTATGAAACACATGAATATTTTATAGTTTTCTATATGACTTTATGTTCAGGTTTCAACGAAAATTTTGATGTTTTCCGAAAGTATTTAAGAAAAGAAAAAGAAATTTTGAGACTAGAAGGCTATTTATATGCATGGCAACTACTCGTGGCGCTCCGGCTCCGCCACTTGAGATGCCGATACGTAGGACCCTTATAACGCTTGTCTTCACCTGTGTGGTGGTTGACTTGCTACTCGTGGTTTATAATGATGATTTATGGTAGTATCTCGTGCCCGCGCAGCACGCAGAGTGTTTCCCGCACGGCGAGTGCCATCGGTGCCCGTGCCCTAACTATGTGCTAGTATATGATAAGAATGAGAAGATACTACCCATGTTTATGATTATGATTGCTGTACGACCCTGATCCAATCTACAGCCCCAACCATGGCCATCGGTATGATTATGACCCTCTACGGAGGATGACGTATATTGCATGACTCAAATATAGCTTAGTCTCCATGTTTTGATGATGAGTCTTTATGAAAGAAAGTATGATGATGATTATGAAAGAAAGAATGATGATGTTCTTATGAAAGAAAGTATGATGATGATTATGGAAACGTAAAACGGATTTGATAATTTACATGCCTTACTAGAAAACAAGTTTGAAAACGGATACAACAAATAATGTTGGTAACACATGCTAAAACTATATATATATATATATATATATATATATATCAAATCAGGCATGGAAACCAATTAGGGAAGCAATCAAACAAATCAAAATTCGGATAACGGATGCAAAACGGATATCGGATATAGAAGCGTCGGAACGCTGGGTACCACCCTAACAGAATGCATTGTAGCTATCAGTGTAACAGACTCCCTATTTCTAGGGGGCGATCTATGATCATAGACCTGAGCCAGTCTCACGGCTCAGGTGAAACCGGCACCTATCACCTCGGGATAGGCCAAACTGTTCCTGATTTCATTATCAAGGGAACTACATACTTTGGGTGTACCGCGAGGGTCCACTCGTACCCGCATCACTAATTAAAGTCAAATCATAAGTTACTTCCCTTATATGATAATTTAGGTATGATGTTTAAAATCAAAATAAATTTGCTTAAGATGAGAAAATATTTTAATTTCATTAAAAATGAATTTCAGGATATCAAATTTGCCTAATAAATAAATAAGATAAAATAAAATGAATTTTACTAAAGTAAATATAATCATATAAAGTATTTAATCACATCAAAGCATAGTGCACATTTTTAAACAAAGCACGAATGAGGCAGATAATTATCAAAATTATGTCATATAGTCAGCCTCATGCCACAGAAATCAATTCAGAAAATCATATAAGAAATTTGTAATTGCATATCTACTTATCTGTACTTGACACCAACAACGAAGCTAACTTACTTCTCTCGATTCTTCTAAACGGTTCCCAATCTCATTTACCTACAATTTTGTATCATATAACTCATCAAATAAACTTGATAATTTTCAGAACAGAAAATTGCCATCACTGCCAAGCTATTTCATTTATCTATTTATTTCTTTGTTACCTCTCTGCATCACAGCCCCATTTTCTCGTCTCTGCTTCAGCTTTCAAGCACCCGATTCCGGCTGGCTACTGCTCGAGTCTGAACAGGCAAGGTTGGCACCTATTCTTCTGCTTCATATCTCTCAACTTCGCCCTCTGTTTCTGTTTCACTCTTTCTTCTTTTGCTTATCTTTTATGTTCTCCTGTTTCCTTCCTTTCCTTCGTTTCTTGCTTCCTGTTTATATACAGAAAAATTGGGGCAAAACTATTTTGGGCGATTGTAGCTTGTCATTCAGCCCCTGCACATGGCTTGCCAGACCCGTTTTCTTCTTCACTAAACACCCATATCATTTTGCCACACCTACTCCCTGACTCACCATCCCTTTTCATTTCAGTCTCTGCCACACACTACCCCTCTTCTTTCTTTCTTTTTCATTTCCGTTCATCTTCCTTTCTGTTCATCATCATCATCATTTTTTTAAACTATTATTATTTTATTAAGAAAAGACAAAAAAAAAACTGAACGTTACATCCTCCTCACCTTATGAAATTTGATCCTCCAAATTTGATTATAGTTCTGAAAAGAGATACGGGTGCTTGTCACGCATCACATTCTCTAGCTCCCAAGTGGCTTCATCCTTTGAGTGTTGTTGCCACTGTACCTTGACCATTGGAATAGTTTTCGATCTTAAGACTCTTTCTTGTCTGTCCAAAATCTTAATTGGCTTTTCCACATATGTCATATCCTCTCGTAACTTCAATGTGTCATATCCGATGACATGAGAAGGATCTGGATTATATTTTCAAAGCATGGAAACATGGAATACATTATGCACACTACCTAGCTAGGGAGGTAGAGCTAACTGATATGCCACAACTCCAATCCTCTCTAAAATTTTGAAAGGTCCAATATATCTCGGGCTCAGCTTGCCTTTCTTGCCAAATCTTATGATGCCTTTCAACGGCAATACTTTTAGGAACACTGAATCACCAACCTCAAACTCCAATGGTCTCCGTCGATTATCTGCATAGGACTTTTGTCTATCCCTGGCAACCTTTAGCTTATCGCATATCACCTTAACACTTTCGGAGGCTTTCTTGACTAACTCTGGAGCATATATCAATTTATCACCAACTTCCTCCCAAGCAATCGGAGATCTACACTTTCTACCATAAAGGGTTTCATACGGAGCCATTTCGATACTTGAATGATAGCTATTGTTATAAGCGAACTCCGCTAGCGACAAATGATCATCCCAGGAGCTTTTATACTCAAGTACACAAGCCCTTAGCATCTCCTCGAGAGTTTGAATTGTTCTCTCGGACTACCTATCAGTCTGAGGGTGAAAAATAGTACTGAAGCTCAAACAAGATCCCATAGCCTCCTGAAATTTTTTCCAAAAACGGGATGTAAAGCGAGAATCTCGATCAGATACTATGCTCACTAGTGAAGTCAATGGATCTGTAACCTTGATGGGTAGAAAGAGGGCGGATTTGGTAAGCCGATCGACAATAACCCAAATGACATCATGCTTTCTTCGGGTTCTCGGGAGTCCCATAACAAAATCCATAGTAATATGCTCCCACTTCCATGTTGGTATAGGCAAAGGTTGGAGTAACCCTGCAGGTTTCTGATGTTCTACCTTCACCTGCTGGCAGATTAGACATCTAGCAACAAACTCAGCGATATCTTTCTTCATACCAGCCTAATGATACAACCCACGTAAATCTTGATACATCTTCGTGCTGCCAGGATGCATAGTGTATTTTGAACTATGAGCTTCCTCTAAAATTAGTATCTTCAGGTCATCGTTATCCGGGATACACATCCGTCCCTTAAATCTCAGGATACCATCATTACCCACTGAATAGTCTGAATGAACACTGTTATCCCCTTCATTTTCATAGATAATCTCTAAAATTCTGGGATCCTCTCTCTGTGTTCTTCTGATCTGATCAATTAACTCTGGTTCCACTCTTAGGCTGGCAACTAAACAACCCTCAATTGATTGGTCTTTATTCACTGAAATTCTCAAATTCATAAACTGCTCCAAAAGATCCCACTGTCTGATCATCAAATGGGAGACCATAGCTGTGTTCTTCCGACTAAGAGCATCCGCTACCACATTAGCTTTCCCAAGGTGATAGAGAATTTCACAATCATAGTCCTTAAGTAATTCTATCCAGCGACGCTGCCTCATATTCAATTCTTTCTGCGAGAAGAGGTATTTCAGATTTTTATGATAGGTGAAAATCTGAAACGTCTCTCCATAGAGATTGTGACGGCCAACCCCTGCCAACGGCCATGGCAACCCTTCTTGGGCCCATCGACAACGTTGGTGGTCTAACAACGCGTGGTCCAACAACGGGTGGTCCAACAACGCCAACAACATCCACGTATTGTCCGCTCTGGCTCATTGGGCCTCACGGCTTTGTTTCATTCAGGGAAATTCCCCTCAGAACGCGTCCTCAGTGGTTCAAACTCGGATAAACACCCTTGTTCTTGCCACTGATCGACAGACACCCCGTCCTTTGATACCACATGCCCCAAAAAACATATCCGATCCAACCAAAATTCACATTTACTGAA
Source organism: Firmiana major (assembly GCA_033439115.1). Taxonomy (NCBI): domain Eukaryota; kingdom Viridiplantae; phylum Streptophyta; class Magnoliopsida; order Malvales; family Malvaceae; genus Firmiana; species Firmiana major. The sequence goes on along the minus strand of CM065908.1, from coordinate 2,048,789 downwards.
CTTTGCATACAACTGTTTTCCTCTGAGTGTCTGAAGGACTGTACGCAGGTGCTGTTCGTGTTCCTGATAAGATGGGGAATACACCAGGATGTCATCTATGAAGACAATCACGAACTTATCCAGATACGGCCTAAAAACTTCATTCGTTAAGCTCATAAAGGCCGCTGGTGCATAGGTTAACCCGAATGGCATTACTAGGAACTCATAATGCCCGTACCGAGTTTTAAAAGCTGTCTTCAAAATGTCTTCTCCTCGGATTCTCAATTGATGATAGCCAGATCTAAGGTCTATCTTGGAGAAGACTTAAGCCCCTTTCAACTGATCAAAAAGATCGTCAATATGAGGCAAAGGGTATTTGTTCTTGACAGTCACTTTGTTTAACTGTCGATAATCCATGCAGAGTCTCAAACTATCGTCTTTCTTTTTCACAAAAAGCACAGGAGCACCCCAGGGAGATACGTTCGGGCGTATGAACCCCTTATCAGACAGTTCTTGCAACTGAGTCTTCAATTCCTCCAATTCGGTGGGTGACATCCTATATGGGGGTTTAGAAATTGGTTGGGTTCCCAGAATCAAGTCTATAGTAAACTCAACCTCTCTCTGCGGAGGTAAGCCCGGTAATTCTTCTGGAAAAACATCCTCATACTCCTTGACTACTGAAATGTCTCGAACACTGAGTGGAGCCTGGTCTACCGTTTCAACAAAGGCTAAATACCCTTCAATTAGAAATAATCACGTCAAACATATCAAGTCAACATCAAAATTTATAATTTCACCAAAATTTACACACGAAAACTTACTTACTTATTATTAACAAAGGTAATTACAATAGTCTCAGGCAGAGCAAATGTTACAGTCTTACTACGACAATCGACTAATGCATAATGCTGAGCTAACCAATCCATCCCAAGTATAACATCAAAATCAAATATATGCAGTAAGATCAAATCGGCTAACAACTCTCTATCCTCTACCCTTACTTTGCATGCTCTATATACAACATCAGTAACTTGTATAGACTTAAAAGGTATACTAACATGCAATAAAAAGTCCAAAGATGTAGGTTTTATTCCTAACTTATTAGCAAAATAGGGTGCAACAAATGAGTGGGTAGAGCCTGGATCAATTAAAACATAAGCTTCAAAACCATTTACAAGAAGCTTACCCCAAATGACAGAATCAGTAGCCTGAGCAGTAGTCTCATCCAAGGCAAACACTCGTCCCTGTGTCACCGGACGCTTACCCTTATCCACTGTGTTACCCTTATCCACTTTAGACTGCTCGGCACCTTTGCTAAACTCCTTGAACCTCGGGCAGTCTCTGATCAAGTGGCCTCGCTTGCCACAGTGATAACAGGCTCCTATCCCCGGTAACATGGCTTAGTGCCATGATGTCCTCCACATGTTGGACAAGTGGGGCCAGTATTAAATCTTGTAGTCTAAGCTTGGGAACCGGATGTCTTGGGCCTCTTGTCATACTGTTGCCTGCCCTTATCAGATCTCCTCTCACTAAATCTCATGTCTTTGCCTTTACCCTTGAATTTATGTCCGGACTCCTTCTGTGTCATATCTATCTCCAACTCCACCATCTGAGCCCGACGAAGAGCCTCGGCATAATCATTAATATCAAATACGGACAACCGACCCCGGATATTGTGCCTGAGGCCATCTATAAATTTCACAGTCTTCGTCAACTCATCCTTAGATATTAAAGGATCGTAGCGACAGAGGGCAGAGAATTGGGACTCGTACTCGTCCACAGTCATAGAGCCCTGAGTGAGATGAAGAAAATCTGCTTGTCTCTTTCTCCTGATCGGCTCTGGCATATACTGCTTATAAAAAACCTCGAGAAAAGCCTCCCATGTAATCTCCGATCTCTTAGCCCTCAATAACTTTTCTGCAGACTCCCACCATATCTCTGCCTTATCCCGGAACATAAATACTGCCAGAGCAACTCTTTCCGTGGAGCTGCAACCCATAAACATAAACATTTTCTCCAATTACTTCACCCATGCTTCTGCTACATCAGGGTCCTTAACACCTCTGAAAGTCGGTGGGTTCATTTTTTGAAATTGTCGAAACCTCGACATATTGCGATCTACCAAATCTTCAGCTGGTGGTTGTGAAGCAACTGGCTGCTGGGGATGAGGTGGTACAACCTGTTGTGTTAGAGGAACTTCGGGTGGAGGTGGTTGTACATTAGGGGTTTGAGCTTGGATTTCAGCATGTTGCTGCATCAAAAGATTGGTGAGCTGCTGCACTGTCTGCTGTAGCTGTCCGAGACTGTGCTCAACCTGCCCTATCCGAGAGTTCGGGCTAAGTGGTTGTGGAGGTGGCGACGTAGGAGCTTGTCTCGATCTCCCTCTACCTCGAGGTCGCCTGCCTCTCCACTCTATAATCCAAATCAAAATCCTATACAAAAATATACCGATGAATACTAACAATAATAATTCAAACTTTATATGCTGACACTTCCATGGTGTACTGGGATGTAAATAAAGACAAACAGCCTACACAAACACAACAAACACGTGCTCTGATACCAAATTTGTAACACCCCAAACTTACTGATTCAATTTCGGAAGCCAAAAATTTCGGGCCGATTTCGCGCTTTCACTTTTCCTATCGTTTGTATGTGTTTGTGGTAGACTACCTACGCGTCAATCATTCCTTTCGACTCTTTACAGGTCCCCACTAAACTAAAAGTGATTTTCTAAATTTTGACATGTACCGTCGACTATCCTTTAATTTAAACAGTCTCAATAATCACTTGAAATCTCCTTCACATACAGTTTATTTCCAATTATTTATACCTAAAATTTCACAAGTTCGAAAACTTTCATATTATAATAAATTTCATCAGACGCAGTAATGATCATAAAGACTGAATATATATATATATATCAACTTCAACAAAATTACAGTCCACAACATGTCTACATCCCAACCCTCTCACGAGTGTACACCATGAAACTTTTATACTGTGTCAACATATAAATATATATATATATATCCACCGTACAAAATATACCTCGGTGGAAGCCCGGTCGTCTCAAAAGTATGACAAAAATCTCTGAAACTCGCACTGCCTTAATCTGGGAGAGGAAGGAGGGGGATGAGTTTTATGGAAAACCTAGTAAGCAAATATACAGCTACTCAAAACGTAAAACAGATTTGATAATTTACATGCCTTACTAGAAAACAAGTTTGAAAACGGATACAACAAATAATGTTGGTAACACATGCTAAAACTATATATATATATATATATATATATATATATATATATATATATATCAAATCAGGCATGGAAACCAATTAGGGAAGCAGTCAAACAAATCAAAATTTGGATAACGGATGCAAAACGGATATCAGATACATAAGCGTCGGAACGCTGGGTACCACCCTAACAGAACGTATTGTAGCTATCAGTGTAACAGACTCCTTATTTCTAGGACGCTATCTATGATCATAGACCTGAGCCAGTCTCACAGGCCAGGTGAAACTGGCACCTATCACCTCGGGATAGGCCAAACTGTTCCCGATTTCATTATCAAGGGAATTACATACTTTGGGTGTACCGCGAGGGTCCACTCGTACCCGCATCACTAATTAAAGTCAAATCATAAGTTACTTCCCTTATATGATAATTTAGGCATGATGTTTAAAATCAAAATAAATTTTCTTAAGATGAGAAAATATTTTAATTTCATTAAAAATAAATTTCAGGATATCAAATTTGCCTAATAAATAAATAAGATAAAATAAAATGAATTTTACTAAAGTAAATATAATCATATAAAGTATTTAATCACATCAAAGCATAGTGCACATTTTTAAACAAAGCACGAATGAGGCAGATAATCATCAAAATTATGTCATATAGTCAGCCTCATGCCACAGAAATCAATTCAGAAAATCAAATAAGAAATTTGTAACTGCACATCTACTTACCTGTACTTGACACCAACAACGAAGCTAACTTACTTCTCTCGATTCTTCTAAATGGTTCCCAACCTCATCTACCTACAATTTTGTATCATATAACTCATCAAATAAACTTGATAATTTCCAGAATAGAAAATTGCCATCACTGCCAAGCTATTTCATTTATCTATTTATTTCTTTGTTACCTCTCTGCATCACAGCCCCATTTTCTCGTCTTTGCTTCAGCTTTCAAGCACCCGATTCCGACTGGCAACTGCTCGAGTCTGAACAAGCAAGGTTGGCATCTATTCTCCTGCTTCATATCTCTCAACTTCGCCCTCTGTTTCTGTTTCACTCTCTCTTCTTTTGCTTATCTTTTCTGTTCTCATGTTTCATTCCTTTCCCTCGTTTCTTGCTTCCTATTTATATACAGAAAAATTGGGGCAAAACTACTTTGGGCGATTGTAGCTTGTCATTCAGCCCCTGCACATGACTTACCAGACCCGTTTTCTTCTTCACTGAACACCCATATCATTTTGCCACACCTACTCCTTGTCTCCCCATCCCTTTTCATTTCAATCTCTACCACACGCTGCCGTCTTCTTTCTTTCTTTTTCATTTCTGTTCATCTTTCCTTCTATTCTTCATCATCATCATCATTTTTTTAATTATTATTATTTTATTAAAAAAATGAACGTTACAAATTCGCCTAACGATAATAATTTTAAAATTTAAAACTTATCTTTATATCTAAAAAAATTTTCAACTTTGACTTTTTTTTCAACTAATCATTACTCCTTAAACTTTCTTTGTAATCCACTTCTGCCGTTCTGCGAATATTTAAAATTATAAAAAAAAAGTAAAATAATTTAGTATTATAATAAAAAGAAAAATAAAATAGTGGTTGCCACTTGCCAAAAAAAAAAAAAAAAGGTGAAAAGAGCCCCTGAACAAGACATAGCATTCCAGAAGACTTGTCTTTGGCGAATAATAAATTCTGATATTTGCACTTACTGCGACGGTGGCTGGAAACTTTGTAGAAAATTAGCGACGCACCTCACACCAAAATTGAATATTCCCAACCCAACACTTTTACCCAACGCTCCCACTGACTAATCAAAAGTCTAAAATGAAGCACCCTCTCACTTTCCGCCGCTTTTCTCATCATCTTCCTTTCAACACCTCCTATATCAATGTCTACAACACACGGCCCTTCTTCTCATCAGCCGTCGCCTTTCAAGTTTTTCTTTGAAATCCAATCTTATTGGAACCCTCGTTTCATTCTGCTTTCTGCATTTTCTCTTTCCAATTTCTTCATTGGAATGGAGGCCAAGTCACGCACTCTGGAGATCACAGTCTTGTCAGGAGAAGACCTGAGAATCGATAACAAATCGGTTAAAAAGAACGCTTTCGTCGTCGTTTCGGTCGATCCTTTTAACTCTATGACAACGAAGATGGATGGAGAAGGCGGGAGCTATCCTTCATGGAACGACAAACTAGTGATGAACATGCCCATGCAGACACGCTTCGTTTCCCTCCAAGTAAAATGCAAGGCTTCGGGTAAGGAAAAAACCGTCGGATTTGCAAGAATTCCAGTGACGGATTTCATTGGAGGGTATTCACCCGAGACTTGTTTGCAATTTTTGAGCTACCGGTTAAGGGATCCCAAGGGGCTGAAGAATGGAATCATCAACGTTTCTGTTAGAGTAAAAGAGCCCTTACACGCTTGTTCTTCCCAGGCTGCAGCGGCAGGCAGGCTGGGAATCTCCATTGATGGACGAAAAGATCTTGGAGTTGTTACTGGGATTCCGATTTGGAGTACCGGTTATCCATCTATTCTTTGTTTGGATGATTTTACAGGGATTCAACTGAAGCTAACATCAAAGTTGTACAAAACACATACTTAGAAAAAAAAAATTATTCGCATGGATTCTCAATTTCTAGCCTGAGATAGATCAAAGTATTTTAAGAAGTTATCTATACATTATCAGAAATAATCTGGTACGTGAGTTAAAAAATTCACGAAATTAATAGGATAATATATTAAAAATAAATTCCTATAGTTTTCAGCCTGGTTACAATGATGCAATCCCAACAATGTTATAATTAGAAGGAAAAATAATGTTATAGGGTTCAAAGATCATTTGGGTTATGCATAAATGTCACAACGGAGCTACTGGTCATGAGGTTTGGATTAATTTTGGCTTGGAATAAAGGAGTTGATATCAATGTACATCCCATTGGCTGTATTATTGGAGTTATTCATGAGTCAGTGATTGTAAATAAGAAATATAAATGCATTTGAAAACTTTTGTGCAGACGTATTGGCGAAAGCAGCTTGTGAGATGAATCAAGATTACGAGAGACACCAAATTCCTCCAAGCTTTCTCAGGCCTCCTCCATATGTAGATGCGAAGAGTGGCATCTTGTAAGACCCAAAATTTTCGAGTGCATTTAAAAATACAAAAGGACTTAAATGGTATTCTCGAAAATAGTGCAAAGGCAAAATGGTCAAATGACCAAAATTCGGTATTAATCGGGATAAGAAAATTTAATTAAAAATATGGGATTGAGAACTCTTGATCAATAACGAAGAAATAATTAAATTTCGGGTTAAATTGATCAAGATATGAATTTATGGTGATAAATCGAAATTTTCGTATCGAAAAATATACCGAAAAATTGAAATATTACCGAAAAATTAATTTATTGATTTAATGAATTAAATAGAATTTTTTTTAAGAATATTTTTGGGATATTTTGTATTTTTAATAATATTTTAATGAATAAAATATTATTAAAAATATATTATAAAAAAAAACGAAACAGAAATGAAATCTGGAGAAAGAAACAGAGAAGAAACAAAAGCAAAAGGCAAAACGCGAAGGAAGACCCGAGGAAGGGAGACTCGTCGGACGGCCACCACCGGCGGGGCTGAGGGGCCGACGAGGACCGGCGAACGCAGCCCAGCACTGGGCGAACCACCAGCGGCCAGGACGCGCCCCGATGTCGCCGAAAAACGCCGAAAAACGGAGGAGAAGCCGCGGGGAAGAAATCACGATTCGCCGGCGATGGCCGCGATTCGACCCCAGCCGAGGCCCGATTTAGGGAGCCCATGCGAAGGCGCGCCGATTGGCACCGGAATCGCGTCGGGAACCGGCCGGACGGCGCCAGCACCACCAATTGTTGCCTGGACCGGTCGAACCGGACTCAACCGGCCGAACCGGACCAGACCGAACCGGCGGTCCGAACCGGGTTGAACCGGACCGGACCGGTTCAGCCAAAAAGAGAGGGAAAAAAAAGGAGAAAAAAAAAAGGGAAAAAGAAAAAAGAAAAAAAAATTGAGAAAAATTTCAGTGATGCAATCGAGCTTCGGGTAAGTCGGTAAGCGGTCGAATTGATCGATTTAATTTTTGGAATATTTAATTTAATAAATAATCGACTGAAAGTTTACCCGAAAATATATTTAATTATGTAGCTCGACAATTGGCATCAACCGAGAGCTCGAGACAGCCTCGATTTGAGAACGATCATAGAATAACGGGTAAGTAACCCTTATTTACGACAATTTTATATCGTTATGCGTGATTGATATTTAACGCATAAATTTCGGATTTAATTTCCGCATAAATGAATTTAATTCTGAAAAATTGGATAAATTGTCGTAAATATTAAATTGAGATATCCGAAAATTTAAAACGAGGCTAAATAAATTACTGATGGGCCCAATGAGCCCAATAGGCCTCGATAAAGAGTAGTAAACGGGCTTAAGGCCGATTAAGGCCCATTATGGTGCAATCGGGCCCAATATGGGTAAATGGGCCCAATGATTTAAAATTAAGCCCAGAAAATTATGAAATACATTAAATTGTATTGTATTTGACCTGATGAATGTATATCCGCAGTTCCGGAGATTTGATTTGGATTGAGAGCCAATCGGACTGCGTGACGAGTCATCAGAGGAAAGGTCAGACTGTACAGATAAATGAGGTAAGGGATTTATGATTGCTATAGAGATAGCTATGCGTATTTTAATAAATCCCTGTATAAGAATAAATAGTATAGAATATATAGAGACTGAAAATCTAGGAAAGAGTCTAGTGATAAATAAATTACGATATTACCCTTGTTATAGGGAAATACATACCGTTAAGCATCGAGGATGCTAGATTTGAAAAAATTGCATGAATTGCATATTTTTGATATTTTTCACTATAAAACTCTGCTTTTTAGCAAGTATATGGATAGATGGGCTATTGTTTACATGAATTGCATCATGACAGCATGCTATTTATACTGACTTTGATTTTGAGTTATTTTCAATGAAAATAGAGCCATCTATCAGATTTGTGAATGAAATAAATCGTGCTGAAATTGCGTGTTAACTAACGGGTTACACGATTATGCTTGCACGAAATTTTAAATGTTATTGATGATGAAACTGTGCTGGAGCCCTCGTGTCGACTGTGTGTCACACTGAATTGCTCGCACTGGTTTATGAGACAAGGTTATGGTTGATGATTAATGCCGAGGTCGTAAAAGCCTGCCTACTCTCAAGTAGCGTCGAGCATACAGCATATTGATATAGTCCATGGCGTAGGGTGTATGGACAGGGTCCACGGAGTACGTTGTACCGTGTGATTGTCCACGGAGTACGTTGTACCGTGAGACGATACATGGAGTACCTTGTACCGTGTTGGCGTCTTCGGACAGATGATAGAGTAGAGATGAGCTGATGGGTTGGATTGACCCACCTCCCTAGGCGACTGACACCCTTGCACGCCTAGCTAGCGATTGCTTGGGGTCACTGACTATGGCCATATGTCCACAGATGATTACATATCCCTACCTAGTCTCAAATCGATCTCAAATCGATCTTAAATTGATTTCAAATTGATCTCAAAGTGATCTTAAATGGTTTAAAAACTATGATTTGTGATTATGATGGAATCACTTATTACCAGTACCAGAGGAGTACTGAATTCAAAAATGAAAACAGAGAGAAATGTGATGATTTGAAATGTGGTTAAAGTGAAAACAAAAGCTTTCTATCGAATTAATGATTTTTGATTAGATTGCTATTGTTTATAAAAATGCATTTGCCTTGTGATGATATTAAGCATGCATTATAAGCATGTAGATAGTATAGTTATCTACCTGCTGTCATGTTTTCCTTACTGAGCGCATTAGCTCACCCTTTTTTTTACTCCACAGATAAGGCTCATTAGAGAATCTTGCGGTCATCCCTGCTAGTTCTTTTGTTGTACAGCTCTCTTTGCTGCACAAAGGTATATATATATACACATATTTTGTATCTGAACACTAAATCGCACAGACATGTACTGTATAAATTACTGGGGATGTAACGTATAAAAAGAACGATTATATAAATAGATGTACAATTATGTTTAATATTTGATACATATGATTGAATAGAAATGAGTAACATCGACTCATAGCCCAACCAAATCTTGGGAATGAATTGGAAAAAGGTCAGCGATAACGGTCGTGACAGAAGTGGTATCAGAGCAGAGTTGGCCTGATATGAGTCGGTGTTAGTAGTTAAGGAAGTTTACATCCCCATGTACTGTGCATTGTTTAGATACAATTGTGTATATCGAGATGGAAGTGCAGCTAAGAATTTGGTTTTAAATGCAAGAATAGACTCATTAACTAATAGCCGCTATGGTTGAGAGGCGAGTACACGAGCTCGAGGCCGTTGAGGTAGGCCCGAGAGTTGTACTGAGTCGTCACATGAGACTCGAGATGAGATTGACGTGGAGGCTGGTTGATCATGCCCCATAGAGTCCGACAGAGAGATCGGACAGAGTCTGACAGAGAGATCGGACAGAGTCTGATAGAGAAATCAGACAGTATTGAGACACGCTTTGTAAGGTTGGAGCGGAGTGTGGAGAATATTATAGAGCTAATTGCTCAGAGTATGCATGGTATTTGAGGGCGAGTCGGAGCATTAGTGGAAGTCCGCTCGACCCATCTTAAGAATTAGACGTCCAGATGGACATGGAAAAGTAATTCTTGATGTATTCCGGTGACATAATATCCCGGACATTGTTTAAAGGAAATAACAGATGATATTCTTTACTCTGACCCAGAGGAACATGTTTATTGCGAGTATGAAGCTCAGTTTATATTCCTGGACAGATATGACTCGGACACGATGAACAGGGAGAGTCGGGATGTCTGAAAGTTCATGAAAAGGGGCTCAGATTGTCAATTAGAGTCTGATTAGCCGGAGATATCACTACCTATGCAGAGGCAGTACACAGACTACAGTTGTGTGAATAAGATCATGAGTTGCATGCCTCTGAGATTGAAAAAGGTAGTAAGGGTCGAAATAGAGACAAAAGAGAATAAAGAATGACAAAGATATCAAAACAAGAAAAAGGTAGTTTGGTAAAAGATTAGAGCTGATGATTCACGGGGTAAGATGATTGGTAAAGCCCCAGTGTATTCAATTTCAATACTTTTGAGGGGTATTGTGATTTGAGGACCCCGACCTGCTCTGTAGCAGTGAGAGCAGTGTGTACAGTGTAGCAATGTGAACAGTGTAAGATGTGTGGTAGTTACCACGAAAAGTAAGATGTTGGACGAGGGCGAGTGTATGCTTTGGACTAGGACACTACTGATGTTTCATAGGATGTGGTGGAAGATACCACACTGGTTAAGAATAATGAAATAATTATTTTAATTGATCCTGGTGCCACGCATTTATTTATACCGCCTTCAGTTGCTTATAAGTTAGTGAAAAATGTGAAGCCTGTACTCTTAGGCATGATGATGCTAGTTAGCTGATTTTCACTAACTGAATATGGGTATAGGGATTGTAAGTTGAAAATATGGGTGAAAACATCACTGAAAGGTGTAATGTAAGTTTTAACACGTAATGAAAGAGTTGGTTATAAGTGATATATGAAAGGAGATGAACTCGGAGATGTGATAGATCCTGCATACGAAATATATTGGAATAAGAGACGTATGCAAGGTAAGGATGTCCTTGATATGCAAAGTAAATTGGATTAAGCGATAAGTAGTGAATATGAATTACGACCAAGTAAGGGGTAGATATATCTGCACCCAGTAATAGTGGTCAAGTCTGAAGGTTAATAAAGGTATTTCAAAATACTTCCCTGCTTGAAGATTTGACAGCGTCTAGAAGCGCACACATAACTTATAAAAAAAAAAAATCAACAGTCATAAAATATATACATAAAATTTTGGTACCTTTGCTGGTACGATAAAGAGATATAGAAATTCATTAATCATGAAGGTTTAAAAATTAAAATTTTATAAAAGCCGTTAATATAAGAAGAAGGAAATGACATGAGTTAGTATCTTGAACGAAAACGATATTATACGTTTATGCGTACATAGGTCAAGAATATGAGTTATTGAAATATTGAGTGGAAACTCAACTATAATGAGGTATTTAAACCTTACCTGGACAGTTTGGTTGTCATCTTGAGTGATGATATTTTGATGTATTCGAAGTCCAGGGAAGAGCATGAGTAGCAACAGGAAACTGTCTTACAGACAAGGTGTAATGAGTTTCTTGAAATGGGTTGCTCAGTTGACACGTCTCGTTTGGAAAAAAATTTCATACGAGTGGGATAATAAGTATGAAAATAGCTTCAGTGAGTTTTGGTATATTGAAGCAATGAACTGACCACCGTAAATATTCTTACTATAACCAACAGCTCAAGAGGTTCAGTGTGTATGGATACCTCCAAATAAGGATTGGGCTGTGTATTGATGTAAAATGGGAAGATAGTCGTTTATGGATCCAGTTAGTTCAAGGACCATAAGAGAAACTATTCGACCTATGATTTAGAGTGGCAGCCGTAACGTTTACACTAAAAGTATGGCGTCGCCACTTAAATGGTAAGAAATTTCGGATATGCACTAATTATAAAAAGCCCCGAGTATCTGTTTTCACAGAAAGAGTAGAATATGAGATAACCAAGAGGGTTAGAGCTTCTAAAGATTATGATTGTGAACATTTTACCACCCAGGAAAGGCTAATGTAATGGCTGATGCCTTGAGCAGAAAGAGCCTCGGGATGGTATTACATATGATGGTCAGGGAGCGTGAACTACTAAAGCAGTTGTGATCCTCAGTAGTGATGTGATCCCTTCTGATGATGACAGTGATTTTGTGACAGCTAGCCTGAGGTTAGAACAGGATTTGAGTTGACCGGATTTGCTAGGCTTAGCGTGATGATCGGCATGATGTCGATAGTGTGGGTCAGATTCAGAAGGGTATAGTGACAGAGTTCACAGTGTATGATGATAACTTACAGAGGTTCAGACACAGTATAAGTGCTCCCCAGGACCACAGTTGATGATATAATTTTATTGTCAGAAGCTCACTCTTCGAGATATACAGTGCATCCGAGAAATAATAAATATATCAGAAATCTCTGAAAAGGATATTGGTGGTCAGGTATGAAAAGTGATATTGTAGAGAATTGTGGAGAAGTGTCTCGTATGTCAGCAGATTAAGGTAGAGTAAAAGAAGTTGCAGGGTTATTGCAGCCTCTACCTATATTGACACGGAAATGGGAATAAGTTACCATGAATTTCGTGATGGGTTACAGAGGACTTGGATAAATCACGAGGCTATCTGGGTGATAGTCGATAGATTGATTAAGTCTACCCAACTTCTGGTTATGCAATCTCCAGATACTCTGAGTGTGTAGGCGGATTTATGTGTATGAAAAATTGTGGAATAATATGTAGCGTTCCAGGGAGCATGATATCAGATAAGGATTCCGCTTCACTTCCCACTTCTGGGAACGTTTTTCAGGAAGCTATGGGAACCTGATTGAGTATTAGCACAGCTTCCACCCTCAGACAGATAGTCAATCAGAGAGGACTGTACAGGTTCTGGAGGATGTGATGAGAGCGTGTGCCATTGATTTTATAAGCTCCTGGGATGATCATTTGTTACTAATTGAATTCGCCAATAATGACAGTTGTCACTCGAGTATCGGGATAACATGATATGAGGCTTAGTATAGCCGTAGGGAGTTGTTCCCTGACTTGGATAAGAAAAGTGGGTGACAGTTAGAGAGTTGTTCCCGAATTGGTAAGACAAACCTCTGAGGATGTTCAGTTGATTTGTGAGAGATTAAGAACACCTCAGAGCAAACAGAAGAGCAAACAGAAAATCTATGCTGACAAGAGACAGAAAACTATTGGAATTCACCAATGGTGAATCAGTATCGTGGCAGTTACTTGTCATAAGGACGTAACGAGATTCAGGAAGAGATTGGACAAGTGGAAGGTAAGACCAGTAGGTTGGCATTACCACTTGAATAAACAGGCATCCACAATGTGTCTCATCTTTTGATGCTTCGAAAATAATATCCGGACCCGATATATGTGATTGGATATGAGCTTTAACGGCTTAGCTCAATGAAAGTATAACATATGATTGGAGAAATCGATTCGGGCATTAGACGGAAAGAGAAAATGTTGAGGTTTGAAATGATCTCCCTAGTTAAGTATGAGGATAGAATTATACTCCGGAGAAAGTCACTTGAGGATGACAGTGTATGATAGATAGATGTAACCGGAGTTATTTATGGACTCATATTACATGGTTCTAATTTGGAGGACCAAATTTCTTAAGTGGGGGAGATTGTAAGACCCAAAATTTTCGAGTGCATTTAAAAATACAAAAGGACTTAAATGGTATTCTCGAAAATAGTGCAAGGGCAAAATGGTCAAATGACCAAAATTCGGTATTAATCGGGATAAAAAAATTTAATTTAAAATATGGGATTGAGAACTCTTGATCAATAACGAAGAAATAATTAAATTTCGGGTTAAATTGATCAAGATATGAATTTATGGTGATAAATCGAAATTTGCGTATCGAAAAATATACCGAAAAGTCGAAATAATATCGAAAAATTAATTTATTGATTTAATGAATTAAATAGAATTTTTTTTAAGAATATTTTTGGGATATTTTGTATTTTTAATAATATTTTAATGAATAAAATATTATTAAAAATATATTATAAAAAAAAAAAAACGAAACAGAAATGAAATCTGGAGAAAGAAACAGAGAAGAAACAAAAGCAAAAGGCAAAACGCGAAGGAAGACCCGAGGAAGGGAGACTCGTCGGACGGCCACCACCGGCGGGGCTGAGGGGCCGACGAGGACCGGCGAACGCAGCCCAGCACTGGGCGAACCACCAGCGGCCAGGACGCGCCCCGATGTCGCCGAAAAATGTCGAAAAACGGAGGAGAAGCCGCGGGGAAGAAATCACGATTCGCCGGCGATGGCCGCGATTCGACCCCAGCCGAGGCCCGATTTAGGGAGCCCATGCGAAGGCGCGCCGATTGGCACCGGAATCGCGCCGGGAACCGACCGGACGGCGCCGGCACGACCAATTGTTGCCTGGACCGGTCGAACCGGACTCAACCGGCCGAACCGGACCAGACCGAACCGGCGGTCCGAACCGGGTTGAACCGGACCGGACCGGTTCAGCCAAAAAGAGAGGGAAAAAAAAGGAGAAAAAAAAAAGGGAAAAAGAAAAAAGAAAAAAAAATTGAGAAAAATTTCAGTGATGCAATCGAGCTTCGGGTAAGTCGGTAAGCGGTCGAATTGATCGATTTAATTTTTGGAATATTTAATTTAATAAATAATCGACTGAAAGTTTACCCGAAAATATATTTAATTATGTAGCTCGACAATTGGCATCAACCGAGAGCTCGAGACAGCCTCGATTTGAGAACGATCATAGAATAACGGGTAAGTAACCCTTATTTACGACAATTTTATATCGTTATGCGTGATTGATATTTAACGCATAAATTTCGGATTTAATTTCCGCATAAATGAATTTAATTCTGAAAAAATGGATAAACTGTCGTAAATATTAAATTGAGATATCCGAAAATTTAAAACGAGGCTAAATAAATTACTGATGGGCCCAATGAGCCCAATAGGTCTCGATAAAGAGTAGTAAACGGGCTTAAGGCCGATTAAGGCCCATTATGGTGCAATCGGGCCCAATATGGGTAAATGGGCCCAATGATTTAAAATTAAGCCCAGAAAATTATGAAATACATTAAATTGTATTGTATTTGACCTGATGAATGTATATCCGCAGTTCCGGAGATTTGATTTGGATTGAGAGCCAATCGGACTGCGTGACGAGTCATCAGAGGAAAGGTCAGACTGTACAGATAAATGAGGTAAGGGATTTATGATTGCTATAGAGATAGCTGTGCGTATTTTAATAAATCCCTGTATAAGAATAAATAGTATAGAATATATAGAGACTGAAAATCTAGGAAAGAGCCTAGTGATAAATAAATTACGATATTACCCTTGTTATAGGGAAATACATACCGTTAAGCATCGAGGATGCTAGATTTGAAAAAATTGCATGAATTGCATATTTTTGATATTTTTCACTATAAAACTCTGCTTTTTAGCAAGTATATGGATAGATGGGCTATTGTTTACATGAATTGCATCATGACAGCATGCTATTTATACTGACTTTGATTTTGAGTTATTTTCAATGAAAATAGAGCCATCTATCAGATTTGTGAATGAAATAAATCGTGCTGAAATTGCGTGTTAACTAACGGGTTACACGATTATGCTTGCACGAAATTTTAAATGTTATTGATGATGAAACTGTGCTGGAGCCCTCGTGTCGACTGTGTGTCACACTGAATTGCTCGCACTGGTTTATGAGACAAGGTTATGGTTGATGATTAATGCCGAGGTCGTAAAAGCCTGCCTACTCTCAGGTAGCCTCGAGCATACAGCATATTGATATAGTCCATGGCGTAGGGTGTATGGACAGGGTCCACGGAGTACGTTGTACCGTGAGACGATACATGGAGTACCTTGTACCGTGTTGGCATCTTCGGACAGATGATAGAGTAGAGATGAGCTGATGGGTTGGATTGACCCACCTCCCTAGGCGACTGACACCCTTGCACGCCTAGCTAGCGATTGCTTGGGGTCACTGACTATGGCCATATGTCCACAGATGATTACATATCCCTACCTAGTCTCAAATCGATCTCAAATCGATCTTAAATTGATTTCAAATTGATCTCAAAATGATCTTAAATGGTTTAAAAACTATGATTTGTGATTATGATGGAATCACTTATTACCAGTACCAGAGGAGTACTGAATTCAAAAATGAAAACAGAGAGAAATGTGATGATTTGAAATGTGGTTAAAGTGAAAACAAAAGCTTTCTATCGAATTAATGATTTTTGATTAGATTGCTATTGTTTATAAAAATGCATTTGCCTTGTGATGATATTAAGCATGCATTATAAGCATGTAGATAGTATAGTTATCTACCTGCTGTCATGTTTTCCTTACTGAGCGCATTTGTAAGACCCGATATTTTCGAGTGCATTTAAAAATGCAAAAGGACTTAAATGGCATTCTCGAATACGTGCAAGGGCAAAATGGTCAAAAGACCAAAATTCGGTATTAATCGGGATAAGAAAATTTAATTAAAAATATGAGAATGAGAAATCTTGATCAATAACGAAGAAATAATTAAATTTCGGGTTAAATTGATCAAGATATGAATTTATTGGAATAAACCGGGATTTTCGTATCGAAAAAATAATCCCGAAAATAATCGAAAAATATACCGAAAAGGTAAAATCGGACTGAGAAAATTATTTACAGATTAAATGAATAAAATATAAATTTTTTTAAGGATATTTATGCATTTTAATATTATTTTATTGAATAAAATAATATTAAAAGTTAATTATAAATAAATAAATAAAATAAAATAAAAAAAAAAAAAAAAAAAAAAAATCGCAAATGCGATTTCTGAAACAGAAGAGAAAAGAGAAACGAAACAGAGGCAAAACGCGAAGCCGAACCCGAGGGAGAGACTCACCGGCGAGCAACCACCGGCGGCCAAGGGCCCCAGACGAGGGTCGGCGAAGGTCGGCCGACCTCAGGCGAGCTCACAGGCGGCCACGACGCGCGGCGAGGTGGCCGGAAATTGCCGAAAACGGAGGTGGAACCCGCGGGAGAAAAGGCTTCGATTCGCCGGCGATGGGGCCGATTCGACTCCAGCGGAGGCCCGATTTGAGAAGCCCAGTCCATGGCGCGTTGAATGGCACCGGAATCGGCCAGAGAACCGGCCGGACGGCGCCGGCACGACCAAAGGGAGATTGGACCGGCCGAACCGGACAGAACCGGCCGAACCGGACCAGACCGAACCGGCGGTCCGAACCGGGTTGAACCGGACCGGACCGGTTCAGCCAAAAAGAGAGGGAAAAAAAAGGAGAAAAAAATTTCAAGAGGTTTCAGTGTGTATGGATACCTCCAAATAAGGATTGAGCTATGTATTGATGTAAAATGGGAAGATAGTCGTTTATGGATCCAGATATGTTCAAGGACCATAAGAGAAACTATCCGACCCATGATTTAGAGTTGGCAGTCATAGCGATTACACTGAAAGTATGGCGCCACCACTTATACGGTGAAACATTTCGGGTATGCACTGATCGTAAAAGCCCTGAGTATCTGTTTTCACAGAAAGAGTAGAAAATGAGATAACCAAGAGAGTTAGAGCTTCTAAGGATTATGATTGTGAACATTGTACCACCCAGGAAAGGCTAATGTAATGGCTAATGCCTTGAACAGAAAGAGCCTCGAGATGGTATCACATATGATGGTCAGGGAGCGTGAGCTGCTAGAGCAGTTGTGAACCTCAGTAGTGATGTGATCCCTTCTGATGATGACAGTGATTTTATGACAGTTAGCCTGAGGTTAGAACCGGATTTGTGTGACCGGATTTGCCAGGCTTAGCGTGATGATCGACAAGGTGTCGATGGTATGGGTCAGATTCAGAAGGGTATAGTGACAGAGTTCACAGAGAGTGATGATGACTGACAGAGGTTCAGAGATAGTATAAGTGCTCCCCAGGACCACAGTTGATGATACAATATTATTGTCAGAAGCTCACTTTTCGGGATATACAGTGCATCCGAGAAATAATAAATATATCGAGATATTTGAAAATGGTATTGGTGGTCAGGTATGAAAAGTGACATTGTAGAATTATGGACAAGTGTCTCGTATGTCAGCAGAGTAAGGTAGAGTAAAAGAAGTTGCAGGGTTATTGCAGCCTCTACCTATATTGACACGGAAATGGGAACAAGTTACCATGGATTTCGTGATGGGTTACAGAGGACCCGAAAGAATCTCGAGGCTATCTAGGTGATAGTTGATAGATTGATTCAGTTACCCACCTTCTAGTTATGGAAATCCTCAGATACTCTAAGTGTGTAGGCGAATATATGTGTATGGAAAATTATGGATCATTGTGTAACGTTCCAGTGAGCATGATATCAGATAGGGATTCCCGCTTCACTTCCCACTTCTGGGAATATGTTTTTGGAAGCTATGGGACCCTGATTGTGTGTTAGCACAGCTTCCACCCTCAGACAGATAGTCAGTCAGAGAGGACTGTACAGGTTCTGGAGGATGTGATG
The DNA here is from genome assembly GCA_033439115.1 of Firmiana major. NCBI lineage: Eukaryota > Viridiplantae > Streptophyta > Magnoliopsida > Malvales > Malvaceae > Firmiana > Firmiana major. The sequence goes on along the minus strand of CM065908.1, from coordinate 2,030,332 downwards.
AGAGCGTGTGCCATTGATTTTATGAGCTCCTGGGATGATCAGTTGCTACTAATCAAATTCGCCAGTGATGATAGTTGTCACTTGAGTATCGGGATGGGATTATATTCGGCATTATATGGCCGTAGGGAGTTGTTCCCTGACTTTGATAAGAGAAGTGGGTGACAGATAGAAAATTGTTCCCGAATTAGTAAGACAAACCTCTGAGTATGTTCAGTTGATTTGAGAGAGATTAAGAACACCTCAGAGCAGATAGAAAAGACTATGCTGACAAGAGACAGGAAATCATTGGAATTCACCGAGGGTGAATCATTATGTTGGTAGTTACTTGTCTTAAGGACGTAACAAGATTCGGATAGAGATATTGGACAAAGTGGGAGGTAAGACCTGTAGGTTGGCGTTACCACTTGAATAAACAGGCATCCACTATGTGTCCTATCTTATGATGTTTCGAAAATATTATCCGAACCCGATATATGTAATCGGATATGAGCTTCAACGGTTTAGCTCAATGAAAGTATAACATATGATTGGAAATCGATTCGGGTATTAGACGGAAGGAGAAAGTGTTGAGGTTTAAGATAATCTCCCTAGTTAAGTATGATGGTAATATTACACTCCGGAGAAAGTCACTTGAGGATGACAGTATATGATGCGATAGACATACCCGGAGTTGTTATGGACTCATATTACTTGGTTCTAATTTGGAGGACCAAATTTCTTAAGTGGGGGAGATTGTAAGACCCGATATTTTCGAGTGCATTTAAAAATGCAAAAGGACTTAAATGGCATTCTCGAATACGTGCAAGGGCAAAATGGTCAAAAGACCAAAATTCGGTATTAATCGGGATAAGAAAATTTAATTAAAAATATGAGAATGAGAAATCTTGATCAATAACGAAGAAATAATTAAATTTCGGGTTAAATTGATCAAGATATGAATTTATTGGAATAAACCGGGATTTTCGTATCGAAAAAATAATCCCGAAAATAATCGAAAAATATACCGAAAAGGTAAAATCGGACTGAGAAAATTATTTACAGATTAAATGAATAAAATATAAATTTTTTTAAGGATATTTATGCATTTTAATATTATTTTATTGAATAAAATAATATTAAAAGTTAATTATAAATAAATAAATAAAATAAAAAAAAAAAAAAAAAATCGCAAATGCGATTTCTGAAACAGAAGAGAAAAGAGAAACGAAACAGAGGCAAAACGCGAAGCCGAACCCGAGGGAGAGACTCACCGGCGAGCAACCACCGGCGGCCAAGGGCCCCAGACGAGGGTCGGCGAAGGTCGGCCGACCTCAGGCGAGCTCACAGGCGGCCACGACGCGCGGCGAGGTGGCCGGAAATTGCCGAAAACGGAGGTGGAACCCGCGGGAGAAAAGGCTTCGATTCGCCGGCGATGGGGCCGATTCGACTCCAGCGGAGGCCCGATTTGAGAAGCCCAGTCCATGGCGCGTTGAATGGCACCGGAATCGGCCAGAGAACCGGCCGGACGGCGCCGGCACGACCAAAGGGAGATTGGACCGGCCGAACCGGACAGAACCGGCCGAACCGGACCAGACCGAACCGGCGGTCCGAACCGGGTTGAACCGGACCGGACCGGTTCAGCCAAAAAGAGAGGGAAAAAAGGAAGAAAAAGGGAAAAAGAAAAAGAGAGAAAAATTGGGGAAAATTCCTGTGATGCAATCGAGCTTCGGGTAAGTCGGTAAGCGGTCAAATTGACCGATTAAATTTTTAGAATATTTAATTTGATAAATAATCGACTGAAAGTTTACCCGAAAATATATTTAATTGTGTAGCTCGACAATTGGCATCAACCGAGAGCTCGAGATAGCCTCGATTTGTGTACGATCATGGAATAACGGGTAAGTGACCCTTAATTTACGACAATTTGTATCGTTATGCGTGATTGATATTTAACGCATAAATTACGGATTTAATTTCCGCATAAATGAATTAAATTCTAGAAATTGGGATAAATTGTCGTAAATAATTCATAAGCTGTCTGAGAATTTAGAACGAGGCTAAATAAATATTTATGGGTCCAATGAGCCCAATAGGCCTCGATAAAGTGTGGTAAACGGGCTTAAGGCCGATTAAGACCCATTGGTACAATCGGGCCCAATATGGGTAAACGGGCCCAATGATTTAAATTAAGCCCAGAAAATTAAGAAATACAATTAATTGCATTGTATTTGACCTGATGAACATTTATCCGCAGTGCCGAAGATTTGATTTGGATTCGGAGCAAATCGGACTGCGTGACGAGACATCGATGTAAAGGTCAGACTGTACAGATAAATGAGGTAAGGGAATTGTGTGAGTAGCTAGAGGTAGCTACGCGTATTTTAATAGTGTTCTGTACACTGAATATGTATGTATGCCTTGATGATGTATAAAGATCCTAAAAGTGGTTTAAATAATTTTGAGGATCGAAATAGGTGAAAAGACTATTTTACCCCTATTGAGGGAAGTTCACCTAAGGATGGTGAAAGCATGACATGCATGAAATGCATGATTTAAGGATTTTTGATGATTAAGGAATTTTATTGGTTTTAATCAAAGCAAAGCAATAGATTGGCCAGAAATTGTTTAATTTCACAAAATAACACTACGTAGGTGTTATTAATAATTAAATGAAAATTTCTTTGGAAAACGGCCAACTATCAAGTTTATATGGAAACAGGTAGTGCCGACACGTAGTTCGCACTATATCTGCGTTTGTGAATGTGCATAAATGTGCTTGAGCAGTTGCTCGCACCGACTTGTGTGACATCATATGCATGAAATGTGCTAGAGCATGGTGCTCGCACTGATTTTTATTATTGTGAAATGAGAGCTGCTGGAGCCTAGCTCGCACTCTGTTTTGACATGTCTTGATTTGTTTTAACGTGGTATGCATAAAATAGTGCTGGAGCGATTGCTCGCACTAGTTTTAATGATTTGACATGCATGAGAGATGCTGGAGCTTAGCTCGCATCCTGTTTTGATTTGATATTGCATAAAGCCGTGCTGGAGTGAATCTCGCACGAGATTTGATTTAATTATGCATAAAGCCGTGCTGGAGTGTAACTCGCACGAGATTTGAATTACTTGAGCATTCATTTGTGCTGGAGCATTGCTCGCACAAAGTTTTACATGGTTTTCATAATTCATTTGAATGTCGTACTGGAGTTTTTCTCGTACGAGGTTTTCACTGAATTTATATACATATCCGTACTAGAGCGTTGCTCGTACGTGGAATTTACATGAAATTATAATCAGTTTAAGTCGTACTGGAGCGCTGCTCGTACGCAGATTTCACTGATTTTTATGAAATCGTGCTAGAGCTTCGCTCGCACGAGATTTTCAGATATCATGAATATGCATGGAGCCGTGCTTGAGCTTCGCTCGCACAGGGATTTATATTACATGCATATAGCCGTGTTGGAGCCTCCTGTAGACTGTGTGTCACAGTGAGATGATATGCTCACACGTGCATTCTGAGACAGATGATATGGGTGGATAAGACCTATTACAGGCACCCCTGACTGAGCTTGGGTTCACGGAGTACTTTGTACCGTGTATGTCACGCGGAGTACGCTGTACCGTGGGGATTGTTGGAGTGGAGTGGCATTAGCCACGAGGCAGCAAGCCTTGCCCTCGCAATCCTGGTGTTATGCTGTTCTGGCGGGTAGGACGACCCACCTCCCGTTTCAGGTGTGATACCCCGCACACTAGGTACCGTGTTGCCAGGGATCACTAGGATATGGCCATAGTCCTCGATGTTACTGATAATTACCTTGTCTCACATGATATAACTTGTGGTCTGTTAGACCAGGGTAGACCCGAAGGAGGGGTCAGGCCCCCGATTTGATGATTTGATGATTTCAGATGATTTTATGATATGTGACCCTGAAAGAAGGGTGGTTTTATAAATCAAGATTTATAATGAAATATAACAAACTGTTTTATGAGTTTTGAGATGATTGACCCAGAGGGGTTATTTTATACTGCGTTTTAAATGAATTGATTTAAATGCAGTGGCATGATGTGTTTTCCATGCTTTTATTTGAAAATCTTGAATTGTCTTACATGACATGAAAGACTGCATGATCTTGATTAAATTCATGCTTAATATGATTTAATGATGTCACATAAAATGCTTTGAATGCATGAGTTACATGATTTATATATGCACAAATAGTTTTGGATGAACTATGGCATTGAATATGCATGACTTTGTGCTTGATGATTTTAATGAAAAGAAATGGATTTAAGGGCATGGCATTATGAGCATGTAGATAGTGGAGCTATCTACTTACTTGCATAATTGCCTTACTGAGCGTGTGGTTTGCTCACCCCCTTATTTTCCCATCTTTTCAGAGCACTTGAAATAGTTATTGAGCGGCTGAGAACTTGCATGTATTGATATCCGCTGCTTGCTGCTTCCCATCGAGAGACAGGTATACACATTTGTATGGTTTTGTATCTAAATATGTAATGCACAGTACTGTAAATGGATATGATGTCGGGGATGTAGAGTCATGTAAATACCATTGGGTATGTATTTATTTAAAGTCAAAAGGATAGTAGACTCTGATATATGATTATGGGAATGAAATGTTAAATAGTGTGAGGTGACTAACACCGAATCATAGCCCAACTGTGTTGTAGGATGGTCACGACGAGAGAAAGTTAAGAATTAAATAATAAATGAAAAAACGAAAAATTTACTATGATTTTTAGGTAATTCGGGTCGTGACAGGTTTAATGGTATCAGAGCTGAGTTGGCCTGATATGAGTCGGTGTTAGTGGTTAATGAAGTTTACATCCCCATGTACTGTGCATTATTTAGATACAATTGTGTATATCGAGATGGAAGTGCAGCTAAGAATTTGGTTTTAAATGCAAGAATAGACTCATTAAATGATAGCCGCTATGGTTGAGAGGCGAGTACACGAGCTTGAGGCCGTTGAGGTAGGCCCGGGAGTTGTACTGAGTCGCCACTTGAGACTTGAGATGAGATTGACGTGGAAGCTGGTTGATCATGCCCCACAGAGTCCGATAGAGAGATCGGATAGAGTCTGACAGAGAGATCGGACAGTATTGAGATACGCTTCGCAAGGTTGGAGCGAAGGGGGAGAATATTTTGAGAGCTAATTACTCAGAATATGTATGATATTTGAGGGCGAGTCGGAACATTGATGAAAGTTCGCTCAACCCATTTGAAGATTTCGACATCCAGATTGGACATGAAAAATAATTCGAAATGTATTCCGGTGACAAAATATCCCGGACACTGTTTAAAGGAAATTACAGATGATATTATTTACTCTGACCCAGAGGAATTGGTTAATTAATGAGTATGAAACTCAGATTATATTCCTGGGCAGATGTGACTCGGACACGATAAACAGTGAGAGTCGAGATGTCTGAAAGTTCATGGAAGGACTCAGATTATCAATTAGAGTCCGATTAGCCCGTTTGATATCACTACCTATACCGAGGCAGTGCGCAGACTATAGTTGTATGAATAAGATCACGAGTTGCATGCCTCTGAGATTGAGAAAGGTAGTGAGGGCCGAAATTGAGACAAAAAGAGAAAAGAGAATGACAAAGATGTCAGAACAAGAAAAGATAGTTTGGTAAAAGCTTAGAGTTGATAAATCACGGGGTAAGTTGATTGATAAACCCCAGTGTATCCAATTTCAATACTTTTGAGGGGTATTGTGATTTGAGGACCCCGACCTGCTACGTAACAGTATGACAGAGTAGCAGTGTGAACAGTGTAAGATGCGTGGTAGTTACCACGAAAATAAGATGTTGGACGAGGGCGAGTGTATGCCTTGGACCAGGACACTATTGATGTTTCATAGGATGTGGTGGAAGATACCACACTGGTTAAGAATAATGAAATAATTATTTTAATTGATCCTGGTGCCACGCATTTATTCATACCGCCTTCAGTTGCTTATAAGTTAGTGAAAAATGTGAAGCCTGTACCCATAGACAAGAGGATAATAGTTAGTTGATTTTCACTGACTGAATATGGGTATAGAGATTGTAAGTTGAAAATATGGGTGAAAACATCACTGAAAGGTGTAATGTAAGTTTGACAAGTAAGGAAAGAGTTTGTTATAAGATATATGAAAGGAGATGAGCTTGGAGATATGATAGATCCTGCATACGAAATATATTGGAATAAGGGGCGTATGCAAGGTAAGGATGTCCTTGATAAGCCAAGTAACTAAGGATTAAGCAATATGTAGTGCATATGGATTGCGACCAAGATAAGGGGTAGATACATCTACACCCAGTTGATGTGGTCAAGTCAAAAGGGTTAATAAAGGTATTTTAAAATACTTCCCTGCCTGAAGATTTGACAGCGTCTGGAAGCGCACGCATAATCTATAGATTGAATTCGACAGTCATAATATATACATTAAAATTTGGGTACCTTTGCTGGTACGATAAAGAAATATAGAATTTGATTAATCAAGAAGGTTTAAAATTTAAAATTTTATAAAAGCCGTTAATATAAGAAAAAGGAAATGACGTGAGCTAGTATCTTGAACGAAAGCTATTTCGAAATGACATTGTACGTTTATGCGTACATAGGTCAAGTATATGAAAAATTGAAATATTGAGTAGAACTCAACTACTTTAAGGTATTTAAACCTTACCTGGACCGATTGGTTGTCATCTACAGCGATGATATTATGATGTATTCGAAGTCCAGGGATGAGTATGAGTAGCAACAGGAAACTGTCTTACAGACGAGGTGTTGAGAGTTTCTTGAAATTGGCTGCTCAATTGACACGTCTCGTTTGGAAAAAGATTTCATACGAGTGTTATGATAAGTATGAAAATAGCTTCAATGAGTTTTGGTATATTGGAGTAATGAACTGACCACCGTAAGTATTCTCACTATAACCAACAGCTCAAGAGGTTTCAGTGTGTATGGATACCTCCAAATAAGGATTGAGCTATGTATTGATGTAAAATGGGAAGATAGTCGTTTATGGATCCAGATATGTTCAAGGACCATAAGAGAAACTATCCGACCCATGATTTAGAGTTGGCAGTCATAGCGATTACACTGAAAGTATGGCGCCACCACTTATACGGTGAAACATTTCGGGTATGCACTGATCGTAAAAGCCCTGAGTATCTGTTTTCACAGAAAGAGTAGAAAATGAGATAACCAAGAGAGTTAGAGCTTCTAAGGATTATGATTGTGAACATTGTACCACCCAGGAAAGGCTAATGTAATGGCTAATGCCTTGAACAGAAAGAGCCTCGAGATGGTATCACATATGATGGTCAGGGAGCGTGAGCTGCTAGAGCAGTTGTGAACCTCAGTAGTGATGTGATCCCTTCTGATGATGACAGTGATTTTATGACAGTTAGCCTGAGGTTAGAACCGGATTTGTGTGACCGGATTTGCCAGGCTTAGCGTGATGATCGACAAGGTGTCGATGGTATGGGTCAGATTCAGAAGGGTATAGTGACAGAGTTCACAGAGAGTGATGATGACTGACAGAGGTTCAGAGATAGTATAAGTGCTCCCCAGGACCACAGTTGATGATACAATATTATTGTCAGAAGCTCACTTTTCGGGATATACAGTGCATCCGAGAAATAATAAATATATCGAGATATTTGAAAATGGTATTGGTGGTCAGGTATGAAAAGTGACATTGTAGAATTATGGACAAGTGTCTCGTATGTCAGCAGAGTAAGGTAGAGTAAAAGAAGTTGCAGGGTTATTGCAGCCTCTACCTATATTGACACGGAAATGGGAACAAGTTACCATGGATTTCGTGATGGGTTACAGAGGACCCGAAAGAATCTCGAGGCTATCTAGGTGATAGTTGATAGATTGATTCAGTTACCCACCTTCTAGTTATGGAAATCCTCAGATACTCTAAGTGTGTAGGCGAATATATGTGTATGGAAAATTATGGATCATTGTGTAACGTTCCAGTGAGCATGATATCAGATAGGGATTCCCGCTTCACTTCCCACTTCTGGGAATATGTTTTTGGAAGCTATGGGACCCTGATTGTGTGTTAGCACAGCTTCCACCCTCAGACAGATAGTCAGTCAGAGAGGACTGTACAGGTTCTGGAGGATGTGATGAGAGCGTGTGCCATTGATTTTATGAGCTCCTGGGATGATCAGTTGCTACTAATCAAATTCGCCAGTGATGATAGTTGTCACTTGAGTATCGGGATGGGATTATATTCGGCATTATATGGCCGTAGGGAGTTGTTCCCTGACTTTGATAAGAGAAGTGGGTGACAGATAGAAAATTGTTCCCGAATTAGTAAGACAAACCTCTGAGTATGTTCAGTTGATTTGAGAGAGATTAAGAACACCTCAGAGCAGATAGAAAAGACTATGCTGACAAGAGACAGGAAATCATTGGAATTCACCGAGGGTGAATCATTATGTTGGCAGTTACTTGTCTTAAGGACGTAACAAGATTCGGATAGAGATATTGGACAAAGTGGGAGGTAAGACCTGTAGGTTGGCGTTACCACTTGAATAAACAGGCATCCACTATGTGTCCTATCTTATGATGTTTCGAAAATATTATCCGAACCCGATATATGTAATCGGATATGAGCTTCAACGGTTTAGCTCAATGAAAGTATAACATATGATTGGAAATCGATTCGGGTATTAGACGGAAGGAGAAAGTGTTGAGGTTTAAGATAATCTCCCTAGTTAAGTATGATGGTAATATTACACTCCGGAGAAAGTCACTTGAGGATGACAGTATATGATGCGATAGACATACCCGGAGTTGTTATGGACTCATATTACTTGGTTCTAATTTGGAGGACCAAATTTCTTAAGTGGGGGAGATTGTAAGACCCGATATTTTCGAGTGCATTTAAAAATGCAAAAGGACTTAAATGGCATTCTCGAATACGTGCAAGGGCAAAATGGTCAAAAGACCAAAATTCGGTATTAATCGGGATAAGAAAATTTAATTAAAAATATGAGAATGAGAAATCTTGATCAATAACGAAGAAATAATTAAATTTCGGGTTAAATTGATCAAGATATGAATTTATTGGAATAAACCGGGATTTTCGTATCGAAAAAATAATCCCGAAAATAATCGAAAAATATACCGAAAAGGTAAAATCGGACTGAGAAAATTATTTACAGATTAAATGAATAAAATATAAATTTTTTTAAGGATATTTATGCATTTTAATATTATTTTATTGAATAAAATAATATTAAAAGTTAATTATAAATAAATAAATAAAATAAAAAAAAAAAAAAAAAATCGCAAATGCGATTTCTGAAACAGAAGAGAAAAGAGAAACGAAACAGAGGCAAAACGCGAAGCCGAACCCGAGGGAGAGACTCACCGGCGAGCAACCACCGGCGGCCAAGGGCCCCAGACGAGGGTCGGCGAAGGTCGGCCGACCTCAGGCGAGCTCACAGGCGGCCACGACGCGCGGCGAGGTGGCCGGAAATTGCCGAAAACGGAGGTGGAACCCGCGGGAGAAAAGGCTTCGATTCGCCGGCGATGGGGCCGATTCGACTCCAGCGGAGGCCCGATTTGAGAAGCCCAGTCCATGGCGCGTTGAATGGCACCGGAATCGGCCAGAGAACCGGCCGGACGGCGCCGGCACGACCAAAGGGAGATTGGACCGGCCGAACCGGACAGAACCGGCCGAACCGGACCAGACCGAACCGGCGGTCCGAACCGGGTTGAACCGGACCGGACCGGTTCAGCCAAAAAGAGAGGGAAAAAAGGAAGAAAAAGGGAAAAAGAAAAAGAGAGAAAAATTGGGGAAAATTCCTGTGATGCAATCGAGCTTCGGGTAAGTCGGTAAGCGGTCAAATTGACCGATTAAATTTTTAGAATATTTAATTTGATAAATAATCGACTGAAAGTTTACCCGAAAATATATTTAATTGTGTAGCTCGACAATTGGCATCAACCGAGAGCTCGAGATAGCCTCGATTTGTGTACGATCATGGAATAACGGGTAAGTGACCCTTAATTTACGACAATTTGTATCGTTATGCGTGATTGATATTTAACGCATAAATTACGGATTTAATTTCCGCATAAATGAATTAAATTCTAGAAATTGGGATAAATTGTCGTAAATAATTCATAAGCTGTCTGAGAATTTAGAACGAGGCTAAATAAATATTTATGGGTCCAATGAGCCCAATAGGCCTCGATAAAGTGTGGTAAACGGGCTTAAGGCCGATTAAGACCCATTGGTACAATCGGGCCCAATATGGGTAAACGGGCCCAATGATTTAAATTAAGCCCAGAAAATTAAGAAATACAATTAATTGCATTGTATTTGACCTGATGAACATTTATCCGCAGTGCCGAAGATTTGATTTGGATTCGGAGCAAATCGGACTGCGTGACGAGACATCGATGTAAAGGTCAGACTGTACAGATAAATGAGGTAAGGGAATTGTGTGAGTAGCTAGAGGTAGCTACGCGTATTTTAATAGTGTTCTGTACACTGAATATGTATGTATGCCTTGATGATGTATAAAGATCCTAAAAGTGGTTTAAATAATTTTGAGGATCGAAATAGGTGAAAAGACTATTTTACCCCTATTGAGGGAAGTTCACCTAAGGATGGTGAAAGCATGACATGCATGAAATGCATGATTTAAGGATTTTTGATGATTAAGGAATTTTATTGGTTTTAATCAAAGCAAAGCAATAGATTGGCCAGAAATTGTTTAATTTCACAAAATAACACTACGTAGGTGTTATTAATAATTAAATGAAAATTTCTTTGGAAAACGGCCAACTATCAAGTTTATATGGAAACAGGTAGTGCCGACACGTAGTTCGCACTATATCTGCGTTTGTGAATGTGCATAAATGTGCTTGAGCAGTTGCTCGCACCGACTTGTGTGACATCATATGCATGAAATGTGCTAGAGCATGGTGCTCGCACTGATTTTTATTATTGTGAAATGAGAGCTGCTGGAGCCTAGCTCGCACTCTGTTTTGACATGTCTTGATTTGTTTTAACGTGGTATGCATAAAATAGTGCTGGAGCGATTGCTCGCACTAGTTTTAATGATTTGACATGCATGAGAGATGCTGGAGCTTAGCTCGCATCCTGTTTTGATTTGATATTGCATAAAGCCGTGCTGGAGTGAATCTCGCACGAGATTTGATTTAATTATGCATAAAGCCGTGCTGGAGTGTAACTCGCACGAGATTTGAATTACTTGAGCATTCATTTGTGCTGGAGCATTGCTCGCACAAAGTTTTACATGGTTTTCATAATTCATTTGAATGTCGTACTGGAGTTTTTCTCGTACGAGGTTTTCACTGAATTTATATACATATCCGTACTAGAGCGTTGCTCGTACGTGGAATTTACATGAAATTATAATCAGTTTAAGTCGTACTGGAGCGCTGCTCGTACGCAGATTTCACTGATTTTTATGAAATCGTGCTAGAGCTTCGCTCGCACGAGATTTTCAGATATCATGAATATGCATGGAGCCGTGCTTGAGCTTCGCTCGCACAGGGATTTATATTACATGCATATAGCCGTGTTGGAGCCTCCTGTAGACTGTGTGTCACAGTGAGATGATATGCTCACACGTGCATTCTGAGACAGATGATATGGGTGGATAAGACCTATTACAGGCACCCCTGACTGAGCTTGGGTTCACGGAGTACTTTGTACCGTGTATGTCACGCGGAGTACGCTGTACCGTGGGGATTGTTGGAGTGGAGTGGCATTAGCCACGAGGCAGCAAGCCTTGCCCTCGCAATCCTGGTGTTATGCTGTTCTGGCGGGTAGGACGACCCACCTCCCGTTTCAGGTGTGATACCCCGCACACTAGGTACCGTGTTGCCAGGGATCACTAGGATATGGCCATAGTCCTCGATGTTACTGATAATTACCTTGTCTCACATGATATAACTTGTGGTCTGTTAGACCAGGGTAGACCCGAAGGAGGGGTCAGGCCCCCGATTTGATGATTTGATGATTTCAGATGATTTTATGATATGTGACCCTGAAAGAAGGGTGGTTTTATAAATCAAGATTTATAATGAAATATAACAAACTGTTTTATGAGTTTTGAGATGATTGACCCAGAGGGGTTATTTTATACTGCGTTTTAAATGAATTGATTTAAATGCAGTGGCATGATGTGTTTTCCATGCTTTTATTTGAAAATCTTGAATTGTCTTACATGACATGAAAGACTGCATGATCTTGATTAAATTCATGCTTAATATGATTTAATGATGTCACATAAAATGCTTTGAATGCATGAGTTACATGATTTATATATGCACAAATAGTTTTGGATGAACTATGGCATTGAATATGCATGACTTTGTGCTTGATGATTTTAATGAAAAGAAATGGATTTAAGGGCATGGCATTATGAGCATGTAGATAGTGGAGCTATCTACTTACTTGCATAATTGCCTTACTGAGCGTGTGGTTTGCTCACCCCCTTATTTTCCCATCTTTTCAGAGCACTTGAAATAGTTATTGAGCGGCTGAGAACTTGCATGTATTGATATCCGCTGCTTGCTGCTTCCCATCGAGAGACAGGTATACACATTTGTATGGTTTTGTATCTAAATATGTAATGCACAGTACTGTAAATGGATATGATGTCGGGGATGTAGAGTCATGTAAATACCATTGGGTATGTATTTATTTAAAGTCAAAAGGATAGTAGACTCTGATATATGATTATGGGAATGAAATGTTAAATAGTGTGAGGTGACTAACACCGAATCATAGCCCAACTGTGTTGTAGGATGGTCACGACGAGAGAAAGTTAAGAATTAAATAATAAATGAAAAAACGAAAAATTTACTCTGATTTTTAGGTAATTCGGGTCGTGACAGCATTAGCTCACCCTTTTTTTTTACTCCACAGATAAGGCTCATTAGAGAATCTTGCGGTCATCCCTGCTAGTTCTTTTGTTGTACAGCTCTCTTTGCTGCACAAAGGTATATATATATACACATATTTTGTATCTGAACACTAAATCGCACAGACATGTACTGTATAAATTACTGGGGATGTAACTTATAAAAAGAACGATTATATAAATAGATGTACAATTATGTTTAATATTTGATACATATGATTGAATAGAAATGAGTAACATCGACTCATAGCCCAACCAAATCTTGGGAATGAATTGGAAAAAGGTCAGCGATAACGGTCGTGACACATTTACTGGAATTTTTTTTTTTTATATTGATATAATTTTTCTGATTTTATATTTTACCGTTTGTAAAACAAAAAATGAATGCTATATAAAATAAAAAAAAAAAGGCTGAAACTGTAAAACAGTGGTTTTTTTTGTTCTTTTTCATAAATCATATTTAGAGATTAAATATGAAAACGATACGAATAAAAGATACGAAAGTTACACGGATTAAAATTAAGTAAAAATTATACGATAATTATTTTATACACCGTCAATAGAGTTTATTTTAGGAGTTATGATAATAACATATATCATTTAAATATATTAAGAAAATAAAAATAAATAAAATAAGATATTTATTGTCATCTTAACTCTATTTATATGAATATAATAAAAATTAAAAATAAAATTTTATATTTTTTTAATCGACATAAATTTTAATATAAAATTTTTATATTTTACATAATACAAATATAATTTTACGTTACATAAATTATCATAATTATTCATATTTTTTAGTATCGAAACATGTGAAAAGAAGGAATATTTCGTGTTTTGAATCTAAAACAGTGCTTTTTATCAATAATTCAAGAGGACTGCACCTAATTCTACATAAAAAAAGTCAAGTTTCCTTGTATACCGGTAACCGAACAAGCTGTTATGTTCGTTTATATATAGTAATAACAAGCAGAAGAGGAAAGAATGAAATAGCGTCTCTCTTTCTTTCTTCCTTCTCGTAAACTTCCTCAATGTCAAGAGCAGTTAATTGCCATGCCAGCCTTTCTTGGTTATAATGACTCAGTCTCTTAGAAACGAGAAGATCAGCTAACACAATGGGAAACTTCCTCGGATTTTCAACACCACATTACGCATTCATACTCTTGAACCTCCTTAATCATAGGAAAGGCCCTTGTCTTAATTGCAAGTTGTCAAAAATAAACACTAGTGGGTAGCTAGTTTCAACTTTCAATTAATACCATTCTTGAATAATTAAGAAATTTTCCTCATGTCTTTTTTTGGATAATTTGAAATTTGTATTTAAATCCAAAAGAAAACTATTAACATCACTATGTATGGCCAGGTATTGTAAGTACTTTTTTTTTTTTTTACTGTAAGTCCGTTTTACTATTTGAAATTAATTTTATTCGAATCAGGTGGTATTCAGATAAAATTATCTCAGAAATAATGATTTCAAGATTCAAATTTTATTTAAAAAATTGAGAAAAAAATTAATACAGAATTTTCCACCAATCCCAACTACAAAGAATTGGAATTTTCGTATGTTAAAATGCATTTTTTTCTTTTTTTTCAAGTTCTTTAATTTCATTGATAAAGTATGCACTTTTTTTTTCGTCATGTGACAAAATTTAAGTCATAGTCAAATAAAAAAAAAAATGAGATCAATGCTACCTCATGGTTCATGCATGGTCGGCAATCGACCATATGTAACACATTTTTCTTTCTTTGGTTAAATTAAATAAAAACATTGCACGTTAAGGGTTTATGTCTACCTATTTTCAATTAGATGCGGTCGGCAACAATGAACGTTACTTTCTACGTTAACGAAGTTGAACATGCCACTAATTCCACTAGTGTTTCTCATGTTCATTTTTAAGATGTAAAAGATGGATGTGATATATATATATATATATATATATATATATATATATATATATATATAAAAGAAGATAAATCTTATATAATAAATATATAAAAGTTACAGCATTTGGCTAAAAAATATTGTATGTGGATATCCTAACTTTTTAACACGTACAATAATAAATTAATTTTAAATTTTTATCATATGGTCCTAATCAATTAATCATTTAATTTTAAAAATAATTTAAATTTTAAAAAAATATTTCAAATGTTTTATCTTCATTTAAATCAAATAAAATTTATATCAAAATATGATTTCTTTTTTATCACTTATCATTTCATGTTTTAAAAAATTATCCATATATTTTAATTGGAATTATCTTAAAATTTTAATTTTTTTTGAAAAAATTAAAAATAAATATTTAAGTCTATATAGTTTAGTATTGAATTAAAACGTCCATGTCTCTCTTTCTTTTCTTTTTCTTTTTTTCTTTTTCTTTTTCATTCCCTTACTTTTCAGATTTTTGTTCTATTCAACAATTTCGTTTCTTGACTCTATTTTATTTATTTGCTCAAATACCTCACATGAAAAAAATTCATTTATTTATTTATTTATTTATTCATTTTGTTTGTTTGTTTTTTTTATCAAGTAAAGTTAATTGAGTTTACATTATAGCTATTTAATTTATTTTATATTTAAAATTTCTTATATTTAATTTTTTTTCTACAATTTTTCTAATTTGTATTTGATTTCAATTTTTTTTTTTGATTTGCATATTCTAAATATGTATCAATATTTTTGATACATTATTAAATATGTATTTCAAAATGAAATTTCTATAATTTTATTCTATTTTTTAAAAATTATTATATTTAAAATCATTATTGTGCATTGCATGGATTTAAATATAATTTCATTAAAACTTAAAACGTTATTGGACGGATAGACACAATGATATTATTTGCAAATTCATTAAAGTAATAAATATGTTTTCGGTCTAATTTTGATCATGCTCCACACAGTTTTAGTATAATAATTGAAATAATAAAATTGCTTTGACATCAACATAGAGCACCAGTGGTCTAGTGGTAGAATAGTACCCTGCCACGGTACAGACCCGGGTTCGATTCCCGGCTGGTGCAACTTGTAGAGCTGTGACGACTTCTGCGCTCTGTGATGGTTGGGTCTATCACACTTACTGATCATCTGATGAGACAATGCGCTTCTGAGCTCCACTCTTTTTTTTTTTAAGTTCTCTCCCATTTTGCCTTTGTAAACAACAACAGTAATATCTGAAAGAAACATGATTCCTTAAGAGCAAATCACAGAAAAAACCCCATCATAGTGAATATAGCACCATTCATTTGTATAGAAACATGGGGAATCAAAGGAAAGTATGCTGGGAAAGCATATGCTACTAATATATACATTGACAATTTGGACAAAACCGGCCCTTGTTTCGGCTTGTTGGCTTGGTGTGCTTCGATCAGAGTACCCGAGCCACATACCCCTGGTTCAAGGACTGGTAAGAGAGAAGAAGTAAAGGAAAGAGAATGAAACAATTTGGAAAACAAGCAGAAAAGTAAGACCCGTTTGCTTTCGTCGCAAAACATGTTCTTAGGATGCCAAACAAGCAGGGAAAGAAGCACTGTTAATTACTGCAATTAGGTATTTTTACACTTCTCCTCTACCACTTAGGTCACCGGTCTTCAGAATGTTGAACTTGCAGAGAGGACAGGTAGCATTGATGTACAACCACTTGTCTATACAGGTGCAGTGGAAATGGTGATTGCAAGGAAGTTCACGCAATTCGCTCCCATCTTTATAACCAGAGAGGCAGATGCAGCATTCCTATTTATGATTGGAGCATTAGTTTATGTCAAAATGGTGCATTCTTCAAAAGGTCAAAAGAACTAACATAAAGACCCATGAATGTCGATTTATTGAGAGGTAACATAGCTAGTGCTCGACTTGATATCGATATAGAAAATCACATAGCTATTGCTCGACTTGATATCGATAAATGTATTGACAAGTAAGTATGTCGATTTAGTTATGGTGTTTGTGAGCTACCAGCATTTCATTCAATGTGCAATTGTAAATTCCAACCTTGGCTACAGACAGCATTTGGTCTATTATCAATTGTAACTTTCTAAAAGTTTCAATGATTTATACAATTGCATATAAATATATGCCAGTACAAGGGTACTTACAGCATCATCGTGCAAAAGAACTCGTTCAGTAGGTGTATCAGTGTTACATTCAGTTATTATCCCCTCACCAAATTCTGGAACTTCACCATTTACTTTTTCAAAATCACCAACCCTGCTAAATTTGTACTTTGGCAGTCTATCAATCTCTTCGTCTGTTGCTCCTTCCTGTTTCACAATTAAAGGTAATGTAAACTAAGGCAGGATTATTCCCTAGTAAAACCTTATATAAAGATTATGAAGGGTGCAGCATGTATAACATAATCCAATCGCATCACCACATTCAACGGTTAAAACCATCTATGCAGGCAGAATAAAATGCACGCCCTTCATTTTCAGCAATACTTTGTTTTCATGGGCATTAATTTTAACATTAGTCAGATAAACTTTTTCTAGTAGAACTGGGAACAACCGAGCTTCCAGAGCGAGCCTTTCCATCACACGAGGAGGAGAATTAAAGAAGCAATGACCGACTTGTACGCAACTTACGCAATGTTGTTTCAGAAATTAATTTGTTTAATCCAATTATAATCTTTTAAACGGTATAAGAAAGAAACCCGATTAATCAAATTCATAATCCAAGGGGGGGAAAATCCAAGACACTACATGAATATAATAATGCACACCACTCTCCCAAAAACAAAAGGAAAAACAAAGAAGGAAGATCATAGGTGTATCTCAATAATGTAGCTTAGCTCATAAAAACATCAAAATGGACAGTCCATATCGGCTAATACAGTCTAAAAATACAGGTTTTCTTACTGAATGTCTAGTCAGTAATCACCAACTAATTACAGAATTAATTAATCATTCAGCAAGAATTTGTTATTGGATTTGGTGTTCCACTTTGACAAAACATTATACTGAAAAAGCGATCTTCGTCTAAATCATGATTAAAAAACTAATCCATCGAAAGGGAAGCTGAGGAATCCTTCAATGAATTGAATATTCTAATGTAATATTAATCTACATAAAAAGTGAAAATTTTACCCTGTCTGCTACAGCATATAAAATTGCTATGAAGCAAGGAAGACAGCAGCAAACAGCAAGGCCAATAAGGCAAGCAACAGCAACACAGATTATTACAAACACCACATCAACTGCAAGAAATGAAACACAAAGCCTGCGAAATTAAGAACCCATCTTATGAGTTTAGCAATAATTTGTAATAAAAATATACAAAAAGAATTCCATTTTGAAATGATATGGCAATAGTACCAGTAAAGCTGAGGTGAATGACTTCTCAAAGCTTGTCCATTAGCAGTTATCCAATAAAATCCAATGATCCACCTAAGAAATGAAAACATTGTATTTGCAGACTCCAAACTCTTGGCAACACTACAAAAATCATAACGATTTGACTTAAGTAATCGTGATTATATTCGTAATTAGTATCTTAATTAATTATCTACCTGGTTTCATCTCCAGGATTCAGCTGCTCTGTTTCATAATCCTCAGAATCCCCTGTTTCACTCCCGGACTGAGAATTCAGACCCAAATCTGGATTCTCGTTATATTGCAGATACGAAACCCTTCTTGCGTTTCTTCTTTTATATTCTACCAGTGCACAAGCAACGTGAAATAAGCATTGTAACGCGAAACCCGAAATCCAGAGCTTTAAAGGGAGGTTGGGCTTTTCTTCAAGGCTGAGTGCCAAAATGACAACCGCCATAACCACAAACGCCATATTCCAGAGAACGTCAAGGACTATGACTGGCTTCGAATAAGCCCAATCGCTTTGACGCTCTTCGAGTTGCTCCACCGCGGTTTCTGGCACACGAAACGATGGCTCACGGAGCATCAAGCGACGACTGCTGGCTCGGCGGAGGATCCTAGCAGCCGCCCCACGTAAAGGTGGAGCAGGGGACGGCTATGGAGTAGGTGATCGGCTATGGCATGGTTCAAGAGGGGAGAACTGTCCACCTCATCCGCTGATGTCGGAGCTGGCGTACTTGACGGATTCATTTTCTTTAATGAAAAAAAAAAAAAGAAGCAAAATCTTCGTGGAAATCAAGGTTGTAACAAAGAAAACTGGTTTGACAAGCAAGTATTATCTTGTACTGATCAAAATTAGACTTCAATGCAAATGATTTTAAAAGGGAAACTAAATAAGGGCGTGAAGAACAGGAAACTGGGAAAAAAAGGGGGATTATTTGGATTAAAGCACGATGATTTGAAACTTTGTTTTCAGATAAAAAGCGAAAAAGGGTAGCACTCCAATTACAAAAAGGCAAAAGCTTTGGTACAAAGGAATGGAATTATTAGTATGGGGCGATTGGGACAGGGGAAACGGTTTCGAAGACGACGGGAAGGACGATGATAGAACTCCATTAACGAACAATTAAGATTTGCATGGACGCGGGTGTTAAAAGGACGTGTGTCATGTCATGGCATCATTGCTCTTTAATGGCAAAGCCCTGTTTGGATTCTCATCTTCCATTGGAAGTACGAAGCTTTTCGGAGAATAAATTTGAAAATTTGATTGTTTGATCGGCGATTGTATTGTTAAAAATTCCAGGGAGAAACATGCCAAAACGATTTTGAAAGCAGAAAAAAGAGCAGAAGAAGCCAACGAGAAGAAGTTGGTGTAAACGAAATTGATGTTACCAATGCAAGCGAACAAGACAATTGAATTGTGTCCTCTGATACAAATGGAGCTCAGCTTCATCTGTTCTGTTCCCATGGAAGTTCCCGCCAAGTGGCTTGAAAATTAGGAGCTCCATGCAACACGAAAGGACCCACCTCCCCTCTTTTCTGTAGGGAGTGGGACACATCGAAGTTCCGTTACTTGTTACTATTTTTTTTCCCTTTTCATGCCTTATTCCAATCTGTAAATGAAAAGAATGTTCAGAGAACACTTCGTGAAATTATTCAACTTTTGTTTGTATATATGTTAACTTATTAATTTTAATAAATAATTGACATATGATTTGTTGGTTAATATTTACAAATGAATTTGTTTAGTGTTCACATATATGTTTAATAATATTCATGTAAATGCATTTATGAACATATTTGATCAATATTAAAAAATATTATTTATAAACATAATTATTAATATTTCAATTAAAAAATTTAATGAATATAAATCAAGCACAAACAATATTAAAAATTAAATTAATAATATTCGTTAATATTGGCTCAAATTTCAAGCTTCTTTCCCCTTAAAGAGCATTATTAAGAAAAAATTATTTGAATTCAAATTTGGAAAATATAGATATAGGAACAGGAAGCGGCTTCAAAAATAAAATTAAAATTCAAAATGTAAATTGAAGCTTTTGATTTGTTATGGAGAATGCAACTTGAGGGAGAAAGACCTAACGAATACACAGTGGGAAGCGCATTAAGGTTGTGTTCAACTTGGGTTTGCTTCAAAGAGGAAAACAAGTGCAAGGGGCCGTTGCATATAGGAAGCTGAATGCTTGTTTATAATGCTGCCTGAGTAGAAAAATCCTGTCAGGTCCGCCATGGTCGCCGGTTATTCAACGTGGATTTCTAGGAAATTTGAATCTCTGTAGAACTGGAAGCTGGAAAAATATACAGTGGACAAAGTCACGATTCCTCTGGTTGAAAACTTAGGCTCTTTTCAACAATGAATGCTAATGAACTACATATGCGACGGGAAAGCATTGTTTTAACGACTCATCCTTTTCATTAGTTGAGGCAGATAACACATCACAATGTAAATGAAATACATATGTAAATATATCCCAAAGCCTCATCGCTAGCAGTCCTATCTTCCATCCACCTCAAAGCGCCTTCAGCATATCCATTTTAGGACTCTCCTTGGATAGCTTCCGACCCGCTTTGGATCTCGGCTTGTAACTATTGAGTTAGGGAACAAAGATGATCAGCTTTGAACTAGCAAGAGGAGGGGCCATCCAAAACCAATTTACAATGCCTACAGATGCCATCTCAGCAGATTTTATGTCCTTGCATGTTCTGGGATAAGACGTTGCCGTAGTTCGGCTGATGCACCAGCCAGTTCTGCAAAACCGTTCGCGTGAGTAAGTCCAGAAGACATGCAACTGTAAAAGAAAAATATGATATCAAAAGATTTAACTAGCTTACCTTGAGCCGTGAAATTGAATAGAGGAGGCAGGGCTCGCCCATTAGGCAAGCATGCATCGGGGTCTCTCAAATCATCAAAGAAAGGGTGTGCACACGCCTCCAACTGAAAGCCAGGAAGTGACACGCTTATTAGTTGCAACAAGAACACGGTTAAAACTTTGTGAAGGAAATAAAACTAACACACAGTCCAATCGAACAACTTGTTGTGCACTTATCGGAACATCTCTACTAGTCAATTGCTACCATTTGAAACAGAGTACTGAAGCTGCATGATAATTTACACAACTAAAATCCCTTATCAGGATTTAAGTAGAAAAGCACAAATGCATATGCAACTGAAAACAACAATAATATAGAACAAAATCCTTACAGCAGTGCAACGTAGATTTGGTGAATACTGAAGCAGCCTTGACACAAGATCGACCGCTTCGGGGGGCATTCTCTTGTGAAATATCTGAAAATTGCAACTTGAGTAAGATTTCCACTTTCATGTACAGCAAAAAAGTAAGGTAACTAGGAGATGAATGCAATCAGCGCACCTTATGCCATGGGTGAGCTTTGATCTGAGGGAATTTGAACTCAGTGTAATTTGGATTCATGCATTTAATTTCTTCTCTGGTTGGTGTTCCCAGTATCTGATATAATAAAAAAAGTGAAAAGA
This sequence comes from Firmiana major, assembly GCA_033439115.1. Classification (NCBI taxonomy): domain Eukaryota; kingdom Viridiplantae; phylum Streptophyta; class Magnoliopsida; order Malvales; family Malvaceae; genus Firmiana; species Firmiana major. The sequence continues at coordinate 2,008,584 of CM065908.1, read as the reverse complement.
CGAGAAGAAAACATAGAAAAAGAAAAGTAGAAGTAAAACTGGAGGGGGGAAAAAAGGCCAAAGCTTCACACCTTAATAATTTCCACTAGCTGATCAACACCACTTTCACCGGGAAACAGCGGCTGCAAATGGTGCAATACCCAATATGCATTAGTGCATACCTTGTATAGAGTATTGTTGCATAGAACAAAGTTTTAAAAGATAAAGCTTTCACATACTACAACTGGATGCTTGGAATAAGAACTCAAAAGCAGACAGGTGATAGATAGAAGAAAGAATAGTTTTGCAAAATGTGCATTCATGTAGAATTTCAGAATTATAAAAACCTCTATAGCTCACAAACAAATAACAAGGGCCCAAAAGGATGACTGCATCAATGAGATGCCGCAAAAATACATACCAAAAGCAAAAATAACAATGTTTAAATGCAGAAACACATATCATGAATGCTAATACAATCAGCAGAGCTCACAATCATGAAAAGACAGAAATGAGAATATGTGAACCATTAATACCATTAACGCATTACTAGAGCCATGCAATCATTATAGTGGTAAATAGATTATAAGTTGACATCAAAGCTGCATCCAAAAGGAAATCTGTTTTTATTCACTCACCTGTCCAAGCAGAAGCTCAGCCATCACACAACCAACAGACCACATATCAATAGCAGTCGTATACTCTGTCGCCCCAAATATAAGTTCTGGAGCCCTGTAATATCGTGAACATATATATGATATGTTGGGTTCACCTGGCACCTAAAGATTGCAGAGTAAATCTCATAAGTTTTACAAGCAAGAAAAAAAGACTTTCAAACTTCCCAAAAACTTGAACATACCAACATCTTTGCACTACCGAAATCACATATCTTCAGCTGGTGACTCTGGGGATTTACCTGTGAATACATCAAGACTTTAGCTCCAATAAAGCTCGGCGTTTGACAATACAAACAATTACCAGAAGAATAACAAAAGCAATTACATGTTAAAGCCAACCAAATTCGCAGACAAGAACCACATTATATCACAGACATACACAAAGAAATCCTAGAACTAGCAGTATGACTGACCAAGAATACACAGATAGCATCACATATAATAGTGCATTCAAGTTTATAACAAACTTGTCAATATGAGGAAATAAGTAACATCCACTACATGAGATTCAAAATTTTATAAACATCAACCTCCCGCTTATATTACAAATGCAAAAATGTCTTACCAATAAATTTTGCGGCTTAATATCACGATGACATACTCCAACCACATGATGTAAATAATTTAGAGCTCGGCAAATCTACAAAAGATAAAGTAATAGAGCTTGTCATAATATGCACTGAGAATATGTAGTCAAAATGGTTTGATCAAAAATCAAACCAATAGAATTTCGCAGCTCACTACCGATTAGCTAAAGCAAGGCAGAGTCAAGGATCACCTGGTATGTATATAGCTGCACATAAAGAATAGGCATATGCTGATTCATTCTGCTGAAGTGTTTTGAAGCTCGGTAAACGGTTTCTGGTACATACTCGAGAACAAGGTTAAGATAGAGCTCATCTTTTTCGGTGGTCGAAAAGAAACAGTGCTTCAGTTGGACCACATTAGGATGGTCAAGTATACGCATAATCTGGAGTTCCCTATTCTTGTATCTTTTATCCTGCAGAACCTTCTTTATAGCAACAGATTCACCTCTCTCCAAGCACTTAGCCTACATCATAACATAAGATGTTCTAAAACTCAAAGAGAAAGAACAAATAATTGTAAACACTAAGAAATTCGTACCTGAAAGACAACACCAAATGAACCTGTGCCAACCACACGCTCTGCCATATATGAGATTGTCTGAGACCCAAGAAAAAATGCAATGTTAAACATCCAGATGAGCAATAGGGCTCATTTTTTAAATATCACATTCAACTACAACACAGTCAATAAAGGGAAAAAAAATATTATTCCCATTCCATCAAGAAGGAAAAGAGTGTGAAAAACTTCAAGAAGAAAAAAACAAAAAGGAACAAAGTGACATTAGCTCACACATAGCCTTCTAAAGATAATTTACAATCCAGATGAGCGGTTGATCGTATGCCAAAAAAAAAGTCAACAAAAAATCAAATCACCTGCTTCGGTTGCCCATTTCGACCACCAACAATAGTTGAAATTATCTGACCCGTTTCTGTTCCATGTCCATTAATAACAGTAGCCTCCAGATCCTGTGAAATACAAGTTATGATACAGCAATTTTAGAAATAATCAAGGAAAATAGACAAACAGTAGAAAGCAATTAAATCATTTCCTAAAATCAAAAAAATTATCCAGCAAGTTGGTCACAACATATCTTGAAGGATCCCAAGCCATAGCCTGAGCAAAAGACGGATTAGTTCCTCATCGATTCAATTCATTGCCCTCACTAAGGTTCAGTAGTGATTACTTCAAATTATATCAAGAGCTTCAGACTCACTTAAGTATGAACAAAAGAATGAATAATACCTAGTTATCACTTTAAAACAAGATAGACATGAAGACAGGAATTAAGAGGAAATATCAACATGCATGTACAGGTACATCTGGAAGAGTATAAAACCAAAAATTACCTTATCATCATGGGCAACAATTTTCTCATCCCTAATTCTCATTTCATGCATTTCATTAGGGAGCTGCTCAACACCTGAGTTCTCTGTTCTAGCCATAGAAATTACATTGGACGTGCTTGCAACAGTGTCCAGTGATGTAGAAGCCATATGCTGCTCTAGACTGGTGGTACTCCTCTCAACTAAATTTGATTCCCCATGTACCTTACATTCTGCTTCTTGATCAACCTTTGCCCTCTTGGTGCTATTATCCCCTCCCTGATGTGACAATTATAATCCAAGAAAGAACTCAGTAATTAAAAACAAAAGAGTACATGAAACAATCATCATCATAGTAGTATAGTGCTTTTCATATATCTATCTTTATATACTACTCTGCGTAAATTTCGTATTGTGTTCTTCTCAAAACAATGGAATTCCATATATGCAGTAGGTAGTGACTTTCAACAATGAAGAAACAATTCAGATTGCATAAATATTACACAAACAGACACAGGCAAGTAGCTCATTTCGTTTATAAGTTAAAAATCAACATTTGATTCAGCCCTCCTCATTCAAACTACTTTTGTCACTAACATAAAATTATGTGGCTCATCCTGTTATCTAAAAAGCATCCCATGTTATGATCGAGTTCGGGGAGAATAGACCAATAGACTAAAAACAAATGAGAGAAGACCAGTCTGAAAATTAATGTGTCAAAGCTCAAAGTGGCAGGCAGCTACTTCATTGTAGTCTGATGATAAATCTTCAGTAGGTGTAAAAGCCAAAAAAAGAAACAACGTAGAGGGTTAAATGTAATTTTCCAAGTTCCTTTCCTTTCTAGATTTCTGTCCGTGATTAAATACTGCTGTCAACGTCACAAGAACCCAAAATTCAGGTAAGTAACATATTGCAGCATTTTATCTCTATAATCCCCCCTACCAGGGAAAAGAAGTTTGTTTAGAGCATTACCCATCCTCGGGAAAAACCAATAATGGTGATTTGACCCATCACCAACCTAACAACAATGCTCCACATAAAATCCAACCACTAAAACAAGGTTACAATCAACAACCATGGTAAACAATCTTAAAACTACAGCTTAACCTATGACAACCACATGCATAGTATCACAAACAAGAAATTATCCTCGCACGATAATATAAATGAAATTAAGATAGCCACAATCACAAAATGAAACAAGAGATCCACCAACATTTGTTCGGTAAATGAATAGAACACATTCAATGTCGAAACGAATATGCAACGCATAATTCAAAAAGTATGGCAAATAACCTTTTAGAAAAGAATCAAAAGTAGTGAAGCAAAAAAAGGAAAGACTTTAGCTAACAATGTCATTTTCCTCAAAATGTGTTTCAACCAAAAAGAACAGGTTCAAAAGCTACCTCAAAATTCAGATTTTTATATTAAAAAAAAGAATAATAGTTAAAAATCCAGCTATAAGCTAGAATAATTACGCAAAGGGAAGAACAAAAGAAAAGAAAAATCTCATATTGCGTTCAAAACAATTAATAATCCAGCTAAATCTAGACAAAAATGACATAAATCATAAGAACAAAATATATAAATATTTCCCTATATAGCTACTCATGGAAGAAAAATGCAGGAAAATGAAAGGAAAAATAACAAAAGCAATCTTTTCAATGACCGAAGCTTAAAAATAATCCAAAAATCCATTCCGTTCTTCTTCCTTTCTTTTACTCCATCCTCGTAACAAACAAACAGAGATTAGCGCCGATCGAATCCATGAAGGGGAAAAAAAAGCGAAAGAGAGAACTTACGGGATCGGAAGAAATGGAAGAGCGACCGGAAGCAATGCTCTTGAGACGACGCATCACATTCATGATTTTAGATTTCACGAAACCAACCCCTAATTTCGTAGAACGTAAACGACGAATTTGGCCTTCACGACGAATAAGAGAAGAGAAGAGAGAAAACCTGCTTTCTCTCTTCTTCTCCTCCGCCTTCAAATCTATTACCAAAATAACAAATAATGGAAAAACCAATCCTAACAAAAATTAAATATAATCGGTAAAATATATAACCTAACAGAGATTCAAAACTAAAAAATACATAAAAATAAAAATAAAAAACTTCAGTTTCTCTCTTTCTTTTCTCTCTCTGTATACGCAAAAAAAAAAAAAAATTAAAAGAAAAAAGAAAAGAAAATTAAACTTTCTCTCTCTATAATTTCTTCTCTTCCATGAAAGCCAGCCGGTGCCTTTCCTGATTTGATTTTTCGTTGGTCAAAGCTGGATGAAGGCCAATCATACCAGCCTCATCTTTTGTACTTCAGTCAAACGGGAAATTTGGTCCGTCGATTCTCATTATGAAAGATCCAACGGTCGGTAAATGAGGATTTCTGAGTAATAGGCACGAGCTTTTGCGTTGTGCGGTTGGACTAAAACGTCCTTTACCGGTTAGGGGTATTTACGGAGATACGGGGGATTTTGAGACAGAGATATTTCCCTCACACGGAATATTCGGGGGAGCTTTGACCGATCTTTGACTGTTCTTTTGGCGGTTAAAATTACATGTGAATTTGTGTATGTTTAACTTATTTTTTTTTATTATTATATTATAATTCATAACATATGAAGTAATTTTTTTATTTTTTATTAAAATTTTAATTTAGTTTTATAATGTTCATGACATATAAAAATTTAGACGTATCCATTTATATTTTGTAGCAAGCACATGCAAAATAAAAATATTCTTATCGCAGCACCAAGAGCGAATAAATATATGGATTGTTTTTTAAATTTTGAGATATTATATTATTAATAAAATTTTTAAATTTTACAATTAAATTAAGATGATATATCATTGATTGTGTTTAAAATTTAAATTATTATTGTATTTTTAAATTTTACAAGTAGAGTCAAAATAGTAATATATGTGCTACTTTATTTATTTTTTATATTTTAATATTTTTTAAGAATAATTATTTTATACACCGTCAGTAGAGTTTTTTACTCTACAACTGGGGTTAGGATGAAAACACATATCTCTTATATAAATATTAAGAAAATAAAAATAAATAAAATAAGACATTTATTATTATCTTGATCTCGTTTGTATAGTCAATAAACTTCACTACAATATATAAAATATTAATTCATTATTTAGATGATATTTGTCACTATGTTAACTTTGATACATTACTAATAATGTATTATTATTCAATACACTTAGTGAAGATTTTAAATTTCACAAACGAGATTAAGATGATATCATATATCTCATTTTATTTATTTTTTAATTTAATTTTTTTTAATCTGAGATATGTATAACTATCTTAACATCACTTGTAAAATTCGAAAATTTTACTAACAGTATATTAAATAATAATCATTTGTGATATATAATAATCAAAATTTTAACTCGTATTATTTTTTATTTTTTTTTATGTAAGTTTATATTATATTCTCATATCGATTGTATCGAATATTATCAATACTACTTAAAAGTGTTAGGTCGAGTTAAAATTATGTACGTGTGGTAAGGTTTTTTAAAAGATAAATTAGACTTTAATTAGTGATTAGCCTTTTTTAAACTTCATTCAAGGGCTCAAATTAGTCTTACATTAGGTTTAGGTCTAACTGTGGACCGGTCTTTTTTTCAATGTAATATGAAGGCGTGATTTATTTTTTTAATTGAGCGTGGTTATAAACGCCAAATAGCTTATGCTTAAAATGGGCAATTTTCGAAGCTTAAGGCTTGACCATCACTATAAACTATGTAATTTTTTAATTTGTACAAATCAAACAGAGTAGCATTCTAAATTTTACCTAGAAAAAAGATTTTGAATTCAAACTTAAAACTCTAAAATATAAATAAAGGTGCATAGCTTTTTTTATCTCAGGTAAAACATTAAATTGATTAATTAATTCAAACATCGATTTTATTTAGAATTGTCTAAATCGAATGGGATTAAAAAAATTATTTAATCTGTCAAAACTCAAATTCAATTTAATTGAATCAAATAAAAAAAATCTACATCCAAACTTGTATAATTTTAACCTAATTTAACCAGATTTTAAAATGATCGAATAAATTAAAAATCTAATAATTTATACTCAAAAATAACTTGAACCCAATAATCTAAATTCTAATAATTTAAATGCCAAACCCCACATATTCAAATCAAAATAATTTAATTTTGAATCCAAAATAATCCGTCCTAAAATGAATTATAAAGTTTTCATTACAAATTTAAGCTTATCACAATTATATAAAGTCCAAGCGGTCCCATGCCAGCCATGATGCGAATCACATTAGAGATCTTAGCTTCCTTTTTGCGAAGAAAATTCTTGAGTAGCCCACCATCTTTGTCTGTACCATTTGCTACAACACACACATTATTGCTTCTTCCTTTTTGAGCTTTTTGTCAGAAATGGGCCCATCCGGACTCAGTCCAATGGCAATATACAATCTTAAATCCTAATGGGCCAACTTGCAAATCCACTACCTAGGATTTGTTCGGCATGGATTGGTTCCAGGGCAAAGGGCTCAAGTGGTAGGTCCATGGGTCCAGTTTAAGAAGTTAACATATCTATGAAAATGATGTTAGTTTTCGTTTTATATTTTACATCTCGATATAAATTATAATAAGATAATTTTTATATTTTACATATATTTGATATGAAATAGATACGATATATGTGTATTGACTATCGAATCTATTTGAAAATGACAAATTTAACCTTTTATTTTCTACAAATTTAGGAGGACATAAATTTATTTGGGATGCTTTTTTGGGTTTACCAAATTGCACATTATATCATAAGAAGTTGCAACAATGTTTGGGTTTAAATGATGAAGTAGATTTAAGGTGGGGGTTGATAACTTGATATACATTAAGGAGATATGCATGTGAGTTATTGTACATTGAATGGAAAGAGAAGAAAAAGCAACCCTTTTAGCACTCACCATATGAATATGTTTGGCAAAAATATTAGAGAGCCCACCCCCCAACCCCCTGTCTTGTCATCATTCTTAGGTTTTACTTGTAAAAATATAAAAAAAAAAAAGTATGAAAATTTTGTTAATCAATTATTAAAATTTTGATAATTTTTTTTTTAAATAAGAACAAAAAGTTAGATTCAAAGTTTGATACTTTTAACTTTTTCTTATATCTCTATATAAATCAAAATAAAATATTTATTAAATAATTAAATTTCTTAATAACTTTTTATTTTATTACTTATTTATTAAATTAATAAATATTTTATCTTTAGGTTTTTTTTCATCTTTTCTATTAAATAAAGCTTTAATCTAGCCAATAATTTGCTGAAAGTTTTCCATTTGTGAGTTGGATGATCATTTGCTTCAAATTAAGCTTTAAATAAATTATAAGGGATGCCATGATCTGAAAATAGGAGTCTTAAGTATTAAAATTTGAATTTAAATCTATTAAAAATAATCAATTGAAATTTGGAACTAAGACATTGGTTTTTTAATCTTTAACCTATTTGTAGTTAATGAATAATTATATCTTTTTGATAAAATAATTATAAATCTTTTATTATATAACTATTATTAAGAGTTGAATATGTTCAAACACAATTATTCGTTTAAATTACTCTTTTATTATATATTTATATTAAAACAAATATTATTGTTTAATCAAAGCCTAAATAAAATTAATTTAAGAATTAAATCTATTCACAAAAAAAAAAATTCAAAAAGATTCAAACTTCTATTGACATTAAATTGTTGTTGCAATAATAAAGGCTTGAAAAGGAGATTAGAACTACTCTCAAGTCTCAATTCTCAACCCACTTCTCCTGGTGGTTGCTTAGAGGCAGCTTTATGCAATTGAACATTTAATAACTTGTTTGATCTATTAAGTAACTCATGAGGTTGTAAATTTGTATAAGAAAAAAGCTCTATATTTTATCATATATATAAAAGATTTTTATTTATTATCAAAATCATTAATAAATCTACTTAAATAAATATATATTTACCATTTATGATATCATATGTAGGTAATAAAAAAAATACTTTTGTAATAATCTAATTATGGGACATGATTTGAATAAAAATAAAAAGAAAGAATAAATATGAATACATCTTATAATAAAATTATCATGTATTTATGTGGATCAATTTTAATTTTACGTTTATTTTCACTTATCTACGATATTCTTAACATAATTTACATCTAATGACATTAAATTTACATTTAATCATATATGTTTACATTTAACTTACAATAAATTTAATTTTTTTCTTGTAAAGTTTAGAATAATCAATTCATACATCTTTTATAGTAGAAATAATATTAAATGAAGGTGGCCCTACTGTTTATTGCACCAAAGTGGTGCAATCTTAAGCTTCTTTCCAGGCTGGTATTTAATGCTACCACACCATGCAACCTCTTTTGTTTTGATTGTATTGAATTGGATTTCAAAGCTGAAAAAGGGTTTCTTTCTTTATCATCCCCTGCTGCAATCAAAGCCTTAAATGCTTCATAAAATGTCAAATACATTAAACTTATTAATATCTTATTCTTTGGAATTTATTTTATTTTATTTTATTTTACTCATAAAGTAAGTCCAAAAAATAATAATTATGTTTCAAAAGATCACATTGATTCTTATAATCCATACGAGAAAATAATTAAGTTTATCCCAGAATTAAGGGAGTCAACATGGACTAATGTAATGTTGACATTCCAATAAACATGATGTGGTGACACAAGTCAATTAATAGTATGATTTAACAAACTAACAAAATTCAGAGGCATAACTCTTATAAGTAGACTAAGTGGTACAAAAAAGAATCTTACTGTAAAGATATGCCCACGACAAAGTAGATGTAAGTACATTCCTGAAAATACAAGAATTTTTGATTTCATAGTAGACGATAAAATTGAAAAAAAAAATAAAAAAAATTATTAAGAATATGTATTTTTTAATAAAATAATTAAAAAAATTGAGAATTAAAGACAAAAAAGTAAATTTATTGAGCTAAAATTTTGTCTTTTATCTTGAAAGGCATTGCACTCGAGGCTGCGGTAGTTTTTAGTTATATAAGATGAAATTTTTATATGATAATTTTTTTTTATGTCTTTGTTTTTTTTTATTAAAAAAATATATTTTTAATAATCTTTTCATTATATTTTTAATATCATCCAAACTAATTACCGCGTTTATTTAAATTTTTGTTTGCAACTCATCGTACCCAGTACCCCATACGAGGCAAAATGATAAAAGAGTAAAATTATCTGTTGCTTTTATTTTTAAATTTTTTATTATTTTATAAAAAAACTGTGACACCATTCTTTTTCTAACTTACAAACATAATTACTTGGTCTGGTAGCAAAATTTCTAGTCATCTTAATTAAAAATAAAATAAAAATTGATCTACTACTGCCTAGCTCACTCCCCTTGTTATAAATATTATTTGACCGACTCCTTGACATCTACTCCCCCCATTAACTAAATTTATAGACAAATTCAATGAATATAAATTTTGAAATTTTATTTCAAATTATTATTCAATATATTATCTGGAAACAATTTAGATTTTATAAATGGAGTTAAAATAAAAATACATATTTAATTTTATTTATTTTTATTTTTAAAAATTTCTCAAAAAATATGTATCACTTTGTTAACCTCATTTGTGAAGTTTAAAAATTTTACTAACAATGTATTGAATAATCATCTAAATTATCTCATATATAGCAAAAAATTTTAAATTTTACTAACATAATGAATAAAATAACACATATTTTTAGACTATATTAAAAGCAGCTACAATTGCTTAATCTAATCTAAATTCAAATATTTTACTGTTAAAAATACTTATCATCTTTATAAATCTCTTCGAACTTCTAATTTTTTAAAATTTATTCATTATTCATGTCATTTGAACTAATATTCAGTTGGCATTTTTTCTGTGTATCTTAATTATATTAAACTAGTAATCTATGTTAAATCAAACTTAGATAACTTAAAACATTGAAGTTATGTTTGATTTATTTATTTATTTATTAAAAATGTTAATTTTTTTGGTGAAAAAAAAAAGGTTCAATTGAAGCTTTGTTGGTAAGCATTTAAAACATTGATGTCATTATCGTTGACAAGTTCAGTGGTAGTTTTTGCCATTCCAATTGATCAAATAATTGAATGCCCAAAAAGCTCTTTAATTATTAATGAGGAAAGGTTTCCTGTGTCCAAGACATGACAAAACAGAAGAGTCCCACGTCCAAAGGAAAAATGAAATGGAGGCCAACTGCAACACTTACTCAAGACTCTTCCATTGTTCATTCCATACTACACTTGGAAATGCATATCAATGGCCTGAAAGCATGGTAGCATAATTTTGACACTCTTAAATTAACAATAGATATGTGGTGTTAGATGGCATGTAGATTTATCCCGTTTCTTATTTATGAACAGTTTGTGAACAAATTCAATTTATGATGGTTTATATTTCCTCTTTTAAGTTTAACAAATAATTACAAATAATATTTTAATGTTTATTTATGTTAGGGTTAGAGTATACTCTAAGCTCAAAGCATAAGCCCACATGGTTTTGGAGGACAATAACACCCAACATCTGTTTGTCATTTAAGAATTGAACCTTGTAACTTTACCAGAGGCACATAATCCGGATACATTAATATGAGCCAAGGGAAAAGAATGAAGAAGGTTATTCAAACTCCACCAGCAACTTGAAAAACCCTTCATCCTTTCTCTAACCTTAAGCTCTTCGGTCCCAAACTCTTTGTCACTCAAACCACCTTACTTCATATGGATACTGACTTGGGTATCAAAACACGTACACGTATCTGAGTATCAATTTCACACCCTTTGACTTTTTCTTCTTTATTGCATGTTCATTCAACCAACCACGTCATAGAGAAACTCAATCCTACTAGTTTTTGCATTATCAATTTATTAAACTAATTGATTATGCATGAATAATAATTTATTTGGTTCATTTATATTAACCAATAAATTCGTTTAATTTTTTTAAAAAATCATTTATTTATATTTGTTTAAAGTTAGTTTATTGTTGGATAATAACAAAATAATAATATTTATTTACTCTAACAATGTATGATTTTTAATTTGATTTTTAGGTCAAATTTATTAATTTGATGCATACATATATGCTATAAAATTATAATTGAAATTTATTTACATTTGTTTGCATGAATAAACATATTTTTAATTGTTTGTAAATATATTTGTTTAATATTCATAAAATAACTCGTTCAACTTAAACAAATTAATCTTGAATCGATCTCAAATATCTTAACATCTAAACGAACCGAACTCGAATATAATATAGAAAAAATTTCATTGAATGGAACACAAACAACTTCAAAAATAAACAAATAATTCAATAATACAACAAAATTTATTGATATTCAATTTCTTTACATGGGTACACCTACCAGAAGAAATACAGATCACACAAAATTGAACCAGGTAAATATTTCGTTCCATAAGTTGAGCTTGAGATGGTTTTGAAGGAGAGAGGGATGGAACCCACGGGCATGTGAGGGGGTGAGCGGTCCCGGAGGATCTGTGACAGACAGGGGAGGTGTGTGGGGTTTGGATAATTGGGAGCAATGACTAGGAAGATTGCGTAGTAGAAGGTTCAAAAAGGCTGGCTGCTCATACGCCCAACTGCTTTTCCTTCTTTCGGATAGCAAATCACTTTCTTGACTTTATTGCCTTCGTCCTTGCTTCCATTATCCACATACCGGTCATCCTCACTTGTACCATCGTCCATGTGCATGAATGCATGAGATTGAGTTTTCATTTCACAAAAAGAACAATTCACTTGTGGATTTGGTAACCAAAAATTATCGTACCCTCATCCTTGTTTAATGCATGCATGTATGTTCCACGGATTATTATTGTATGTAGAGTTGTTCAATGGTTGTATTATTAGTACAATTATGAAGGGTTTAATTTTTAAATGAATTTTTAAAAAAAACATTAAATTTGTTATATGAATTAAAACTTAAAAATTAAAATTCGTTAAAAAAATTTATATTTGAAATCATCATTTTAAGTACAAATTTTATGCAACTAATAATTATAATTTTTTATTTTTTTTATACTTGGGTATTTTTAATTACTTTAATTTTTTTAAAATTAATTCAAAATTTCTTATTTTTTACGCTATTTTAAATTTTCATATTTTTGATAATTTATATTGCCTGCATACCCGCTTCCGTTTTATCAATATACTTGTGGATTAGGTTATAAAAAAAAAAAAAGCTATCACATCCTCATCCTGGTTTCATGCATACATATTTGTTGCTTTTCCAAGACTATGAGTGATTTATGTTGTATAAAATTATGATCATTACGGTATATATTATTAGTGAAATTTTTTAATTTTATAAATAAAATGTGTCATAAATCGCTTGATTTCGATGATAAAACTTTAAAAACATATGGAGATAAATTAATTTTTTTCATAAAATTATACGCTCATTATGTACCAAAAATTAAGTTTATAATTATTTTTTTTACAGAATTTGAGTTTATAATTTTAAACATATACATATACATATACGTTAGATTTTAATAAATACTTGAAAGATATACCACTGTCAATTTTTATAATTATCAAGAGAATCAAGATCTCTCTGAATTTAATGTCTTCAAAAATTGGATATATATTTTCCGGTTTAGGTACAAGTACATGTCACCATTATTTTTTTTTTGGTAGGGTCATGTCACCATTATTTGGAGGGGTATGATTTGACCCCAAACATTACTTTGTTAGCTACATCTCTTCTTGTTCATGTATGGATGATTAATCTTTACTCAAAAACACATTGAAATTTCATGTGCAAGGGAAATTTATTACAATTTGTGCTTTTCAAGTCTTTCAAGATTTTGTTATTCAAGACAGCTGAAAATTAATCAAGTAGCTGCCAACAGCCATAGGAGAATGTAGGTTGTAGCCAGGGATTCAAAGAAAATAAAATTTAGTTAAATTTTAATAATATATATTAAAAGATATTCCGTTAATTTAGTAAACCCTTTAATTTTAAAATAATTATATTCAAATTCAATTCAATAATTATTTAAAAAAATTAAAATTTATAAACAAATTTGAATAGTATTCTTTTAATTTTGTGTATATGTTCATTTTTAGGGTCAACAAAAAAATTAAAATCAAGAAATTATCTATATTTCAAAATTAAGTTAGAAGGTTAAAATTAATATCTAATATATAATCAATTAAATTTTTAATTTCAAAAGTGATATTAAAATAATAATAAATATATTTTTTAAAAATAAAAATAAATAAATAAATAAAATAATATTTGTATCATCGTTCTATTCGAATTATAAAATCAAAATTTTTTAATAATAATATATTAAATAATTATTATTAAAATTTACAAATTTTTAATAAAGAAAAAACTTTTATCAAAAATAAGTAAAAGCTTTAAAATTTCTATTTGACTATTTTATATTTAAAATTTAAACTTTGGTAACTTCCAACAATCGTTTTATTATTCATAAATTGTTGTATATTTTTGTTGTGGCAAAAGACAAAGCTGGCAGGGTGACTGGCTGGCTGTGGTTCTGCTATGATATCATTGCAATAAGACGACCCACAATCACGTCATCCAAAACTCGTACTCTTCACTCTACCGTGAAAGATTTAACGCTCGGCCTGGCCTGTTACTCGCGCTCAATCAACGTATTCAGCAGCTTCAAAGCCATAGCTAGCGAAGCTGGCAAACCAACCAAACCGAACCAAACCATAAATATCCTTTCGCATCGCATCGTAATCCAAAACCGCCATTACTGTCACACTATCCTCCGCCCCCGTTTTCCTGTCTGTCAAATTCTCTCCAGAAACGTGGCTCTGCTTCATTGGCTTGTCTACGTAATCCTCGAGACAATGCCAAACTCTCAGAGCATTAAATGAAAGCAACGCTTTCTCCCAACAGCTTCTGCTCCCTCATTTAATCTCCCTTTGCAACCCCCGATAACTCCCAATGTTTCGCCGGCGGCGCGTTATTTTTACGTGCTCAGGCGCCATCTTATGCGGTTTAAACCAATTAACTCTATGGATTTTGGATAATAGCTACGTAACAACATCTTCACCACAGATCATAACAGGAAAAGAGATTGGATTAATACAGCAATAAGGCACCGTTTATAAAGATTTCTTGTTTCTGGGATTTTGTCATAGGCTGAGCCAATGTTAAGGGTCGACCTGAGTCAATACCCGAACCACCACCCTTGCCTAGTGCTGAGAACAGTCTTTTTAGCACAATTACTTCCTGATCATCACCATGCAAGGAGTCTCCACGCGCGGTTCGTTCTTGACTCAACACCCCCAACTCACGAGTCACACAAAAATACAGATGCAAAAATCTTTCACCACAACCAAGCCTATGAACGACTAAATACACAAAAGACTTTAATGTTAAGATTAAAGTCCAAAAAAAAAAAAAAAGCCAGTACAAAATTAATTAAAGAAACAGCCCTCAGATTCACGTGAGTTTTTGCAACTCAGCTTTCGCATTGCAGGGCAGCTTTGATCTTCTGGACGGTGCATGAAATAAGATTATTGACCGTCTCCACTGATTCAACCGTTAGCTTGGCCGTGGGTAAACTGTTCACTAATATTTGGAAAGCAACCGTTAGAAGGGACCCACCCACTCTCTGTGCCCCGCCACCACCACAATTCCCGGTAACTTGTCCATTAGCGGAAGGCCCACGAGAGCCTGGACCATCCGGGACGATAGAGAAACCTGAAGGTAGGAGTGCAACGTATGCAGAATCACCACCGTTCATAACCACGTGCATGGCTGGAATGTCAACGGGCGCGTACACCACGAGCGACCCCGCCGCGTCGATGCATGTCTCCTGCAATATCAACATGCTGCTCTGGTTTGCGTTCATGGCCTGCAAACACCCAAAAAAATAATAAAAATAATAATAATAATTACTACGAAAATTTCTCCAACCAAATAAGCCCATTCAAAAACTTGCAGGGCATAAAGATATAAAAAAAGTTTAGGGTCAGAAAAGTGAGAAAGGTCACAAGCGTCCTATACTTTGACTTTCTAAAGCCTACAAACAAAAGCCTGTGTTCATATCCTGCCATCAACTGTCCTCATAGATACTTCCAAAATCCAGCCTCGTCCTTTCAGATTCACCTTTTATCCCTCACACGACAAATCCATCTGACCCACTCCAAGCTTCATCAATGGCATTTCCATGTTACAACCCTAAATTATTACTACTTAATACTAATTTCACAGTTACAGAGAGAGAAAGAAAGAGAGAGGAGGGATGTTTCGTATGCTTACGCTGGCACGGAGGAGGGAGACGCAGTTGCCGTGGTCTTGGCCTTTGGCGATGTGGGCCATCTCTTGCATGGGTCCACCGTTGGACAAGATGTCCCACTCGCTTCTCAGGCGTTCGTCACGTAGAAAATCAAACAGTCTCTGGGGTGACACTGGCAACCAAACCGAAGTAGCCGCGCTCAACACGACGCCCGGAGGCTCGCCCGGGTCGTCGACGCTCTTCCGAGTCATAACCCTAACATCTTCGTCCACATTCCCAGCATTAAGCTTGTTCCATTTATGAATCGTCGAGGCACACACTCCAGCACAGAAATTATCCGTCATCCGTTGAGCTAGCTTTAGCATGCTTCGTCTCCCACTTGCAGTTATACCTACAAAACAAACCCAAAAAATCATTTTCACACATCCATGTTTGTTCAATTTACTACATTTTCTAATCAGATTATAAAGATCATTAATTGGCTACCAGTATGATCTCTAGCTGGAACAGCGGAGGACATGAGGATAGCTAGGCATTCACATTGCCTTTGGAGGGTGGCGACCCAGCGTTGCGCACCAAAGCCCATGCCAGAGCTTAGTAAGGGGCGGTAGAGTTGGTGAACTTGGCTTTCATCATATTCTGCATGTTCAACCCATGTAACCTGCATTATTTCAATATCCATTAGCTATCCAACGATCTATCTTTGGAGGTAAACAATCATAGAATATTATATTGCTAATACTATAATAGTATCGTGAACCTTTCTTGATCAATTAAATATTTGTTTAATATCGCTACTGACAAATGATTTTGATATTTGCAATAGAAAAATGCGAGGCAAATCTTGGAAATGACCCAAAAGATTGGGCTCAATGACAGGAACGAGGTGCGACATGGAGTTGTGTACTGATGTCGCCTCTAAGCTCAGATACAAACAAAAGGGCTGGTCTATGGCATTTTGACTAAAGGGTCCTCGTTAGAGTAGGAAAACAAGCACATCAGCCATGGCTGGAACCAGGTCACACGCAGTTACATGCCTTAAATGTAGCTAAATGGGAGAACCGAGGCCGCTTCAAGGATTGGAATAGAAACATCAAATCAATAGTTTATTCAATGAGTGCAAATTTGGGCAAAAGGATATGAAATTAATGTGTTCATAGAGGCTTCCATTGATTATTTTAATGGAAGAAACCTCGATTTTCTGCTATGCAGTGGGGTTATTTTATTGTGATTAAGCAAACCCAGTTGTTGAAACTTGAGATTTAAACAATATTTTGACATTAGAATGAGACTCTTCGAAGTGTGTAGGAAGGTTAAGATTCTTCGATGAATTTACTAGCAATTTGAAAGCAACCCAGACACTGACAATGTGGGGTTACAGTGAGTAATCACTAAACAAAACAAAATTGTTAGGTGCATGAGCTCTTAAATTGAGGCTTGGGAATTCTCCAAACTTCCATGGATTTCTTGACCTGGTGTTTCCCAAGAGTAAATGTTTCACAACTAAACTCCAATGTTGCAGTTACTTCAGCAAAACTCATTAAGGACTTATGGGAGGACAACTAATTAAAATTACCTTGGAATATCCATTGGGCATATCTTGCACAACAAAGCCAGAAGGAAGCCTCCTGCCGCTCACAAATGCCGGTGCACCGGAAGTCTCTCGGATGGTGTCGATGGACACATCGACTACCGCCCAAACCCCTTCTGCATGCTGCTTGCAGAACCTTAGGAAATTGACCTCACGAACTGGAACCAAAGGGGAAAGCATTTGGAGCTCAGCATACATCTGAAAAAAAAAAAAAAAAGGATTTATAATTAAGACAATAATATTTGAGACATAGCTATAATAAGCATTAATTAATGTTGCAGGAAATTAACTTACGAGTTGAAGTGCACCATTTCTAGTTCCTCCCATCCCATTGGATATCACATCAGTAGTAGATGTTCTGGCAATCATACATGGAAACATCTCCGCCCATCGATTCTATGAAAAAGAAATGAAAAAGAAAAAAAAAAGGATGAAAGTTACTTCCCATGGCACAAACCTCTAGAAAAGAGAGAGGAAAAGGCCAAATTTTCAAGCATAGACCACGACCAGAACAGTCCCTAGTCACTGCTGTACCAGGAAATGGGTTGCTGAAGAACTTGCAAATCTACAATTCTTATCGAGAAAATGCTTGAAAATAGCCTTAAATTCAGGTAAAAACTGACAATCTGAAGAAATAGTTGGCTCACCGAGTCCATCAAAGTTTCAACGAGAGCCAAACTGTTGATAATCACCACGCCAGTCTCCCTGGAAGCCTCAGTGACAAAGCCGTTTGGTTTCATGCCAATGCAAGGAGTAAATGTCCTGGAGTACTCATCATGGTTTAATATTTCTCTTCCACCTTCCAAGCTCCTAACCCAAAGTGGTTCATCAGTCTGTGCCATCTTAACCAGTTCATCCATTGCAGCCAAAGCAAGTTCCAAAAACATCGATCTTTCCACCGATCTATCAAGTCCAGTGACTCCAGTTGTTGTTGGTCTGTTTGATGGAACCACTGGCAAAGCATGTGCCATCACACCTCCAAAATCAGGCCCCAATGGCAATGTTGTAGCCACGGTGCTTAAAGCTCCAAAACCATTGTTTCCAACTCCAAGCTCCAAACTTGAGTCTGGCATTGGAGGTGCAATTGAAGTAGCTAGTGCTGAAATGGGACGCCCCAAAAACTTGCCCGCAAGAGCACAAACTCGATCCAACTCATCCTTTAAACGAGCGTTCTCAATCCTAAGATGTTGCTCTTCAAGAGATACATCACCAATGATTGCCGGACCGCCACAGTTAGTACAAATCGGGTTCCTCATAGCATCCCTAATAGACATGTTCTCAGCTCGAAGCTTATCGTTCTCTTGCCTTAGCAAGGAGTTCTCATGGCGTTCCAATTGGGTCTGGAAAAATAATAAGTTTTGAACTTTTTGAATATCACCGTACAATCATGGCCGAAGAAGAACAAGACCCCCCACCCCCTTCCCCAAAAAATAATAATAATAATAATAATAATAATAATAATAAAAGGAAAAAATGGTTTGGTTCTTGCAATACCTTCATTTGAGTACGGCGGTTCTGAAACCAAAACTTGACCTGTCTGGTTTCTAAGCAAAGCCTTTTGCTAAGCTCCAATCTCTGTTTCTCATCGGGATGAGGGCACTCTTTAAAGAGACTAAACCAAAACCGAGAAAAGAGAAACACCTGTGAGGCCAGGTTCCATAGGAAAAACTTGAACCAACTGAAAAAGGAAAATAAGAAAAGAACTTTGCTTTTTGAAACACGAAATCATACGATTCAAGCTCCTGGATTTGCTGAGGAGTGTGTCGGTGGTATCTCTTCTTCCTCGGAGGCTTGTCGGCTGCGTCTTGATCATCCCCCGATGCTCCATCCATGTTGTCACTTCCAGATCTGCTCTCATGCTCCTCTTCTCTGCTTCTTCTCCCAACACTTCCCTCAAAATTCTCCCCCATTCTAGTCCCATCTCCTTGATTATCTATATTCGGCTGCTGCTGCAAACATCACAAAAGCAATCCAGATCAGTCCCCCCTGACGAGCAAATCAAAAAGAACAAAACCAAGAAAGCGTTTGTTATCATTACAAGAGCAAGAGAGAGGCCTGGAGAGTTGAACTTGTTCCTGGGAAGAGGAGAGACGAGGCGAGGTGGAGCAATGGCACCGGTGGGCATGTTGTTGCTGTAAGGGATGTCTGCGACTATTCTTGCACTCCCTCCACCAGAGCTGTTATCAAGAAAACCCCCAAAACTCATCAAAGAAAACCCCTTTTTCTTCTTTATCTTTCTGTATGGTTCTATATCTATATATCAAGTACTCAACTTTGATTTTGGTTTCTTTCTTCTCTGCAAATTTACAAACACTCTCTCTAACTACACTCCCATTTGACAGACTTGCTTCGTTTCTGAACCATGACTCTCAAAGCATAGAACCCAAATTTACAGACATACACAAAAAAAGACAAAAGAAATCTATGAAACTGTGTTCCTGAAAACCAGGTTTCAGGACAAAAAACCAATATCTGAACAAGACCAACCAAATTGAAGACGAGAAAAAAGTAAACAAAGAGAGAGGATAGAGGAGACAAAAGGATAAACAAACTCCAAATGTCTCCAACTCCCTCTCTACAGAGAAGTGTTTTCAGTGGAGAGAAAGAAAGAGAAAGAAGGCAAGCAAAACCCTTGATGTTTATCCTGCTTAGCTCTTCGTTCTCTATCCCTCTCTCTCTATCTCTCTCTTTTTTTTTTTTTGGTTTTCGGCCTTAAAACCAGTCCGCTGGGCGTTTCACTGAGAGCAACAGGAACCCTAGTTATGGCGGAGATTACTGTTCTGATATCTTCTCGTTCTTTGCATGCTTGACTATTACCACCACTACTAAAAGAGCCTTTTAAAGAAGATGAAAGCCTTCTGTCCAACCCCAACAACAACAAAATAAGGAAGAAAGGGAAGAAATCAAGTGAAGATAAAACGTAGTATGTGGACTCTTCGATGCCTTACATATACAAACCACCAAGGAAAGGTCGGTTGACTCTCTCTTTCCTTTTTCTCTTCAAAAGTCTGTGAATGACAGTGAAAATCAAACGTATTTTTAACCTATTTTTGTTTCTCTTTCCAGGGAAATTTCAATCCATTGGGATCTGTAAAAACATCTAATTTATGAATAAAACCAAACAAGCAAAAACAAATTAGGGTTTTGCCTTTGGTTAGTCTCATCCATTCATTTTGCACTCACAAACATAAAACGATTTACAACGAGGCAATGGCCCCTTAAAATCTTATAGTACCTTTTTAAGAGTTAATATAGAAATTTTATAAAAATTTAATAGTTTAATACAAAATATATTGTCTTTTAAAATATAATACAATATTTAATGATTTTTTTTTATAAGTTACCAAAGGTTCTTATATTAGGTTAGGTATATAAAATTAATTTTTATTATTACTTTAAAAAATATTTAATTTTATGAAAATTTAAATAAAAATTTTTCCTAAGTAACAAAGCCAACCTTTTGTCCTGTTATAAAGATGTTTTTTTATACACTATCTAACAGTGAATTTTTTTAACTTAATAATTCATATGTTTCATGTTTTTAATGAACATTTTAATATGCTTAAAAGATATGTGCTAAAATTTTTCAAATGCCAATTTTGTTAATAAAAAATAAACTATTTGACTCCTGATTTATGAAATAATTTTTTCCATAAAATTATTTTTTGAGTTCACATTCCATTTCATATATTATATATGTAAGATCAAATATATGATATTATAACAACTAATTATCAAATATGAATTTTTCATATATATAAATAATTTATTAAATTGTGTAATAAGTAAATGAAACAATAAAATCCATTTAAATTAATATTTTGAGTATTAATTTAGAAAGATTATTAATTTAAAAAGTTTTATCTTGTAAATTATTATTTTATTTTAAAAAATGTGTGTTTAATTCATATTAATTAAGTTCCTTCAACATCTCTTTAACATTTTATTTTCTTAAACATCTCATTTTGGATTATAAACTTTTTACAAATCTCTTTGAAAATATATATATATTTTGTACTTTTCTAAATTTTAAAGTAAAAAACTCACTCATTGTGATTTTTTTTCTAATTAGCATATTGAAATGCATTTTTGAATTATGGAATATTATGAAATATATTTTTATTCACATTATTATCTTATGCAATAATCAAGACCAAAATTTTACATTAAATTTTAAAATAAAATTATTATTTTTTACAAGAAAAGAGTTTGCAGTGGCTTCCAGTCACTACAGGCAAAAGAAAATGAATAAAATTACTCATTATCTTAATTTTATTTTTTTGTTACTTAATTAAAATTTAATAATTTTTTTAATTTCATCAAAAATTAATCTCATATCAGCAGAGTAAATCTCATCTCTCATCCAAAAATCTCATCTTAGCAATTCAATCTCTATTCTCCTCCAAACTAACTATTTTTACAGGTAAATTAATGGAATAAGGTTAAAGTTGTAATTACATTATGGTATTATTGTGCCATAATTGATGAAATACTTTGAATAAACCACCCTCTTTCATCTTTTTACATTTTCATCCCTTAATTATTTATTTATTTAATTTCAAAGAATAATATTTACTCACAAAAATTAAATGCTATTATGCTATTATTAATTAAAAAAAAATGCTTGCACAATAAAGTGTATTTTATTGGGTTCAACAACAAAGAGTAATTTCAAGCAATGGAAAATGTGATAAGTACTAGAATTATTAACTTATGCTCATACTTAAACATTTATATATGTATAATTTAGAATAAAACCTGGCATTTTATGTACTGAAATTGAATACTCTCATTATTATTAATTAATGTTTACTTAGTTAAGGTAATGATGAGAAAATTGAAAAGCCAAAAAATTTAGGTCTTTTTTTTTAATTTCATTTATTTTTTTTGAAAATCTTGAATGCAATTTTGCCTAAAATATATCTTATCCTTTTGTCATGACATTTATTATATTTTTGTCACACAGGAAATAAATTATATTTTTGTAACGAATACTATATATTTTTATGCAAAAAAAAAAAATTAGTGAAAGTGAATATTATATACATAAAAGAAATGAATGTAAAAGCGAAATTTAATCCGACTAACTTCATGTAATTTTATTAAAAAGTAGCTTTGAGTAGTTATTTAAAAAAAAAAAAAAAGAAAGCCAATTGAGTATAGACTGTATAGTTGACATAATTGTTACTCTACATGTCAATATCGATTAATTAATATACTATACTAAATAAATATTATGTATTTTAAATGATGAGGAAAAACAAACAAAAATTGGAAAGCTAAGCATCAATTCTTATTTAATACCCTCAATTAGCAAAATTTTTAAGACTTGACTAACAACATCACTTTTTCTTATCCTCAAGCTATATTTATTGTAAAAATAAAATAAAAATCATTAAACAAGTTCCTCATAATTAAAATTAAATACCCATGGATTTTTTTGTACTTAAATACTTGGATTTAACTTTTTTTTTTTTATAATTTGTATGCAAAGCTGAGATGAACCCTGTCTTTAACAAAATGCCCAAAATTAATACAGGTAAAAATATTTAGAATTTAAGCCATTAATTCAAGTTAATAAAAAAAATGTTTGAATCATCGAATCTAAATTTAAGAATTTAATTAATCATTTTCAATCACAATAAACAACAGAAATAAATATCACCAGCTTGGGATCATGCACTTATGATAAAATATTACTTCTATTTGGAAATTTTGTTGATAAAACACATCTATTTTTTTTTTCCAGAAGAACACATCTAATTACTAAATAATTTTGAAAATCAATGTGTGTATATAAATTTATGTTTATCATTTTCTAAAATTTATATGGACTAGTATCCAATAATATTTATAAAAGATTATTATTTAATATAATATTGGTGAAATTTTTAGACTTCGCAAATAAAATTAAGATGATATCTACCTTTTAAAAAGATTAAAAATAAAAAGATGATTATATATAACCATCATAACATTATTCGTGAAACTTAAAAACTTTATTGATATTGTATTAAATAATAGACTACATGTAACTGTATTAATATTCTTAAAAATATATTTGTCACCATGTTAATTATATTTTGGAGTCTACAAATTCAATTAATAATGTATTGAGATATTAAACAATATTAACTTTGTTTGATTAATTTCATGGGAATAAACGAAGCAAGTTATTAGGCTTTATTAATATATGATCTGGGGCATTAAATTGCACACATGGGGATTAATAAAAAAGGCCAACTATACAACCAATTTTTGATAAATAGAATTGAATTGTAGCTTGAATGTCTTACTATCAATTAATCTACACAATGCCCCACCACTAAAACTCTCCTTCACCTACTGTCTCTCCTCCCTTTGCTAAAATGATATTTCCAAATTTAATTATTATATATTTTTTTAATTGTCAATAAATTTTAAAGATTAGTTTAGATGAATGATGGGTTTAATTTAGTAAAATTAAAAATAATTATTAAAAATATATATTTTATAATAAAATAAATAAAAATCAAAGGTAAAAAAAATCACTTGACAAAAAATTTTGTCGTTATTAAGACTATTCATAGCCGGTCTCACAACACTTATAATGCAGTGAGACTCAAACTAAACCTAAGTTTGACATCGTATATTTTATTTACATCAAACTTAATAAATACGAAAGATTATCTGCTCACAATTAATTATCTACGTATTCGAATTCAAGGCAAGAAAGAGAAAAGCAAATTCTCTTATAATTCTCTTATCACTAAAACTGACAACTATGATAATTTTTATGTTATTTTTGCATATGCAACAAATTTTATTATATATATATAAATAAATAAATTATCCAACATCGTATCTATTGTGTATGATAAAAAGAATAATAAAAATAAAAATGCATCACGTGACGCATGAAAAATACGTTATGTAGCGCACGAAGAAAAAAGGTAGAAGACCGGGTCTATCGTTTTGAAAACAGTATTGCGAAAGACATAAATTATGCAGTTTAGACAATTTTATCTTTAAATATTTTTTATTCTACAGAACCAAAAAATAGTAAAAAATATTCAATTAGTGGATAATTACGTAATTGAAAGTGAAATTAATCCCTATAAATAGGGATAATGTACGATTCATGAAACGATGCCTCTATTTTCTACATAAATCTTGCTAAAATTCTCTTATAACTTAAGTATCGAAGTGCTTTCGTAGGAAACAACTTTTGCGTCTTTTTGATCATTCTTTTTCCTGCAGTCTCAGGTAACACGTGACACAAAAATCGAAATAAGAACGTCAACAATACGTCATCATTCTGTTTGACAACAACAGAATCAATAAGTCAAAATTAGAGAGCTGTCACATTTTTCATTATAATATGTTTAAGAAACTTAATAAATATAATAAAATTAAGATATTTTACAATTTGTAAAATTTAAAAATTCTATTAAAAAGTGGTAATATTTTTGTATAAAATCAAGCCTTTTGCAAATGGTCCCTGTGATTTACGTTATGATGAGTAATTAAGCAATCAACGGTTTTTTAGCTAAAAAAAAAAGAAGAAAAACTACAATTATTATTTGCAATTATATTGATAACGAGTATATTCATCCTTAATTAATCTAATTTTGACATTTATGATGATGCCTTGATGATTTCCCCTCATATCTTGGGGATTCATATATAGATGGCAGGGACACATCAATTATTAATGTTTGTAGTTTTAATTTAGTTTCCCTATCATTGATAAGGGTTTGGAAAGGTCGAGAGATAAAGGGATGCAGAGTAAGAGTTTAAAAGATAAGATTACTCGAGTTTGATTAGTTTTATTTTTTAATTAAATTAAAATTTAAATTATTTAAATGATAAATAAAGTTAAATTTAAATATTTTAAATGATAATTAAAATTTTTTAATATAAATTTTTATATTTTGATATTAATTTATTTTCATAATATAATTATAAAATGATAAATCAAGTATGTAGAATCAAATTCAAATTTATTAAAATTAAACTCAAATTTTAAAAATAAATTTAATTAAATTCAAATTAAATTTTTAATTTTTAATCTTTTAATCAAATTAAAATTAAATTTTATATTAGGGGAGAAAATCAAAATTAAAGGGTGGGCAGGGCAGGGAGAGAGAGCCTAGCTGAGCGAAGTACTGATTGAGCAAAATGCCTCTCACTTGGTTGTTGTACCTGCAGGCTTTACGTGAGTTGGTATAGAAGCCCACATGGCTATGTTTGCCGACAGTACACAAATCAATCTGAAGTATACTGCACAAGAAAGACATGATCATCCATCCTTAAGATTCTCTTACATCTTAGTCTTCCTAAATAGTTTCAAACGACTGGCAGTACACAGCTAGCAATCTCTCGCCCATCAACCTAAATTTTGGCACCCTAGCTAACATTTGATTCACTGTTTGACATACACTTTTTCATTACAAAAAAGAAGATTGATGTAATTTTGGTGCAATCAAAGTAGATTTCAACAATGGTTTGATTAGTAAGAGAAACAATAAAATAAAATGAAAGGATGTTAAAAATAAATACTATTTTAAGATGTATTTTAATTGATAAATCAATAGTTAAAAGAAGAATTTTGAATAAAAATTATATCGAAATATTTGATTTTTTTTTTTAATAAAGCAAGGGTTAGTTTGGATTCAATTGATCTTTCAATACGATTCTCCAATGCGGTGGGGTAATAAGAAGACAAAATTTTTAGATAATTAAATTACATTTTTGTTCTTGCTTTTTAATTTGCTTTTTATTTTATTAAAAAAATATTTTTTTTAATAATAATTTTATTTTTTTCAATTTCATCAGAGTCAATCTCATCGTCTATTCATACTAATCCCAAATCAATTAAGATTAGATGATTATTGAAGTTTAGAGATTGAATTAAATTGTCTAGACCTATTTTCATTTAAACAGATCGAACCAACTCAAGGATTAGAATGTTTTTGAAATTTAGAAAAATTTTGAATTCCACCACAATTATACCAAAAAAGGCATGAACCAATAGGTTATTTTCTTTTATAGAAGCTAATGGTTTAGATACATATTTTCCTTTGAATAGTAAAATATTGTTGACTTGTATTAGAAAACAGCAAAAAACTTGCTATGAATGGGAAGCATATGAAATGAGAAACCATGGAAGTACTTAACATAGCCAAATTCAAATCCCATAAAAAGCAACAAGTTCTTAGTTTCAAGGTGTTTGACAAAAAGCAAGTGGAATTGAAGAAAATGTGAGTAAATATATGCAAGGCTTAGGCAAAGGGCAAGCGACAGTTGAGAATGGGATCGGAAGTGGGTAAGAGGGTAGTGTTGCCATCGGCAGACCCACAACCCACATGACCTTTCACCCTCATTATGTTGAAGAGAAAGAAAACCATTCAGATAACATTTTGATTCAATTTTTTGTTCACATTTAGGCCAAGTCCGAGGGAAGTTTGACGTAATAGTAGAAGTTTTTTTTATGAACCGAATGTCATAGGTTTAAACGAAAAAGATTTCTTTTTTAATATAAGAAAAAATTGTATACATATTAATAAATTTTAATTGAGTTTTATACATTGAATTACCTTTTTAATTAAGTTAAGACCCATTCATCACTAACAATTCATCGTCTCTATTTTATATCAAATTATGTAATATATAATTATTTTATCATAATTCATATTAATACATCAAATATTAATTTTTAAAAAAATTTATATCAAAATTTTATCTCGTATTATTTTCACGTTATAAAAAATTTATGATCATTCCAACACCACCACACCCCTATTCGTTTGCCGTTGCATTAATGCTACTCCTATATTTTTCAGCTTTACATTAAAAGCATTTGATCTTTGTAGTATCCTCTTCCTTTCCTCATAAGAAAAATGCTAAGGTTGTCAACAGAAAGTAACACTTAGTTCCCCCAATCCCCATTCATCCTCAGCTGAAAAAGCCCTTCAAAGTTTTGAAAATCTTGTAACCTTTCATTTTCCACCTTCAAATATGGAAATGTATTTCTCTTTCATATATAAAGTTTGATAATTTTTAATACGATAAAATTTCACGATATTAAAATAATATAAATAAAAAATATGAAGGAGATATGAATTAAAATATAATAAAAAAAATTATATTTAACATGTTAATATAAATTTTAATAATTTTTTTTTATATTTTATATCATACAAATATAAATTATATATTAAAATTGCTATCGGAATTGAAATGGATGAACTTTAAACCCAGCTTCCAACTTTGACCCTCTTTTTTTATTTTTTTGCTTAGGTTATTAGGGAGGGGTTGATGGTGGACAAGGCTAGAATTTGAACCATGTACATGTAGAAGCAGATGGGGCGTAAAGTTGGGGTAATCGAGGAAGCCAGCACTGTCCCATACTCCCATATGCCTAAAGTTATTGCTCCAAAAGGCAGCAGGTAGAACCTGATGAAGACAGGCTTGCAAGCTTAGTTGTCAATGGAGTAATGCAATGGCTGAAATGAGAGGTTGCAATTAAATATATACAAGGATAATCGATTAAGTTTAACAGTTAAACATGTTTTTATTTTTTTCATAAAATAAATATAAATTTTTAATTTTTTAAAATTATAAAATTTAATTTAAATCTATTAAATAATATTAATTTAAGATGTTTGAAACCATTGAAGAACTGTGACTTCAAACATTAGGTACAAGTAAGAAAACCCTTTTTCTGTATGCTCTTTTAAAGTTGACTGCTATTTCCATAACTTCCGTAGGCATTTCTTTTGCCACTTTTTTCAAGGATTTCGGCCCTTTTCTTTATTGCTTGTTGACAGGAATCTAACCTTTTCACATTTTGGTTTTAGGGTTTAGAACATGAAATGTGAATCCAATCACTAAATATTCAACGCAACATAAGTTTCATAGGCTTATGTAAATACCAATTTCATAAATTTTACTGTAATTATGTTCATCGTACAACTTAATTCGATTGTTGTCTAATCAAATTCAAATCTTGAGTTATCATATAGACTCGATACGAATATTCGATTAATTATTCTTAAGTTAAATTTGAATGTAATTTGAGTTATCATCCAAACTTTCATTCAAATATTTCAAAATTTAATTAAAATAAATTGTAATTAAGATTTATTTAATATATATTTTTTTTTACAATTTCAAATATTTAAAAATTCTAAATACAAATTCAAATAAATAATTTTTTATAAAAATAAAATTTAAATTAAAAAATAAAATTCCATCAAATTCAAATAAAATTTGGAGCACAGTCACTGTTGTGCAAGTTTTTCTCGTATCATAATCATAACTACAAACCATAATTGAGAAACCCGATTTAATGAGGTACTATTTAAGAGTAAATGAAAGGGGCCAGGAAATGTGACGTAAATTCCTGTTAAAATCCTCGAAATCCCAGAACAATAAATTCTTTTCTTCAAACCTAATACATGAGAATCCATGAAGATATATCACATCAATGTTCATTGTGAAAAAAGATCTGGCATGTCCTCTTGATTTGAAGAACAGAGGGATAAAAACACTAGTTTAGAAACTTATTAATCTGTTAAGATTTGCTCATGATGCAATTTTCATGAGCAATTAAGCGTTTGCTATCCTGTTTAAGCAAAAGAAATGAATTTTAGTTGATGAACATGTAGTGGACTCACCTCTTAAACTCTAAAATAAAAAAAAAAAAGAGCAAATCCAATGCACAAAGCTCCAATTATAAGATCCGAAGAGGGTTATATGTGCGTTGCGGAGAGGCTGTTTTACTCCCAACACTCAAACCCATCTCTTGTTCTTGTATCTCCAGCCGTCCATGGGATTAGTGGCTAGAGAGGCAGGGCAGGAAAAAAGTAATGCATTATGGACCCTTGAGAGGAAATATATCATCGTAGCCCAGGGGTTCCTGGATAACACTCGCCCGATAAACAATCAAACCAAACACAGCAGGATCACAATGGTGATGAGGATAAGGCAGAGCAGCACCTAGTAACAATCTATGGCATTATATTGCGATCAAATTCTTACTGCTAACGGATATTGTCATTGCCACTGGTACGTATGTACTACAGTGAAGCTGCAGTCTTTTGATTCTTATACTTTTCTAACTCTACAGTTTCTGGATATAAATATACCAAAGAAGAAACAAGAAACAAGATTGCACCCTTTTTGATGCAAGGAGAAGATAACTTGGCCTCAAATAATGATAAAAAAGAAATAAAAAGGAAAAATACCTACATTAAAAAGAAAGCTGCCTTAATGGGATGCTGAAGTCAGCTGCCAAACCGTTTTGGTTGCAACAAGAATGTTCTCTCTACCATGTGATTCTGGTTCCTTGTCATTTATGGTAGCTCTCCACCTTACTGCATGAGCTATGCGTGCCACTTTGTCTATTACTTCAGGAGAATCTCGAATCACAACTGTTCCTTCTGGACGCAACATCCGGTCTATCTCCACCATTAGATCCACAAGGTTACACCTGCAGGAACATTAAAATCGATGTTAAAAAGGTACTTGAACTCGAGCTGACAAAACAACTTGCAAACAAAAGGATTATCCATGCTGTAATATTGCATGAATCCATTCAGTAGCGAGCTGGACATGCAAATATTACCCTAGGACGCAAAGGTGCAAAGTTGCTTTTCTATGCTTCATTATTAGCATTGCCTTTAGAAGCTAAAGCTTAAAAAGGAGAATAAAATGCAGAAGGTTATTTTAAGCACAGAAAAGTATTGTGATGAGCAATAATTTAATGACAATGCAACTAAATGTTTCAAGTAATTGGTGAATTTCTCACATAACCAATACAATAGAAGGAAGAAAAGTTGTGTTACTCATATATATGCTAAGAGAATTCAAGAAAAGCCGAAGACAGAAATGAAGGATGAGATTTAAGGTTATATCTACCTGCTCTTGCTTGAACCTGGGAGCTTTATTAGTGATTCAATGCCAGCTACATGGATGAGATCATAAGTACGGGGGTATGTTGAGAAAGGTTCACACCTGCAAACAGCAATTAGGATCACCTAATCAGAAATAGTTTCCCTAAAAGACCATTGTACATCAAATCATCGTCAGAAAAAGAAAGAGGAATCCAGAAGACAAGCAAACATGACACAGATTTGACGATAAGGGTTAACCAAGGATCTAGTTTGAAAGTTAAACACTCCTGTAAAAAATCATTGCGCCAATTGAATAATCAGTAATAATTCATCTAGTAAACTTACGTAAATCCTATGCCAGTACAGTTCTCCATGGGAAATTCAATCAAGAGGGAATAAGAAATAGAAGGTTTGCTTTGAGGAGAAAGGAATAATCATGGCATTTCCATGGGGAAGTTTATCATAGAAATTAGAAGACTAGGCACTACGGTAGTATTCTTGTTTATTAAACAGGCAACAAATTCTTAGTAACCATCAGCTTCCTGAGTAGGTCCAATCACCAAAATGGAGGGAGAGTATTTCATCTTTCACATTTAGTCCCATTCAATCAGGTGTAAACATGCTTTCACAACTCCAATTGTTAACATTTTCAGTAAATAAGGCTAGAAATTGCTACAGTAACTCACCAATCATGGTATACTCCAATAAGGCCTCTGTCATATACAACACTAAGAGTTAATGGCTTCCGAGCAGGAACAACATTCATCACCCATACTGGATCAGAAGCAAGTGCTGCTGCAAAACCTCCAAAAAATGCATTCATATCCATGACATTTCGTATTGCAGGAGTGCCAAGCTTCACATTCAAAGTATTCCTATAATAGGCAACTCTCCTTGCCCACCGCCTTGTGTCTGCCTCAAACAAATCAATCCCGTTTTTGATGATCAAGGCCCTCGAAGGAACCCTTCTTAGCCTGTCTGGCCACTTAGGAATAGTCCCAATAGCATATTCTCCATTAACAGAAGATGTTGTAGTCACACACCTTTTTAACTTGATGTACCTACCAAAAAAAAAAAAAAGAAACTTATAACAACATATCATTTCTGCTCTAGAAACAATAACTAAACTCAATAGGATGTTATCCAATCTGTAGCTAAATTAGGAGGAAAATCATGTCAAATTCTAGTTGAAACTATCAGAAAGTAAATCCTATCAGAATTCTGAATTCTTGAAAACTAAGGATCTCCATGACAATTACCATGCATTACTTGAGTCATTTGATTCATCACATAACTCAAGCCCAAATTCATTTTGGTTAGGCAGACATGAATCTCCATCAGGCTTTTTCCAAATGACTGTGTTTCCATCCACAGCAATCAACTCATAACACAATGCTCTTGCCACAGCCTGGAGGTCAGCCCACTCCTTATCTTGCTTAGGCCACTGTACAGGAGGTCCAGAGATGACCAAAAATCCGCCTGGGCGAAGCAAACGATCCACTTCAATGAAATAAGTTGCATCTGCAAAAGCCATATTTCTTCACATTAAAACCAAAGGAAAGAGGTAGATATAAAATATGAATATATCAAAAGCACTCCACCAAAAAAAAACCCACTATAAGCTGTAAATGGGATCAGGCAACGTGAACAGTGAATGAAGTCGAATGCAAACGCAGGAAAGGGGAGTCTGCGAGTGCCAAGCATTAGAACAAAGGCTGGTATCCCTCTTTCCAATGCAAATTGTATTTGCGCTTTGTGTGAATCTCTTGGAGCAAATGAGAGTGTCAAAATGCCTTCGGATAACAATGAACCCCCAAAACTTGCAACCTGCAAAAGGATCAATGACTATGATATTCAAACAGCACAAACTAAAATACGAGCATTACAAGAAACTACCATATAACATAGAATCAACTTACCCCGCAGCCCATATCAAGGGCAGTCCTAAGAGTTCCACCACTTATGGGAATATACTGTCCAAGTTTCTCAATATATGGTGCAGCTCCATCAGGAAACATTGTTCCACCACCAGGAAAAATAAAGTAAGGACCTTGCTCTTTCATCCATCCTTGGTGACCTTTCCTATCAGCAATTTTGTTGTGTGGCATATTCGAATGCCAAATCTAATCATTACACGATCGAAACTCTTTTTAAGTAAACTAATAATTTACTTCCATTTCTAGAAAAAAAAAGATTAATTTATGGCAACAATGAGGGAGCAATTTTATAGCAACTTTTTTGTTTAATATTCTCTAATGAAATTGAAAACCCCAACAAACCCACAATTTCTTAACAATTAAAAGAGATACCTTGTGCAAGCTTTCAGGCCACTGAACAGGAATCTTATAGCCAAGAGGAGCAGGGATCAAGCAAAGAGGCACTTCATTAGGCAAAGGGCAATGCCTTTCTCTATAAAAATTCATCTCCCTACTCAGCTGGCTGTTACGCCTGGGGTCCTCACATGGCATATGATCCACAGAATCAGCAGGGCAGGCTTCGATAGGCTGATGGTGGTGCCCAAGTTCCACCAAGGCCACCAACCGATGCCGTTGCCTCGGATCCGACGTGGAAAGCAACAGGGCTTGCCTACCAGAGGCAGCCAAAGAATCACCAAGAGGGGTGAATACTAACAGGAAGAACAAGAGTACGAGGCCGAAGAAAAAGGCGGATATGATGTCCAAAAGCTTCCATTGCCGCGCGTTTCGTTTGGATGCTGCCAGATTCAAGTGACCCATGTTTCTAGATCTTCGATGAGATCAATTTAACGAATCATCTAAGGTTTTGGGTGTGAATACAAATTGGCTTGCTGTAAACGGTGTTTAGAATGAAGAGTTCTTATCAGGATAGGGAGTTTGGAAGTGAGCAGCAAGTGGAAGTGCTATAAGCGAGTTTGAGGATTAGAGAATCTGGAAACAGGGAATGAGGTGAGATAACCTTAGGTGAAAGTCTTGGGGTGGGACTCTTTGAGAGCATGTGGCGTGGCGTGGCGTGGCGTGACCGGTCGAAAAATGTAGCTGTCAACTGGTGGCAGACACAATCTTGGCCTTGGGAAACCATTTTTTTATTATTTTTGTTCCGTGGAACAATGTCGGGAGATAAAAATACTTGGCAAGTCTTGCAAGTTACAAGTAAAGATTTTTCTAATCAGCAAATAAATTGTGTTTTAGATGAACAGAGTATCATTGATACACTGTTGGTGTCAATGTCGTAGCTTTTGGCCTTTGGGTTTTACTATCTAAACTAACCTAAAAGGTATCATCGCCGCAGATCTCCCTTTTGAAGCTCTGCCCTCAATGGTGATGATTTCGGAGCAAAATAGGGTTTTCATATTTGTATTTATATTTATATTTATGTATGTTAAGTTCGTTTCGAAACATTAATGAATATATGTTTATAAATATTAAATGAATATGTTTATGAATGTTAAATAAAAGAAATTTATACAAATAAGTTGAATTGATCATAATATATATGGTACTAAATTAAGAAAATTTTATACAAATATGTAATTTTAATAATTATATTTTAAAATAATTTATGAATAAATATGTAATTTAAAATTTTATTATTATTGAATAACAAACGAATATTATATGATTCATTAAATAAACGAGTTTATTCACGAATATAAATAATAAATCGTATCTCTGTTCGTGACCGTTCGTTGAGAATAATAAACAAATATAAACTAATAAAAATCGAACATATTCGCGAATAGTTCTACTAATTGCTTTCCTTATCGACAAAAAATTGGACTCTCAATTAGATTTAATGTTTATTGTATTATGTAAAATTATTTGTTTTGTGTGTAAAATAAAAAAAAATTATAACAAAATTTATATTAATACACTAAATAAAATATATATTTTTTATTTTTACTAAATTTAAATAAATTTTTAATAATTTTAATCCATTTTATATTTATGCGTCTATTTTATATCATTTCGTGTCTAAAATTCTTAAGTTTACTTTGAAATAGGTTACCAACAAATATGTTTTGTCAAATGCTATAATGCTAATAATGAAAAAAATAAATAAAATGAAGTATTTGAAATATGAAACTATATTTGAAATAAATAAAAAATTTTATTTTGAATTTGGCAATGTAAAGTTAAATATCCGAAGGGAAAAGTTACAGGATAATCAGAGATTTTAATATTTTTATAAGATAATTATAAATATTCAACTTCATTAAATGTGTATTAAATAATAATTCATCATAAAAAGATATTTTAAAGACTAATTGAGATTTATAAAATTCATTTTTCACATGCAAACTTTCTCAAACTCTGAAACTTACGAATCTTTTTCTTTTTTGTACTTTTTTTTAATTTCTTAGTTCAATCGAGTTTAAAAAAATTTCAAAGTAGAATTGATTTTTTTAATATGCATTATTTAAACCATTTGCACCAAAAAGAACTATTATTCTTAAAATAATATTCTAAAAGTGATTTCTCAAACAAAGTTGTTCTTATTCTTCAAGTTAAACAAATTGATTATATTAACAAAATTCTTATTCTTCAAATTTAGCAAATTAATTATATTAGACTTAATACTCAAATACACCATTGATATTTACTAAAAAATAAAATTAAATCATTGACATTTAATTGCACGAAAATGAATTCACTACATTTTATTTTAAACAATTAAAACCTAAACGTTTAAGAATAACAAAATTAAATATATTTTTATTAAATCTTTATAACTATTGTTATCATTGTACAGGTGGCAACTGATAAAATATTGACATGACTTAATTTACCACGTGGTTTATTGATATGAATATGTATAAAATTTTCAAAATTACCTTTTTTTAAGGTTTTTTTAGAGCTTTTTTGAGAGTAAGAAGGTAATTTTGAAAAAAATTATTAATTTTGAAAAGAAATTGTACATGGATTCCTCATCATTTGGCCACATGGCAAGCCGTCAGTACTTTTGTTAGTTGGCATCTATGCAAAAATAATAACAGTTAGAGAGAATTAACAAAACTATACTTAATTCTGTTATTATAAAACGTTTAGGTTTTAATTATTTGAAATAAAACGTAATGAATTTATTCCATGCAATTAAACGTCGATAACTTAATTATATTTTTTGTAAAAAGTATAATTGGGTATTAAGCCATTACATTAACTACCAGCCAGCACTCATGTTCCACATATCCAACCCAAGAGCAGGCCTTCGTTTTCTTTGCTGTTAATGCAAATACAAATGTTTGAGATTGAAATGGAAGTTCACATAGCCATAAGTATAACCAACAACAACATGCCCCATTTTCCTATGCCAAAATTGGCATGAATGTAGATCATAGAATTAGCCGTAACAGAGTTCAGAATTTATCAACAGCCAATGCAAAATAAGCAGTAACAAATCAGACAATTCAGAAAATCTAAAGATACTCACTTCAATAAGATTGTATAGAAGTGTTATGGTAGTAATATTATATATTGAATAAAAGAATAGAGACCACGAGCAGAAAACTAAAAAATATGTAAAGAAAAACGAATAATTGAAACTCATGAGATAAATTGTGTATACAGTATATATACAAACCACCGTACCTGAAATCCTGAAGATGGAATCCACCACCATGGATAGCCAATCTTCCTTGACATATTACAACGGCACTTCAGCACATTAGGAAGCCAGGCCCCGGAATACAGGGGACACTATGGAGAGAATCCTGGTCATGCTTCGATCTAGAATTCAGAGTTTCCTGGAAGCCTTGAGATTGTAGTCATACTTGAGAAGATTTGCTCTCAGAAGCATTGCCCTAACATCCCGATCAAATTCATTACCCATCTGCAAAACTCACTGGAATGTTGCATATCTATGATCTGCATGTTGTGCATAAAGAATTTTGTTGTGCGAGTCGATCTGAACCTGCAGAGACATTATAATCTTCATTAGAAAAGATTCAATCAGACCAAAACCATCTAATGACTTTTTTTTTTGGCATGGTTCCAATTGTCGGCATTTGAAATTTCGAACTTTGTCCCAGAGAATTAATGCATGGACAAGGACTAAACTATTCTCACCGTTTGGGAAGGTTCTGGTGGATAGGTAATTATATTTCCTCTCCACTATCAAATAGATCCCATTCAAAAGGTCAATTAAACATTTTCAATCTAAATAGTAATGCTGTACTCATTGGTTGCAGAAGAAATGTAGAATAATTATCAAATCAATTTGGGTCTAATATTTGAAAAACTGCACACATAAACATGTAAACATGCACAGACAAAACTTATGAAAGCCAGATACTAGTGCAAACAATACCTGTATCTGGTTGTCAGTAATCAAGGCTTCAAGTTCTTTTTCTAGTCCTGCAATACTTGTTTTAAAGGCATCAGCCATCATTCGCATATCAACAGACAAAAATGGGTGGGTATACCGGATGAGGGCTTTGTTCCAGATTTGATTGTACAGGGTCTCAACATGGTGAAAATGGATGTCAAGCATCAGGTTTGGTTTGAGGTTTCCAAGATATTCCAAGCAGGAAGCATAATGGCTGCAATAAGATCACACAAAAGGACTTGCTGAAAACCATAGTCACAGTTAAATGGTTGGATATTATATTATTAACCAAAGAAAACTGAATGCATATTAATTAAAGAACTCGGATCAATGCAATTATTGCTTATGATTAGTACCGACAAGAATGACAGCACAAAACACACTTCCAATCTTCCATCCTTTTACGCTATTTCCTTTCGTTCTTTGCATCAAGCAAGAAGTGTAAAAAAAAAAAAAAAAACCGGAAGAGTCGCAAAAAATTTAGCAAGTTTATTTTTGCATTAAATTACATTATTTAACTTTTGTGAAAATTTTTTTTGACATAATCATAAGTATCCGTTTTACCATCTGAAATTAATCATGTTCGAGTCGGGATGATATTTATGTAAAAAATTTTAAACAGTGATGATTTCAAAATTTGATTCATATCCAAAATAATTGAGGAATAAGTCTATTTCGATTTTTTCTTTCTATCTGATGATTAGTTGATACGATAAATAAACATATGTTAATATGATTTTTAATATTCTTAAATAATAATGCAAAAAATTAAATTATGAGATCTTGTAAAAATAAAAAATATAATTTCCGAGATCATTTAAATTTATTTAACAACATATATGAAATATATATTAGGGTTTAAATTTATTTTAGGGGACCAAAATAATTTAAAAAGACCATATAAATTTATTTAACAATATATGTTAAATATATATTAAGGGTGGCTCTCCTTAGTTGCTATCATCATCCGCCCTTGTCTTTGATCAGGTTAAAGGTGAGTTTGTGATCCGAAGTGAAAGAAAAACAGGAGAGATATGTTTTATGATTAAGCTGGATAGTTGTTGGTGGTGAGAGATGAAATCAAAGTGAGACGTTGGTGGATGATGGTCGAATTAAAATAAAATCGAGGCGGGAGTTGAAAGAAGAAAGAAATAAATAAAGAAATCAATAATTCATGTGACTAAAAAAATTACTATGTTAGTAATTTAATGGCGATTTTGGTACTCTTTCATATTTTTTATTGATATTTATATATTATGAAGTATATAAACTATTTTTTGTTAAATTATTATACATAAATCAAATTTTGATTTTACATTAGTACATTAATTGATTTCATAATTTAATTTTTTTATTTTATTATGGGTATGTAAAAATTGATTCAAATCGATTTAATTGATTAAAACTAATTATATTCGATCAATTAGATTTGATTAATACGATTTGATTGAAATTCGATTTATAAGATTAATTTAAACA
This sequence comes from Firmiana major, assembly GCA_033439115.1. Classification (NCBI taxonomy): domain Eukaryota; kingdom Viridiplantae; phylum Streptophyta; class Magnoliopsida; order Malvales; family Malvaceae; genus Firmiana; species Firmiana major. The sequence continues at coordinate 1,970,451 of CM065908.1, read as the reverse complement.
GTTATTTTGATCAATTATTGGTTTTCAAATTTAATAGCCAAATTAAGTGATTCTATTATTTACTTTTAAAATTGAATTTTTATTTATAATATAATTATAACATATTTAACATAATATTTTAAAATAACATATAATAAATAATGTATAAAATATATAATATAAATCTTAGATAGTTTAATATATAAATATAAAATTATATATTTTTTAATAGTTAATAGACCAATATAATCTATTGTTATTTCGATTAAAAAATTTACTTCGTTTAAATTTGATCGGTTACATCAATTGAAATTAATTAATTCAATTTTTTAAAATTAAAAAATCGAATCCAGAGAATGCTCTCTCTTTTATATTTAATAATATATTTATTTTTTTGATTTAAAAAAGGTTGGGCCAATTCAAAATTAATAATTCAACAAACTTTTTTATATTATCTATCTGTTTTCAGGACATGAAACAATGAAGCCCATTTATCTCCTAGCTGGGCATTTAATATCCAGTTTCTTCGTTCCACATGTATCGCCGTGACGAAGCCTAAATAACAGGTCACACTTGCGTACATGTGTGAGAACCATTATCAGCCACGTGGGACTACCGTCAAATCAATCAACTGACAGATTACGGCGCGAATGTCCCCACCCACCGAAAACGTAAGAAAAATGCGAACCCAACAATCTTTTCTTTCCAATATTACCCTTTTCTTTTTTCCCTCTCTTTTCTATCTCACTTTCTTTCTTTTCCTTTTTCTTTTTGTGCTTTTTTTTTTTTAATTATCTGTTCAATTAGTTTCTGAAAAAGAATTGAAGATCGAGGGCAATGTCGACGCCAACTCGAGATGCGATCGAGAGTTTCAAGAGCATAACCGGGGCGTCGGACTCGGTTGCTTTACGGAAACTAGAGGTACAATTCTTTGTCTTCTCTTTTTACTTTTATTTTTTCTTGCTAATCTTCCAGATCAAGAATCACTGTTTTCTAGGCCTTTAGAACAACTAGGTTTCCTGATAATCAATTGCTTCATTTGTGAAATGCAAATGCATAATGTGGAAATAAAGCTTTCAAATCTTTATTTCTTGTTTTGTTTGATTGATTTTCCTATACTGGGGCTTGGAATAAATTTTGCTTTCTAGGTTTTTTAGCAGCTAATGTAGACGTAATATTTTATTTTAGTGTTCAATGTGAGAGATGTAGTTTCGTAATTATTCTGATAGTGTATACGTATAATCCTACATTGTAGCGCATGATGTTTCATGAGTAAAAATTATGCTGCTTAAATGCTTTGATTGGTAAACAGGAGTATGGAGGCAATCTAAATGCAGCTGTCAGTGCACATTTTCTTGAATTGGAAAGAAACATGTATGGCTCTATTCATTTGTATGATTTTCATCTAATTAATTTATAAGGGATTTTTAACTTTCCATTTTTGCCTGTGTTTGGTCTTTCTTTCATTTTCAGTGTGAATCAGACGCCTGCTGTTTCTTCTCAATATAATTCTGTTGATACGAACAACCAGAGCAGGGTTGGATCGCGTGGAATTGTTCCACTTATTTCTGCTGTTAGAAGCTTTAGGCCTTCATTACTGCTTGACCCCAATTACAGGAGGAATTTGATAAACCAGATTGGAACTTCTAATTTCAATCAAAATGCAACATCTCCTCATATGGGAGAAGTGACAGGGTTCCCTGTAGGGATGAGACCTGCAATCACAGATTCATTAGGATCACCATCGTATCATGGAGGGGGGATTTATGGGAATGTCTCGAGAGATGATCGTCAACATATTAATGATATAGAATCTGAAATGATGCAAGCTGCAATTGAGGCTTCTAAGCGAGAGTTTGAACAGACTCATATAAATGAGCGACATGGTTCTTCCTATGTACACACTCATATGGGCGAACAGTGTTGTTCTTCCTATGCTTTTTTTTAAAATTCTTACATATCATTTTTCTTTGATGCAGAATTCTTCTAGAGTTGGGCTTCAGGAGAGGCAACTTCAGCCAGAAGATGATGAGCTTGCTCGTGCAATGTCATTGTCTTTGAAGGTTTTCACTTATTTTCTTCCTTTTCATGATTTTATTTGCTTGTGTCTTTTTGTCCTGGTTTTCTCTCACATGAATTCAGTTCAGACGGCAGATGAGGAGAAAGCAACACGTATGATGAAGGATCAGTATGAACAAACGGAAGCATATGATTTGAGTGCTAGAACTAAGGCAACAACTACTGACAGCTCAAAGGTGTGTTTTCTCTGCTGCTGCTTTAGTTTGTTGCAATTAAAATTTCTGCACAGGCAAGCACATTCTCATAAATGCAGTGATCTGCAGTTGTTGAGAGTGAAGTAGAATGTATTTGTTGAAACTGATATCCAACATATAGTGGAAGTTTTCCTCAGACTTTCAGGCTTCGTTTTATCTAATTTGAGAATTAATTTCTAGATTTATTATTTTGTTGTGTACCTTAGAAACAAATCTATTTGAAATAGCTTAACTTTTGTTTGCCTTAGTGGCAGTACAAGGTGTTCAGAGAGCCAGAAATGTATAGCTTAACCTTCAGTTAATTTAGTTTGAAATAGCTCAGAAAATCAGAATTTATTTTTGTTTTAGCTGATTAGGTTTAAAGTGAATATCATCACTCTTTGGAACAGTAAGATAAGAAAAGTTCCAAATTCTCTAGGTAAAAGTTTTGTGTGCTTTTGGTTTCTCATAGAACCATCTCTTCCTCGTTAATAAGAGGTGTGCTGATCGAAGGCAAGAAACTCATTACTTAAACAACTACCAGTGAATGTTGAATCCAGCCATGATACTTATAATCTTTAGCACAGTAAAGATTCCTTGAATTCTAATGAGGTATAATTGACCTTGTAATAACATAAAATTTTCTGCTTCTGAAGCTAAGCACCATGTTACTGTTTTACTAATTATATTCCTTTCATCTTCTGGGAATATTGAAGTGGGGTGGTATTTCACCAGAAGAGCTTGATGAAGCAATTATGCTAGAGACCCAAATTTTTAGCCAGATTCCTGGAGGTGCTTCAGATCACTCTTCCCATCTATCCCATGAGCAAAGTGGCCCAGTTAGAAGCATTAGTCCTGGTCTACAGTCTGTATCTCATCCACGATCATCCTCTTTAATGGACCAGCGTTTACTTCGGCAACAGCAGGTTTAAGATGTCTCCTAGAATACACATTAAAGCTGTATGATGATTATATTATCTCTGACAAATTGGTTAAATATCACTCACAGGATGAAGAGTATCTGATGTCTCTTTTGGCTGATAAAGAAAAGGAAATAAATGCTCTCAAAAAAGCTGAAAGTCATAGTTTGAAAGAAGAATCTTGCAGAAGGGAGCTTGAAGGAGAGGTGATATATTTTTTACTATTGGCATTTCTGAGTGACATGGAAATGGAATCATTTTTTGCAAAACTCTCTTATAAGTTTTTTTTTTAATTCACTTACCTACGCAGGGTAACTTATGTATTTAATGTTCTGGATTTATTCCAATTTGTTTTTATATGCTATTTGTTATATGTTTAAGAAACTTTTTTTTGAATATAGGTAGATGCCTGTAAGATGAAATATTTTCTGATCACGATAAAAACTCTATCCAAAGATTCATTTACTTACCCTTGTTATGTATATGTTTCTTGCATTCAATTATGATGAATTATTGAGCTGTTTTACCTTTATTTATCAGTTTTCTGAATTACTTACATACAACTAATGTGCGAATCTTGTGTTTTGATGAATTATTGCTGTGTCTATCATTAAGAAATCTAATAGGCCAGTATTTGAGTAAACAGTATGAAATGCCGCTCTAAACACGGATAATCTCCTTTCAGTTTAAATTTAAAATGATTATTGAGGTTATAGATTGACCTCCACTTTTGGATTGTATAGTACATAATTAGGCTACTCACTTCTGTATTTCACTGAGGGCAGGAAGTTGACAAGGTAATGGCTGCAAAAATGACTTCACTTCCACCAGAGCCAGAAGTAAATGATGAGAATGTCCTAACTATACTTGTTAGGATGCCCGATGGCACACGCCATGGACGTCGCTTTTGCAAGTCAGACAAGCTGCAGGTAAATTTTCTGAAATTTAAAAAGTTTACAAGTACATTTATTTGTTATGCTGATTCTTGTTTTATTCCTTTGTAGCTTCTTTTTGACTTCATAGATGTCAGTAAAGTGGTGAAGCCAGGCACTTATCAAGTGGTGAGTGCTAACTAATTTCCTCCTTTCTACAAATATTCTAATTAAGACCTGCAGCCCTTTCCAATTCATATCCATTGAATTGTTATTATAAATGTATATAATCATAATAAAAGAATGCATGGTAGACCTTTTTGAAGGTGGCCATCTAATCTGAAGCTCGCTTAGAGTTGAAAAGTACCCATTGCGCAGCATGAATTGGGTTAACAATGTGTTGAGCCACAAATTGTATATTCTCACTTGTTGCTCGCTCCATCAATGAAACAGGTAAGGCCATACCCTCGACGTGCATTTGGTGCTGCTGACTGCTCTTTAAGTTTGAAAGAACTTGGTCTGACTGGCAAACAGGAAGCTTTGTTTCTGGAGTTCATATAGCATCGATTGTTCTACTAGTTTCCTGTGTTAGCTTACACCTTTTAGCCAGGTACCCTAACTCCCAGAAATTTTTTACTTTGATGGTGGAGAACTGACCATTGGATGAGCTAGTTATAACTTTTTATGTTTAACTATCGATTCAACCGGCCAATTGCTTTGAAAAAAATTGAGGTTTAAGCCTAAAGAAAAAGAAAACTATAATATAGAAGAAAGAAAGAAGAAAAAAACAGAGCAGCTTCACATTTACGAAGCTGTCTTAATTCCTTGGTTTTGTTCAGGTGCCGATGCAGTCCAATATTGCTTAACTGCAAAAAGAATCTTCTCTCTCTCATGAGGTCCTTTTTCATGGTCAACAATTCTACCATCCCATTGCATAACATCTATGATGTTCTTCACCTTCAGCAAGACATCAACATCATCCCTAATAATCACACTGCCGTCTGGTCGTAAAATCCTATCCATTTCTAGAAGAACATCCTCCATTTCACATCTGCAGTATAATTAAACATGAACAGTCATTTATTATTATTTATTTTATAATTAGGAGAGGCTAAAATTGTTTATGTTTAACTCATATTTAAAGATATGTGATTTTTTTTTTAAAATTTTTTAGTCTCTCGATTAGGAGATAGTAGGCTCAACCATGGTTATCTAATTAATGAAATAATTAAGGTTTTTTTAGTTACCTGTCATTGTAGAGGCTGAATATAGAATCAGCATGAATAAAATCGTAGGTCCTAGGGTAAGTAGACATTGCCTCACACCTGTTATGAGACATTCACATCATTAAATAATGATTAGAAAGGAAGAAAATAAACGGAGGGTAAAGAATAAGAGCATACCAGTTTTGATATGTTCCAATCAACCCACGTTCATAGACAACTCCAAGAGTGTTGATCTCTGCCTCAACTGGGACAATGTTCATGGTCCAGACAGGGTCATCAGCAAGAGCTGCTGCAAAGCCTCCTAAATAAGCATTCATGTCCAACAAGTTGCGGTACCTCCCTGTCTCTGCCAGCTGAAGGTCTATTTTCTTGTAATATGCTACTCTCTTCTTCCATAGATCTGTGTCTTCTGCAAACATTCTTTCTGTAATTCCTCTCAAGCTTCCACTGCTAATCCTTGGAGGGATTGCATTCAGCCTCTCAGGCCATTTTGCTAATTCCCCACCAGCGATTTCCTTTATATTGGATACTTCGGGCAGTGGGGTCAGACAAGTCTCCATTTTTGTGTACCTGCTCCAGAAATTGAAAAAAAAAAAAAATGAATAGAAGCTTTTGGCGGAGAGTAAATTCTATCTAGAAAAAGGAACTGAAAGATTTATTCTTCAATTAAAGAAATAGGCAAGTGAATGCCTTTATCATTCAATTGGTTTTGGTATCACTGCCAAAGTGTTCTATAGCAGAGGGAAGAACTTGCTTTTTGATGTTTCAACCTAATTCTTTTCTCCAATCAGAAGTCAATCTCCTTGAAATTACTGGACAAAATTTGGGTAATGCGAAGATTCTTAATCTTGACTCTTGTTGCAAATCCATGGCACAAGAATCTCAAATGTACGCATTTTTTTGCTATATTAATAAAAAGTTGTTTTTGTAATTTAAACCCGTGATTATTAGATTACAAGCGAATTAACTCTTGTCATTATGGTCCTGATTCTGATTCTTAAATTAAAAGTTTCGAACCGTTTCATGCAAACTGAACATGATCTTACCATGCCGTGTCAGGATTTTGAGTCTGGCAAAAGCGTGGATGCTTGAAAACCTTCCTGTTAGCTTTACAATGGATATGATTGGTAGGTTTTTTCCAAATGGCAAGGTCATCCTTCTGTACAAGTTTTCTCCAGCATAGGCTCTTAGCTACGGTCTCAATCTGGGATTGTTCTGCTTTCAGATCACCAGCCGTCCTATTCCAACCTTTCCAATGATTTTCCCAGTTTATTGGTGGCCCTGACAGAATCCAATAACCACCTGGACGTAGAATTCTATCAACCTCAATTAAGTAAAGCCCATCTGCAAAACAATGCAAATCAAAATTGAAAAGCAGTTGAGACTCTAGCAAAGAAAATGAAGTGATAACCAGAGCGTTGAAGTAAGGAGAAGGTTTACCATACTGGCCCCAAGGAATGAGGCAACGAGAGCAATGAGCCATGTCGAAAGCTCTTGACGGGTAAGGAAGCCTAATGGAGGCAAGGATTCCGATCAATGCAGGCACCCCTCGTTCAAGAGCAAATTGCACCTGAGCTTCATGGGTATCTCTCGGTGCAAATGACACTGCTAGGATGTTCCGTGACAGAAGGTAAGCTCCCCAACTCGCAACCTGAATTGGTTCAAAGCAATTAACCACCAATACATGATCAATCAACCTGAATTGGTTCAACAATTGGCTGTTTCAGAAGCTTTTTTTTTTCTTTGCAGCATCCGATTACAATAACATCCACCAAGTTATCATTGAGAGTGATTTAGCTAATGCCATCTTAAATGCCATCTTACGTCAACAATCTTGACTGAATGATTAAGAAAAAAATTATGATATGTCATAAAATTTGAGTTCAACCCAAACAACTTTATCCTTAATCCCTAATTATATATAAAAAAAAAAAACCTAATGTCATTCCATGATCTAATGATCCATCCAAAATTCCTTATCGTATGAAGAAATTTTAGAATCATATCCATAAACTCATATAAGTAATATTTTCAAGAAACAAAACTTGAGATATTCAAATCCGTAGTTAAAAGATCTCTAGATGTATCTTTTTACTTTTGATTCTTATAGTTATTATAGTTGTACTTATTTTTCGATCTCTTGAATTGTAATTCTTCGTATTAACCCTTTGCCTTTAAAAAAGGTGACCCATGCCAAAATTATGGAACATACAACTAAGCAAATATTGGAAAGGTGAGATTCTTGTTTTGCAGGGATGGCTTGTAGATTAAGAGAGTGAGTGGTGGTTAGCAGAAGAAGAAGAAGAATCAACTAACTCAACGTTATCTTGTTCAACATCTGCCAGACATTTAATACAAATTCAAAGCACAATAAAAGATAATACACTTAATGACAAAGTGCGTTGAACTAGCACTGCATTGGAGACTCTTTAATTTAGGATACTTGTTTTTAGGATAAGCAATAGTGGTGTGATCCCAGGCCCTTTCCCCAGTTAGACACTAATTAATTAAAGTCTACACAAATAATTATTGTATTGTTGGTGAACCACTTTACTTGAAAATCAAGACTTTGAACTAACATAGAAAACAACCTAAAGGAACATATGCAGTTGAAAAGAGGTTTGAGTTTTGACATTGTTGGTGTTCAATCAGCAGCCTCCATTTACTTACCCTGAAATGGCAAAACAACAGCTTGGAATCTTCATCTCCTCAACATTCTCCTTAATTACATCATTCATGACAAGTTCTAATTTGTTCTGAATTAATTTGAATTTTGACTTTTTCTTTTCTGGGTGTTTTACCTTTTCTTAATCCACTATATGTGGTCACAGCCTAAGATCAAACCGGCGAAAAATTAATTTAATAAATGTATAGCACACATTAAATTAATTATTAATAGTATAGGAGCTTACTATATCTGATAAGAGTATTCAACCCTATAAAATAAGGTTACATAGTATATACGGTAAAATTTTACAATCGAGATTAAGAAATCATTATATGTTTTATTTTTTTAATATATTTTAAAAGTATGTATCATTCTAATATTCGTTAATAAAATTTAAAAGCTTCACCAACAATTTCACATATAGTTTTTTTTTTCCGTTTATTTTATATATATATATATATTCTTGTAGTAAAACAAAAGGAAACAATCAAAGAAATAATTTGCAGGATCCCTCAAACCAATCACCTGTCTTTTTCAACCATTTCCAACCCACTCCCCCTCTCCAAACAAAATCAAGGATTCAAAATGTTACAAACACCATTATTAGCCGGTTTAATGGAAAACAATAATGTTAAACATGATCGAGAATGAAGTAAAATATATAGAATTAACGTACGTACCCCGCAACCGGTATCAATGGCGGTCCTTATCGAGCCGTCTTTGAGATTGATCAAGTTGTCGATATCGTCAATATAAGCATCAGCGCCATGTGAGAACATGGTGCCTCCGCCAGGGAACCTGAGCCTCTCTCCTTCCACCTTAACCCAATTCTGGTTCTTTTTCTCGACCGTCAACTCTTTGTGTGGCACGTTATTGAACCATGCAAACTCTCTACTCTCAGGCCACCTGAAGGGAACCTTGTAACCGTACGGAGCCGGGACTCGACATTTCAACACCTCGTTTCTTTCAGGGCAGTGCCTTTCTCTGTAAATGAGCATGTCCCTGTCAAACTTCAGCGATCTTCGAGTGTCCTCGCATGGGGTGTATTCAGACAAGGAAGGGTCACAAGGAGGAAGGTGAGGGACACGCGCCACCGAGGCAGGTGGATCAGGAGAGAGGTGGTGGGGCAAGAAATCGAGATGGGTGGTTTGAAGGGAGGAGCAGGGTAGGAAACCGGCGGCGGAGGAGTGGGAGGAGGAGATAGAGATGGGGCTTGAGGAGTGTTGCCATATTCCAACAAGGTAAAAGGTTGTGCAAAGAATAGCGAGGAGAGTGAGAGAGTGAAGGTTGGATTTCTTGGTATTGAATAAAAATGGTGTTGTTGAGCAACAAGACATTGCGGCCATTGACGAACCGAAACCAATTAAGCTTCCAAGAGAGAAGAGATGAAAGAAAAGGGTGTTGTGTTGTGTTGTGTTGTGTTGTTCATAGACATACAAGGGATGATTTTATATATTAATACAATTGAATGGTAAGTTTATGTTGGGCAATGGGTAGAATTCGGATACCTTCTTCTACTGCCTTGTCTTTTCCTCTCTCCTTTTATTTAATTAAAGAAAAAATTATACTATATATTTTTGTAAACAAGCAAATCTTTGCTTTAATAAGGTTTTTTTATTATTATTAAAATGAGATGGGAAATTAAACACTAAATTTAATTTCTTTAAAAAAAGATAACAATAGTTGGGTCAATATTTATAATATACCATTATGTTAATCCATTGATGAAATGTAAAATTTCATGAATGGTATATACAGTAGAAAGGATGAGTATTCGTTTAGAAATGTTATTATTTTGAAGGATTTTATCTTGTAAATTATTATTTTGTTTTAAAAAAATATCTATTTAATTTTCACATATTTTAAACTCAATCAATAACTTTATAACATTTAATTTCCTTAATCTTATTTTTTCATTGATTAATTTGTTAAAAATTTCCTTGTAAATATATCTTATATAATTTATACTTTTTTTTAGTTTCAAAAATAAAAATCTTGAAGTATTTTTTAATTTTTGAATATTATGTAATATAACTTGTATTTTTTATCAAAATTTTAATTATATGCGATGGAATTGAAATTTTATATTAAGCTTTTAAAAAATTATTAATTATTATAATAGAAGATTTTATTAATTATTTATAGGATCATGATTTTTTATTAAGTTAGAGAAATTATTAATTTAAAATAAATTGATTTAGTAAGGTTCTACTACATATGTGTATAAGATAGTTTTTCTTAATTTAATCATTTATATTGTAAAATTTTATTTTGTAATCCATCCATTAATTATTTTTCATTCTTTTCAGTCATCGCATCAGTATAACTAGATTTATTTATTGTTTTTTTTTAAAAAAAAAGAAAAAATAAAAGGGTATCACCATGATAAAAGAGGTTGATTTTGATTAATATATAACATACATCCAAAACGATCTCAATCCATGTATTGAGAGCACGAATTGAGGGCATAAAAGGGAACATTCAATTTCAAACCATTAACTTAAGCTAATTACAATTAAGAGCACAAAAAGTGGGCATGCATTGAACAACAAAGCGACAAGAGAATCCAAATTCAATATACGGATATTAGAAAAATTCTAAATGATTTTTTTTTAATCCACATTAGGGGTGTAATTGAACCGAGTCAAATCATGCCGATACAGTAAGGTGCTCGAGTTTGAACTCGACTTGAAAATTCAGTACTCGATACTCGACTCGAACTTGGTCGAGCTTTATTTTTTAAACTCGGCTCGAGATCGAGTTCGAGTTACTCGAGCTCGCTTCATTAGGTTAGATTATATAAATTCGATTTTTTATTCGAACTCGAGTTTCATTCAAAGGTTCGACTCGAGCTCGAACTCGAGCTCGCTCTTACACTCATTATATAAATATTATTATATAATAATATATTTATTAAAATATATAAAAACTCGAGGTTCGATTAGGCTTGCGAGTTACTCGAACTGGGTATCTAAGTGTTCGAATTCGACTCGTTCGATAGCTCGAGCTCGAGCTGGACTCGACTAAAATCGAACCGAATTCGAGTTTTGCTCGAGTAGAGTCCGAGTAGCTTGCGAGCACCACTGTATCACTTACACCCTTAATCCACACCTTATTTTTTTCTAAAAATTAATATTTAATATACCGTCAGTTGAATTTTTTACTCTTTACTCTGCAAGTAAAATTAGAATGATAATATATGCGTTATTAACTTAATCTCGCTTGTAAAATAAAAAAATTTCACTTATCGGATAATTATCTTTTACAAACAAAAAGAATAAAAAAAAACGTGAGTGTATTTAAAATCTTTCCAAATATTAACAAAAACGGGTAATTGGCTTGTGAGGTTTCGAGGGCATCTGGGTTATTGTTCTAATGTAGTGGCTGAGCTTCAAGGGCTGTTCTTAGGCCTATCTCTCGCATGGCAAGAAGGCTTTAGAGAGGTGATTTGTAAACTTGATGTAGCTGTGGTTATTGATTTGATAAAGGGAGCAGACACAACCATTCATCCTTTGGAATGTCGTACTATTCACCATACTCTCCGAAAAGGATGAAATCTGGATGTGATTTGGACATGGAGTATGAAAGATTGCAAGAGTTACCTCAATTCTTAAATCCTTTACTTCTTGCGGATGCTTGCGGTGTTTGCTATTGTCGGCATTTTCGTCACAATCAATTTATTTTTGTCTTTCTATTGTTCTTTAATTTTTCTCTCATTGTAATTAAAAAAAATTATATATCGTAATGCATATATTATTATGTTTGTTGTTTCTTGTCTAATTACAATAAAATTTCTTTAAATTAATAAAAAATTATAATCTCGAATCAAATCAATAGAGAAAATTAATAAGTCTCTTTATCACACTAATTAATAATTTCATTTTAAATCTTAGTTTAAAATTTTGATCCTGATTTACTTATAAATTAATAATTTGATAAAATACAAAATATATTATATAATATTTGAGAACTAAAAAAATATTTCAAGATATTAATTTGCAAAATGTTATCATGTATACTATTTTTTATTTCTAGAACTAGAATAGTAATAAATATATTATATATTTATAAGTAAATATTTAAAGAATTTATCAATCAAAATAATATTTTAATAAAATTAAATGCTATAAAATTATTGAATTAGTTCAATAAATGTAAAAATTAAACAGACACATATTTAAAATAAAATAATAATTTATATGACAAACACTCTAAATTAATATTCAGTGATAAATTTCAATTATATTAATTTATAGGGATTCTAATGTATAAATCAAATTTCTTACACAAAAACACATCTACTAAAGGATAAAATACTTCATATTTTTAAAGAGATCGACTTTACCTTACTAATTGACTAATCTCTATTTAAAAAAAAAACGAATTCATGATTATAATATTTTAAATGTTCATGAATTATCCTAATAATTCGTTAATATATACAATTTAAAAAATTAAATAAAAGTAAGAAGTGTAAGCAAGCCGGCCGGCTTCTGACTATTGAGAAATGACAATAAAGCTAATAATCTTTGTTGCTTAAACCTTTGATTTCTAAGTTGACGGCTAAGGTTTAGTTTAAAACTGTTGTTACGGTTTAAAAAAAATTTTTTGAATTGAAAAAAATATATTTAAAAGTATATTTAAGAATAAAACTTAAAATTTTAAAATTTAATGTTGTTTCAGAAATTATTATTGTGAGTTGAAATGTCGAAAAATGTATAAAATAATAAAAGTTTAAAATATGAAGATAATAAAATTATTTTATCAAAAAATGTTATTAAAAGTTAAAAACATCTCTTTATTATTGTTTTTCTTTTAATTTGAGTTTGTAAATAGAAATTTAAAGTCAAAAAATTATAATTATTTTTTCTTTAACATTTTTTTGGGTCTTTTCTTTGTTTAACATTGAGTTTAGATTAAAAGTAAAAGTAATTTTTGAACACAAAAAATTATCTAACCTAATGTTTAATTAAGCCCTGACCTAATGAGTTATATAACTTTTGCTCCTTTAAATTATAGCAATATATATATATATATATATATATATATATATATATATATATATATATATATATATATGGAGGATTATATTATATTATAGTAAAATAAATTATTTTGCACGATTTTCAAAATTTTATGAGAAATTAATAATTTTACAAGCTAACCACTTTAATTAAGAATAACATCATTTTCAATGGTTAATATTATTATCGAATAAATAATTAAACATTTTTTACTAATTTAAAATTTAAAATTTAAAATTGATGATTTAAGTAAAAAAATATAAAATTTTACGATCAAATTTAAAAAAATGAAAATCATATAAAGTATATAAAAAATATAAATTAATTTTTTTTTTATACTTATATAAATAAATTCTCTCTACTTCCTTTATATATATATATATGTGCCGACAAAATCAAAATATATAAAAAAAGCTTTTTTAGGGTTTAATGATTTTGATAGGCATGTGGGTTTGGCCGTCCGTGGGTTAGTTTTGAAGTGGGTTGAAATTGGTTGCTCTTTACGCCTTCCTCCCCTCCCCAAGCAGGTGAAGTTATTGACTTTTCAGTTTTCACTTTCATTTTTTAATTAAAAATATCAATTTAATCTAAAAAATTAATTCAGTAATATAAAATTTCATTAAATTTTTAAGTAAGAATAACTTATAAGGAGAGGTCCTGTGATCGAATTTTCACAAAATAAAATTCTTTTAAATCAATATCAATCATAGAATACGAACAAAAATTAATATCGTATGATGAAGATAACTCGTGATTTATAAAAAAATAATAATAATAATTTAAAGCTACAATTCACGTAATATTAAAAGCAAAAGGAGATTGCATTTCATGCAAGATGATTTCTGATTAGGCAAATAGACAAAAAGAAAGTATGGGAATGGGAGATTCAATAGCCAGTTGGATGGTCCAGCTGGGGCCAGCCAGCGAGCCAAACTTGATAAGATGGATGAACTTGGGACTCTAGACTTGCTTGCGTTCACGGTTAGTAATTTGCTGAAAATGGGTCAAAAGCTCACTTGCAAAGCTTTCTTCAACGTGAAAACATGCATGTGCCTATCTATTATTATTCAACAATTAACTGATATAGAGAAAATCCAGAATCATGCACCATCAATCCAGGCATTAGGCTACGTTCAAAACAATGAATGACCCATTCCTCTTTAATGCTTGTAAGCCTAACTAGGCTTACCAGTTCCATGTTTATACTTTTGACTAGGCTTGGGCTTTTTTTTTAGGTTTGGCTATAAGTTTCTAGGTATCCATCTGGCTTCAATGTTTATTTCGAACCAAATCTTATAAAATAAAAAAATTATTGTGATATTGACATATCAAATATTAAATTGATTTTTCAAGTTGTTATCAGATTTTAATTCGTACCATTTTTATATTATGTTTAAAATTATCATATCATCAGTTCGTGAGATAAGTTTCAGTTTTTTCCTCTTAATATTTGGACATAAGTTCTGTTACTACAAAATTCGAGTTTTAATTAAAGAGTTTCTTATATTTCCAAATAAAAGTGTTAGTATGCCTATCTTGTTATTACTATTGTGTGTTTTTCTTTCTCAAAGTACTTAAATCACATGAACAAGCATATCTTTTGTAGATTTTTGCTATTGTTTCCTGCCTGCTGGTATTGTGTACCCTGCATTAGAAGCAACATGTCCTTTAGCTTTCAGAGAAATAATACTCATCATTCATTAATTCAGAACGTATCCTTCATCTCAACATCTGAACATTCCTGGAACAATATTTGCTACCCTATCTGTTTCATTCATAAATTGGGATACAAATATTTGATCTAAGACATATTGTAATGACTTTTTCGTATCTTTCATCACCTTATAGGATCCTGAATCAAATTCAAATGTGAAGTATGTTATTCCATATTTAATTTAGACTTTATGATCCAATATCAATTTGAGACTTCTGGCCCATGTTAGAGCTTATACAACCCAACTAGGCTTAATGCTAACAAAGGCTCAATAGTTTAACTATAAGTCAACCTACAAAGAGATATTCCTTAGACAAGAGTTAAGATCATATTAACGAAAAGTCTTATTATTAAATAAAATCTTTACAGAATGGAATCTCTATATGAAAACAAAATCTAAGTATCTCTAAATTTTTCTAGGTAATAGGTCAAGGCATGCACAAAAATATATACGTTGTAAACTTACTACAAATTACATACTCGTATACTTTGATACTCTTGACTTTAGCATCCATGATATTTACTGAGAATTGAGGCACGTTTCAGAATACAAACTTCGATTCCTTCGTCGGGATCTTTTGGTTTCAACAAATTATATATGATCCAGCAGCCCATTTGTTTTGGAGTTTCTATCCCAAATAGTCATTAATAAATTCAAGTGAAGTAGTTAAATGAAAATTGATAAAGTAAAATTTCTTTCAAGGTTTAAAAAGATATGGTTGAATTACAGGAGTTCTATGATCTGTTTCTAATACCTACAAACATGCTTGATAAGCAGTTCCTATAGGATGTTAAAAGGAAATGAGATAAGAGCATAATGAAGGCCTGGAAACTATCTCGGAGATTTTTTGTTTGGAGGCATATTTTCGTCATAGCCAATGACTTTCTTTGCAACTCGACTATCATCTGTCAATATATACAAGCAAATTTTCTAGTATATATTCAGGATAGAAATAAATATAGGAATTAAGAAATGCAATTGCCAATGAAAAGATCATGATATAGCTGAAATACTATAGAATTATACATATATACCTTAGAAAATTGGAACATCCTTCTTTCACCTCGATAGTTCCAAGCCTAACTTAGGAATTAAGTGTAGAAAAACTATAATTACATAATATTTATAATTAGGATTTCATGTTCAATCATCAAGAAAATTAGAATATAGAAGCGTACCTGGATCTATTAAAATTAATTGATTGGGGTTAGTAGTCTTCCAGTCTAAACTTTTACTTTTGAGAGAAAACCCTAACTCACTCACTGATGGAATATGAAAATGAAAAAAATTACGTTTAGACTGAGACCATAACCTATTTATAACTGAAGTATATTTTATTCTATTTTGACCCATCATTAAAATAAAATAAAATATCAAGTCTCTACACATTGTAAAGCCCATACCAATTGAGATGCACTGAAATCCAATAACTTTATTTGATCACTTTTAAGTGAACTAAAACAAATTAGATAATCTGTAATGTACAATAAATTGATATATGTAAACCTACACAAATAATTTTTCAACATTAAGATGTTTGCGGGTCGCTTTGTCCATTCCATGCGGCAGCTTTTCCTTTAGGTTTTCAGGTCCTATAAGCTGAAGGATTAAGTTCTTGAGGTACTTGTGAACTATCCCATGGTGCGCGACCAGGCTTTGTTGGCCAAAAATTTCTATGAAACTCTCTGTATACCAGGTTAAGAAAGACTTGTTTTCTTTTTGAAAATTTTCATATATAGTTGATTTCAGGATCGTTTGACACAATAACCTTACGGCCAAGTAAGCTAGTTCGAACGTTAAATTGACAGATTTCTTGAACGTTAAATTGGGTTCTAGGCTTGCGATTGAGCTACAAGCCTGCAATGTGTCTCGGTATTCATCCAAAAGAAATGCTACGAACATGTTAAATGCAGTGTTGAAAGCATGCACCTCATAGTCTTTTATATCGTGGGGTGTTAACTTTGGTTGTATCTTTTTGATATACGAGGAAAAGATTGTTATGTTTTGTGTCTTAACTTTGGT
This sequence comes from Firmiana major, assembly GCA_033439115.1. Taxonomy (NCBI): domain Eukaryota; kingdom Viridiplantae; phylum Streptophyta; class Magnoliopsida; order Malvales; family Malvaceae; genus Firmiana; species Firmiana major. The sequence goes on along the minus strand of CM065908.1, from coordinate 1,953,773 downwards.
GGAGATGGTAAATCCTAAGTACCCGAGTTGAAATTAAACCTCCGGGCTTCCAAACAATATCTCTAACATTGTATTTCATTTTTGCAGGTACGAAAAGGATCAATTCTTTTATAGCACACTATGTTATGTATAGTCAATTCTTTTAGTAGTATTCATTGTTTTGGGCTTCTATTTCATGAATAGATTACTCTACAAAAACTGTGTGTAATATGAAGAAGTTAACAAAGTGAGTGAAGATATCCATAAACAGGACCTCCCTCTTGTAAATGACAATAAGCTTGAGTAAGTAGAGGAAGAAGGAAGAAGGAGAGAGCTCAGAGAGAAGCAGGAGAGCCCCTTGAAAGAATAGAGGATGAGAGCTTTGTGGGTGTTCCTGAACCCTCTTGTACTTACTGAACATGAATTTGAAGTTTGGCGACGAAGTATGAAAAGGAAAGAATTGTGGGAATAAGGGCACTTCAGATCGGTCAGGCTGCACTTAATTATGAACCGTTTTCCCTGTCTCTAGACCCTGTTTGTATGAGGTTTAGCATGTTTTATATTTAATTTTGTCTACGGACCTATGGTCCTATTCATGGAGGTATTCGAAAAGTTTGAACTTCCTTTGTTAGTTTGCATTGTATTTATGTTTTCGTTTTTGTTTAATACAAACATATATTTATGTTTTTGCTTTTGTTTTCATTGAATATAAAAAAATAATAAATTTTATTCTTCACATTATAATAATAAGAAATAAAATATTTTTTTATTAAAAGTAAATGATAAAATCGGGTAAAAGTTTTCCCTTTATGTATTATATCTACTTTTTAAAAACTTTATTAAAAACTTCATTGAATTAATATATACATATTTATTTATATACATGTATGTATGTTTGTGAGTATAGATGATGATTTATTTATGGTATAACATTATTTAGGTTACATTTTTTTGGAATCATATAGTTATTTTTAGCTATAAAAAATATTTTTAAATAAAAAATTACGTGTGTTAATTTTTGTTTGAAAATTTTCTTTTTGTTTCAATGAAAACTTTAATAAATTAATTTAAAATATTTGTCTCTACTAATCATAAATTCTGACTCCGTCCCCTGTATAAACATTTGTTATATTAATTTAAAAGGTTAGTTCAATAATATAAAATTTTATTGAATTTTTAAGTGAAATCGATTCATAACGAAAAATATCATATTCAAATTTTTATCAAATTAAATTTTTTTAAATCAATAATAACTATAAAATATAAATATAAATTAATCTCATACTTAATATAATAATAAATAACTTAAAATTTATCATGCTATATCCAGCTTTCTCTACATCTTCTCTCTCCGGTCTCAACCAAACAAAAAAGAAAGAAACTGGTGGATTCGACATTTAACGACAAATTAGTTCGACTTTAATAACTCCTATCAAACAAATTCAATGAATAATGTAATAAATGATCTCTGTCATCAGCTGAGACGTGTTGGTGACCGGCGCAAGCCGGTCTGATAATCTAGATGCTCTTCTGACTCAGTTCCACGCAGGTAGAGATTGTACTCTTCCTAATTGTGTACTAATCCAAGTTGTTCTCAAGCAAGGTAGTGGAGAATATTTGAACATAATGCATTACGTTACGCCAAACAAACAATTTGGTTCTTTTTCGTTTATAAATCAAAAAAGGAAATCTAGCATTTTGCTTTTTCATTTGTTTAATCCATGAGAGTTGTGGCTGAGAGGAAACTTGAGTTGGAGATGACACTTTTGATAGGTATGTTTTGAATTATTAATTATCACAAAGGGAACAAAGATTAGCGTTTTCTTTACATAGTACATGTAAAAGTGACAATGAATATATCTTGAATCCGAATACCTTATAATCGAATAATTATAACTTTATCGATCGGGTTCGCATATAATTTTGATAACACTTTTTTGAAATTTTATATTCGAACTTGATTAATTAATTTTTTATTAGATAATATAATATATTTAATTCTGTTACTCAAATTTATTTTAGTTTTAAAACTGATAATAAAGGACAGCTATAACCCATTTATATTAACAAGTGCAAGTGCTGGTTTAAAGGTGAAAAAGGCTGTTATTGGCCTATCCGATTGCATTCTTCGTAAAACTAAAGTTTGAGGTTGATTGTTGTGAAAGCAGCCTTCAATTGAAGTGTGTATCCCCGCTCTTCTCTGAAACCTTGGATATTTTTCAGTGGTTTACTGTTTATAACATCTTTCTCAACACCATGAAAGCTATTAGACTCATTCAGTGTCATGTTATGTTTGCTGTTTAAAATATTAGATATTTTCAAGATCAAAAGTCACAATCGATGTAAAGATTCTATTCTTTTACGCGTCGTATTTTATAAAAATAAATAAATTTTTACATGCAACATAAAGATAACGATGAATAAAATGTTAAATTTTTTCGATCTAAAAATTAATTAAAAAATTGATTTTTTTTTCATATCTATATATATTCAATCCATTTCACAGCGGATATAAGAACCCAAATATAAAATTTCATGTATGGGTGGTTGTAATCTATGTTTTTGGATTCAAGTTTTGCCAGAAAAAATATCTTACTACTTGATTTATATCTATTCAAAGCAAATTGACATGCATCTTTGACTGCTTCCAATCCTCGCAAAATCCAGTCAGTTATTCAACTTTGTTTCGATCTCATTACAATTGTCCTCAAATTTTAACTGCTCCAACTTCGTCTCTCACTGTATAGCACCAAAGAGCCTGTTGGAGTTGGACATGACAACTGCTGCCTGCCTTGTCTACGATTGCCAACTGCCAACTGCCAACTGCCAACTGCCAACTGCCATGTTTTGCAAAGAAACGAAAGTAGCAGGTTGCAGCATCCAATTCATGTTATGGTTAATAAACTATGAAGGGAAATCATGACTCATGATCCTGATCAATTGGAGAAAGAATAGGATTCTTGCCTTTTGTCTTTGTTTTATTTGGGTAAAGATTACACTTGTCAGCCACGAACTACAAATAAATTAAAACAATGTACTTTTTTATGCAATAAAAGCATACTGGGTAGGGATGTAATCGAGTCGAACCGAATCGATACAGTGTCGACTTGAAAATTCGGTGCTCGATACTCGGTTCGAGCTCGATCGAATCTTATTTTTTAAATTCGAGCTCGACTCGAGATCGAATTCAAACTACTCGAGCTCGCTCGATTATGCTCGATTATATAAGTTTGATTTTTTGTTCAAACTCGAACTCGATTCTAAAACTCGACTCGAGCTCAAACTCGAGCTCGTTCTTACATTTATTATATAAATATTATTATATAATAATATATATTATTAAAATATATAAAATCTCGATATTCGATTAGGTTCGCAAGCTACTCGAGCAAGGTATTTAGGTGCTCGAATTCGACTCGCTCGATAGCTCGAGTAGCTCGAGCTCGAGCTCGACTCGACTAAAATCGAACCAAATTCGAGTTTTGCTCGAGTCGAGTCCGACAAACTTGCGAGCACCACTGTATCACTTACACCTCTAATCATAGGTTCCAAAACTGCTAAAATATATAAGGGCTAAATTAATTAATGTCGATTGGGATATTAATGGTCTAAAGTAAGGATTAAAAGAGAAGCAAAGGTAAAAGAAACCATTGAGATGAAGAGGAAAGTAGAACAGCCAATGACATATGGTGTTGCTTCGCTGTTTTAATAAATTAATTTTTCTAGCATAAAAGATTTTTAGGTTTTGTTAAATTCTTTTTTATTTCTGATTTTGCAAATATTTAAAACATTACTTTTTTTTTCATATTTTTTTAATAACTTCGAATTTAAGACAATAAAATTTCACTAAACCGTACATTTATCCAGAAATCAATAATCAAATTATAAATAATTCCTCTATGAATTAAAATTTAAATAAGAATGTATTTAATTTTAATAAAAATAAAAAATTATTTTGATATAAATTATAATAAAATAATTTTTATGTTTTATATGATTCGATAATGCAAAGTTATAGCCGCGGTCGCACAATTTACAGCACACTCGCCAAGCTGCAGCGCGTTGGAACAGACATCCCCTGTGAGTACGAGTAAGACCGAGCACCTAACATAGTCCTACCAAGCCAAGTAAGGCGACTGTCCATTTTTAATGTTGAAGAAGTGGATAAGATCTCCTCTCTCATCCAACTCAAATGCCAATAGCTGACTCTGAAATTCCCTCGTGTAGCCCAAACAAAGAAAGCTTCTGTTTCTCCCTTTTACTTGAAAACAGCAGTGATGCGTGCGCACAGAGTCTAGGCATCGTCATTTAAACTCTTGCTTGTCTGTGTAACAATACATTGTTCACAGATTTCAGGGTTTTCTGCAGATCTTTTCTCAGATTTCAAATGACAAATTCTGTTTTGTATTTCTCCGCTTATCTCTATTTTTTCCCTCTGGTATTTAGTTTGACTTGACGTTAATAGGCTCTACTTTTCAGATTTTTTCCGTTGAATCTGTCTGGAAAAACCCAGATTTTAGAACAAAATTCTGGGTTTGGGTTTTGAGGGTTAAAAGGGATTTAATGGGTGCCAGCATATCTGGTGCTGTAGTGGATGAGAATGAAGGCGCTCTTCCATTGAGGCCTAGACTTGGTGACATACCAGAGAGCTGTGCGGCCTTGATTTTGGCACAGTTCGACCCAGTTGAGATCTGTAAATTGGCTCGGTTGAACCGGTCTTTTCGAGGTGCTTCGTCGGCTGATTTCATATGGGAATCGAAATTGCCCTCCAATTATAGATTCATTGTGGAGAAAGTTCTGCTAGGAGATCCAACTTTGTTAAATCTGCAGAAGAAAGAACTTTATGCCAGGCTCTGCAGGCCTAATCCCTTTGATTCTGGCAAAAAGGTTCGTACTAATTAGCAGTAGTTCTTTTGTTCTCCTTGCCTCTCTCTCCCTTCTGTATGGTTTTAGTTTACTGTTTTGATTTCTGGCTTTTGGCTATAAGCAGGAGATATGGTTAGATAAGAACACAGGTGGGGTTTGTTTATCAATTTCTTCCAAGGCGTTGACAATCACAGGGATTGATGATCGGAGATACTGGAGCCATATTTCCACCGAGGAATCTAGGTGTGTTTTGAGTGTGGATTCATGTCTTGATTATGATTTTATTGAATTATGTTATGGATGTGAAAAAATATATATAATTGAGTCAATGATTCAATATTAAAATCAAATTTAGTTCAAATCGATTTAAAATTTAATAAAATATAAAAATATATATTAAAAAAATTGATTATACTAAATCGAATTTGATATTAAATATTTGAATTTAGTTCACTTATTATTTGAATAGATTAAATTCGATTAAAAAATAATGGAGTCCAATAATCAAGACTGGTTGATAGCTCCTCCCATGATTTGGTATGCAGATATCCTACTGTGGCATACCTGCAGCAAATATGGTGGTTTGAAGTAGATGGAGAGCTTGAGTTTCAATTCCCGGCGGGGAAATACTGCCTGTTCTTCAGACTCCAGCTTGGGAAAACCTCGAAGAGACTGGGTCGTCGGGTTTGCAACACAGAGCACATCCATGGATGGGACATAAAACCTGCCCGATTCCAGCTGACAACTTCAGATGGTCAACATGCTGTATCTCAGTGTTATTTAGACAATCCTGGGAACTGGGCTCTCTACCCTGTCGGAGATTTTGTCGTTGAGAATCCCAATGCATTGACAAGAATCAAATTTTCATTGACCCAGATAGATTGCACTCACACCAAAGGAGGCCTTTGTGTTGATGCTGCTTTAATCTACCCAAGTAATATAGGGAAAGAGGTTCGATGAGTTCTTGAGAAAAAAAAAAAAAAAAGAACTGAGAGCTGTAAATATCGAATTGTAAACATGGTTTGGTTATGCAGAGTTCCAGCAAACATGTTTAAGCAGAATTATGTCGTTTTGTTGATCGAGTATAGATCTTGTCTTCCAGCAAACATGCTTTTGCAGAATTCCATATTATGTATATAAAAACGAAGCACGTGTTCTCCCTGTATCAAGGCGGAGTACAAGTCATGGGCCATGGCGGTTTTCGACATTGCAAAAGTTTGTCTGAATTCATGGAACTTGAGATCAGGTTATTAACAGGTTTTTGAATTAGCACGGCAGCAAGTTAAATTGTTTTGTCTCCAACAAAGGGATTGTTGTAGAGATATGTACCACTGTCCTTTTCGGTGTGAGATTTTTGTCGAGTACAATACAAAGCAGAACTAAAATCAAGATTCCGTAGCTCCACAATAGAGTCATCATATAACACTTAATTCTCATATTTCAATAAGTGATTGACATCATTTGTAGAGATATATACTTAATTGTGAAGTATTATCAATTTTGATTTAAAAATTTTACGATTTTATTTCATAAAAAATATCTTATAAGTATGAATTCAAATATATATATATATATATAATATTATAAATTTTTATAATATTTCAATACGAGATCGAAACGTTGTAATTGCATAATGATTAATAACGTCTTAATCGAATAAATAAATAAAAAAGTAATAATATCTTGTAAAGTTTAAAATTTTATTCTAAGCAACTTCAACTTAGTCAAAATTATTAAAAAAAAAAAAAGTATTGCATGATGATTTGGAAAGATATGCATTGCTAAGATGGAATGGTATAATTTTCTTTTCCCATATTGAGTTTCTTGCAAGGACTTGAGTGCTTGTTGTCTTATTTGTCTAATCATCTTGCTCCCTTCTTAGAATTGAAATGTTTTCAATATGTATAAAATAGTAATTTTCTTTTTAAAACAAATAAGATAATAAAACCATTTTATCCATAAAAATTAAAGTTGATTGCAAAAATACTTCTTTACAAGCTATTTTGTTTAAATATGCATACCAGACATTTAAATGGAAGATATTGTTTTTTATTATTTAACATTAAAGTTGAATAAGAAATAATTTTTGAATGCAAAAATCACTAATCTTTTAGCTAATTATAATAAAATTGAATTTGGTTTTGAAAGAAATTTCATGCCTAAATTCCAATCTATTTATTACAAATCAATTTAGTGGCCTTTAAATAACATATCTCTCTTTTGATAAGAAAATGGAAGAAGGGAGAAGTTGAATATGTGAATCTGTCAAACAATAAGAGGGAAAGATTTAATTCCACTTTTTTTTTTTTTTCGTTTTCTATTCTGTTTATTTCTTATTAAACATAGCTTTAATTAATGATAAAAATTCAAATCAATATTTTTTGGGGGAATCTTATTATGGTCAGTCTCTTTCAATTTATATGAAATGATTTATTTATTTATTTATTTTTAAAATTCCTTGTTGGTAGTCCATTTCTTTCCTTAGCTACTCACTGTATAATTGAAAAAAAAAAAAAAGGTTTGAAGCCAGTAAGTCTATTGGCTAATGCTTAATACTAAATGGAATAAGAGTAGTGAGAAAGAAAAATAATAGTACACTATTATTTTCCTCGCTTGGGAGATATAGATAAAAAAAAATGTTATTTTTTATCGAAATGATTATAATATCATATCAATTTAAAATTTTATATATATAATAAATTGAAACAGGTTATTAAAATCTAAACATTAAATTTTTACAAACATTAATCTTACTTGAAGTTATAAGAAATGTATAAATTAATATATTTTGTATTGATTTAATTTGATCTCCCATAAAAAAAAGTATATAATATTATGGTATATGGATATGGATAGGATTTAGATAAATTTGACCATTGATGTATACAATACATGCTTTTGTTATGTAAAATTATATTTGTATTGTAAAATTCAAAAAAATTGCTTTAAAATTTTACCGACATTTTGAACGCAACCTATTTTTTTACTCTCTGCAATCATACATAATTTGTAATAAATTTTAGTTCATTTTATTATATATTTTTTATTCGTATCATAATTAAAACTTATTTTAAGAACTATTGCACCGTGCTTCCAAGCATATGATTTTAAATTTTTTTACTATGTTATTAAAAATATATATTTTTAATGATATTTTTATTATTTTTAATTTTATTGAAATCAATCTTATTATTAATTCAAACTTTTAAGACAAGTTTAGATTTTAGACAACGAAAAAAAAGAGAATATGGATATGACTGGGATTTAGAAGCTGAAGTGGATGAGGATGAGGAAGAAGACGTTGACAACGAATGAACCTCTGCCGTCCCTTGTGTCGATGTATATAGCCTCCACAGCAAAAAGATGATAATGTATAATCCTATTGAGTTGATATACCATCACATTTAACCAGTCCATTTGTTGACGTCTGCCAGTTACGTAGCAAACTTGGATTAGGTTTTTGCAAGGCTATGCAGAGTCAGCTCGACGTACGTTTCACTTGTTATAGGCATGCGATAAGCCCATCTGGTCAGATTTGTCACACAAACAGAGATAGGATTTGATAGAAACTACCTAAATTCATCAATGTGAGAAAATTGCAGCAATATACAGTTAGTATTATTATTCTGTTGAGTGCCTGAAAGAAATGGAAAAACAGTGGTGCTAAGTAGGAACCCAGGTTGACAAGTTCTTCAAAGCTTACACTAATATGAACTAAACGCACAAGTTCAAATTATTTAAATGATATTCAATCTTGTTGAGCAAAACAGGCTTCCCACTTCAGTTTGTCTTGGATTTGGGTGGTGCTGGAAGTAACTGCAACACACAGCAGAATCTTGTCAGCCTCCAAAGTCAGTAAATCCGACCAAAATTTTCATTTAATTTGTCCTGTTCTTGTCACAGAAACAACGGATGCAATGCCGTTTTTCTGCATTTTGGATCTCAAATGTCCTACTTCAGATCTTGAGCTATACCAAAGGTTATAATTCGCTATATTTGTTCGTTATCTTTTATATATTTACATGCTAGCTAGTATAATTTCTCTGAGTTTTGCTTAACCTTTAAGGCTTCCTCAAGAAAACAAATGATTCCCCCGTATATACATTCCCTGCTAACATCCATTTGTCCAGTGAATATAAAAAGTGATGTTCAGTCTAATGACTATAAGCACGGAATCGAGTACCTGATAACAGGAGATGAGAGATGAAGCAAATCCAAAAGCTCCTGTTACACGAGCATTGACTTTCTTAGGTGCCAATTGAAGAAGCCCAACTGCAACCACTATATCCATTCCTGCTTTAACAAGAGCTAGAGTCCTCTCATTTGATTTTTGGAGCTTGGTGCGGTATTCCTCATTCTGCATTTATACAAGCATGATAAGGTTGGGAAATACAGGAATAAGAATCCTAGAAGGGAGAAGACTGATTATAAGGACACTTCAGAAAAAAACACATAGTGAACATACCTTGTACTTGTCACTGTTCTTAAGATTCTTTTCCAACTTTTTCATTGATTTGGATAGCCTTCCAAGCTCCCCAAGCTTATAAAAGATGGTTTATGTCATGAAAAAGTGGATGCAGCTAATGAAACATCTTAAGTAAAAAAAAAAAATGTAGATAGAGACTAGTTCTCAAATAAATGAAGAGGGACAAACCTCAACCAAGGTGGAACAAATTGAGGAACCCATCCAACAAAAAAGGGATATTCGTCCAATCAGTTCAGCTCGTTCTTTGTTCTATAAACAGCTTTCTTCCAATTAAGATTTGGAAACCAAGACAAACAAATTAAGTAGAATACCAAAAAAATGATGCGTATTTCATACCTTATAGATGCCTGTTCTGCCAAGCCAGACAATTTGATCCAGAAATAAGAAAGTTGACAAAAGTGCATTTTTTGACTGAAACAAGCATTAAATTAACCCACAAAGGGTAATTAAATAAACTAAGTTGAGAGAGTAGAGATATCACAGAAAATTGGAGGTTTATCACACCTTTCCCAGTAGAACAAGTGGAAGAGGAGTTCCTTGAGGAACTGGGCTAATAAGACCATGCAAATCATTGACAAACTGCAAATTCACAGTGAAAAACAAGAATCAAGCCGTAATAATAATAAAAAATAATGCGAGCATTTAAGTTTGATATCAGATGCCTTTTTGTAGTACCAATTATTTGTTTCATGTTATGAGAGATAAGATGATTTAACTCTGGTTCTTTTTAGAACCCAAACAGAAAAGAAAATCCTTTTTTCCAAGCATTAAGTATTAATTCAGAGTGCAATACTTTCACCATAAAACAAAAAACGAAAAGATTATCTAATAAATTAACAAAGTTCCCGGGATTGTTAATCCTTGTACAACATACCAAGTTGTCATTTTTAGTATTTGACATAGGAGATTACCTTAAAAAGACGGAAAACCTTCCGAGCCAAGCTGGTTGATTTGTCAACATTTTGGGCTGTGCCAGGTTGTCCATTGCTTAAGAATTTCGAACCATATTGTATAGCCCTGCATATCTTATCCCTTGCTTCAGCCTTATTCAAATACAAAACTACAAGAGCAAGTTCTGCTCTAGTTGTTTCCAGCGTACTCATCTTTTATCCACAAGACACCTGAAAAGTCATAATAATAACTTTTTCACATGAGCTTACAGGTCAAATGTGAAGGCATGTTCGAAAGCCGACATTATCAGCCAGTTTAAGCAAGCTACTAAGAAGGAAGAAGAGCTTCCAATTTCAAACAAACACGATGTACCCATCAAAAATTTGAAGTCATCAACTATGTGTGAGCTGATTCACACACATTCTTTATCGTTTTTTGGCCGTGGGGGCCAAGGCTATATGCTATATTTATAGCATAAAACTGAGGGCTTGTGTGTCAGTGTCTATATACACAGTCATCTCTATCTGATCATAAAACGGAAGGAGAAAGTATGTTGCTGCTTAAACAACCAAGCTCTAACTAAATGGGTATGAATACGCTAAACAAATTGCAATCCCTAAACGGCATGAAAGCTCTGAATAACAGCAATTCAAACTAAAATATCCAAAAAGAAATTAAAATTTTGTTTAAACTCATTCACTGAATTCTATAAAATATATACTACTCCAAAGCATCAAACTCTGCTAACAAATTGACAATTGTCTGATGCCTATTTGCTTGCAAAAGAAGATATAAGGAAGCTTTTAGCTTTGAAAAAATAACATGCCAAATCATAATTAGCCAATTCCAGTACCTATGGTTTAGCTTAATTTTATTATTATTCTTTCCATAGAATCCATACAGTGACAAAATTCCCAGAATTTCAATTTCTACTTTTTTCCTATCAACAAAACAGACAATAAAACCATGAACCAAAAGATGCATAAATTCACAAATGAATCAAATCATAAAGCCCAAATCACCCAGACTGAAAAACCCTCAAAAACTAACAAATCAAACAACACAACAACAATCATATAGAAGAACATAAACTAGATTAAACCAAGAAACACCCAAAAACAAACATTCCATATGAGTATCAACTACAGACATAAGAACAACAGCAGCGACATACCAGTCAAGATAAAAGCAAAGAATTTTTCTACTTGCAGCTCAAAACACCTACGAATCAATCAAACAACTTGGGTTCGGTCAATTCAATAAGTACCCACAAACAAGGAAAAGCAAGAGAATAGTACCGAAGAAAGTGCCTGATGATTTGGCCTCGGAATCCACAAACTTTTTCTCCCCACTATTCAATAAAAAATCGTTCTTTCTTATTAATGGGAATGGGAGCAGCGGATTAGAGTTTCTGGGTCCCAGGCTTTCTCCAGCGTCAGCCCACTGTGGCGTTACGTCGTTTCTCTATCTCTATGTGTGATAAAGGCTTGTTTGGTCCAATACTTTCCCAACAAACAAACAAAAAAAAAAAAGAGCAAGAAAACCCCTCCTTGAAACAGCTCGATTTTTCTTCCTTCCAATTTGGTGTTTCAACCGTTGGATTATCATCCCTGGGGACCCATTGATATAATCCGTGATTCTTGACCGTCCGGTTGGATTTTGACAGATGTGACTGTGTGAGCAAAGAGTGTCTTAGACAAAACCTTGCAGTTGAACGAGGTTTGGCTAAGTGTTGCTTAACACGCATCTCAAGAATGCTACAGGAAGACGGCAGCTCCATCTCATTGCCTCTGCTTACGGCCTTATCCATGTTCTAGATCGTTGACATTGTTGACTTTTTTCTTAATAATCTTAAGCGAGCACTATAATAACAAATATTAATGGATTAAAATTTTAATGAAAATAGATAGATAAATTTTGAATTTTTGGTATATTTTACACTAAATAAGCACAATTAAGAATACAATTTTGATTAATTGAACTCAAATCTGATTATAATTAACAATATTTAAACTATTACAATTACTTGAATATTTAAATTTTTACTATCCAAAACTTTACCCATATAATATTTATTTAAGTTAAAATTTAACTAATTTATTAAATTAATAAATTTAAATTAACTCATAAAAATTAAGTAATATTAAAAATTATAATATAAATACTTAATGAAATAATTTAATTAAGTGTTATTTTAATAATAAATAATTTATAAAAATATATATAATAATATTTAAAAATTATTATTTATAATCAAATTTGAATATTAAAATACTTTAAAATTACTACTCGAATCTTTAGTCAATAGGTGAAGGATAGTAAAAAATTGCTACTTGAACTTTATCTAAACTTAATTATTACATATTTTAATATTATTTAATTGGATTAAATGTCGAAAGATATCTATTTTTAAAGTATCTATTTATGTCTCTAAATTTGATAGAACAAATTATCAAAGAAAGGACTAAAAAGAGAAAACCCGTAGCTGTAGTTATCGGTTGCTGTCATCTGCCAAAGAAGGAGGTGGGCTTACACTGTCAATGGCTTAATGGTTAATGTGGCATACCATGTTGAAGCACATTCATTCAATGGCCCTGATCCTGACGGATGCGTACACCCAAATGGTGGGGTTCAGAACTTTTTGGTGCTTTATATAACTCAACTTGGTCTTGCTATTCTTGCAATCTTCTTCATAGTCTTTGCCCTTGTTCTCCGAAGTTTGAGTAGTTAGATAACATTGCTGTCAAAAGAATCCTTAATATATGTTTGGGTGCTGAGAAAATAACAAAAGGAAAATAAGTTATTCATGATTCTTACAACAACTGCTAATTGGTGTCTAAACAGGATGTTTTCTAGTATTAAATCTTAAACAGATCAGTTGTAAGAACACAGATTTGTAACATTCCTAGTGAAAATCCTGCAAATCTGTAATATTCTTTCAGCTTCAATCTCTGTACAACCAAGGTTAACAAGATGTTTTGTTCATGGAAAAAGTGAAAAAAGTAACCTGTCTCAAAATTTTATAAAAAAAGAAAGAAAAAAGAAACATGGATGGAATCGAATCAAAAAAAGCTTACCTTGAGTTAGAAGCAAGGATATGGGAGTGTCTGAAAACAATGCATTATGAAAGATATGTGAACCATAAGCCAATGTCTGATTAATGATAACATAAATATGTCATTCCATCCAAGGCCATGAACAGGGGATCCAATCTCAAAACAACAAAGAAAGCAGAATTCAAACTCTTAGCAAAACATCAAGAAATTCATGACTGCAAAGATCCAAGACATAGATGAAACAGAAATACAGAAGAATCTTACAGTTATCTTGATAAATATTAAAACGTTGATAGCATAGATAAGGAGTGCCTTGGTTTGATATCGTTAACTACTTTGTTTCATACAGACAATGAAACATCATGGGTCACATTGCAAGGAAGAGGGTGGAAACCAAAAATAAAAACGGAAAATTTCATTATACAAAAGGATAGTTTCATATCTTCCCCTACTTCCGGCTGAACAAACTTCTAAGTTTTCCTCTTCCCAACCTGTCAAGTAGCTTCTTGGCACCAGGTATTTCCATCTCTGAAAGCTTCTTGAGATACCCAATTGCTCCATATGAGATCATAAGCTTCTTGCATTTCTTGCTTGATGAGAGAGCTGTGAGGCTGGAAACTGCATACTTTTTTGCAGTGTTCTGGGGACTTGGATCAAGTAACTGCACCAGATTTGGCACACTTTTATTGTCCTTTTTTACTTCTCTGCAATTCTGAGAGATGTTTACCAGGCTTGAAAGGGCTTGAGCAGCTACCTCTCTGGCACTGTTTGATTTAGCCTCAAGCATTCTAATAAGAAAGGCGATGCATCCAGCTTCACCCACCAGTTTTTTCATTTCACTCGATGTGCAAACCCGACAGATTGCTGATGCAGCAGCTTGTTGTGCACCCAGGGATCCAGATTTAAGCACATGAACTAATCGAGGGAGGAAACCAAGAGCTATCAGAACTTCCATAGAAATTGATCCAACCAAATTCCTCAAGGCTCCAACTGCAGATTCTTGGGGCAAAGGACCATCAAGGTATACCAATAGAATTCGAATTCCACCTTCTGCGATAACAGACCTTCTCAAATTCTCATTGCTGGACGTGAGATTCTGCAAGCACTCTGCAGCATATTCTTTGGAACCCAACAAAATCCCACATTCAAGCAAATTGATCATGACCTTTATAATTCCTTCCTCGGCTAGTGTTTGTCGAACCTCAGGGAGAGCTGATATATTTTTTAATGTACAAGCAGCGGCAGCCTGTGAAACAGAATCTCCGGTTTGGCAGATTTCAATTAGTGGTCGAACACCACCGTGTCCAACAATTGCTCGGGCTGTTTCTGCAGTCATTGATAATCTCTGCAGTGAAATTGTGGCCTTCTCTTTACCAACTGTGCTGCCAGATTCAGCAAGCCTTATAAGAGGCGGCAAAACACCTTCCAAAACAAGCCAGCTCTCGCAACTACCAGATTCTGCAAGTGAGCAGATAACAGTCACAGTTTTTTCCCGGATACGAGGAGAAGTCGCTGTTAACAACTGGACTAAAGCAGCAACGTTACTCCGTGCCATAACAGACAATACACTCTTTTCATCCTCCTTCATGACCTCAACGAGGCTGTCAAGAGCCTTATGCTTTGCTTCCAAGTGCCCAATCTGAAGCCGTGCAAGCAATTCCTTCAGTTGGCCATGTGTTGCGGTCTCTGAATCTGATGACGAGCCAACAAAAGACAAAGGCAAAGTAGCTTCACCAAGTACACCGGTCTTGATCAGAAGTCCACAATCCTTCAAATTCAGATCCAATTTCCCTGATAATGCATCAACATCACTCTGCATCTTAAGCTTCCCTTCATACTTCTCCTTTAGACATAAATCTGCCAATTCAATTGCTTCTTCCAATGTCTTTAACACAGCCTGCAACTGCTCCTTACAAAGAGCATTCTTGGAAAAGAAAGGATGGCTGGACAAGTCTGATAAGCGCGAAGGGATCTGTTCCAGTTTGGAAATTATCATCTTCCACCTACCAGGGAACCCCTTCACCTCCTTTGCCTTATCAACCGCCATGGGAACAAGCTGTTGAGCATGAGATAACCATTCCTCCGCGGACCAAGTATCCGCCAATACCCCATCTCCAGTACCTTCTCCCATGATTCAGATATGAATTTTGATCGAAATGATCACTACAGCTGTACCAAGAGAAATTCATAGAACAGATGAGAGAGAGAGGATAACTAACAAGGAAGAAAGGATATCTTATAGAAAATAGAAAGGCAGTGGAGCAGTTGCAATCATCAAATATTTAGATTATAAATTAATAATAATACAATCAAAACGAAACAAAATTAAAAAACAGATAGTCCAGCACCTAAGAGTTTCGGGAATCTTGTGTGATCACACAAAGCTTGTCAGAAAACAAGACCCGACCAAGACTAACAAAACTGAAGAACTAAAGATGCCCACACGAGCCCCTACCTTAGCTTTATCAAGTGATCATTAAATGCCAACTAAAAAAATTTATGAATCATCAACATATCTTACAAACCTTTGAGATATGGTGAAAATGAAAGAAGTTACATTTTAACTACTTTAAGATTTCAGTCTAATCAAGCAGCCGCTAAAGAATACTTCTCGAAAGTACCAGAATACCCTTTTGCAAACCAAGTGATATACTGAAATAGCACTCTCTGCAGGACTGTAACTCGAGGGTATATTGGTAAGTGGGTGGAAAAATAAAAACCAACTTTACATTTAACCATGAAAATCTTGGTTTTGATAGAGATCCTTAATATCTTGACTTTGATCTAAAGCCAACGGTGAAGAATTTTCCTAGCAATGAAAGCAAGAACTGGATTCTTAGCTGCATTACCGATTTTAACCCCATGAATAGAGCTACCTGGTAATGGTATGAACCATTGAAGAAACTTCCCTTTGAAAAGAAGATAGGAGTCTCTATCCCAAGCTGTGTGTTTCGAGTGCATTTAAATTCTTCAATGAAGGAGCATCCCCACTAGTAACACATATTTAAAGAAATTCAAAGCAATGAATACCACAAGAAATACCTCAAATTGCCTAGACTTTCCTTGGAATTCACAGCACTCTACCATTTACATCCACCAAATAGTTCCCACTATCTTCAGCGTGAGGCTATAAGCACAAGAAAAGAACGGTAATAAAACATTCAGAGATATGAGAACCAAGAATGAAAGAAAGCAAAAGAGAGACAAAGATGAATGATTGCTTCAGAAAAAGAGAAAAGAACAAAAAAAGAAAACACTTTTATTTCCTTTTATCAGGGTAGATATCAAAGAAAGCAGTGGTAAACCAACTTCAAGAACTATTCGACCAACCTTTAAGACTCGGGTACCTCCAAAGCTTGTCCCTTTTTCACCAGCAAGCAACCCACTATAGCTTAATCCTCAAAAACCTCTCCTTCTCTTTCTCTCTTAATCCCAACCCAGAAAACTCTTTCTTTACTCTAATTTAGATACCTGCAAGGCAGCAATACTACCAAAAACTTCAATCAGATTTCTTACTAACAATCAGACATGCCCAGAAGGCCAGAACCCAGTTTTTGTTTCCTACAGAAGGATCTTAAACTAAGAAGACAATCCCAGTTTTTTAAAGTATTCGAGCTTTAACAACAATGGAAACAGAAAAAGAAAAAATAAATCCACACTGTAGCAACGATCACAATCAGATTCAAAAATCAAACCTTCTTCAACTCTCTCTCTCTCCTTATAACATATAATAGAAGGCGCTCTGTCAGGGTCAATAAGATTCTGGTTCTTCTCTCATTAGAAAAAACGCAAGTATTCTAATGAGAGAAAGACAAGAGAGTTCCTTCAGACAGGAGTGATTAAATGTCGAGCAACTTTGGGGATTGTACGGTTGTGATTGTGGTTTAGGACAGGATTCGACCGTTGGGATTGGGTGATTTTGAATATAGTTTGCCTTCTTCGAATTTCTTACGTTACCGACGGGCCAACGTGGAGGCATATGCCACGTGTGATGTAGGGATAGGTTATGACTTTTTCCTTTAAAAGTAAGCCTATGGTTGATATGGACAGCACGTGTACGGAGACAGGTTATGGGGAAGAGTGGTGTTCCTTCTATAAACGCACTTGGTTTTCCGATAAAATTACAAATATGCCACTTTAAACGAGAATAATTTGAATAATTTTAGATTTAAATTATTGATTTTTTAAATCAAATAATTTAAAATTTAAACTTTGAATATTTTTTAGAATTTTATAATTTAAAATGTTTGAAGGGTCAGAAACATAAACAGCAAGATTTTGTTTTTTTCTTGTTCTTGATGAAGGATTAAAAATTTGAATTAGAGAGCTAAAGAGTGGAAATAAATTGAGTTTGTGTCTTGGGATCTTCGAATCATCCCAAGTTGTAATTTTTTTTTTTAGAAAGTATTTTGATTATTTAATATATGTAAAATGATTAAAATTTTAAATTACCAAGTAAATGGGTAAACTTTACATTAAAATGTTAAAGTAAATTTTAAAGTAATGTTATATTTATATAAGAATAATAGTTAAATAATTTTTTTAGTATTTTATACAAAATGATAAAAATTTATCAATTTATAAATTTTTATTTTAGTGTAAATAAATTTTCAATTTTCAAAATCATGTTATTAAATTCAAATCTATTATATGATATTAACTTCTATATGTATCGTACATGTAGCAACCCATAAAGTTATTCATGTTAGCTCTCAGTAGGATGCTTAGAAGATTGTTAGTATCATTTAACAACTTTATAATTAATTTCATCATTCTTGAAGATTTGAAATTCATTTACAATAAAATAAAAATTTATACATTGATTTATATGCAATAAAATGTTAATAGTTTATATTCATTTTATACATTTTTATGTAAAAATTTAATGATAAATTCGACCATTATTCCTTTTATATATGTTAAAATTTAAAATTTATATACTATTATATTCAAATTGAATTTTTTCATTTATTATCAATTAATTTTAGATTGATACTTAACTCGATATTAAAATTTAAAGTATTTTAATTCTTGCTTGTTATCATTTTCGATTTTATCACATGATACACTCTTTTCTTTTGTCAACTCTTGATGAGATTTGTTAAAATTATGCTGTCTTATATGTTTTAATACTTAAATTTTACTAATAAATTTTAAGTTAGATGATTAACAAATCATTATTTGCAAATAAATGGTTAACAATACAAATATTAAATTACGACAATAATATCAAATCTATACAAAATTTCAAGTGAATGACAGATATGAATATATTATTAATTGTAATCAATGATACCCGAAAATGTTAATCTTTCATAAACTTTTAAAATAATATAAAATAATTTAATTTATATTATTATTATAAATACTCAACAATTCAATTTACCTCTATTTTCTGATTGAGTATTCACCAATTATTCCACTTTCTGCCCTGTCTTACTGTATACTTCCCTTCGCATTGGAATCTGACTCTTGCTTTACATTTTGGACACAACTTGAGCTTCCATGGTTTACCAAGACTGAAAAGATGTTGAATTTCATTCAATATTGACATTAATTTGACAAAGACGTTAGAGTAACTTTGAGCTGTCTGTAGCCAAACAATTTGCTCTTGTAATTTTAAAAGAGAAAACAGAATGATAGGTCATATAGGAGGGACCTCAGGTCCTCAACTTATATAGTACAGTCTTTAAATTGAAAGCACACCAACTACATCGTGGACCGACCATATCTCATGAGTCAGTCTAGAAGGTGATGCCTTCAATCCCTTGTGCTTTGAAATCAAGATTTATGAAATCAGTCCCACAATCTTCTGCTTCTTTCATAAGCACAAGTCCCACATTTAATTTCAAGAAAAAAAAAAAAAGAAGGTAAATTCTGGTTCTCATTTCTCATCGAGGGACATCACATTATTGCTGATCTTCTATAGGATTATAAGAGCTCAAGAATATGCTAAATCAGAATAATCGAGAACAGTCACTATGATCAAAGAAACATCAAAAATAAAATTTCAATAAGCATTCTAATACTTGAATCGATACTTGTTAATATTGTAATAATATGAAAGTTTATCACATGATTAATTTTTAAAAAGTAACAAAAAATAATAAAATAAATTCATCCTCTGATACCATGATAAATATTTAATTTAAAATTAATTAAATATTTATTTAAAATCTATTTTAAATATAAAATCACGAAAAAATTCAAAGTTCATAATTTATTTGCAAGATGCCATTGGCTATGCAAAAGATGTAGAATAAAACCCAATCAATCGTGAGCAAAACAGCAACAGACGAGGGTATTCCACAAATCCCATAAAAGGGAGCCTTTTTCATTTCAATAATAATTCCTTTTTGTTGGATAGTAACTAATAATACTGTAATCATCAGCTTCCGACTTTAAGTTAGAAATTTCCCAAGGGTGCACTTTGACCTTTGGCTGGGGATCGAGATTAGGGTTGATGATGACAGTAAACGAACAAGCCCAGCTTTGCAGGTCTCCTAACATTTATGTACGCACAAATTTTTTCATAATGAGTTCGTGAATAACTTAATCAAAAACATTATTTCGGATAAAAAGATGAACTAATTAATTCAAGCTCATCTAAACCGAGGATATGGGTGACGTATAAAGAAAAGCTACCCTACAACTTTTGATAGAAATTAATCTCTGCACAACAAAATGTGCTTGCTTTAATATAGGAGCATCAATCCAATCCTATTAAATTGATTTAGATAGCTTCATTTGAAAGATAAAAGAGAAAAAAAATTAAAAAAAAAAAAAAGGCCTAAGATTATGCAATTTTGAAGATTTAGACTGAAATAATTTAACAATTTTGGTATGTGATTTTGTTTTGATCATTTAAATGTATTTAATTATGCATAAATAGCAACTTCTTTTTTACTATCTTATTCCTTAATAAGGAAACAAGAATTCTACTTAAGATTAATTAAGATTCCATCATCCATGCATCTTCCAACAATGTCATTGATTGAAGATTAAATAACCCTAGGCTCCAATTCATCATTAGGTTAGGTTTGATTCATCAATTTCATTAGTACCTTTGTTCATTCACTTTTATCAAGTTCTTTCACATGCTGAGCTTTAACTTGTTTTAGAGTGCTAATCATCAATTCTTGTATTTTCTCCTTCAGTTCAATGCATTGACATCCAACACCATATAGAGGGTAAACAAAATTACTTGGGAAGAATTATAATTATAGTAAATACTAATATGATTTCTTTTTACTTAATCTATAATATGTTTGCTTTCAAAATTAATTGATTAATTCAAAATTGAATACTTTATATATAGAAATAATTTTGTTGTCAGAATTAGTAGATTAATACATATATTTTAACATATATGAAAAATTAAAAAATTAATTAAAAAATAAAATATATGCTTCTTAGTAATGGTCTCTTTATCCTTTCCAATTCATACAAAGAAATACCTACAGGCTAGAAAACTACAGATTGTATACGAGTCCAGTACAATTACAAATCATAATCATCGACAACCTTAGTTTTTTACATTATTACCAAGACATTTTTTAGTTACATGATTAATTAACCTTGATGATTAAGATTGACATAGCTTTGTATTGTTATGAAATAAGAACAAAACACTCCGTTATTTTGTCCTTTATGTTGTTTGTTCATCCTTTAATTTGCTTCAAATTCTTTTTTGCTAGCAAACATTATAATCTTAGATATAATACAAAAATACGATATGAATAAAAAATATAAAAATGATATAAATTAAATTTTAATAAAAAAATATATAAATATGTTAAAAAAATTTTAAGAAAAATTATATTTAACGCGTGAATATAAAATTTTTATATTTTATATAATTCGAATATAATTTTAATAACAATGATAAGAATTATATATATATATATATATATATATAAATTACTAAATCTATCCCAAAAATTACAGTACCATTTCATACATTTATATTAAGTACTAGTATTTTCATCATGCACGGTGCGAGCCAGCCAGTAATGATGATTCATGCAGTACTGTGAAGCCCACAGGACCACTCAGCTGCATGCTTCCCTCTTCAGTACTCCTTGGTGTGTACCGTGCAATCAAATCAAGAGGATATTAACAAATTTTACAGATATTATAGTGAGTAATTACTCAACGAGCTGTGTTCTCTTATGGTATAGTATGCAAAATTGTACTAGTATACACCTGTACTGGGTAGCTAGATCATCCATATACATTCATTAATGCTTCAAGCTAGAAAATTATTCTTTCACTGTCATCAAATATTGCTTTTCGTACGAGGGGATGAGTATGAGAAAGAACTCAGAGCCTTTTTAATTTGTTGATGATAATTTAACACTCACCAAATGACTAAAACGTATTAAAACGAGATTAACTAACCTTGATTTGACGTTGCCGGAGCTACTGCCTCTCGGTGAGCGGAGGGGTCGGCGATGCTGGTGGCCAGTGAGGGGAGTTCGGGTCAGCCACGATGGAACCAGGTCCAATACACAAAAATAACAGTACTAAATCACACCTCAACAAAAATAATACATTTTATGAATGATTAAATTTTCTTTAGTAAACTTAATACAAATAATTTTTTTAATATTACATTTCACATTCAATATATTACATTCCTTGAATCGATAATTATTGAACTAAATAAATTAATAAATAATTATTTATAATTAATTCAAGTTCATATACATGATGAAATTCAAACTCAAAATTTTAATATTTTATGATTTTTTTTTGTTATTAGGTTAAGGTCTCATTAATTAATATTAATCAATCTTAAGTTTAATAAGTAAGACTTAATTAGAATTTAATCTAATCCACATCAAGAATTAATACAACGCACTTACCTATCGATCATTGAGCGATCATATCATTAATTTCTATGCATACCAATGAAATTATGTTAATCTCACGACTAAAGTTAGGTTCTTATTATTTACACACCAGAAATGGGTATGAGCCAAAAAAGCTCATGCGACCATATATATACCTAAGTTCGTTTTGTTCCTTCCCGCAAACAAACCCCCATGTTCAACAAGTGTACTTCTATCCTTTTGAATACAATGGCATGAATATTATAAAGACATAGATAGAGAAGTTTCATTGCAAACTGGATTTATGCCAAGAGATCAGAATGTTTATGATTGGGCTTTGGACTAGATATAGATAGGAACAGTGCCATTTGACAACAGGCTTCTCTGTGTTTAGCCTCTTTTGGTCTAACTTATGCCAAACTGTAACCTGTCTATGGAATTCGATGCTTTAAGGATCTTATCTTCTCTTCTATATTGCATTACATGTTATGTAATTAAGATCACTGAATTGCTTCATATGGTCTTAATTGTATCTGTTGTAGCTACTGCACCCACTAAATGTTGGAGGAACCACCACAGAAGAAGAAACCTTGAACCTCTTACTCCTTGAACCATGATCATGATCATAATCAGCAGCACTGATTCTAGGACTAATATCTGGGCTATCCATCCACCCCATCATTTGATCTGCAAATCCTTGGTCACCCAAACACATTTCTCCAATATCTGACCCGTCTGAATCGAACCCATGTTGCCGAAACCCAATCCATTCATTGCTACAATCTGAAACGCTGGAGCTGTCCCAGGATGGAGGCGGCTCATCTGCCACATGGGGCACAATTATGCTTGGTTGCACAACTTTTTCAATATTCTCCAGATCAACTGGATTCTGGTATTGGTTGTTTCTGAAGTGGAATATACTGGCAAAAGTGAACTGGTCACTCACTCTACTTTTCGTCAACCTGTTTTCAGTTGTCCTAGCCATGATAGTCTGTAGATTCTTGCTCAGTTTAGCCTTCAATGAAGAGAAGCTAAGTCCATGGCCTCCACTGGAAGGAGAAGAACCTGACTGGTTGGAACTATGATTAACCGAAGCAAAATTGGTTCTAGCATTTACCCCACGTAAAGCTCGAGCTGCTTCGTCATAAGCCCTAGCAGCTTCTTCAGGAGTATCATAAGTCCCTAGCCACAGCCTCACACGCTGAGATGAATCCTTGATTTCTGCCACCCATCTTCCCGACGGCCTTTGCCTGACTCCAACAAACCTTCGAACCATTGGTTTGGTTGGTTGAGGCATGGTGCTGTCGGTTGCAGTGATGACAGTGCTAATCTTGGCGGTTTCAGATCCTGCCATTAACACCAAAAGTTGCAACCAAAATTATACTACAACACTAATTGTTTAGCTGAGAAATTAGCCCTAATAAGTTCTTTGATTCAGCGAAGACTAGTTAATTAACTGCATGCGGCATGGATTGTAGTAACCTGCCACCATATATATATATATTAGCAGGCTCCAAACTAGTGATCTCAGCGTAAAGTATATGCCCATCTCTATTATTAGCTTGTTCTTTTCCTATTCGGATTTTTTAATCTTCGATTGTCTACTTGATGTGCTTGCAAATTGCCTTCGGCTTCGCTTAAAGATTAGATGCCCAAGCTCAACTTGCCAAAATTTGTCCTTTTATACTAACAAATTAACATTATTGTAATTATATTCAAACAAAACCACTAAATTGAATTCCATAAACTCTTAATTTAACAAGTTATCAATAAAATAGTTGATCTCTCTAAAGCATTATTATCTCATATAATCATAATGAAATTTTATAATTCAACAAGCGAAATTAAAAAATTATCACGTGTCCCTTTTTAAATATTTTTACATTCTCATCCAAAATTGCATTCATATTAATAATTTGATAAACTAGCATAAACAGAAAATATTTTTCTCAAACTCGAGTAAAAATTAAACAATTTATTAAACAAATTATGATCTGTTTTCTATATCTTTTTTTGAGTCTAACTAATATTCATGAATCAAATTTATTTTTCTAATTAATAAAAACAAATTACAAATTTTTGATGTTTTATTAATAAAAATAACTTAAAAACCATTAAAAATCTAAATAGAGATGCATATTATATATGATTTTTGATAATTTAAGAGTAATGCAATTAAATTAAAGTCGTGAAAGAATTGAATTGGAGCTGAAGTAAAGGAGACTGACGATAGAAAATTACAGAGGGAAGGTGACAAGAAGAGAGGCGGTCGGATTTTGGAAGATTGTAAATGAAGAACGGAATAGGAACGTTGGATAGTGAATTTTAAAATCCGGCGGGAAAGTTTAGTCTAACTAACAGTGACGTGGGAGGTTACCATTGGCATTTAGCAGTTGTTGGTGGAATGATTTGTGGGGTTCTCCTTCCCTTTGCTCCGTACCGTGTCCTTTGTGTTGGTTTTATTTTCCTTGGCCCAATTAACACACGGCTTGATTAGAGTGAAACTATGTTGTCCAAAATTAATAAAAAAAAAAAAGAAAAAAGAAAATTGGCGGTTTGAAGATAATAGGTTGGAATTAGGTTGAGTCATTCGATACAATAGAAGTTTGAGATAAATTCAATACTAACTCGATTCAACTTTAATTGAGTTTTATTTTTGATTTACGATTAAAAATATAATTATTCAAACTCGCTCAATTATAGTCTATATATAAATAATAAGTACAATTTTTATACTTGATTTTAAATTTGATTATTTATATTTAAACTCGAATTTAGTTTAAAAAATTTCTTTTACAAATATTGTTTAAATATTAAGGGTAAAATCATAAATAAATAATTAAAATAATACAAATCTATATTAAAATAAAAAAACTCTTTTAGGATTGCGAGCTATTCAAATAAAATATTTGAATATTTAAAATCGATTCGTTCGATAACTCAAGTTACTTGAGTTCAATTCAATAATACTAGAATCGAATTCAAGTGCTAATAACTTGCGAGTACAATTCTCATTTAGATCGTTAATAGTCAAAAATAGAAATGTAGATATTTAAATTTAAATTTCCAATTTTCCAAAAAAATACTTTTTAAAAATATTTATGAACCAATTAAATTAATAATTTTTTTTCAAAGAACTGTTGGTGAAATTTTCAAATTCCACAATAGGTTGAGATTGTGACACATGTCCTCATTGTATTTATTTTTATTTTTTTAATATTTTAAATAGGATATGCCACTATCTTAACTCTGCTTAGAGTCTAAAACTTCACTGAAACTGTATTTAATAATCATCTTAAAATTAAACTCCAAATTTACCTTTACTTTTGCTTAACCTTTAATTAATTCAGTAATCTTGACCTAATGATGCCAATCATGGCCCATGGATTGATTAGAGTATAGTCTATAGTCATCTAAATGGAAATGACCAAATTTGTCTATTAGCACCTGGATTGTGCACATCTGACACATGTGGAATGACACGTGGCACGCTTAACCTGTGTCTCTCTTCACTTTCGGTCAATGGAAACTTTGCTAAGAGATCCACGTTGACAATTATGGTTGTTCTAAAGCCCTTTCCGGTTTCCCTACTTGGTGTTTAATTATGACCAACTTTCGCATATATATATATATATATATATATAGCTTATAATCCATGGAATCCGAGGTTAAAAATGGTTCATTAAGGCATTGTCAATGTAAAATAAAGTACAATTATAGAACATATGTACTTTTTTTTCATGACAATATTTGTCTATTATTCATCTTTTATTTAGCAAAATTAAACTTTGAACATCTCTCATAATATCAACACATGACTTCTTCATAGGTGAAGAGAAGTTAGTGTTGGGTTTTAGGAGAATCCTTTCATTAAAAAAGAAAAAAAAAGTTAGTGTTGGGTTTGGTGGATACAAGAAAACTTAATTTATATCCATTCTAATATATTAATAATTTTATTTTAAATGCAATAATTTCATAAATGAGATTAATAGATTCTCTTATATATATATATTTAATATATTTTAAAATAATATATTATTCTCTCACCCCATTAATAAAATAAAAAATTCCATTAATAATTTACAATAAAAAGATTGACTAGAAGTTAATGCCTTCCTTAGAGAATAACTCAACCCGACAAACCACTTGGGAACGGTAGGTTTGTATGGTCAAAGCTGCTTGCCCACCCTGTATACTGTCTAATAATTATAGTATATTATAATGTCTATAACCACTAATTAATTAAAAAAATTAAAATATTTGGTTTTTATATTAATTATTGTGAATAAAAGGAATAGCATCCTTGATTCCTTTCAAATTTTTAAAAATTTTGAGAAACTAATTATAATATTTAATGGATCGGTTAAAAAAATTATGATGCATTGTAAATTATAATTATAATGTTTGGTTTTGAATTTAAATTATTTTATTTTATTTTTTAATTATAAAAACGTAAAAATTTAGAGAAAATAATTCTGTTTGTGGTAATTGATCAAGCAATGACTATCTTCTTACAATAAACAAGAAATTGAGAATTATCTGAATCAGTGCAACCCAAGAATAAATTTAAGGAATGGTAATTTATGTACAAACGAGATGTACAGAATCCCAGCCAAAGTCATTGTGTTCTTGATTGTTGCTTGGGATATGCTGGCCAATGCTTGTCTTTGCTGTTTTGATCAGACAGAACATTTCTGTTTGCTTGATCACTGTCATGTTCCTGCTTGTCCTGTGTTCATTTCTGGATTTCTAGAAGCAGAATCAGGATGCCCTTGGTTGATTTGGTTTCCAATGGAACGTTCGGGGCCTGGTAGAAGCCATTGTCGAAAATGGTCAGTTGAAGTCTCAGGACCATCCATGGATTGAGTCATTCTGAATGTTGCTGCCCTCGTATGTTTTGCTTCAGAAGAGTCCTGTAATGGTAGTCGGCAGACTGGACATGTGGACTGTTTTCTTAGCCATATGTCGATGCAGGAGAGATGAAAGTTGTGGCCGCACTTGGGCATGATTCTTAGTACTTCTTTCTCTTGGTACTCACCCAAGCATATGGAGCATCTGTCCAGGAAGAAAATTACAATAGTAAGATCTAACCATTTTAAACATAATATGATAACACATACAAAAACTTGACAAAAACTAAAAAAAATGTTTTGAATTTAATGTTTCGGTATGAATTTTAATACTCTAATTTATGTGTTTTGTGATCTAGATTAGGTGTTCAAGCGAAAACAGTCTCTAATAATGCAAAAAAAAAGCTGCATACATATAGCTCTTCACATACTCATAATATGAGAACTTTGTATATTGAATTACCTGAAATTTAATGTAATTGTAAATGTTGCTTCTTTGTGATCTAGAGGTCACACATTTGAGCATTAACAATTTCTCTATTAATGCAAAAGAAAGTTATGTATGTACGACTCTTTTTAGACGTGATAATATGAAAATTTTGTGCACTAAATTTTTTTTTTTAATTTGTATATTTTACCTATCACGAATATGAATTGGTTAATTTTGATATATCTGATTTTGATATACATTTGAATTGTAAAGCAAAAAAATCATATTAATGTTGAAGTTTTGGATGAGTGAAAGTGAAGAAACTAAAATTAGTGACAAGAACATGCACTGAAGAGCAGGTTGTATCTAGTGACCTGTGACCCTCTATCAGACAAGGAAAACTGCCACATTGGAGGAAGATTTTAAGAAAATATTGAACGTGGAAGGTGAGATAAGATGCCAATAAATCTCTGACATGGACTAGAATGTTTCCTCAACAACCTGGGAATAGGACCCTAGAGCCTAGACATCATTGGCAAGTGGAATGCAGTTTTCACAGTTACAAGAAAATGAATGGCTGAGCTTCAACTTACTGTGCATCTTCTATGGAACTGAAGGCCTCAGAATTGAATCTCAAGGTGGGTATTGCGGCAACCACAACTGGTTCAAGGCCTCTAATCTGTTGCTCTGGCTGCCAACAAAGAAGAAACTGTAAAAACCCAAAGCTCAAAACTGAAACATCTGTCTGATAATCTGTATATGTGCAGGCAGAGACATTTGACTGAGCAAGAAGTCCGAGGACAAGGAATCAAATGTAATTCAAACCCATTTCTGGTTTCAGAAACTTGAAATCTAAGCTCTAAGTCAGACGGTACTTCTTTTCTGCAAGAATTGATACTATAGCAAGATACAGTAATAGCAAACAAGGAAGCAAGCTTTAGAGCTTCAGAGCTTTAGAGACCAACTGAGAACCGACCAAATAACAGTTACAATCACATACCATCTATACTCAGGAAAGTTGTTTAAATCAGACAAGAATTCAGTTCAGAATGTACCTGTTCAAGATCAATCTCAGTCCGAAACATTGGTCTCGACTGGGCCCCTCTAATCCTCCCACAGATTAGTCTCGTACAAACAAACACAATAAAAGTGGCACTCATTCCAAAACCAATGACAGTTGTGATCAAATTCATGCCTGAACCGATCATCTTTAACTGCCTGTTTCTGGAACCAAGTCCAAAAACCAACCAATAGCGGCAATTCCAAGACCAAATAAGATGTAAAAACAAAGGAAACCAGAACAACACCCCCCAAATTCCTTTAGCAGATAACAGACAAAAGAGATTGTACACAAACAAACTACTAAGACCTTGAAGAACAATACAAATAAAGAAGAAACGAAAAGAAAAACTAACTAAGACTCAGATCAGAATTTTCCAAGAAACGGCATGTTTGAAGGCAAAACTGGGAAAAGGCCAGCTTCTCATCACAAAATAAACCTAGCAGATGGAACTATATCCCATTGGATGGAGTCAAGACTCAAGAGTTAATATTGAGGGACCACGATCATGAATGAATGGTGGGGATGAGACTCTAGAGAGGAGAGTTGTGGAAGGAAGACAGTTCGTTTCCTTGTTCTTTCTTCTTTGGAATTGCATTCAAGGGGCCCATTTTGTAACAGTGGACCCCCCAAGTTAAGGGTTTTAGAATATCAGATGGTTGACATAGTAGCTGACAAGCTGGTGGTGATGGTAAAAACAAGTGGATTTTCACCTGTGTTCGATATGTTTCAATTTCAAGATAGAGAATCTCATGGTATGTTTGCTTTGCATCTCTGTTCCGTTTTTAATTACCATCTTCGCTGCTATTGGATAAGGCTTAGTCTAAGGTTCAATGATTTGAATTTTTATATTCAGACGGTATAGCTTAATCCTGTCGTCCTCTGCGATCATGAATAAGAACCAATAAATAGAATTTGTTTAGCAAAGATGGATTCTTGGTGTTTAAAGTGTCTGATTTAGCACTTAACAGCTGCTCAGAAGAAGAATTCTTGGAACTCTGGGTATTCTTCTTTGTTCTACTTATGAATATTGCTTTGCTTGCTAATGTGATTTTTCTTTCTATATGCAAAGAACGTCTGATTAAAATATGCTTACCTTGCTCAACACGTTCTTTTTCTTCAATTCATTAATCCATGCTCACAGTTCATTTATTTTCTCTAATTGCTTAATCAAGACTTCATCAACAATATATTCAAGAATAATGGTGATTAACAAGCATGGTAATGCCTACCTGCCTTTTTTTCCTCTGAGCTAAGTCTTTGATAATATGATTAATAATAATTGACTTTCCCTTGCACCAAAATTTACTATATTTCTTTGATTGATTTGATTTCTGCTTATGTAATTGGTTGTTTTTAGTAGTGGACGTTGTGTTTCTCAACATCATTGTCATCTATTCGAGTTCTTTCTTGACATAATATGTACTCATTGACATTACAATCTTGGAGTTTGATTTTAGGATCATGCTCAGCACTTACTTCATTCAATTTCATTTGTAACAAATCATGGTGATTGCCAATTTGAGAGGAGAAGGATTTTTTTTTTCTCCCATTACAGCAAAGATGGGTATCAACTAGCTCAACCAGAGTCATTGTTTTTTGGTGGAATGAAGAATTTTTACCTTCTGATTGGAGGGCTAATGATTTTCAAACAGGATCTAGCATCTTGGAAGTTCATAGAAGTTTCCCTCCAATGTTTTTATGGCTGAAATTGCGACTGTCTGCTTCATATTAGCAGAAATTCAAGAGAGATGCAGACAAAGCTAATCACTATAAAGAGTGGAGTTTCTCAGAATTGTCAGCTGCAATCAATCATGCGCTGGTGTGGAACTCATTTCCGTGCAATCAAGACAGAGATTAAATCCATTTTTCTGTGTATGTTCGAAGTCTACAGAGATTCAACTCAAACATTGCAATTGCTAAAATCGACCTCACCATGTTACAACTTATGCCACATATGGGTAGGGAGTAAAAGAAAATCTGGGAAACTCCATTAAAATACTAAAGATCCTATTCAATCACAAACTGAAGGATCAATTATTTGAATAGAAAAGTTCAACAAACACCACTCAAACAACCAACTCACAGAAAGCAAGAAGACAGGTCATGAATCAGAAGAACACTCCACAGCAGTGTCAACAGGCACCTTAACATCCTTATAGAGGCAAACATAGGGTGCATCACAACCAAAGTAAGGCCCAGTCCACCTTCCTTCAGCGATGTAGCTTGCATCCCAAACTGAAGCATACGAAAACATAGGTTTCTAAGGAAATGCCTCAGCTTCCTTCCTCTCTGCTCTCCTCACAACCTTCCCATCAATCAGCCACTCTATAGAATCAGGACTCCACTGGATCGTGTATTCATGGAGCCCATCAGAGCAATCAAAACCCAGATCATGAATCTGCTCTCTTTTCCCAGTTCCTGCATCACAATTTATACACAAACTTAGGAAGGAAACCTTGTAGTACTTTAAAAAAGGTAGCTTTTTCATCAAGAAAGGTACTTTTCAAAGAAACAAAGTGTTACTATTCGGAAAGCAAGTGGAAAGGCCTTAACCCTGTAGTGTAGTAATTGGTTTGGACAATAGTTTTGACTTAGCCAAGGAACTCGTAGTCGATCTCGTCTTGGGATTTGTCTCCTTCGAGGGAGGAAAGGTAGATGTTGAAGTTTAGACCACTGGTGCTGCCTTTGGGGCACTGGATGAAGGAACTGAAGGTGCCATAGAGGAAGCCAGTGGTGGATCGCCACCTAGAGCCACCACGTTGATCAAAGGTGACAGTGATGGAGTTGCAGACAGGGCAGTGGGTGCAGGCCTCGGGGGTATAGTCCATGGCAATTTCTTTGAGGTGTTGGGTTTGGTGGTGAACTGCTGCATCTGCCATTGTCAAGTTTGCCTGCTAAGTAAGCTCAAGTCTAATGGCAGATCAATCAATCTAGTTGTGGAATATTAGAAAGAAAAATGAATTGGAATAAGAAGAATATTTTCTATTTACCATTGTCAAACAACGAAAATATGATTTTTTTTTTTTTCTATCTGGAAGTTTGATTTGTAAATTCAAATCAAATTCTTAAGGTTTTTGTGATTCTATGGTAAACTTTATTATTTTATTTTTTTTTTGACATTTCAATTTATATTCACATAATATTTTATTAATCTTTTAGTTAAAAGCCTAAAATAAAATTGAATGATGTAAAATTATATAAATTATTTGTTTCTTTTTATACGTCAACATGAAATGTTTAAGTTAAAGAATATTTTGTTTATATAAGAAAAAAAAATTAGTAATATTTTAACAAAAAAATCCCTTTTAGAGTTATTTTGATTTTAAAAATATAAAAAAATTAAATAATTTTCATGCAATAAAAAAAATATGATCTTCCATTTCCTTTTTAAAATAAGGACAAGCTTGCATGGCCATACCATTAAGGTTTAGGGTTAACCTCTGAGCCAAACAGACCAAAACTCTTTTAAACAGAGCCAATAACAGGCTGACACTATCAGGACAGGAGAGTGAAGGAGAAGCAGAGGCAGAGGCAGAGGGAGGCTTTAGTCTTGTAGTTAATGGTAGCACACGTGGGATTTATCTCTCTCATCAGCGTTTCTTTTCCGTCCATGCCTTGTATTCCCCGACTTAGTTTCACCAAACGCAGACCATTTGCCAGTAAGCAACATTACACCAACACCATGTTTTTTATTTTCTTTCCGAGTTGTTTGTAGTCATGGGGTTTAAGGGAAAACCCCAGTTTTGATTGAATGCTTCTGTGTACTGACCTCCAATTCATCATTTAATTTGATTTGATAATTAATCGAGTTCATTTCTGCTTTTCTTTTTCAAATTAGAATATCGTCACTACCGACCTTTTATTTGATGTTCTTGTGAAAGATTTTCATGTCTGTTTCTGCTAAAAGTTGCTTTAAACTGTTTTTCCTCCCTTGGTTTTGTTTGGACCCATATATAATCATCTTTAACAGGCATGTAGCAGTAGTGCAAAGTTCCAAATTTTCATTGATGAAGTGATAATCATCCATAGCTTTGGAAGTTTTGAACTTTAGTGGAACTAATGTAAGGGTTCTAGAAAAATTTTGGAACTTTGGTTTGTGGAAGTTATGAATTTTACTTTTGGGTTTTGCCTGTGTGCTATGAAATTATTCTTGAAAGGACTTAATTTGAAAATTGATGATGGTGCTTAATTTATGGCTATCTTACAGTGGCAGCATTTAGTGATGATCCTATCCAAGAATGGATTCTCACGGAAGGAAAGGCAACCCAGATTACAAGGATTCGTCCTATAGGAGGCGGTTGCATCAATCTTGCAAATTGCTATGACACTGATGCTGGTTCTTTCTTTGTTAAAACAAACAGGTGTGGTGTGCAAAGCTCTAAACTTTTGATATTTCAGCATTTATATGTCGGCTGATTATAGCATTTCGTAGTTTCTTTTTTCTTAATGAATTCTTGTTCATCCCAGGAATGAAAGTTTTCATGTTGTTGAAAACAATGGATCAGGAGTATTGGTCCATCAATGTTTGAGGCAGAGGCTATTGGTTTAGGTGCCATGTACGAAACTGGAACAATTCGTGTGCCTAAGCCATTTAAGGTAAGAGTCTATGTTTACTCTGATGCTGATCACTTCGTTTCTTAAGTTCTTTTGAGTGTTAAGGCTAGTCTTTTATGTGGAAAAACTGTAAGTTTACTTTGTTAAGAATTGTAGGTCGGACCCTTACGAAACAGTGGATCATTCATCATTATGGAATTTATTGAATTCGGTTCATCTCGAAGCAATCAGGTGAGCCAGCTCAACATTTTTTTGTAGATAGTGTTAACAGTAATTGGCCTCTGATCTCCTAACTGTTCATCATCTGATAGTCTGTGTTAGGAAGGAAGCTAGCTGAAATGCATAAAGCTGGGAAATCGGAAAAGGGCTTTGGTTTTCCAGTTGATAATACTATTGGCAGGTGCCTTTCTGAGGCCATTATCGTTCTCAATCATAATGATCATTCTTCTAATGCCATTTAAAAGAATCTTGCCCATGTTTACAATTTTACTTTCGATGGTATTGAGGAATTCGAGATGGTCTGCTTGCTTCAAATTTTCTTTAAGTTTTAACATGTCAATTTGTGCTGCCTTTTTAGTACTCCACAGATAAATACTTGGTGCTCTGATTGGATTCAGTTTTATGGAGAGCATAGATTAGGTTACCAGCTGAAGTTGGCACAGGACCAGTATGGTGATTTAACCATTTACCAAAAAGGTTTTTCTCGCTCTGGATACTGTTTTCTACTTTTCTTATGTACTTTTTGTCTATATCATGCTTGCCATATATATATATATATATATATATATATATATATATATATTCAAATACAGATGATGGATTAATACTTTGAAAAAAAAAAGATGTTTAGAATATCTATATCTATGGCTACATTTATCGATGATTTATAACCTACATGTATCTTAATTGCTGATTGCTGAGTATTTGCATGATTTATGCAAGAATATCTCCTTGTTTCTGGTTGTTAGCGCATATTTGTAGTTGCATTTAAAGTAGTGAAACTTAAGATGCTAGTGATGTCTAGCTTCTCTTTTCTATAACCTCCGAAAAATATCTGAATGTGCGAAATATTAACTTTAGGAATTATAAATCATATGAGATAGTTTGAGAACATTAGCATGTTAAAGGCGCTATGTCATACTCTTTCAAATACTTTTGGAAATATTTACAGGACAAAGGTTGATAAAGAACATGGAACCTCTTTTTGAAAACATTGTTATAGAGCCATGCTTGTTACATGGAGATTTATGGAGTGGAAATATCAGTTCTGACAAGAATGGCGAGCCTGTCATCCTTGATCCTGCTTGTTATTGTAAGTCAATATCATTGTATGGATAGATTTATTTTCTTTTTTATATACTCAGACTTGGATCTTTTTAATTTGCATCCCAACAACCTATTGCTCCAGTAGGAACTAATACATTTTTTGGTGGCATTCTGCTTGAATCTAAAAGAATTAAGGTCAAGATAATGAGGAGTTGAGTTATCGTTTGTACCAGAGGCAGCAGGAATTCATGTTGAAATAGCTGCTCCAAGAACTAATTCGCTATATTTTTGTGCCACCTACAGATGGACATAATGAGGCTGAATTTGGAATGTCATGGTGTGCCGGCTTTGGAGGATCTTTCTATGGTTTATAGGGACTGTTGTTTTCAAAAGGCTTTATAGGGTTTTGTTGTTTAAAGAATAACCGGTTACATAATCCTTGTATTTGCAAGTATTTCGGTTGAGAAACTCAAATAATGACCAAATAATCGAAAGGGTTTGCCGCAGCAACCTCCTGTCCCTATTTTCATTCAGACCTTACTCAACTCATTTGATGCCATTCTAGCCCATGAAACTGTTAAAGCTTAGACCTTAATGATTGACTACCCTTATAAGCCTAAATTGTGAGTTAGAAATTAACCAGAAACAACATTATCCCCATCACCACAATCTGAGCTCCATTTTCACTTTCTCATACTGCTTGCATTTACCAGGTGATGCCCAAACAACCAGGTTTTGAAAAGAGGAGAAATCTTTATTTGTTGTATCATTACTTAAATCACTACAATCTCTTCGGCTGGGGTTACCGTTCTTCTGCCATGTCAATAATAGAAGACTATCTTAGAATGCTGAAAGTATAGAGACACCGAAACTCAAAGTGCTTGTGGACATCTGTATGTATAAACTGTGAGAGAAAGATAATTATCTTTGGAACCAGTTTATAGTTAAATTGTATATGTAGCTTTTGTTAATAGGCAGAGTAATAAGAGTGGTATATGACTATGTGCAGCTATTTGTTTTGGTCCCAACCATTGATGATTTGTTTTACTCCTTTGTATAATGAATAATCTTACTCAGAAGTAGACGTGACAATTTGTATTCGTGTTATATAAAATCGTATTTATTGGTATAAAATATGAAAATTTTATGTTAATATTTGTGTCGATGGTCGAACAATTTTTTTTAGCTTTTTCTATAATTATAAAACTTTTATCAAATTTTAATCTTTATCGCTTTTTTGTTATTTATTAATATAATTTTCATCTCATGTTTAAGATTAATGTATTTACTCAGAATGATGCTACTTCCCTAGGTCTGCATTTTGCATGTGCTTTCTCCCTTAAACAAGGAGGCATTATTTAATTTCTGTATCTTTCAAGTAAGAGTTGGGTAAACTATTTTAATGGCACAACGAAAATGATAGGAATCCAAAGGAAGAATAGACGCTAATATACCCTTCAGTAGATATGATAATCTTAAATAAAATATAATGATATATTATAAAAATAATACGAAAGTAATATAAATAAAATTAAATAAAAAATATTTAAAAAAATTATATTTAATATATAAATATAAATTTTAACACATTACACAAAATATATATATTTATATACAAGCAATTAGCTTAGTATTTCTTTGTTTGATGAGCTCATTAATGGCTGTTGTATTATTTGGGTAAAATGTTTGTTACATACTTTACTACTTAACCGACGAATCCTAAGCTTTATCAGGAGAAAATAATGGATGGCACCGATCTTTTCCCCGCTTTTTTCTCTGAAAGGTCCCCTCATTCTGTAATAATACAAAGCAAGGTCATGTTTCGCATTCTCGTGGTTTGGACTAGAGATGATATCCAATCGAATAATTTTAATTTATGTAAATTTTTTATTTGATATTTTTAATTAAATAGTATTACATTTCAAAATAAATTTTATTTGCAATAATAAAGTAATTTTTTTTAATTTGATTCGATTTGGATTGTTTATTTAAGTTTTTTGTTTTAAGTAAATTTTAACTTAAATTTTTAATTATAATTATTTTATTCAAATAATAAAATTTTCAATTATGATTTATATTTAAAATAATAATTAAGTATATCTAAATCAATTCTAATTTAAATTGATTCAAATATATTATTTTTTTATAACACGAATATAATTAATTCAATTTTTTTATTAAAGTCAAATTTTTTCGTTTATATATATATATATAAAATTATTATTTAATATACCGTTAATAAAATTTCATAATTTCAAAATAAATTAAGATAATATCAATTATTATTTAAAAATATTAATAAAATAAACTATATTTTATTCTCGTAATTTAACTCTTAATATTAAATAATTATCTATAATATTCAATTTTTTTTTTATGTCTCAATCACCACGGAACCTTCTAGAATGAAGTTAATTTGCAATAATTAAAATTCACCAAAAATTTGCAATGATAAAAGAAAAGAGTCGCTAAATTTTCAGAATTTATTATTAATTTTTTGAAGCTTTTGATCCTGGCCCGAGTTTGGCCAATGGAAACTGTTAAGAAGTTCTCTCCTTATTTCAGAAAACCCCTGCGAAACCCAACTGCTTAACATAAGATCAGAGCAGCAAGTTGTTCGGTTTTGTATTACTCTACAGTCCTTAAAATCCCAAAACTACTGTCTTCTTCTCCAATCAAAAACAAAAGGAAGAACAGCTAGAAACACGGTTTCTGGATAATACAGAACATGGACGATAATATGGCCATGACAGAAGCACAGCCACCACCACAACTGCCGCTACCTCCAGCTGCGGCAGTACAATTAACAGAGCTAGTATTTTCACTAGAGCAAGCAACCCAGATGGCGAAACAACTCCTTGCCACGTCTGACTCAAACTACCTGCTCCAAATCTATTCTTCTCTACATCAAGCTCATCATTCTCTCTCCTCTTTCATCTCCACTACCCAGACTCAATTTTCTACTCTTCCATCTCCTCTGCCACCGGTTGCCGCAGAGAACTCTCTCTCCTCCGCCACCGGAGCCGCAGATAAAGATGGTAGTGAGGCAATGCAAGTGGGGGATGAGAATGAAACTGAGGCCGAGGGGAATTCGAAGACATCAATTGATAAGGTTGAGGAGAGGATGAGGGAATGCTTTATCAAGAATAAGAGACCAAAGAGGCAGCTTTCCCCGTCGTCCGCGGCAATGGCGGAGGAGAGGAGGATTTGTGAAGATAGATTCTTGGGTGGTGTCAAAAGCTTTGATCCTTTGGGGGATAAGTTGCGGGCTTTGGATCTTGTCTACCAGTTTCATGGTTGAACTCTATAGAAAGCGCTGAAACAGGGGAGAAACAGAACAGAGGGGTGTTTTTTTTATTAAAGGCAATTTAAGAGTAAATTAGAAACACCATGAATGAGATTCTTTTTTTGTTTTCAACTTGTTCAGGGCTTATTCTCTTTATCAAATATAAATATGCTGTGAGCATGCCAGTGACTCTCTTTCAAAACATTATGCATGGTTTGGTGTTTACTCATAAATGCATAATACCATGATAATCCTTTTGTTGCTTCACTGTCATGCCACTTCTTGTTTTGTCTGCTTCCATTGACATTTGTCTGATTTCCTGTCTGCTAAACATTGAGAAAAAAGAGGGAAAACTCCCCCGTTGCAAGTCAAAAATAACAAGTTTGGGTACTCAATTTGATGTTGGAAGATCTACAGTAGCAAACAGTACAAGCTCTTTCAAAGCACAAATCGGGTATTAAAGTAGACAGTTGAAATGTGGGGACATTTACATTGATATGCTACGATAGTTGGAACCATTATTGAGATTTTGTGAATTAAATATAGAGTGAGGTGTTGGAAAAGAACTTGAAAAAAGATGCATAGTAACATTAAATGCTTGCAAGCCATAACCTTCATTACCCTCGAGATGCATTCTGTGACAGAATTGCTTTGAGGATGGACTGCGGAGATTAACGAGACTTTTATGGCAGTGTCCTCCATATGAGTTCCTACTTGGATTTCATTTCTTCTGCAAAGCCAGCCGTATGGTGTAAGAGATCCCGTCTTGGATTTCATTTGTTCTTCTGCAAGGCCAGCCAGAAGGTGTAAGAGATCCCATCTTGTGCCCATGGCATGTGTTGGAGTGATCTCCTTAACATCTTATGTTTTCCATTGAATGCTGAATTCACCCGAGTTGTATAAGTAAAAACAGTTACTAGATAAATTACTTCAAGATATTACTTTGTTTAAGAAGTTATTTAGGTTTGATCATTGGAAAATATGTGGATATCATCCCAAAAGAGCTCAGAAGCCAAGCTTGAAGGTCTAGTTTAAGTTCCCGCATGGACTATGCTGAGTTTTACTAACAATTAAAAGTAAAGCTGTCTCAACATGGAAATCAACTAACCATTGAGAAAAAGCTTTTTCGTG
This sequence comes from Firmiana major, assembly GCA_033439115.1. Classification (NCBI taxonomy): domain Eukaryota; kingdom Viridiplantae; phylum Streptophyta; class Magnoliopsida; order Malvales; family Malvaceae; genus Firmiana; species Firmiana major. The sequence continues at coordinate 1,915,081 of CM065908.1, read as the reverse complement.
GAGGCCACTGAAGGATAGTCTGGAGCTTGCTTCAGCTTAAATGTTACAACAGCTGCATCAACCTATAGAATCATAAAACTGAAGCCTCAGAACCCATTCTTTCAGTCAAGTCAAAGATGGTTCATGGCGGTGGACATTGTTTCTAGAGAGGATGAACTTTTCCAGGTGAAGGTAGACTTGCCTGAATAAAAAACTAACAACTATGTTGATTGCTAAGTACTCTGATGTCTGCAGCAAAGATAATTCCACCAATCGCACAGCTGTTTCCTCCTGATGTTGACAAAGAAGTTCATATTAACAAAGATGTTCATACTTTCCAACGTTGGAAACATATGAGAACGAATGTGACATTTGACAAAATCTTTATTAAAGCCTACAAAATTTTCAAATAATAAACGAAAACATTCAAACTCTAATAAAGATAATCTTTAAAGAAGTAATATTCATCAGAAAATGCAGGAAATTTTACCTTGAATTGATCCGTGCTCTCAAATCTTTCTCTTACAAAAGCCACCATGTGAGGATCCTGCATCACAAACGAAAAGGAAAAGCAACCCATAAGCTACATTCTATAGGAAAATTTCATTTCCAATGATTGCGATGTTGAAAACAACGGACCTTTTCAATGGCGAGACGGTGGCGCCGGAGTTTATAAGGACATTGATTAAAGAACCACTCCCGGTCCGATTTCGAAGACCACGTCACCTTCTTCTACATCGGCCACACGTGCCAATTGCTCGTTAATCTCAGAATTCAACATGTAACGCTGCGTATGTAAAAAGTGCCAAGCTGACCGAGGGATTTCCTAGGGAAGGAGCCTATGGAGCTGTGAGGTTTGAGAGTGGCGTGGTAGTCGTCATCTTGGCTCCTCCTCGAAACGTACGCTATTTGGAACGACGGCGTTGGGGCTCGTGCGTCGGCGCTGTTATTTACGCCGCGACTTTAGCGGTGGCAGGAGAGAGAGTGGAAAAGATGAGTCGTTGCAGTCGTGTCTTTCCTTTCTTTCTTTGGGGAGAAAATTGGAAATATAAAACGCTTTTGGTCCGTAATTTTTAATTTAAAAAAATCTAAAAAAATTTATATATAAATATAAAAAAATTAAAAATTTTTACAATCAATTTTAACATAAAAATATTATATTTTACATCATACAAATATAATATTATATAATAAAAATAAATTTTAAAGATAAATCATAAATTTATCTTAGGTGCTGTTAATATCAAGATGTTTTTATATGAAAAATATACATTTTTCCTTTATAATTCTACAACTTAATTTCTTTTACAACCTAAAAAAAAAAATTCATCTTTTTTTTCCAATCATCATTATTTTCTATCCATCCAAATCAATCCTAAATTCTTTTTTTTTTTATCAATTGAAAGAAAAAATTGCAAATATTAATAAAATAATTTAATGAAAAAAATATAAAACTACTAGCGAGAAAAAACTCAATTAAGCATCAAATCCAAATGAGTTGACAACCCAAACCCAAATACTGTTTTTGAACCACTAGCTGTAAACCTATCATATTGAAAAGAAAACTGGTGTAATAAAACTACTCCTCCTTGGATTCTGAAAAGTTAAGCTGTGGCCGGATTCAGAAATCTTGCTTTACATATTGTGGTACCATTAATGTCACCAATCAGACTGCCACTGCAGGCATTTTTGCACCAAAAACTGAAGCACTCAAAGGAAAAATGGGAGGGAGGGGGAAGCAGCAAACCTTTAAGGGGTAAAAACACACCAGGTTACATTGATCTACCAGAAATCATCAAAATCTTCATCATGGAAGAGTTGACTTGCTCCTTTTCCCAGGGTAAACAACTCATTAAATTCTCTTCCTCTTTCAGCCCCAAAAGTATCATGTTCCTCCTCCTCCTTTGGTGGTGGAGGCAGTTGAAATGGCTCTGGTAGCTCAGATTGTTGTTGTTGTTGTTGTTCCTGTTGTTTTTCTTGCAAAGAACCATCAGATAGTGTTGGGAAATGTAATAAACTTTCCAACCCAGAATCTCCAATGTTCAAAAGATCATTTTCTTCCTTCAGAAATTGTTCCAAATTCTCTATCTGATGAAAATCAACCAATCCTTCATTACTGGTGACCCTGTCACCAGTCTGATTACATTCAGGGTAAGAAGAATCTAGCTGTTTGTTGCATGGAGTCTGTTGCTCAAATTTAATTGTTGATGCATCATTATGATTTGAATCTACATGCTTATGCAGATGCGAAGAGGCAAGGGAAGGAGTAGGCATGTGACCATTAAAGTTCTCCTGAATTAGGCCATTGATATCTGGTTGGTCTGCTACCGTCATGGATTGCAGATTTGAAAACTGATGAAACCCTTCATGTGGACTGAATGGAGACAAAAGATCATGAGATGCAATATTTACTGCAGTGGAGCCTCTGTTCATGGTCTTATGAATTGCATCTCGTTCTCGTTTCAAGGAGAGACGATATTTCTGCAAAATTAACATTAAACTTAACAATCTAACAACATGCAAGTATGATTTCGAAGAAAAATAGGGTAACATACTGTCTAAGAAAGAATAAGATTCATGGATCATAGTTTAATCTAATTGAAAGACCAAGCTTCAGCTTGTTTGCTTTCAGTAAATTGTAAAGTATTTGTATTCCACTCCCTTCCCCCACCTAGCTCTGCCCACTCATAACGGGCCTTAATATGGATTTGAAAGCAAGACTATGCTACCCCATGGTTAAATTTAGGCTTCTGCAGGTGCTAAAAGAATGCTAAAATAAAGAGCCAGACAGCAAGGGCTGATCTATAATTACTGTCTCTAGTAGAAAGGAAAAAGAATGAAAGAGGGAAATAAAAATGGAAAATTACACTTTATTGCAGAGAACAAACCTGTAAATGGCTTGAAACATTTTCTTTCTTTAATCCAGGGACATTCATATGCTGAAGTATTTTCTTTGGATGAGCTCCTAAAGAGAAAAGAGATAAGAATAAAGACCTGCTACCATTATAATCTAATATAAGGCAGAATAAGAATCCATTTTAGAATTTAGAAATTACCATCAATACCGAGTACTTTGATAGCTCGCAAGAATCTATTATGTAGCTCATTAGTCCAAATTAGCTTTGACTTTTTTGGTGCTGCAAAATCATCATTATCTTCCTCCAAATTATTTGATCTTTTTCTTTGTTCACTTTGGAGATTCTGGCTCCCTTCACTTGTAAGTGTTTGAGACTCTACATCCACAACTGACGCATTCTCCAATAATGATTCCTCATCAATACCACTTATCTCTCCCGCCACTACCGCATTTTCTCTTTCCTTAATCAATGCAAACTGCCATAGGTTTTTAAGATCAGCCATGGTGATTGGTTTGACAAGGTATAATATAGCACCTTTGAAGAGGCCAGCTAGCATGGCTTTCCCATCGTCATCGACAGACATGACTATATATGAGATTAACAAGCAACCACAAATAAGTGCCATCAGAAAAAGAATTGAACAATTGAAAAATATTTTATAATAGAAGAAGAATGATTGCAAAATAATACACGTGCAAATGCTTACGAACAACAGGAAGCTTTGACATTTCTCTGATTCTCTCGAGTAGCTCATATTTATCCATATCAGGCAGGGAGCCTTCTGCTAGGACAAGGTCAATTTCATATTTCATATCTCGTATGATGCAAAATGCATCAGTTGCTCGTCTAGCAGTCATGACTGTAAGGGACTCAAAGCACATATTTTTAGTGCATAAAGTAATTGACAAGAAACTCAAAAGAGGTGGAAGTTTAACTAGCTTCCAAGAAGAAAGTCAGGTCAGAAAAAAAAATGTAACATATTCTCCTATGGCACCTGAAAACAGAAATAAAACTACGACTCCCTGCAATAGAATGAAGAATAAGCAGCCAACAAGTATGATATGATAGTAAGACAGGTTGAATCTAGGTTGAGATCAAAGGAGTGATGTGTAACTTCCAACTCAAATACCTATATAACCAAATCTGCGAAGCATTTTTGATATGATAGTAAGACAGGTCAAATCACCATCCACAAGCAAAACAGTAAAACCTGTGCATGCAGTGTTTATGCTGGATTCAACTGAGATAGCCATCTCGCTGTTCATGTGTATGGGCAAGAATGATATTATGAAATTGAAGCAAAGGTGTGAGAGATGCTTATTCCATACATTTATATGCTTCTTTACTACCTTGAGATACTTATATATTACAAATTCAACTATTTAGGCATACTATTGTCATTTACCAAAAGAATTTCTGCAACGCACCATTCTTTTATCCTATAAATGAGAGGTAATAATTCCCAGCAACTACAGGTTGATTCTCAAATGCAGCCAAAAAAACATGAAGACTGAAAAACCTATTTTGACATGTTATTTATAACGATTAAACTTTCCATGTATACTGGATATCAATTTCCATCTTAAGAAGATTGAAAAATTCATCATTAGAAAGACGTTAAATTTGGTCTGCTTTTCATTTTTCACAGTAAAAATTAGTTTGACTCGTTTGACTGCAAGGCAGTTGAGGTCATTAATGTGCTAAGAATGTTTCCATAAAATCACTCTCCTAAAGTTTTTAGGATATTTAGATCTTGTAACTGAATTATAGCTTTAGAAATGATTCAATACTAACAAAAACAACAAAGATAATGGTGAGAAATATTGAATAAAACCTTATTACCTCACAGCAAGCAGTATTGAAGAAACCATAAATCCAAAGCTCATGCACAGTATCTTGGTACCTCATTTCTCATTTATCATAGCGTAAAGGGTTAGCAGCAACTGCAATAAATACCATTGGTTCTATCCACCGTTCAAAAATCAGCATAAAGGTCCTAGTATGGTCAAAAGTTTTCCTTAATCCAATACACGCCAAAAAGATTTACATGCCAGCTAGCATTGCATTTAATGTGTGGTCGAACGGTTCATGCATGGTGAGAAAATTATCCTCTGCTCGTGGCCCCATGCAACTCAAACCTTTACAGTGTAAACAATCCCTTACCTCGGCTACATTACAGCAGGATTAGGTCTAGCCATCCTAGTAAGAAGGGGACTGCCAACATGCAAATCGATGTTCTAGGAGCCGGAAGAATAGAAAATTTGCCTAATGATACAGTGCTAGAAAATAATATTCCAGAACATCTATATAAATACTACACCCAAGTTTAAGTGCACGGTGAATTTTCCTCCAATAAGTAGCCTATAGTTCTATACTGATGTAAATAAACCATTGGCAGGTTAAGATATGGATAATAAAGATATGAATTTAATTTATCTAACTGATTTCTATCCCCGCTGTGATGAGTAAGGAGCAAGGAAACTACTGTGCACTGCCTAAACTACTTTTTGAATACATGGTTTGGTATTTGGCTATTGGAATGGTAAACAGCGGGACTTCAAACAAAGTTTTATTTCAACAGGAAATGGGATTTGAACTTCAATTCTGAGCCGAGGCATTTCAACAGCACTGACATAAATAGATTTGGAAGTAAACCACATATGAATGGGGCAAGAAACTAAGAGAAAACGTAGCATTATATTTACTCAGATAAGATAAACAAAATCATTCAGCAATATAAGCTATAATATGTGAACTTAAAGATTAATCAGAATGCTGGTTATCTTAAGCTGAATAGAATGATAACTCTATGACCAGAAGCAAACGTAACTTTATATCTTAAGGTCGATATCCTATACATCACAGAGAGGAAACGACCTTGATAGCTTGATATTGCAGACGTAAGAGCGAACAACATGAGTGTGCCGTAACATTTTCTAAGGGGAAGTTATTATCTTTGGACCCACGCGAATAGTGGTGCCAATTAGCCGTCAAGGTATCACATACTGTCGTAGAGATCGAGAAAGCCATATCCTATATGAATAATTTCAACCCTCTGTTAATATATATACAACTACAAACAATTCAAGCTTGGCAAACGTTAAGAACAAAGAGAAAAAATGCTGCAATATGGGACGCTTGAAGAAGCAGAGTTGGCTCTAGGGAGGAACCTAACACTAGCAGAGAAATTATGGTTTAGTTACTCAGCTGAGAAATCAGACTACGTTTTGTATAACCATAATTGGATCTTCTTGTTCTTTGTGTTCTCCTTGGTTCCTCTCCCATGTGTGTTGGTCGAGCTTCTTTGGTTCGACAACATGAACAAGTTCAAGCTTCAACCCAGAATCAAAAGATCGTTTTCGGAGTTGTTTAAATGCTACGTAGATGTTGCTGTCTACAAGTTCATTCTAGTCGCCGGTCCTCTCATTGCTGCTCATTCCCCACCTTACAGGTATGTCGATGCATCCGTGCAAGGCGGTTTTAGACTTTTAGCTGTTTTATATAGGTTTATATGTCAGCAGCTAGGGTAAGCTTCAAGGCAAGACAAACCGCTTTTCATTGTATTTTGATTAAACTTGGAAGCATCGATCGGTTGTTCCAAAGACGGCACAGATCATGAAAACATACTACAAAAGTCATGTAAAGTTTGAAGGAGTAATCGAATCAAGTTGAGACGATTGAGTATTAGATTTGGATTTGATTCGATGCGAACATTTGAGATTTAAAATTTGATTCGAATTCGATTAAACTTAATTTTTAAAACTCGAGCTCTATTTGATAGAATAATCGAACCCTTCAAGCTCGACTCAATAAGTTCGAACTCGACAAATTCGATTTATCATTTTTAATTATATATTATGAAGATAAAATAGAAAATTAATAATAAAATATTAAAAAAATTTAATAAAACTCTCAAACTGTTCGAGTTAAATATCTAAAAGTTCAAACTAGAATCGTTATTCGAATAGTTAGAGTTCAAACTTTATTCAAAATAAACGAGTCGAATTTGAATAATTATCAAACCGACTTTGAACAGTTCATAAATAACTTGACTGATTTATATCTTTAATCACGCTATTAAAAAAATAAATTTTTGCATCGTATAAAGTCGCTACAAAATATCGAAGATAAAACTTTGAATTCTTCTCTTTAAGCTTTAAACATCTTAATTTTCTTTGAATCTTACGTTTATGCAGTGGATTGGGATCCGAACGAGCTTGCCATTGCCATCAAAATGGGACGTAATAAGCCAATTGGTAGTGTATTTTCTCATCGAGGACTACACGAACTACTGGATTCATCGGTTGCTGCATACCAGATGGGCATATGAAAACATCCACTACATGCACCATGAATACAATGCCCCGATAGGGTTTGCAGCACCTTACGCCCATTGGGCAGAAATCCTGATTCTGGGAATCCCAACGTTTCTTGGTCCGGCTATGGTTCCATGCCATATGGTAACATTGTGGCTCTGGTCAGTTCTGCGCCAGGCTGAGGCCATTGAGACCCACAGCGGGTAAGCTTGCTTTTCTTTCATGGAGTTGACTCTTTCCTAGTACTATTGTCCCACATTCTTTTCATGTTATACGTAGGTACAATTTCCCTTGGAATCCTACTAAATTCATACCATTTTATGGAGGAGCAGAATACCATGATTATCATCACTATGTTGGAAGACAATGTCAGAGCAATTTTGCATCTGTGTTTACCTATTGTGATTATATTTATGGAACTGACAAGGTATTACACGTATGCAAACACATATATATGTATATAATTATTTAATATATTTTTGAATTTTTTTATGAATGATATTAAAATTATGACACATATCTCATATTGTATTTATTAATTTTTAATATTTTATAAAATTATGTATCATTATTATAATCTTATTTATGAAATTAAAATTTTAATTAAAAGTGTATTAGATAATAATCTATGTTATCAACAAATAACATTTATTTATTATTTATTATGCAAAAAATGTTGCAAAAGCTCTTAAATTCTAAACTTTTTTAAGATTTTCTTTTTAATTTGTACTAATGTAGGGTTATCGCAGTCACAAGCTTGCCATTGGAAAGGTAACATTCGCAAACACATCAAGCAATTAATTTATATAAATCCAAGTGAAATTTTTCACCTTTTGATGAATACCAATGATTTAATTTTGGGATTATTAGATTAATTAAGCCTCGCTTTCTAATGTTATCTATAACATTAAATTTTTGTATCTGTATTGTGTAAGAATTATTAATTGAATTAATTATATTTTCTGAAATTTTAGCTTAAACCTTTGTGTAGCTTGAAGGACATGTTCAGAAGCAAAACTTCGGAATTGTACTTTTGACAGGTTTACGAAAGAGTTTATTTATTGTAAAAACAAAATTCATATATATATATATAGTTTTTAAAATTTTAAAATTTTTATTTTATATGGAATGTAAATTTTAGCATGTTGATGACATTATAAATTAAAATTCTTTCAATAAATATTAATTTTAATAATATATATTTTGTGAATTTTTTTATATTTTCACTTTACTCTTCAATATTTCACAAATTAAATTATAAAAAGGATTATATTATTTTATTTTACATTAATTTATTTTATTTGTTTTTTATTTTAATAAGTAAAATATTTTTATTTTATTTACTTGTTTCACTTAAAAACTCGTACTTTAATCTAATAAAGTTATTATTTTATTATATTTATTAAAAATACATAAAATTTTTTATAAATAGTTTTCAACATTCTATTGTATTTTTTATTAACTTTATCAAACACTAATTTAATTTTTTTTAACAATACTTTTAAAAACACTATACTCGAACAACTCTTTTTATAAATATTTTAACCGGACCGAATAAACTTTTAATCATATTAATTCATATTATTTCCTTACAAAAAGTATTTTTAATAAATCTTATATTCAAATCTCAGTACCTACAACATTTTCTTTCTATTCTCAAACTCAAATTACGATTTTCTTTGTAAAAGAAAAAAAAAAACACCGTGACACAAAATATCTCTATGGAAGATCTCAAAAGGAGATGAACAAAAATATCTGCAATGTGTCATTATTTTAATTTTATTTATAAAATTAATAAATTTTATTAACAATATATAAGATAATTATTTAACTAAGTATATCAATCTCATTAATAAATAAAGTTTTAAAATATACAAATTCTTAAAAACAAAATTTAAAAAATTATCAATATTTATTTTAAAAAATTCATTAATAAAAAAAAATCTTTACATTTATTTATCCATATATAGAATCTATATATATTGTATTATATATGAACTCTTAAAATCTTACGATGAAATTTCGAGCATTAATAAATGTATCTCAATAAATATTCATAAATATAAACAAATCAAACAAACATTTGGGAGCGATTAATAAACAAATATTAAAAAATTGTTTGTGATCAATAAAATTCAACCATGTTCATTTGAACTATTTGTCGTTTTATTCATTTGCACTCGTAACTATCAATGCCATAAGATGCAAAACTTCTATTGATAGTGTTTGGTTTTGGTGATTCGATATTCAACTGTCTTCTCATTGCAACCGTTGTAGTTATAAATGGGAAAACGAGACTTTGAAGGGAATAATGCCATGCTTTTGTTTTTCACGTGTTGTGTTATCTGTCTGGTTTCTGTTTTTGATAAGTCAAAGTCATGAATTCTTCCCCATCACATGCTGTGTATTTATCCAGGAATATAATCAGATGAGAAGAATAATTTAATATTAAGCTTGATCTCAATTCAAATCAAATGCTTAAATTTGAAATTTAATTTAATTTTGAATGAATTTCGTTTCTAAAGTTTGAATGATCAACTCGATAAATTTAATAAACAAAACATAATGAATATTAAGATATTCGAATTCAATTCGATTTATTTTTTAAGTAACTTAAGTTCAAACTTAATTTGATATGAATTAAACAAATTTTGAAGAGGAGTTTTATATAATAAGGCCAACCTTATTACAAGATCAACTTATTTTATATTTATTTTAAACGTATTTTCATTTATTTTTATGTAATTATATTTATTTTTAATAATGTTAACTTATTTTATGCATATTGACATTGAGTTTACATTTTTTTATGTATTAACGTTTATTTTCATGTGTTACGCATATTATCATATATTTATATCTTTTTAACACTGAATTTATGTTTTTTTATATATTTATATTTCTTATCATGTAATTACGTCTATTGAAATTAATTTTACATTTATTCTCATGTGTTTACGATATTTTTAATATGAAAATAAATATAAAATAAATCGACCTTAATATAAAAAAATTTAAATTTTGAATAATCATTAAATTAAACTTAATACTATTTTTCGTCAATAATTTACTTAAATTGTTACACGTTATCAATACATTTGAACATTATTTAAGTAAAAACTTTTGATTCGATTATCGCATAAAACATATTTATTTCTTAGCTAAATAATTGAAGGCAGCAGCAATAAGCTTAGCTTTCTTATACTTTCATACTAGGTATCATTTTTGCAAAAGCCAAAATTATTTATGGGACTAATCTCTCTTTCAATTAATTTTTTAATTGATATTTTGCTCTTAAACAGTCAAACTACTCAATTATTTTCGAAAAATAATTCAATATCAAATCTAAGTATATACTGGCCAAAAAAATTGTATTCTATACATGTATAATATTGGAAAGTTAGACTTTGTAAGGAATATAAATTAAGCTAAACTATTAGTAAATAAAGTTCTTAAATTCTAAAAATAAAATTAATAAAATGAAACATATTTTTAAAAAAATATAAAAAATAAAAATAATTTTAAAAAATTATGTTAAAACAGCTTATTTAAAAAAAATAATTTAAACTATTCAATGCACACGATTAAACCACTAAATCATAAATACGTTGTCCAAAAATAGAAATTCCTCGATTTTCCCTCTATAAGAAAATTCTCCGGAAAACGCGAATAGAAAATCCACCCTTCAGAATTCTCTCTTTCTCTGCTCTGTATTCTCTCTGTTCCAGCTAAAGCAAAGCTTAAAAGTACTTTTGTCATTGTACTTAAACCAAAAACCCGTACCAAAATCGACATGCAAAGGATAATTTGCATGGCTGATTCAACTTCGTTTTCGTAGCTTCCATTAAAGTGGCGGCCTTTTTTGTTTTAAGTAACCAGTTGGAAGTGAGCGATAAACAGAGACAGCAATGAAAAACGAAGAGCAAACTCGTTTTTTGTTCGGGATTTCGCTTTCCCATATACCTAAATGGAAGCAGTTTCTCATTTGCTCTACTGGGTTCTTCTTTGGTTACCTTGTCAATGGCATTTGTGAGGTGTTCTTCTACTTTCTTCTGCTTTTGCCTCTGTTTCTTCTGTTGTAAACACTTCTCTTTCTTTTATTTTCTTTCGTTTTTTTTTTTTTCATTTTTTTGTCTTTTACTTGAAGAGATAGGTGAGACACTCGATGTAAAGAAGCAAAAGATTGAGTTGATTCCTTTTTTTTTTCCTTAGTCTTTATACGTTTTTCAATCCAGTTTCTCAGCAACCAAACAAAGTTTGAATGCATCATTTTAAAAGGATTTTTCTGGATATGGTCAGTTGGTATTGTGAAATTGTATTTGTTGTAACGATTTATTGACTAGTTTAAATTTCCTTTTAGGCAATCACTTTTAACTATTTGCTAAATAAGTCACTAAACCACAAAATCATCTCAAGATTACATTAAATATTCATGTTTTATAGCTGCTCAAATTTATTTTTAATTCTGGTAATTAAAGATTTGTACTTTCCAGGAATATGTATACAACAGACTACAGTTCAGGTAATCGCTATACTTTTTATTTTTTTCTTGCTAATTAAGGTTTAAAAATGGAGGGCATGTTGTTGACAGACCACTAAGGATGGTTTTGTTTTGTTTCAGCTATGGTTGGTACTTCACATTTGTGCAAGGATTTGTTTATCTTTTTCTGATTTATCTTCAAGGCTTCACTCCAAAACAAATGGTGAACCCATGGAAGACTTATGTGAAACTCTCTGCAGTTCTTATGGGCTCCCATGGACTTACAAAAGGGTCTTTGGCTTTTCTCAACTACCCAGCACAGCTCATGTTCAAATCCACCAAGGTAATCAGCAAATTCATGTCCCTTGACATTGTAAAAACTGAATAATTGGAATCATAATCCTCAATGATTTGCTTTTCTTTTCTGAATTCACATGTTCATTGTCAAATCTTGGCAATGATCAGCCTACTTGCATGATTGATTCAGTGAATTTTCAGAACTGATATTGTCTGATCCTAATGATGTTACTCTGGATTTAACAATATTACATTTTAGATTTACTCCTTGAAAGTTCTCTTCTTGTTTTGGGTTTTGAAGTTCTTAGATTTACTGTCTTAGGTTCTGCCTGTGATGGTAATGGGTGCCTTCATACCGGGTTTGAGACGGAAATATCCAGCTCATGAATATGTTTCTGCAATGCTTTTAGTGGTTGGTTTGATCCTCTTCACCTTAGCTGATGCACAAACTTCCCCAGACTTCAGTGTCATTGGTGTAGTAATGGTAACTGGTGCTCTAGTAATGGATTCCTTTCTTGGTAATCTGCAAGAAGCTATCTTTACCATAAGTCCTGAAACAACACAGGTGATTTCCACTTTGGAAATTATCTCTGCTGATGCTTAAATGTGTAATGTAACCATTAACCAGTTCATGGAAAGATTGTGACCTTGCAATTAATGTTTTTATCTCTATATGCATAGATGGAAATGCTTTTTTGCTCGACTGTCGTTGGTTTGCCATTCTTGATCCCACCCATGCTTTTAACAGGAGAACTATTTAAAGCATGGAATTCATGTTCAGAGGTAAAGATTGAAAATTTCATCACTTTCCTCTGTAGTCTCCACAATCCTCATGATTCCATGAATCATAATCTCTAAAGTCTAATCGTCTAAACCATCTTCTTCTTGAGCAGCATTTGTACGTGTACGGCGTGTTAGTCTTTGAAGCCATGGCCACATTCATCGGACAAGTATCAGTCCTTTCCCTTATTGCCATTTTTGGTGCAGCCACAACAGCAATGGTACATTTTCTCGTGTTCAATTCTATCAAACATTAAAGCATAGCTTATTCAAGGAACTATACATTAGTCGTTTGTGGTCATACACATCGAATCTCTCAATCGGTTTAATTTGAACTTTCCTTTTAAAGTGATATATGGTCACAAATAAACATTGCACATGCCATGAACTTCAATACATTGCTGATTTTCAGCATTTTCTGGATTGTTCTCATTGAATGTTATCACAGGTGACAACTGCAAGAAAGGCAGTGACTTTACTACTGTCATACTTGATATTCACCAAGCCATTGACTGAAAAGCATGGGATTGGACTTCTGCTTATAGCCATGGGGATCACCTTGAAACTCTTGCCTGTTGATAGCAAACCAGTTTACAAAGGAGTGGTCTCAAATGGAAGCTCATCAGCAGCAGCAAAAGAAAATACTGGAAACTCATCTTCTGCTAGTGAAGAAATGAGGATTCAATCAGAAATTGAAGAAGAAAAAACGCCATTGGTCTAGACTTGATTATCACTATTGCTTGATTGTAGTTAATCTGTTAATTTCTTATCCTTTCCTTTTTGGTGAATGTTTTCAATTTTCTGTTTTTCTCCATGTTTGGAAAGGATGAAAATTGAAAGGTACTCCAAATTATTGCAGCATAGTCCAAACAGTTTCTGGCATTTGAGAAGCAAACAACATTACAGTTGTCATTAACTTCTAGCATCAGTTGGCTTCCATGGATGAGTACATGTACCATGCTATAGCTATAGGCCTATAGCTCATTGGCCATTGCTCAAAGAACAAAACAAAACCACAATCTTTTTACAGGGGTGAAAAAGATAACATCTGAACGGTACAATTGAAAAATCTACGTTAAGATCTGAACGATCATTTCTCGAAGCCATTGTCGCATGCTTCTTACTCGCTCTTTTCTCGGAGGACAGCTTGTAATACAAAGGAAACAAAATGGACATAAGTAGGAAATAATTTTTATTTAATATTTTAAAATTATGTAATTAAATTTAAATTTATTAAATGATATTAATTTTTATTATTATTACACATGTGGTATATCAGATGACATGTCATGTGATAATCAACTAAGTTATTTATATTAGTATTCACGTAGGATGTCTAAACAAAAATTATTATCATTTTACAAATTTAGATTTAATTGCATGATCTTGAAATGTTAAAGGTTTATTTGCTAAAAAATAAAGTTTATAAATAGATTTTTATGTGATAAAACTTTGAGGGTATATATCCATTATGCAAAAAATTGAGAGTACATTTAATTACGAAGAATTAAGTTAAATAAAAAATATGAAAATTTTACAAATTTGAAATTTAAATTTCAACATATGTATTCCTTTTTTATTTAACAAAAACCTTCTATTAAGAAGATTATAATTTAACAATTTTTTCTTTTTAAAGAAATTAATAAATCTGATAAATTATATATATAATTAGTATGTATGTTATGTTAAATTGTATTCGTGTCGTATTATAAATAAATTTTATATTAAAATTCATATTAACATATCAAGTATAAAATTTTTTTAAAATTTTTTACTAAACTCATATACAATACTTATCAAATTTTAATTTTAATCATATTTGTCTTTTTAAAATAATTATCTCATACACTATTAGTATAATTTTTTGACTCTACAAGCAACGTTATGATTATTATACATGTCATATTTTATTTATTTTTATTTTTTAATATTTTTAAAAGATATATGAAATTATCCTAATCACGTTTGTAAAGTTAAAAAATTCTATTAATTGAGTATAAAATAAATATATTTTTTTATATTTATTTATATAATCACAAATATTTTTATCTATTTTATTATCCAAAGTTAATTTTAATCAATTCAAAATAAATTTAAATAAAACTCTTCTAATAATAACCAACCAAAATTGAAAGTTCAAAAACTTACTTTCACTAGAGATCCATCCAACAGTTTCATCGTCTTGCGACGATGAGGTGGCTCGAAATTCGGTACCTATTACCTAACTTACAAAACACGGCTGGGTTACGGGGGCATAAACAAAAAAACAAAAAAAAGAAGAAGAAAGGAACCAACAGAAAGCCGATAGAAAGGCAAGCAACAAGAGGATGATAACGATGAATTCCACAGTGACGACGTACTGAAGTGAAATGCACTTCTCTTCTTCTATTCAATTCCTCTTCCCCGCTTCAAAATTCCTTTCTCCCTTTCGCTTCCAGATCTGTCAACACCGCACATCAACGACGGCTTTCCACTCCCAATCCATGCGGTAATATTTCCGTTTCCTTCTCATTCTGGATCTGATATTAATTTCCACATTTGATCCCTCATTTTCCGATCTGGAACTTTTATTCGTTGCTTGATTCTATTACCAGTTCGTGTTAATTATAAATTCACGAAATTGTTTTATTTTTGGCTGAGGAAATGAAACTGGAATTTCAATGTTGCAGGATGTAAGTAAGATTTAAAATCAGTGAAAATCATGTTTGAAAGTCCTACGGCAATCGCTTCTACTCACAGTCCTCATCTTCGGAAATCAGGGGGCAAACCTGTTCTTTCTGACTTAGGTAAATTAAATCAACCTTTCCTCTCTTTTCAATAACAGAATTTGAATGATTTTCGTTTTTTTTTAGGGGCTGGTGAACCTGGAAATAGTGTTCAAGAAGCTTACGTGTTTCCGTTGGTGCTAGATGACTTGAAGGGTACAGTGCACACCGCAGCAGCGATAATGCCTTCTCCCATCTTTCTATGGAGATTTAAGGTTTGCTTCTTCTTTTTTTTTTTTTTTTTCAGTGCTTCGAATTGGAATTCATATACTTGTTTTTTGAAAATAAATTTTGATGAACTTCTAATGGAAATGAATTTTCAGGTCTTATTGTTTTTCATATGGGGCTTCACTTGTTGCAAGGTTAGTATTTATAACTATTAGCTAGGATGCCGTGGATGCTACTGAGAATTTGTCTTGGAAATTCTTGATTTTTTTTTTTTTTTTTGGTAAATAGGTTGGATGGGATTCAGTCATGAGAATGAGCGCAGACCTGAGAGACTTATTCTTGTATGAGGCATTTTTATATTATAACCCTCTCCTTCTTGTGGTTAGTTGTTATCTCTTTGAGTTTGACTACCAATTGTTCTTTGATATTAGATGTTTGTCGAATCTTACTTCTTGGTCTTGCAATCATAGACAATGATGGTTTGGCTATGGGGAGTGTGTTTATGGGTCTTCTCGCAGAGTACTGTTAATTATGCAAAAATATTTGATCTTGATCAAAATCACCTTACTCACAGAGAAATTTGGAAGGTACTCATTCTAACTGCTCTTCATATTATTTGGATTCTTTACACTTCATATGCCTTATTGAGATTTTGGTCCCTCAATTGTGGTGCCACTATGACAAATAAAATGCAGTCCTTTTCTAATTTCCATTATCTGTTTTGCTATATGCAGTGTAGCATATGGATGACAATTATAGTACCAACTAGCATGACAGCATACCTTTATCTTTACTCCCACGGAGAAGTATCATTGGCAGCATCACAACCAGTGTAATATCTATCCTGTTTCCTGGCATTATCTTATCTCTGCATCCCTTCAATTTTAACTGCATATGTGCGAGACAATTGCCTTTCGTATTGTTTCAAATATTTGATTTATTCATTGTGGCATTAATTCTTAATTCATCTCATTAATTTTTCACAATAAGTATGAGATGCCAATAATGATTTTGTGCATACGTGTATGAGTACATATGTTCGTCACTGGGTGTAGTCTTCTCTTGTAGTCTTGTAGAATGCATTCTGTAGGCTTACCGAGTTACCATCTGCTACTGGTTATTTGACATATATTGATGGTTCTGGCTTTTTAAATACAAATTGCAGGTGATCCTGTATGTTGCTGTTGCTTTGGTTTTGGTATTCCCCTTTGATATTTTTTATTTGTCATCTCGTTACTTCTTGCTAAGAACACTTTGGCGGATAGCTCTCCCACTGCAGGCAAGTTTCTAGTGTAGCTTTTTCTCTTTTGTATTTGAGCTAGCAAGCTGCATCTGCAGATTAGCATTTCTTCATATTGGATGTATTTTCTCTTCACTCTCTCTTTGTTTTTTTCCTTTTAAGTATTAATTACTCAGAGTTTCTCTGTAGCTGACATGCATTCTCATTTTTAACTTGTTTAATTCTCTTATAACAGCCAATTTCATTTCCTGACTTCTTCTTGGCCGACATTCTAACCTCCATGGCCAAGGTATGAACCTATGACCTCATTTTGTCTTCATAATCAACTTGTTTCATTTCTATTACTTATTAGATTCTACCAATTGAGGGTGAGCCTTGGTGCAATCGTAAATGTTGTTCTTTTGTGATCTAAAGGTCACAGGTTCAAGCCACAAAAACAGCTTCTCCATTCTTGTGCACTGGATTTGCCTTTTTTTTATTCGATTCTACCAATTAAAGGAACAATCCTATGAAATGTTTTCTCATAGTTCTATACTCTTATGGAGAAAGTTTCAGTTTCCTGCTGTTAAGATGCAAATCAATTGCATGTCATAATTCCTGTTTTCTTGATTTCTCATGCAGACTTATCCAACTGGACCTGCTTTAATGTTATGATATTAGAATTTTATTTTGTAAGAGGAGCTAGATTTTTTTTTTTAATTGCTTGTAATTGTTATTGTATGAAGGTATTTTCAGATTTGGAACGTTCCGCCTGTCGAATGATTCACCACCAGGTAATTCTAATACTCAAGATTTCTTAAGTAGGCTATTTATAAAAGGCTAAGAGAGCTCAAAATTTTAAATTTAGTGCTTGGCTGGAATTTTTGTTTCTTATCAAATTAACTAAAGATCTTCAGCACCCTTCTTAACAGCCTAGCACTTTCATGGCCTATAATTATCGTATATATTTATATATTTATATATGTAAGTTGTGTAAACTACATGATTATTTGATCCTGCGTTGCCTTAGAATAGAGTTGATGGATTACTTGGATGAGGTCTCTAATTAAGGCAATGCTTGAGGTTATCTGCTACCTGTTCCATCTATCATTTAGTGAGGATGTAACGAAAAAATTAGGGGTATACTGTGTCTTTCTTATGAAGTATTAAGTATGATTATGCTCAGATTTGGATTTGGTCAATTCATATCATAACTTTGAACTACCAAGTTTTTTTGTATTGATGCAAGGTTGAGCCTTTTAGATGAATAAGATGAGTTTTCTTCATGTAGGTTGCAACAATTGCATGGTTTGAAGCAGACTCAGTTTGTGGCAGTCACTCGGTCGCAATTCCACTAGTGCTCGTTATTCCTTATCTTTGGCGGCTAATGCAATGTCTGCGGCAGTACAAGGACACAAAAGAGAAGGCAACCCTCTTTAACGGTAATCAACTAGGTCCCTGATGCTTGCTATTTTCTTGTTAATTTACATTTAGTTAGCCATGGATATGGAACTATGAACTGGTAACGTGTACAATGTAATGCCTCAATAAATTTCTTAAACTTTGTGGTGGCACATCCTTGAACTTTGTCACTGCTTTATTTAGCTAATTCTTGCTTGTTTTATCTCATATGAGCTATGTGACTATCATACACCTGATTATTCTCCTATCTATTTTTCCTTTAACTGCTATTGTTTTTATTATAACCCAATTTGCATGTGGTTTTCAGCTTTAAAATATTCGACAGCAGTCCCCGTGATTTTTCTTTCTGCCCTTAAATATCATGTCTTACCTGATAGGTGGACATATGTTTACCGTCGCCTCTGGCTCTTCTCAAGCATTGTTAACTCTCTCTACTCATTTTACTGGGATGTAACTCGTGATTGGGATCTTAGGTATGATGAGATATCCCTTTTCCTGACAGAGGCACTTTCATATATAGCTTTTGTATGTGACAGCACGTTGGCATTTCCTGTACCTAATCAAGTTCACTTTAAATTTGGCATGTGTGGCTGAAACTTGACTTGGGTAGGGCAAGTATTGAATAATGTACATCAAACACCTCGTTTACTTAATACTATTAAAGGATTTTGGTATCTTTTTAGAACAACAACTGTTTGAGGGACATATCTTTAATCCATCTATGCATAAATTTTAAAATACCATATTCTATTGACAAATTCTGCTTTTGCTTCACTTCAAACGATGTACTTCAGCTCAATTTTTCTGAACCAGAAAATGCTATACGTGCTGTAATGATCAAACTTAATATCATGTCCTGCGTGCTGATGTTTTCTTCCTTTATTCTCTCAGTGTCTTCACTAGAATTTTCAAGTTCAACAAACCAAGTTATTTTTCCAGTCTGTTATACGGGCGACAATGGGTAAGAATCTTAGGTGCTGCTAATAATTCATGCAATTTCATTTCGCAATAGCTTGTTCTCATGCTCGATTGCCTTTTCTTTCACATGGTAGGTTTACTATTGGGTTATTGGAAGCAACTTGTTTTTGCGATGCGCATGGACATACAAACTTTCTGCTCATCTCCGCCACAACTACTTGACAGTGTTTACGGTTGCCACCTTAGAGATGCTCAGAAGGTTCCAATGGATATTCTTTCGAGTAGAAAATGAGTGGAACAAAATGACCAAGTTCAGCATTTCGCTTCCCATGACCGACATCCCAAGAGAGGACGAAATGTTACTAAGCTCAACCAATCACAATGTATAGATTACACAAGTCTCTGGCTTTAAACTAGGATCATATTAAATTCATTCTTTGCGCTGATATCATATATTATTTCAGCCCTAAAGCAGTTGCTGCATTTTGGTTGCCCCTACGGCCATTTGACATGCTTGATACCTGACAGGTTGGATTTTCATACCTTACAATTTCTGGGAACCAATTTTGATTTGTGAACGCGGCTTAAATGTATTATGACATTTTACCATATTGGAGATTTAGAAGTTAGTCCACATTTAAACTAGTTTCCAATGTTTGTCCGCATCAGATTATGTTTCAAGTTATTGCTCCAATGATGCTGGGTTGCCGTATCGCGATCATGAAGTTGCATTAAGGAACAAAACTTGAGATCATATTAACTGATTAAATTGTCAATTATTGCAAAACTTTTTCCTCTTTTTGTTTGTTTTGGGGTATACAGAGTCGATATAAAACAGTAAGGGCGAGTTTGAAAGAAAAATTTAAGAAAGAGAATTTATTTCAATCAAGATGTTCAAAAATTTAAAATTTAACTCCTTTAGTTTCCAAAAATATTTGAAAAATTTTAAGAGGGAATTCCTCTTTGAAAATCTACTTAAATAGGTAATTTTTCAAAATTACTCTAAAACTACTTACTTTATTATATATAACTCACAATTAAAAAAATTAAAAAAATATTATTTTATTTAAATATAAATATATTTTATTTTTTACATGTTATTAATAATATCTATATATTTTTACAAATCTAATGAAATTCATATTACATTTTTTTTATTTTCTTATATTTTGTATCATTAGTTTTATTTTATAATTTTTTTATTTTATCAAATTCTAATAGTCAAAATTTTTTTCTAAAAAAATTTATCTAAACAATATAATTATAAATACTAATATTTCAAATTTATAAATTTTGAAATACTTGCATTTTGAAATTCTTCAAAATTTTAAAATTTCTCATCCAAATACACTGTAAATGAATTTGATAAAAATTAAAAAAATATTATGTTTAATGTATCGATATTAATTATGATCAATAATTACAAACATGAAATATACAAATAAATTATTAGTTCTAAGTTTGGGATATTAAGGGTTCGGAAAGTACTGTATTCAATATTCAGCCATTAGCCGGGCCAGGTTTCTAGGAAAGTCATTCAACCCTTTCCACAAAGCAAAACAAAAAGCAAGTGAACTATTCTTTTATTGCTCTTTTTCAGTTCAGTTGGGAAATCTATTCAGGTTTTGGATGCAATGACAAGCAATAAGTAAACAAAGAAAGAATATCTAAAGTCCCTTTCGGGTTGGTTTTTAGCCCTCCCAAAGAAGATGACTCACGTAATACAAATCGTGGCCTCTTTGTCAAAAGCCTCCCCCACGCCATTATAAACCGTCAAAACTGGTCCTCACACCACAATCGTGCCCCTCAAAAACCTTTCTCTCTTTCCTTCCTCCATATTAATAAATCCCAATGTCATAATCTTTCTCCTTCTCATCTCCCATGGCTTTCAATCTTCCTCACAGGCAGGTTTTGGCAGTCGCATCTTCAGCTGAGGAAGCCTCTTGGTGCTGCGTTTTTGTGTTGGTAACCCTTCTATTACTGAACTCTTTCAGGGAAACCTCAACGATAACAAATGATCATGATCAGGATGTCAAAGGGAACCGGCTTTTGGACCGAACATGTGATGAAATCTATGTTGTTGGAGAAGGAGAAACCCTTCACTCCATCAGCGTTAAGTGTGGTGATCCTTTTATAGTGGAGCAAAACCCTCATATTCATGACCCTGATGATGTTTTTCCTGGACTTGTTATCAAGATTACTCCTACCAAGTCCTCCAGGAAGTCATTGAGGTAGCTTCGTTGATTTCGTTGTACACTTTTATTTGAGAAACTCTACTGTTTATTTGACCTATAGCAAGACAAAGAAGAAGGGTTTTCTTCGATTTTTGCTGTAGTTTGTTTTTCCTGATCTTCAATGGAACTGAAACAAATGATCAAACTGCCTCATTGTATACTAGCTAGGACCATTAATCCATTAATGGAACCGATAACTTGACGATCCGATATCCGTCAATATATCATGATTATATCTAATTAGCAATCGTCCATTTTGGTCAGTAGAAAGACTCTTTCAACCAATATTCCTATTTGTTGTCTTAAATTGAAAGTGAAGCTTAATTGTAAATTTTTTTAAAATGTATTTAACATGTCCATATAACTTAATACTTAATTTTTATATTTTATATTTATTTGATATGAAATAAATATATAAAATAAATATGATAAAAAACATAAATTACTATTTCTACAAAATAGTACCAAATGTGTATTTTTATTCCATTTCTTTCAATTATTAAAAATATGGAGACGGTAACCAAATATATATATATATATATATATATATATATATATATATATATATATATATATATATATATATATGGAGACAAAGTGGAGGATGGCCCGTTTGTAAACCTGCAGAAGATTGTAGTTTGTAGATTTCTAGTCGTGCTGATACAAATGCTAATTTGCAACGTTGGGTTACTCTCAGCCTTGTTGGGCCTGAGTTTGAGAGTGACCCTGGACTGGAACCCACCAGCTTCCCAAATCCAAACATTTGTTCTATAAACACTTGAGAAACCCAAGTTCTTCAACTCGGGTTTTCATGGTATTACAAACTTTTTCTGGAGTTGCTTCCGAGTCTTGTTACGGTCCTTCTAAACAGTTCAAACCCAACTTGTTTCTCAGTAGCACTCTTCTGAACGAAGTTACCGGTGTCGAAGACGAATATTCATGCATATGCTTCCCTTGTGGACTACAATTCCAGGGATAGAAACGCAACAAGCAAAAATTATGATAGAGAAACTTCATTAGACTCGTCATGATCAAGACAACATTTCCCTGCAAGGTTTTCATGGAGATGTGGACTTGATGTTTTCTAGTTTCACAGCTACCAATCAGCGAAATCCCATGACTGAAGACTGATATCTGAAGCTGATAAAAAACTTTGCGGTGTGACCCATGAGTTAATTATCTCCACAATGAGACGTGAGAATATTCTATGAACTCTACCATAGGGTTTCGACATTACCAGGATATTATTTATCATCCTTCAGCTTCAGGCTTTGCTTGACTTCACTGCCTTTGTCAGGATGCTTTATCAGCATCCTGCCTGCCATGCAAGTTAATTAAAATCCCCCAAGTTTTACATTTCGTTGGAACTAATAGAGTAACGAAGATTAAGTAGGCCCCCTGCTGCACTCCCGATGGTTATATAAAAAGCAATCAAACAATTTAAGTCTTTCATGATTATTTTTGTTTTAATTGCAGATTCTAATTTGTATGCTAACTTTGATATCAGGCTTCACCTTGGGAGTTCTCAAGTTGCTGTATAAACATTTGATTACTTGTGTGATAATTCAGATTCTCCAGTACTTCTCTCAACTGTATTCTCTTGGAGTTTCCAGTTACTTTGAGCATAACATGGGTTGTTCTAGCTTTTCAATGCTGAAAGTAAGATTAACGTAAGCATATATAATTAAACATAAATTTAATATTATTAAATATAATATATATATGTATTAAATACATATTTTATAATAAAATTATTTTGTGTATACATTTATTAATTTTAATTTTACGTTTATTCTAATCTATACATGATATTAATATTGAGCTTACTCTTTCAATATTCTTTCAAACATCAGAAGTCACAAACCAAGAAGTGGAAGCAGTAACTTTGTTTCTTTCTATTGAAGATTCTCACAGAAATTGACCACATATTTTATATCTCATTTTTGTTGTTTATTTGAATTTCCTAAAAAAAAATTATATGTTCAAGGGGAAATTGCATGGAAAAAAAGGGAACCATGTTGAACTAAAAGGGATAAGGTTCAAATGGAGTACTCAATATAGTATTACTGGACCATATAGAAGATAAAAGAATAATTTTTTTGTCATTTCCGAAATGTCCAGCAGACAAAGACATGGCTACTCGATCTATGCCTTCAACTTTACCTATGATTTGGAGTTCACGAAAATCGTGTCCTTCCTTGGATGTTAAAGTAAGATATATTCTCGATTTCAGTCCCAATATCAGAGTATTTTTGGTATAATTTAATGGGAAAAAATGGTGGTTTAGACTTTAAATGGTGACCTTTCAATATTCTACTGAGACAGACAGTCAAGAGTCGACACGTGTTTTGTCTTCATTATGAGGCAGTGGCATCCTGCAGTGCTCCTGCATTGCTGGTGGCTCCTCCACTCCATGCATTCCCAATCCTCTCTTCTCAAATCAATTGCTTCAGCTTTGATTCTGCAGCTTCAACTTTCCAGGAGCTAACTAAGCAGGCTTCCATCTTTCATTCTGCTGCTGATCACCAAAGAGCTCGAAAGCTCTTGCAAGTCAATTTGCTTGTTTGAACTACTTTTCTTGGTAGTATTTGATTGGTGTTAATGAACTTTAAGTTGCATAGGCAAACATGGTTTATGCTGGTGAGTTGGGATTTATGCTATAATGTAATTATAGAATGACTTGAAATCTACAGTTTGGCTGAGCTTAGCATTAATGGAAATGGGACATGTATGCATGCAGATAAAGAATTTATGCTCTCATGTCCCATGTATTGCATAACTATATAGTAAGCAATATAGCTTTGAGTAGTTAAGATTACAATTTTTTTTTAAACGTAATATTATTTTACATAAGTAAGTTATTCAAAATACAATAAAATCTTATAAAATTTTTGTGAAATTTGAAAAAAAATAGAGTGAATTAATATCGAAAGTATTTTATTCTTTTATAGAGTTTAAAAAGTTACAATTCACAAATGAATGGTTACAATTTTATGTTAATTAATAATATTTTATTTTACAGACATAATTGTTTTAAGCATAATTACTAAAATAATTGTTGAAACCGTTTAAAATTTTAAAACATTTTAATTCAAAAATGAAAATGAAAATTAAAAGAAAATCTTTTTTTCATAAAAAGAAAAAAAAAACTTGATAATTCAAAACCCAAGTGTTTATCTTTAATTCTTTAAAATTAGTTTAAAAGCCCAAACAATTTCATAATTCATTTTTCTTAAGTTACCCATTATGTTTAATTTCTCTTTATAAAGATATTAATCACTTTATCCATAAACAATGTAAGATTTTATTTATGTTGCTTTATATTACAAGCTATTCAATATTAACTTTTGAATAATCAAAACATGACTTAGTAGTTGTTACCACTCTATAGGATAGATTAAGTCTAAAGTTTGATTCTCCTATTTTTCTATTGTACCTCTTATAAAAAAAAAAAAAAAACCAATAACTTTTGGTCTTCTTTTATAAACTATTACAAAAAATAATTAAAATTGAATTTAACAATTATTACCCCATTCGATCATTCTTTTCCACTTGAATCACTCTTTACGTGAAAAAATAATCTTTAAAACGAGTCATAGTAAGCATTATAGTAAAAAATAATCTTTATTTTCATCCAATTCGAGTTACCATTTTTTAAACATAACTTTTAATTTTTTATAAAAAAAATTGTAATATGAAAATAAAAAATAATTATAAATATTAAAATTTAAATCTCAATCATTCTTAAATATCATTTAAAATAGTATGTGAAGTTCACCTCTCAAATAAAACTTCCATGAAAAATCAAATTAATTTTAAATACTAAAAATATATATTTTATTATTTCAATAATAAAATCTTTGTAAAAAAGGGATTGATCATAATTTCGAGTCTACCGTTGGTTATCCCAAAAATTTAATTTTCATAATTATTTTAATTTAAAAATTAATAAATTACTTTTCACTATCAATAAAACTTTTAGATTTTATTGACTAAATCAATAAAATAATAGATATGATAATTTAGTATGTCCACTGTGAAATTAAAATTCTTATATTTAAGAAAGACAAATTCTTAAAAATTAAATATAAAAAATAAAGGAACGCAGGATCCCTCGAGTTGCGGTGCGTTATACACGTGTACAAGCATCTTGGGTGTCACGTGCTTTCCAACATCCTCGTTCTCGTAAACTGCTTTGCATTGCCACCCCTTCTAACTCAAAACCAACCCACGTTACAGATTTCGCGCGATTTTCATGACACTTCTCAACTCACTCACGCCCTCTTCTTCTTCCACATTTCATCATTCATTTCTGTCGGCCTTTGCTTTCCTTTCCTTCCAAATTCTCTGCATTTTCCCCTTCTTTCGGTCATAGAATATTCTGATTCTCACCAAGAAACCTCGTGAAGGGGAGCTCCCTTCATATATATAGTCCAATGAATCTTTTCTTTTCCTAGTACTTTATATTCTTCGCTATACCCTGTTTGGCTACTGTCGTCTGCTTATACTCCACGCAAATAGCAACGATGTTCGGACCAAATACGGTTTCTGCTTCTGTTTTGCTTATCTTTCTACTATCTTTAACGCCTTTATGTTTCTGGGTTTCTGTTTGAAGTTGTCCCCTTTCTTTTTCTTATTCCGGAATTTTCTTTTCCTGTGGGTTTTACAGTTTGCTAGTTAAGTCCATATCTTTTCAATCATGGTGTTCCACTAAACTGGAAAATTCTTGAATTATTCATATTCTGTTACTTGGAAGATTTGAAGCTTCGTTGCTCCAAGAAACTTATATAGTAGATGTAGTTTGAGAAAGGAGTTTCATATTGAATTTTCTCATTTTTCTGCTTTTCTTTGTATTAGTGAATTGGGTTTTGCCTTAAAGATGGTGGCCTTTGGAAAGAAGTTGAAAGAATCACAAATTCAAGAATGGCAAGGGTAAATATATAGTTATATGGACAGGTTTGTAATTTCCTCAAGTATGCTTAAATGTGCTGATTTTCAGGTATTATATTAACTATAAGTTGCTGAAGAAGAAAGTCAAACGATATGCTCAAGAACTGGAGGTTGGAGCGCAAGATCACAGTTATGTTCTCAAGGACTTCTCCAGAATGCTGGACGGCCAGGTAAAGTGGACAAGAGATGAATCTCATTTGCATAATAATCAATGCAAAGATAACCCTGTGTTTGTTTTTATAGAAAATAAATGTACCAATTTCTTTCTGCTTGTTTGGAAATTTTTAGATTGAAAAGATTGTATTGTTTCTGCTGGAACAACAAGGACAACTAGCAAGCAGATTGTCTAATCTTCGAGAACAGCAAGATGAAATTTTGCAGCAGCCAGATGGATCAAACATATCCGAGTTACAAGAAGCATACAGAGGAGTAGGACATGATCTTTTAAGGCTTCTATTTTTTGTTGAGATGAATGCAACTGGCTTGAGAAAGATTTTGAAGAAGTTTGATAAGCGCTTTGGATATAGATTCACCAATTACTATGTGAAAACCCGTGCAAATCATCCTTATTCTCAGCTGCGACAAGTGTTTAGACATGTGGTAATGCATTCAATTTGAGAATAAATGTTCTACTTTTTCCTATTTTATTTAGAGGAATTTCTTACTTGCAATTCTTTTATTTCTTTCATACATGACATGCAGATTACTATACAAGCATGAATCAGCTTCTATAGTCTCTTCATGTGAATGAAAGCTTTATCAGCTACTAGTTGAACATGCAGGGTATTGGGGCTGTTGTTGGAGCAATATCTCGCAATCTTGCAGACCTGCAAGACCATCAAGGGAACTATTTATCGATATATGATCAGCCTGCTTTATCCCATCCGGTTTTTTCTTGGATCCTTTACTATTTATGCATTGTTAATTACTATCTTTTGATCTTCTTCAACTTCTAAAATAATGGTGTTTAAGTTTTTGTGTAGTAATTCACAATTCATCATGTAAGAATGGCTGCAGCTGCTTATATGTAGTTTAAACAGATCATGTTTTAGACAACCTTAATTTGATCCATGCCAAGATATAAAACCAGAGTAGTATTTCAATTCTTATCCTATTTGAAAATCTTAATTGCATGAGAGCTGTTCATGAGCTTATAGAACTTCATTCAGCTACCGGATGCTATATGCTTTTCAGTGATAAAGACTCAATAAACAAATGCTTCTCCATAATTTCTAAAGCAGAACTGTGAGTTCTGGAACTAGATGCTAAATTAGAAAGAACATATTTCCAATCACCTGTTAGTCTCTTAATATTGAGAGTACTGGCTTCTCAAATTATGTCTCTGACTAACAACTAGAAAAAATTATCTTGATTTGATCATTTAATGACCCATTTTCAGAAATAGTTAATTGAAATTCCAGGTTCTAGTTGGGTGTACAGTTATTCAAATTTGATACTAGACATGAGTTTCTTATTATGGCACGTCATTTTTAACTTCTTCTCAGAAGTACATTAATATATCAATTTTTCTATTGTTTCACGTTGTATTTCTGCATGTTTGTTTGTGCACATCAATGTGCTAAGTAAAACTGAAGACTGTAGAACTTGCAGGACCCTGTTATTCATTCTATAAAAGCAGCCGTAAACAGACTATCGAATTCAACAAATTTTCTTGAGTTTTTGGGGAAGCATGCATTTATTATGCAAGATGATTTACCAACTCCATCTGAAGACGACGTTGCAGACCAGAGATATCATTTCATGTCCCTCATCTTGAATTTGGTTAACACATTTCTATATATGGTCAACACATATATCATTGTCCCAACAGCTGATGACTACTCCCTTAGCCTTGGAGCTGCAGCAACTGTTTGTGGTGTTGTGATCGGTTCAATGGCTGTTGCACAAGTGTTCTCTTCAGTTTATTTTAGTGCATGGTCAAATAGATCATACTTAAGGCCACTTGTGTTTAGCAGTGTTTTGCTTCTAATTGGCAACACCTTGTATGCTCTGGCCTATGATCTTAATTCAATAGCAGTTCTTCTGGTCGGTCGACTATTTTGTGGGTAAGCTATCTAATATCATTTCTCTGGTTTAATGATTTATAGCAGGCGTATCAGGAAAGAAGTTTACTTCAATAGAAGTGCCTCAGGCCTCATGTTCTTTTAAAATGATTGATCATCTTCCCTACTATTACAATATTAACCAACAAGTTTGTCTGCTGATGTTTCCAGGTTAGGTTCTGCTAGAGCTGTAAACAGGCGTTATATCAGTGATTGTGTGCCACATAAACTGCGGATGCGGGCATCTGCAGGTTTTGTTAGTGCAAGTGCTCTTGGAATGGCATGTGGTCCAGCTCTAGCTTGCTTATTTCAAACTGATTTTAAGATTCACAAACTCACATTTAATCAGGACACTTTGCCTGGTTGGGTTATGGCTCTTTCCTGGCTTGTCTATTTGTTGTGGTTGTGGATTTCTTTTAGAGAGCCTCCTCAGGAGATCAAGGAGAACATAGTGCCACAGGAAGTTCATGCTGGTTGGTTAACAAGATTGAACGCTTTCTCATACATTTTGCACTAACTGCATCATAGAAACCCCAAATTTCTCTTATATTTACAAGTCCATTATATGAGAATATCATTCAGATATTTATTCAAAGAACCAATTTTGTTTGTTTTAGGATCATCGGTGAATTATACCATAGAGAATGGTTTCACACAGCCACTTCTTTTGAACATGGAATCCAAACAAGAAGGTCAAAATGAAGACCAAGAATATGATGATGGTGATGAAGATTCTTGTGAGAAAACTCACAAACCTGTCACTTCAATTGTCTCAGCATACAGGTTACTCGCACCATCTGTTAAGGTATGAAGTTGAATCTTCATTTTCAATTTAGCTTGCACCAACTTCCATTCTCTGAGCTAGTGCCATTGTTTGTCAGGTTCAACTATTTGTTTATTTTATGCTTAAATATGCAATGGAGATATTGCTTGCTGAAGCAAGTGTCATCACTGCATATTACTTTATATGGTCAACCAACAGTGTGGCAATCTTTCTTGCATGTCTTGGACTAACAGTACTTCCAGTAAACATCATTGTTGGAACCTACATCAGCAACATGTTTGAAGAAAGGTAAGTTCAAAGATGTAAACAAGCTTTATGATTCCTGCTTTCAGGCGCAACAGTCTTTCATTTATATGGTCTCAGTTTCAGGCTTTCAGTTACATTCAAAAGTTTATTCTAAAGATGTCATCAAGCTCACTGGAGCATAAGGGTTAAAATTAAATTGTCAATTTCAAGTGATAAGACCAAGAGCATAACTGATTCAGCTGATAAACTATACTAGTAAGCTCTGATGAGCTTATGTTCCATTATATCTATTTATTTCCAAATGACAACTTTTTATTTAACTTGATTGCAGGCAAGTTCTGCTGGCGTCTGAAATTATGGTTTTGATTGGTATACTCCTAAGCTTCCATATTGGAATCCCTTACTCTGTGCCTCAGTATGTTGGCTCTGCACTGATCACTTTTGTATCTGCCGAAGTCCTTGAAGGTATATCTTCCTGTTACTTCATCTGAACAAAACATTGCATTATCCAGTAAATAAGGATGATTGCTTTTACTTTCTGCTGAGGCCTAAAACCTATAAGATAAGGCCAAACTTGTGACATATTTCCGTACTCTCTAGCTTTTCCAGATATTATTAACTTGAGCGTTGAAATGCATTTCACAATGAAAACAATGATGTTTATTTTAATTGTTTTTTGTCTTTACAAGCATGATATTCTAAATTAGACGATCTCTACATCTACCAATCATCAACAAGTTCTATTAAGGCTGTAGTTTTTTTCTTCCTCAAATGTAATTCTTGGGTTACCTTTAATGATCAAACCAGGTGTGAACTTGTCGCTCCTGTCCCGGGTCATGTCATCAAGGCTTTCTCGTGGAACTTACAATGGAGGGCTGCTGTCGACAGAAGCCGGAACCCTAGCTCGAGTAATTGCAGATGGAACAATAACACTATCTGGCTACTTGGGTGTGAGTAGGCTGTTGAATGCTACCTTAGTTCCTTCACTATTCATCTGTATCTCCTCCATTATTGCCACTTGCTTCACCTACAATTCTCTTTACTAAACTTTCTTGCATGTAAAGATCTTGTAAAGTAGTAGTACTATATAAACCCTTGCTCTAATCAAATTCCTAGTGTAAAACATTCAAAGCAGTCGGGCAATTACAGTTTTGATTCCCATCTTTCCAACATATCGGTATCAGCAAAGCAGTTTGATCACTTGATAAAAGCATAAACGATATCAATGGTCTGAAACAATGCCTAACATGAGCAGCCCAAAGCAAACTACTACTCGAATTCCCCATATGTTTGATAAATCAACTTGACTAACATTCTTGAATTTTTCTCCTTCGTAAAAAAAAAAGCATCAAAATAAATAGGGAGAAGTTATTAGTGATCAAATTTATCCATTCGCCAATCAAATAAGGTTCAAGTTGAGATTGATTTATTCCAATTTTTTTTATATCCATTTTTACATAAAATAAATTATGGCTGGCTTAAACCCTTTCAAATATTTTCAAGTTTTAAAAAATATTAAAATAAAATATAAAAATACATAATAATGAATAAATATTGCATAAAAAATTAAAATAAATTCTTACAAAAATTACAAGAGTGTGAAAATCAAAATCTAAAAGTAACACAAAAAATCTAAAATAATTAAAAATTATATTAATTTATATTTTAATAACCTTTTACTTAACATATTTTTAAAACTCTTTTTAAAACTATAAAATATAAAATCATATCATAACAAATTTCAAATTAACTAAATTATAATTTCAAAAAAAAAAACTAAATTACAAAAAATATATAAAAAATTTATAATTATGAAATCAAATTGAGCCAAATTTAAGCTTTAAATGATAAATTTGACTAGATTTTTTATTTTTATTGATCCTCATTTTGTCAATCCAGACCCAAATTATAGAACCAAATTTGTATTTTCACTTAATTCTTTAAATTGTTTTTTTTTTTGGCAGATAGTAGTAATATTTCGGGTAAATATATATTAATAGTAAATAACAAAGCTCTGAAATGTGGACGCTCTGTCCTTAGAAATCATTCAAACTCCGCTCGGACAGGACAGACTTCCTGCGATTGTTACTTCATGCATTCGATTTGTACTTTGGTTTAAAAACTCGAATGAAAAAAACGACCAATAACGCTGGTTTTGTTCCAAGATTTCCTGGGTTCTTCTAATTTCTTTCTTTGGTGACACAAAAGAAGAAGAAAAAGCTTTGTTAAAAAAGATGGCAGACGATCTAGATTTACCGGAGGCAACTCTTCAGAACATACTGGACCAAGAGAGCCTGAAGTGGGTTTTTGTTGGTGGCAAAGGAGGTGTGGGTAAGACCACTTGTAGCTCGATTATTTCGATCCTTTTGGCTCGGGTACGATCCTCTGTGTTGATCATATCAACGGATCCTGCTCATAATCTCAGCGATGCTTTTCAACAAAGATTCACAAAGGCTCCCACGTTGGTCAATGGCTTCAACAATTTATACGCCATGGTACCCTTTTGTTTCTATCGAACTTTTTTATTTGATTCTGGTTTCTGGGTATTGGGGATTTTGGCTTTTGGAATTATGGTTATGCTTTTAGATTTGCATGGGGTGTTTTGTTGGAAATTCGGGTTTTTTTTTTTTGGTTTGGGGGGGGGTAAGAAATCAGGCAATGCTCTGCTATGTTTTCTATTTTGATTGTTGATTTGTGGATAAGTTTATACTATTTCTTGAAGTTGCAAATACGCAGTCCATAAATTCTCCATTTTCAACTTCCTGCATCTGAAATGAAGAACAATTATGTCAATATGATTTCAATGGAATTTAGTAATCAATCCACCCTGTTGAATGCTTGGTTTCTGCATTAAGGATTAGTTCGTTCTTAGAATTTGTACAATATGGATATGATGTACGGTCATTGTTCATTTGTCAATATTTTTACTCAAGTTCTTACTACGTAAGATGCATAATAGGAGGTGGATCCTAATGTGGAAAATGAAGATGTGGGTGGGCCTGATGGAATGGATAGTTTATTTTCTGATTTGGCAAATGCAATTCCAGGAATTGATGAGGCAATGAGCTTTGCAGAGATGCTTAAGTAAGAAAACTATTCTCTTCTGTTTGATACTTTGATTATGATAAATCATTCGGATGCATTCATTGTCCACTGCTTCTTTTATGTTTATATGTTTGTGTGTATTTATACGTGCGTGTTTGTGTGCGGAACAAGTTAATAATTATTATGGTTGTTTTGTTGAAAGCTTTTAATTTTCTTTATAAGTATGCTCTAATATTTAAGATTTTCAACCAAAAGCCTCAAAAGAGGGCATGGATTATATTTCTTGTTTAAGAAATATTACTGTTTGGCTGTGCCAATTGTGGGCATTCTCTAGGATTTAGCTTTGAAAGTTTTAGTTCACATATGCAAGTACAGCCTAGGGCCAAATAGAATATGATAAAATTGAAGACTGAGCTTATTTTGTCCTATCTTTATTCACACTTTTTAATGGTTGATGATTCTAGGATTTATTTGAAAAATCTCCCTTCTGTTTCCAAATGTTTAAGATTACTTATGACAGTTTCTTTCTAAACTTGGTCTTGCATGCACTTTGTCACCTTCTACTTGTGTTTTTTCAGCTACCTTTTGATCTTGTTGTCTGAATATAATCCTTTCCTGTAGATTGGTGCAAACAATGGATTATTCTTGCATTGTGTTCGACACTGCCCCAACTGGACATACACTCCGGCTTTTACAGTTTCCAGCCACCTTAGAGAAGGGACTCGCAAAAATGATGTCGTTGAAAAGCAAATTTGGTGGCTTATTGAGTCAGGTATGACTTTAAGTTTCAGCATGTCTTGCCACTTCATATTGCTCAGCTTGACTTCAAGAATTTTCTGTCAACAATAGCGTAGATAATAAAATTTTGTATTAACCTTTAGCTATATTTCCATTAAAACTACTATTCTTTCTTGAATATCTTATTTCAAGTGATCAGTTCCTTCAATCCTGTCTCTGAAGTTTGTATTCAACATCATTCTAAAGGTTATATGGGATGGACTCTTTTCATAGCTCACATGTCAGCTCACAGGAGTTATCAATTGCTACTATTTCCTGGTTGGTTTTCTTTATGTTGTAGCTTATGAAGTTTGAAACACATCATCACAGATGACCCGTCTTTTTGGCGTTGATGATGAATTTGGGGAGGATGCACTTTTGGGGAGGCTTGAAGGCATGAAAGAGGTGATTGAACAAGTTAACAAGCAGTTCAAAGACCCGGTAAGATATACCATTCTCTAGTCTTCTTTCCCATACAAATTTTAATTAGTTTTTAATTGATCAATACAGGATGAAATATAAATGGAAAATTGACAACAATCTGCTTAGGTTCCACCTGAGGCTGTACTTGCAATAAGCTTGGACCTTTTAGTTTTGCATATTAAGAGCTTTTATAAACAATATAGCTACATGCCATGCTATCTGACTAGTGATGTAGAGTACTCTACCTGAGTAAATTGAAGGCTTTGTTATTCATAAGTTAATATAATGGATAATATTTTTTTTCTTCTGAAAAAGGAGAGAAGGAATGGAGAAAAGTTGTGGCTGTGTGCAGAGATCTACTTGATACAATACTCCTTCTTAGGTTTTCTCTTTTCTTGTTACAGATGAAGTGAGAGATATACCTCTAAATTTACAAATGTTAAAAAGTAGAACTTGTGAAGTGTATTGAAAGCATTTTCTTTTTCCTTTTTCATTTGAAATTTCTGTAAGTCTTATGCTACTTACAAAAACTTACCATCCGGCTTTTGTTCCATCTCGATCAAAGTTTCTTGAGGTGCCCATGCTTTTAGTATAATGCACTTTCCTTTTGGCAGGACTTGACAACCTTTGTCTGTGTTTGCATTCCAGAGTTCCTCTCTCTCTATGAAACAGAGAGACTGGTGCAGGAACTCACCAAGTTTGAGATAGATACACACAATATTGTCATTAACCAAGTAATTTTTGATGATGAGGGTATGTTTACTTTCTTACGATGTCTATCATTTTGCTTTCTCCCCTTGGGAGTTGTTGCTTAAATAAAAAGCTTACCGTCTATTGGCCTGAGTTTTAATTTAAGATGTCGAGTCCAAGTTATTGAAAGCAAGAATGCGGATGCAACAAAAGTACCTTGATCAGTTTTACATGTTATATGATGACTTTCACATCACAAAGCTGCCACTGCTGCCAGAAGAGGTGAGTGAGAGAATACTTTATGTGAAGATTTTACTTTAGCTATGCATAAATCAGTTATAACAAGAAACTCCTGTGAGTTGATACTCCTATTATTTTGATTGATTTGCAAAACTTTTAGATAGAAGATTTTGCTCTCTTTCTTAGTGCCCGCTACCTTCACAATGAATTGTTATTTTTCCCAATTTTTTTGCTGATTTGATTGTGGAATTTCCTAAGACAAATTTTCTGCATCGTTGGAAGAATCCTTAATGTTAATTTTTTCTTAAATATTCACTGATTTGATAGTCACTTTAGTTCTTACCTTGCTTGTTGTTTCTATATGAAGCATTTTTGCATTTGTAGAATACTTGTTGACCATTAAACTGGTTGTTAAATCTGAATCTTTATCTAGGCGTATATCTGTAATCTTTTTCATTTCAATAGTCACAACTCTTGATTAGCCTTCTATGGTATTATAGGTTACTGGGGTTGAAGCTCTAAAAGCGTTCTCACATCATTTTCTTTCACCCTATCAACCGGCCAACAATAGAAGAACAGTAGAAGAACTCGAGCAAAGAGTATCCATGTTAAAGCAACAGTTGTCAGATGCCGAAGCAGAACTCGAGAAACTACAAAACTGACAACAAAGGGTCTGCTTTCTACACGACTTCATATGGCCTTTTCTGCTTGGCTATTTAGCTACGGATAATATTATGTAGCATCCTCTCTCGCCGGACCGAACGAGAATTTATCATTAAATTTGTTTCTGGAAAGCGATAGATAGCATTATTTGTTTTAGAAAATTTCTTTACAATACTTTTTCACCATTGACATGCTATTAACGTTATGAAAGCATTCAATTTTTACTTTTCTAACGAGTAGCATTACCATGCTTTTGAGTTTTGATCATGATCATGGACAATCTCTGTTAACCAGACAAATTTTCCCTTTTCCACTCCTCTTTGGCATTGCAGTGGGAAACAAATTTGATATTCTTACAAATACTGGATTATGGTTATAGATTCTTCTTGAGCTTATTCAGTTATAATTGAGTTTGTTTCCTTGGTAAGTGAATCCGGAGAGAGAAAACTCGACAGAAAAGCTTGGGATCGTGGCCCTTGCAAGCCATCAAATATCAATAGTGTCAAAATTCGGCAGGATATAAAATAGGTGGAATAGTAGCTTTTACAGTGACATTGTTGGTCTAAAATGCCGGATTCAGGTTCTGGTCCGAAAGGGCATGAACTTAGCCTTTGCATAAGCATTTACAAATGTTAAATCTAACTTCAGCAATCAGAACTTTTGCTGCTTTGGATATAATAATGAGATTAAATATATGATTTTAATACTTGACTCGGCATGCAATTCCTATTAATTATCAAGTACTTATAAAGATCATATGTATTTTGTTTTTTTGAAAAGGAAAAAGAAAGTATAACATCCTAAGGAACTACACGCAGTTAGAACTTAAGAACTTACATACATTAACTCATAGAAATTAGCACATAACAGTGATGACATAAATAACATGAGTTAAACAGTAAAAATTTCATTGCACTTTCAATCTTTCATATAACATCTTCAATAATGAAGTTCAAAGGCAAAATCACTGTCAAACTCTAATATGCACTTCATCATAATCGTTTATAGGACATAGTAAAAATCATAAATATACTCATACTATCCACCATGCAAAGTTGAAATAAAGACTACCACATCCATCTCTTCCAAGGTTGTATCAAGCTGGCCACTCAACTCCCAGTCACAATCGTTTACTAGGACAAGAACACCAGGTCTTCTGCACAAACCAAAACCACCATCGGTTAAATAGTTACCTTCAGAATTACAATCCTAATCCAATCTGTCGCTTCATTAGAAATGAGAGTTAAGAGTTAAGACCCTTAGAAAACTTACACAGACTCCCCTTTCATGAACATCTCAGGTCTCTCCTTGATCAATTTGGTACGAACCCAGGACAGTAAATCTCTCATGGTTAACTGAGAAAGCACAAACCAAACACTATACTATATTACTATGAGCCAGCTTAGATATGCTACATTAAAATCTTCATAAATAAGCAGATTACAACATCCAAACTTCACAAATATGATTACCTTATCTGCGCCTTTTGGCAGATCAATATTCACATTATGAACTTTAACAGATTCACATAAGAGTTCTAAGCCTCCACTGCATCAAACAATGAATAACAGACAGATTAAAAGCAAGAACAAGTAAAACAGGTTTTGGGTATATGCTCAAGAAAAACTTCATTAGAAAAAACCTGCAACACAAACGAAGGAAAAAGAAGGAAATTTGCACTTAATCCCAAGATCGATCCTATGCCATAATTCGCGTTTTGATTAATTGTAGCAAACACAAAGAATTATTAACAGTAACAGAAGCATCAATTTTTATTCTTCTAAAAGCAAAAACAAACCCTAAATAAGCACATAAGATATCATGAGATTAAAATTTTAGGCAGTTCCAAGAAAACCCTAAATCGATAAATTTGATTAGAAGTCTTACCCGAACTCAAGTGTCAGCTGCATGTTGGATAAATTTTGCAGACAATCGAAAACCCTGATCGGGAATTCGGGATTTTGTTGGGTGCCTCTTTGCAACTACGGCATCGTTTTGAACATTTAATCCTCTGCATTCTTTGAGAGGGAAATTTTTGGGTCCCAAACATTCGTTCCTGGGCTTTGCCTAAGTCTCTTCTTCGGCTTGTTCTGTGGGCCCCAAAGTTTTGGTCAGTTTATTTTTGGGCCTTCTCCTAGTTTTTTTTAATATAATTAAAATCTCAGATGTAAAAATAATAATAATAATAATAATAATAAAAGTGTATAATTAAATATAAGGGTATAATTATTTAAATTAGCACTCAATTTAAGATTTTAATCAATTGTGTGTGATTGAATAATTTGTTTTTTTAACAAAAGAAAAAAAATAATTTTTTTATTTATAAGATAAAAATAGTATTTGTTTTTTGGAGTTTAGTAAATATTTTAGCATTTGGAATTTAAGATTCACGTGACATTTTTTAATATTATTAGAATATTCCATTGATTGTGAGGATTCATATCCCCCTTCAAATTTATATGTTTTCTTTGAAATATCCCTTACTTTCTTTTTCAAATAATAATTAAAGCAAGCACAAAACACATGTTGCTATCAAATAAATAAATAAATAAATTATTTAGTATTTCTTTATTTCTTTATTATTAGCTCCTAATAGTTTTTAAGACATGGGATCATAATTCAAGACAAATAAAAATGGAGAGACCTTCACTTGAATATAAAAGTACAAGTATCAATGTTTGAATGGATTTAATTAAATTTAAGACCATATCATTTGAGTTGGGTTTTTTTAGTTGGAAAATTTAAAAAAAATTGAATTTAAATTAATTTGGTTTCCAATTTAATTTTTCTATAAAATTCATACCTTTCACATTTAAATTAATTAAATTTTAAAATGAATTTGATTAAATGTTTAAAATCAATGCAAATCAAATTAAAAAATTTATTTGAATTTAGATTATCTTAAAATCAAATTAATGAATTCTTCTTCTAGATTTTTTTTCCTTATCAAATCTAATAAAGTGAAGTTAAATTTTCTCTTTTGTATGATAGCTAGGACTGTAAAGGAATCGAACACGAACGAACGAATTAATATTCGTGTTCATTCATTTATTTTTTAGTATCCGTTCGTGGTCGTTAAGGTATTCGTTCGTATTCGTTCGTTATGTTGTTCGTTTTCGTTCCCAAATATGTTCATTTACATGTTCACGAATAAGTATTCGCGAACTTGTTCGTTTACTTGTTCACGAACAAGTATTCGCGAACTTGTTCGTTTACTTGTTCACGAACAAGTATTCGCTAACCGTTAAATATTAAGAAATGATGATTATCATCCTATTTTATCCATCATCTTATGCACCAAACACGACTTTAGTATTTTAGTATATATTATAATTATATAACATATAACTTATATAATAATATAATATAAGTAATTTTAATACTTTAATAAATTACAAACGAACAACAAACGAATACTAAACGAACAACAAATAAACATAACCGAACGAACAACAAATGACACTTTAAACGAACGAATAATAAACGAACATGTTCGCGAACATAAACTAATGAACCACACCTCTGTTCATATTCGTTCATTTAATAAACGAATACAAAAAATATTATTTGTATTCGTTTGTTAAATTTAATAAATGAATATAAACAAACGATAATCGAACAGTTCACCGAACATTCCATTCATTAACAAGTGATAGTAAAGTATCACTTTATCATTCTAAAAAAAAAAAAGTACCACTCTATCGAAATAATAACATCAATGCTTTTTTTCTTTTTCTGTGTTATAATATTGGATTAATTTTATTTAAATAGAATAAATTTAATTAAATTTTTTTCAATATTTACTACTCTAAAACTCGAATATTTTTAAATATATGAAAAAATTCACTTTTACTCCGTCGGATTACGGTAAAATTTCGTTGCATTAACTTATTACACGATGATGTTAGCATGATTTTGTTAGTTTGCGTATTTAATTTGAACAACGGCGAAATTTATGATTTTGTATGGTCAATGACTCATTGGGGTGCACATAACCCATATCCTGTCCTGTCCCTGTTTCTGTTCCTAGTCCTGTCCGTCTTTCTGCGTTTCTCCTCGAAACTTTCGTGATCCTCTGTTTTCTTTACCTCAGAAGCATTATCCCACCGCTAATATTGGTGATTTCCCACATCAATTGCTTCATCAAAAAAGACAGATTGAAACCGATACCAGTGATCGAATATCTTTGCAATTATAAACCTCAAGGATTAGAACGCCAATTTCAGTAAGTAACAAAGAGGCACATCTCATAACCCTCACCCTCTCTAATTCACTTCTTCGAGACTCCTTTTGCACCTCCAACTTCCTAATCATCCTTCCTTTTTTGTCTGCAGAATCGGAGTCTACGATTAAATTGCAGAAAAGGGTTCATTGATTGGGTATTTGCTAATCTGGGTTTCGTCGAAAATTCCAAATTTGGTGAAGATTGATTATGGACAAGCTTGATAGGGGCTCAACGAGTTAGGTTTTTGAAAAAGCTCTGATTTTTTACTTTTTGATGAAGTTTGTGTATCAATGGAGGCTTATAAGACATGGGTTAGGAGGAACAAAGACTACGTGCATTCCTTGGAGTCTCTTGCCAACGTAAGCCATTATCATTTTCACCTACTATAATTACATAAAGTCAACTTCTTTTTTGTTGCGGGAGGTTAATTGGATAGCTATTTTTATGATTATTTGTAAATGAAAATTATAATTTTGGTTTCTTGAATGTTAAGGTGCATTAAATTTATTGTTACTGTTTGTGTTTCCGAATATTAGCGTTTGAATCTGTTTGTTTGATTAGTTTAGAGTGGTTGACTTTCTGGATTACACTTATGCCTGGCTACTGTCTCTTCTTTCCTTTGTGAAGAATGAAATGAAAAATGAAGGACATCGATTTGCAATTTGAAGGAAAGAAAAGAATTTTGTCTTTTACATTATATATATATTTTTTTTGAGATAGTGGATCAGAAAACCCATTCCATGGAAAAAGTAAAATGAAAGTTTATTATATTAGGAAGAAACTATGATTATCTGCAATTTTGGAGTCTCCAGTTAGCTGCTCCGAGTAGGTTTAATATTTGTTACCCATTGTGGATAGTATATTTCCTAAGTTTTCCGCATCTATGACTATGATCTATAGTTTGACTATTTGGATTCTTTGTTTTTTATTTGATGAATGAGCTTGGAAAAGTAGACAAGATTTTTTGAAGGACTTTTGACTGTGTTTTGAAGTTTGAGTATTGCTATCTTATGCATTTTCCTGCAGGGGTTGACGTGGCTTCTTCCTGAACGGTTCTCCACTTCAGAGATAGGGCCTGAAGCAGGTTTTGTGAAACTTTGGTAACACTGGCTACTTCTTGATAGCTTAAAAACTGAACCCCTCCCCCACCCCCTACTTGATTTAAAGTAATCATCTTGGTTGATGCCAAAGTTGAAAAAAAAAAATTGAATTAACACTTTAAGTATGGCATTTTCAGTACTATTTTATTAGGCCCCTCGGTTTCTACATGTTGGAGTGAAGAGGATTAAAAATTTCCTCTCATATGTTGTATTCCCCTTTTCATAGACTGTTGACAGTTTTCCTTTATTGAACAATTTGGTAAATTTATGCAGTAACTGCAATTTTGGGCATACTCACTGCTATCAATGAGCATATAATTGATACCGCCCCTAGCGAGTTGCATGCTGGCTCCGCTGACCATTCATCATTCCCTTATGGGTTGTGCATATCTGCATTAAAGGACTTGGAAACTTTGGTTGAAGTTGTCGCGGAGCAATACTATGGTGATAAGAAATGGAATTTTATTGCTGTTACAGAAGCTATCAAGTAAGAAACATTCATTGTCTGACCATGACACTTTAAATCTTCACCTAGGCTTTTCTTTCTAATATTTTGACATTATGCCTTAACCTAATAATTTGGCACTTTGATGTACACCAGGGTGATAGTTAGATTAGCTTTATTCCGGAACAGTGGATATAAAATGCTTTTGCAAGGAGGAGAGACACCAAATGTCGAAAAAGATTCTGCAAATACAACTTCACAGCATAGAATTGGGGGTTTCCCGAAGCCTGGAGGCCATTATGGACCTGGTTGGTTAGTAAACAATCATGGGCAAAACTCATGGAATCATGAAGGAAGGGCCTTGTCCGCTTTGAACAGATTTGGAGAGAGTGCTAGGATGATATCTGATCCTGTATGGTTGCAGAGAATAAAACAGCAGCATGCAATTATGGAGCCTCCAAGTGATTAGTTCTTTAAAATTTCATGATTGGTTACTAGTTACAGTGAATTGATAGGAAAGTCTGCTAATTTTTGCACCTTTTCTGTATACAGCTTCAGTTATTAAAAGGACCACTCTTTCTGCGTTGTTGTCAGAGAATGGTCTTAATGGAGCATTATTTGTTCTGGGGGAGGTCCTCTTTATTACAAGGCCACTTATATATGTTTTGTTCATTAGAAGATATGGAATTAGGTCATGGACTCCTTGGTTTCTTTCTCTGGCTGTGGACTTTATCGGAATGGGTCTTCTATCACATGTTACCAAATCAGGGACGGGTGGAAGGGAGCGACAGTTCCATCTCTCTGCTTCTGAAAAGGATGAGGTTAGATTCATTAGATATTTTGAAATCACTTCTAACTCATCAATCTCGGGCATGATTAACTATCTATAAATCTGTTTTGTCGAACATTCCTTGCTTAGTATTGGTACACTAGAGCTGTGCTGATATCAAGTGTTTGATCCAGGTCAAAAGACGGAAACTATTGTGGGCACTTTACCTCATGAGAGAACCATTCTTTAGCAAGCACACCAGGTAATTGACAAATTCATCGCAAAATCACTTCCTATTTCATGCCGATCTTTTGCTGATATCTTTCCCTCTGGTAAGGAATCTAACAAACTGGCATATATTTGGTCTTCAGGCAAAAACTGGAAAGCACTGAAACACTATTGGAGCCTGTTCCATTAATCGGGACGCTAGCAGGTGCATTGAACAAATTCTTTCCCCTTCAATATTTTGAATTCATTGAAACCATGCCTTGTATAGTATTTGATTGATCAAACTAATTTAGCTAGAAATTAACATCTTTTATTTTTAATTTTGGGCAGCAAAAATTGTTGAGCTTGTAATTGGAGCTCAGACAAGGTACACATACATGTCTGGATCTTAAAAGAGTAATGCTGCAGAATATATATATATATATATATATATATATATATATATATATTTATATAAATGCTTCGAAGCAGTGGTTTTGTATTT
Organism: Firmiana major; assembly: GCA_033439115.1. NCBI lineage: Eukaryota > Viridiplantae > Streptophyta > Magnoliopsida > Malvales > Malvaceae > Firmiana > Firmiana major. The sequence continues at coordinate 1,872,513 of CM065908.1, read as the reverse complement.
ATTCTTTAACCAAGTTATAGATACAAAGGAGTAAATGACAACTGACAATCAATTCTCTAGTTCTTTCCATCTGTATCAATCATGCACTACAGAATTCAAGAGTTCATTGTTTATGTAAAAACCAGCCACCAGTTTACTCCTGCAAGTAAATAGTAGCATTTTAGACTGTACCCTGTATTGCTAAATTCAGACTTCTCATCCCACCTTCAAATGGAGTGGCTTGGCTCAACTTGGTTTTGTACGGAAAGGGCGGATATCTACGCATGGATTAAAAAAAAGGTTTCCTAGTGCACAAAGTTCCCTTATTGTGAAGTCTAAGGAGAATCAATTGTACGATGATGGATGGGGTCTGAAAATTCTACCCTTATCTGCAGTTTGCCAAGAGAGTTTACTTCATTGGTAGTGTAAGTTTTAATAATGGATAAGAATATCGAGTTATAAATTGCCAACAACTGAAGAAAGGAAGACCCTTTCCCAATTACCATTGATAAATCATTCCTAACTCTTCAGATCGTCTGATCTGATCGAAACAAAAGCATCTTAGGCTCAGCGGAAGAGAGAGATGGTCATGGTACAATCCTTTTGCAGCTGAGGGTGGAGGTCCCATTGGCCCAGCAGAAAAAAATATGATCCGTATAATCAAAATGGCGTGACTTAATGTCGTTAGTGGATTGTGGCAGGCAAAGGAACACGAACACTGTCAAATTTGCATATGAAACTTTTAAAATCATCTTTATAGCCATAAGTCTAAAGCTGACATTTTTCCTTTTTAACAAGAATCCATACTTCTCTTTTCTTTTTTACTTTTCTTTTTTTTATTTATAAATATAACCCATACTTATCTCCTCTTCTTCAACTATTGGATTTAAACATTGGTAACGATTTTGACATTGCTAAGCTTGTAGAAAGTCAAGCTATTTTACCCATGTCAAAAATTAGGTGATAGATAATAAATTTACATGTATAGGTAGTCATTGAGTTTAGAATTTTTTTTTATATATATATAAAAGAAAAACTAAAGAATTTAAACTTGAACGTAACTTTTTCAAAAAAAATATTAGATTAAATCTTATTGTTATTTGATGTTTACCATTAATGTACCTCTCTTGTGAAGCAGCCAACAAAAGATGAGGCTGTGAATCTCAGTCCCGTACTACTTAATTTTAGATTAGTCTAAATAGTCGATGAAATTAATTATAATGAAATTAAAAATAACGATAATTTTAAGATTAATATTAAATGATAATATATTTATATTTAATGATAATAATAAAATAAAAATAAAATAATTAATTAAAAATATTATATAAAAATTACAAGACAAAACATAAATAAAAATTTTATTGCGGCACATCTTAGAGCAAAGGGGACCACTTTTTTTTAAATGGCTAATGGGACTGAGGCCATGCCCCATTGTACTTGTGGCCTACCCTACTATCCCACACCACCACCAAAGATGAGACTTGGGGTGAGCCCGGGTGTGTTTGGTTAGGGCCCCATGGTTCAAGTTGCTTGCTCCTTCACGACACCGGTGAAAATGGTGGGATCCCACCACCGGCAATTGCTTTGATAGGGCCTACCTTTGGAAGAATCTGACGCCTCTGATCTTCCCACCGTCCACTCCTCCGCTTCAGTCTACCCCATAGGCTGAAAGAGAAAGAAGCCTATGTGGTAGGGTCCAGTATAAGGCCGGATTAGTGGTGGAGGAGCTGTCAGATTTGCAGATTGGAGTTGAGACCCCACCTTTAATCTGTTGCCGTACACCATAGCTTGGTGGACAGCTTTACAGGCAACAACAATTTACAACAGAGTCACTCCAATCTAATGTAAATCTTGATCTGTTTACGGTCTCACATAAACAGTTCCTTCCTCTAAGCCGCAGACTACTGTTAAAAAAAAATGCCAGTATAAGTTAAAATTTAAATAATCTTACTTCAAATTTTAATTATAAAAAAAATGTAATAAGTACGTTTGATGAAAAAATAAATAAATAAAAATAGAAGATTTGAAATGATTGTGTTCATAACATAAATGTTTTATCTGAATTTGAAGATATGATATTCTCAAATCTTATATACAAATTTGTAATATAGAATATTATATTATTTAGTATTTTATAATTTATATTATTTAAATTAAAAATTCAAATTTTACATTTAATTAATAAATTAAAATAAAATTTAGAATTACTTAAATTTAAAATTTGAATAACTTTTCAAATATGAATATAAAATAAAAATTAACATAAATAAAAATAATCAAATTAAAATCCAATTGAATATCATCCTATTGAGCACCAATCGAATATCATTTTAATGCGTCATAATTTTAATTTCATTTATGAAGTCAAAACAAATTTTCAAATCATAAATGATGTTAACATATATAAAATAATTTACCAAACTTGACTTAATAATATCACATTCATTCTCAAGTATTAACAATGAAATTTATCACTATTTATTATTTTTAAGTTTTTTTTTTACTTATTTTATGCAAGATTTTTACCTTTAAATACTAAAAAAAAGGCATTATGAATATTTTATGAGTAATAAATGTTTAAATGAATAATTTTTTAATAGTGACTTAATAGTACAATATTGATAATTTTTTATTAAAATGTTCATTTCTCAAACTAAGTGATTAATATTGAATTAAGGTTAAAACTAAAAGATCTAAATGGATTTTACCCTAATTTTTTTACTTGTTAAAAACTTTTAAACTTATATATTCAATAAATTTATATATGAAAAAAGCTGGAAAAATAAATTGTAACATAGGGTTCTAAAGCTTAAGAACTGGAGTTAGAATTATTTTTTGGGTTAAAAGAGTAAGAATTTTTTATTTAATAGAAACTTTGTTCAAATATATTAAATAAAAATATAAATAGTATAAAAATTATGAAAATGTGTAAAATTAAATTAATTTACGCATGTATAATTACATCTATTTTCTAATAATTAATTTTTTATATCCAATCATAATTGCCAAAAAACTTACACTTGTCGTTGACATGTTTTCATATTTTGAAAGCGTCACACCATATCAATATTTTTGAACACATCTTTTTAATATATATATAACTAAACTATCATTCAACAATTAATTTTTTATTCAATTACGCAATTAAGTACTCAAGATATTCATTACTAAATACCTTTCTTCCAAGAAAATGAAATGAGTGGAATGAATACTAGTGAGAACAACAAATAAAATGATGATACTCTTAATCATTTTTAATCTCAACCATTCATATATAATAATGGTCGAATCCTTTCAATTTTGAAAATTCAATGTTAAAACGCATATTTATAACATAAATATGCTATTAAACTTCAAGTGCTAAAAAATTTTTTCAAATAAAATTTGATAAAATATTAAACGAAGACATACCTATAGGTTGGTTGGACACATAAGATGTAAATTCATGGATGTTTCCACTCACAGAGCATTAGATATGAATGATAAAAAAAAATGTCAAAGTAAAAAAAAAAATCAAAGAAGACTTTAAAAAAAATTATTAAGAAAAATATAATAACATTAGAATTGAAAGAATATATTATATTGAATAAAAAAATTAAAAAAAATTCATATTAACAACTTAATATAAAATTATCTATCAATTCATATAATTTACCTTAATATATTATTGTAAAAATGCTAGTGATGATGAAGATTTAATTAAATACATAATTTTAGAATATATATATATATATATATATTTTTTTTTTCTCAATGGAAGTTGAAGCCCCTACTCAAATCCCACGTAACTTTTGCCCCTTGACAGCAGATAGGGCCTCCATTCTATCGTCATGTCCGTATTCTTCAGCGGTATAATGGCAACTAGGCATGCCGAACCCCATGGCATGGACCCTCATTTGTACTTTGTTAAAAACACATTTCACATTGGTAACACTTACACGAACGTCTGTTGTGGGTATGTTTAAACAAAATTAAAGGACAATGATCATGTGCCAAGGGGTGTATTTTTGAGTAATAATGGACTTCATTGTCAATCTTCAGCCACCAAATGTAGCTCCGCCATGCTTAGGCTCCATGTATTGATGGTGGTGGCCCAGTGGGGAAGGGGCGGCTCAACCGTTTCCTCCTCCCCCCGTCTCTTTCCCATCCTCTTAAATTTTAGCTACAAATTTAGGGATTATTAATTCAAATGATACATACAATTACTCTTAAAAAAATAATATTTAATAAATTGCAATTGCAATTATTTCACTAACAATTTATTAAATAATAATTTTTATTCAAATGGTTTACTAAACTATTCTTAAGAAGTTGTGGTATCCAACATACCTAAATTTTAAATTCTAGTACCTACAATCACTAGTTTTATTTCAATGTCTTCACTTCCTTTGTATAAAAAAATATTCATTCACTTTTGTTAAATGATAAATTTTTGTAAAATTGGAGTTTAATCTCAAATATTTGATTTTTTTTTTCTTCTATATAGCTCCTTAAGTTTCAACATTTTTTTTATTTAGAAAAAGAAATATAATCTTAAATGTCATACTTTTTTATATTTAAATATCATGTCCATACTCAAATCCATTTATAAGTAAACTAAAAGGTCATTAGGCTTTTTAAATTATTAAGCTTTTTTATTTTTTTTCCAGACAATTATATGTATACTTTCATCTTATTTTTTTAAATTACGAGGTATTCTTATATCACATTAGATATAATATTAATCCTCACTCATATTATATAGTTAGCGCTGATCTAAAAAAAATTGACTTATTGAGAATTCGAATATAAAATTTTTTATTTTCAAAAATTCAATAGAATTTTATATCACTGAGCCAAACTTTTAGGTTATTTTCATTTCATTTTATTACTCTTTCAATTGATAAAATATAATAAAGATCTACCAATTGCACCTCAGGTCTGCTAACTATATCATATAGCAATAAAAAAGATTATGAAAAATTTATTATAATGTCTCATGAAATGTTGAGGGTAAAAGATATTGTTTAATGGAAACTACTCTTTATTTTAATAAAAATCTATAGGCTTTTGAATCTTCTCGTGCTGCTGATATTTATCTTTGTAGTTATAGTACAAATATCAGTTCAAATTAATTAACCTAAAAGAATATAAAATTATATTAGTACATAGTTTTATAATTATAAACATATCTATGAGATGATAAAAATAAAAGTTTTATAAATTTAAATTTGGAAATTTTGCATTTCTTATTTTATCAACTTTTTATTCTATAATTATCTAATTTTTGGAATGTAGTTTTTATTTTTCCTTTTAATTAATTTTATCATAAATATGATTTATTAACAAAATTAACCTTAAATTTTGAAGAAGACATCATAAAATGGTTTGTTAAAAAAAATTAACCCTAAATTTTGAAGAAGAAAAGTTGTTATTAGTTGATTGTGATTTCTTTAAAATTTTATGGAGATTTAATTATAATTATGAAATTTAAATTTATAATAAAGAAATAAAGAAATAATTTTTTATTTTAATTATTTTGGATCTTTGGAGCCTCATCAACTTTGACCCCACCGATCAAGTTATCTTTTAATCCGGTGAAATGGGACCCACCACGTGTCATTATCTTGTGGGTCACCTTATTCCATCATCAGAAAATAACCGTAGATTTTCTCATCAAGAGTTATAAAAAAAAAAAAAAAACCCTAAGTCTTCTTTTAAGTCAATCAAGAATATAACACATTAGTACTCTCTCCTTGCGTATATAATAAACGATTTTCCTTCTCTATAAAATTCAAAGCCTTTCGGTTTCTTTCTAAACCAACTCATGGCTGCGATTCAAAAACAAGAAATTGAAGTAGGGGAAGATGCCAGAGCGGTTGTTGCTCTCAGTATCAACGGTGGCGGGGACGCAGCTGCAGCGTCGAAGAATTCCAAAGAAGAGCCCGACACAGAGACAAGTATAGGCGCGATGCCCATGTCGGCGCAAGCGCCGTCGGCTATTCCCATGCCGCTAATAACGGCACCAGCAGCCGCGTCGAAACGAGCGTCCACCAAGGATCGTCATACGAAAGTCGAGGGACGCGGTCGGAGGATTCGAATGCCTGCAACTTGTGCGGCTCGGATCTTTCAGCTGACCCGAGAATTGGGCCACAAGTCGGATGGAGAAACTATTCGCTGGCTATTAGAGCACGCTGAACCAGCGATAATAGCTGCAACCGGAACTGGCACCGTTCCCGCCATCGCTATGTCAGTTAATGGGACCCTTAAAATCCCAACTACCTCGAACGCTAACCCCGAAGCCGGCGACCCAACCAAAAAGAAGCGTAAACGACCTGCTAATAGCGAGTACGTAGATATAAACGACGGCGTTTCTGTTTCATCTGGTTTGGCGCCTGTAACTACTTCGCCGCGGCAGCAGCAACAAGCTATTTTGCCGCAAGGGTTGGTTCCAGTTTGGGCTATACCTTCCAACGCCGTCGTTCCAGGCGCTTTTTTCATGGTTCCACCTATGGCATCCGTGACTGGACCTTCCACCCAGCCTCATTTATTCACATTTCCAGCCACTGCTACACCGTTAATTAACATTTCGGCTCGGCCCATATCGTCCTTTGTATCCGCCATGCAACATGCAGCAGCAACGCCAGGTCAACTACAAAGTAACGTGGCAGTTACGAGTTCTACACTTCCAGTTTCAACGATGTCGGTTATGGCGCCGAGTTCAAGCTCCGCCGCTACAATTACAAGTACCAGTGCTACTACGACGACGACTCAGAAGCTTAGAGACTTCTCGTTGGAGATTTACGATAAACAAGAGCTTCAGTTCATGAATCGATATTCAAAGCATTGAATTGACAAACATAGCAAGAAAAGAGTATAATGAGTTTTTCTTACTTTGTTTTGGTTCATGCAGTTTCATTGGTGACCTCGTTGTAGGTGCATCCGCCATAAACGAGCAAAGCTTAAGGAGGTCTGTCTGGACTCTGATCCTCTCCCAAGCGTAAAAGGGGGAAACACGTGCTCACGTGACGGGTGTTTTAAAGGTGTGCACGTGTGATGTGGGGTCGGATTAGGCGGAGGTAGGGTCCACATACGCGGTGGGTCAACACTCAACCAAAAAGCAAGATAGGGCTTTCCGTGGACCGTGCAGTGCAAAACGAGGGAATTGGGCCACCGGGCCACGTCATCACTGTGTCATGTGATGTGGGGCGCGGGACCCAATGGGGAGAGAAAAGTGGACCCTGCGAGACCCTTTTTGCATTGTTCCTAAGGTGGCCGCGTGGTGGTCCCTACGGGTCGGTTCGGTGGTCCGATCGAGAACTGTGGGCCAAAACCTCAGTCAGTCTGGACTTGTGACACGTGCCCTAATTCTTAGTTGGTAGTAGGGACACTCTTTTTTTTTCCTCTTCGACACGTGGGACCCTTTGTTGGAGGGGCCTACAGGATAACGTGATCATGATGATAAATGAATAAATGATGATATGAATGAAGATGATTCTTGGCATCAGATGCTGTTTCTTAGATTTTTTTTTTCCTTTGAATTGTTTCCAAAATCAGGATGAAATGTAATTGTAAAAAAAAAAATAAGTAAATTGGGGAACATTTTTAATTTTTGCAATAAAAATTTTAGGTTCCTTTTATATATATTTTTTAATCAATTCAAAAAAATTGTTATTCGAGGAACCATTTTATTCTTAATATAATAATTTATCTAAATTTTTTTTCAACTTTTTTCCCTTTTGAATTATAAATATATATCAATTTCTAAAACAAATTTGATGAATAATAGTTTTAGTTTCAATTCAGTAATGATATTTTCAAACTCTAATCAAACCTACGCTTGCACCCACCTCACAATGAAAGTGATTGTGCATAGTTAGAATAATACACTTTATTTTTATATTAGAAGCTTATATTTCGTTGATGAAATAATTTTTATTAACAAAATTAATATAGTGATATATATATATATATATTAATATATATTATAAACTAAAAATATTAATTAAAACAAGTATGAGATATGGCAACTTCTTAATGTTACTTGTGAAAATAAATAAAATCACTATTAATGTGTATAAAATAAATTCTATTGGATAAATATGAATTGATTATCAAAAAACATAAAAATAATATGTAAATAACCATAAATCATGAAAATAAACAAGAACAAGGGCAATTAAAAAAAAATACTACTACTAAGTTTTATTAGCCATGGAAAAAATAAATTGAACTTTGATATATATATATATATATATATATATATATATATATATTTGGGTAACGGTATCTAGTTGTGGATAGCAAGTGACCTGGTAGCACTCTTTCCAATCTAACCAAAAACAGGATTCCCTTAAAAATCTAAGATTTAATATTTAATTAATTAAATTTTCTTACCAACTAAGTTGTTGTCATTAATATATAAAAGTATAAGCATCAAAATTCAAAAGTGTTCAGTTACATATAAATATAAAGCAAAGAGGAATACAGTCTTTGTTTGATCTTGATCAACATGATCAACGGTGTAAAAGAATAAAAAAGAGGTGGGTTCTATGGGGATAAGATGTGCGAACATGTGTAGAAGATAAAATGCACTTGTTCCCTCTCCTTGAGTAGGGGAGTCCCCACTTTTGTGGGCTGCACCTGCATTCCACCGAACACTGGGTCCACACTGGAAAGACAGTCTGGATTCAGGCAGGGGATAGTCCACGTGTACGGCTGATATCGAAGTTTAATTAAGTTTCTTTGCGGTCCCACCTCATAGGATTTCTTATGTAATGCCTACCTTTCCTATTTATTCTCAAAAACCAACTATGGGCCACAGCCGATTGGCCATCTCCATCAAAATAATAATAAACCAACTTGAGCATCATAAGAAAATAGTTTTTTTTTTTTTTTAATCATATAAATATAAAAATTATCTTATTATCTTTTATAGTTTTTTTCGTATCATTTTTATGTTGTATTATATCTGAAATTATCGAATCTAAACACGAGTATATACAAGCAGGAAGGATTATTTTGATAATGTAACGCCTGGGAAAAAACTATGCACTAAAATGGGCTTGGAAAAACCTGTAATGGTACCTTTTTTTTCTTGTTTCAGCTTTATTTGAATGTACCATTTCTGATCAAATTGTAAGATTTTCTTGTATGCCAAGAAATGAGCCAACTATGTTTCCTCCCACATCTGGGAAACTTTCACATCCCGGAAGAGGCCTGACCTTACCCTTCCGGTCGACTTCAACCGGGTATTTGAGCAAGTGTCCTCTCATCTCAGTCACTTCATCTGCTGCAAATTGTTTCCAGTTCATCTCAGCCATTTGTTTAACTCGTCTTACGCATTCGATACTCTCAGGTTGTTTGAAGCAGTCCTCTACAACTCCGAGATGTTCTGCCCATAATGACATCCTATATCCATAAATCTACAAAGCACGCATCAGAAAGTTAAGCACCCTAGGATGATGTATGTCTGCTGGTAAACTACCGCAGGTTTACTGGCGGTGTTAAAAATAATGAAAAAATTTTATGCAGATAAGATGTCTATGTTCAACTGAAAAATCTGTGTTACTGCGATAACATGGCTCCTTCAGAAAATCAAATTCATCATTCATATGGTGTAATGATCGGTTACCTGTCCATGTGGATTAGAAAGTTTTCTTGCCCAGGTATGTTGAGGTTGGTAAGCTCCCATTGCAATCTCAGTATCTCTGGTGCCCTCCATGGAACGTTGATTGATGTTTGCAGACCCCAGTATCACATACTCGTCATCAACTATCATACCTTTCGAATGGACATAAATCATAAATCTTCGACTTCTTCGACTAAGACTCTGGAATCAAAAAACAGGCAATCATATTAGTAGTCAACGAACTTTAGGTTTATAAAAGGGGGGCGGGGTTGGTGGGGGAGTTGGAAGTTTTACTATAAATGTAAAAAATGAAGCATTGTCAAGGAAAACAAAAAGAAGGTTTTGCTTCACCTTTTTACAAGATTTCTTTTTTCATTTAAAGGAATTCGCATGTTTAATAAAGCAGCTAGCCTGTGCTCAAAAAAAGCTAGACTTGTTAAGTGGACTTTTTTCATTCAAGTAAAGTGGGATTTTGATCTGTCATGTCCTTCACTCTATTTGAACATGGCTCTAATCTGCGATGGAACTTTGGCAAAGCTTTTACAAAGGGTTTGAGGGCCTTAGAGTACCGTGATGTTGCGCTAAAGAAAAGAGTACCATGATATTGAACTACCAACATTGGTTTTTGGGATGTGGTATAGATTACCTGAGGAGTACTTGCAGCAGTAGGACTTCCAAGGCCTGAACTTTCATATCCATCTACCTCACGATTGCCAAGACAGAAGAAATTCAAAAAGTCTTGTGGTGAGAAAGCACCCTCAAGTCCTGCCTCCACCAAAGCCCTATAGATAGTCTCGTACATCATTTGCATAGTTTTGTGCTGCAACAACAATAACAATTCCAGATCAATGGCCTTTTATTATCATATTCTAAAGTCATGATTCTCAGACTCGCAATAAGTGAAAGAAAAAAATAAGCTTGTTGATTACCGACCAATTTAAATTCAACAAATTTCTTTATTCAAATAGTCTTGTACGCTGAAAAAGCCCATAAAAGGAGGTTGGTTTAGTAATTTATCATCATTATGAGAAAATAAACATGTCGTAATGTTCAAGTTGGACCAAGTTAAAACATCAGTGTCCGGTAGAAGTTTGTGTTGAACTTGCTTCAAAGGATACACTAAATCTTGCTGAATTCTAGATAATAACAATGCAGTCAAAGCTTTGAGCATTTTAATGGAAAGTTTATAGTCAAACCCTACCTGCCAAAATAGAATCCTTTGAGTGGCAGCGCCAGTTGGAACACCCTCTGGCCACATTGGAACAACAATATATGCAGCAAACCTCTCATTTGCTTTAATTTTACCGGCAATCTTAAGAGCAATTTCCATTGGAATTAAGTTGTCAGCACCTGCAGAAAGAATGTATGATTGTAGTTCTGATCCAAACTTCAACAAATGCCTCATTATTCCCATAAAAATTTCCAGAAGACATCCAATACAGGAAATACCACGTAAAGCCATGAAAAATTAGGACTAACCAAATGCTCTCTAATTATTTTTTAATTTTTTTGAGAGGAAAACTTAGTTGTTTAGCATGCTATTCTCTGCCTGCTTCCCAATTGTGCTACAATTTTACCTATCTGCCTTAGTACATCGACTCAATCCAAAAGGTTTATATAATCTGACAGATATATATATAAAACCTGAAAGATTGGTTCTTGATCTTTTTATCATATCTCTTACTGTACATCCAAGTCTCAGATTTTTACCCTTTTCTTATTCAAACAGAAACTAAAAATGTTGGGGTAATCACTCAACCAATCTTTACTGAGCCCAATCTGCCATTCGTTAACCCCTTAGAACTGCATGTATTCATGCAGACCAAAATTGCAATCGCGGAGCAAGATGTACTACAGTTACCAGGTTGCTTATGTTAGTCATAAAAGATCATGGTGGTCAAAATGTAATGAATATCAAAGTTAAGTGTCTTACCTAAGTCTTTATAAGAGTTCCAGTTGAAGGAGGATCCAATGAAATACTGATTTTCTATATAAATGAAATGCTGAGCAGCACGAATGGCCTTCACATATGCTGTATGTATGCTCATATCAATAAGTACATTTTTACCGCATACCAAATTCTGTCACAAAAAAGGTGGTCGATCAGCTTCTACGCGGGGAAAACAAAAGCTAATTAAGCCGAAAACAGCAAATCAAATAGCAACCTTTTCTTTACCTTAATTGTGGCTTCTTTTGGATCCTTTGGGAAGCCTTTAACAGAATTTGAATCAATTGAGCGAAAAATCTGCATGTTGAAACCCCAAAACAATACATTAAAACATTCCATTTGCCAGAAATCTAGAAAGTACAAATAAAGTTGCTTCTGAATATCACATTGGCCAAGCAAGATATAGGCCTACGAATTACTTGAACCTCACCTACCTGACCAACTCATTTACCATCAAGGCCCAGCTCAAGTAGAAAAATTACCTGAACATGCCAAGTTTCAGGATCATTCTCATTATCACCAGGAAAATCAGAAACTCCAATAATGTCTGGAATTCTTTCTATCCTGAGCAAAGTATCATCATATGACATTTTTAGTTTTTTAATCCCATGAGGTTTTGCAGCCTTGAACCATCGTTCCTCAAAGTTGACCAAAACATCATATGCAGCCGGGCCATCAATTCTACAGTGCAAGTCATGCCACGGTTCTCTTGGACAACCAGCAACATTACCCTGCTCAAGTAATTAACAATTAATAATAAGCAGGAAATCTTCTTTGCAGTGATGAAATAAAACAAAAGAAAAAGAAAGGTAAGTAGTTACTGTAAATGTTGGGTTATGATAGTCATCCTTATGCAGCGTTTGTAGTGTCCTAAATATAGGATGATGTGGAGTATCATATCGCCCATCACATAAATCAAGGCCACCAAGAAAGGCGACAATTTTTCTTCTATTTTTGCCAGCGTCAGCATCCACAATTACGGTTTTCTGATGGTGGGTATAAATTGTTCCCACTTCCTGATAATTGAATACATAAGAAAAAAAATTAAATAAAGGATCCCCTTGGACATTCTCATGTGTACCAACTACCACTAGAAAACTGATAACAAGAGGTTCAGCAGACAAAACTGATAAAGGATTAGTTATTTTGTTGGCCTATAAAAAAATAAAGAATCCATTAAGAAAAAGAAACAAAAACTGTCAAAAGTTCTAGCAAGCTTGTTCACAAACCTCAAACTTCTTAAACAATTAAAATTAATACCAGAACAACTAACAAGTCAAGTCTACAAATGTTATATATATATTTACACGTTCACGTTTCACAAAAGTCAGTAACTATATGGTTTGCAAAGAGGATCTGACAGACCTATGGTGTTTCCCTCATCCAGCACTACTCTGTCAAAGTTTGAAAGGGTAACTTGTTGATTTGAGTGTGTAAAAAATAGTAAATACTACTTTAGGCACTCCTGAAAATAGCTGTTTCTTTTCGAAATATGAAATATCTAAGCCAAAGAAAATTTTCTAATTGCCAAAACATCCTCTCCAAATGTGGTTGGTAGGTATATTGCAAAATGCAACCACCACATGTACAATTACAATGTGCTATGTGACTCAAAAGTCTTAATAAGGCTGATAATGATTCCCAACACTACATGTTTACAACAATGTAGCAAATAATATCCAAATTTGTACAGAAATGCAATAAAAATGGCAATTTACATCGAACCTTTTGCTTCACCCAACTATGTCGTTTCCCAGCAATACGAGGACAAAGTAACACTTGCACTGAAGAGTGTTTGAAAAAACGACGTGTTTCCTCATCATGGGTTTGCATTATTCCATCCTGTATTTTTCAATTTAGCGAGGTTAACGAGAAAAACCATAATAAGAAAATTTAAAGTGAAAATAGAAAAGTGATAAACCAACTTCATAAACATCTATAAGTAGAAAACATGGAGATCTACATGTGTCTTGCTATGGTAGAGTGGAGTGCATGCAGAACAACATAGTCAAACTAACTGATATCGTAATTCTCTGAGTTCTTCCAGTTAGATGCTCTCCACCATCAGCACCAACCATGCACAATGAGCACCGTATACTTTTATTGTCAGTAGGCTTAAAAACTTCATTAAATTGAACCTAATGAACTATAAGTTTGAGTTAATATTCAGATAATAAGAAATAAAGTCCTAACCATACATAGCTTACCGTTAACCCTGAAGCTATAACGTACAACAAATAAAATAATCTGATATAAGTTACTCACAGTTTTGTATCCCAAGATGCTTCTTGACGTAGGATCATCCCATATCAGAAGTAGCACTCTAACTCCTTCCTGGGACTTTGACCTAAGAATATCCCCCAAAGTGCAATCTGAAGCAGGGCCAGCATCCCGAACCAGCCTAACTTTATGCCAAACTGACCACCCTGTAATGTAAATCAAGCGCCTAGCTTGACGAATGGCATCAAATATGTCACTCCAACACTTTCCGTGGACATAGGTCATTCCCAGGTCAAGTTTCAAGTTTGGAAGGCACCCATCAGGGACATGGGCATCTTGATAAAGAGTCACTGTTCCCCCCTTCCTTAGAGGAAAATATGTGCCAGGAACCCCCAAATAATCAGGACCTGCTCCTACTCCGTGATGATAGAAGCTCAATTTCTCCATTGGCGTGTACTGAATTGATAGTCTCAAGACAGCTCCAGGCTTACAGGGCTTTCCATTATTATTCAGAATTGGGTAGATTCCCTCAATCTTTTCCCCTGAGTATAGCTGCACCACTGGAATTGGTACAATTCCTATCAACTGTGACCCCACAACATCACTGTCTTTAACAACAAAATGCACTTCGGCAGCATAATGTGCAACAGGAACATAGAAATGTTGCATCCAAACAGGGTTTTCACTATTGCTAATAACATAAGTCCTTCCGACAACAGCACCTGCAACCGCAATTGAGACATAAGGATCACTTGTAATCTTCCGGTTCATGTGTCCTTCAATTTTGTTGGTGACATTTACAGGTAACCTGCCAAACATATCGCCTAAAGTCTTATGGAACATATCCATGTTGGGAAGATTCTTTGCATCACAAACCCAAATATCTAAATTTCCATGTAGGAGCAAAACTCTCAATGAACCTTTCTGGAAAGGCACAATCTGCATACTCTGGCTATACTGTGATCCATTGAATGAACCCGTATGGGATAAAACAGAGTGATTAGACGAATCAATTCGGCCAAAATAAGGCCCCTCCCAACTACTAGAAAAAGAGTTATTAGGATATCCATAAAAATCCCCTGGAGTAGCATGCCCATAAACTGGACTTTGTAGATCAGGCATTGAAGTATAAGTGGGCAATGGAGGCCCTGAAGGTGCTGGGGGTGATGCAGGAGCTGTCGGGCGACTATCAGACAAATGCACATTACTCAAAAGATCATCCAAAGGTGGATAAGCCGAAGCATGAGATGTGGTGCTATCCGTATTTGCTCCAATAGTACTTGTACTTTCCTGCCTGTTATGACCAGAGAAGCTATTGTGTCTAGAGTGTAGATCAGAATTACTTTCGGGAGGAGGGTATTGGGTAGGTTGTTGATAAGGGAAAGGTACTTGGGAACTACCTTCAGGAGGTGGGTAATGACCAGCTGGGGATTGCTGATAAGGGTACGGAGATGAACCGTACTGAAAACTACCATGATGTTGGAGAATATGTGGAGAAGAAGCATGAGGGATTGGACTTGGAGAAACTAGGTATGGATATTGATAAGGAATTGGTCCAGAATGAGAATGTGAATAGTCTAAGGGAGCTGAATGAGAGCTTGGGGTTGGGGGTGGATACAAAGGTGGTGGATAAGGGTATTGGGGAGAATTATAAGGATATTGATACGGTGGAGGAGGTGCATATGTATCTTGATTTGGAGGAGGGTATCCATGGTGGTAAGGGTATGAATACGGATTTTTGTATGGGTAATTATCCATCAGCAACCAAGCACAAATTATGGTTCTTTATGACAGAAATCAAATCATAACAAAAAGGAAACTATTTTCTTCATACATATAACAAAATGAAGCGGAAGAAATCAAATTAAGTTGTGTTTCCCAGTTTCCATGGAGAATTCAATCGTACCCAAGAAACCAAATGGAACAAAGAACAAGAAACGAAAAGCAATCTTTCTCTTTTCTTCTTTAAGAAAAAAGAAAAGAACAGAAAACACACAGGAAATGAAAGAATAAAGCAATGATTCAACTTGTGTTCTCAGGAAAAAGAGACTTACCTATTGGAATGTTTTGATCATTTACGAAGAAGGTTAAATCTTCAAACAACAACGAGGAAAAAAAAAAAAAAAAAGAAGAAAAAGAAGCAGTTTAAAGAAGCTTCTTTAGGTATATATCTCTTTCATTCATGTTGACAGCGGGTTTGTCGAGGAAAAAACCGAACATTGCTACGTCGGCGTTTTCATATGCTTCAGCTGTCCTTGGATTCTGTAACACAACGACTGGCAGTTTGTTTTAATTGTGCACGTGGACAACGCGGGCATTTGTGATTACATTGTTTGATAAAAGTTTTCTAAAAGATTTTTTTTTTTGACAATTTCTAAAAAGAAATTTTAGCGATTAGAATTAGATGAAATAAAAAAAATAATTTTAAAATAAAATAATAATATTAAATATAAAAAAGTATAAAATAAAATATGTAATATAAATATTATTACATTTGTAAAATATTTAGATATTATTAATAGAACAATTATTTTATTCACTGTTAATAGAGTTTTTTGACTATATAAATAAGTTTAAAAATATTACATATTTTTTATTAATAATTATCTTATTAATAATATAAAAAATAAAATACGTATTATATTTAAATAAAATATTTAAAAAAAATTATATTTAATAGTGGATATGTGAAATTAAATAAAAATTAATTTTAAAAGAATTTTGAAAATAACTTTTCAAAAGGATTTTCAAAAAAGATTTGAGATTTCAAATCTCCTCTTCAAATTGATTTGTCAAACAAAAAAGTAAATTTTAAAATTATATATATATATATATATATATATACACACACGTATATATTCTAGAATTCTCTCATCCAATCGAACCTTTAAAGAAATTCTAAGGTTAAATATTTAATTTAAGATCTGATTTTGAGGGTTTTTTTTAGTTAAGGATATTATTTTTTATTTAAGTTAAATCAATACAAACAATTTCTGAGTTGAGAAAGTAATGAAACTATCCCAGCTTTAATATAATTAATTAATTGATGAAGCCACCAAGAAACTAGATAACGTTTCATGTCAAAGAGGGAAACAACGTTGTATTTATAGCTCTACATTTTTTTTTTCCAATTCACATACTCATTATATATATTAGACCCTAACTAATTGATCTAGGGCCCAACAACCTTGTAACACTATATCACTGTTACTATTGTTGTTGGAGAGTTGAGGAGTGTCAGAATTAAAATTTTGGGATCAATGATTATTTTTAAAAAAGTAGTAAAAAGAGATATTATAGTTAATATGAGATTGAAATGAGTCGATTTAATTTTATTAATCTTTTATGCTTTTAATGGCATAAATTTAATTAAATTAGGTGTGATGCATGCTGTTTCTTTTGAAATTCAATGCAAAAGAAGGGTAATTTAGGTCGCCAGGTTGCATGGTTGATTCGTTTCGACGAGTGAAACCCTCTCTTGCGAACAAAGCTATCTCAGAGGCTGAATAATTTAGGCTGCATAAATAGTTCTGGTAATCTTCTGGATTGATGTCGTAACTCAGTCCTGGATCAGAAGCCTTTTCAGGGTCTACATGACTTGAACCAAATGCGAAAGGTGTAGCAACAGTAGAATTATTACTATTCGAATTTTATCCGAATCTGTCATGAGTAGTAAAATTATTATTCTAACTTGATTAAAATCTGTTTATCGGTATCCAAACCCAACTTAAACGGAATGAATAGTATCGAATACCCGTTTAACTAATACCAGTTTACATATATATTTTCAGGATCTACATGACCTGAACCAAATGCGAAAGGTGTAGCAACAGTAGAGTTACCAAAAGCAACATCTAGAATTTGGCTTTGCGTTGTTCAATCAAGATAGCTTGCTGCCACAGTCATAATCCATGGCGCGGTGTTGGAAACAGTTGAGCTAGATGGGCCTGAATTGCCACCAGAGCATGAAACAAAAATCCCCTTGTTGATTGCTTGAAATGCTCCTATTGCAATTTTATCCATATGATAAGGCTGAGCAGAACTTCCTAAAGAGAGTGACAACGCCTCAACACCATCAAGAATGGCTAGGTCAATGGCTGCTGGTATATCAGAGCTAACACAACCTTCAGACCAGCACGCTTTATATGCTGCAATTCTAGACGTGTATCTCACTCCACCTGCTGAGCCCTTGGCCTAGCCAAAAAGGTTAGCATTTGCAACAAGGTTACCAGCTGCAGTTGATGCAGTATGTGTTCCATGGCCATCTGCATCTCTTGCAGATCGATAATCATTTGTTTCATCGATTGTGCCAACAGCAGCCTCATAGCCTTGGAAGAAGGCTCTGGCACCAATGAGTTTCTTGTTGCAATTTGATTGTGAGAAGTTTTTGTCTTCATCACAAGCACCATTCCATCTTGATGGCACTAGAGACATGCCTTAGTCCTGGAAACTGACATGTTCAGGCCAGATTCCAGAATCCACCACGCCTATTAACACATCAGACACCTAATTTGAAGCATTCCGGAGTCCTTTTCCGAGTTCTAGGCCAAGAAACTGAGGGGAGCGTGTAGTGTGTAGAGTCAACATTTCATCATGAGTGGCAGAGAGGAAACCATTGAGTTTTTTCAGTGATTCTAGTTGCTTAGCTGAGAGCTTTGCTGCAAAACCAGAAATAGCAGTTTTGTAGACATAAATTAGTTGAGGAGATCTTGGTTAGGATTCATGTTCTTCTTCTTCGGCTGAGAGTTCAGTGATAGACTCCATCACTGCTTCGTACCATTCTTTTGAGTTGCCTGGAGAATGCTCTGAGGCTGCTATCTTAGTCTTGTCCATGTGAACTATATAACTCTGACCGTTCATCCTGGCAATTGAAGTTGTTGCCGTGAATACTAACAACAGCAATGCTGTTTTACACACCATGGTTGCTGTAACTAAAGACAACAAAAAAATACAGTTACCCGATTGATAAATCTTAGATGTTAGATGACTTCTTACTCTTTTCCAGTAATGAAAATGAAATGTTATGATTCAGAAGATAGCTAAAACAGACAAATTTAAATCTTAAGATGTTGAACATGGCTTGTATCCATGAAGTGGAACACTAAAAACTTCAGCAGAATTACCCATAAACCCCTCCCCATCAGTCAAGAACGGATCAACCTAATAGCCAATGCCATCCATGATTATGATCAGAAGATTTGGCCAGAAAGAAGAGTGAGCAGGCGGCAGTTCATTCAATGGGCGCTAACTGCTGAAGTTATGAATAAGACAGAAATTTGGATTCAATTTAACTGATTGAATAATGCAAGAAGTACAAAGTATTTCCATCAAAAGAGAAGGATAAATGATAATCACCAGTCTCCATAGCACAACATAAGAGAATAAGAAGGAATATATAGGATGAGGAAGAATGACCAACCAGGAGAGGATCATACATAGGCAAAGGGAGGAGTATATATAACTAGCTCCAGACTTTACTTCTTATGCTCAAAGCTGCCATTCCTCCTCCATTAGCAACAGGCGACGAGGGAAAGAGATGGAGACTGGGACCAATCCATGGCTAATGTGAACTTGAAATGTGGTATACCAACTTCGTTATATTTTTATTTTTAATTAGTCTAAATAAAAAATAATTATTGAAAGATTAACAGGCATCTAGCTGACTAGCTTTGCCATAGTTGATGGGTTTGGATGATTGCCACATTCTTTGGTGCTGAATTCTTTAATTATTACGATTATGAAATCAAAGTTAAATGGAGCATTAACATCAAAAACATGTACAAATGGAACATTTCTGTTCAGCGCTATGTCTGATTTCCTTGGTATTGGAGAATCTTGTGCTTACTGTGCATGCTGCTGGAACATAGTCTATCACTTCGACTGACAAGATATAGACAAGATATCATACCTTGTTTGCATGTTACTATTATATTTCAGAGCTTTCATGTATTGACAGGCTCCACTGCATTAATTAGTAGTATATTCTCACAGCTTAGTGAAGTGTGAGCAATGTGCAGTTTAGGAATTTTAAAGAATTCATGGGCATGAACTAGACCTGATCAGGAACATATGAAATGTTTTTTTTTTTAGATTCTTGCCTTTGAAGCTCGATTGAGTACTCCTGTGCTAGTAGGAAGCTTTGGTTTGACTCTGTCATGGTGATTATGGTGACTCTGACAATGGTGAAGCAACTAGCATTGTTGGGTTTGATTTTGTTATGGTGATGATGGAACAAAACATAAACTCATTGAAAACCATATCATCTAAGCTAGGGACTCGGTCACAAGTTTTGAGCCTCAAGACTTTATTTTCTGGCAAATGACAGACAATGCCTATGCCCAAGCTCTTCCAGCATTCAGCATCTGAGAAGGAAAGACTGACTTCAACCGGGCTCCAAGAAATGTGTGACCAAATGACATAAAAGAACAGTCACAAGCGGTCCCCTTGGGCGTGTCGGCCAGCAAGCAGTTCGGATGTGAATAACAAGATGTGGACTTTTGTTTTGAAGGAACCCTAATTAACAACTAAAATCAAGACCAGGAAAAACCGAAGTTAGCTTCAAACGAATTGAAGTGTAGTAGAATCTCTGTTGTCAAAATCATTTGTAAAGTTTGAAGTTCACAAATCAAAGTCATTGTTACTGTTACTTTTATAAAATTTACTACCTTAAAAGCTTCAATCAGATCTGGTTAAAAAAAATAGTGTTCAGGAATTGTGACACAACATGACAAACTTGAGACATGTACACACTTTTCATATCTAGCAAACATCAATTTTATTGAGCATTTCGAAATGTCTTTTATTTTCCTTCAACAAGCTTACAAGCATACATCAAATCTAGTTACTCCATTCATAATCTCGAATCCTTGCAAATAGATCCAAAGGATTTTACCGCGAGGGACTTAAGCAGTAACTTATTTCCAGGTCACTGCAATGGGACTTCTAACACTGTAGCTCCCGGACACCCACACCAAGGAGCCAAAGGATGAGCTAGCAACTGTTTTCTTCCTGCTCTGTCCTATGAAACTCACCTCGTAACTCAATTTCTCACCCAACTTCATAAAACTTAGACTTTTAGGCTTTACAATCACTGCTACTCCTTCTGGTTCTTCAACTGACACTTTATACGTACTTCTAGGAATCCCAACATTTGTGACAGTCCTTTTGTAGGTAACAGTAATACTTTGTGCCTTAGCCTTGAAATTCACCGCAAAAGAAGGGTAATTCAGGTCACCGGGTTGCATAGTTGCCTTCTTCGGACATGTAAAATCATCTATAAACATGGACATCTGAGATTCATTATACTTCAGGCTGCATAAATAATATATATAATCCATGGTAGTGATGTCATATATTAACCCTGGATTAGTAGCTTTGATGGGGTCAACATGACCTGAACCAAGAGCGAAAGGCGTAGCAGAGCCATAAAATGCAAGATCAGCAATAGCTTTTCCTCTGTTGTCAATGGTATAAGCAGTTGTCATGAGGGCTGATTTGATTGCTGCAGGTGACCAATTTCTGTGCTTTGATTTAAGCAGTG
This sequence comes from Firmiana major, assembly GCA_033439115.1. NCBI lineage: Eukaryota > Viridiplantae > Streptophyta > Magnoliopsida > Malvales > Malvaceae > Firmiana > Firmiana major. The sequence continues at coordinate 1,851,213 of CM065908.1, read as the reverse complement.
CAGCAATGCCACTAACATGAGGGCACGCCATAGATGTACCTGAAATTATATTAAACAAGACCCTTCCCTTGTCATTCTTGAGACCACTCGGGCTAGTTCCACCTGGCCATGCTGCCAGTATGTCTACTCCCGGTGCTGTTACATCCGGTTTGATCACGTCTGGTCCGACTAAATTTGGCCCTCTCGATGAAAACGCTGCTACCATTGGTGCACGACTACCATATGTTGTCCCTTTGAAGGAAATGGAAGCAGTCGGTGCTTTTATTGAGTTCACATAGTTCCTGATAGCTTTACTGGCTAAAGCTCCTATTACAGTGGCTGGTAAAACGTGCACCTCACCTGCAAGATCTTCACCTTCATTTCCCAATATCAACATTCCAATTCCTCCTGCCAATTTCACTTGCTCTCCCTTTTCAGTGGAAATATTGAATCCTCGTTCACAAATAACAAGTTTCCCTTTTACAAGCTTTGGATTGAGTGAGCCTGCAATGCAATACTCTGCTCCTTTCCCACCAGCAGTTTTCCCGTATACAAGTGGCAGCCGCTCTGTTCCCTTGCCAACATATAAAGATGATCCTTCAAACGTTTGTCCATTTCCAAGCTTGACAATTGCTGGAAAGCTTCGATCAACGGAGCTTGCACCAACCGTCATTATCCATGGAGCAGTATTTTTTGTAGTGAATTTAGATGGGCCCTCATTGCCTGCACTACAAGAAACAAACATCCCGTTTGCAATTGCCTGAAATGATGCTATAGCCATTATATCTTTGTAGTAAGGCTCAACTTCTACTCCAAGAGAGAGTGACAACACGTCAACCCCATCAGAGATAGCTTGCTCTACAGCAGCTAGAACATCAACCATATTACAATCCAACCAACATGCTTTATATATTGCAATTCTGGATGTATACATCAAACCTGCTGCTGTGCCATTGGCTAAGCTAAAAAGGCTTGCATGTTCAACAAGACTACCGGCTGCTGTTGATGCAGTGTGTGTACCATGACCTTGTGAATCTCTTGCAGATTTGAAGTCTTCTGCTTCATTTATCTTTCCATTGGCAGCCTCGTAGCCTTTGAAAAAAACTTTAGCACCAATGAGTTTCCGGTTGCAATTTGATGATGTGAACTTTGTGCCTTCCATGCAAGCTCCTTTCCATCTTTTAGGTATAGCAGACAAGCCATGGTCTTGGAAGCTGGGATGCTCTGGCCAGATTCCAGTATCCACCACACCAATTATCACATCAGACTCTAGGTTTGAAGCATGCCAGAGTCCTTTGCCCTTTTCTAGGCCAAGAAATTGAGGGGTATGTGTCGTATGGAGACTTAGCTTTTTATCAGGAGTCGCATACCGAAAGCCATCAATTTTACTTAATAATTCTAATTGCTTAGAAGAGAGGCTTGCTGCGAAACCAAACATTACAGTCTCATAGGCATAAAGAAGTTGGGGTGGTGTTGCTTCTGATTCATCTTCTTCCTGAGATGAGACTTCAGCTATGGAATCCAGCATTGCATCGTACCATGGTTTGGAGTTGCCAAGAGATTGATGAGCAGTTTTGATCTTGCTCCTGTCCAAGTGGACTATATATGTCTGTTTGTTCGCTGGAGCTGTTGAACTTATCGCCACAAACGCTAGTAAAAGCAAGGTGGAGATAAAGATCCTGGTGACTGCATAATATTGAATTGAAGGTTAATGTTGAACCGCAAACTTGTTGGAGCAGCAAACATGGACTTTAAACACGATTTACTTGGATTGCATCTTGACTTATTTTACAGCAAGTATGGCAGTAAATTTTATGCAATTTGGTGGCATGCAATCTTTGACAAAAGGAAGGAAAGATATTGTACTTGAAAGTTGGCATTAATGCATGGTTGAGAAAGGCATGCATGACTTGCCTATAAATACCGTATAGTGTGTGGGTGATGAAGCAGAGAGGAGTGACTGAAGAGAATAAAAAAAAGGAGTTATGTAAGTGTACCATGAGTTGAAGTGAAGAGTGAATGAGAGAGTTTGGGTAAGATGAAAAATTTTGGAGTGAAATTTTAATTAGTGTATTTGAGTTCGTTTGTAATATGAAGTTGTCGAAATCTCAAACTAGGGTCACACACATAATTTATTTTCCAAGGACTAGTACGCTGATAATATAGAGTTCATTCATCAACAAAGTACTTACTGATCTCTATATACTCTTTTGAACTTCTGGAATATACACTAATTGCAAACATGAATCATACTTCTTTAATAATGGACTTACGGAAGGAATTAATTACAACTTAACAAGGGAAATTAAGACAAGTGTATTACCTGTTTCCATGTCTCAAACACGAGAGATGAGAGAGGACACGAACTAACAGTAAGATTAAGAACTGAGCGATGAGCATTGTGTTCGGGGGAGGAGATTTATATAGGCAAAGTCCATGGGACCCGTACAAGGATAATACCAATACCTCTAACTATTCCTATCTGTCAAATGGTACGTGCTTCTATATTCTGTATGGAGAAAGACCATTGCCTGCCATAGCTGCGCGGGACCTATCTGTTTTGGACTGCAATCCATTATTGAAGACCACTGTATATATATTCCTTTCAATTATTAGTAGTCCTTCCGACCAGAAGTACTGTTACCGTACGTTCATTTGGCTTTGGACTATCAATGGAGTATCTATTTCTTAATTTCGTTAACTTTAATTCTGCTATCTGTTTTATTTCCTGATAAAAAGTTATGAAGATGTTGATGGTAATTTGGCACAGTCTAATCACTTAGTAAGAGAATATTCTCGGAAAATATTCTTGAAAGAAAAAGAAAAGAAGAAAGAAAACGCTGTGGAAAAGCTTGGCCTCAAGCTTCAACAATGGCCTTCGAATAATTCACTTCCTGTTTGCTTTCAGGAAAAAAACTCATCATGCTGCCTTACTCGTGAAAAATGTTTTTCGCGTAAGCGGCCAACGGATATAATTGATCTCTGTCAGTTCACAACTCCACATCCATACAGAACCCATAAATTTGATAAACGCCAAAAAAGAGGAGGTTGGTGACAGAAGTATTGTTTCTTTGCATTCATTGATAAAGCAACAAAAGGAGAAGAAAAGAGACAAAGGTTGGGTTCATAATGGAAGATGAAAGGATGGGTTGTGGCCCTTCACGGCGATGATATTTTCTTGACGAGGATAAGAACGAGCGAGCCGCACTTCTAACAGTGAGACTGCTTTAATGACTTTGGCAATGTGACGTAAGAGCAAGGGCTTTGGATGGCGTCAATTGATCTCGCTAAAGCTTTAGTAGATAAATAATACGCGTAAAAAATTAATAATATTTAAAAATTAATTTAATTATTGTTATTTTTTATTTTTTTATTAACCAAAAAAATGCATGTTTTTCTTATATTGACATTGACACCGTCAAAATTTATTAAAATTAGTTGAGGAAGAGATAAAAATAAATTTTATCTTTATTTTTATTTTCATTTTAATTTAAAATTTTTAATAATTTTCTTTAACTACAAGTATAAATTTAAGTTTAACTCATGAGTTTAAAAAATTGTTTAGCATATACTTCTATCAATTTTCACTTATCATTTTTAATTTTATTTTTGTTTTGATTTGTTTTTTTTAATTGAAATTCTATCTTCACGTTGTTGTGATCACACTTTTGGACTATATATCATTTTTCTACTTAATTATTTCTATAGAACATATCATATATATAAGTTTGATTCCATTTATAAATAATTAAATTCTATCTAGTTATTTATTCAATAATACAAATGCTATCTTATTATAAAAATAAAAATATTGTATCATCTACTTACTTGTTTTACTTTTTAACATTTTTATTGGCGTGAAAAAAAAAATAAAAAAATTATGCACTGTCGTTAATGTATCCATTGATATAAATTTCTACTATAAATAGACTGTAAAAAAAAACATTTATTTATTTGTTTAAAAATTGTATTATATTATGGGATATGTTTTACTCTTTTTAATTTTTTGCAATATTATATTAAATAATAAAATATTATATAAAAAATAATATTACAATATTGACCCGACACTAGTTTTTGACAACGCCATTAGCAGCCGATGGGAAGGCAAGTGCGATCCAAACCTTTTTCTGTCTATGGTAATATTCTCAGTACTGGACCCCGATGGGAACGGAGGGTTTAATATTTACAGTTTTATGTTTTTAAAAAAAGAACAGATAATTTTAAAATATTTAATATTAAAAATATTATTTGATATAAAAATAATTTTAGTAATTTTTAAATTTATTAAAAAAATTTTGATAAAATATTTTTATTAAATTTTTAATTATTTATTAATTTTATAGATATAAAATATATTATAATTTTCATTATATATAAATTTTAATTTATTATTCTTAACTATCATTTGTTTTTTTCAATACATTAATCTAATAATCATTGTGTTTACATCCAAATACATTCATTATTAATTTTAATTTTACAATTATAATATTCAATCTTTATTATCATCAGTATTTTTAATTTTATAAAAATTAATCCGATCATTTATCCAAATGAATCTTAACTGTAGCATTGTACGCAGAAGGAGGAGGTGACTCTTCTCTTGAAAAGACGTATGGTTTGCAGTTTGATGTTATTCGCTCTGTTAAAACTTACAAACGCTAGATTCTTAGTTGTCTCTATGAAAACATAGAGTGGAATTTTAGCTGTCTCGTTGCTGAAGAGCTTTCTTTGTCTTTGTAGTGTTAAAAGGAGGATTCTTTTATCTGGAGCTAAGTGGTTATTTGATTTTTATTTTTAACAACATCTGCCATCTCTAAAGAAAGACATATGCATTAGAAAATTCTAATGTTCTAAATGTGCATTGATATTCATACAGTTTGATTTTACTTGAGGCTGCGTTTGAAAACAAATCCAATCCCAATGTAGTATGATGATGAGATTTTTTATCACATCGTATTTATAATTTTATTTTTATTTATTTATTTATTTTTAATATAATATTTTTAACAATAATTTTATTATTCATTTTATTGTCACCGTTACGATTAACTCTAAACATATTATCGTTTAACATCAATTTTATCGTCATTGTTATTTTTAATCTCATCGAAACTAATCACTATCAATAATACCGTTGACTCAACTCAAACTAATTAACCGTGAGTCAATTTTTATCAAATTGCCAGCTTGGGACAGAAAATTTGATGCAATTGTTTGATTAATCTAGCTGACACCTCAATTACCATGAGAAAATAAGGTTGTTCCTTGGGATGAGCAACGCATTTTAAACAAGAGCAAGAGTTGTTGCTTTTCAATTTAATTCTTCAAATTTTCATTTAAAGTTTTGTTTATTTAGATGCTGAAGTTAACTATTAATTTTAATTATTAGTTTTTATCCCCAACTACAACAAATTATCATCTTTACTTCTTTGTATGCCGAGTAAGGCCAACATTGAGAGTTTAAATTGGTAGGGTTCCTACCAAATATGAGATTTCCTTAGTTTATTATTTGTTATTAATATTTACATAATTTTTTATTATTATTATTATTTGTATTTATTAATTTATTAATTTTTTAATTTATCGAATGTAATATTTTGATTATAATTGTAATTTTAAAATTTTGAATAAAAATATACTATTAAAAAAAAACTTTTCAGCATTTAATTCATACATTATTATTTTTTTCCTTTTCTTATTGTGAAATATATTAAGTTTTCAGAAGATGCTAAAAGTTCCCCTCTCTTCATATTATAAGTAATATATTTATATTTCATATTCTTTTTTCATTCATTGTATTGTAATGGACATGAAATCTCTTGAATTTTGGTATATGTGAATCCATTTAATGAAACGTTAGATCGGATTCTTCTTTTCTTCTTCATGTATTTAAGGCAATTTTTTTCTGAATCCTTTTCAGTTATTTTACATATATTTTATTTTTTCTAATATTTTATTTCACATATACTTGTCAGGTATGGATTTGGCTTAGGTTAATTTTTTTTTTTTTTTTTTATCAAAGAAGGCAAAAGGAGTTGGAAGAGGAAAGAGAATAAGAGAAAAAAAAAAGTATGTTAATACTGTTGGAATATATTAAACTATGCATTCAACTTTTGTTAAAGACTTAGGATTAGTTATAAAATTGATTTCGATAAAATTAAAAATAAAAAAATAATTAATATTATATATTTTATTATAAAAAGATTAAAAGATTTTGAGTTAAAGATGAATAAATAATTTTTTCTCACTAATTTAGATCTATTCTACCAGAAAGGTAAACGCACTGAGAGCAAAAGCTCAGCCAAAGTGGCCTTTACTTGGCATCTTTCTTTTGCTTTGCGCAGCTTTTGATTCATTTCATATTTTGTTTGCGTTAATGAAAGTTCTGTTGTAGCCAATGGCTATCATGATCGTGATTTAAAAATTGTAATATAACCATTCGTATTTTATATAATTTGATATAATACAAACATAAAATATATACGCGAATTATAAAATTTAGCATCATTATAAAGTTTTTATTTTGATAGATTAAAAGAGATATAAAAACTAATATATAAACTCAATTCCACCCTAACCCTAGCGTACATCAATTTTATTGAGCATTTCACAATGCTTTTTTTATTTTTATTTAACCAGCATACATCAGTTCTAGTCAGGGAAGAAACTGAAGGACACAGTTACATTCATAATCTCGAATCCTTGCAATTGATCCCGAGGATTTTTACCACTAGGGGTCTTAAGCAGAAACCTATTTCCAAGTTAGTGCAAGGGGGCTTCTAACTCTGTAGTTCCCAGAGACCCACACCAAGGATCCAAAGGATGAGCTAGCAACTGTCTTCTTTCTGCGCAGTCCTATGAAACTCACCTGGTAACTCAATGTCTCACCCAACTTTTTAAAACTTAGACTTTTAGGCTTTACAATCACTGCTACTCCTTTGGGTTCTTCAACTGACACTTTATATGTACTACTAGGAATCCCAACATTTGTGACAGTCCGTTTGTAGGTAACAGTAATATTTTGAACCTTGCTGTTGAAATTCACTGCAAAAGAAGGGTAATTCAGGTCACCGGGTTGCATGGTTACCTTCTTCGGACATTTGAAACCTTCTTGAAACAAGGCTATCTGAGAATCATTGTACTTCAGGCTGCATAAATAATATATATAATCCATGGCAGTGATGTCATATATTAATCCAGGATTAGAAGCTCTAACGGGGTCAACATGACCTGAACCAAGAGCGAAAGGCGTAGCTGAGTCATAAAATGCAAGATCAGCAATAGTTTTTCCTCTGTTGTCCATGGTATAAGCAGTTGTCATGAGTGCTGATTTGATTGCTGCAGGTGACCAATTTCTGTGCTTTGATATAAGCAGTGCAGTAATGCCACTAACATGAGGACACGACATAGATGTACCTGACAATATATTGAACAAGACCCTTCTCTTGTCATTCTTGAGACCACTCGGGCTAGTTCCACCTGGCCATGCTGCCAGTATGTCTACTCCCGGTGCTGTTACATCTGGTTTGATCACGTCTGGTCCAACTAAATTTGGCCCTCTTGATGAAAACGCTGCTACCATTGGTGCACGACTACCATATGTTGTCCCTTTGAAGGCAATGGAAGCAGTCGGTGCTTTTATTGAGTTCACATAGTTCCTGATAGCTTTACTGGCTAAGGCTCCTAATACAGTGGCCGGTAAAATGTGCACCTCACCTGCAAGATCTTCACCTTCATTTCTCAATATCAACATTCCAACTCCTCCTGCCAATTTCACTTGCTCTCCCTTTTCAGTGGGAAAAATGAGTCCTCGTTCACAAATAACAAGTTTCCCTTTTACAAGCTTCGGATTGAGTGAGCCAGGAATGCAATATTCTGCTCCTCTGCTGCCAGCAGTTTTTCCATATACAATTGGCAATAGCTTTGTAGATATACCGGTGTATAAAGATGATCCCTCAAAAGTTTGCCCATTACCGAGTTTTACGGTTGTTGGAAAGCTTCGATCCATGGTGCTTGCCGCTACAGTCATGATCCATGGTGCGGTATTGACAGCAGTATATTTATAGGGTCCACTATTGCCTGCACTAAACGCAACAAAAATTCCATTTCTGAAAGCCAAAAATGATGCCATAGCAATAAAATCCTGATGATAAGGCTCAGCTTCCGCAGAAGATCCTACAGAGAGAGACAACACATCAACCCCATCTTCAATGGCTTGCACCATAGCAGTTAGAATATCAGCGCTTGTACATTTTTCAGGCCAACATACTTTATACACTGCAATTCTTGCCGTGTACCTCATTCCTGCTGCTGAGCCATTGGCCAAGCCGAAAAGGTTTGCATTTTCTACAATATTACCAGCTGCTGTTGATGCGGTATGTGTCCCGTGTCCACCTGTATCTCTTGCAGATGGTCGGGTTTCATTGATTTCTCCACCGGCGGCCAGATAACCCCGGTAGAAAGATCTGGCACCAATTAGTTTCCTGTTGCAGTTTGATGGTGAGAAGTTGGTGCCTTTTTCACAAGTACCTCTCCATCTTGGGGGAACAGGAGGCAAGCCATGGTCCTGGAAACTAACATGCTCTGGCCAAATTCCACTGTCCACCACGCCAATTATCACATCTGAATGTAAATCAGAAGAACGCCAAAGTCCCTTGCTCCCTTTCAGGCCAAGAAACTGTGGACTGCGCGTGGTGTGGAGGCTTAGCATTTTATCAGGAATCGCAGACACAAAACCATCAATCTTTTTCAAGGATTCTAACTGTTTTGCAGACAGCTTTGCAGCAAAACCAAACAAGGCAGTTTCATAGGAATAAATTAGTTCGGGTGGTGTTGCTTCCAATTCCTTTTCTTCTTGAGAAGAGACATCAGCTACAGAATCAAGGACCACTTCATACCATGGTTTGGAATTGCCAAGGGAATTATAAGTTTTTGTGATCTTGGTCCTGTCCATGCGAACTATATATGTTTGTTTGTCCGCTGAAGCAGTTGAAATAAAGGCCATGAATACCAGTAACAGCAACATTGCATCAAAGATCTTGATGACTGTAGAGAAAAGAAAAAAAGAAAAAAGAAAACAGAGTTAATTTAACTTCACCTCAGTAAGTTTCACCAAGCATGACTGTAGCTAGAAGTAGAATATATAGTTTCCAATTCCATATAACCTTGTAAAGAATCTTTCTATTTCATTTTTCTTTCTGTTTTTTTCCTCAGAAATCGAAAGCGAAGTTCTTGGAGAGCAAAGAACCTACATTCCAAGCTTGAATTATACTTCCTAAACTGAGATTTAGGGAAAAAACCATTCACCATGGAAGGGCTACTGCATAAGCTATATACGTTTTTAACAATCAATGACAACTAACCAGGCCTTTATTGTATATAAAGCAACTAATTGAAAGAGTAATCTTTAGTTTCATGAATTTTTGTTGTACAGTAATCATTCTGCCAGTTGCAAATTAACATGCTTCAAGGCTGACCATCAGGATTTGGCAGCTGAGTATTGCAGACTGCAGTTGTTACGAAAACCCAGAAAAAGAAATAAAACAATAGTAGAATGGATCAATGGAGCTATCGTGAATTAAGCATGGAAGCAAAGAGAAGTGTAATTACCAGTCTTCATGGCCTCCAAGCTTAAGAAATAGATGAACGAGAACACATGGGAAGTTAAGATACTATTGACGACTAGGAGAGGATCTCTTATAGACATGCCTTAGTCTTAGTCTTTGTCTTACTTTTTCTCATCAAATTTCAAGTTTTTTCTTTTAATATTATTTTTGATTCACATGCTGCTATTATTTTAACTGCCTGTGCTTTAATAATGCATGAAAGAGAGTTTGCGAAAATCCCAGGCCCGCCCTAAGAACCATAAAATGAATGCCGCCGTTCGACAAAGGCAATGGAGGGCAACCATTTTCTTCCACATTCCAAGAACAAGGACAAAGTTGTTTGTATCAGTCACTTGATCCTTTTTATTTTTTTATTTTCTGTTTTTTTCCCCTTTTCCGAACAATGTGATTTTAAAGTTAGATCATCATCACGGCAGAAGACTTAAAGCTGTGTCTTCGCTTAAAATTGGATATCAAATTCTTAATATTGATCAATGCAAACGATAAGAAATTTTGTTTAGTAAAGGTCGCCATCAGAAATAAAAAATCTGAAAATTATATGCACTAGTTTTGTTAATAATTTTAAATAATTAATAAATTTTCATGTTTTGTTATTTTTATAAAAAATTAATATCAAGAATAAAGAAAAATAATTATAATTGATTAACAAATAATAAAAAATAAAGATATCTATCTAACAAAATTTAAATTACTATGGAAAAAGATATTGTGTGTTTTAAAACACTCCTTAAAAATTATTATGGTAAATAGATATCGTTTCTAAATATAAAATTATCATATTAATCATTAGCTATTATGTTGTTGTACAAATATTATTATAAATAATATAGTTTATTAACATTAAAAGATGCATGTACTCATTCACAAAATTATAAATAAAAGCAATAACTTTTAATTTTATTTTGTGAAATTTAGAAAATCCACGAACAGTATGTGAAATAACATTCTTTTAGAGTGAGAAGGTTTTTTCTTTTTTATTATTTTAAGTTCAAATTATTTAAAAAATATTAAAAAATGTTTTTTTATAAATTTATTATATCTAATAATATAAATAAATTTATAAATAGAATATTTTTTTTTATAAAACCCCTCAATAACTAGTAGGTCTTTTGTCTTTAATAAATAGGATTTGGTTTGTTTATTTTATTATTATTTAAATATATGATATAAATTGAAATATATATATATCTAAATGGAATAATAAATATATGTAATAATATTAATAATATAATAAAAATACAGAATAATATAATAATGATATAAAATAATAATATAATAAATATATAAGTAAAATATTCGATATATATAACGAACAGATCCATTTTGCAAGTTCATTATTACGAGTACTTCCTACAAAGGATAGGACTAATTACATATATAATACTTGAATTCTCGATCTAGATGCTACATAATTGGTTCTCATCCTTTAAAGACTACGAGTGTAGTAAGAGTATCCGTCGACAAAAGGATCACCCTAAGATAATTATCTCATGGCTATTGAGAATGAATCAAATCATATGATTCTATTTCTCAATCTTTTTGACTTGCTCCTATGGAACCAAGGTCGAAAAGATTGAGAAAAATCAATCATTCACAACTATTGATGAAAGATTCCTCAAAAAGTTAAGGATTAATAATCCGTTTTAGAAATCGAATGTTTTCAATCTTATACATATGCAAGGAAAGTAATAAAAAAAAAGAAAATAAATTCTTTTGTATTTGTATATTTGTACCCGAAATTCTTAATTCAAAATTCAAATAAATTCAATAAAATTTTCCTTTTCTGAAAACAGCAAAATAGGTCCCTTTCTGCATGAGAATTCCCGAAAAAAAAAAAATCATTTATTATTCATTATATAGTTGTTATATGATATGAGACCAAAAAGAGGAAATGGAAAAAATAATTTTTGTATTTCAATAGATGAAATAAGGGTGTGGAGAACAAGACAGGGATTCTCTACAGTGACATTGTAGGTCAATTGAAAGGGATGTAGTGCAGCTTGGTATTGGGTACAAAATGTCACGAGCTCAAATCCTGTGGCTTGGTGTTAGTAAAAATTATAGTAATCAAAGGGAGTTTCAATTTTGAAGTGAATGCATGTTTGATTGGTACTTTTGTAGTTTTCGACCACAACACAAGTGACAATTTCACATTGATAATTATTGAAAGTGGAGGGCCAGCAAGAGAGCAAGGAAATAATGCAACCCTATTGATTCAACAAAGCTGGCTGCAAGGGAACATCGAGGCTCACGTCTCATAAATAGAACATTGAGTTTGGAACATGCTTTCACCTTTAAAAAAATTGAAAATATATTATTTTTGAAATATTTTTAGATAAAATAGCTTAATTTTCAAATTAAAACAAGTATATTTCAACCTATAAATTTAAATTAATTTGTGTATCATAAAGGATATAAACCTGATTTTTAGACCAAAATTTTTTATCAAACAAGTTCGAGTTTAACATGATTCGACTTAAATATTATTTATTTATTTTTTATATTTTTCAGCTTTAAAATTGTATTTTTTTTAGGCTTTGAACTCCGATGAATTCCAATTCATTGAAAAACTGTAAGAAAAAAAAAATTTACGAATATGTCACTGAATGAAATAAAAAATCCTTTATCGTTAAAAAAAAAAAAAATCTTCTATAATTCTTGAGAGAGAAACTTGATTGAAGAACCTATTAAAACCCCTCGAGAAGTAATTAGTCTTGTGACGTTGGAGTGGTCTTGGTAAAAAATTATATTAATCAAAAGGAGTTTCAATTACGAAGTGAATGCACGTGTGATTGATACTTTTGTCGTTTTCGACCACAATGCAAGTGGCAAGTCCGTACTGATTATCGAAAGTGAAGGGCCAGCGAATGAGCAAGGCCTTGAACGCAAAGGTGTTAAGCATGACAGCAAGGAAATAATGGCACCCCATTGAGTCGACGAAGCTGGATGCAAACGAACATCCAAGCTCACGTCTCATAAATAAAACATTGAGTTCGTAACATGATTTCACATTAAAAAATTGTTATCTTCTTAGTGAAATTTTTTTATTAAAATAATAAATTTTTTAAATTAAAACGAATAATATTCTCAATTTAATGCCAGACTGTCGATCATTATAGTATCTCACAATTTATAAAATTAATTATATATATAGGTTATTATTTTTTTATAAAATGTTTTTGAAGATTTCAAACTGTACAAATAAAATTAACAATATAACGTATAAGCTTTTAAAAATATAAAAAAATTATTAAAAAAAAGTTATTCATATGATAATTTTTAATTTTGTTTGTGTAATGTATAAAATAATACTTTTTTTAATTTAAGATTCAACAATTTTTTATATGCACCAATAAAAAAAAAAAAAGTTAAAAATACTCTACTGTTTTCTGAAGAAAGCTCTTTGCTCTGAGGCATCTTCTCGTTTTGTGTAATTGCAAACAATCAGACAAGCCAGCAGAAATCATGGAGCAAATAATATAATAATAATAAATGGTATAAAGGCGGTAATGTTAGTAGGAATATTTCTTAAACAAATCTTAAACCGATTTTAAAGCAATGTGGGAAATCAAGAAAAAAATAGTGTTGTTGTTCGGTTACAATAATATCGAATTGTAGATGTTTTTATTTTGATTTTCACGTCACGTATTTTAAAATACCTCTGTAAAAAAGAAAAAGATCATAGGGACGCAGGGGTTCTTCCCTGCGTTGACATTTCGATTCTTAAGTCAGTCAGAGAATTGAGCAGAATTTCAATAGGAAAATTCAAAATTAGCTTAACGAATCGTACCTGACCCCTATTTATAGAGATTTACTCTGTCACTAATTATATTTTTACCTTTTTTATTTTACTCAGGGTTTGTATCATTTCTCACATGTTTTATTCGTACGTCACGTGATGAATTTTTCATAGATCACGTGACGTACTATTATTATTCTTTTATCATGCACAACAAAAAGCAATACCTTAATAAAATGGCACTGTGAGTTGTGACAAATTGAAAAAACAAAATGCAAAAAGAAAGTCAATTAATTACTAATGTTAAAGCATTCAACCAAATTTAATATTGAGAATAAAGAACCCAGGTTTTTTGGTTCATTAAGAATCCAGCTTTTATCAGTAAATCACACTAGATTTAAACTGTGCTTAATTTATAATAATTTTTTAAATACAAAATAAAATTATATAAAAAATTTTAAAATAACATGTTGAATAATGTATTAAAAAATTTAATGCATATATAAAACACATAAATAAAAAATAATTTGAAATCAAATATTAATTATAAAAATTATAGAAAAATTAAATATATAAATTGAATAGTTTTAACTTTAATAAAAACAATTCGTATTACAGTAGTCATTAATAAATTATTAGTTAATGTTTCATATTGATTTATTTTTAAAATTTAAATTTAAATGACTTCATTAAAGTTGAAAACGTTATTTTTAGCATTTTGAAAATAAAAATTCAATTATAGTAGTCTCAAATATAAAAAGTATTAAAATTTAAATTAATCCAAAATAATTAAATACAAAATTTAAGATAATATATATTTCAAAAGAATTATTAATTCATATGGATACTTTTTTTTTCTTTTTACAAAAGAAAATAATTGAATTAATATATAAACAAAATAATTGAACAAATAAATTGAAAAAAATGATGAAATAAAAATTGAAAAAAACACATAGAAGTTTAGTTCATTGATAAACTATACGGACTTAAATACTTAATTTTAATTTTTTTGAAAAAAGAATTACCAAAAGGAAAATATATCTTACCACACGTACCATTATTCATATCAAATACATTTTTTTTTGTTAAAAAAATTCATCAAAATAAAAAATTTATATCAAAATTAATTATTTTTATAAATATGTTTTTATTGTATATCAAGAGCAATAATACATATATATTGATAAAAGATATGTGAAGAAATTGATAAATAATGTTTTCTTTTTCTTTAACTTTAATATATAAATATAGATGTTTATCTTTTAAAAGGTAAAATAGACAAGTGATTTATTTTGTATTTTTAATATATATATATATATATATATATATATTAATATCTCTTTAGAAAACTGAAAACATAAAACATGTTTGACATCTAATAAGCTGAAACATAATTTTTTAATCTTATAATTTCTTAATATTGCATTAAATATTTTTATTAAAATTATATAATTTTAGCATATTATTAATAATGTGCAATTTTATTATTAATTTTGATATATTACTAAAAGTATTTCTTTATTATTATATAAAATCTATCCTAAAATTATTATTTTCAAATTTACATGAATCTTATTTCATACATTATATTTCTAAAAACAATTAATATTTAAATTTAATACAACTAAATTTTAGTATGATATCAATAAAATTATATAAGCACAATTAAAAGTACAAACGTAAAATTTATAATACAAAAAACAAAACAAAAAAGATAGTTTAAGTCATGATATATATACAACAATTAATTATTTTGGTATACATTCCACATTTCAGTAGCAATTTCATCACGAACTCTAAAAAAAAAAAAAACAAAGTGGTTTAACAAGAGAAATCAATAATGTTGGACAATGCATGAATTCAAATAGGGCAAAGGGCAATAATGATTTGAAACCGAGACCAATTTGAATAATGCAAATAAAAATTTTGGAGTGCATTATAGTTGCATAAAATTAAATCTGTAGAGACTACTTAAAGGATAGTCAAGGTATGAATTATCTCTCTCACTATAGCATATTAAAAAAAAAAAAATTACAAGCTATGTAGTTGGTTCGTGCTAAGCTACAAAATACTTGATTATATGATTTTGAAGCCTAAAAGGATTCATGCTAAGCTACAAAAGCAAGGGATTAAGAGTTACTCTCCAACATTGTTTCTTGGAAATACCATTGACATTAAGAAGGCACAATCCAAGGTGTCAAGGAGAGCAATCGACCACTGTGTTTTCTTGAGACAACATTATGATTTTTAAGTTTTATAGCTTACAATCTGATTTTAATTAATAGTGCCTAAAGAAAACAAAAACACTATAAAAGAGCATTTTCTTTGATAATTGTGATTTTTTTTGCAAGCCTTATATATTTTTTTTCGTCAGGCAACATACGAATTTTACACATGACAAATCCTGATTTGGTGAAAGAAATAATTACATGCTCTACAGTGGACTTGGGAAAGGTAATTGCTTGAAAAGGGCAATTAGGAAATATAGTATTGTTTGCGAAAAACCCAGGCCCGCCCTAAGAACCATAAAATCAATGCCTTTCGACGAAGGCAATGCAGGGCAACCATTTTCTTCCACATTCCAAGAACAAGGACAAAGTTGTTTGTATCAGTCGCTTGATCCTTTTTATTTTTTATTTTCTGTTTTTTTCCCCTTTTCCGAACAATGTGATTTTAAAGTTAGATCATCATCACGGCAGAAGACTTAAAGCTGTGTCTTCGCTTAAAATTGGATATCAAATTCTTAATAGTAATCAATGCAAACGATAATAAATTTTGTTTGATAAAGGTAGCCATCAGAAATAAAAAATCTGAAAATTATATGCACTAGTTTTGTTAATAAATTTTAAATAATTAATAAATTTTCATGTTTTGTTATTTTTATAAAAACTTAATATCAAGAATAAAGAAAAATAATTATACTTGATTAACAAATAATAAAAAATAAAGGTATCTATCTAACAAAATTTAAATTACTATGGAAAAAGATATTCTGTGTTTTAAAACACTCCTTAAAATTATTATGCTAAATAGATATCGTTTCTAAATATAAAATTATCATATTAATCATTAGGTATTGTGTTGTTGTAAAAATATTATTATACATAATATAGTTTATTAACATTAAAAGATGCATATACTCATTCACAAAATTATAAATAAAAGCAAATACTTTTAATTTTATTTTGTGAAATTTAGAAAATCCATGAACAGTACGTGAAATAACATTCTTTTAGAGTGAGAAGGTTTTTTATTTTACTATTTTAAGTTCAAATTATTTTAAAAATATTAAAAAAATGATTTTTTATAAATTTATTATATCTAATAATATAAATAAATTTATAAATAGAATATTTTTTTTTATAAAACCCCTCAATAACTAATAGGTCTTTTGTCTTTAATAAATAGGATTTGGTTTGTTTATTTTATTATTATTTAAATATATGATATAAATTGAAATATATATATATATATATATATATATATCTAAATGGAATAATAAATATATGTAATAATTTAATAATATAATAAAAATACAGAATAATATAATAATGATATAAAATAATAATATAATAAATATATAAATAAGATATTTGTTATATATAACGAACATATCCATTTTGCAAGTTCGTTATTATGGGTAGTTCTTACAAAGCATCGGACTAATGACGTATACAATACTTAAAATTTTTGATATAGATGCTACTCAATTGGTTCTCATCCTTAAGAGATTACGAGTGTGATAGGTGCATCCGTCGACAAAAAGATCACCCTAAGATGAACATCTCATGGCTATTGAGAACAAATCAAATCAAATGGTTTTATTTCCCAATATTTCTGACTTGCTCTTACGGAACCAAGGTCGAAAAGATTGAGAAAAATCAATCATTCACAACTATCGATGAAGGATTCCTCGAATAGTTAAGGATTAGTAATCCGTTTTAAAATCAAATGGTTTCAATCTTATACATACGCAATCAAAAAAAGAAAAAAGTTAAATTCTTTTGTATTTGTATATTTGTACCAGGAATTCTTAATTCAAAATTCAAATAAATTCAATAAGATTTTTCTTTTTCTGAAAACAGTTAAATAGGTCCCTTTCCGCATGAGAATTCTGGAAAAAAAAATTTATTTATTATTTATTATATGGTTGTTATGTGATATGAGACCGAAAAGAGGAAATGGGAAGATAATTTTTGTATAGAGATAGCAAAGAAAAAGAAAGGATAATGGAGGATATGAGTGTATTGTAGAAGTTGTGTGTTCATATCAAAAAAGAAACTTCAACTCCAACTTCACCCACACAGATATAAAAGGGAAGATAATTTTTGTATTTCAAAGGATGAATAAGGGTGTGGAAAAGAAGCGAGCGATTCTCGACAGTGACATTGTAGGCCAATTGAAAGGGATGTAGTGATTCTCTACAGTGACAAGGACAAAGTTGTTTGTATCAATCACTTGATCCTTTTTATTTTTTATTTTCTGTTTTTTTTTCCCTTTTACGAACAATGTGATTTAAAAGTTAGATCATCATCACGGCAGTTGTGTCTTCGCTTAAAATTGGATATCAAATTCTTAATATTGATCTATGCAAACGATAAGAAATTTTGTTTGGTAAAGGTAGCCATCAGAAATAAAAAATCTGAAAATTATATGCACTAGTTTTGCTAATAAATTTTAAATAATTAATAAATTTTCATGTTTTGTTATTTTTATAAAAAATTAATATCAAGAATAAAGAAAAATAATTATAATTGATTAACAAATAATAAAAAATAAAGGTATCTATCTAACAAAATTTAAATTACTATGGAAAAAGATATTCTGTGTTTTAAAACACTCCTTAAAATTATTATGCTAAATAGATATCGTTTCTAAATATAAAATTATCATATTAATCATTAGCTATTGTGTTGTTGTAAAAATATTATTATACATAATATAATTTATTAACATTAAAAGATGCATGTACTCATTCACAAAATTATAAATAAAAGCAATAACTTTTAAATTTATTTTGTGAAATTTAGAAAATCCACGAACATTATGTGAAATAACATTCTTTTAGAGTGAGAAGGTTTTTTTTTTTTACTATTTTAAGTTCAAATTATTTAAAAAATATTAAAAAAATGATTTTTTATAAATTTATTATATCTAATAATATAAATAAATTTATAAATAAAATAATTTTTTTTTATAAAACCCCTCAATAACTAATAGGTCTTTTGTCTTTAATAAATAGGATTTGGTTTGTTTATTTTATTATTATTTAAATATATGATATAAATTGAAATATGAAATATATATATATATCTAAATGGAATAATAAATATATGTAATAATATTAATAATATAATAATAATACGGAATAATATAATAATGATACAAAGTAATAATATAATAAATATATAAATATAATATTTGTTATTGTTGTTGAACAGCACAACAATTATGGATTGCTGACGTCAGTGCCTCGATCTTCCAGTCACGTCACTCCTCTGCAAAGATCCAAATAGTCAAAGGAGCGCAGGGTCTTCCCTGCGTTAGCACTCCGATGCTTAAGTCAGAAAAAGATGTCGGCAGAGTTTCAGTGTATTCTTCAGTAAAATTTCAATTATGTCAAAAAGTCATACCTGAGCCCTATTTATAGGGAATAATTTAATCTTCAATGACGTATTTACCCAGTAATATTGACTGTAGGTATCTAGGGATAAAATTGTCCGGAGTTGAGCTGTAGATACAGAATCTATTTTCATCTGTATTTGATTTCAGCGTGACACGTGGCGTTTTATCTGAACGACACGTCATATTGTCATTTTTATCTTATTTTGCCCATAACAATTGCTCCCCACTCTTTTGCGGATTATTAAACGCGGAAGAGTAACTGTTTTATCGTCGTCACTGGCGGCACATATATATAGCGTGAGAGTGGAGGCTCAGATTTCATCTTTCTCTTGAATTCGGCGGCTCTTGACAGCAAATTCTCTCGTTCTACTCTCGCGGCGAACCCTTGCGGCAGACCCTTGCGGCGAACTCCTGCGGCAATCCTTACGACCCTGTATTCTCACGGCAAGTGACTCTCGCGGCATTAGATTCTCGCAGCATTTTATCCTCACTGCACAAGACCCTTACGGCAGCTAGACCCTCACGGCATTTAGGATCCTCACGGCATTTAGGACCCTCACGGCATCTTGGGCCTTCACGGCATATAAGGACCCTCACGACCTTAGGACCTTCACGGCATATAAGAACCCTCACGGCCTCTAGTACCCTCACGGCATTAGGACCCTCACGGCATAGTACCCTCACGGCAATAGCACCCTCACGGCACTAGCACCCTCACGGCACTAGCACCCTCACGGCATAGCACCCTCACGGCACTAGCATCCTGGTGGCATAGCACCCTCACGGCTCTAGCACCCTCACGGCATAGCACCCTCACGCATAGCACCCTCACGGCATAGCATCCTGGCGGCATAGCACCCTCACGGCATAGCACCCTCACGACATAGCACCCTGGCGGCATAGCACCCTCACGGCATAGCACCCTGGCGGCATAGCACCCTCACGGCACTAGCACCCTCACGGCATAGGATCCTCACGGCATTAGGACCCTCGCGGCCTCTAGGACCCTCACGTCATTTAGGTATTTCCTAATGGCCGGGCACGGTCGCGGAAAAGAAATAGTTCTGGATCCCCATTCTAGGCTTAGAGAGTCTGATCTTGAACAGTTTAGGAGTAACTTTCCTCTTCCGGAGGGTTATGTTTATAGGCTTCCTACGGCAACTGAGCGCGCTCCCCAATCCGTTAGCAGCGGTGTTCCTGTACATCGGGCTTCGTTGGAATTTGGATTTCGCTTTCCTCTTCCTGAATTTGGAGTTGCTTTTCTTCGCCATTATGGCATAGTTCCCGCTCAACTTCATCCCAACGGGTGGGCCCAAGTGGTAGGGTTTACGGTCGTATGCCATAGGCTTAGCGTCAGGCCTATTGTCCCACTATTCAATTCTTTCTTCAGAGTTCGTAGTGTACGCAATTCGACCCGTTTTTGTATTCAAAAAGTCTCTGGAAGGGGTCAGAGTACTAAGCTTTTCGGAAAGCCTCCCTCTAAGCTTCACAATTATGCATCCGATTGGTTTGTTGTCGAGGTTCCCTCATCTTTGAATATTCCTACTCGGTGGAGTCATTGTGGACCCAATAATCTTAGCCCGATTATTAATTTAAGAGACGCATATGGCCCCCTCATTTCTCAGCTTCAAGTAGAGGATGAGGGTGCCTTGTTGTCGGTATTAACTCCGGAGAGCATAATTGCTGCGGGTTGGGGATGCGCCTCAGCTGTTACACCTGAGCCTTCTCCATCTGCCTTTCCCGAGGGAGGTCATGGTGTGGGTAGTCCCACTAATCCTTTGGAGGTAGAGTCGGAGGAAGATGTAGATTGGGGTCAGGGCGAGGCGTTTGGCAGCCCTTTTCTAGAATTGCCCACGGATGAGAGCTTAGCTAACATCCATTCGCTTGATGATTATTTGAATCTGGGTGATTTCATACTGCATTTCATTGCATAAATATTTGTCCATCTTCCTTTTGTTTGTTTTAACTTTTGTTTTTTCTGTTTCTTTTCCAGGGATGGAACATCTTAGAGGCGCTTTTAGGCGACGCGGAGGTGATGAGGATGTTACTAGAGTTACCCGTCCTTCCAAGCATAGGCGTGAACGGGATCAAACTCGTGAGTCCCGAAACCATGCTCACGTTTCGGACTCTGATTCTCGAGGCGAGAGGTCGAGGCCTCCTCCAGCTTCCCTTCCCACTCCTCCTGAGGGATCTGGTTCTCGTGATCGAGATAGGGGGAAACAAGCAGCCGTGGATCCACCGCTTCCAGACCTTGAGATAGAGGATCATCACCGGGCGAATCGGGCCGAGTGCAACACGACTCGTCCGTCTCGAATTGGGAGACGATGCTTGTATATTGAGTCGTCCATGAGAGATACCCCGGCGTTTCCCCCCGTTGCAGACCTTAACACTTCCAGATACGTGGTTGACGGGGGTGTGGCGGTTCACGGGCAAAACTTTATAGTGTATCCGGGCGTTAATGACAACGACTCCATCCACGACCCTGGCGTAGCAGCCCGGTTGGGCTGGTCAACCATACTCCCTAGAGACGAGGCGGAGTTGTTCAAGAGTTTTCCTCAATCCGAGGATCAAGCCGAATACTTAGCAATGAGGGTATCTGCTTAACCCGTTTTCCCTTTCTGCTTTTCTCTTTTTATTCTTTGCGGTGTTTCCTTGACTGATCCTTTGCTTTTCTTTGTATTTTCAGACAGCTCAGCAGGTGATCGCGTGCAACGCACGATACCGAGCTTATAGGACTCGGGCTGATGCCGATCTTCAGCAGTTGAGGAGTGAGAAGGCTGAGTGGATAACCGAGAAGAATCAGTATAGGAGGCTTCCCGAGCAACTTGACCGGCTGAAGAGGGAAAACGAGGACCTAAACCTCAGCCATGTCCGCCTTCAAGAGGATTTTGTCAAGGAGCAAGAGAGGTCCAAGGAGTACAAGGAGTCCTTAACTGCAACTCAAGAGGAGTTGGACTCAGTTCTACAAAAGCTCCAAGACCTCCAGACTGGTTATGATGAACTGAAATCTAACAACACGCAGTTGAAAGAGGAGGTCTCGAGTTTACGTAGAGGACCTTCATCTTCTTCAGTTAGCCAGGACGCGAGGAACGAGATTCGTTCCGAAGCTGTACGGGAGTACCGTTTATCGCAAGACTGTTACGGCAGAAAGATGTTATTTGCCACTGGTTTTGCGAAGTACGGTTTTTATATGGCGCGTTCTTGGCTAGAGAAGGAGAGATCAGGGGAGACCTTTCCCGAGCTGCAGTGGTCGACGCGGTTGGAGGATTATACTGGCGAGTTCCGTGGTTGGGCAGAGTATGAGCCTGACAAGGAGGACTTCGAAACCTACCTTGAGAAGGGAGCCCATGACGATCTCTCCAACCTGTCGGGCCCTTGGGAGCCTCGCCCGCAATCAGGAGTGATTGATGCTCTGGGTGATTTAGAAGGCGATGAATCCGACGCATCGGGCGAAGGCAATCCTCCACCAGCTGATGAATAGTTTTAGTTATTTTTCTTTTTTCTTTTGTTGTTAGTGTTCTTTGTATTGGAGACTTTGATAGCTTCTCATGTATAAAGTTTTTACCAAATTTAATAAATCAATTTGCTTTATAATATTATGTTCTAAATTCTCATTATTGCTTATTTGTTGCATATTCTCTTTTTATATTGGGGGGCTTACCTCGCGCATTTTTCGCTTCAAGCCCTTTATCTTGAGTGCGTGGCTTACCTCGCGCATTTTTCGCTTCAAGCCCTTGCACGTTTTCTTCATGGCTTACCTCGCGCATTTTTCGCTTCAAGCCCTTTATCTTGAGTGCGTGGCTTACCTCGCGCATTTTTCGCTTCAAGCCCTTGCACGTTTTCTTCATGGCTTACCTCGCGCATTTTTCGCTTCAAGCCTTTTATCTTGAGTGCGTGGCTTACCTCGCTCATTTTTCGCTTCAAGCCCTTGCACGTTTTCTTCATGGCTTACCTCGCGCATTTTTCGCTTCAAGCCCTTTATCTTGAGTGCGTGGCTTACCTCGCGCATTTTTCGCTTCAAGCCCTTGCACGTTTTCTTCATGGCTTACCTCGCGCATTTTTCGCTTCAAGCCCTTTATCTTGAGTGCGTGGCTTACCTCGCGCATTTTTCGCTTCAAGCCCTTGCACGTTTTCTTCATGGCTTACCTCGCGCATTTTTCGCTTCAACCCTTTTATCTTGAGTGCGTGGCTTACCTCGCTCATTTTTCGCTTCAAGCCCTTGCACGTTTTCTTCATGGCTTACCTCGCGCATTTTTCGCTTCAAGCCCTTTATCTTGAGTGCGTGGCTTACCTCGCGCATTTTTCGCTTCAAGCCCTTGCACGTTTTCTTCATGGCTTACCTCGCGCATTTTTCGCTTCAAGCCCTTTATCTTGAGTGCGTGGCTTACCTCGCTCATTTTTCGCTTCAAGCCCTTGCACGTTTTCTTCATGGCTTACCTCGCGCATTTTTCGCTTCAAGCCTTTTATCTTGAGTGCGTGGCTTACCTCACGCATTTTTCGCTTCAAGCCCTTGCACGTTTTCTTCATGGCTTACCTCGCTCATTTTTCGCTTCAAGCCCTTTATCTTGAGTGCGTGGCTTACCTCGCGCATTTTTCGCTTCAAGCCCTTGCACGTTTTCTTCATGGCTTACCTCGCGCATTTTTCGCTTCAAGCCCTTTATCTTGCAACATAGATGAAAGTATTTAATAATTCATTGCTTAATTTCAATTCATAGTTTTGACAATAGAATAATAAAAAGAATAAAAGGTAAAAATGAACATCTCATTGCCAATATGGCTTCAGGTGATTAGCATTCCATGTCTTTGCTATCTTCTTGCCTAGCAAACTTTCCAAGATGCAGGTACTAGGTCCGATCATCTTCCTGACTCTGTAGGGCCCTTCCCAATTTGCTCTGAACTTCCCATCTTCTCTTGAGGCATTGGTGATAATTGACTTTCGTAGCATAAGATCTCCTTCATGTAGGGGTCTATCTTTGACACGGGAGTTATAATAACGAGCAACCCTTTGCTGATAAGCGGCCAGCCGTATAGCGGCCAGATCTCGCTGCTCGTCAAGCAGATCCAGATTCTCTCGCAACCCTTGAGAATTCACTTCTTGCACATAGGGAATTAACCTCGGTGAGCCAGCTCCGATTTCTACAGGTATCAATGCTTCAGTTCCATATACTAAGCTGAACGGTGTTTCCCCAGTGGTTACCCGACTCGTCGTTCTATATGCCCATAGAATACTAGGCAGCTCGTCCACCCAGGCCCCTTTTGCTTTGTCCAGGCGAGTCTTGAGGCCATGAAGTATGGTCCTATTACTGATTTCTGCTTGGCCATTGGCTTGCGGATATGCTACAGAGGATATCCTGAGCTGAATCTTCAATCCCTCGCAGAAATTTCGGAATGCTTCGCAATCAAACTGCTTCCTATGATCTACGTTCAAGATCCTTGGGACTCCAAATCGGCAAATTATCTCCTTCCAAACCATTGCTTCGACCTTTTTCTCAGTAATTGTGGCCAGGGACTCTGCTTCGACCCATTTGGTAAAGTAATCCGTGGCTACCAACAAGTACTTTCGTTGACCCGTAGCCACTGGGAATGGTCCCAGTATATCCAAACCCCATTGGGCAAACGGCGTGGGCTGGAATGTACTTTGAAGGGCCGATACTGGGGTAGTCATCAGGGGGGCGCACCTTTGACATTTGTCACATCTTCGCACCTTATCAAGTGCATCTTGCTTGAGTGTGGGCCAATAAAATCCTGCCTTGAGTATTTTTGCTGCCAGAGCTCGTGCTCCTAAGTGTTCTCCACATATCCCTTCGTGGACCTCAGCCAATGTGTAGTTGGCTTGTTCTGGTCCTAAACACTTCAGCAGCGGCATGGTATATCCTCTTTTATAAAGTTCCCCGTTGATCAAAGTAAATTTCACACTCTGAGTTCTCATTTTCCGAGCTGCTTCCTTTTCACTGGGGAGCGTTCCCTCCATTAAATACTGTTTCATAGTCACTCTCCAGTCAGAACCGACGTCAATCTCTAACACCCTTTCTTCTTCTTCTATACTCGGCCTAACCAATCTTTCCACCTTTACGACTCTCCCAGTAGCTTCTTTGGAGGATGCCAACTTAGATAGAGCGTCGGCATGGCCATTCTCAGATCGGTCAATTTGGGTTATCTGAAAATTGTCAAATAATTGAGCTAACCACCGAACCTTCTCTAAGTACGGAACAAAGGTAGATTCTCGCACTTCATACTGTCCTTTGAATTGGTTGACGACGAGTTGCGAATCGCTATGGGCTAGCAAATTTTGAACTTGGAGCTCCCTTGCAAGTTTCATGCCACAAATTAATGCTTCATATTCCGCCACATTATTGGAACTAGGAAAATCGAAGCGTAGAGAGTATTCTATCATTTCTCCTTCAGGTGATATTAGCACGATGCCCGCTCCGCTCCCCCTGACATTCGACGCCCCGTCAACGAATAGCTTCCACCAGTTCAACTCTTCCTTCTTGGCCTCATCTCGACATGTGCATTCAACGATAAAATCTGCCAAAGCTTGTGCCTTAATAGCCTGTCGAGGCTGAAAAGAAATATCGTGTTCCCCGAGCTCCACTGCCCATTTCACTAACCTTCCGGAATGTTCTGGCTTTTGGAGTATCTGTCTCAGCGGCTGATCTGTTAGTACAATTATAGAATGTGCCTGAAAATAGGGGCGTAGTTTTCGAGCTGCTACAACGAGTGCTAACGCAACTCTCTCAATCTGGGGATATCTCGTCTCCGCTTCCAAGAGCACTTTGCTTACATAATAAACAGGCCTATCACCTTCTGCGGTTCTCCTCAGCAAAACTGCACTTACCGCTTTATCACCTATTCCGAGGTACACAAACAGCTGCTCCCCGGTTAGAGGTCTTGACAGTAATGGGATCTCTTTCAAATACTCCTTCAATTCCTCAAAGGCTGTTTGACATTCCTCGGTCCACTGAAAGTTCTTTCCGCCTCGGAGTGTTTTGAAGAAAGGCAAGCTCCTTTCGGCTGATTTTGACAGGAAGCGGTTTAGTGCGGCTATCCTCCCCGTCAACCTCTGTACCTCTTTAACTGTAACTGGAGGTTTCATATCCAGAATGGCTTGGACCTTCTTGGGGTTAGCCTCGATCCCACGGTTGGTTATCATGAACCCCAAAAACTTCCCAGACTGGACTCCGAATGAACACTTGTCGGGATTCAGTCTCATGTGGTACTTCCTTAGGACCGAGAAGACTTTGGATAGTTGCAAAGCATGAGACTCCCCTTCTTTACTTTTCACAATCATGTCGTCCACATAAGCTTCCATTGTAACTCCGAGTAAGTCTTTAAAAACTCTATTCACCATACGCTGGTATGTGGCACCTGCGTTTTTTAGTCCAAACGGCATTACTCTGTAACAGTAAGTCCCTTTATCAGTGATGAAAGACGTCTTCTCCTCGTCTTTCGGGTGCATTAAGATTTGATGGTAGCCGGAGAAAGCGTCCAAGAAGCTAAGAAACTCGTATCCTGAAGTTTCATCTACGAGTTTGTCTATCCGAGGTAGTGGATATGAGTCTTTCGGACATGCCTTATTCAAATCCGTAAAGTCTACACACATTCTCCATTTTTCGGTGGCTTTCTTCACCATCACCACATTTGCTAACCATTCCGGATACAGGACTTCCCGAATGAATCCAGCCCTAAGCAACTTGTCTATCTCTTCTTCAATGATCTGGTGCCTCTCGGGGGCAAAATTCCTTTTTTTCTGTTTGATAGGCTTAGCTCCGGGTAGCACGTTAAGTTCATGACAAATGACCTTCGGATCTATTCCAGGCATATCAGCGGGGGTCCATGCAAAAATATCAGCATTATCCCTCAAGCATTTTATTATTTCTTCCTGCATTTTTGGTTTCAATCGGCTTCCGATATATACCTTCTTCTCTTCGCCCTCAATCCCCAACTTCACTTCTTTCATTTCTTCAACCGGCTTTGGCTTCGATGGTTCCATGATAGTGAGGGTTTCCTTCCTCTGAATCCCCTTACATGTAGTCGATGCAACATTACATGTTCTTGCTCTCCTTTGGTCTCCTCTAACTTGTCCCACTCCTCTTGGAGTTGGGAACTTCATCAGCAAGTAACACGGGGAAAGTATGGCTCTCATATCGCTCAATAATGGACGCCCGAGGATAACGTTATAAGCCAGAGAGGCCGACCTGACCACCATAAATAGAACCTGTCTTGTAACACTCTTAGGTTCTTCACCCAGAGTAACAGGTAGTTCGACTGACCCTGCCGCCTTAACCTTTTCTCCTGTGAAACCAAAGAGGGGAGTAGTTACCGGCTTCAACCTATCCTTGCTCAAATTCATTTTCTCGAAACAGTTCCAATAGATGAGGTTCACCGAGCTCCCATTGTCTATCAGGATTCGCCCTATCGGATGCTTGGCCACTACCGCTGATATAACCATTGGATCATCATGTGGAATGATGACATCTCCTTGATCAGCGGGCGTGAAGGTAATCGTCTCTTCGTCCTCAGCTACTTTCATTACCGAATGAACCTGGTATGCTTGTCTAGCATAAGCCTTCCGTGAGGTAGATGAGGTGCCTGTTGTGTACTCTCCTCCAGAGATGACATTAATCGCGGGTCCTGTAGGCTCATTATCAATCTGCTGATTCCTACGTTCCCCCTGTCTTGCCACATTTCCTCTCTCCTCGATTCTTCTTCTGTTGACTCTACCGTCATTACGTCTATCACCTGGTCTATTGTCCCTCTGACCATGAGCAGGATATTGATTCCTCTCGATTTTCTGAGTGTAGCGGTCCAACAGCCCTTCTCTAGCTAACTTCTCAAGTTAGTTCATAAGATCGTGGCACCTTTCCGTTGAATGACCAAAGGCGGAGTGAAAACTACAATAAGATCTGAGATCTCCTCCCAGGTTTCCCTCACCTCTTCTAGGGAATTGGAGCATCCCAGTTCTCTGGATCGCTGCTAGGATCGAAGCGCGTGGTTCAGAAAGTCGTGTGTAGCTTGCATATTTCAACTTTGGGGCTTTGCCGGATCTGTCTGATCTCCCCATATTCCTCTCGTCGAGGTCTCTCTCCCGCTTCTTTCCTTCCTTGGAATCTCCCCTCAGAATTGATTTCATCACCTCCTCTTGGGTAATGTACTTGTTGGCTCGAGAGAACAAGTCTGAGACTGTCGTTGGCTGATCCAAGGACAATGATTCCTGGAGTTTTCCAGACCGTGTTCCCTGGAGCATGGCTGTCACTGCTATCCCCACTTGCAGATCACGCACCTCCAGAGTAGCATCTCGAAATCGGTCTACATAGCTCTTCAGTGATTCTTTGTCTCCTTGCTTTAGGGTAAGCAAATAGGTGGCCTCCTTTCTTCTCTGACTATTTATCCCAAAGGCTCTCAAAAATTCTCTTCTTAGCTGGTTGAAGGAAGAAATAGACCCTTCTGGCAAATTGTTGAACCATTTCAATGCATGACCTGTCAAGGTTAGAGAGAACGCCCTGCACATTATCTCATCCTCCCATCCATGTAGTAGCATCAATGACTCATAGCTTTCTACATGATCAGAAGGGTCTGTTTTTCCTGCATACGCTGCTATTTGCGGCATTTTAAACTTTGGGGGTAGTGGTTTCCCCATGATTGCTGCGCTGAATGGGACCTTCCGTCTCTGGTTCTCTTCAGTTGGAACCAATCTCTTTTCTTCTAAAATTTGTTCAACTATTCTCTTCATGTCCATAGCATCTTGGATCTTTTCGACATTACATGAATCAGCTTGATCACAATCGACAGTCTCTTTCCCCTTGTTGTATAGATTAGGGGCTTGATTCCTCTCGGTTCGAGATAAAAAGTTTGCTACTTCAGTAGGGGGGTTCCATGTCGGATCTACCTCTGAGCCTCTCCTATTCACATGAAACCCCATCATCCCAGCACCTCCTACACCATCCATAGCGAAATTTTCAACATTTGGACGTCTGAGACCCCTAACAATCTCCCGTGCCGCGCCTCTTGCCCTTGGACGCCTTGACCCTTCTCCAGTTTCTTGTGAGGAGTTCTCCATACGTGCGGGGTCCTGTATACTCGGGTAACCCATTCCTCTGGTAGCTTCCTCGATGCCCTGCAATTCACTGCGGTCTCGCCCTCGTGTACCCTGGCGCATCAGATCACCACTCGGCTCTCGCACATCCTGGCGGCAGGAATCACTAACCACGTCTCTCGCACCCTGGCGCCAGACCTCTGGCGCACCCTGGCGCACAACCTCTGGCGCACCTTGGTGCCTGACTGCTGGCGGACCCTGGTGCTCGGACTCTGGCGCACCCTGGGGCCCTAACGCTGGCGCACCCTGGTGCCCGAACGCTGGCGCACCCTAGTGCCCGACCACTGGCGGACCCTGGTGCTCGAACTCTGGCGCACCCCGTCGTCCAACCACTGGCGCACCCTGGTGCCCAACTGCTGGCGGACCCTGGTGTTCGAACTCTGGCGCACCCTGGCGCCAGACCGCTGGCGCACCCTGGTGCTCGGACTCTGGCGCACCCTGGTGCCCGAACGCTGGCGCATCCCGTCGTCCAACCACTGGCGCACCCTGGTGCCTGACCATTGGAGGACCCTAGTGCTCGGACTCTGGCGCACCCCGTCGCCAGACCGCTGGCGCACCCTGGTGCCCGACTGCTGGCGGACCCTGACGCACAATGGCTACGGTCTCTCGCGCACTCTGGCGCATTAATGCCAATACCGAATCTCGCGCCCTCTGGTGCGCCACCCTGTCATCGGAGTCTCGCGAATCCTAGTGCACCATCCTCCCGTCCGACTCTCTCGCACCCTGGAGGCGACGCGGACCCTGGCGGAGAGATTCTTGCGCTTCTTGGTGCTCCGTGGCTTCACGTATAAGGTCTTCTGCGACCTCGTACAACAGGTCTTCCGCAGCCACACGCACCGGAGTTCCAGCACCCTGACGCCTTAAGTCTTTCGCAGTCTCGCCCCCAATCTCACCAGCCTCCGAAGCGTTCCTTCTCTGCGTCCCCGGTTCAGCCCAATTCTGGACAGCCGGTGGAAGATTTGTCTGCGGAAAGGCACCTTTGAACAAGTCTACCATCTCGCGCAGGGCTCGGGCAGTTTCCTCGCCCTGTTTCCTCATCGCTTCGAACTCTGCCACAGGGATAGTCATCATATGACTCTCCTCCCGAGCTTCTTCTCCACGGTCCAAGGGAGAACTGGCCGTGTCTTCATTCTCCGCATCCCTGATTGCCGTGGATCGTGTCTTCACCATCGTTGTAGAATCACAGCTTTTCTTTCGTTTCCCACAGACGGCGCCAATTGTTGTTGAACAGCACAACAATTATGGATTGCTGACGTCAGTGCCTCGATCTTCCAGTCACGTCACTCCTCTGCAAAGATCAAAATAGTCAAAGGAGCGCAGGGTCTTCCCTGCGTTAGCACTCCGATGCTTAAGTCAGAAAAAGATGTCGGCAGAGTTTCAGTGTATTCTTCAGTAAAATTTCAATTAGGTCAAAAAGTCATACCTGAGCCCTATTTATAGAGAATAATTTAATCTTCAATGACGTATTTACCCAGTAATATTGATTGTAGGTATCTAGGGATAAAATTGTCCGGAGTTGAGCTGTAGATACAGAATCTATTTTCATCTGTATTTGATTTCAGCGTGACACGTGGCGTTTTATCTGAACGACACGTCATATTGTCATTTTTATCTTATTTTGCCCATAACAGTTATATACAACGAACATATCCATTTTGCAAGTTCGTTATTACGGATAGTTCTTACAAAGTATCGGACTAATGACGTATACAATACTTGAATTCTTGATGTAGATGCTACTTAATTGGTTCTCATGACAAAAGGATCACCCTAAGATGATCATCTCATGACTATTGAGAACAAATCAAATTAGATGGTTCTATTTCCCAATCTTTCTGACTCGCTCCTACGGAACCAAGGTCGAAAAGATTGAGAAAAATCAATCATTCATAACTATTGATGAAGGATTCCTCGAAAAATTAAGGATTAATAATTCGTTTTAAAAATCGAATAGTTTCAATCTTATACATATGCGAGGAAAGTAATCAAAAAAAGAAAGAAGCTAAATTCTTTTGTATTTGTATATTTGTATCCGGAATTTCTAATTCAAAATTCAAATAAATTCAATAAGATTTTCCTTTTTTGAAAACGGTAAAATAGGTCCTTTTCCACTTGAGAATTTCCGAAAAAAAAATCATTTATTATTTATTATATGGTTGTTATATGATGTGGGATCGAAAAGAGGAAATGGGAAGATAATTTTTGTATAGAGATAGCAAAGAAAAAGAAAGGGTAATGGAGGATATGAGTGTGTTGTAGAAGTTGTGTGTTCATATCAAAAAAGAAACTTCAACTCCAACTTCCCCCACACAAATATCAAAGGGAAGATAATTTTTGTATTTCAATGGATGAAATAAGGGTGTGGAAAAGAAATAGCAATTCTCTATAGTGACATTGTAGGCCGATTGAAAGGGATGCAGCGCAGCTCGGTAACGCGTTTGTTTTTGGTACAAAATGTTACAGGTTCAAATCCTGTGGAGTGGTGTTAGTAAAAATTATAGTAATCAAAGGGAGTTTCAATTTTAAAGTGAATGCTTGTGTGATTGATACTTTTGTAGTTTTCGACCAAAACACAAATGACAATTTCACAGTGATAATTATTGAAAGTGGAGGGCCAGCATGAGAGCAAGGAATAATGCCACCCTATTGATTAACAAAGCTGGCTGCAAGGGAGGCTCAGGTCTCATAAATAAAACATTGAGTTTGGAACATGCTTTCACCTTAAAAAAATTGGAAAATATATTATTTTTGAAATATTTTTTATAAATAAAATAAAAAAATTTCAAATTAAAACAAATAATATTTCAACTCATAAATTTAAATTAATTCATGCATAGTAAGGGATACAGACTTAATATTTAGTTCAAACTTTTTTTCATCGTACAAACTCGAGCTTAACACGATTCAATTTAAATATTTTTTTAACTATAAAAATGTACTGTTTTTCAATATGCTTTGAACTCCGATCAATTCAAATTTATTGAAAATTGTAAGAAAAAAAAATTACGAATATGTCACTTAACGAAATAAAAAATCTTTTATCGTTAAAAAAAAACTCTATAATTCTTGAGAGAGAAACTTGATTGAAGAACCTATTAAAACTCCTCGAGAAGTAATTGGTCTTGTGTCGTTGGAGTTGTGTTTGTAAAAATTATATTAATCAAAAGGAGTTTCAATAACGAAGTGAATACGCGTGTGACTGATACTTTTGTGGTTTTCGACCACAACGCAAGTGGCAAGTTCGTATTGACAATCGAAAGTGAAGGGCCAGCGAATGAGCAAGGCCTTGAACGAAAAGGCGTCAAGCATGATAGCGAGGAAATAATGGCACCCCATTGAGTTTATTAAAAAAATATAAAAAAGTTATTCATATGATAATTTTTAAAGCAAATCTTAAACCGATTTTAAAGCAATGTGGGAAATCAAGGAAAAAAAAAAACAATGCCTTAAGAAAATGGCATTGTGAGTCGTGACAAATTGAAAAAACAACATGCAAAAAGAAAGACAATTAATTACTAATGTTAAAGCATTCAACCAAAATTTAATATTGATAATTCTGACAGCTAGAATAAAGAACCCAGTTTTTTGGTTCATTAAGAATCCAGCTTTTATCAGTAAATCACACTAGATTTAAACCGTGCTTAATTTATAATAATTTTTAAATACAAAATAAAATTATATAAAAATATTTGAAAATAACATGTTGAATAATGTATTAAAAAATTTAATGCATATATAAAATACATAAATAAAAAATAATTTTAAATCAAATATTAATTATAAAAATTATAAAAAAATTAAATATATAAATTGAACAGTTATAATTTTAATAAAAACAATTCATACTACATTAGTCATTAGTAAATTATTAGTTAATGTTTAATATTTGAAATTGATTATTTTTAAAATTTGAATTTAAATGACTTCATTAAAGTTGAAAACTCTATTTTTAAGATTTTGAAAAAAAATTCAATTAGAGTAGTCTCAAACATAAAAAGGTATTAAAATTTAAATTAATCAAAAATAATTAAATACAATATTTAAGATAATATACATTTCAAAAAAATTATTAATTCATATGGATATTTTTTTCCTTTTACTAAATAAAATGATTGAATTAATATATAAACAAAATAATTGAACAAATAAATTGAAAAAAAAGATAAAAAAAATGAAAAAAATACCTAGAAATTTAGTTCAATGATAAAATATACGAACTTAAATACTTTATTTTAATTTTTTTTTGAAAAAAGATTTACTAAAAGAAAAATTTATGTTACCACACATATCATTATTCATATGAAATATATATTTTTTTGTTAAAAAGTGCATCCAAATAAAAAATTTATACCAAAATTAATTATTTTTATAAATATGTTTTTAATGTATATAAAGAGTAATAATACATATATATTGATAAAAAATATGTGAAGAAATTGATAAATAATGTTTTATTTTTCTTTAACTTTAATATATAAATATAGATGTTTATTTTTTAAAAAGTAAAATAAATAAGTGATTTATTTTATATTTTTAATATATATAGATTAATATCTCTTTAGAAAATTTTTAAAAATAATTTTTTTAAGATACTACACGGGTCAAACATATATTATCTACTTAGGATATTTTACTTATACTCAGATGTTTTTGCTTTTATATATATATATGTATATATAAAGATGACAAAAATTCTTTTACTATAGAGACTTAATATCTTAAAAAGTAAAGATATGATAATTTAAATAATATTCAAAAGATCAAAATCAATTACATTATATATGAAACGGTTTTGGGTTTATTTAAAGTCAAAAGATTGTTCTTTTTACTTGGTACCGAGCAAATTTTTACAAGAATGAATGTATCATTTGTGTTTGGTGTTCTTCGAACATGTATAAAACGTTGATGAGCTTAACCTTATATTTAGGAAAAGGAGGGAAACATGGAAATTTTTTGTTTATTTTTCCTTATTTATATAGGAATTAGTAAATATTAAAGGAAAGGGAAAGGTTGAGAATCCCTTCCTTTTCTTCAAATGTCTTATTTTTTTTATTTATCCCAATTGGAGAAAAATGTTAGGAAAGGAAATTAATAAAAATATTTTAATTGTAAAATAATATTTATACACTTAATATTCTTCTTAATTATTGAATAATCATTATAATTACTTGTCTCTTATAACTTATTTATCATTTTTTTTCTAATTTTTACTTAGATCACAAATATGTTTTTCTTATTTTATTATTGTTAGAAAAATATATCTTTTTATTTTTTTTTTATTTTTGAGCATTGTAACAAATATCACTCATACCAAGTTGAGGAAAAAAATTTAATAAAAAAACTAAAATACTTTAATATATATTAAAACTTTATTTTTAATCAAATGAACAAGCAATATAAATTATTATATGTTATTTAATGAAAAGAAGTTTATATTTAAAAAATATATTATAATAAATAATTTTTTTTTCCTTTTCATGGTTTAATCAAACAATAATTTCTATGATTCTCTTACTTTTTTTTCTTTAATAATTTTAACAATCCAAACAAATTACCAAAGATGTATGTGAATTCAAATATAATGTAAAGCTTCTTTTCGGTTCATTCAACGTCACATCTCATTCCTTATATGGGTTTTAACTGCATTTTTTTTGTTTTTTTTGTTTTTAATTTTTATCGATAAATTGTACGAAAGAAAATAGCCAAATAGAGATAGCAAAAAAACTATGAGCGACAACTCATCAGTACAGAATAACTGCACTGCAGGATGGTCTTATTTAACCAGATACTGTTCTTGGACAAGGAAAGGATAAAGCAATCTACTTCCAGCTTGCTGCTATGGGACTTCTCACTCTGTATTTTCCAGACACCCACGCTAGGGATCCAAAAGATGAAGTAGCTACAGGTTTTGTTTGCAATCTTGTAAAACTCACCTTGTAACTCAATTTCTCACCCAACTTCTTAAAGGTTAAGATCTTAGGGTTCACAATCACTGATACTCCTTTAGGTTCTTCCACAAGCACTTTGTAAGTACTATGAGGAGCCCCAACGTTTGTGACAGTCCTTTTGTAAGTAACAGTAATCTTTTGAGCATTTCTACTCTCGAAGTTGACTGCAAATGAAGGATAATTCAGGTCGCCAGGTTGCATAGTCGCATGTTTAGGACAAGTAAAATTATCGATGAAGTGAGATATTTGGGAAGCATTATACTTCAGGCTGCATAAGTAATGTATGTAATCCTCTGGAGTGATATCATAGATTAGCCCTGGATCGGAAGCTCTCTCGGGATCAACATGACCTGAGCCAAATGCAAAAGGTGTAGCAGAGCTATTGAAAGCTATATCCAGAATTGGACTGCCTTTGTTGTCTGTTACATATGCTGTTGTCATTAGCGCTGACTTAATTGCTGCTGGTGACCAATCTTTGTGCCTTGATTTCAACAGTGCGGCTATGCCGCTAACATGAGGACAAGACATTGAAGTACCGGTAACTATATTAAACAACACTCTTCTCTTGTCGGTTTTGAGCTCATTCGGGCTAGCTATAGCTGGCCATGCGGCCAGAACGTTCACTCCTGGTGCCGTCAAATCTGGCTTGATCACATCCAGTCCAACGGCATTTGGCCCTCTTGACGACAACGCGGCTACAATGGGTGCACGATTACCATAAGTTGTCCCTTTGAAAACAATCGAAGCTGTTGGTGATTTAGTTGAGTTCATATACCTTTTAATAGCTTCACCATGTGAGGCTCCTAATGAACTGGCTGGCAATACGTGAGCATCAGCTAGAAGTTCTTCACCTTCATGTTCGGTGTTGATTAGCAACATTCCAGCTCCTCCTGCCATTTTCACTTGCTCTCCCTTCTCTACTCGGGCATTCTCTCCTCGTTGACAGACAACCATTTTTCCTTGGACAAGCTTTTGATTGAGTGAACCAGCAGTGCAATACTCTGCTCCACGACCACCAGCAGTTTTTCCGTACACAAGTGGCAGTCGCTTTGTTCCCTTGCCAACATATAAAGATGATCCTTCAAACGTTTGTCCATTTCCAAGCTTAACAATTGTTGGAAAGCTTCGATCAATGGAGCTTGCACCAACCGTCGTTATCCATGGTGCAGTATTGGCAAGAGTGGATTTAGAGGGGCCCTCGTTGCCTGCACTACAAGAAACAAATATGCCATTTACGATTGCCAGAAATGATGCTAGAGCAATATAATCTTGGTAATAAGGCTGAGCTCCTGATCCAAGAGAGATTGACAACACGTCAACCCCATCTAAGATAGCTTGTTCCATAGCAGCTAGAACATCAGGCGTAGCACAAGTTGACCAACATGCTTTATACACTGCAATTCTGGATGTATAGCTCAAACCTGCTGCTGAGCCATTAGCTAAGCCAAAAAGGCTTACATTTTCAACAAAACCACCGGCTGCTGTTGATGCAGTGTGTGTTCCATGACCTTGTGAATCTCTTGCAGATTTGTAGTCTTCTGTTTCATTGATCTTTCCATAGGCAGCCTCGTAGCCTTTGAAGAAGAATTTAGCTCCAATGAGTTTCCGGTTGCAATTTGACGAGGAGAACTTTGTGCCTTCCACGCAAGCTCCTTTCCATCTTGTAGGTATAGCAGACAAACCATGGTCTTGGAAGCTGGGGTGCTCTGGCCAAATTCCACTATCCACCACACCGATAATCACATCGGACTTTAGGTTTGAAGGATGCCAGAGTCCTTTTCCCTTTTCTAGGCCGAGAAATTGAGGGCTATGTGTCGTATGGAGACTTAGCTCTTTATCCGGACTCGCATACTGAAAGCCATCAATTTTACTTAATAATTCTAATTGCTTAGAAGAGAGCCTTGCTGCAAAACCAAACATTACAGTCTCATAGGCATAAAGAAGTTGGGGTGGTGTTGCTTCTGATTCATCTTCTTCTTGAGATGAGGCTTCGGCTATAGAATCGAGCATTGCTTCGTACCATGGTCTGGAGTTGCCAAGAGATTGATAAGCAGTTTTGATCTTGCTCCTGTCCAAGTGGACTATATATGTCTGTTTGGTCGCTGGAGCTGTTGAACTTATCGCCACAAATGCTAGTAAAAGCAAGGTGGGGATAAAGATCCTGATGACTGCATGATATTAAACTGATGGTTAAATCGTGGACTAATTGGCTATACTGTCATTATCTACTCTTTTGTTCTTAAGGAAATGGCTTGTGGTAGAATACACTAATTGCAAACATGAACCATACTTCATTAACGCATTTTAAACCAGTAATTCAATATATAATTTAGCCAAGTAATGCAATGAGACTTTATGATCCTGGCTAGCCGTACAACTCTGGAGTAGCACCACATTCTGACATAAATTTAAACGAGAGGGCCTAAGCCTAGTCATAAGCCTGCAAGAGTGAAAAAAATTTGCAATATCCTCTCATAGAAAACGCATTGAAGCGTCTGCAATTTCATGAAACTTTGCTATAAATCAGGGTTACCAGCTCTAGGACTAGTACCCCTGGCTCAAGCCTTGTGTAGAAACTGAATACAACAGATCATTTAACCCCATGACTCCTCTCCCCCTACTTAATTACAAATTGATTGAGCTAACCATGTGTCAAATGTGTTGTTACAGTGAACACACAGAAGGAACTACAACTTAACAAGGGAAACTAAGAAAAGTGCATTACCTGTTTCCATGTCTGAAACACGAGAGATGAGAGAGGACAGGAACCAACAATAAGTTCAAGAATTGGGCGATGAGCATTGTGTTCGGGGGAGGAGATTTATATAGGCAAAGTCCATGGAACCCGTACAAGGATAGTAATTATAATAAGTCCAACCATTCCCATCTTTCAAATGGTGCGTGCTTCTGTATTCTGTATGGAGAAAGAGCATTGTCTGCCATTGCCCCACGGGACCGATCTCTTTTGCACGGCAATCCATTATTGATGTTATAGGAAAGGAAGAAGACAAAAAATATATATATATGAAAGGCAAAAAAGGGAAAAATAAAATTTTATATCTGCGTATCATTGTTATTTATATAGAGTTAAAATAAATAAAAATTTTTTAAAATTATGTCACTTCTTCTAACATAATGTAATATTATATTATTACTTCTAATAAAATGTCATATATGTCACTACTCCTAACATAATATTATACACTACAAAAAAACAGACCTTCAGCGACAGATTTTGTGACTGATTTTTCGTCACAAAAATTGATTTTCCGTTGCTAATCATACTTAGAGACGGAATTACGAACAAAAAATCCGTCGCTAATTCCGTTGTCATTTTCGATGTGGCTAAAATTTATCTGTTGCATATAGATAATTTCGTTGCTAATTCCGTCAGTAAAAGTTATAAAATTTATTCCGTTACTGAAATCTTTTAGAGACGGAATTCCATTACTAAAAGTTATTGATTTTTCAATTTAATATTTCATTACTGAAGATCTGTAGAAACGGAATTCCGTTGCTGAAAATATAATATATTTATTTAAATTTTATAAATTAATCCGTAGCTGAAGTATTTCAAAGGCGGAATTTCGTTGCTGAAAGTATAATTATTTTTTATAATTTTATCTATTTATTTCGTAACTGAATAGCTTCAGAGACGGATTTTCGTTGCTAAAAACATATTTATTTTTTATAATTATCATTATTATTCCATCTCTGAATTTCAGAGACGGAAATCCGTTGCTGAAGGAAAGTATATTGTTTTAAAATTTTGTAAATTATTTCGTAGCTAAACTATTTTAGAGACGAAATTTCATTGCTGACAACTATTTTTTTTGGTTTATTTTCATTATTATTATTTTTTTGTTTTGAATCTGAAAACTATAACAAAAATATAAAAATCAGAGGTTATTCGATGCTACTATAGTTGTTGTTGTGTCGTAGCTCTTGCTGCCGGTATGTGGTAGTTCGGGGAGGGGACCATTGGCTGTGCTGGCGGTATGTTTCTCGGCTCCGGTGATGCTGTGCTGCCGGAAGTTGAATTGCTGCAATCGGGACCTCGGAGTTGAGAGAAGGGAGGTCGCGATTGGTGCTGTTAATGGTTCTGTTGCTGTTGGAAATGTAGCTGTTGGTAGACTGTTGCCTGGAGTTGAACTACAGCCGAGAGAAGGAGGGGAGCTAAGGTGGAGTTCGTCGGTGGAAGGAGTGTCGCCGGAACTGCAGTCGATCGCGGCTGCTTGGAGTCTTGAGGGTGTTGCTGCGTGAAGCTCGGGAAGGTCTCGGTTCAGTGAACAATGAAGCCTGTCGATAGAGCTCGGGAAGAGGATGAACGGGTTGCTTTTGCTGTTGGAAATGGAGCTGTTGCAGATAGTTGTGTGGAACGACTTCGGTGGTTGCAACTGGTGCTACCGGAGCTGCTGTCGGTTGGAGATTGGAGAAGTTGAAGACGGCGCCAAAAAACGGGGAAGGTGAAGATGGTGCTTGCGACTGCAAATGGAAAAAAAATGAGCTGAAGGAGAAAAAAAAGGGAGTGGCTCGAGTTTGGTGTACTGACTTATTTTAAAAAA
The DNA here is from genome assembly GCA_033439115.1 of Firmiana major. NCBI lineage: Eukaryota > Viridiplantae > Streptophyta > Magnoliopsida > Malvales > Malvaceae > Firmiana > Firmiana major. Next base: position 1,811,629 of record CM065908.1, on the reverse strand, counting down.
ATAATGTTGCAATCAGATACGGAAATCTGTAGCAGATACTCTTTTGCAACGGAATTGAAAAAAATCGTTTTTACTATGAAAATTAGAAAATTTAGTGGTATATGCAACGAAATTTAAATACAAAATAATATTTTTATATAAAAATAGAAAAATTTTGGGGTATCTGCAACGGAATTCTGTTGCAGAGAACATTTTGCAACAGATTATTAAATAAAAATGATTTTTCTACATTTAACTCTTAAGAAAAAAATATAAGGGGAATCAACAACGAAATTCCGTAACTGATACCCTTTTGTAACGGAATATTAAATAAAAAAATTATTTTCATAAATTTTAGGGTTTTAATAAAAGTAAAAAATTAGGTATTAGCAAAGAATTCCGTAGCTGATGCCTTTTTGTAATGAAATTTTATTTTAATTAATATTATTTTTAATAAAAATAAAAAAATCAGGGCATCAGCTACGGAATTTCGTAGCTGATGTCATTTTGTAACGGAATATAATTTCGTAGGTGATGCCCTTTTGTAAAGAAATATTAAAAAAAATTGTTTAAGAGATAATAGTTTTAATAAAAAAAAATTAAGGCATCAGCAAAAGAATTCCGTCGCTGATACCCTTTTGTAACGAAATTTTATTTTAATTGATATTATTTTTAATAAAAATAAGAAATTAGGGCATCAGCTACGGAATTCCGTATCTGATGTCCTTTTGTAACGGAATATTAAAAAAAATTTGTTTAATGGATAATAGTTTTAATAAAAACAAAAAAAATTAGGGCATCAGCAAGGGAATTTCATAGCTGATACCCTTTTGTAATAGAATTTTATTTTAATTGATATTATTTTTAATAAAAATAAAAAATTAGGGTATCAGTTACGAAAGTCTGTATCTGATGCCCTTTTGTAACGGAATATTAAAAAAATTTTGTTTAATGGATAATAGTTTTAATAAAAACAAAAAAATAAAGGCATCTGCAACGAAATTCCATAGCTGATGCCTTTTTGTAACGAAATTTTATGTTTAATTGATATTATTTTTAATAAAAATAAAAAATTAGAGCATCAGCAACGGAATTTCGTAGCTGATCCCCTTTTATAACGAAATTTTATTTTAATTGATATTATTTTTAATAAAAATAAAAAATTAGGGCATCAGCTACGGAATTCCGTTTCTGATGCCTTTTTGTAACGGAATATTAAAAAAATTTGTTTAATGGATAATAGTTTTAATAAAAACAAAAAAATTAGGGCATCAGCAACGGAATTCCGTAGTTGATACCCTTTTGTAACATAATTTTATTTTAATTGATATTATTTTCAATAAAAAAAATTAGGGCATCAGCTACGGAATTCCGTATCTGATGCTCTTTTGTAACGGAATATTAAAATAAAATTGTTTAATGGATAATATTTTTAATAAAAACAAAAAATTAGGGCATCAACAACAGAATTCCGTAGCTGATGCCATTTTGTAACGAAATTTTATGTTTAATTGATATTATTTTAATAAAAATAAAAAAATTAGGACATCGGTTACGAAATTTCGTAGCTGATGGCCTTTTGTAACGGAATATAAAAAAATTATTTAATGGATAATAGTCTTAATAAAAAAAATTAGGGCATCAGCAATGGAATTCCGTAGCTGATGCCCTTTTGTAATGGAATTTTATTTTAATTGATATTATTTTTAATAAAAATAAAAAATTAGGTCATCAGCTACGGAATTCCGCAGCTGATGGCTTTTTGTAACGAAATATTAAAAAAAATTTGTTTAATGGATAATACTTATAATAAAAAAAATTAGGGCATTAGCAACGGAATTCCGTAGCTGATGCCTTTTTGTAACCGAATTTTATTTTAATTGATATTATTTTTAATAAAAATTAAAAAATTTGGGCATCAGTTAGGAATTTTGTAGCGAATGGCCTTTTGTAACGGAATATTAAAAATTTTTGTTTAATGGATAATAGTTTTAATAAAAATAAAAAATTAGGGTATCAGTAACGAAATTTCGTAGCTGATGCCCTTTTGTAACGGAATGTTATGTTTACTTAATATTATTTTTAATAAAAATTAAAAATTTAAGGCATCAGCTACGGAATTTCGTCGCTAAATCTGTCGTTAAGTTTTCGCGTCATTCCATTACCAATTTGTAATGGAATTCCGTTATAAATTCCGTTACGTACCTATTGATAATAGTAAATGTACCATTATTAGAGATGAAAATTCATTATAAATCAGTTGCAAATTGTTTTTTTTAGCAACGGAAAAATTCAGTCGCTATTATTCCGTTCCTGAAGGTGTTTTTTTTAGTGATATCTTCCTAATATCAAGTCATAATACCAATACTCTTAAAAACTTAATTTATTTACCAATTATTTAACAACTACTTAACTGAAGTACTAAAGCTATTTACCAACTCAAAATCAATTTTCACATAAAACTAGTGTCACGCTCACAATTTATTTTCCAACAGTTAAATCGTGGACTTAAAAACTTGAGTAGTACGCTGTTAATATAGAGTTCATTCATCAACAAAATACTTACTGATCTCTATCTACTCTTTTGAACTTATGGAATATACACTAATTGCAAACATGAATCATACTTCTTTAATAATGAACTTTGGAAGGAATTAATGACAACTTAACAAGGGAAATTAAGACAAGTGTACTACCTGTTTCCATGTCTCAAACACGAGTGATGAGAGAGGACACGAACTAACAATAAGATTAAGAACCGAGCGATGAGCATTGTGTTCGGGGGAGGAGATTTATATAGGCAAAGTCCATGGAACCCGTACAAGGATAGTAATTATAATACGTCCAACTATTCCCATCTTTCAAATGGTGCGTGCTTCTGTATTCTGTATGGAGAAAGAGCGTTGTCTGCCATTGCCCCGCGAGACCGATCTCTTTTGCACGGCAATCCATTATTGAAGACCGCCATATATATTCTTTTGAATTGCCATTCCTCCTTCCGAAAGGAAGTACAGTTAAGTTACAGTATTACTTCTTTTTCTTAATTTTATTAACTTTAATTTTGTGATCTGTTTTATTTCCTGATAAAGAGTTTCGAAGATATGTTGATGGTAAGACATAGTCTAACCACATAATCCTGGGGAAAAAAAAGAAAGAATATGTTGAGAAAAAGCTTGGCCCCAAGTTATGATGTAGCCTTTGTTGACGGATGAAGCTTCAAGAATGGCCTTCGAACCATTTACTTCCTACTTGCTTTCAGTATGAAAATTCATCATGATGCCTGTATATTTACAATTGATGTGATCAATTCACATACTGAATCCATAAATTTGATTAATGTCAAAAAAGAGGAGGTTAGTGACTGCAATATTCTGTCTTTGTTTCATTGATAAAGCAAAGAGAAAGGAAAGAGAAAAGAGACAAAGGGTTGGGTTCATGGTGGAAGACGAAATGATGGGTTGTGGACCATTAATGGCGATGATTTTTTTTCTCTGCTGTCTCATCGACGGATAAGAACGAGCGAACCGCACCTTTAACAATGAGAGTGCTTTAATAATTTGGCAATGTGATGAGAAAGAGCTTGGATTTTGTGTGTGTCACCAATGTGATCTTAGAGCATGAATTTTGTATCAGTCTCATATGCCGCCCGTTTACATTCCATCGCCAGTGAATGGCGTACCTACGTTATTTTGAGCACTCAAATTTTGGAAACTAGTATATAATGCTTAGGCCTTTAATCAAAGGGCGTTTCAATTATAAAGTGAATGCTCGCATGATTGATATTTTTCGACCACAACACCAGTGACAAGTACACATTAATAATTATTGAAAGTCGAGGGCCGGCGAATGATCAGGCCTTGAATAAATGGGCGTCAAGCGTAGTAGCAAGGAAATAATGGCACCCCGCTTATTCCACAAAGGTGGCCGCGAAGAAACTTCGTGGCTCAAGTCTCATCCATAAGAAGAAACTTCGTGGCTCAAGTCTCATCCATAAAAAAAATTAATAATCAAATATATTTTTAATTTTTTATATATAATAAATATAATTTTTTTAATTTTTTTTAGTTAACAAATTTTTATTTTACTGTAGTTAAATATTCAATTTTTAAAATAATGCAATTAAATTTAAATCCATTAAATGATACTAATTTTAATTAGTATTGCACATATGACATTCCACGTGACAGCCACTTAAACTATCCACATTAACTTTTACATAGAATGTCCAAATGACAGTTAGTATCATTTAACAGATTTAGATTCAACTGTATGATTTTGAAAGGTTGAGAGTTTATTTATAGTAAAATAAAAGTTTATGCACTGATTTCTATGCAATAAAATATTAATGACTTTTATCTATTTTGTGTAAAATATTAAATGTATATTTAACTATTAAGCTTAAATAAAGCATTAAGTGTGTAACATGATTTCACATTAAAAACTTTTTTAAAAATATGTTATCTGCAAAATATACTTTTAGATAAAATTTTAAGATTTTGAATTAAAACGAATAATATTTTCTAAATTTAGTATTGAATTGCCGATAATTATGTTATCTTACAATTTACAAAATTAATTATATATTGAAATTTTTTTTTTTTGTTACAAGAAAATATTTAATAGTTGGGATAAAAATAAAGTTGTTTGGATTCGAATCCAAATCTTATAATATGTTATAACTCTGTTTTAATCACTTCATTAACAGGTTGTTGAACATATTATTATTCTATATATTATTATTGATGTTTTTAGGTTTTATAATCGAGAAAAATAAAATGACACATAATCTTTAAAAAAATAATTAAAAAATAAAGTGATGCATATTAAATTCGATTATAAAATTTAAATATTTTATGATAATTTTTCTGTTGATTAAAATTCAGCAAATCTTTATAAACACTAATAAGGAGAAAAACAAAAAGTTACAAATACTTTTTCGAAATAAAGTTGTTTGTTCTGACTGTGTGGCATTTTCACGTTTTGTATAATAGCAAACCATCAGGTAAGCCAGCGAAATCATGGTGCAAATAATGAAAAAAAAAATGAGAAAAGGGGGAGGCTGAGAATCACTCCTTTTGCTTCCAATGTCCCATTTTTTTATTTACTCCATTTTGGGAGAAGTGTTAGAGAAAAAAATGAGAAAAAAAATTGATCGGAAAATAACAATTATACTCTTAGTGTTTTTTTTTTTAATTTTAAATAATCATTATAATTACTTGTCTCTTATAATTTATTTGTCAGTTTTTTGTTTTAATTTTTACTCGAATCACAAATATGATTTTCTTATTTTATTATTATAAAAAAATATAATTTTTTTGTTTTATTTTATTATTTTTGAGTATTGTTACTTAATTGCATCGACTCTAATGTAATAAATGTCACTTAGACCAAGTGAAGAAAAAAAATAAATATTTTAAGTAAAAATAAAATACCTTAGTATATATCAAAATTTTATTTTTAATCAAATGAATAAGTAATATAAATTATTATATGTTATTTTATAGAAAAAAATTCTGTTCGGAAAAAATATTATAATGAATAGTTTCTTTTCCTTTTCATTGTTTAGTCAAATAATGACTGTTGTGATACTTTTTTTTTTCTTTAATAATTTTAGCAATCCAAAAGTATATCAACATTTTTCTTTACTAATATATAGGTATCCAACCATAGTGTAAAGCTTCTTTTTGGTTCATTCAAAATAATTTCTCATTCCTTACTTGGGTTTTAATTATAACTGCATTAGTTTTGTGTTTATATATACATATATATATATTATTTTTAACAATAAATTGTACGGAAGAATATAGAGATAGTAATACTTAACTCTGGATTAATCGGAGCTCAATAGGATCATTGAATATCAAGTGTCTTTGATAAAAAAAAAAACTATAAGCAACAGCAGTACAGAATAACTGCACTGGAGGATGGTCTTATTTAATTAGATGTTGTTCTTGGACAAGGAAAGGATAAAGCAGTCTACTTCCAGCTTGCTGCTATGGGACTTCTCACTCTGTATCTTCCAGACACCCACACTAGGGATCCAAAAGATGAAGTAGCTACAGGTTTTGTTGGCAATCCTATAAAACTCACCTTGTAACTCAATTTCTCACCCAACTTCTTAAAGGTTAAGATCTTAGGGTTCACAATCACTGATACTCCTTTAGGTTCTTCCACAAGCACTTTCACTACAAAAAAAAATACCTTCAGAAACGGAAAATTAGAGACGGAATTTTTCCGTTGCAAACAAAAACAATTTGTAACGGATTTGTAACGGATTTCCGTCACTAATAATGGTACATTTACTATTATCAAAAGGCAACGGAATTTATAACGGAATTCTGTTACAAATTGGTAACGGAATAACGCAAAATTTTAACGACGGATTTAGCGACGGATTTGTAACGGATATTCGTAGCTGATACAATAATTTTTTTATTTTTATAGAAATTAATATAAATTAAAAAAAATTCCGTTAGAAAAGGTATCAGGAACGGAATTCCGTTGCTGATACCGAAAAGAAAAATTCCGTTACAACAAGTTATCAGCAACGGAACTCCGTTACTGATGCCCTATTTGTTTTAATGTTTATAAAAAATAATATAAATTAAATAAAAAGTCTGTTACAAAAAGGAATCCGAAACGGAATTCCGTTGCTGATTCCCTATTTTTTAATTTTTTTAAAAATAAACAAGATGAAAAATAAATTTTCGTCTCTGATAGGACATCAGAAACGGAATTCCGTTGCTGATACCCTATTTTTTTAATGTTTATAAAAAAATAAAAGATAAATTTCATTTTCCGTTGCAAAAGAGCATCAACTACGGAATTCCGTTATTGATGCCCTATTTTTTAAGTTTTTAAAAATAATATAAAATTTACAAAAATTCCGTTACAAAAGACCATCAGAAACGGAATTCCGTTTCTGATGGCTTAATATTTATATTTTACTAAAATATAACATTAAATAAAATATTCCGTTACAAAAAGCTATCAGCAACGGAATTCCGTTTCTGATGCCTTAATTTTGTTTCATTATTAAAAATATAACTAATTATATAAATAATTCCGTTACAAAAGACCATCAGAAACGGAATTCCGTTTCTGATAGCTTAATTTTTATATTTTATTAAAATATAACATTAAATAAAATATTCCGTTACAAAAGACTATCAGCAACGGAATTCCGTTTCTGATGCCTTAATTTTTTTTCATTATTAAAAATATAACTAATTATATAAATAATTCCGTTACAAAAGACCATCAGAAACGGAATTTCGTTTCTGATGGCTTAATTTTTATATTTTATTAAAATATAACATTAAATAAAATATTCCGTTGCAAAAGGCTATCAGCAACGGAATTCCGTTTCTGATGCCTTAATTTTTTTCATTATTAAAAATATAACTAATTATATAAATAATTCCGTTACAAAAGACCATCAGAAACGGAATTCCGTTTCTGATGGCTTAATTTTTATATTTTATTAAAATATAACATTAAATAAAATATTTCGTTGCAAAAGGCTATCAGCAACGGAATTCCGTTTCTGATGCCTTAATTTTTTTTCATTATTAAAAATATAACTAATTATATAAATAATTCCGTTACAAAAGACCATCAGAAACGGAATTCCGTTTCTGATGGCTTAATTTTTATATTTTATTAAAATATAACATTAAATAAAATATTCCGTTGCAAAAGGCTATCAGCAACGGAATTCCGTTTCTGATGCCTTAATTTTTTTTCATTATTAAAAATATAACTAATTATATAAATAATTCCGTTACAAAAGACCATCAGAAACGGAATTCCGTTTCTGATAGCTTAATTTTTATATTTTATTAAAATATAACATTAAATAAAATATTCCGTTACAAAAGACTATCAGCAACGGAATTCCGTTTCTGATGCCTTAATTTTTTTTCATTATTAAAAATATAACTAATTATATAAATAATTCCGTTACAAAAGACCATCAGAAACGGAATTCCGTTTCTGATGGCTTAATTTTTATATTTTATTAAAATATAACATTAAATAAAATATTCCGTTGCAAAAGACTATCAGCAACGGAATTCCGTTTCTGATGCCTTAATTTTTTTTCATTATTAAAAATATAACTAATTATATAAATAATTCCGTTACAAAAGACCATCAGAAACGGAATTCCGTTTCTGATGGCTTAATTTTTATATTTTATTAAAATATAACATTAAATAAAATATTCCGTTGCAAAAGGCTATCAGCAACGGAATTCCGTTTCTGATGCCTTAATTTTTTTTCATTATTAAAAATATAACTAATTATATAAATAATTTCGTTACAAAAGACCATCAGAAACGGAATTCCGTTTCTGATGGCTTAATTTTTTTATTTTATAAAAATATAACATTAAATAAAATATTCCGTTACAAAAGGCTATCAGCAACGGAATTCTGTTGCTGATACTCTAATTTTTATATTACTGTTGAAAATATAAGTTATTAAATAAAAAAATCCGTTACAAAAGCCTATCAGCAACGGAATTCCGTTGCTGATACACTATTAGTTAATTTTGATATAAAAAGATATCGGTATTAGAAAAATCCGTTACAGAATGCATCAGCAACGGAATTCCGTTGCTGATACCCTTTTATTTTTTTAATATTGCAAAGGAAATATATATAATAAAACATATAATTCTGTTACTAAAGGGTATCAACAACGGAATTCCGTTGCTGATACCCTATTTATTTTTTTAAAATAATAGAAATATAGGAACATTCTGTTACAAATGGGCATCAGCAACGGAATTCCGTTGCTGATGCCCTCATTATTTATTTTTATTAAATAAATTTTTAATTTATTAAATTAAAACAATAAAAAACAAAAGGGGGTGGGCGGGAATCGCTGAAGGACTGCCCCCCTTTCTTTTTCATTTTTGCAAAGTATAGGACTGGCCCCCCCTGTTCATCGTCTTTGTCGACCCCCCCCCCCCCCTTTACCGTAGCCTGAATCGGTTTCTGAAGGTTGACTCTTGCTGCCGTCGGCGACGCAGAGAAAGATAGCCCACTCCTCTTTCCCTCTCCCAGACGCAGAGTGCCTCCCCCTGTGCATTCTTTCGCGCCCGATTTCCCGTATTTTTTAAATGATGATGATTGAATCAGCTATGGCCGTCCGATTTCCCGCTGCTGCAAATTTCCGCTCCTCCTCCGCCTTACACCGTAACTCTCTTTTCCACTATCCTTCTCCTTTCTCTTTTACCTTTTCGAAATTCATAAACTTTTTATGCTGTCTACGGCTTCTGAAAAGCTGCTGAGTTACTGAAGCAGCTCAACTCAAAACCGAGCTGCAATGACGACTCGATATTTTTAGTTTTATTTTAGAACTTTCTTGCATTTTCTCAGCAGCCAAACAGAGACTTAAACCGTTTTATATATGTTGTGCATGTACTGTTGAAGTAGATTGTCGTCCTACGTGCAGCTCCGATGAGGTTACTAGTTGCCACTTCACCTTTCGTCGGCTATTTCGTCGTGGCGGCTTCGGCGTAACTTGGTACTAAGTTTAATTTATATTTTCTCCTTTTTGAATATGTGCGTGTTAGAAATTTCATTGTTTTCTCTGATTTTAAAATTTTGTCCTAAGTAACACATTTTTTAGTCTTCAAAAGAAAGGGAATGTTAGAATTGTGCATTATCTCTAGAATGTCATCATTTGATTAAATTCAAATCCTATAAGGGAAGAAATTAATGTTTTTCCTTTTGGATTTATCATTTTTCATTTTTTTGGCATTTTTTGTAGAATGCTTATGGAGATTAAGAATAGTAGTTACGAATGTTAAGGACTAAGAGTTTTATGCAGGAATAGATTTCAAAGACTAAATAGTGCTTCCCTTTCAAGAAGAACTCTCGTAAAGAATAAGATACGAGCAACAGCAGAGCACTTAGGTTCTGCATTCGATCCTACCGAGCAGAATGGAAGGCCGCATTACCATCCTTTTGAGGAGATTGGTGAGGCGACATCTAAAAATAACGATAGTGCTGCACTTACTGCTGCAGAAACCTCTAGGACCATTATCGAGGTATATTTGCATTAATTGTTGATTACAGAACCAACTTTCAGAAGATGGCTTTTAATGTAGCTAATATGTTTGTATCTGGTATTCATGTGTGTTATTCTTGAAGAAAAGAAACTAAATGTCTTTTGATGCATTTTGGTTTGGTTAACATTTGGAAGATGTAGTGTTATGCTTCTGATTTCGGCTTTTCAGCCAGTTGGTTTGGCAAATGTTTGACTGTAGTCTGTCTTTTTCAGGTGAATAGTAAAGCAACACTTATGTTTACAGGGATGATTAATGATGAAATTCATGAAAATATTATGTGGCCTGACTTGCCTTATGTAACTGATGAACATGGAAGTAAGTTGACTATTCTCATTTCTGTGATTTGAGCTTGATAGCCTCATTTATCAAATTGAAGTTGTGTTTCGATGCCTTGCAGATGTATACTTTCAAGTGAAAAGTGATGAAGATATTATGCAAAGTCTTACTGTAGAAAATAACATCGTGGTATGCAGCATTTTCTTTCCGAAAAACTTGCCAATGCATAACTTGCACAAATGCAGAAACATCTGCATGCGTATCTCAAGACAATGCTTAGATCTTGCATGCAGTTTATGCTTTTCTAGATTGATATTGTTTCTGTGTAACCCATTCATAAGTAAAATTTTCTGGAGATGAGTGTTTCATATGGTAGTTAATGTCATTGATTTGACATGATAATGAACGCGTCATTTCGAATTGGCAAAATGTGCTTCATTTTGAGTATTACAAATTATTATAAGAATCATAATATTTAGCTGCTGTTGCATATGAGGAAAGGTCAACTAACAGTCCTCTTTTCTTGCTGTGTTCCTGAAAGCTTACGTAGTTCATATAATGCAGCAAGTCATTATAGGCTTTGACACTACAGAAATCATGAAGGAAATTGAGTTATCAGGTTCATCAGAAATTGATTTTGGAATTGAGGAAATTGAGGATGAAGATGATGATGTTGAAGATGAAGATGAGGATGATGATACTGAAGAAGATTATGATGATGTAAATTTTTTATTAATATTATTTTATATAAAAATTGTTTTAAAAGGACATCAGAAACGGAATTCCGTTTCTGATCTCCTTTTGTAACGGAATTTTTATTTATTATTTTATATAAGAATTAAAAAATAGGGCATCAGCATCGGAATTCCGTTGCTGATGCCGTTTTGTAACGAAAATTTTTGTTTATTTAGTTTTTATTTTAAAAAATATAACATTTAGAGTATCAGCAACGGAATTCCGTTGCTGATGTACTTCTGTAACGGAATTTTTCTTATATTGATGTTATTTTATATAAAAATTAAAAGAATAGGGCATCAGCAACGGAATTCCGTTGCTGATGTCTTTTTCTAACAGAAATTTTATTTTATTTATATTATTTTATATAAAACTTTGTTGGCTCTACCGAGAGGGGGGGTGAATCGGTTTTCTAACAATTATGGAAAATTAAAAATTAATCACAATTTAATCACAAATGATAATGAGCAATATAGTGCAGTATAATAATTTAATGCAGAGTAGGGAAGAGAGAAACAAACACAATCGTTTATAGAGGTTCGGCCAAACTCTTGCCTACGTCCTCTCTCCTTGACCTTCTTGTCAAGTGTTTTCTTTCTCTCTATCAATAGAGCTTACACAGTTCCTTTTTGCAGGTTAAGGAATAACCTCTCTACCCTTAGCAATACAGAAAAAGTATTCAGCCTCTTACAATTTACTCTCACTGAGGAACAATCCTCTTCTCTTTTAAGATAAGACTGAATATAATATAATGCTTTAAAGTGGTAGGACAAATGTAGCTTTTTGCACTTAAGCTTTTACAATGATTCTCAATGAATGAGCAATAGGGACACAAAGAATGAAAGAATTAAAGCTTGAGAATGTTTGGAATATGCAGCAATAGTGTCTCTCTTCTCTTTGTCTTCAATGCTTGGTTAAATACTGAAGGATTGGTAGTTGGAGCATTAAATGCTATTCTTCCCGTTGTGTTTTGCAGAAACTAGCCGTTGGGTACCTCCAGTAGAGTGCCAGATCGATCTGCCTTCTTGGCCAGATCGATCTCTTAGTTATAAATCCTGCAAGATTGAAGCACAAATACACAAGGAGATCGATCTCATAGGTTAACAGATCGATCTGTTAGTTTGAAAATAATGAGGCAGATCGATCTGTCGAATAGGCAGATCGATCTCCTAGTCTCTCTGTTTGAGGCAAGATCGATCTCCAGATCGATCTGCCATGCACTCTCGTAGAGAGGAGATCGATCTCTCAACAACACAGATCGATCTCTTTAGCTCTCTGACTTTGAGGAGATCGATCTCTTCCTTACCAGATCGATCTCATAAGTTCTCTGTTTGAGTGAGGATCGATCTCTCAGATCGATCTATAGTCTTCAGCTCTTAAGGGAGATCGATCTCTTCCTAGACCAGATCGATCTCTCAACTCTAGCTTTAGCCAGATCGATCTCTTAACCCTTGCAGATCGATCTCATTTTACCTTAATCCCTTTACAACGTTTTAAGGCTAGGCAGATCGATCTCTTACTTCATGAGATCGATCTCTCATCAAGTAAAAGCCCAGGAGATCGATTTCTCATACCCCAGATCGATCTCTCATCAGCAGAACTCTAAGTTCTGGTACTAATCACCTCTAAACATGTTTGTATATCATCTTAACATTATTGAATTAACTTGTTTTGTCATTTCAAAATACATTAACTCAACAATCTCCCCCTTTTTGATATGACAAAACTCATCAATTAAACATGTTTAGTGAATTTGCAAAACTCCCCCTTTTTATGAGCTTTTGACTTTGTTAATGACTTAACTCCCCCTCAGTTAGATCTTAACTCCCCCTCAATTAAATCATTCTTTTAAAACATTTAACACAACCACAACACATGTTTCTTCTCCCCCTTTTTGTCATATCAATCACACATAAAAGAGAAGATTCATGGCATTTCAAAATCAACATTTTCATTAACTCACCAAATATCCAGTCAAATCACATTTCATTCAAGCAAATTTCTCACAGATAACATCAAGAAGCTTAAAATGTTGTAACTACACTAAATCAAAGCACCTAATGCCTATTGTGAGGGAGGATCACGATCCAAAAGATTCTCAACGTGCGTTCGTGTTACTTGGAGCTCATCGAACATCGCCTCTTGAGTCTCTTGAATCTTATCCACTCTTTGGGTTAAATCCTCGATCATACGCCGCTGAGTGGCAAAGCCGTCATTCATCTGCTGACTGAGGTCATTCACCATCGTCATGAGCATCTCCAATTCAGCAGGAGACGATGTTGGTGCAGTGGGCGGAGCCGATGGTTCCGGAGCTGGTGCAGCAGGTCGATGCACTGGCTCAGCAGGGGGGTCCTCCTCCATAGCCTCTGCAGGTTGCTGATCCCTCTTTTTCGTCCACTCTCCCCGGAAGTCTTTGTAGTACCCCATATGATGGAGGGTCCCAATGTTAAGCACGCTCTTGGGAGAGGGGAGTTCGCCAGTTTCGCCGCTGCAGTTGATACCAAGGCGGTGGAGAAGATAAGCCACTGATTGTGGAAAAACTATTGTGGTAGCTTGGCCACGCACAATCTTCAGCCAATCTTCGTATATAAAGTGAGGGAGGTTAGGCTTTTGGCTTGTGGTGTGAATGTGATGGAGCCAAAAACGATCTAAGCGCCTAACGGTAGAGTGACGAGTACCGAAAGGTCGGAGGTTCCAAGAAATTATGAGGTGGAGTAATCGAGGATGCATCGGCAGGTCACTCGCCTTGTCCCCAGGGAGATCAAACTCTAAGGAGACTTCCTCATCCTCATTTGTTAAGCCTTCATCGCGTATATCAAACACTTTGGCTAGAACTTCAGAGTCAATTATAATGGATTGACCCATGACGTAGGTTTTGAAGGCAAGGATTTTGCAGGTGTCATCGGGGTCATAAACGAGTTCGGCATTGGAAAAGAATGCGCGAACGAGATTTGGAGGGACAGGAGTGTTGATTTTCAAGAAGTTCGTCCAACCAAACTCCTCAAATTTTGACAAATAGGGAAACTCTATGCGATTGAGGAACGAAAAATCGATAGTGCGCCAATGCTTGATTGGCATGGTTGAGAAGTATTCCTCATATCGCTTTCTTTTTGTTGGTGTTTTAAAACACCGATTGAAGGAAGCGACAGGAGGTGGAGGAATGGGTTGTGATGAGGAACCTGCCTCTACAGTGGTTCTAGGAGGTTTGTTTGCTACTGACTTCCTAGGCATGATTCGAGACTCTACAGATGCGCTAAATAGATTCAAAATCGAGAAAATCAATGAAACAGTACCTAGGTTTGCCCTAGAATTAAAAACACAAATTGAAGAAAGATTTTGAAAATCAGTAAGGAATGTTGGTTACAATACCGGAATTGGACACCGAGACGCAAGGAGGACCGTACAGAGATCGATCTGGTCGCGAATCAAAGGAAGAAATGCGAGGGAAATTTGGGAATTTTGAAGATTGGGTTTGAGAAATTTGGAAATTTTACGCGGGTATTTATACTCCAGGGCACAGGAGATCGATCTGTCGAGGCGACAGATCGATCTGACATTTCCAGAATCCAATAGAGATCGATCTGTCGTAAGGCCAGATCGATCTGGTCGCAAACAGAGGCTTAAGGAGATCGATCTGTTACACACAGATCGATCTGTCGTTTAACAGAGGCTTAGGCAGATCGATCTGCCAAATGCAAAGATCGATCTGTAGAATGCGGAAGCTTGAAGAGATCGATCTGTCGTGTAGACAGATCGATCTTCCTTTAAACAGAGACGTAAGGAGATCGATCTTATGGTTAGAAGATCGATCTGCTTAGCTTAACCTTGATGATTTAGGCTTGTTGGAGGTATGGAGATCGATCTATATTGCAAGGAGATCGATCTCTCATCCTCATTGCCAGAAAATCTATGCAAAAACTCATTTAAAATCAATTTGAAACCAAGATTTTTGAAACACAAAAGTCCTAAGGCATATCCATGAGTCCTAATTCACCTCTAAGGATACAAAACCTATCTCTATCAAGGGGTTTGGTGAATATATCAGCTATTTGATGTAGAGTGTCAATGTACTCTAAAATTATATCCCCTTTTTGTACATGGTCTCTAAGGAAGTGATGTCTAATTTCTATGTGCTTGGTTCTGGAGTGTTGAATAGGATTCTTAGACAGATTAATGGCACTGGTATTATCACATTTAATAGACACTTGTTTCATGTCAATACCATAATCTCTCATTTGTTGTTTAATCCACAACACTTGAGCACTACAACTACCAGCTGCTATATACTCAGCTTCAGTTGTGGACTGAGCTACACTGTTTTGCTTCTTGGAGAACCAAGAAATTAACCTATTTCCTAAGAATTGGCAAGTACCTGAAGTACTTTTCCTATCTATTTTGCAGCCTCCAAAATCAGCATCTGAAAATGCATGAAGGGCAAAAGTAGAGTCCTTGGGGTACCAAAGTCCTAGTGAGGGAGTGTCTTTGAGGTATCTAAAGATTCTCTTAGTTGCCAATAGATGTGATTCCTTAGGAGAGGATTGAAATCTAGCACAAAGGCATACACTAAACAAAATATCTGGTCTACTTGCAGTTAAATAAAGCAATGAGCCTATCATAGACCTATAGAGTTTAGTGTCTACACACTTACCACTTTCATCTTTATCAAGCTTGATGTTGGTGCCCATTGGAGTGGCTTGAGGTTTGCAATTGTCCATTCCAAATCGCTTGAGCAATTCCTTAGTATACTTTGCTTGATTGATGAAGGTTCCAGCTTTTGTTTGCTTCACTTGAAGTCCCAAGAAGAATGTGAGTTCTCCCATTATACTCATCTCAAATTCTCCTTGCATGATCTTAGCAAACTCTTGGCATAAAGACTCATTAGTTGAACTAAAAATAATATCATCTACATACACTTGTACAACTAATAAATCCTTATTTTTATTCTTAATGAATAAGGTGGTATCCACTTTTCCTCTTGAAAATCCCTTTTCTATTAAAAATTTTGACAACCTTTCATACCAAGCTCTAGGAGCTTGTTTTAACCCATAAAGTGCCTTAGATAGTTTAAAAACATGTTCAGGAAATTCATGATTTTCAAATCCGGGAGGTTGCTCAACATATACTTCTTCATTAATAAAACCATTTAAGAATGCACTCTTTACATCCATTTGATATAACTTGAAGTTTTTATAACATGCAAAGGCAAGTAACATTCTTATTGCCTCTAATCTAGCTACCGGTGCATATGTTTCATCATAGTATATGCCTTCCTCTTGTCTATAGCCTTGAGCAACTAGCCTAGCCTTATTCCTTGTGATCACACTATTTTCATCCATTTTGTTCTTGAATATCCATTTAGTTCCAATTATTGAGTGATCACTAGGCCTAGGAACTAGTTTCCATACTTTGCTTCTCTCAAATTGATTTAATTCTTCTTGCATTGCTAGGAACCAATTATTGTCTTCTAAGGCTTCATTGACATTCCTAGGCTCAATTTGAGATACAAAGGCTATATATTGGCACAGATTCCTTAGGGATGATCTAGTTCTAACTCCAAGAGTTGGATCTCCTACTATTTCACAATCTTTTACATATCCTAACTCTCTTGGTGCTCTAGGTTCTCTTTCTAAAACCTCTATTTCTTCTTCATTGCCTTTATTCAAGTCAAGCTTTTCTAGAAAGTCATCTTCTAAGCCTTCATCAAATATTTCAACATTTTCATCATTGGTTGAATCTTTAGATATATTATTTGATTCATCAAATACAACATGAATAGACTCTTCAACCATTAATGTTCTTTTGTTATATATTCTATAAGCCTTTGAATTCAATGAGTATCCTAGAAATATTCCCTCATCACTCTTGGCATCAAATTTTCCTAAATTATCTTTTCCATTATTTAGAACAAAGCATTTGCAGCCAAAATGATGGAAGTAACTAATGTTAGGCTTCTTACCTTTGTAGAGCTCATAAGGAGTTTTCTTTAGCATGGGTCTTATCATAGCTCTATTAATTATATAACATGATGTGTTTATGGCTTCAGCCCAAAAATACTTTGGTAAGTTATTCTCACATAACATAGTTCTAGCCATCTCTTCCAAAGTTCTATTTCTTCTCTCAACTACACCATTTTGTTGTGGTGTCCTAGGGGCTGAAAAATTGTGGCTAATTCCTTGATCATTGCAATACTCATCAAATTCTATATTTTCAAATTCTTTGCCATGATCACTTCTAATGCTTGTTATTGTATATCCTTTTTCATTTTGAGTCACCTTTGAGTAAGTTATGAATTTCTCTAAGGCTTCATTTTTTACTCTCAAAAAGAACACCCAAGTGTACCTAGTGTAATCATCAACTATTACAAATCCATAGTGTTTTCCACCTAGGCTAGTGGTTCTAGTTGGTCCAAATAAGTCTAAATGCAGTAATTGGAGAGGCCTAGTGGTGGATACACTATTCTTAGGCTTAAAAGTTGTCCTCTTGTGTTTCCCTTTAACACGAGCTTCACATATTTCTTCATGATCAAAAGGTATTTTGGGTAAGCCTATTACTAGATCCTTTCTAGCTAACTTGGATAGCACACTCATGCTAGCATGACCTAGTCTTCTATGCCATAACCAAGATTCCTTTTTGTTGTCTACCATTAAGCATATGTTTTCATTTTTGAGTTCATTAAGATAGACAATATATATGTTACCTTGCCTATGACCTAGAAGAAGAATTTTATTTGACTTAGGATCTATAACATTACATTTCATGCAATCAAAAATTACTTTGTAACCTTTGTCACAAAGTTGACTAATGCTTAGTAAGTTATGCTTTAGACCCCTAACAAGTAATACTTTTTCTAAAGAGAAATGATCATTACCTATTGAGCCACTTCCTTCCACTTGGCCTTTGGAGTTGTCCCCAAAAGTGACTTCTCCACCAATTTTCGATTTGAAGGAATTGAAATGGCTTTTATCACCCGTCATGTGCCTTGAGCATCCACTATCTAAGTACCAAGCTTCTTTTGTTTTAGCTTTGTGGCTATGCTCAATCACCTACAACAAAAAAAATAAACACACTCAAGTCTTAGGTACCCAAATTCTCTTGGGTCCTTGGAGGTTAGTAAATGCAATTCTTGATCCCATTGGGATCCATTTTGCTAATGCATTGCAGTCCTTGGAATGAATTACCTCTTTTGGAATCCATATCCTTTTTACTCTTTTTCCTTTAAGATTCCTCATCTTTATATTGCAATGATGTGACTTATGTCCCTTCTTATTACAATATGAACAGGTAATTGCAGGTTTAATCATGCTCTTCCTAGCAATAAAACTCTTAAGATGGGTCTCCCTACTTTGTGCATTATACCCTAAGCCATTTTTGTCAAAAAATGCCCTTTGGGTTTCTAACATGCTATCTAGCTTTTGTTGCCCCATGTGAAATCTATCAAAGGAGTTATGTAGATTGCTATTTTTCTCCTTAAGGTCACAAATTTCTAGATTTGAAATCTCTAGTTTCTTCTCATATTCCAATTTATCTTTTAACATTATCTCATTTTCCCTTTTTAATTTAGATATTAACTTTTTATACTTCATGCTCATACATTCATACTCTAATGCAAGTTCATCAAATGCATCTTGCAATTCATCAAAAGAGTATTCATTGAGATTAGAAGTTACCTTTTGATCATCATCAATAGCCATGAAGCATAGGTTGGCAATGCCCTCATTTGATTCATCATCGGAGCAGTCACTGTCACTCCATGTTGCTACCATTGCCTTCTTTTTATGAAACCTATCATTAGATCTTTTGAGAAGAGGGCAGTTAAATTTTATGTGTCCAGGTTTTTTACATTCATAACACACAATAGAGTCTTTTCTACCTACTTCCTCTTGTTCTCTCCTATTGTTTCTCCTATTACTACTACTAGCTTTCATCCTCATGAACTTATTAAACCTTTTGGCAAACATTGCCATCTCAATATCCTCCTCACTGCCACTCTCATTTTTAATCTCCTCTTTAGCAGTGGATTTTAGAGCAACACCCACTTTCTTGGGTGGCTCTTCATTTCTTTTAAGTTTCATCTCATAAGTGAGCAAAGATCCTATCAATTCATCTAAGGACAATGTGTGTGGATCCTTAGATTCCTCTATTGCTGTCACTTTAGCTTCCCATGATTTAGGTAAGCTATTTAAAATTTTCTTTACCATTTCAATGTTAGAATATATTTTTCCTAAGGATTTTAGTCCATTAATTACATCTGTAAATCTAGTGAACATATCACTAATCGATTCTCCTTCCTTCATCCTAAAAAGCTCATAATCATGTGTGAGCATACCTACTTTTGTCTCCTTCACTTGGGTTGTACCCTCATGAGTTATTGCCAATTTATCCCATATTTGCTTGGCATTATCACACCCGGAGACTCTATTATATTCATTAGGACCTAAAGCACAAAATAATGTGTGCATAACTTTAGCATTTAGCTGTGCACATTTAATGTCATTAGAATCCCATTCATCTTCTTCTTTGGGGATATCTCTTCCCTCTATTTTCTTTGTAGGGATTTGAGGTCCCTTAACTATAATTCTCCATACTTCATAGTCATTTGCTTGAATGAATAGCATCATCCTAGTCCTCCAATACGAATAATGTTCACCATTGAACATGGGAGGTCTAACCGTGGAGTGCCCCTCTCCTATCAAACTAGTTGCTACATTGTTAAGAGCCATTTGATCGTTTTCTAACTCTTAGGAAGTTGTTCCTATGTGATTAAAGAGTCCTAGCTCTGATACCAATTGTTGGCTCTACCGAGAGGGGGTGAATCGATTTTCTAACAATTATGGCAAATTAAAAATTAATCACAATTTAATCACAAATGATAATGAGCAATATAGTGCAGTATAATAATTTAATGCAGAGTAGGGAAGAGAGAAACAAACACAATCGTTTATAGAGGTTCGGCCAAACTCTTGCCTACGTCCTCTCTCCTTGACCTTCTTGTCAAGTGTTTTCTTTCTCTCTATCAATAGAGCTTACACAGTTCCTTTTTGCAGGTTAAGGAATAACCTCTCTACCCTTAGCAATACAGAAAAAGTATTCAGCCTCTTACAATTTACTCTCACTGAGGAACAATCCTCTTCTCTTTTAAGATAAGACTGAATACAATATAATGCTTTAAAGTGGTAGGACAAATGTAGCTTTTTGCACTTAAGCTTTTACAATGATTCTCAATGAATGAGCAATAGGGACACAAAGAATGAAAGAATTAAAGCTTGAGAATGTTTGGAATATGCAGCAATAGTGTCTCTCTTCTCTTTGTCTTCAATGCTTGGTTAAATACTGAAGGATTGGTAGTTGGAGCATTAAATGCTATTCTTCCCGTTGTGTTTTGCAGAAACTAGCCGTTGGGTACCTCCAGTAGAGTGCCAGATCGATCTGCCTTCTTGGCCAGATCGATCTCTTAGTTATAAATCCTGCAAGATTGAAGCACAAATACACAAGGAGATCGATCTCATAGGTTAACAGATCGATCTGTTAGTTTGAAAATAATGAGGCAGATCGATCTGTCGAATAGGCAGATCGATCTCCTAGTCTCTCTGTTTGAGGCAAGATCGATCTCCAGATCGATCTGCCATGCACTCTCGTAGAGAGGAGATCGATCTCTCAACAACACAGATCGATCTCTTTAGCTCTCTGACTTTGAGGAGATCGATCTCTTCCTTACCAGATCGATCTCATAAGTTCTCTGTTTGAGTGAGGATCGATCTCTCAGATCGATCTATAGTCTTCAGCTCTTAAGGGAGATCGATCTCTTCCTAGACCAGATCGATCTCTCAACTCTAGCTTTAGCCAGATCGATCTCTTAACCCTTGCAGATCGATCTCATTTTACCTTAATCCCTTTACAACGTTTTAAGGCTAGGCAGATCGATCTCTTACTTCATGAGATCGATCTCTCATCAAGTAAAAGCCCAGGAGATCGATCTCTCATACCCCAGATCGATCTCTCATCAGCAGAACTCTAAGTTCTGGTACTAATCACCTCTAAACATGTTTGTATATCATCTTAACATTATTGAATTAACTTGTTTTGTCATTTCAAAATACATTAACTCAACAAACTTAAACAATAGGGCATCAGTAACGGAATTCCGTTTCTGATGCCATTTTGTAACGGAAATTTTTTTATTTATATTGTTTTGTATAAAAAACAATATAAATTGTATCAGCAACGGAATTTCGTTTCTGATAGAATTTAGCTACGGAGTAATAATAAAAAATACATATACTTTTAGCCACGTAATTCTGTCTCTGAAACTATTTAGATACGGAATATTAACACAATTTTAAAACAATAAATATGTTTTCAGCAACGGAATTTTGTCTCTAAAATACTTTAGCTACGGAATAATATATACTGTCTATTAGCAACGGAATTCCGTCTCTACAGGGCATCAGCAACGGAATATCAAATTGAAAAATCAATAACTTTCAGCAACGGAATTTCCGTCTCTAAAAGGTTTCAGTAACGGAATAAATTTTATAACTTTTAACGACGGAATTAGTAACGGAATAATGTATCTGTAACGGAGGAGTATCAGCCACATCGAAAATAGCAACGGAATTAGCGACGGACATATCCGTCACTAAATCCGTCTGTAAACATGATTAGTAACAGAATTGTAATTTTTCTGACGGAAATTCCGTCACAAAATCCGTCGCTGAAGGTATCTTTTTTTGTAGTGTTTGTAAGTACTATAAGGAGCCCCAACGTTTGTGACAGTCCTTTTGTAAGTAACAGTAATATTTTGAGCATTTCTACTCTCGAAGTTGACTGCAAATGAAGGATAATTCAGGTCGCCAGGTTGCATAGTCGCATGTTTTGGACAAGTAAAATTATCGATGAAGTGAGATATTTGGGAAGCATTATACTTCAGGCTGCATAAGTAATATATGTAATCCTCTGGAGTGATATCATAGATTAGCCCTGGATCGGCACCAGGAGTGATATCATAGACTATTATTTGATCTTGCTCCTGTCCAAGTGGACTATATATGTCTGTCTGTTCACTGGAGCTGTTGAACTTATCGCCACAAATGCTAGAAAAAGCAAGGTGGGGATAAAGATCCTGGTGACTACATAATATTGAATTGAAGGTTAAATCTTGGACTAAAACTTGATTATGAGAGTAGTACTGTTGATATAGAGTTCGTCATAAACAGAGTACTTATTGATCTCTAATTGTCTAAACTGTCATTATCTACTCTTTTGTTCCTATTAAATGGCTTGTGGTAGAATACTCTAATCGCAAACATGAATCACACTTCATTAATGCATTCTAAAACAGACTTAACCTAAATGTTTTAGGCAAATCTAGAACTTAGCAAAAATGCATACTATTATTGGACAGAACCAGGAATTCAGCATATGATTTGGCTAAGTAATGCAATGAGATTTTATGATCCTTCGGCTGTGTAAAATGCCATGCATCCTGGCTAGCCTTACAACTCTGGAGTAACTCCACACTCTGACATAAATTTAATTGAAAGGGCCTAGGCCTAGTCATAAGTCTGCAAGAGCGAAAAAATTTAACAATTTCCCGGAATAGAAAACCGTAGCAAGCATCTGCAATTTCATGAAACTTAGCTATAAATCAGGGTTACCAGCTCCAGGACTAGTCCTGACAGCTTAATTTCTGCGATCCAGAGTTTCCAGGCTTGAGCCCTGTGTTGAAATTGAATACAACAGACCTATCAACCCCATGAAGTTGCCCTTCAGTAGTTCATTAATTAATCACTACCCCCTCTCTCCCTACTTACAAAGTGAATTGAGCTAACCATGCATCAAATCATGTGTTCTTACAGTGAACTTATGGAAGGAATTACAACTTACGAGGAAAATTAAGACAAGTGAATTACCTGTTTCCATGTCTCAAACACGAGATATGAGAGAGGGCATGCACGAACTAGCGATCACTCATTGATTTCGGGGGAGGAGATTTATATAGTCAAAGTCCATGGAAATTTCTGCCCATTCTTTTCTTTTCCTGTTATATCAGCTTTAATTTTTCACCTTAACTTGTTTGAAACATAAAGTTGACAAGTTGATCTTGCAGACGAACTCCAACTGTTTACTCCGGATAAAAATAATACCTCCCACTTTGTGCTTCTTTATTCTGGATGGAGAAAGAACATTGATTTCCATAGCCGCGCGGGACCTATCTCCTTTGCAAGGTAATCCATTACGGAAGACCGCCATAAATGTTCCTTTGAATTGTTAGTCTTCTGACTGGAAGTACTGTTTTTAAGTTACAGTAATTTCATATTTCATTGGACTAAAACTTTTTTTTTCCCTTAATTTTGTTGACTTTAATTCTGTGATCTCTTTTATTTGCTGATAAAGAGTTACGAAGATGTTGATGGTAAGGCTTAGTCTAACCACATGGTAAGAAAATGTTTTATAAGTTGCATATTACATATATTAATTGTCATATTTTCTTATGATTTAAATTTTTTTATATGCTTAATTTTTGGATTTGATTTATATTTTCTATTTTGTATCGTGAATGAAGGTAAAGTTGACTGAATCAATATGAAGATGTTGATGGTAAAACTTATATTTTTTATTTTGTATCAAAAAAAAAAATCTTTGAATTCAAGTCAAGATCTATCATTTGTAGCTAAAATTGACTGAATCAATATAAAGATGACAAGTGGAAGATTTTAATTATTAAGGAAAAGATTTACAATTACTGTGTTTGGCAAGTGGTGAAAAAAGGAAAGAAGTTTAATTATAATCAAATTCAATCAGAGAACTTTCCTTTGAAAATAAATTCTAGAGTTAGGATATTAAGTATTTATAGACTAAGAGTGGAAGATGATGGAATCTTGAATCCATTATCATAGACATATATTTTTATTTTTCTTTAGTGTTTTTATTTGAACTTATGGCTTGCTAAATTTTTAGTCTAGTCAATGGATAATTAAAGTTTGGGTTCTTCAAGAATTGTGAGATCTAATTAGTTTTATCTTGTTCTTTTACATCTTTATTATTTATATGTCTTCTGTTCTTGTTTAAATTATTATTTTAATTGATTGTGCAAAAATGATCATTTGTTCTTCAAGAATTGTGAGATCAAATTAGTTTTATCTTGTTCTTTTACATCTTTATTATTTATATGTCTTCTATTCTTATTTAAATTATTGTTTTGATTGATTGTGAAAAAATGGCCATTTGTTCAATTGTCAGGATAATATATCACCAATTAGAAACTTGAATCCATAATTGTTTAGGCATTCTAATATAAGTGATAAATAACATAATTGATTACAGATAGGTTTTCGATTCTATGTTAAGAAGATATATAATCTAACTTAAATGAACCTACATGTGTGTTTTTTGGTTAGAATTGGTAGTCTCTCTAGTTTTTAATACTGTTAATAAATTAAATCTTAAGATCAATCTAAGATTGTTTAACTGACAAGAGAAATAATTAGAGATCGTATCGAAGAAGTAAGGAGGGATAGGTTGTTAGGTCGTACCAATAACCATAACCAATTTGGTAAGGATTAAAAGAATTCATTTTTGCATCCCCATTCTAAAATTATTCCTTTGGTTGGATGTTCTCATCATACTGATTTTTTATATAGCGATTTTACTTGCCTAGATTTTAATTTAATTTTTTCAAAATCTCCATTTTACTTTTTAAATATTTTACAGAAAGATAAATCTAACAAATTTTTTGAGAAACGAACTTACTCATTTATATTACAGTTTTAATTTATTTTGAGTAGGATTTATTATTGTTGGTTTCGACAATCACCAATTTGCTTGAAAGAAAAAGAAAATAAAAAAGAAAAGCTTGTTGAAAAGCTTGGCCTCAAGTTATGGTGTAGCCTTTGTTAAAGGATGAAGATTCAAGAATGGCCTTTGAATCATTTGCTTCTTGCTTGCTTTCTGTATGAAAACTCATCATGCTGCCTTACTCATCAAAATTACATTTCACTTTACGCGGCCAACGTGTATATATATACATAATTGATCTTTATCTGTTCACGTACTGAATCCATAAATTTGATTAATCTCATGACAGAAGTATTCTTTCTCTACCTTTGATAAAGCAACGAGAAAGGGAAAAGAAAAGTAAGAAAGGGTTGTTTTCGTAGTGGAAGATGAAATGATGGGTTGTGGACCTTCCACGCGGATGATATTTTCTCTGCTTTCCCATTGATGAGGATGAGAACGATCGTACCGCTCTTTCAACAGTGGGGAATGCTTTGACAATTCTGGTATGTGATATAAGAGAATGGATTTTCAAATTGAATGCACTTTTTCTATTTCTTTAGCGTGAGGAGTATGGTGTGACATATTTTTCATCTTGTGATCATTATTTTTTATTTATTTAATGTGATCATATACGATTGCTAGTATTAGTCTTGGAGACTGTCAATAACAACAGGACTTCTCACAGTGTGAGAAGTGCTTTTCCATGCAAGTGAAGCTGATAGCACCGTCAATGAAGTAGTGCTTGCCACGGCTTTTGCCTTCACCACCACAACCTTAAAACTCTGCTTCTGTAAGGGATGAGAGACTCGTGGGCTTAACTGTGATTTCCAGTCCTTCGGGAAACTATAATGGTGGCATTGTACACAGATGGAGGAGAAGACCTACATTAATTGGTGACTCTTCTATTGAAAAAACGTTTGGTTTGCATCTTTCATGTTAAGTTGCATTGGTGGGTAGTTAACATAGCCAAATCCAGAAAGAACGAGGAACGGTTTATGGATTTTGTATCGATTAAATGTTCTATAAATAAATTTGTTCATGATTATATTCCAAATAGGTCAACTTTGAAGCCTACAATTGCTTGAGTAGAAGGTTTATTAAAGTAGTAGCCTGCATTTTCCTTGCTTTCCGAGTTCACGGTGGGTAAAGTTTTTCCATGGGCTCAAATCGTAAGATGTGTTAATTGTTGAAAAGCTTATAATAAAAATCAATTTCCCATTGTTTATGAATAAAATAATAATTGATTTTATCAGAGAAAATTAATCTTAGAGTATAACTTAAATTATCAAAAATTTGTGAATTTACTTGGGATTTTGACTAATTTTAAAAGTTAAAAGATGGATATTTGGAGTATTTGGATTCTTGATTCTAAAATATTTTATTTTTTATATAGAAATTTTTTTTTGAATTTTAAAATTTATTTAACTGTTCCAACATACATATTTTTAACTATTGATTTGTAACTATTCAGAACCTATAAACTTTTGATTGATTTCCTGAAACACTCAAGACTTTGTTATATCATGTGATAATTTATTTCTGTGTGAAGCAATATTACACTCAAAAAAATATAATACTACACGCCTCAAAACCAAAATTATCATATATCATCTAAAATTTGCTAACATTAATTCCAATACCCTGCTTAACAATACAGTATGAATTTCAGACAGTAAAAATTCAGAATATTTGTCTGTAACCATTATCATACGTTCATACCTTAGCTATGGTTTCAATTCTCTATTTTAGTTTTAATTTTGTAGGTTTTTAATCAGAAATTTAGATTGTAAGTAGATGCACATGCACTGCATTTTTCAGAGTTTAGATCTGAAATCTATAATGTCATCAACAGGATTGCATCTTGGTTTTCCATTTTTTTAATAAGATTTTGTCTGAGTTTTCACTCTTTCCCCTTGCATTCCATGGCGATAATTTTCTAAAAATCCAGCTGTTGGAAGATTAGTAGAGACGTAAATGAATTGAATGCTAAATAAATAGTTCATAAATATTTTTTTTATTTTTTACTTGTTTATGTCTTTTTATTATTTTCAAAAAGAGTTAAAAATAAATATGTAGTTAATATATATTTACGATTAAATTTGTTTAAGACTCAATTTAAAACTCGTTATTTTGATGAATCGTTTAATATCTGTTAGCTATCCGATAATAATAAATTTTTAAATTATATATTTATTCATAAGTTATTTATTATGTATTTATTAAAATTTCATATTTATATATGTAGTAATTTTGCATCATATATATGATGGTAAATATAATTTATTTTTATAATTTTTATTCAATGTTCATGAATATGTATTTATAAATTTATTTGTTTAATATTCACGAATATATGATCATGTATATATTCGTTAATGTTAATAAACGAACTTAACAAAAATAATATTAAAAATAAACAAACAAATACAAATATAATAATATTTGTTTATGTTTGATTCATTTGCTCTCTGAAAATTAGTGCTAAGTGCCAACTTATTTTCCAAGCTGCATACCTGTTTTATGCCAAATTGTAAGTCCTGGTAAGCTGTGAAGTTCATGTGGCTGAGATTTGCTTGCTCAAGAGTGCAACAAATCTTGCATGTCCAGCAATCCTGTTTGATCATTATTGAAGTGGCTTTGGATCCATCTTTTTCGACTGTTTTCTCGAGGGTAGAGCCTTTGATTTTTATGCAAAAACAGGTAGTGGAAGGCACCAAACATCTCAATATCGTCAAAGTTGATCCATTCATATCGGCATGTCGGCTGTCTTATTAGCATTTGCAGCATCAAGGAGAAGAAAATATGCTCTGGTTATCCAGCCATCAAACATTGCAATTGCCAATTTTAAAGCACAGGGCATTGATTAATTCTTCAAGCATCGTATATTGCTATAAAATATATAAAATACAATTCCAAGAGGGCTCAACGTGCAGAGCTCGAACACGTTTTTCTTTCCAATGACAAATTTAAATAAACGGTAAAATTATCATTTTCGAGATTAAAAATAATAAAAAAATTATATTAAAAATATATTTTTTTAAATAAAATTTAAAGTAATGATGAGAAGATAATTTTGTCATTTTATTATTTTATCTAATAGCAATCGTATTGGATTTTATTGATTTTTATCGAATTTTTAAATTTTATCGGAATATATTAGTGGTTGATTTCTAATTATAAATCAGTTTATTAATGATAATATGAATTAAAATTTAATAAAATTATATATAAATTTAAAAAAAAATTAAAAAAAATTATATATAACATTTCAATATAAAATTTTTATATTTAAACACGAATACAAACCGCTTGGCATTGATAAATAACAATAAGCAATATATCCCCTCCACTCTTTTTGGGTAATGGATTAATGGCTCTAGACAGATTTTGCAATGTGGACCATCCACGCATTTGGAGATATTACTTTTATCAAAAGTTGATATCAAATTGCCTCATTCTCCTTTTAGACAATGATTTGATCTATTCTCGGTTTTCACTGTTTTAGCTCTTTAGAGAGATTTGTAATTGATGCATTTGTATCATATTTATTTGTATTTAATATATATAAAATATAAAAATGATCGTGCAACAATTATACACATGTAAATATGTATAACATTAAAAATATTTTTTTAATTTTTATTAAATTCATATATTTTGACAAATTCTGCCCTCTTTAATTTTTATTTTTTTTTGTCTTTTAAAATATAGTTGTGTTTTTTGATATTGAGTTGTGTCTAAAATTGGTAAATTTATTTTTTATGTGTCTTAATCCTATGCACTTACACCATTCTTAAATTTGTTCAATTCTAAACGGTATATACTTACGGAAAAAGAACGGAAATTTTTTATTTTGTTGTATTGTCAAAATTATAAAGCAAAACTCAACTACTAGTATTACTATTTAAGGAAATTTCTTTATTCACTGAGTTAGAAAACTATATGAATGTAACCATTTTCAAAGGGACTAAATAAAGATATTTTTGAAATAATAGTCTTAATATATACCGAGATTAATATCTTATACACTCTTAGTGAAATTTTTTGATTTCATAAACGGAGATATAATGATGACGCATGTCATATTTTATTTATTTTGTATTTTTTAATATATTGAAAGGACATGTATCATCATCTTAACCGTATTTGTAAAGTTAAAAAATTTCACTGATGATGTATAGGATAATCATTCTATATACTCTTAAAATACTTATCGGTAAAATATAAATATAAAAAAAAAATCATCCTATGCACCACTAAGAAAGTTTTTTGACTTTACTAATAGAGTTAAGATGATTATATATGTCATATTTTATTTTTTTTATTTTATTAATATTTGCAAAAGACATATGTAATCATTTAAATTTTTTTGACTCTACTAACGGAGTTAAGATGATTATATGTCATATTTTATTTATTTTTTATTTTCTTAATATTTGCAAAAGACATATGTAATCATTTAAACCCTATTTGTAAAGTTAAAATACTACACTAACAATTTATAGAATTATTATCCTAAAAATAGCAACAAATTTAAAGATAAAAATTTTATTTTATTTTATTTTATTTTATTTTTATAAAAAAGGTCGAGAAGAAGAAAAATGGAAGATGCAGATCAGCTGACGTCATTATTTAATATCAAATTTAATGAAATTCATTTTTAAAAGGATTGTATGAAACAATTAAATAGATCTAGAATATAAAAATAAAAAATTATTAATTTAATGATTAAATTTATAAAATAAGATAGTAGTTATAGAAATTAAAATTAACAATTTTTTATTTATTTATTTTAGACTAAAATTTTCCTCTCTATATATAATAATAATAACAACAACAACAATTACCATTTCTCTTTATCTTCTTTAGTTGGTAATAACATTAATTTATTTCAATATCTGAAAGCATCTTTTAAACAAAGGCATGAGGACAAAGGGAGGAATTTAATCCTAATTAAAAACCTACTTATGATAAGATAAAAAATTTGATTAGTCCACGTTGAATCACGTGGCCACAAATATAAAACAAGCACCTTTCTTTCCCAACATCTTTTAAATTTTGTATTCATTTTTATATTAAAAAGTTCTTGAATTAGTATTTTTTTAAAATAAAATAAAATATTATTTTTATTTATGTTTATATCTGAATAAATATTTATTAAAAAAATGGGTTTGTATAAAAATTAAAAATTTATTTGAAATAAAATTAAAATTAAAAAATTATCTCTATGTAGATTAAAAATCAAACATTTATTCGAATATAATAAAAATTAAATATTTAATATAAAAATAAACAACAATTTATCAGAAGAAATAAAAATAAATTTTTTAATGTATTTAGATAAAATTACAACCTTCAAATAGCTACAATTAAAAGATATTTACTTAAATATCATTTTGATTTTAGCATAATTAATTTTAACAAGTAAAATCAACGACAATACCTGAGATTTAAAAAAAAAAAAAAAGTTTTTTATTTTTATTTTTTATTTTAATTTTTTTATCTTGATCGGAACAAAGCAAATTCAACTCCGCCACGTGAACCTGAGCCACTTTCCTTAACTGACTCCGTCCTTTTTACTACCTCCAAACTCACATCTCGCCCTCTGTCTGAACCCTGAAAAGCGCCAAAATAACTTGAAAAAAAAAAAAAAAAACCGAAAGGAATTCATCTTGATTCTCTTTTTGATTCAGTAGAATGGCGGAGCATGATCTAACGTCTCCGCTGCTCTCTCCTCGATCGTCCGATCAACCGCAAACTGTTCTCACCATCAGCGACGACGATGATTTCAAACCCTCCGATCAACTGGCATCCAATCAACAATCTTCCCTTCAAACCCACACTCCTCATCAGAATCACAATCACTGCGGAACCAACAGCGAGAACGGCCACTTCAGCTCTCCGAATCCTTACTTGTTTCTCGGGTCGGGTGAGTTCTCAGTTCCGGCGCCGGTTACCGTTGATCCGTTTCGAAACGGGACGCCGTTTATTTCTGGGGCTTACGAAGCAATAAAGATCGTGCTGTGTTTGCCGATTGCTTTAGTGAGATTGGTCGTATTTGGGGTGTGTTTGGCAGTCGGTTATATTGCGACCAGGATAGCGTTGGAAGGATGGAAGGATAAGCAAAACCCAATGCCCAAATGGAGGACTAGAATCATGTGGGTTACTAGGTTTTGCGCTCGCTTTATTTTATTCTCTTTCGGGTAAGTTAAAAATCGAAAGTATTTACTCTTGATTGAAATTTCTATTTAGTTTAACATGTTTGAATTCCTTTTTCCGGTTAATCATTTGCTGTAGCTATCAGTGGATTAGAAGAAAAGGAAAACCAGCACCAAGGGAGATTGCTCCAATAGTTGTATCTAATCATGTATCATATATTGAACCTATTTTTTATTTCTACGAATTGTTTCCGACAATCGTTGCGTCTGAGTCCCATGACTCCATACCCTTTGTTGGAACTATTATTAGGGCTATGCAGGTAAAGTACAATCTTAATTCTGATAATCTGTTTTTACAGTTACTATTTGCTTTACGGGTGTACTGAATTCGTTTTCATTTATGTTCATAGGTGATATATGTTAATAGATTCTCACCAGCATCAAGAAAGAATGCTGTACATGAAATAAAGGTAGAAAGTTTCTATGACATCTGAAATTTGGCTTGTTTGGCATAGTTGTTTTGAAATTCCTTAAAGTCGAGGAAATGAAAACTGTAGAATTGTTTAATCGTTAATAAATGAATCTAAGTTAAATAAAATAAAGTAAGTTTATATGATTTTTATCAATCTATAAGCTAATTGATACAGAAATGTACTTTCAAGGATCTGAATACAGAGAAGGGCTTCATGTGATAAATTTCCTAGAATGCTACTATTTCCTGAGGGAACCACAACTAACGGGAAGGTCCTTATTTCATTCCAACTTGGTGCATTCATCTCTGGCCACCCCATTCAACCTGTAATTGTTCGTTATCCCCATGTACACTTCGATCAATCTTGGTAGGACTCAACTTCTTTGGTGAAAACCTTCTTTCGTTTTCGTTTTTTCTTTTCTTTTTATTCTCTTCATTGACTTTCTAATATTTTTGGTATTGTCTTGCTTAGGGGGGTTATTTCTTTGGCTAAGCTCATGTTTAGAATGTTTACCCAGTTTCATAATTTTATGGAGGTACGACATCTAGCTTGTTTAATTCAAGTTTTTAGTGTTGTCTTCTGCAGTTCTGCTAATTTGTGTTCTGCTTGAATCTAATTTAGAATTTCTTAATTGACAGGTAGAATATCTTCCTATCATTATGCCCCCTGATAATCAAAAACAAAACGCTGTCCACTTTGCTGAGAGAGTGAGTGCCTGCTTGTTATTGATCTACATTTGCTACTTTTTCTGACATTTAATGTGTTTATTTTTAGTTTTTATAGAGCAAACACCCAGTGTTCATACTGTGGAAATTTGTTTTTATTTTTTTGTTGTGAATGGTAAGAAACTTTAGTCTTCATGTCCTGGTGCTTGACCTTCACTTCTTATGGTTGCTTGTGAATCATTACAAATATGTAGAAGTACTCTGTGCAATTTTGTTTTTCCTTCTGATTTTAGGTTCTGTAGATTCTTTATTAGTTCATATGTTTGCGTGCAGACTAGTCAAGCTATGGCAATTGCTCTCAATGTTGTACAAACATCTCATTCCTATGGGGATTTAATGCTCCTCATGAAAGCTGCTGAGCTACAACAGGTATCTGCTTCTCTCAGTTATTGTTTGTGAACTCTTAAATTGATGAAAGTTGAGTTAACATTGTGAGAAATTGGGTCCTGTGACACGTGGTTCATCTTGAAGTACATTTGAGGCATCACAATTTTTCTTCTTTTGTAGTAAAGTAATTGGAAATGACGCATGTAGAAAATAGGTACCTGTTGTGGAAAGAAGATTTTTAGTTAATGATGCTAGAAGAGTCATTATTAAGCCTTATTTTATGTTTTGTAAGAAAATAAATTTCCTAATTCTTTTACTAATATATTCCTTACTTTTAAAGAGATAATATAATTTTTAGATTTGCTATAGTTACTAAGAGTATTGTAGCTGAAGCATGCATTACTATTGAAGCCAAAAGAGAAGAGGGAAGGGGGGGGGGGGGGGGGGGGGGGCGCAATCCAGTGCGCTAGACTCCCATATTGTGGGGTCTAGGGAGGGCCAACTATTCTGAAAAAGAATGACGATGGGTAGGTTTATGTCCATGTTTTCATAACGTTTATCTGATGGAAATTGGTGTTCTAGAATAAAAATCAAGATGGAGAAGATACTGCGTTTAGTTGAGCATCATTATTGAAGTTAAATCCATGTTACTCCTTGTCCGTGGATGTATCAATTTGGGAGCAATTATGCTAACAAATCAATTTATTACTAGTAAACTTTCTAGCAATATTGACTCCACCTTTCTGGAACAATTGGTGGTACCCTGGTAATGAACAGCCTGACATCTGAATATTTATTCATGTTAATTTTTTGCTGAGAATTGAATTTAGTTGTCCTTTTATAGTTTGCACTAATAGTTGTTTTAACATCAATTTTACAGGAAAAGCCCTGGAGTTATATGGTTGAGATGGCCAGGATTGAATCAGTGAGTCAGGCATTGAAACTCTTCGTATTTGAAATATACTTTTGTTCTTTTGTCTTCCATGGAAATTCATTTGTATTTTGAAGTTGATTCGTCTACATTTATTTCTGTGAAGATGCTTACTCCCACATTTTCTCCTATCACTTCCTCACTTAGTATACCGGTTATCTTTTATTTTATTTTATTTTTCAGCTATACCAGATAAGCAGCTTGGAGGCTGTGGACTTTCTGGACAAGTTTCTTTCCATGAATCCTGACAGCAGGTATTGCATATGCATTTATGATAAGAAGAGTATTCTTGTTATCGAGCCAACCAAGATGCTAGACTTGTAGAACCCACCACCTCACATTGAGCAATATTTTTTCCATTCTTTTTAGAATAATTTTCTAAGTTCTGAATTAACTCTTCTTCAGTGGTTGTGTTACACTTAAGGATTTTTTGAGGGTTCTACAACTAAAGGCTTGTACACTTTCTGAAGAGGTTAGTTGCCCTTGCCCTTTCTATTGATGTTTGAATATGGTTTACTTTTAAGTATTTTCTTAATATTTGCTTATTGTCGTGACATTTTTTTTCTCTCTTGTATTGTGATTATTCTTTTGAATACAGATTTTTGGGTTCCTTGATGTGGAGAAGAATGGATCAATTACATTTAAGCAGGTAGTTCAACTGCCCATTATTTCCTCCAGATGGATTTTCTACTTCTACTTATTTGTGTCTTCATGTTAGCATCATGCTTTAGTGTGTTGCTACTTGACCAAGATCATGGCAGCATATATTTGAAAATGATAGTGTTTTGGTTATCTGTAGAGAATCTTCGTACTCTATACACAACCAAATTACATGCACATTTTTTGACCAAATATAATTGGTGAATACACTAACTCGCTGTGGACAGACAATTTTGTTGTGCACTCACACCAATTTTCTATGCACACATACACTATTAATTCCCTTACCATTCGTTAGAATACTGCACACTTTTTGTAATTTTCTACACTTCTCAGCACACTCATTTCCCACACACCTCGATTTTCATGACTTTGTTTTTTGTGCATGAGTAAAGAGTTGGAAAGAGTGTGTGATGTTTAGAGAGAAAGTGAGGTATGGGAAATGAGTGTGCTAAGAGGTAAGGGAATTAAAGTGCATATGTGAGTGCATAAGAAAATTATTGTGTGTGTGTCCATTTTGAGTTGTACTCCCCAATTGTATTTGGTCTTTCTAAATGCTAATAAAAGAGTTGTTTTTCCACTCACCAAAATCTAACAAAGTGCTCTCAAATTGATTAAATCTTGTTCATCTGAAGACCTAGATTTCTTTTCTCCTGCACAAATAATATATATTCCAGCCGTCAATTTTTTCCCATTAAGTCGTGAATTTGTTTGTTGACTTGCTGCTTTTCTTCTGCAAGTCATAAATCATGAATGGTTGGACTTATCACCTCTTCCTTTTCGTGGTTAGTGCTACTGCTAATGCCACTACTATATTGCCTTTAGGTATCAATTTTTAGTAGTCTGCTGACATCCCAGTACTACAACAAAATTTAAGAGCAGATACTTGGATAATAACTCTTTGGAGGCGTACTTTTTTTGGTGATAATCCTTGCATAGTCTTTTACGTTCATTTTTTGGATTTCTCTAGCAGATGAATCTCACATCTTTCAGCTTTTTTATTGGTTGCCTTAGACAGAAAAACTATATCCTTATTGGTTTCCTTATAAAACAAAAAACTATTTCTTACCCTGTCAGTTTTAATCTTGTTCCATGTTTTGTGTATTCACTGCTAGGTTTCCTTAGCATCCGAAAATTTGACTTGAATTTTGGTCCAAAGACACCTCACACCTTGAGGCTCCTTTTGGTAGGAAGGAAAGAGAGGGAAGGAAGGAAAATGTTTTAATTAATAGTTGAATTACAAAACAGCACATATTATGCAACTCAACCATTAGATGAAAACTTCCTTTCTTTACCTCTTTTTTCCCTTCATATCAAACTGAGTATAAGCAAATTTTGCTTCCATAGATGGCTTACAATACAGTATTCTCTTCTTCCTGGCAGTTCTTATTTGGATCAGCTCATGTTATGAAGCAGCCACTATTCAGACGAGCCTGTGAAGTAGCCTTTGCAGAATGCGATGTGGAGGGAGACAACCTTTGTAAAGAGAAAGAAGTACGTTGTTCTTTTTTGTTGGTTATTTTCATCCGACTAACCTTTTCTCATTTATGCTCAGAGCATTAACTTACCTCTTTTGTTTCTGATTGCTTTTGGATCAGTTGGCGGATATTTTTAGACTAGCAATTCCAGATCTGAGTGAAGATGAGGTAAAAGAAATACGTAATAGATTGTGTATGAAATACATTTTGTGTATCATATCTGACCTGATCTAACCCATGTGCCACTGGCTACTTGTAGGCCCAAGGGTTGATCAATTTATTTGATACAGACAATGATGGGAGAATCAGCAGAGATGATTTCTTTTCCTGCCTGAGAAAGAATCCTCTGCTGATAGCACTCTTCTCACCCAGATTACTGCGTATAGACTTGTCAAAAGCAAGTGAAAAGATGCTGGAGGAGATTGTTTGATGAATGGATGGGCCATTGTCCATTTGTTTACTATTTATACACTGTTTACCGGGTTTTCTTGAGATGAAAGGGAGGTAACTGATTCTTGTGCTTGATTGCTATCTTGGGTTTTCTAACATGGGCCTATTGTTTTTTTCATCTTGCCCATCATTTTGCTCACATGAACAGAATATATATTAATGTATTGATTTGTACTTTCATTTCCTTTCGTTTTGTGATGCTTTGCTCATGGAATAAATTATACTTGGGAAACTAAGAACGAAATATTTAATTTTTGCTACTTTTTTTTTTTAATTTGATGATTTATACATGGTATGGTATGGTGATATAAAAACAAAAAAGAAAATACAAAAATGATTCGGATTAAAATATTAACAAATATGTTGTATGGATTTTATTAAAATTAATATGCAAATATAAATTATTATATGATAATGTTTGTTTTCATATGATCATTTTTGTTTCAAAATAAATGTACGACAACAAAAATTATCAAATATATTAATTTTATTTTTATTAAATAATTAAAAATGTATAAAGGTTGGATTTCTTATTTTAAAAGTAAATTGATTGATTACGAGCAAAAAGGCCGAGGCTTTTGAAGGAGAGTTAAACGAAGCCTCGTAGGCCAGGCGAGGCTGGGCCAGGTAGTCCTTTGTTGGATGTAGGTTAGTCTGTGATCTATCTTTGTCTCAGGCCTACCTTTCCTGTTTAGTTTCCTCATACCTAGCGGCTAGCGGCGGCTGGCCGGTACAAAAAGGTTGATCAGGAAATTACCCTACCACAACGTCGTCCAAGTCGTCGTCATTGTCTGCTATTTTTTAAAAATAGAAAATGAGTTATACCAAAACAAAAAACAAAAAAAAAAAAACTATTACACCTTACTGACCTTAGCATGTAGTATTATTTATATATTGTCACATAATTATATTATTAATTATTAAAAGTTTTTAACCATTAATTATCAACATTATCAATAAATTTATTGAAATAAATATTTAATATTTAATTATTACATATTATGTGTAATAATACGATTATATGATATAATTTAAATAGAAATAATATATGATAAAGTAAATTAACTGTTCATATAAACTTTTTTTTTTTTAAAGTGCTCTTATAAATTAATGGAATTAAACTTTGAGTTTGATTTTTTTTCCCTTTTTAATTCTTTTTGTTCACAAGAGATTCTTGTCAAACACCAAAACACTTTAATTAAATTGAGGACCTATAAGATAATGTTAAGAAATTACTCTTTTGAAAAGATCAAGAGTTTAGAAAATTGAGTTTATACGATTAGGTGAACTTTATATACGGTAGTCAAATGCCAATGTATAGGAAAGTTTCTATTAGAACTTAATATTAGGACAGTTAGAGGACAATTAATTGCCCATAAGGGGAGTCAACTATCGACTACCTTAAAAAAACATCTGATTATTCTGCTTCAAATTTTGGCACTGTCTAAAAAATACACTAAGAAGGTCAACTACCTTAGTATAAAGTTCATACAATTGCTAGGTTCTTCCTTGAAGAGTCAGTAAACTTTTCCAAAAAATGTTCTTTCATTTTTAAAATAGTTAAGAAACATAATTATATTTATTAAATTAAATAACACAAATGAATAATCATAACACTTGAACGTATCATAATTAATTAGTAAAATAAATATTAAAAAAATAATATTTGTAACACGTCTTAAAATCATTTGTGCATTTATTCATTGGTATGATCAGATTTCAAGTTCAAGTTGCATCCGAGTATTCAAAGATCAAAAGTTTGAAGCTGGATGGAATATTTTTATACCACTCAACGAAGAAAAGCATTACAAAAAGTTATGAGATACCATTTTCCATGAAGAGAATAAGTCACGAACAAAGGTTATGCAAGATACCATCTTTTCTTATTAGCACTGAGTTAAACCAGAACTTTGCATTTCCATCGAGCCAATTTTAATCGAAAAATAGGTTCTTTGTTTGAATTTTGGTTGTTAAATTAAGAAATATAGAGTTAAAAACCTTTTCTTCAAGGTAGGATTCCTAGTTATTATTAGAAAAAAATAAGTTAGCTTTTTCTTTCAATGTTTATTTACAGAAGAGAACAAACTTATCAATATTACATTAATAATAGAAGATTTGATAATTTTATAAATTATATTGTCATATAATACAAAAATGATACGAAAAAAATAATATAGGTTAAAGTTTTGATAAAAATAAAAATAAAATTAATTTGATATTTATCGTATCTATACAAATTATAACAAGAATAGTTTTTATATTTTATACATTTGATGCAAAACAAACACACTATAAATACAGAAATCACTAAATTTATAAACAAACAATACCAATTTCTCATGTTCTTTATGCAAAGTAGTAAGTATTTTTTATTTCATATTTTTTTTTCATACTTTTTCAAGCTTTTTGCTTCTCAATGCAAGTGGCATCACCTTTTTTTAGTTTCACTTGACTCCTCCAGGCCAATATTTCCCAGTTGGGTGCAAACTGCAAAGGAATCCTGCTTTATATATAAACTTTCATTGCATTTTTACCCACCAAATTATCATTCCTTTCTATAACACAAGCAAAAGTTGTGCGGTGAGAATTCTCTCTTATATTGCAGCAAGAAAATACCATCTTTTATCCCCCTCTTTCTTCTCTTTTCAAGCTCTCAATTCTTCTCCTGTCATCACACGATCAGATTCGAATCCATTTTAAATAAAATAATACTCTATTTAAAGTTGACTCGAATCCGATCTAATTTAATTAGTTAACGTGTCTAAATCTCTACTTACATTTTTGAAAATTCTTCATATAAGTATCACATCTGATTTTATTATTTGTATGGGGACCATCTAGGAAATGCATCCACCATGGACCATATTCTTATAATATAGATTATTATTTATAGCTCTTCTCCAATAAAGACATATTTATGTATATAAAACACGTTCAAATTGTATCAAATTATATTTATATTATGTAAATTATAAAAATTTACATTGATAGTAATATAAAAAATATTTTTTAATTATTATCAAATTTAATTTATATTATTTTTATATATTTATATTTCAATGTCAATTTATTATATGGTGTTTAAAATTTTTATCAATAAAAACAAACAGTGTCACCCTTTGTAAAGGAATCACCGCTTATTGGCCCATTGGAGGACCACTTATCCTTAAAAGCAGACATAACCACTTATCCTCAAAAGCAGACATATGAGGAGCTGTTATCCTCGTAACTTTCTTAGTCCTTGAGGTTCTCTTTTGCATGCCCATCAACTCCAATGTTGTTGAAGGGCCATGATGTAATCTCACAAATGCCAAACCAATGTTGACCCTTGATGGAAAGCTGAGAGGAAGCATGACACGCTTTGTGGTCCCCCTTCTAGCATAGCAGAGCTTAGTTTCGTTTGTGAAGTTGACAAGTCCAGAAGAGATAAGAGGGTTGGTTTGGCTCTCACCTGCTTTAGAAGAAAAAAAAAAAAAAGAGTAAAATTATTTTTTATTCTTTATTTTATTTTAATTTTTTATTAAATTTTAATAATAATTTTATTAATTTTTAATTTTATCGAAATTAATCTCATTTTATTGGAAGCCTGACACGCTTTGTGATCCCCTTCTAGCATAGTATAGCTTAGTTTTGTTTGTGAAGTTGACAAGTCCAGAAGAGATAAGAGGGTTGGTTTGGCTCCCATATGCTTTAGAAGAAAAAAAAGAAGTAAAATTATTCTTTGTTCTTTATTTTATTTTTATTTTTTATTAAATTTTAATAATAATTTTATTAATTTTTAATTTTATCGAAATCAATCTCATTTTATTAGAATCAATCTAATAATTCATCCAAACTAGACTAAAGAAAAAAGAACCCTAATGACCTAGTCCTGGAGTCTTCGGACAAGCTAACCTAAGCCAACACCCACAAATGGCATAAAAAAGACCCATGAAAGGTATTGACAAGTTTCAACGGTCGAATTTAATAATTATGTTAATATTAAAAAATTTACAAAAAATAATTACAAGAGCATAAAAATCTAAATCAAAGTATAAAAAACAATACAATATATGTTAGGCCTCAAATAACAAATACTCGAAAGTAAATATCGCAAAATATATACCCAAAACAATAGACAACAACTACCCAATAATAATAATAATATAATATAATAATAATCAAATTAATAAAGATAATCAATCTACCAAATCCCAAGATAAATTAATAAATAATATGCAGCGAATAAAACGCAAAGTAAAACAACACCAAATATAATGTGTAAAACTCTTTAAGATGAAGAGAAAAAATCACGAGACAAATCAAACAAAAACCACTATAAGAAATAAGTAACTTACAAAGTTTTAATATTCAAAGTTTTATGCCTAAAGCACAAAGTTCCAACAATTGGCCTAAACAATAAAGTTTACCCTTTTGCATTTTTCAAGAAAACTTAATTATAAAATATCCCAATTGTGGTACAAGCTTATATCTCTCCTTACTCTCTTTAGGAAATAAGAAACCATCTTGCTCACTAAAGAATTGCTTTCACTCACACACCCAATATATTGTGCAGTTATTGTGTATATATATGTATGTGTGGGTGCATATGTAAAAGGGATAAAAACCTTAATTGACTTCTAATAAAAGTCTTCTAAAGAATAATACTAATATAAAAGTGAGTATTATTTAATATATTTGAATTAAATTGCATGATTTTAAAAAGTTATGATTTATTTACAATGAATAAAAGTTTATATATTGATTTGCATGCAATAAAATGATGAGATCTTATATTCATTTTGCACAAAAAAATTGAGGATATATTTTATTATTAAACTTTTAAGGGCGTTTGGTTTGTGGATTCTAAAATTCATTTTGAGAATCATTTTCACTCCAAATCACTTTATTTGACGAATTCCTAGAAATATTATGTTGTTGTATCTGGTTGTATTGGTGGAATTGTAAGATTTTTGTGTTTGGTTAGAGGAATGTAAAATTATTTTATGGCATATTTTACTACAATGCCCTCTATGTTATTAGTTGATGTAAAGCGAACAACACTTAATAGAAGTTATATTTAAATCAATTTCTTCTTTACTTAA
This sequence comes from Firmiana major, assembly GCA_033439115.1. Lineage (NCBI taxonomy): Eukaryota > Viridiplantae > Streptophyta > Magnoliopsida > Malvales > Malvaceae > Firmiana > Firmiana major. The sequence goes on along the minus strand of CM065908.1, from coordinate 1,770,496 downwards.
TTATTTAACATATTTATTTAATTGATTTCTTTATTTATAAGGCTTTTAATATATAAATTATTTTGACTTAACAAAATATTACAGTATGAAATTGATATTGGTGATGTTTGAAGGTCTTACAATTCATAAACAATAGCTATTTATTTACTTATTTATTTAATTCATCATGTAGAAGGTCTTGAATAAACAATTTATTTAAGATGTTAATTTATTTAATTAATTATTTCATATATTTATTTGGTCCCTTTGTTCATAGGGTTTTTATTATGTAAATTATTTTGATTTAACAAAATATTATTATATAAAATTGATTTTTATTAATGAAAATAAAACATATTTATAGGGTCCGTCTTATTATTGGTTAATTTGATTTTAAGCCCATACTTTTCTCTGATATGTTTATCAAAATCAAAGTTAAGAATAAAAAAAAAATGGAAAAAAGAAAACTCAAGAAGGAGGGTTTTGTTTTCTCCCCTATTTTCCCCAAGTTAGGTATTATTGAAAATGTAAGATTCTTGATGAGGGAGATAATTGTATAACCAAAAAAGATCAAACATTTATAAAAAAAATTCAAATTCTTAAAAAGAATTTTAAAATCTGTGAACCATACCCTTTAAATATGATAAGAAAGTTTAAAATTTCTCTAGATGAGGGCATTTAGTCAAAAAATAAAAGACCTACAATTAATACTATTAATTTGAAAATTAATATTTTATACATCGACAATAACAATTTTTTTATTCCACAATGCTGAAATGTTTTCCCATTTGTTGAAGATGATCAGAAGTGAAGTTTGGTAAAATTTACTTGGGTGATTACATATAAACACGACTACCCAAAAAGAAAGAAAAAGTAAAACCTAAACGGTAAAAAGGGCACTATATACTTGGAACATATTTAGTAAAAGATGAAAAAGAATTCTTATTCAACGAATGTAAAAGCAAAAGAAGTTCCTAAAAATATTTTAGTATTAAATCCAAAGGCCATAGCTCACTTATTATGGAGGAGGTGTAATTGAGTAATTGAGTGCAGTTAAATTGATATAATAATAAATTCAAATTCGAGTTCAATTTGAAGTTTAGATTTTGATTTTAACGTGATTTTATTTTATTTTTTATTTTGAGTTCAATTCAATATAGAAATCAAATAATTCAAATTAGTTCAATTACATTCATTTCAAGTAAAATATGAATTTAATTTTTATGTTAGATTGCAGGATCGGTTATCTATTTTTAAATTTGAATTCAAATTGAAACTTTTTAAAAATATTTATAAATATTAAGAATAAGATAATAAGTTAATAATTAAAATTAATAAATATATATTAAAATAAAAAAATCAATTAAGATGGTAAGTTCTTTGAGCAAAGCATTAAAATGCTTAATTTGACTTGCTCGAAAATTTAAATTAGTCAAATTTAAATTTCACTCAATCATTTGAATTAAAATTTTTATTTTAATCGAATTCAAATAAGTTATGAAGAAAATATTGTATGAAATAGTTATTCTATGACAAGATATATTATCTTTCATTCAAATCATGCGACATAATCATATTATTGAAAAAAGTCAAACATTTGTTACACATCACATGTAGTAATTAAAAAATCAATACTTATTATAAGAGACTCATTAATGATTTTAGTAACAAATATTTAACTTTTTTAATAATATAATTATATGACATACTTTGAATGAAAGTGATATATATTGATATAAAATAATTGTTTCATACGGTTCTTTCTCATAATCGATGATGTTAAAATTGGACCCCCAATACCTTAATAAGACAAATGGATCTAATTTGTAAGTTGCAATTCTATATTGCATGCAAAACAAGAATCCAAAACAATGTAAAAAGAAAAAAGAAATTTAAAGCTTGACCCGATAACTATTTCTTTTTCTTACGAAAGATTTGATTCAAGGATCGAACCTTCCCTTTAGACTTCCTATGCAGTAAAAAAAAAATATATATATATATAAAAAAAAGCCAAGACTTTTCAGTGGGGTCCTATCTCAAATATTTATTACTAAGATATAGAGCGAATAATTTTATGCAGTTAAAAAAGAATTATAAATCTAATCAACATTTAACCCTTGTATTATAGATATTTGACATGGACTCTTCGAAACCTTATTAGAAAGCAATATAAATTATAAGAAGCATGTATAATATTGATTGAGAGCACAACTTAAACTATAAAATTATACTCAAAGCAAGAAAATTTATTCAAGTAGATGAGTTTTCTACAAAGTACATTATGCAAACAAAGAAAGGAAAAATCATCATGTTTTCATGGACATGCATGATTACCCATAAAGACAAAAGCAAAGCTATTCGTAGCCGAAAAACAATCTTTTTTCAATTATTTTATTTTATGTTTGTAGGTGTGACATCCTTTTCAATTGGATTTTTGTGCAGTGATTTTAAAATTTAAATTTTATTTAAAAATTAGAAATTTTTTTTTATTTTTTTAACACCTATAGTCTTTTTCAATTGCATTTAATTTTCAGTGGGGATTCCTAAGTTTTGTACTGCAAGCATGGCCACATATGGTGAACATTCATCCATGTCAGCTTTGGCTTTCACATCGCCTGTGGTATACGATGAAAACGACATTACATGTTGGAAAAATGTGAGCAGCATCGAAAAGATCTCACAACCACAATGAAAATTCTACTTACGTTGGAAAATGTTCCGCAACTTCATTCTTCGACTGTCGGGCCATATCCTGGAAGGACGAAATTAGATTGAAGAATCAAGGCGTCAAGTAGAATTTCTAAATATGATAAAAACATTGAAAAAGTTTTCAATAAAATCGATTTTGTTGTAAAATTAATTTATTTTATTTTTATTTTTATAATAAAAATATCACAAATACATAGAACAAACAACTCACAATTAAATTTGTTCCAAAACCTGAACCAGAAATCATTGATTCTTCTGCATCTTTTCAAGTCGAGATTGCATAAACACATCTCTGCATATTTTTGCTAGGGAACAACAATTTTGGTATCCAGTCCCAACTTTGACCTAAATTCTAGTCTCCATTCTTGACCAACAATAACATTTCTTATCTTAAGATACAGATATTGAAAAAAAAAAATTTACATAAAAATTTAAAAGAAAAAACAAATATAACAACTTAAAATCATTCCATTGAACCTATACATAAGTCCTTAACATTACCGATTACATTCCTGAAGAGATTGAAGGTACACATATTAGGTAGCGTTTGGTAATTTGCAGTGAAAGTGATTGTAGTGTAAAGTGATTGCAGAGAATGTGATTGTTGAGAAAATAACTTTGCAGTATTTGGTATGACAATGTAAAGTTTTGTTTAAATTGTAGGGAAAGTAACTTTGCAGCGTTTAGTATGTAGTCACTTTGCTAAGAAAGTAGTGACAAATTTAAAAAATATACATAACTATAAAAACAAATTTTCAATGAAAATTAATTAAAATAAATTTTGTATTATTAATATTACCCATCATTTGTAATTTTAAATTGTCATGTATTATTATTTATTTAAATTTTAATTAGTATGATATAAAAAATTCATGTATTATTAATGTATCAATTGTAAATTTTCAATTATCATGACATCAACATAATACCTATAATATCCATGAAAGTTATAATAATTTATACAAATCCTAATAAAATATTTTTCATACATGATTATACCCTATAAACATTCATAAAAGTCATAATAATTCGTACATGTCCTAATAAGATATTTTTCATTCATAATTCATAAAGTCATGTCATTCATCAAGTTATAAAATCCAATATGTCCTACTAGAATATCCTCATACATAATAATTCATACATAGCCATAATCATCCATCAAGTTATAATAATCCAACGGAGTCCAACTACCATATCCCTATGCATAATAATCCATAATACGTTATAATAATCCAACAAGTTACAATAAGTCATTAACATCTAAGTCAATCATCAAAAACTCAAACTCTTATATCTCAGATGCAACACGAAGTTGACGGAGATTCTTCTTCACATAAAGCATTCTCCTTTCATAAGAACATGAGAAGAAAACGTCAACCCTGGTTGGGCTACTAAGGATGATTTCTGTAATCTCAACTATATCATTTTCTGTCAATCCTTCTACATCATTCTTCAGCTCTGAAATTAAATCCATCACCCTCATCCTTCTAGCAGCATCATCAGCCATAGATTTGAAGCAGTCAACCAACTTACCAACTTGTTCAGTTGCTTTCTCATATATGGTATGGAGATCATTCATATTCTAGAGTAAAGCATCTGCAACTACCTCCATACCAGGATCTCCGGATTTCTTTTTCTTGTTTCTATTGCGAGTGACATTATTGTCATCATTGCAAACTGAACGTCTTTGAGTACCAACGGATGGATCACTGAATGGAGTGAATGCATCATTTTCACCAACATCAGCTTCAAGATTCATGTCCTTAAGCCCTGTTTTAGCATTTGCATTTTCAGTTTCGATATTATCAACAACTTCTTTAGGAGTTTCTGTTGTCAAACCAGTTGCCCTATCTCTGCCAAAAATGAGGGTTAACTTCTCAAAGTGAGGGAAAGGCTTGTTCCGTAGTCCCGCTGCTCTGGGATGGCCCTGCAATTAAATTCAAAAGCATGCACATTCTTTAATTAAACAATATTATATCATAAATATATATGAAGTACAATAAGTTAGAATGTATAATACCTTTAACCAACCATTCCAAACATCAAGCTCACATGTTATACACTTTTTCTCTTCATCCCACCTGAATCTAGATGTAACATTACCTAACATATCTGCAACCTCTCTATACTATGACTTGAGCGTTCTCATCCTAGAGTTGATGTGAGGGTTACCTTTAATTTCACAATTTGAGATTTTTTTGACCATCCATTTCTCAAGTTGCATCAAGTATCCAGCCTTGGATGTGCCATTGTCTTTACTCCAGCCACCCTGATTGACAAGCTCTATACAACAATCAATTGAGATAGCATCTTCAGTTGATGTCCACTGGTGAGTGGACCTTCTGTTTGCAGCACGTTGGGATGAATCACCCTCCATCAACCTGTTGTAGAAGCAAACTAGACAAACAAATTGTTGGAAGTAATTAAATAGTTAGAAGAAAATATACATTAAAATAAGACATTGAAATAATACATTGAAATAAACAACAGTTACAAGTGTCTAGTTTAAGTAGTTCGAATGTAAAGAAATATCAGAAACAAGTACAACCATTTATGATAAATCGCACAAACCAAACACATTTAGATTATTCAAATTGAAACAAACAACACAATATTATACAACATAGATTAATTTCGGTTCCTAGAAGCAAGCCATTCATTCCACATCTCTTGTGCTAAGTTGCCTCTCCAATTTGTTCATTCAGGAGAAGACTCGATGAATGCGATGGTGTCAGCATCTTGATTAGATTCAACAACTCCATCTGTTAATTCAGCCTCAAGTGGATCAACTAATATCTCTCTCATTATATTGTTGTGTAACAAAGCACATGCGTAAATTATTCTATCCTTAGCTTTCATTGGATACCACGACCTCTCTCGAAGGATTTTCCATCTCATCTTTAGTAACCCAAAACATCTCTATAACATTTCTGGCACTAAAGTGTCTATAATTAAACAGCTCTTCTTTTGATCAAGGGGTGTGATTTTGTCTCCAATTGCTTAAATGATACCTTTGACCTCGATATGGAGTTAAAAGCACCACACAAGTAATAAAAACCTATGGTAAACAAAAAAATTTTAAATCTTAGGTAAACCCTTTCGATGAGAAAGAAATATTAATCTGCTTATAATGATTTCATACCTTTAGGCACTTTCAACCCATCCCTTCTAGATATTGCATCTCGAAGAACCCTAAAGTTTGCGGCAGAACCTTCCCATCCAGGTAAGATATATATGAATTGCATATCTTGTGAACAAACCCCTAAGACATTTGTGGCAATTTCATTCTTTCTTGTCCTGTATCTAGGCTTATCAACCTCCAATGCGTTAACTTTAATATAAGTCTCATCTAATGCACCTAAACAGTTCTATTGTTTCCAATAGAGAATTGACACAAAATTTTTGTCGATTAGTTTCATTCATACATTTGACTAAATGAACATAAAAACTATTACAAATTGATGCATTACCTTAAACCATTTCCATCTAAGGTCATTGGAATTCTCACGAATATGCTCTGTCTTCTTTAACAATATCGAATGCAGCCTTAGTACTTAATGTAATACCATAGTAAATTACCTACTCACGGTCTCGCCACTCCTAACGAATTCTCGCTTAATAACCTATTTTTCGCATGATGAGAAATGATATACAAGAATATAGCAACTATTTCTTCAACATTCATGTTTTTTGTTGGTGCAAGTCTACCAATAGTTTGAAGCATATTATATCGTTTATAGAAGCAATGACTATCCATTCTAATGTTTTCAACACATGTCAAATCAGAATAAAACACCATCCTTCTAAAATTCAACTGCTCAATGACTTGTCTCTTATAACTAGTACCACTCTCCCTTTTACGCTTTCTCATATTCAAGAACAAAACACCACAATCTTGAAGACAAACATTAACCAAGTGAATAATGTTTAAAAGCTTTAGACATAAAGCTATGGCACTGACCACCATTGCATATTGTTGTTGGGAGAATCCTTACATTCTGTGATTAACAAAAGTTTCAATAAAAAAGTAATTTAACATAACAAGTTCACATATCATTTAACTAACAACGTACATATATATTATCTAGCACATTGTCATATTAAATCCTAAAATCCATATGAGAATTCAAATTACAAGACCATCAAAACAATTACACTAACCATTATGAACACAAATCAAAATTAAAATAACACCAATACAAAATGCAATTACTAAATGACACCAATAAACAGTGGAAGGTTGATGTTGAATAATATTACGTTGTTGATCATGTAAGTGTCTTTCTTGGTGCCTAATAGCATCGACACTTGGTATTTCAGTATTACAATAATCATTTAATCCCCTATAATCCAAAAAAGCTTATTCAGCTTGGGTTTCAGTAGGAAATGATTCATATGTTGCTCCCATAAACTCATAAATTTGTCTTTGAGCTTCCGGCCAAGTGTTATAGATGTCCGGTCTATATCCAACATACACTACGTATGTCTTTGCCATATCTAATTACCAAAATTGTAGAAATGATTAATTTTATGTGTATGGGCATTTTTTATGCAAATACAAACAATTAATTTGCTCAATTCTTTCAGATATCATATCAATCATATAAAAGTGAGTAATGATGCAAGTTGATGTATAGCCCAAAGGTGTGAAAACGGGAAGAAAGAGTCCAATATTCCAATGTCTTTCAGCTCATTGATAAGAACTCAATTTAACAAACTTATGAATCATAGATTGCCTCAAAATGTTTTTTTCTTTTAAAAGAAAAATTAACTATTATTATAAATGTTCTACCCGGTTTACAAACATAACTATCAACCTTCAATTATATATATATATATATATATATATATATATATAATGAGGATAAAAAGAAACATTGGCTACCGTTAAATCTCAGCAAGTCACAAATGATATGTTAATCTCTGATATCCATGCCAATTTTTTAAGAAAGCAACCCAAAAGAAACCATTGGAATACCATTTTAGCTTACTCTGCTGGGTAACTACACCATGGAATTATACAAACAATCATTCATATAGGTCTTTTCATGAACACTTCAAATGTACTATTATCACAGACTAATAGACAAAATTTAGCGAACCTGAGAACTCAAAACTCACCATAAACATAAAACATATATTCACCCAAAAAATATATAAAATAAAAGGACGATTGTTTCTTTCTCTTTTTCCTAACTCATAGGCTTAAGCTCTTCAGCACTTTCATACAAAACCATTCAAACTATAAAACCCAATGCCGAAATTTGCTAAGTAGTGAACAAACCAAGACCATGAAATGGAAAACTTTAGCTATAAAAAACAAAACATGTTGACTATCAAGTTCCTAAATTTCCAATACAAAGCCACATCTGAACACTAAAAAATGCCAGCTTTAGCATAAAACCTCAAAACCAAAACCAACCCAGATTCAGAAACTATACATTTCGCTTCTTACACATTTAAAGAAAATGAAAACAAGAAGCCAAGAACTAATAATTCCAATGATGCGTTGAAGAACAGCAGAAGAGGAAATGTATAAGACAAAAAAAGAGAGGGAGTTTCATAAAATCGATAACGAGAAAAGAGTGAGTAAAGAGAAATGCAAACCTGCTAAAAGCAACAGCAAAATAGAAAGGCAAAATTTAGAGTTTGGAGAATGATTTTAGCTGAGAGAAGAATGAGGAAAGTAGAAGAGGCGAGAAGATATTAGAAGATATTAGAGTTGAGACAGAGAGACTCTTTGCTTACGCATTGAGAATAATAATAAGGACCATGTTAATAATTTTTGAGTCTTTTGTTAAAAGGGAAACTCGGGTAAAATTAACTTTGCAGCTTTTGGATGTAAAGTGATTGCAACTGCAATAACTTTAAATATAATTTTTTTGATACCAAACGTTGTAATTACTTTGCGCTCAATTAAATTGCAGCGCAAAGTGATTACATACATGATACCAAACGCCCTCTTAGTGTAAGATAAACTTATGATGTGTGGCTTTGATTAAATCTAATGGAAGTTAATGTTATGTCACTATCCATTATCCCTAAAATTTAGGAGCTACTATTCCTAAAATTAAGAAACCATATCCACTCACATGATGAACATGGTTGGGAGTGGTAGTTATCTACTTAAATAAAAATAGGTTCTAAAAATCAAAAATTTGTAAATGTAACCTTTATGACTTGTGATGTATGAGCAAGTCACATTTAATGTAAATCATGAGGAATGTATATGTGAAGTTTGTAAATGTGTATGGAATGAATAAATGCAAGTTTATAATTATAGAACAACTGTAAGAGGGATAATCCTATGAGTGGAATGTGACTATCTTGAATTTTGAGTGATTAAGTAAAATGGAATGAGTTTTATACTTTCATTTGGGTTTATGTTGTATACCTATGGCTATACAATGAACGGACACAAGTTTTGATGTGTATAAAGTATGAATGAATATCATTTTCAAGCCTTAAATGTGGTTGGATGAGAAAATGACTATGACAACAAAATAAGTGAAGTTTAGTGTGTGTTTACTGCAAAAAACTACAGTAAAATTTGAAAAATATGAATGAGAGATCGATCTCATAAGATGAGAGATCTATCTGAAAGAGCAAAAAATGCTCTTATTTGAGCGATGAAACAAGTTAGATCGATCTTCAAATGGGCCAGATCGATCTGCTGAGCATTCTGTGTGGAAGGAATCGATCCCAAGAGGGTCAGATTGATTTTCTTAAGCTACCGACTTGCAACAGATTGATCTCATGTAAAACCAGATCGATCTCCTTAAGGTTCTGTGTTGCAACAGATCGATCTCATGTAAGAGCAGATCGATCTCATGTGGTCTGGAAGGTCGATTTCAAGAGAAAAAATGCAGAGCAGATCGATCTCCTAGGGTAACAGATCGATCTCATCAAGATAATTCTATAAATATTGGACTTTTGCATTTCAGTTTTCATGGGATTTACTATTTCATTCAATAACCAAAGTGTAACCTAGCCAAGAAACACTAGAAAACTTCAGTTTGTGATCAGTTTTGAGTGAGATATAATTGAGCAAAGTTGTTCTTAGCAAAGAGGAGAACAACATACTTGAAAACAAGAGATTGGAATCAAGAGTTGAAGGAGCAAGAAGGATTTTACCATTTTGGTGAAAAAGGAAGGAAAGTTCAACTAGGTAAGATTCAATACACCACTTTGATATATGTTAAACTAAGTGTATTGGAGAGTTGATAAGTGCATGTTTGATTGGTTGGAAACACTTTGATAATGAAAAATCACCATGACCTAGTTTTGGCATGAAAATGAGAAAATGATGAAGAAATTGAGTTAACATTGATTTAATGGTAGAATATGCATGTATGGAAGATTTTAAAGGAAGCTTATGAAATACATATATTAGAAATAAAGAGAAATAAAGATAGTTATGTGAAAATATGGATTTATACCATATTTGGAGAAAGTGGTGAAAGCTATGTATTAAATTGAGATTTGGCAAATGAAATGAGTATATAGTGATATACTAACGCCAATAATTATAACAACTTCAAAAATTTACCTTGGAAGCTGATCGAACTGCAAGAGTGAGCAGAACCGAGGAAGTGAGGTCACTTGACGTGATCCGAGGTAAGGGAATTGCGTGAGTAGTTAGAGATGGCTACACGTATTTTAAATAAAGTTTCGATATTATACTCTATATGAATTCCCTGAATTAGACATGTTGTTGTGCTAAGGATTAATGAGATAAAGTGTGTTTTATCCAAAAATAGGATAAAAAGCCTTAGAAGCATGTTGTGACCCATAATTCATGAGTTGCATGATAGAATGGCTAATGTTTTCACATATATGCGAAAACAGCGCATTTAAGTGCTAATTTGATTTGAACTGAGAGAGTTGTGTTTTGAATAAGCCATTTATCTAGTTTGTGTGAAAATCATAAGTGCTAGAGAATACTCGCACTATATTTTTAGATATGCATCATAAAGTATTGGAGTGTATACTCGTACTAGATTTAAATGCGATTTTATGCATATTAGAGTACTGGGAGCATTGCTCGTACTCAGTTTGTGATTGATGCATATAGAGTATTGGGAGCTATGCTCATACTCAGTTTTATATGATAGAGTACTGGGAGCATTACTCGTACTCGACTTTTCATGATTTATACATGATATCGTACTAGAGAGATAGCTCGTACTTGATTTGAAAAGAGAATTATGAATTTATCTAGTGCTAGAGGTTACTCGCACTAGTGTTTGATATTTTGAAATGCATACACAGTGTTTAAGAGGCGGAGTGTTGATTGTGAGTCACACTCAAGACGCGCACTGTTGTTTTTACGTGATATATAAGACATATTAGTAAAACTGTGACGATTTTCTCCGTGTAGACTGAGTGTCACACTGTTGAGATGTTCGCACGTGGATTTAGAGACGTGGCATTTATTCCATAGTGTGAGGGCTAAGACTTATGGTAAGCACCCATACTATGATGTATTTTCATGGTATGAGGAATAAGACCTATGGCAGGCATCCCGACCATGAGGAGAGGGTCCATGGGTGTACGTTGTACCGTGCGAGTAGCATGGAGTACATTGTACCGTGTGGTGGAGTTGTGGAGTTGAGGAGTTTATAGCTGGCGGTTGTGATGGACTGACCCCCATCTCGTTACAGCAGTGATAACCCGCACACCGAGATCTGTGTTGCCTGGGATTTCACATTATAGGATATGGCCATAGTCCAGGAGAGTATTGCATTTAGCCACTGAGTCTCGCATGATATATCACTTATTTTCATGATACGGTTAGACCTGAGAGAGATAGGTTAGAAACCGGTTTGTGTTGTGTTGAGAACTGCCATATTTACTATGATTTATGTGTAAATGGCATGATTGAGATAAAGGCATTCCTAATTTTATAAAGATGCAATGTTTTGCAAGAATGCCTACATTTGATAACTCAGCATGATTTTAAGTACATGAAATTTATTCTGTACTATTATTATATCATTTTGATATATGCTTTGAGATGAGCGAAGCAAAGGCAAAACCTTATTTTTAGTAGATAGTGCGGTTGTCTACTTGCTTACCCGATTTCCTTACTGAGGGCGTTGTTTGCTCATTCCTCTATATTTTCCACTCTCTACAGATCATCCGCAGTAGAGTGAGTCCGGTTGAGGTATAGCATTCATTGTATCCGCTGCCTATCCATCTTACGAGAGGTATACACACTCGAACATTTTGTACTGAATAATGTATAAGCACAGTTATGTAACCAATTGTACAGTCAGGATATATATGTACAAATACTGTAGAACATAGTATGTTATAAAAAAGAATACTAAATTCTATGTGCATTGTGAATGAATGTGAGTGGGTAACTAATATCGAATCACAGCCCAATAGTCGAAGAGAGAAAGTAAGTAAAGTAAAAAGTGAAAAATTTGTAGTGGGTTTTGGTAAGTCAGGGAGTGAGGTCGTGACATAGGTTCTCTCTAAAAAAAAGGGTAATTTCCATCTTCTCCATATACAAAAGAGAAATCAGAGCAAAAGAGTTAAATCTGTTTTCAGAAAAAAAAATATTTGCTTTCACAAGAGCTTCTGCAATGGCTTCTTCTTCTTCATTGACTCCCACCGCAGACAAAGATATGTAAATTATTTTTTAAGAATTATCTTAAAAAACATGAGACATCTAGTTTAAGAAGATCCTGTGATGTATGTGTAAGTAATAAATACATATACAATTTTGTTTTCATGTGGTATCCGAGCCAGGTTATTCTAAACTAGATATACTCTGCGAAAAATTTATGTCCACTTTACGATTTTAAGGAGATATTCTAGGAAATCGAATAGAAAATTAAGAATTATATATATATAAAAATATAAATATATATATATATATATCTAAAATTGATATTCTTTTTAAGCATTTTTATTGCTTTCATTAATTGCTTCAAACAAGTCGTTGGTCATTTTACATTACATTTTGATAACTATAGCATGCCGTTTGGTGTTGAATAATTGTGACACTGTTTCTGATTATAAATAAGTATAAATGATAGCAACTATGATTATAAACAATAATGATGGCTAATTATGATGAACAGTAGGAAATTGAATTAAGTTCAGGATGACTTTAATGTTAAACATAAATAAACTGTGTGTGTTATAATGTTTCTCAAAGAAGTGTAACACTAAAGTATAAATAATGTTAACTAAAGTTTGCATGTTATATTAACGTGTGTATTGTTTTTGTTTCAATATATATATATATATATATATATATATATATATTTATATTTTTCTTGATTGTGATTAATCATAATGATGAATTCATGATGATTTTAATGATGATATTGATTAATGATAAATGATGATTAATAAGAATGATAATCATATTTGTTTAACATCACAATTCTATATGAAAGTTAATTTTATTGAGTGATCTTATATTTTGTCTGATTACATGAATGTCGACAGATTGTATGATTATGTCATGATTGTTCTACTGCTATATGTTACATTTTTGGTAATGTATACAATTTTGTATATATATACAAGTGTTTACTTAATAAATAAATAAATAAGTTTTCGTTAATTGCTAGAACTTAAGAAATTTATGCAAAGGTAAATTTATTATTCAGTAATTAATGATATTAAAGGAGATGAATTAATATTTTAATTGAATATGTTAATTATCCAAAGATGAAAGATATGTTCAATTTTAAATATTTAGTTACCCATTAAAGTTACATTTAACTCATTTAAAGAAAAATATATTGTAAAATTTATCCAAAGAAATTTTACTTTATATTTGTGTTATGTATATTAATGCATGTATATTATCGTATCTACCCAAAGGGGAACTACTATATATCTTAATGATTATTTTATTGAGTTTTATTGCTATGTTTTTGCAGTTATTGCAATTAATTCGTATGAGTCATCTGTTGTCCTGTTTAATGGCATGAACTTCTTAGAATGACAAGAGCAAGTTGATTTCCATTTAGGAGTTTTGGATCTCGATTTGGCTCTTCTTCAGGATAAACCTCCTGCTATTAAGGAAACAAGTAGTAAGTCAGAGAAGACACATCATGCTGCATGAGAAAGAAGCAATAGATTATGCTTAAAGTTTCTACGAATGATCATTGCCAACAACATTAAGACTACGATTCCATAAACTGAGAATGTTAAGGAATATATAAGTTTTGTAGAAGAAAGATTTCGTTCTGTGGATAAGTCACTCGCTGGTACCTTAATGGTTGAGCTTACGACCATGAAGTATAATGGGTCAATAAGCATGCAACAACATATCATCGAGATGACTAACATTGCTGTAAGACTTAAGTCCTTGGGTTTAGCAGTAGAGGACTCGTTTTTGGTTCAGTTTTTTTTGAACTCCTTGCCTCCTGAATATGAACATTTTCAAATTAACTACAACACTATAAAGGACTAGTGAAATGTTAATGAATTGGCTAGTAGGCTTGTACAAGAGGAAGCAAGGCTTATGTGTAACGGCCCAGCCTAGCTGGACCAGCCTAGCCGACCATGGCCACCCTCTTGGGCCCACAACATCGACTGCTGTGACATTGACTGTTGTTGACATTGTTACTCAACCGTATTGTCCGCTTTGAAAGCCCCACAAGCCCCTCACGATTTTATTGAGGTAAATACCCCAATTCGCGTCCCTCAAGAAATTTCTGAACCTTTCTGTCCTCAAGGCTTATCGTGACTTGTGTGAAAAGAAAAATTGTGTATCCTGTCAATTAATGCACAGTCTAGTGATATTTTGTACGTAAGGGATGTATAGTTAATAGAAACTGATGTAAATGCTTCCGCATATTTATAAAAGTCCAGTTTCTATTCTATTTCAATTAAATGAATTTATATCAGATGTGGATTGGATGTTGACTCACAACCCAACTGTAAGTAGTAAGTGGTAAGGTAAAGGTCATAGACTGGTATAGAGGGTCGTGACATTAAGATTCAAAAGAGTTACTCTGTTTACTTAGTAAGAAAATGAGTTGTTAAAGGATTCAAAGCCAAAAGGTTCAAGAAGAAGAAAGGGTCTGCTAATGATTCTCAAACTGAAATGAAGGAACAGATGACAAAAAGTGTCATTTTTGTAAGAAAGCTAGGCACTATCAGAAAGATTGTCATAAACGAGAAGCTTGGTTCGAAAAGAAATGTATTTTCAATACTTTTGTATGCTATGAATCAAATTTAAGTGAAGTTCCTAATAATACCTGGTGGCTATATTTTGGTGCTACAACTCATGTTACCAATTCTATAGAGGGATTCCTTACGATCCGAACCACAAATCCATGAAATGTTTTTCTGTTTATGGGGAATCGCATGAAAGCCCTTGTTGAAGGCATAAAGACTTATATATTGGTCTTGGACACTGTATATAAGTTATGATACACTTTATGTACCTTTAATTTCTGGGAATCTTGTTTCTTTAGGGAAATTCGACGGTTGTGTTTTTTATGTTAATTTTTGTTCTGAAAGTTTTACTCTATATAAAGACTTTATTCTTTATGGATCGAGTTTTCTTATTGATGGTTTATATAAAATAAAACTTGATAATGTTTTCGCTGAATCTATGCATATCACACATGGTAATGTTGGTTCAAAACATAGCATGCTTAATGAAAATTCTGCTTCTTTGTGGCATAAACGTTTGGGTCATATATCCAAAAAAGGTTACAAAGATTGGTAAAAAATGAGATGTTACAAAATCTAAATTTTACCTATCTTGGAACTTGCTTGGATTGCATAAAGGGAAAGGAAACCAAACATACCAAGAAAGCAGCCATAGGAAGCACACAGCTTCTTGACATAATAGACACTGATATATATGGACCTTTTGATGTTTCAACCCTTAATGGAGAAAAGTATTTGATTACTTTTATTGATGATTATTCACGTTATGGATATATCTATCTACATAACGAAAAGTCTCGATTTGTAAATGTTTTGAAAATATTCCTAAATGAGGTTGAGAGATAATTAGATAGAAAAATGAAAATCATAAGATCTAATAGATGTGGTGAATACTATGGGAAATACGATGAATCAGGACAATGTCTTGGTCCTTTTGCTAAAGTCTTCGAAAAATGTGGCTTATGTGCACAATATACTATGCCAGGTACACCTCAACAAAATGGTGTAACAGAATGGTGAAATCAAACCTTAATGGATATGGTTAGGAGCATGATGAGTAACTCTTCCTTATCCAAATCCTCGTGGATGCATGAGAAACTAAGTTTAAGGCACTTGCATGTTTGGGGTTGCCAAGCAGAAGCAAGAATGTATCCACAAGAGAAAAAATTGGATTCTCGAACAGTAAGTGGATACTTTATTGGTTATCCTGAGAAATCCAAGGGATATAGATTTTACTATCCAAACCATAGTCCAAAAATAATTGAAACTAGTAATGCTAAATTTCTTGAGAATGTTGAAGTCAGTGGGAGTGTAGAACGTCAAGATGTGGAAATAAAAGAGATAAGGGTGAATGTACCTTTATTCATTATTAATCTAAAATTCACAATTGACATTAATGTTATCCCATCATTTGTGGAACTTGAAAACAATGTTGGTCAACATTTGAACAATGATACACCTCCACAGTCTGATGTCAGACCCTATGACGATCAAGGATTTGATATTCCACCTAATGAAGAAATGTCGAATACAAATGAATTACAAGGAATAATGTTAAGGAGATCTCAAAGGGAAAATAGATCAGCTATTCCAGAAGACTATGTGATTTATTTACAGGGATCAAACTTTAATCTTGGGATTGATAAAGATCCAGTTATCTTTTCACAAGCCATAGAGAGTTTAAAATCTGTTAAATGGATTGATGATATGAAGAAAGAGCTAAATTCCATGGTACAAAATAAAATTTGGGATCTCATTGAATTGCTTGAGGGATGTAAAAGAATCGGTTGTAAATGAGTCTTTAAGACCGAGCGCGACTCAGAAGGCCAGGTAGAACGTTATAAAGCCAGACTTATTGCCAAGGGTCATACTCAGAAAGATGACATTGATTATACATAGACATTATCTCCTGTATCTAAGAAAGATTCACTAAGAATAATTATGGCATTGGTGGCTCAATATGATTTGGAGTTACACCAAATGGATGTGAAAACTGTCTTTCTGAATGGAGATCTAGAAGAGGAAGTTTACATGGATCAACCTGAAGGTTTTTCCATAAGAAGCAAATGTCAAATAGTGTGTAAACTTAAGAAGTTAATATGTGGACTAAAACAAGTTTTTAGTCAAGTTTCCTAACAATGGTACATTAAGTTCAATATTATTATTACGTCTTTTGGTTTTAAGGAAAATACTGTTGATCGTTATATATACTAAAAGATCAGTGAGTAGAAGTTTATATTTTTAGTCTTATATGTTGATGATATTTTGCTTGCAACAAATGATTTAAGTATTTTGCATGAAATTAAAGATTTTCTATTTGAGAATTTTGAGATGAAAGATATGAGAGAGGCTTCTTATGTGATTGGAATAGAAATATTCAGAAAAAGATCAGAAGGAATAATAGGCCTTTTTTAGAAAACATATATCAATAAAATTTTCGAAAAGTTTGACATGAGTAAACGTTCACCTGGGGTTATTCCCATTCAGAAGGGTGATAAATTTAGTCTCATGCGGTGTCCAAACAATGAATTAGAATGAAAGGAAATGGAATCAATTCCTTATGCCTCTGTTATTAGAAGTTTGATGTACCTATAGAGCTGTACTAGATCGGATATAAATTTTGCAGTTGGGATGTTAGGCAGGTATCAAAGTAATCCTGAAATTGATCATTGGAAAGTTGCAAAGAAAGTTTTGAGGTACCTGCAAGGAACGAAGACTTACATGCTCACATATAAGAGATTCGATCAGTTGGAAGTAGTCGGATACACAGATTCAGACTTTACTAGATGTCTTGACAGCAGGAAGTCCACTTTTGGTTATCTGTTTCTATTAGCAGAAGGAGTAGTTTCATGAAAAAGTGCGAAACAGACTGTCACCGCTTCATCCACAATGGAAGCAAAATTTGTGGCTTGCTTTGAAGCTACAATTCATGCATTATGGATGCAAAACTTTATTTTAGGACTTGGGGTTGTCGATACCATTACCAAGCCACTGAAAATTTACTGTGATAACTCCACAGTAGTATTCTTCTCGAAGAACGACAAATACTCTAAAGGTGCCAAGCATATGGAATTAAAGTATTTTGCCGTTAAGGAGGAGGTTCAGAAACAAACAATATTCATTCAGCATATTAGTATTGATCTCATGATTACTGACTCATTAAAGAAGGGTTTACAATCTAAGTTATTTAAGGAACATGTTTTTAGGATGGGTCTTGATTGTAATGATGTTTTATAGTGACACTTTGAGCTCAATGATATGTTTCTGACACTTTTATATTTTCCTGTTCCAAGATGTTATGTATACATTATTATTTTATATTAATAGGAAAAGACTTAACAAGTCATTATTATGGACCATAATGAAATTATGATATAATTAAGGACCTAATATAATAAATTGCAGGTGTTGTAGTATATTGTCATGACCCAATTCCATTCTCTTTAACCGAAAATCACTAAAATTTTTTCGCGTTTTACTGTTACCTTACCTGGTCGTGAACTAACTCACCACACACTGTTGGGCTGTGAGTCAATAATAAATACCACATCTCATTCATTCTCAGTTAACTAAAACGATGTCATACATTTGCATTTAATCGTGTACTTATACGAAAACATGTTTTACTGACATCTACATCCCCCATAATTACAACTCAAAAAAATACTGTGCTTTTACATTGTTTAGATACAAAAAGAATCACTGTGTATATACCTCTAAGCGATGGAGATGCAGCGGAGTCCAAAATACCATGCCTCAGTCCTCACTGGGCTACTATGCACGCTCTGTAGGGGGGAAATAGAGAGGGATGAGCAACCACACGCTCAGTAAGGCAATAATGCAAGCATGGTAGATAACTACTCTATCTACATGCTGATAGTGTTATGCATAAATCATTTATGGTAGGAGCATGAGGAATAAAATTATGTCATATGAGTATACATATATATCATGTGTCAAAATCATGTACATTGGCATATCAAACATGGTAAAAAGAACATCATGTATAAATCATCTCATGCTCAATCTCATTTAAATTCATAAAAAGGGCAATTCATTAAGAAACCTCCTTTTTAAACCAACATCATAAACCTCTTTCTCAACACATAAATACCACCAAATCAATTCACAATTACAATCACATTTTCATTTCACAATTCATGCATGTGTATAAAAACTAGGTCACTATATCAAAAGTGCCTATGTGGACCAACTACATCATAAATCATCCCAGACCACACGCATCCAGGTGTGCGGGGTATCATGCTGGCACGAAGATGGATTATCCTTCGCCAGACTTTCTTATCACATAACCATCATGCGGTACATCGTACTCCATGTGATATACACGGTACAGCGTACTCCGCAGACTCATATCGTGATTGGGGGTGCCATTCTTAGGCCTTACCTACCCCATACCAAGAGTTTTCCATATCCGTGAAGGAGAGCCTCCCTGCCGAACAGAGCCTCCCCACCTAACAGAGCCTCCCTGCCTCATCGGGCTTAAGGATGTTAGCTTAAGGATGTAGGGCTTAAGGATCCTTCCGTAAGAGAGCCTCCCCACCGAACAGAGCCTCCCCGCCTCCTCGGGCTTAAGGATGTAGGGCTTAAGGATCTTACCATACCCATGTAGGAGAGCCTCCCTGCCTAACAGAGCCTCCCCACCCCTCCAGGGCTTAAAGATGTTGGCTTAAGAATCCCACCGTAAGAGAGCCTCCCCACCGAACAGAGCCTCCCCGCCTAACAGAGCCTCCCCGCCTCTTTGGGCTTAAAGATGTAGGGCTTAAGGATCTTACAAACTTTCACAATCTTATACGTATCACAATATGCAAACTTGTGCGAGCAAAGCTCTAGCACGACTCATGCATCCTATCATAAAGAGACGCGTACGAGCATAGCTCTAGTACGGTTATACTCATAAGACAAATCACTCAAAAGCCACGTACGAGCAGAAGCTCCAGTACGATTTATAAACATCATCATAATTTCCAAATCAAGGTGCGAGCTAAGCTCCAGCACGTTTCATACAAATGAAAACATCAATACCCGGTGCGAGCTAGGCTCTAGCACGGTTTAATTCACATAAACATGATAGGCGGCTCATAAGCTTTTAAAGCTATCTCAAAACATATTTGGCACTTCACATGTGCTATCACAAACATCAAACCACAATAGCCATCCTATCTATCAATTCGTTTAAAACCAATTACATGTTTTGTGAAAGCATTCAAAACACTTGATTTATGCAATTATTAGCCTTACTATCCCTTTTTATACATCCATGTAAAACCAAATCATCCAAAATTCACAACTATTTTCACATACCAAGCAACCAATTTCTCAAACGTTCATGCATTTCATAAACACCCTATAATCCCACAAATTACGAGTAGCTACCTCTATATACTTACAGAATTCCCTTACCTGGAATCACGATGCGTGATTCCACTTCCTTAAGCTGCTTACTCGTACGGTTCGATTCGTCTTCAACAACTCTTCAAGACTGCATACAATCATATTTCACATTATATTCGATCCATATAATGCAACCCTTGTGCTTGCTATAGTCAATCTAATCTATAGCCTCTATTAACGCTTATATGGCCTCGTTTCATTACTTTACCCATAACTCGAGTCTATGGATCTTCTTAGGCCAATTAACTTATTTCGAATCGATATTAAATCGACATTAAGCTCATAGTGTTCATATTTCATGAATTCCCTCACTATGGCATTTTATCAAGCATATACATACTCATTTTCACAATTTCACTTAAACCCATATTATAACTCCACATAACCATTCCAAATCATCCACATTACTCATTTAACAACTTATCATAACCCATAAACCACCAACTCCCCAAATCATACTTTCTCACACTAGAGGCATTCCATTTTCTAGGTTACATTAGTTTCTAACACAACCTAGGTGTTTCCATCCATACATACTCATGCTAAACAACTCCAAAATCAATTAAATAGACAATGTACTTAGATTGGAGTGTTAGAA
The DNA here is from genome assembly GCA_033439115.1 of Firmiana major. Lineage (NCBI taxonomy): Eukaryota > Viridiplantae > Streptophyta > Magnoliopsida > Malvales > Malvaceae > Firmiana > Firmiana major. Next base: position 1,749,639 of record CM065908.1, on the reverse strand, counting down.
TCTTACCAAATATGATTTTTCTTCTTGCTCCAAATGTCAATGCCCTTATCTCCTTCAATACCCACAATGGGATTTTGGGTTCCAACTATGTTGTTCTCTTCCTCAAGATGAACAACTTAATGTCTAATGGTCTCCCCTCAATTCTTGCTGGAAATGGCTGATTTTAGAGAGAGAAAGTTAGGTTTTTGGGTTAGAAATGGAAGATTGGTATTTTTCCCGAAATTTTCAGATTTTCAGTCCTCCTTTTATAGAAATAGCTTGAGGAGATCGATCTGGTCCAAGAGGAGATCGATCTGGTCCCCTTAAATCTCTCATTTTCACGAAATTTTAAGCATGAGATCGATCTGTCGAAGCATGAGATCGATCTGGTCCCAAACAGAAAGCTAAGGAGATCGATCTGGGTGCTTGAGGATCGATCTTTTCATTACAGAATGCTTAGGAGATCGATCTGGCCCCATTGGAGATCGATCTGCTCTATTCCATTGCCCAAATAAGAGCATTCTGGCTCTTCCAGATCGATCTCTCATCTTATGAGATCGATCTGGCCTTCATACTTTTCAGATTTTCTGCAGTTTTCTTGCTGCAACTCACACCAACACATCGTTAATCTGCTGTCATGGCCATTTTCTCATCTATCCACCTTTAAAACTTGAAAATGGCATCCATTCATACCTTATGCACATTGAAACTTGTGTGCATTCATTGTATGTCCAAAGGTATACTATATAAAATCAAATGGAAGCATTTATATTCATGCAACTTCCTTCCATTTACCACACTACTCATTTTAAGTTTCAATCACATCCATCACTTATAAGAACTCATTTCTTCATATTCATACTCAATGGAACTTCTATGTACGTTACAAATCTTATTACACATACGTACATTGAATCCATGGACTTACATCAATCATACTTTACATTACAAGTCCATTCACATTCATTACACATTACAACTTTACATATACGGGGTCTCACATATATAGAAGGGAGTGTTTTACAAATTAGAACATAACCACCATAACTCACGCCGACCAATTTTTATATCATGGTATTATGATGGGAAATAGGAAATTAACTTCCATTATAAATATTTTAATCGAGCCAAGTGGGATAATGTAAGATAAACTTATGATGTGTGGCTCTAATTAAATCTAATGGAAGTTTATGTTATGCCACTATCCACTATCTCTTAAGTTTAGGAGCTACTATTCCTAAAATTAAGGAACCACATCCACCCACATGATGGACATGGTTGGGAGTGGTAGTTATGTGCTTAAATAAAAATACATCATCTCTCTAAAAAAAATATACGGTAATTTCCATCTGCTCCGTATATGAAAGAGAAATTAAAGCAAGAGAGAGAAACTTGTTTTCAGAAAAAAAAATTTGCTTTCACAAGAACTTCTATAATGGTTTCTTCTTTTTCATTGACTCACACCGCAGACAGAGATATGTAAATTATTTTTTTTAAAATATCTTAAAAAACATGAATCATCTAGTTTAAGAAGATTCTGTGATGTATGTGTAAGTGATAAATACATATATAATTTTGTTTACAATTAGCACCATAAAACTCCTTGTAAGCAGAAAGTATGTATAAGGACAATGAACGATCCACATCAAGGTCAAAGTTTGATTTTCTTCACCGTTAAACAAATGTTTAATTTCTATTAAATTTAACCTCAAGAATTAAATTCGTTGGTAAGCAAATGTCATTTTATAGGTTGGGTCTAATGTTCAAGTGTTAGAGTTAGCACCCAAGAAAAATTATTAAATGCATTAGGTCAATGTGAAAAATGCACCATTAAGATAGCTCAGGGAAAAATTAACCTTGAAATATACACAAACTAATCTGAAAATATCTTGACCGTAAGAACCAAAAAAAAAAAACTTTTGTGAAATTTGTAAACTTTTTTCCTTTTGAGGTTAAAATCCTTATTTACTTTCTAACAATTACTTGTGCCTAAAGAAATCAACAAAGATTTACCTCAATGTAGGGAACATGACTCGAACCAAGAAGGACAAAATGACCGATCATCTCTAATGTTGCTTGAATAATCTACTAAAAAGGAGAAAATAATGATACTATTACCTCATTTATCACAATAAAAGTAATAGAAGAAAGTAATTGTCTTAAAAAAAATTGAATTACTTACTTAAAATATAATTGGATTTTCTTAAACCTCATGAAAAAATGCTTATAAATCATGTATCAATAATATATAGGTAGTTCTTCAAAATAAGAATGGGTTTTGTTCGTTGTAAAATTAAAAGAAAACAAGTCAATTTCAAACCTTATGAAGTAATGGTTTGCTGATAGATATCATAGCTACTTGATTAAAATTAGTAGCATTTTAACAGATTAAATAAATGCGAATTTTCTTGGAAAGTTGTAACTTTTTGAAATTGGATTTAAGAGGGTATTACTATCGATTGATAATTTAGTTTTAATATATAAAATATGCAAGTAAGTTCAATTAATTTATTGTGATAAGAGTAGTATAAGTTTTTGTGCATCTTATTGGACCAGTATAGTGTAGTGATTGTGTAAATTTTAAACTTAATTGTATTTGATAGGGAACTATTAGGTTTGACTATAAATATATGTCTAGGTCCTTATTCATTTTTTATATTTGGTATTCACCTATTGAGAGCCACCTTAAAGAGAAGTAGAAAAGAAAGATTAGCTTAAACCTAAATAGGTACGCATAAACAATTTCTTCTATGACTTTGGTTTTCTAATTATTTTTTTAAAAAAATCATAAATTTAATCTTACATGTGGCATTAGAGTTAGATTTATGTAAAATTAGAATTCAAAAAAAAAAAATTTAGGGTAAATTTCATCTATGTCCCTAAGATTTGACTTTAATATAACTTTAGTATGTTAATATTAAAAAATAGATATTCTGTCTCAAACTTTTCTATTTTACAAGACAAGTTAGTCATTTCATTAGTCAATTATTAAAAACTTTATTTTAAGACATTTTACCCTTTAAACCATTTAGAGTGCTTTAAATATTTAAGTCAATCAATAATGAATAGGAAAATACTAAGAGTTACTAGTTTTGAAAGGTTAGTTTTCTATTTTCTTTTTAATTTATTTTTATTTATTTATTTATTATTTATTATTTATTATTTTTATACAAACACGTTTTTGTGAATATTAAATAAATATGTCCACCAAGTCATTTTCATGAATATTAAACGATTATGTTCATGAATACTAAACGATTATGTTCATGAATACTAAAATTTATACAAACAAATTGTATTCAACCTAATGTAAATGATGCCAAATTAAAAAATCCAACATAAATATATAATTTTAATAATTACATATTAAAATAACATATTAGTAAATATGTAATTTAAATTTTATTATTATCAAAGAGCAAATGAACACTAAATAATTCATTAAACAAATGAATTTCAAACAAAATATAAATGAGTTTGTTCACGAAGATAAACAAATAAACCATCCTCTATTTGTGATCATTTGTTAAGAATAATAAATGAAAATAAATGAATGAAAACCTAACATATTCATAAACGGTTCGTTGAATGTTCTGTTCGTTTACACTCTAAAAAGGGCGAGTCACTTGATAGGGAAGAAAAATAGAAAGGGAAAGAGGAATTGTAAATATAACGCCCCGGAAGCGCGAAAATTGAGACTAAATGTTTCTTTTTGAACTTAATTTCTTACATAGGTTGTATTCCTGTACAGTGTTGGTGGTGATTGTCAAGACCAATAATATAAATTCCTGCTCAAAAATAAATTAAAACTATAGTATAGTGAACAATGTCGTTTTCCACATAAATTAGTTAAATTTATTTTTCTGCAACAGATTTAAAAGGAAAAAAGAAAAGAAAAAAATCACTATGTAAAATGTTGGAAAAAAATCAATATGATGAAACATCCAGCCGTAGGAATAATTTTAGAATGAGTTCATAGAATTGATCATTGATGCAAAGATAAATTCTTTTAATCTTTACCAAATTGGTTGTGGTTATTGGTAGACCTAACAACCTATCTCTCCTTACCTCTTCGATAATCAGGATACGATTTCTAATTATTTCTCTTGCCAGTTTAATAACCTTAGATATAATCTTAAAATTTAATTTACCAACAATATTAAAAACTAGAGAGACTGTCAATTCTAACTAACAAAAACACATGTAGGTTTATTTAAGCTAGATTATATATCCCCATAACATAGAAATGAAAACCTCTCTGTAATCAATTATATTATTTAGCACTTATATTAGAATGCTCAAACAATTACAGATTCAAGTTTCTAATTAGTAATATATTATCCTGACAATTGAACAAATGACTCTTTTTGCACAATCAATCAAAATAATAATTTCAATAAGCACAGAAGAAAAATAAATATCTAAGGTATAAAAGAACAAGATAAAACTAATTAGATCTTACAATTCTTGAAGAACCCAAAACTTTAATTATCCTTTGGCTGGACTAAATAATTTAGCAAGCCATAAGTTGAGAGAAAAACACCAAAGAAATTTTCAATTGCCTAAAAAATAAAATAGTAGAATGTATCTTGTGTCTCTATGATGATGATGATGATCCCAGCCTTCCCTTCTCTTAATCTATATATACTAAATATCCTAACCCCAGAATCTTTTTCTAAAGGAAACTTCTCTGATTGAGTTTGATTACAAATAAACTTCTTTCATTTTTCAACCACTAATTGCTTTTTGCCAAAGAAAGTCATGCCATATCTCCCTTAAGAATTAAAATCTTCCACTTACCATCTTTAGACTGTTTAAGTCAAATTCAGCTACAGACGATGGCACTTGACTTGAATTCACATATTTGAGTTGCAATTCTTGTTACTACCTTAGACGTGACCACGCCTTACACCAAGACATCTTCTTATTTTGTGACCTGATCAAAATTTTACAAGTTTAGTCCATTTTGCTTTATTCCTTCATCCATAATACAAAATACAAAATATAAGTCAAATTCAAAAATTAAGCATATAGAAGAATCTATATCATAAGAAAATATGACAATTAATATGTTTAATATGCAACCTATCAGTTGGTTACTTAGTTTCTTCTTTTGCTTACTTTTTTAATCGTTTAAGGTTTGCTAAAAATTTCGGCAGCATAACCTCTTATACCTGAATCTATCCTCCTGCAATAACGGCAATTTATAATCAAAACCAGTTGTTTTTATCTTCTTATACTTATCATTTACCTATTCTAGATACTCCACAAATTCAACACATTTTATTTGATTCCAAAACCACTTATTTGCAACTCCGTAAAATTAGATTACATCCCCAAAGTATTTACACACCAGTTTCTGTACAATATAAGTGTCTGAAAATAAACATCAGATGGTATACCTGAGCGTGTACTAAAGATAGTCTAAGAGGCTCAAAATCCACCAGTCTACTCAAGTACTCTGTAAATAGTTGAGTAGTCTAACTGCAAGTAATTTGAAATGAAGAAAAGGGGAATGAGTTTCTGAAAAAGCCTAGTAAGAAAAACATTTAAAATAATCCTAACAACCCCAAAAGTATATAGAAATTCAGGGTTTACATGTTTCCCAAAAGCTTTTAAACTTACTCTAATTTAATTACGTAAACTTACTTTGAAAGAAAACATACATACATATTTAGTCAAATTCACGTACTTACTTACTTTAATGAAACTTACTTACTTTCATAATTCAAAACTTTCATACATCAAAACATAAAGACTAGGCTAAATCCGTATAGTTATAATGCAGACATAAATATCATCCTTCGTAGAGGGAATAAAATACTTATAGCCATGGTAAGGGCTGTGGATTGGATTAAGGTCGTACAACAAAACAAACATAGTATCTGAATAAATTAGCACACAACTAGGGCACGAGCACCAATGGCACTCGCCGTGTGGGCACGAGATACTATGAAATAGGCATCACGTGTAGTGAAAACAAACACCACAAAGGCGAAGAATGAGCACTACACGGGGGAAACGAAACAAACACTACAGGTGGCAGAGCTGGGCACCACAAGTAACGGGCATGACATGCATTATATCATACACTATCGGGGTAGCCTCTAGTCTATAAAATTTACTTTCTTACTTATTTTCATACTCATTCAAAATCACATGGGAGACTTAAGATAATTAAATCATATAATTTCCATTATAAAATATTAATGAATCAAAGACCTATATATCATAAGTAAAAATGTTTGGTTTCATGATTAAATTGGGTGTTATTCCTTTCGAAAACTTATATCGAAAGCTTCGGGTTTTCCATATAAGTTCTACATGCATACATCAAATCATTTTAAGCAATACAAATAGGTAAAGGAAGCCATTACTACTTTGAATTGCATCTCTTACCTAAACGAGGCTGGGGCAACACTAAATCGTCAAGTATCAAGTTTATCTCGTTTTACGTGTCAATACATTGAGCTATCCAAAATTGTTTTAAAACCATCAAATGATGCTTAAAACTGTCTTAACATACTTAAATATGCATTATCTTACATAAACTTCATTAAATTTGGTTATTTTGCCAACTTTCTTTACTTTCTTAGTTTTACTGATAAAAGTGTCGGTTTAAGCTATTTTCGATAGTTTCTCTTCATCTAACTTTAATCTTACAAACCTAATAGCTTACACACTTACTCAAGTTCTTAGTTAACATACAACCATTCAACAAATCGTCAATTTTGATACTTTTATAGTTTTTCACTAAACCGAGCTATAAATCAAGCTTTTCGGTATTACACACTTACTCAAGTTCTTAGTTAACATACAACCATTCAACAAATCGTCAATTTCGATACTTTTACAGTTTTTCACTAAACCGAGCTATAAATCAAGCTTTTCGGTATTAAACAAGCATTCTACAACATTCAATTCAACCAAACTTCATCTCTACCATGTCAAATAAGGGCTGGCCGAACCTACACATGCCTCTATAAATTATTTCTTCAATTTCTTCTTATGAAAAAATCATTTAAATTCATCAAACAACAACATATCTAACTATCATCATCTTCCATAAAACTTCTCACCTACTTTGACCAACTTTGACCAATCCTTCTTACTTTAGCAAAGATTTTTAGCTGTAGATATACATGTACACAACTTAGAATCATCAAAAACAAGCTTAAAAACCAACCAAGAAACTTAAAACTCAAAGTTTCTCTTACCTTAGAAACAAGGCAAATTCTACCCCTGTTCTTTTCTCTAGTTTTTCACCTAGCAAATGAGCTTATTTAAGGCTAAATTTTTTATATGTTGTAGAAGGCTTAGGAAGTAAGATTTTATCCTTCTTGAAAAAACTCTAAAAGTGACTGAAAAGTGGTCGAAAAAATTACACAAGTCTGGCTAGGGGAGGACGCTTGCGGTAGAATAGAGAAGGAAGAAGTCTCGAGTTGTAGGTCGGTTTGAGGCACACTTTGGCTTTCTAGAAAGAGCATGAAGTTCTCTTTAATTCTGGAGAAAGGTCAGGTACAAAGGCCTTCTGGAAGGGTTTCAAATTGGGCCTTTTTGTTGGGCCTACAGATTGCTGGGCTTGGCCTGCCAGCAGCCATGCTTTTGTAAAATCCATAAAAATTATTTAATTCGCTTAATGAACTATCGCTTAATGAACTCTATTATTTAATTCTGAATCGAGAGGTTAGGATTAGATAATTTGGGTATGACTGTTTAAAACTCGGGAGAGATAAACAGGAAATAGTTTCGACTATAAACAAGTTGAAATCAAAAGAACAATTGATCAAAGGAATTGTATGAACCCTAGTTAGGTGAAATAGATTTCTAGGAATATTTTGGCATTGATATTTTCATTCGTAATAATTGTGATTTGTTTTAATTAATTTGTTCCGTAATTAATAGTTAGAATAGTAAATACGATCTTAACCAATATAAATTACTTTTTCTAAATAAAGTTTAAGGTTGTTGATTACAGTGATTTGCGGTAGACACAGTTCCCTATGGGACGATACTTATAATTACTCTATACTCGAAAATTGACTTATGCACTTGCAGTAGTGTTCCAAATGAATACCATAAGTTTTCTGGCGCCGTTGCCAAGGAACTGTTGTTTAGTTTTTTGTTGACACTGTTTCTCAATAGCCTTTACTTTAATTTAGATTTTTATTTCTATTTTTGTTTTAATTTATTATCTACAAATTTTTTTTTTAGGTGAATGGTAAAAACTCGCAGAAGTGAAAATACAGATATAAAAGAAGAGTTAGAACCAAAGCTTGAGAGAAGCATCAGACAAATTCAACAGAACAGATTTGAAGAGAAAGACCGAAATTTAATCATGGCAGATGAAAATCAGCAGCAGCGAGCTATACGCGATTACTTTACCCCAGTTGTGAACCAAAATTTTGCTGCTATAAGAGAGATTCCTGTTAACTGTAACAACTTTGAATTGAAGCCGGCATTGATCAACATAGTTATGTAAAACCAATTTGGAGGTTCAGCCTTGGAGGATCCTACTACACATTTGACAGGTTTTCTGCAGATTTGCAGCACCATTAAGATTAATGGAGCCCCTGATGATGCTATTCGGTTAAGATTATTTCTTTTTTCTCTTCGGGATAAAGCCTTGAGTTGGTATCAAAATCTACCAGCAGGAAGCATTTCGACATGGGCAGTGATGGCACAAAAATTCTTAGCAAAGTACTTCCCACCAGAAAAACAATGCAGATGAGGTTAGAGATTGCCCAATTCACACAGTTAGACTAAGAACCATTACATGAGGCATGGGAGCGATTTAAAGAGTTATTGCATAGATGCCCTCAGCATAGATATGATGAAGGAAACCCGATACAAGTTTTTTACAGAGGCATGACTCCGTAGACACGAGCTATTGTGGATGCTTCAGTAGGAGGTTCACTATGGTCTAAGACACCTGATCAAGCTATGCAGTTAATTGAGGAGATGGCTATAAACAGCAGTCAATGGTCAGGTGAAAGAGCTAATGTCAGAAGAGTAACAGGTATGTATGAGTTAGATAAGCAGACAGTCATCCTAGCAAGACTTGAGTAGATTTCAATACAAATTTCTTTAATGAGTATACAAGGGCCGCAAACTATGATTCATCATGACAACACAAATCTTAACTTGATGGGGATAGATTTGGAGCAGGTGAATTATGTTCATAATCGTAACTTTGATTTTTAGGGAAATCGGGGTCCTAACTATTACCAGTCAGGATTCAAAAACCATGAGAATCTATCTTATGGTAATTCTAAGAATGTCATAAACCCACCAATAGCAAGTAACAGCAATACAAGATTCAATAACCAAGGTAATTCCCAAAGTTATGGTGGAGTTAGAAGGAACGAATTTGAGGAGTTTATGATTGAAACTAGAAGAAGATTTAGCAAAATTGATGTGCGGTTAGACAACGTGGAAGCTAAAATGTCAGAGATGAATACCAGTCTTGGTGCGCAGATGAAGTCTGTTGAGACTACTTTAGGACAATTAGCTGCAGCTGTCAGTTCTTTGAATGAAAGAGGTAAGTTTCCTAGTGATACAGTGCTAAATCTGAAAGAACACTGCAATGCTATATCTTTGAGAAGTGGAAACACCTATGAGCCACCAAAGGTAGCAGAGAAAGAAGAAACTGCGCCAATCACTGAGGTGCAGAAGAAGCAAGCCGAACCTGTTATGACAAAGGATGCAGAACCAGAAACAGTTAAACAGGGAGTTGATTCTAAACCTTTTAGTAAACTTTTTCCTGATAATTCTCATTTGTTAAAACCATCTATTCCTTATCATCAAGCTTTGTATAAAAGGAAGATTGAATCTGAGTTTAAGAAATTTTTATATATATTTAAGAAATTACATATTAACATTCTGCTTGTTGATGCTCTACAGCAGATGCCACATTATGCAAAGTTCATGAAAGAAGTGTTGTTAAAGAAACGGAGACTTGAAGATTATGAAACTGTCAACTTGACAGAGAAATGCAGTGCGATTTTGCAGCATAAGTTACCGCAAAAATTGAAAGACCCTGGAAGCTTTACTATTCCATGCGAGATTGGAGGATCGAAAGTGGGTAAGGCATTGTGTGATTTAGGTTCTAGCATAAATTTAATGCCTTTATATATTTTCAGGAGCCTAGGTCTTGGAGAAGTAGAGCTGACCACCATAACACTGCAACTAGTAGATAGATCGATTACTTGTCCCAGAGGTAAAACAGAAGATGTTCTTGTTAAAGTTGATAAGCTAATTTTTCCTATCGATTTTGTAGTCTTAGATTATAAAGAGGACAGAGAAATTACACTTATACTTGGAAGACTATTCCTTGCCACTGGAAGAGCACTAATCGATGTTCAGAGAGGACAATTAACCTTGAGAATGAATGATGAATTAGTTATATTCAACATCTATAAGGTGATGAAATTTACTGATGAGCCAGAAACCTGTAAGTTGATTGAAATGGTGCAGAGTTGTGTACGGGAAGTTGAAACAAAGGGAGCACCAACCGATCCTATGGCTCAATGTCTGGTAAATTCAATTTCTAATTTAGATGATGAATTATTAACTGATGAAATTAAAAGTTGTGTTGTTACTTTGGAAGCTAATCCATTAGAAAGTACAACTACAACAACTAAGAAAAAGATTGACAAGTCGCAGGTAAGTGAGAAAAAAGAAAGCAAAACTGAATTGAAAGAATTACCAAGTCATTTGAGGTATGCTTTCTTATGTGATGATAGTACTTTTTCTGTGATTATTTCATCATTTTTATCAGTTGCAGAGGAAGACAAGTTGCTCAGAATCTTAGGAGAGCACAAATCGGCAATTGGATGGTCCATTGTCGACATCAAAGGAATTAGTCCCTCGGTTGTGATACACAAAATTCGACTAGAGGAGAATCATAAACCTTCTATTGAACCACAAAGAAGACTAAATCTAGCAATGAAAGAAGTTGTTAGAGCTGAGATTTTAAAATTATTAAATGCTGGTATTATATATGCTATATCTGATAGTTCTTGGGTGAGTCCTGTGCAGGTTGTGCCTAAAAAGGGTGGAATGATAGTAGTTCGTGACACCAACGATGAAATCATATCTACTAGAACGGTAACAGGTTGGAGAGTCTGCATCGATTATAGGAAGCTGAACAAAGCTACTAGGAAAGACCACTTCCCGCTTCCGTTCATTGACCAAATGTTAGATAAACTAGTCGGGCACAGTTATTATTACTTTTTAGATGGCTACTCGGGCTATAACCAGATTGCGATAGCCCTAGAAGATCAAGAGAAAACAACATTTACTTGCCCATATGGAACTTTTGCATATAGGAGGATGCCTTTTGGTTTGTGTAACGCCCCAGCAACCTTCCAAAGATGCATGATGTCAATCTTCGCTGACATGGTTGAAGAGATAATGGAAGTCTTCATGGATGACTTCTCAGTATTCGGTAAGACTTTTGATTAATGCTTATCTAATTTGGCACTTGTTTTACAGAGATTTGAATAGACGAATCTCGTCTTAAATTGGGAGAAGTGTCATTTTATGGTACAAGAAGAAATCGTCCTTGGACATAAAATTTCAGCTCACGGCATTGAGGTGGATAGAGTTAAAGTCGCTGCTATTGAAAAGCTTCCCCTTCCAAAATTAGTTAAAGTCGTGAGGAGCTTTTTGGGACATGCAGGCTTCTATCGTAGATTTATCAGGGACTTTTCAAAAATCTCAAAACCTTTATGTAATTTATTAAAAAAAGATATTGATTTTGTCTTGGATGATCTTTGCTTGCAGGCGTTCGAAAAGATCAAGAATGAGCTTATTTCTGCACCTATTATGATTACACCTGATTGGATAGAACAGTTTGAACTGATGTGCGACGCGAGTGATTTTGCAATTGGAGCTATCCTTGGACAGAAAAGAGACAAGATTTTTCGGGCTATTTATTACTCAAGCAGGACCTTAGATGATGCTCAAAAAAATTACACAACAACGGAGAAGGAGATGCTTGCAGTTGTACATGCATTTGACAAGTTTAGACCATACTTAATTAGGAGCAAGGTCATTGTCTATACAGACCATGCAGCTATCCGATATTTATTTGCCAAGAAAGACGCCAAACCCAGACTTATTAGATGGATCTTACTTTTGCAAGAATTTGATTTTGAGATTAGGGACAAAAAGGGATCTGATAATGTTATAGCTGATCATTTATCTAGGTTGAAGCAATCTGAAATTCAGCAAGAATAACCTATTCAAGAGGAATTTTTAGATGAGACAATAATGAAGATTGATGTAAATCTGCCTTGGTTCGCAGACATAGTGAATTGCTTAGCAGGAGGATTAATGCTAAGTGGATTGACTTATCAACAGAGGAAGAAATTCTTTCATGATGTCAACTCATATTTTTGGGATGACCCTCTGCTGTTTAAGAAGTGTCCAGACCAGATAATAAGATGATGTGTGCCGGAAGATGAAGTTTAGGAAATTCTGCGTCACTGCCATGCTGCAGCATATGGAGGCCATTTTGGTGCAGAACGTACAGCAGCAAAGGTGCTGCAATCATGTTTTTATTGGCCTAGTGTGTTTAAAGATAGCTACATGTTTGTAAAAACTTGTGACAGATGTCAAAGGGTTGGAAACATTTCAAGAAGGCATGAATTACCTTTGACAAATATTCTACAAGTGAAAATCTTCGATTTTATGAGACCGTTTCCTCCATCTTTTGGGAAGCTGTACATTCTCCTTACTGTTGATTATGTCTCTAAGTGGGTGGAGGCAATAGCAACACCAACAAATGATGCAAACGTGGTGATTCGATTCCTACATAAGAATATATTGACAAGATTCGGTACTCCAAGAGCCATTTTGAGTGATGAAGGCACTCGTTTTTGTAACAAAGTCTTCAATAGTTTGATTTCAAAGTATGAAATTCGACATAAAGTAGCTCTCGGTTATCATCCGCAGACAAATGACTAAGCTAAAATTTTAAACCGAGAAGTGAAGTTGATATTAGAAAAAACTGTCAATTTGAATAGAAAAGATTAGGTCAATAAGCTAGATGATGCACTTTGGGCATACAGGACAGCTTATAAGACTCCAATTGGAATGTCTCCCTATAGGTCGGTATTTGGTAAGGCATGTCATCTACCTGTAGAACTTAAGCATCAAGTTTATTGGGCCTTTAAGAAGCTAAATTTTGACTATAATAAGGCTGGAGCTAATCAGTTACTCCAATTGAATGAGCTTGATGAGCTGAGAAATGAGTCCTATAACAATACAAGAATTTATAAGGACAGGACCAAGCAATGGCATGACAAGATGATAATGAGAAGAGAATTCAGTCCTGGACAGCAAGTTCTATTGTATAATTCAAGGCTTAAATTATTTCCTGGCAAATTGAAGTCAAGGTGGTCAGGACCGTTTGTGGTACATCAAGTTTTCCCATATGGAGCAATTGAGTTGAAGAAATCAGATGAGAGTTTATTCAAGGTCAATTGGCAGTGTATAAAGCATTATTATGGAGAGGGAGTGTATAAATTAGATAGCATTCCCCTTGGTGAACCAAATTGAGGAGACTAGAAGCAGTCTGGCTGAAGACTTAAAATTTAGCGTTTTTGGGAGGCAACCCAAGTTATCTTTTTAGGATTCTTAGTTTTTTATCTCGTTTTATTTTCTTTGATTTTAGTAGTTTGTTTTTAATTTTTATTTTATTTGATTAGTTTGTGTTTTATTTTTCAGGCATATGCATAAAAAGGGCACAGTTTGGAAGAATGATTGTCATGATCCTTTAAGAAAGAATGCATGGGTGCGTGACTAATGAAAGGAAAAGAAAAATTTTGCAAGGGCTTAGTAGCTTCAGAATCGACAATCAGAAACAGAAAAGAAACGAAAATGGTTTTTCAAGAAAGGAAGTGAAGAGATACGTGACTAGTAATTAAGCTGGGAGACTAAATTTTTTTTTTTCAATTGAAGAATTGAGGGCCGAGTAATGTTTGCATAGGTGAGAAAAAGAAAGTCAGAAAGAGCATGAGAAAAAATTCTGTCAAAGAAGGAAACAAATGTCTGAAATTTTCAAAGATGGGTGAGTGGGATACGCATGTCAATGTTTGATTGGAAGACGGATTCCCTTATCCTGTCAACCCCACTTACTATTCGGTTAAGACAAAGAACCCTACCAAACTAATTTGAAAGAGGCGGCCGAACCTTTTACATACTCAGACTCTCTCTTTTTCTAGTACTGCATTTTCCTGTGGTCTCTTGAAAGTACCCCAACAAACCCCACTGCCATTATTTTTCTCTCTTCCGATCTTGTTGTTTTCTGCTGATTTGGTAGTTTCGCCATCAAATTTTTGTGGGTTCGCTATCTTGGTGGTCCCCAAACCCTTGGGGGAAGAAGAAACTATTTTCTTGTTGGATTATTTCTGTGATAAAGACGTAAAGTGGTCCACACCCAATCTTACGTGATTTCAGTTTCGGGTACTTTCCTTCTTTCTTCAATCGTTTTCAATCTTCTTGCGGCTACCCTTTTGGTTTTTGCAACTTGAATTTTTGAAACTCTTCTCGGTTTGATAAATTTGTTGGAGAAATTCTGGTTGTGAAGCTATTGTTGGGTCTATTTTGTGTGTTCGTCCGATTAGGTTAAACTGAAAAATTATTCTTGATAATTTGTGATTCCATTGATAATGGCACCGAAAGCCCAAGCCAGGTGCAACCTGGACAGTTCGAGTCAAGCCACTGATAGCTCAACTCTATCTCCACAGAGGGAAGAGCCAGTTATCATCGATTATGATCCCTCTAGATTTGTAAACAGCCAAGTAGCAGAAAATTTCAAGAAAATCATGGGTAAAAACATGATTATCGAAAGAAGCTTCCGGCCTGACATTGGTGGCTGGGATATGTATTCTGAGTTTTTGAGGGATTTCAGGTTGCGAAAATTAGCAGGGCAACCTGAAGATGCCATTCTTGATGTAGTCCGAGAATTTTATGCCAATGCCATGGAGAGCACTCATTCGACTTCCGAAGTCAGGGGTATTCTTGTTCCTTACAACGCCAACGTCATTAATCTATATCCGGACCTTCCGCAAGGGGTGCAGGATGAATATACCAGCTATGTCGCAACTCTGCACACTGATTTTGATGAGCTGGTCCGGGTCATTAACGAACTAACAATCCCACACACCCATTGGCAGAAGAGGCCAGAGGCTGAATCTATGGTATTCCCTTCAAATCGACTTCAATATGGTCTTCATGAATGATATGATTTTATTTGTTCTAGAATTATTCCTACCACCCACAAAAGCAGTGTTGATGTAGATAGAGCTGCTCTCTTTTACTGCATTCTAACTGGTAAGATTGTTGATTTTGGAGCCATTATCTTTCGGTCCATGCAAGAGTTCATACGCCGGGAAAATAAAAGGGGTCTACCTCACCCTTCATTGGTTTGTGGACTCTGTAAGAAATATGGAGTATATTGGACTAAGCTTGTATCACGACCCAATTCCATTCTCTTTAACCGAAAATGACTAAAAAATTTTCGCGTTTTACTGTTACCTTACCCGGTCGTGAACTAACTCACCACACACTGTTGGGCTGTGAGTCAATAATAAACTCCGCATCTCATTCATTCTCAGTGAAATAAAACGATATCATACATTTGCATTTAAATCTTGTACTTATACAAAAGCATATTTTACTGACATCTACATCCCCATAATTACAACTCAAAGAATACTGTGCTTTTACATTGTTTAGATACAAAAAGAATCACTGTGTATATACCTTTAAGCAATGGAGATGCAGCGGAGTCCAAAATACCACGCCTCAGTCCTCACTGGGCTACTATGTACGCTCTGTAGGGGGGAAAATAGAGAGGGATGAGCAACCACACGCTCAGTAAGGCAATAATGCAAGCATGGTAGATAACTACTCTATCTACATGCTGATAGTGTTATGCATAAATCGTTCATAGTAGGAGCATGAGGAAGTAAAACTATGCCATGTGAGTATACATATATATCATGTATTAAAATCATGTACATTGGCATATAAAACATGGTAAAAACATCATGTATAAATCATCTCATGCTCAATCTCATTTAGATTCATAAAAAGGGCAATTCATTAAGAAACCTCCTTTTTAAACCAACATCATAAACCTCTTTCTCAACACATAAATATCACTAAATCAATTCACAATCACAACCACATTTTCATTTCACAATTCACGCATGTGTATAAAAACTAGGTCACTATATCAAAAGTGCCTATGTGGACCACTACATCATAAATCATCCCAGACCACACGCATCCAGGTGTGCGGGGTATCATGCTGGCACGAAGATGGATTATCCCTCGCCAGACTTTCTCATCACATAACCATCGTGTGGTACATCGTACTCCATGTGATATACACGGTACAACGTACTCCGCAGACTCATATCGTGATTGGGGGTGCCATTCCTAGGTCTTACCTACCCCATACCAAGAGTTTTCCATATCCGTGAAGGAGAGCCTCCCTGCCGAACAGAGCCTCCCCGCCTAACAGAGCCTCCCTGCCTCCTCGGGCTTAAGGATGTTAGCTTAAGGATGTAGGGCTTAAGGATCCTTCCGTAAGAGAGCCTCCCCACCGAACAGAGCCTCCCCGCCTAACAGAGCCTCCCTGCCTCCTCGGGCTTAAGGATGTAGGGCTTAAGGATCTTACCGTACCCATGTAGGAGAGCCTCCCTACCTAACAGAGCCTCCCCGCCCCTCCAGGGCTTAAGGATGTTGGCTTAAGGATCCCACCGTAAGAGAGCCTCCCCACCGAACAGAGCCTCCCCGCCTAACAGAGCCTCCCTGCCTCCTCGGGCTTAAGGATGTTAGCTTAAGGATGTAGGGCTTAAGGATCTTACCAACTTTCACAACCTTATACGTATCCCAATGTGCGAACTTGTGCGATCAAAGCTCTAGCACGACTCATACATCCTCTCATAAAGAGACGTGTACGAGCATAGCTCTAGTACGGTTATACTCATAAGACAAACCACTCAAAAGCCACGTATGAGCAGAAGCTCCAGTACGATTTATAAACATCATCATAGTTTCCAAATCAAGGTGCGAGCTAAACTCCAGCACATTTCATACAAATGAAAACATCAATACCCGGTGCGAACTAGGCTCTAGCACGGTTTAATTCACATAAACATGATAGGTGGCTCATAAGCTTTTAAAGCTATCTTAAAAGATATTTGGCACTTCACATGTGCTACAAATATCAAACCACAATAGCCAACCTATTTATCAATTCGTTTGAAACCAAACACATGTTTTGTGAAAGCGTTCAAAACACTTGATTTATGCAATTATTAGCCTTACTATCCCTTTTTATACATCTATGTAAACCAAATCATCCAATATTCACAACTATTTTCGCATACCAAACAACCAGTTTCTCAAACGTTCATGCATTTCATAAACACCCTATAATCCCGCAAATTACGAGCAGCTACCTCTATATACTTACAGAATTCCCTTACATGGAATCGCAATGCGTGATTCCACTTCCTTACTCGTACGGTTCGATTCGTCTTCAACGAACTCTTCAGGACTGCACAAAATCGTATCCCGCATTATATTCGATCCATATAATATGACATCGTGCGTTCACTATAGTCAATTCGACCTATAGTTTTCTATTAACGCTTATGAGGCCTCGTTTCATTACTTTACCCATAACTCGAGTCTATGGATTCTTCTTAGGCCTATTACTTATTCCGAATCGATATTAAATCGACATTAAGCTCATAGTGTTCATATTTCATGAATTTCCTCACTATGGCATTTTATCAAGCATATACATACTCATTTTCACAATTCCTCCAAACTCACAATGTAATTTCATTTAACCATCTAAAATCATAAACATTACCGCAATAACAACTTTAGCATGCCCATAAATCATAAACTCATTCAACCCATATATTCTCGCCTTATACCCATTCTAGGTTTTCTAGGTCACACCAATTCCACCACATCCCTAGATAATTTATCCATCAATACTCATGCCAAACAACTTCAAAATCAATTAAATAGACAATGTATTTGGATTGGAGTGTTAGAATCTTACCAAATATGATTTTTCTTCTTGCTCCAAATGGCAATGCCCTTAACTCCTTCAATACCAACAATGGGAAAATGCCTACCCACTAAGTTGTTCTTCTCTTTGATAGGAATAACTTTGCCTCTAATGGTCTCTCTTCAAATCTCACTGAAAATGGCTGATTTTAGAGAGGGAAAGTTAGGTTTTTGGGTTAGAAATGGAAGATTGGTGTTTTTCTCGAAATTTTTAGATTTTCAGCCCTCCTTATATAGAAATAGCTTGAGGAGATCGATCTGGTCCAAGAGGAGATCGATCTGGTCCCCTTAAATCTCTCATTTTCACGAAATTTTTAAGCATGAGATCGATCTGTCGAAGCATGAGATCGATCTGTTGAAGCATGAGATCGATCTGGTCCCAAACAGAGAGCTAAGGAGATCGATCTGGGTGCTTGAGGATCGATCTTTTCATCACAGAATGCTTAGGAGATCGATCTGGCCCCATTGGAGATCGATCTGCTCTATTCCATTGCCCAAATAAGCGCATTCTGGCTCTTCCAGATCGATCTCTCATCCTATGAGATCGATCTGGCCTTCATGTTTTTCAGATTTCTTGTAGTTTCCTTGTTGCAACCCATACCAACACCTCCTGAATCTGTTGCCATGGTCATTTTCTCATCCATCCACCTTTATAACTCGAAAATGGCATCCATTCATACCTTATGCACATCGAAACTTGTGTGCATTCATTGTATGTCCAAAGGTATGCTACATAAAACCAAATGGAAGCATAACTTCATTCCATTTTACCACACTACCCATTTTGAGTTTCAATCACATCCATCACTTATAAGAATTCATTTCTTCATCTTCATACTCAATGAAACTTGTATGTACGTTACAAATCATATTACACATACGTACATTGAATCCATGGACTTACATCAATCATACTTTACATTACAAGTCCATTCATATTTATTACACATTACAACTTTACATATACGGGGTCTCACAGCTTGAACCAAGACTGACAAGGAAATCTGCAATCACTTTCAAAAATCCTCGGGTACCTCTGACTCAGAGAGAAGTTATTCCTCCTGCTGCACCACCACCACCTTCTGTTGGTACTTCTGCTGGTCCATCCGCTGTACCTTCTGCCACTTTCGGCTCCATTGACACTGTGCTTAATGAGATTAAGGAGTTGCGGATGGAGATGCGCAACAATGACCGAGACTATCAGACTTTCTATGCGTATGTTGCCTACTATAATCGATCATTGGTCAAGTACCTAAATATGAGGGGTCGTGAGAGAAAGGTGGTATTTCCCTTACCACCACAATGATGTATGCCACAGCAGGGGGAGACAATTGATGATGATGATGATGACATGGAAGAAGATGCCCCAGAGGAAGCTAATGCTGAAGATGGTTCAGAGGAGGATTTAGACAGCTAGACTACCCCAGGGAAGTCCTCTTTTATACTTTTCCTATTCATTGAGGACAATGAAAATCTTAAGTTTGGGGGAGTTGTTGAGCTGTGTTTTATCTGCCTTTATGTTTTGTTTGCCTCTGTGCCTTATGCTTTGTATGCCTGTTTCTATATTTTTAGCAGTTTTTATTTATTTCAAATTTATATGTTTGTGTGATAATTATACTCAGTTAGATTTGTTTTCTAGATTGTGGCCGAAGATGGATTTTGCAAGGAACTGATCAAATTTTGTTTAAATGGATGATTTTTATTGTTTGAGTATTGGTATGTGGATAGAAAGCTTCACTTGAATCTTTTCACTTAAACTATGCACCAATCATATTCAGTTTATGTACTTACTGTGTTGATATGTGAAACCAAAAGGACTCTAGAACTTAATTAGTTATTACTTGAGGCGAAATTGATAGACCATACATAATTAGGAAAATGATCTAGGCCATTTTTTTTATTTTGAGATTAAGCCTTTCAAGCCTACCCAATTATATTAATCCTTTGAAAAACCCTTTGAGCCTAATTTTTTCATTTTGTTGTTATCCAACCTATTACAAGCCATGGCCTAATTGTTTGATTATCCTCTTTTAGCCCCTTACTTAAAGTACTATCAATCAAAATTTTTGGTTAGGAGATGAGCTCAAAAGAAAACAGGGGTGGTTTGTAAATTGTTGGTTTGAGAACTTGAATGTTACAAACAAGAGTTTGCTCTCAGGTCTTGATTAAAATTTAGTGTCATATGCAGCTACAAGTAGTGAAAAATAAATCTTAAATTCTGGAGTATGACACTGTGGATTGCAAAAAAAAAAAAAAATCGAGAATGAATAAAGTTGGGTAATGATTTATGAGCTCAAAACAAATTAAATCCAAAGGTGATTACAGTGCTTTAGGTGGATTAAACTTCATATTATATCATTTATCCCACCTAAACCCGAGCCTTACGTTACAACCTTTGAAAAGTCCTTTTGTTTCTTGGTTATGTATGAGTCTTTATTAATGGAGAGTAGTAGTTAATTCAAGCATATGAAGTCTTGTGTTTAATTCTTATTTAGGTTTCGCATTAACACTTGAGTGCATGAATTTGAATAAATGATTGTACACACACACAAGTGGAAAGTGAAGAGTGAATGAGGATTGGTTTGCTTTGATTAACTTGAACAATATAAATCTGAAATTTGTCTTAAGTTGAGAACCTTGTAAATTCTTGAGGAAAATCTCAATTTAGTATGACAAGTATGTGATCTGAGTATGGTTGAGAGTCTTTAATTGATCTGTTTCTAGTATGTCCTTGCTTGAGGACAAGCAAATTTCTAAGTTTGGGGGTATTTGTTAGCATCGAATTTTATATATGTTAAAGACCCTTTTTACTTAGTTATTCGATTTGTTCTTCGCAATATTAGGTATGTTTTATGTATTTTGTGCGCTTGTGCAGGAAAAAGAACGATTTGGAGAAGTTAAAGCTTTTGGAGTTGGTTCTGATGATTCCATGAAGAATTGAAGTTACAAGATGCTGATCGTGACTTATGCTGAAGCAATAGAAGAAACTGGACAGTGCAGAGCAGATCTGAGGAATTAATACCATTGCCGCAGCATAGCAGTTTGATTAGGGGAATACTGTTTTTCCGCGTGGCCTTCCGCATTTTAAGTATTTGAAAACCTTATAAATAGCTTTTTTATCAGAATTACGAGGGAGGCTGCGGCAGGAGACTTCAAGATTGATTTTAGCTCCATAGAAACTCTATCTTTTTCATCTTTTTCAACAATTCTTGTTCTTGGGATGAAAAATTGGAATTCTTGGATGTTTATTATGATGTCTAGGAACTAAATTCATTTTTCCTAGAATTGATGTAGCCAACTTTGGGTAGATTGCAATTACTTGTGATATTGTTTGGATGATTTCAATTATATTTATTTAATCTACTTGTTCTTAATGCTCTAGTTGATTGGCCACCAATTGGATGAATTAGTATAGGAATCCGGCACTCAGGAGAGGGGATTATTTATATGCACAGGGGTAGATTAACATAGGACATTGTTAAATTGGGAGGTTGACAAATCGTATGAGTCATAGAGAAACAGAATTACTATCGCTTAATGAACTCTATTATTTAATTCTGAATCGGGAGGTTAGGATTAGATAATTTGGGTATGACTGTTTAAAACTCGGGAGAGAATAGTAAATAGGATATTAACCAATATAAATTACTTTTTCTAAATAAAGTTCAAGGTTGTTGATTACAGTGATTTGCGGTAGACACAGTTCCCTGTGGGACGATACTGATAATTACTCTATACTCGAAAACTGACCTGTGCACTTGCAGTAATGTTCCAAATGAACACAACAATGTTCTATAAAAATTTGGGGCTCACTTATTTAAGAAAAGTTTCCCGTTTAAGCCTATTTTGCCCAATTTGGTCATTACCGATTGAAATTCCTTAAGGTTTTCAGTTTACTTTAATAATAAATTTGATCACTGAAACCTCAAGATTTTAACTCAATTTTGATTCTCCAGGTCAAATATACCTTATGTTAATTTCCTATGGCATCATAATGATTTTTACGAATTATAGAATTTATTCCGAATTTATTTCACTTACTAGGCTAAATTTCTCGGTTTAGTGTTAACTCGAGTTTTTACTAACTTTTTCGTTTTCAATACCTTAGTTTCACCTTCTAACTACCAAAGCATACTTATACTTGCAATCTTTAAGAAATATTTGAATTTGAAATCTTATATCGATTTTCTTGCCCTGAGTTTCGTGCCACTAACATGAGTGCTTCGGTTATTTCTGAGCTTGTATAATATTATTCTGAGTATCTTAATTGCTTTTTAGTTTCTAAAATAAATAATGAAACAAAAATTTTTGGGTTTCACAATAAACCCAAAAAAATACTATCAAGTTATAATGTTACAAACGAATACTTAACTTAATAGTTATTATCTTTTCTTGAAAGAAATTATATTTAAAGTTCAAATCTCTATTTTCTTATATTTTTATTAAAAAAAGTACAAGTTCCAAAGAACCATTTTAGCTAAGAGAGAGAGAGGAGTGAATTACCAAAAGAGTAGAGAGAGATTGTGTCACATGAGGGTAAGGTAAAAGGATGGAGAGACTACGTGAACAATGATGAAAGGTGGCGAACGATTAGGAGCAATGGTGAACAATAAGAACCTTGAGGCAGAGGTAGAGATTGTAGTTACTGATAGAATATTCCGTGGTAACTCCAATCTTTAATTTTAATAATAAATATTAGAAATTAAATTATTGTTACCGATAAAATTTTCGTCAGCATTTTGTGGGTACTTTCTACTAACGACACTATTGATAATTCCCGCACCTTTTTTCAATCTTTGGCATTACTTTTTATCGACGGATTATCTGTTTTTGTTGATAAATTTTCTCGGTACTTTGTGATAATCTCTCAATGATTTTATTTTTTTAAATTTTTATCGATTTTCAATCCTCATTCTATCAATAATCATCGAAAAATAATTTT
Organism: Firmiana major; assembly: GCA_033439115.1. Lineage (NCBI taxonomy): Eukaryota > Viridiplantae > Streptophyta > Magnoliopsida > Malvales > Malvaceae > Firmiana > Firmiana major. The sequence goes on along the minus strand of CM065908.1, from coordinate 1,726,610 downwards.
AACGTTAAAATTACTATGAACATAAATTTTGCAGTGAGAGACTATTAAAAATACTTTATTACCCACAACAAATATTTAAGTTCCCTTTTTACCCTTTTGATGGTGTCGAATAGGGAATTAGAGAGGTGACAATATTCTTTATAGGACATAGTAGATGCTTACGAAGTAATGCGAAAGCTTTGAGCATCGGAAAGCGTTGAGCATTGGTTGTCTCTCTGTTCATTGTTCCTGTTTCTGTGTCTGACTATGTCTTTCTTTTCAAGTCATTCATTAGCTGCTCTTTGTGAGTTTTCGAAGCTTGATTGGTCCACTGAGTACGGATCTGTACGGACGATGTTGACGTGTTTCTAACATTGGCTCCATCCGCAGGTCCCATTTTTCACTTGGAACAACTGTTTGCTTTTACCTTTTTCTAGAAAATTCACCAGCAAAAGAAACCATACTCTAACCAAGTATGAGTATATATACGTTCTTTGTTTGTTTATAAATTTCGTAGACTTTTCCATCAAGTTGGCATGTTGGTTTCTCTCTTTAAACTATTTTTATTTTTTAGTAATATTTTTCCTTTTTCATGTAGACTCTGTCTTTTGGGTTTGTATTATGAGCTTACCAAAACAAGCAAAAGATGAGGTTCCCGATTGTTTTTTTTTTTCTTAAAATTTTATTTTATTCAAAGATATGTTCTTTCCCTTTTCACCCGCTCTATGAATTTGGAGTATTTTGTTTTGTTTCTTTATATGGGTGGAGTTTGAGGAAGCAAAGAGAAAGCTAAAGGAAGGATTGATGGATAAGGAAAGCTTGATGTGTGTGGTTTGGCTTCTTTTTTTCTCACTAAAAAAGGGTCTGCCGAATGTAAATCAATCACACTACAATTTTCTAGTCTTGGGTCTTCTGGGTTTTCTTCATAACCATCGGATTTTCTTCTCTTCTCTTTCTGCTGTCCTTCTCTAAGCTTTCTGGGATTTTTTTTTTTTTTTATATTTTCTGGTGAGGAAGGCTAAGTTTGATGATCTTTAAAGCTATTTGAATGCTTATTGGTTTATCTAAATTTTGCTCACAGGCGTCTGATCTCCTTTGCTTCCTCTTCTTCTTCTTTCCTTGCCTATTCGCTAAGGTCTGCTTTCTTTTCCTTCAGTTTCTTTCGACTATGAGGCGTTTTTCGTACTTTTGGTCTCTTCAGGTTTTGTCTTGTTGCCATTAAACCACAATATATCCCTCAGTTTCCTCATTTTGGTCTGCAAATCTATTATTTCTAAGTTTTCTCGGCTTCTTTGTCCTATAACATCATTAAAAAAAGAGACAGGCTTTCTGGATTTACTCGATTTGACTTCCTCTTTACCTTGAAGTCCTGCACATTTACACTCTGAATTTGCTTCCTTTTGCATCCTAGGCAACTACTCTTTCTTTTTTGTGGAAAGTCAACATTTTTGTTATGTTTCATAATAATTTTCTGAGTGTTTTTGCTGCTATACTTAGTAATGATATACAGCTTCTGTTTTTTTGCTTGAAGTTGCAGAGATGGTGAGAGGAAAGACTCAAATGAGGCGGATAGAGAACGCCACAAGCAGGCAAGTCACCTTCTCAAAGCGGCGAAATGGGTTGCTAAAGAAGGCTTTTGAGCTATCAGTTCTTTGTGATGCAGAAGTTGCTCTTATAATTTTCTCCCCCAGAGGCAAGCTCTATGAATTTGCAAATTCTAGGTACGATTACTACCTTCCTGCTAACTTTGTCTTATGAATTTAACAATTTCCTTCTATGTGATCATTCCAGTTCTTTTTCCCTTTAATATTAGTATCAATTTCACATTTCTTTTGGTATATATGAGATTTGCAGCCTATGGTTGTTTGCTCAGAGTCTGACACACACTCTCTCCCGTACAATAGATGCTGCCTTCTATCTACACTGTTCTTCATATGGGGTCTCCTTGAATTAAATTAAACTAAATTAGGTGACTATTTAGTGGTTAAATCTGTCTTAAAATGAGAGTTTCTTCATTTCCTAGTACTACAGCAAATAACAGCTTAGTGACTAAAATGCAGGCTTAGCACTAACAAGCGAAAGGAAAATTCTTCTATCATAAAAAAAGATTGCAAAATGGTACAATTTTTGGCAACCTATGATATGAGGGGGTTGCAGTCTGTTTTTTCATCAGATACTGTTATTATCTTTGGGGTATAAAGAGAAATTCTTGAGTATTGCACTATTTTCTGTTTCAAGAATGTTTGCCTAAGGTAGGCATCATAGAGTAACATGAGATGAATTATGTACCGTTCCCTAAAGTAGAAGGATGCCTTTGAAGTGATGTGGGAATGCTTTTGCTTTTTCTAGAAATATCTGTTTTGTCCATTATATGGGGGTCACATTCTCAATTTCTCATCCCCATCCAAGCCCCCTAATACTATTAGGCTTCTTGATGTTTTAACAAGTTAAAAAGAAATTAATGATTGCAAAGTTAAACTTTGTCTCCTATAGTGCTATTTTATTCAATTGCAATCACCTCACCATTTTGATCTTATGATGTTTAGTCATGCATACATGTTATTGTAAATGAACTGATTATGATAATATTCTAAAATTATTATTTGGGGTGTCTCTATTGCATGAAGATATGAGATGATGTAAAATGAATGAAAAAATTTATAGCTTAATTTTCATGTTGGGATAGAAACTTAATAGTAACTAAAATGATATTCAAGTTTTGTTGTGGTTCAATTATCACATTATAAAATTTTTTATGTTCATTAAAAATTAAAGAGGAAAAAGTAAAATATTTTTACAATTGTATAACTTCTTAAAATCTAATGCGTCTTAAAGGCAAAATAATTTTAAGAAAATAATAAAAATATTCTCAATTATAAACAATTAAAAATTGTTAACAAACAAAAAAAATAAAAAAAATTATATTTTAATTAAATAAAGTAAAATATATATATTTTTAATTTGAAGGTGATATGATATAAAATGGATAAAGAAAACCATAGTTTAATGTAATTCATGTAGGATGAGAAGCTTAATAGAATATAGATAATATATAGATGGATAAAAAGAAGGGTAACTCAGTGCACAACGAATGTAGCTTTCCCTTTACATTAAAGAGAGGTTGTTTTCACTTGAACTTGTGACTTCGAATCACAAAGGAGTAATCTTTACCGTTGCACCAAGCTTCCTCTCTAGATGATATATACTATAATGCTAATATTTCCATCCTTCTATAGACAAGATAGCTGATGTAATATTACATCAAAATTAACTTAATTCTTTTTTTTTGTTCTTTTTTTATTCATAGGAATGAATAAGAGGAAGAAGATTTGAATTTTAAACCTAATCTTTCTTAAAGAGGGATAACAACCTTTAAGTCAAGTCTTAATTGTTAGAATTAACTTATTCTCCTAATTTGTTCTCCTAATTTTTTCTTGAAGATCAACCGATAACTTCATATAGCTATGATTGTTGCTAATGTTTATGGCATGCTTTATAGATAATTCCAAATCCTTTTTCTCTTCTCTTTAACTATCTTTTTGAAAATGCTAAGAGATTGCTTAATAAAAGGCATGAAGATGGTTGTTCTTGCTATTCTTCTTTTTTTGCTCAATTAGTTATAATTTTTTGACTGGTAATTAAATGTAATTAATTAAACTTTATGAAATCCAACTCAGAGCCCTAAACTTCGTAAAAATGCTATGAGTAGTGCCAAGAAGTATCAAAAAGAAAATTTCATGTAATGCCATGTTAGATTCTGCAATATATGCTGCTCTATGCTTTTTAATTTCTTCCATGTTCTTTCTTTTGCTAGAAGAATTTAAGAAAGAGTCCCCAACAAAGAAGGAAACAAAGAAGGAAAGGTTGGGAAGAAGTCTAATAATAACACAACCCTTGCAAAATGATCAACTACCAATCCCAAGCTATATAAAACAAGACAAACTCTTCCTATACAATCAATGGTAAAGAAACTATTAATGCAAAGATACTGATAAACATAAAATTGTGTGTCAAGCATTATCTAATTATCAGAAGTTCAGAACTCAGATCATTCCTACCTCTATATAGGCATTAGACAGCAAGGGTCTTAGCCTTACCATTTCGATGCATGTTTTGCCCCAATCTTATGTAATCAGGAAGATTCTTCATGATTTTGTTTCCATGATGCTGCCATTTCTTCTTGTCAAGGTGCGATAATTTCTCTCATTCTTGTTAGATTTGTTGGCGATGCCTTTCGTTTTTAATTGACTTTTTTTTAAGTCAAAATTTATTAAAGATTGAAAATACTTTACAATCATTATAATAGACCAGAGTTTCGTTTAACTCCTAATTTGGCAAGGAAGTTGGCAATGAGTTTGCTTCCCTAAGAACGTTAATAAAATCAACTTTATCTAAACTTGAGAATAGATTATAAAGCGTATTGATTAAATTGTTGTACTTGCATGGGGCGCTTGAAAGCTTTATTAAGCTATAAAATAACCACCTTTGAGTCACTTTCAATTATAAGCTTCAGTGTAGAGTGAAATTAGCCTTTACTACAATTGCAAGTGCTTCAACAATAGCTGAGAGTTCAGCCAAGCAATTGAAAGATAGTTTCTAGGCGTGGCTCTAATTGGCATCTATAACCTATAGGGAAAACTATGTAGTCTTCACTGAGGCATAAATAAATAAATAAATAATAATATTATTATTAATTAATTAAATTAAATATTTAATTGATTAATAATCTCTTAATAGATTGGTTACAAGGAATTAACCATCTATATTATCTCTAATTAAATTAATTAATTAGAGATAAGTCCTAGAGTGATTGACTCCTTTTGGAACTCTCCATCACTTAGTATTATAAAAAGAGAGCGTCTCCAGGGGGCAAAGCTTTTCACGTTGAAGAGAAGTCTCAACTTCCTCAGAGAATTTGAAGCCTTCAGAATATCGACCATTCTCATAAGTCAGAAGCTATCAAACCTTCTCTTCATCAAAGCCATCGTAAAGCCAAGAAGATCTATAAAAGGACAAGTTAGACTGTTCTTTCAACGATCAACCAAGCTATTGCAAACCCACGAGGAACCATAAGCCTTCGCCCGTTCCTCCCAACAACTATTCATTTTCACTTCGTCGGGATTAAGCGTCAAGCCCTCGAAAAGTCTACAAGGAACCACAAGCCTTTATCGGTTCGCCTAACAACTATTCCTTTTCGCTCTATCGGGATTAAGCGTCAAGTTCTCAACAAATTTATTTTAGGAGATCGAATCAGAAGATTATTCTCGTGTAGAATTCAATACAGAGATTTGTACTCATACACAAATAAAAATTAAATTTCATCACCAATTCGTGTTTTAAAATTTCTAGACGCAAAATTTGTGTATGCAAATTTTTTGCACGCCCGGTGGGATATCTTTGCCTATCATCTTGCTCTCCGTTATCAATCAAGATCAATCATTTGCTCAGATCTATGGCTCCAAAGATCGCTGTACCAAGTTACAAATTCGATCTTGTCACAATCGTGCAACCCGACTACACTGGACCAATAACTCGTGCTAGGGTATCATATCTTACGACATAATGTCAAGATTTAGTTGGATCAACCAACAGTGGTGCTCATCAACCTATCATTACAATGGATCTTTTGGCAGAAAGAAAGTCTGCTCCACAAGCACCAATAAGACAATCAGTGTCTACTCTTCTTTCTTTGCAAACTATGCCTGCAATGGTTACCAATGCGATTACCTTATAAGAAATGATCACTGAAATGGAAAGGATGATGTTAACTTTGCACAAGATAGTAGAAGAGAATGATGTTGAAATTGCGATATTGAAGAGTCAACTGGGAGCTCAACATGATGAAGGATCCACTAATAACCTTGCACCAAACAAATTAATTGTTGAAGCCTCTAGGAAACTAAAAGCAGTTCATGATATTGAGAATCTTGAAGTGAATGGATCATTGTCAATATCAGTTGAGTCTTTGTCTGTTCAACAATTGCAAGAGATGGTTGCGAATATCATTAAGACGCAGTATGGTGGATCGTCGTTCAAGTCTTATTATGCATACACTGAATCGTACATGAGAAAAATTGATGATTTAAGAATGCCAGCAAATTATCAGCCTCCTAAGTTCTACCAGTTCGATGGAAAGGGAAATCCATGTCAACATGTGGCCCATTTTGTTGAGACATGTAACAATGCAGGCACATATAGAGATCTTCAAGTCAAACAATTTGTAAGGTCATTTAAAGGTAATGCTTTCGAGTGGTATATTGACTTGGAATTTGATTCCATTGATAGTTGGGAACAAGTTGAGAGGGAATTCCTCAATCGTTTCTTCAGTAGTCGTCGTATAGTGAGTATGACAGAGTTAACTAATATCAAGCAAAGAAAGGATGAACCAATCATCGACTTCATCAATAGATGGAGAGCTTTAAACCTTGTTTGCAAAAACAAGCTCTTTGAAACCTCTGCTGTTGAGATGTGCATCCAATGTATGCATTGGGAACTCTTTTACATCCTTCTAGGTTGAAAGTCGCATACTTTCGAAGAACTGGCCACTGGTGCTCATGACATGGAGTTGAGTATTGTTCATTCTGGTAACAAAAGTTTTTTTTATTCTTGATCCTAGGAAAGATAAGAAGGATTTCAAGAATGTTGAGAAGTCCTTAAAGAGCACGAGAAGAGTCTATGCTTGTTGAGACTAAATCTTTAAAATTTTTCTTGAAAGGCACCAGGAAAATTGTAAAAAATATGGGTCAACCTCAAGTGAGAAATAAACAACGTATGAGCTTTCAGGAGAGAGAAGAAAAGAAATATCTTTTTCTCGATTCAGATATGCCTGATATGTTGGACCAACTTTTAAAACAAAAGCTGATTGAATTCCCAGAGTCCTAAAGGATTGGAGAAAAAAGAAAAGTTAATGATTTAAAGTATTGCAAGTATCATGGCATCATTGGTCACCATATTGAAAATGTTTTGACCTAAAGGATTTGATAATGAAGCTAGCTAATGAGTGCAAGATTGAACTTGATATGAACGATTTAGTAGAGTCAAAAATCATCATATTTTCACTTCTTTGCCTGTAAAGGATATAGCATATCAATTTATATAATTTGGCTCTTTAGAACTTGTTGCCCTGCCAGTTGTAGTAACGAGTTCAATTACTAGCCCTTTTAAAGATGTTGAATTTGCTGCGAATGATAAAAAATAATGGAAATTGGTAATGCGACAAAAATCGAGAAAGCTATATGTTCGATCTGCAAACTTTCCTTTTCAAAAAAGAATTTGATAGATGAATAACTCGCATGCACGTTGGGAATAGAATAAAGCTATAAAGCATTCCCAACCCCAAAATTTTTTAAATCAAGAAGTCTCGAGGCAAAAGCCTCAAAAACAAATAACACTAATAGAATTCTTTTGGGAAGAGCAAATGAGTGTTGGCATTCATATGGTTTTTTTTAAAGAGGAGCCAGATGGAGAAAGCTCACAGTCTATTAAAGCTTGAGATGATAGCTAGACAAAAATAGTCCTGGAAGAATACGTTAAGATCTTGAAAGGGATCTCTTCTAATCTTACTATCTACGAGCTGATGCAGTATCCAAATGCAACACGTGATGCAATCGCTCATCCAAATGCAACACGTGATGCAATCGCTCATGCTTTGAAAAACTCAAATTTATACTGCTCATCTTTCTCCTACGAAACCTACATCAGATGAAAGTTTTTATGACTACTGCTTGACGACTTGCATTTACGGATGAAGATCTATTATTAGGGGCAAAACCACACAATCGACCGCTTTATGTTTGTGGATACATTCGAGAATAAAGGGTGAATCGCATGTCAATCGATAATGGGTCTACAGTTAATATCATGCCTAAAGCAACAATAGAGGAACTTGGCATAAAAATTAATGAACTGTGTCCAAAAGTCTGTTCTTAATCCAAGGTTTTAATCAAATGGAGCAATGTGCTTTAGGAATAATACGAGTGGATGTTACGATCGTGAACTAGTGTCAAGTATAATCTTCCATGTCATCGACGCTAAAACTACATATAAGTTGTTGAACATCCTTGGTTTCTTGCAAATGGGGTTGTATCTTTTACACTGCACCAATGCTTAAAGTTTTATCGAGGCGGACCGAGAAAGGTTGATGTTGATTTAAAACCATTCAACGAGGTTGATTCTCATTATGCAGATGCAAAATTTTACTTAAGTAGTGTGATAGAAAAGAAGTTTTACTCGCCCAAATCCCAAGTATTAGAAGGATCAAAGTTGAGGGTAAAAAGAAAATACATATTGTTATGACGAAAGAGCCTTTAGATACATCCCTTGATGGTGTTTCCAAACTTACATTGGAGGATCCTGTAATGGACTAGCCAGTCAAATCTTCACTTAGGGAGGTAAAAGAAACTCCAATTCTTCGTTATATTCCAAAGGCAAGGAAGGTCAATCACCATTCTTAGAATGCTCAAAATTTAACTAAGCAGAGTATTCTCTTAACAAGATAAAAGAAGACAAACAATTGTTGAATGATGCCTACTCGTTACCTTTGATTAACATTACTCATAGTCAAGCCAAAAAATCATTGAAAGGGTTCGTTCGACCGTTCTAAGGCGCAATAAAACATGAGACTTTGCGTCAAGGTCGTATTGTTGAAAATTACGATCCAAAGGTTTATAAACTGATTGTTAAGGCTGGGTTCGACTTTTTCAAGCCATCATCCATGAATAAGTTGCATGATGGGAGGACACTGCAAAGTTGCAAGGAATTATTGAAACTCATAAAAAGCTGATAAACGAGTTTGATGAAAAACTTTTTTCAAAAGATGGATCAAGACATGAATCCCAAAACTCAATACGAATTCATGTTGGTAGGAAGAATAAATTGGTCAGTACTCAACACATCTCGATGGAGGTTACTAAAGAATTTGGTGAACCGAAAATCTCACCAACTCATTTTTCTCAAAACACTACTCGTGTGTCAGTATTTGATCGTTTGGGAATGTCAGTAACTCGTATTTCAGTGTTTGATAGACTAAATGTCCCTTACCCTGAGTTGCATCAAGCATTCAGAAGGCGCAACTCATTTTTTATAGAACTCATTTTTTATAGATTAAATGCTTCAAGGAGTGAAGTTTATCAAGAGAAGAGTCATAATTGCACTGAACTGAAGGATAATAAAGAAATTCGAAGCTTGATTTCATCTTGCATGAAGAGACATTTGGATCTTGAAATCTCTGCGGAAGGGCCCTTAAAAGTGTGACGTCATATTGTTGTGGACACCAATTCACCTTTACATCTTTTGATGAAGATGAGACAAAAATTTATTCAACATATCATATGACCATTCAAAAGAGTACAGATGATGAATTGTAAGAAGATGAGCTTGAAGAGTCATCTGAAATCGAAGTAGAAAAAGCTCCTGTTGCTTTAGAAGATGGGGGACAAGCAACTGTCGACGAGCTTAAAGAGGTAAATATTGGCACCTCGGATGCACCGTACCTTATATTTTTGAGTGCACTCCTTAACCTAAAAGAAAAAAAAAAGTATGTCACACTATTACTAAAATACAAAGACGTCTTCACTTGGACATATAAAGAGATGATTGGACTTGATTCGAAAGTGCAGTTCATAACTTGGTTGTTCAAAGGGGAGTGAAGTCAATTAAACAGCCTCAAAGGCGTTATAGACCTGATCTTATCCCGCTCACAAAAGTTGAGGTCAACAAGTTAATTGGGGCGGGATTCATACGAGAAGTGAAATATCCATTATGGATAGCTAATATACTGCCAATAAAAAGAAGAATGGACAATTTCGTATTTGTGTCGACTTTCGTGATCTAAATAATGTGTGTCCAAAAGATGATTTTTTACTACGTAATATCGAGATTACAGTTCATGCTACTACAGGGTATGAGGCTCTGTCTGGATGGATCATCAGGATATAATCAAATCTGAATGACGCCAAAAGATGAACTAATTGCGTTGCGGACACCTAAGGGTATTTATTGCTATAAAGTAATGCCCTTTGGGTTGAAAAATGCTAGTGCAACCTATCAATGAGCTATGCAGAGAATTTTCGAAGACTTGCTGCATAAAATAGTAGAATGTTATGTTGATGTCACACTATTACTAAAATACAAAGACGTCTTTGCTTGGACATATAAAGAGATGACTGGACTGGATTCGAAAGTTGCAGTTCATAACTTGGTTGTTCAAAAGGGAGTGAAGTCAATTAAACAATCTTAAAGGCGCTATAGACCTGACCTTATCCTGCTCACAGAAACTGAGGTCAACAAGTTAATTGGGGCGGGATTCATACGAGAAGTGAAATATCCATTATGGATAGCTAATATAGTGCCAATGAAAAAGAATGGACAATTTCGTATTTGTGTTGACTTTCGTGATCTAAGTATTGTATGTCTAAAAGATGATTTTTTACTACGTATTATCGAGATTACAGTTGATGCTACTACAAGGTATGAGGCTCTGTCTGGATGGATCATCAGGATATAATCAAATCCGAATGATGCCAAAAGATGAACTAATTGCATTGCGGACACCTAAGGGTATTTATTGCTCTAAAGTAATGCCCTTTGGGTTGAAAAATGCTGGTGCAATCTATCAATGAGCTATGCAGAGAATTTTCGAAGATTTGCTGCATAAAATAGTAGAATGTTATGTTGATGATCTTGTGGTCAAGTCAAAAAGACGCAATGACCACTTAGAAGATCTTCGTTCAGTGCTTGATAAGTTGATGAAATACCAACTGAAAATGAACCCGTTGAAATGTGCTTTTGGAGTGACATCTGGGAAATTTCTTGGTTTTGTTGTAAAACACTGAGGCATTGAAATAGATCAGTCTAAGATAGAAGCTATTCAGAATATGCCAGAAGCTAAAAATTTAAAAGAGTTTCGAAGTCTTCAGGGTAAATTGGCATACATTCGAAGGTTTTTTTCGAATTTACTTGAAAGATGCCAACCATTCAATCGACTAATGAAAGACGCGCGATTCGAGTGAGATGAATCCTGTAGTAACGCTTTTAATGCAATTAAAATATACTTGCTTAATCCTCCAATTTTGGGAGCATCGATACGTGAAAAGCCATTAATCTTTTACATTGTTGCACAGGATAAGTCCTTAGGGGCATTACTTGCACAAGAAAATGAGCAAAAGAAAGAAAGGGCTTTATATTATTTAAGTCGAACACTTGTAGTGGCAGAATTAAATTACTCTTCTATTGAGAAAATGTGTATTGTTTTGTTCTTCGTTACTGATAAACTAAGACATTACATGCAAGCATACACAGTTCACTTAATAGCACGAGCTGATCTTGATAAATATATCTTGTCTAGATCAATTCTTTTTGGGAGATTGGCAAAGTAGGCGGTAGATCTTCAACAATATGACTGTTTATGTTCTCCAAAAGGTAATTAAGGTATAGGCCCTGACAAATTTTAGCATATCATCCTGTCATATCTGATGGAAAATTGTCAGATGATTAACTGATGAAGAGGTCCTCTTTGTCTACCTGAAGCCAAGTTGGAAACTATTCTTTGATGGCGCTGCAAGACAAAATGGAGCAGAAGCGAGGGCAATTTTTGTTACCCCTTACAATCAAGTTTTGTCATATTCTTTTATCTTTAGCGAATTATGCTCTAACAATGTTGTTGAATATCAAGCATTTATCTTAGGCTTGAAAATGGTAATCAAAATGGAGATTAAAGACATTGAAGTATATGGGGATTTTAAGCTAATAATCCATCAACTCCTAGTAGAATATGAAGTCAAGAAAGAAGATTTGATGTCATATTTCAAATATGCTAGATGATTGATGGAAAAGTTTGATCACATAGTGTTAAAGCATGTCTTGAGAGACGAAAATCAACAGGCAGATGCTTTGGCTAACCTGACAACAACTCTGACCATCAATGATAATGAAAAGTTGAATGTTTCAGTATGTCACAGGTTGGTAGTGCCTCTACAAGGCATAGTTCAAGAGGTAGGTAGTGCGATATTGATATGCACAATTGAGGTTAAAAATTGGTGACAACCTATTATTGATTATCTTCGACATGACAAATTTCAAAACGATTTACGTCACGAATCTGAAGTACGACGTAAGTCGACAAGGTTCATCTATTATAAAAATACCTTGTTTCGTAGGTCATTTGATGGACTGTTCTTACATTGCCTAGGAAATGAGGAAGCCAAATAAGTGTTAGAAGAGGTTCATTTTGGAATTTGTGGTGCGCATCAATCTGGGCCGAAAATGCATCATGAGATTAAGAGAATGGGGTATTATTGGCCTACGATGGTGCAAGATGTCATAGATTTTGCAAAGAAATGTCAACCATGCCAATTACATACATCAGCCACTAGAGCCTCTTCATCCCACAGTTGCATTATGACCTTTCAATGGATGAGGTCTTGATCTTGTAGGGTCATTGCCTAAGTCTTCACGAGAACACTTATACATTCTGGCAGTAACAAATTATTTATCCAAATGGGTGGAAGCACTACCTTTCAAAGAGGGCAAAAAAGAACAAGTAGTAGAGTTTATTTGCGTGTAAATCATCTATCGCTATGTTGTTCCTTGGTACATCATCATCGATAATGAAAAACAATTCTACAATAGCCTTATGGATAAATTGTGCGAGAAATTCAATTTCTAACAATACAATTTTTTCATGTATAATGTTTTAGCAAATGGCCTCATAGAAGCATTCAACAAGACACTTTGTAATTTGTTGAAGAAAGTTGTTGCGAAAAATAAGAAAGATTAGCAGGAAAGAATCAGAGCACTCTGGGCGTATCGCACTACATATCGAACACTCACGCAAGCTACGCCAGAAAGTAATGCCCAATTGCCCCTCTAAGAGCGTGAAGCGTTGGATGAAAAACGTTTACAAGCACAACATCTTGAATGTTACTAAGCACGCCTCTCTAAAGCCTTTAATAAGAAAGTTCGCTCACGTTTCTTTCAAGTAAGAGATTTAGTTCTTGCTATGCGCAAGCCAATTAACTTCCATCATCATCCCAGTGATAAGTTTACTTCCAAATGGGATGGATCTTATGTTGTGCAAGAAGTTTATACAAACAGTGCCTACAAGATAGTCGATAGTGAAGGATTGCAAGTTGGCTCTATAAATGGGAAATTTTTGAAACGCTACTATGCATAAAAGTTGCAATTTCTATGCACAAATTTCAAAAAAAAAAAAAGAAAGCATGCTAGATTGAAAACTTATCAGGGCGATCTAGGCAAAAAATTAAAGCAAATTAAAAAAAAGTCTGCTAGATTGAAAACCTTATCGGGGCGATCTAGGAAAAAAAACAAGGCAAATAAAAAAAAGTTTGCTAAATTGAAAACCCCATTGGGATAATTTAGGCAAAAATTGAGGCAAATAAAAAAAAAATAAAGGAGCTATGTAATGACTTGATCCTTCTTTTAGAGGGTACGTAGGTAGCTTAGAAAATTCCTCCATCCCAAGTTCAGTCAGAGCAAAAAGAAAAAGTCTTTGCTTGCATGAGTATAAATGTTGAAGGACAAATAAATTATAATAATTAAAGTCATATGACATAAATGGAATGCTGACAAAAAAATCATGAAAATGTCCAGTACAATAAAAAAATAATAAAATCGCCAGAAACCGTCGTCGTAGAGGATGATCAACGAGTGACACACACCGCCAAAAACTGTTGTCGAGGTAGAGGATGATCAACGAGTGACACCCCGTCGAAAATCGTCATCTAGGTGGAGGGTGAACAACGAGCGACACCCCATCGAAAATCGTCATCGAGGAGGAGGGTGATCAACGAGTGACACGTCATCGGAAACCATCGTTGAGGAGGGTGATCAACAAGTGACACCCCGTCGAAAATCGTCGACGAGGAGGGTGATCAACGAGTGATGCACCTCGGCAAAAACCGTTGTCGTGATAGAGGGTGATCAATGAATGACACCCCACCGAAAATCGTCGTCGAGGTAGAGGGTGATCAATGAGTGACACACCTTGCCAAAAATCGTCATCGAGATAAAGGGTGATTAATGAATGACACCCTCTGCCAGAAATCGTTGTTGATGTAGGATCTAAGCATGATTATGTAATAAGTAGCAAAATTAAAGAAAAAAAAGATTACTCCACAACATTACGCCAATTGCTCTCGGTTAAGCATCTTACATTTGATATTTATCACCAGAAAGCAAACAGTCGGTCCTACTTGTACTCTTCTAGGCTTATTGAGATTGTTCTTTCACCAGTTGAACACTTCCAGACAATGGTTCATCTAGTTGAATCCTTCATGTTTGCAGTCCCAGTTGCACGAGCTCCAACACCAGTTTGTTAGTGTAGCAAAATAGGAACTTCGATGTTGTTACATCCATCTTTTATTAAATGGGTTGAAACATTGTTGCCCTTTTCAATACCTATTAGACCTGCAATTGTTTAGAGGCAAGTTTTTTTTCCTAACAAGCGACTGATACAGTTTGATTGTGGTAAGTTGCAAGAGCTTGAAGTTTTGTGATGAAGATTGTTGATTCCACAAATATGTTCTACAATAGTATTCTGTGTTGCAAAGTTTTTTGTTCTCGATTTTCTTTGTTGCTGCGTGGAGTTCTGGCTGCTACTTTCATCCTTGTTGTCCCGCTGCTCTTGTGAAAAAGCAGCCTGACTCGCTGTTGCTGTCAAGGATTCCTTATTGGCTATGTTATTAAATACAAAAAAAAAAAGAGTAATATGAGAGTGAAGCTGATGCAAAAGAACTAAAGGACAATGCATCTACTGTGGTTAAGGCTCCTGTTCAGAGAGCTGATTCTTTTGGAACCTGAATCCAGTAGCCACATTGCCTCGAATGAAAATTCATACGGAGGTTGATAGTACATGCCCTCTATATTATGGTGACATGAAAGATGTTTCTCAAGTAACTGTTGTTACCGGGATCTAGAGTTCAATAGGACTTTTCCAATGGAATGGACCTGCCTCAAACCGCTTAGAGTGATAAGACCAACATAGAGCCTAGTTTAAGAGAATCTCCTGAAGTTGATAATATTGATGATAATTCCAGAGTGGTACTATCCATTTCGGGGGTGGTGGTGTCTTCTATTAATTATTCTGAAAAAAAAAAAAAACGAATTGCAGTTGTTGCCAAATTCTTCACGATGGAGAGAAATGGAGCAATGGACTGTAGTAAGACAACCACGTTGACTATGAAATTAAACACTGCAAAGAAAACAAAAAGAAGAATTCATTGTTTCACACTAAATTTAAAAAAAAAAAAAACGATTTCCTCTCTACTACTCATCATGACGAAGACCAGTACGAGTTACTAATCTCTCGTATATATTTTTCCAACACAACACCTAACTTAAACCTCACTCCAAACAAGATCTTTCTTTTTCAAAACCCCCCAAAAAGGATTAGTGCAAAGCAAAGAATCAAATTTCTTACATGTTATCCTGCGCCTAACTACTTTTATCATTCTATCGTGCGCCACAAATGGGAGATGTAACCGGACCAATCACCATCGCCGCCGCCTCTGTTGTCGCCACCATGGCTGTCGCCACTGCCCCTGCATACAACAGTGGCGCCTCTGAGCCTCAGTACGTTACAACTAAGACATCGGTTTAGTGGGACATAGAGAACTGGCAGGTCCCTAAGAATTGTGATCCGCACGCGATCGCGCAGAACATTAGTTCAACGCTGGTTAAGATGAACTATTGTGGGCTCCTTTCCATCTCCGCCTACGGCGACACCAATCGAATTCCTTCTTCTGTATAGCAGGCGTTTTCAAGCACCGGCATCGTACTCAATCATGTCCCTGCCAGTGTGAAAGATGTGAGTGATAAAAAGATTCTAGTTGATATGTTGTTTTGGGTTGTTGATAATCCTGCTCTTGTAAATTATCTGTTGATTTTTGGCGATAGGGATTTTTCTAATGCGCTCCATCAGCTACGTATGAGGAGATATAACATTCTTTTGGCACAACGTATGAAGGCATCCACACTCCTTGTTGCTGCAGCCAAGAGAGTATGGTTGTGGATGAGTCTTTCCACTAGTGGTCCTCCTCTTCCCAACGGCGAATCTACTTCTAATGCTCAAAATAGTTTTAACTTAGAAATGTTGTGTAACCCGATTCTTGAAATGGTTCAGTATAGTCAACCAATGGTTTTTAGTTCTGAAAACGTTACATTGGGGAATCAAAATGCTTTTCCTCAAAATGTTTCTAGTGCCGAAAGGAATGGCGATAGCAAATATAAAGAGAAATATATCCGGAAAACCTTGAATCAGCCAAGCATATCAAGAGCCTTTAGTCTGTCGATAACTACCATCCAAGAAAATACTAACAATGGACAGGCAAAGTCATTTTAGAAGCACCGCATAAGTTTTTTCGATGGCAGTGAGATGGCTGTCTCTGCAAGTAAGTCTACTCCAAACATCTTTCCTAGCAATTCTGACCCTTAAGCTAAATGGCGACGGAAAGAAAGAAATCCTTGTCGCCACTCACGATGCCAAAATTTAGGTATTGGAGCCACGAGCGGCGTGTTGATGAAGGATTCAGCGAAGCGCGTTTTTTGGCTGAGGTGTCCTTATTGCCTGATAAGCTCAGGGTTGCTTTCAGTAGACGTTCCGTGGCTATGGTCACTTGTGTTATAGATCGAATATGTAAAACTGGACAACCTCAGAAGCAGGTTCTAGTTGTCGTTACTCCAGGTTGCGATTTTATTTTCTTGGTTTAGACTAACTACAGCTACATCCAGGCGGTACTTCTTCTATTATCTACAATGACCCTGAAAGGATGAGTGTAGTTCGCGAAGTGAACAGAACACTTTTAGTCTTTGAAGAAAGAGGATAATGGCTAGGTGATAATTTCAAACATTCATAGGAACGACGAGTTGCACCTGATGATTTTGTGCTCGACACTCCTAGTGTTAGTAGAGCAGAATCTAAATCATTTAAAACTGAGGAGAGGAAAACTATGACTATTAATCAATATATATATTTTGACAGAAGAATTTAAGTTGGACTCCAAGCAAAGAGACCAATTTGTGATTATTTCTTTAATCTTAAGTGGTGTTGAAAATAAACACAAATTCGGAGAATATATGAAGCAAAAAAAAAGTTGTGCTAGTTTTTTTTTTTTTTTTAAAAAATCGAATAATCTTGTCCCAGCTGGCATGCTGTTGACATTGATGAATTTCAAGTTTCGCACGTACTTCATGCTTATCATGTGCACGCTCGTATCTTGAAGTGGGGGCATTTGTAGGCATAAGAAAATAAATAAATAAATAAATAAATAATAATATTATTAATTAATTAAATTAAATATTTATTTGATTAATAATCTCCTAATAGATTGGTTAAAATGAATTAATCATCTATATTATCTCTAATTAAATTAAATTAATTAGAGATAAATCTTAGAGTGATTGATTTTTTTTGGAATTCTCCATCACCTAGCATTATAAATAGAGAGCTCATCTAAGGGGCAGAGCTTTTCGCATTGAAGAGAAGTCTCAGCCTCCTCATAGAATTTCAAGCCTTCAGAATACAGGCAATTCTCATAAGTCAAAAGTTATCAAGCCTTCTCTTCATCAAAGCCACCGTAAAGCCAAGAAGATTTACAAGAGGACAAGTTATAGACCTTTTTCTCAACGATCAACCAAGCTGCTGCAAACCCACCAGGAACCACAAGCCTTCGCCTGTTCCTCCCAACAACTATTCCTTTTTGTTCCGTCGGGATTAAGCATCAAGCCCTCGACAAGTTTATATTAGGAGATCAAATCTGAGGATTATTTTTTTGTGCAGAATTCAATACAGAGATTTGTACCCACACATGCATAAATAAAAATTAAATTTCATCACCAATTCGTGTTTTAAAATTTCTAGACGTGAAATTTGTGTATACGCTTAATTTGATGGATCTTATCATATTCTAAGAAAATCAAAATCCAAGATTAAAATTTCCCTTTTACTCGACTTTGTCTATTATAGTAATGAAAAGTATAACTGAAAACTTAGAACTTACTCAAATTTCGAAGTCATGATGATGTTCTCTTAATGTGTTCATCTTACTATTGTAAATTTTTAATGCTAATCCTTTATGAGAGAACAGTGATATTAAAGGAAAGGTTTATATCTTTCCCATCATGAATACTAGCTACAAATGATGTTAAACTGGCATCAAGTTGCTGGAGTGTTAATATGCATGTTATTTCTTTAATCCAGTCCCATAATCGAATAGCAAATTGATTCCAGGAGACATTACATGAGTTCATTAGCTTTATATACAACTTTGCACCTTTTATATTTGAACACTTTTGGATGCTAGCTAGGGCTGTTATCAGTAATCCGATGGACCAGCCATCCCTCTTCTTCTTCTATTTGATTTTGCTCAGCATCCCCCTTCTTTCTCTCCCTTTTCTTCAATAATCTCACAATCATTAGTGACATAAATTACCAGGAACACTTAATAAGGTCATCATATTATCTTTGTCTCTACATGTTTTAGTTCGATCAAATGATGGCTCTTTTAACTAATGTAGGAAAGGGGAACCGTAGAATACCTGCTAGACTGTTTTTGAGTAAACAGGATCATTTTTTCTGGAGCTGTTGGTCTTTTTTTTTTTTTTTTATCGCATTCATCATGCCCAAATACATGTGCTTGTACCCAAATTTTGTTTCCTAATGAAATTAGCTTACTGATTGTAGTGGTTTCTAATCTTAACCTTTCAAAACATGGAGTAGATTTTAATATGAAAGAAGAGAAGCATTGATCGTATTGCTGTTGGATTTCGTTCTTTAGCATGCAGAATACAATAGAACGTTACATGAGGTATACCAAGGATAATCGAACCAAGCCAACTGAACAAAACATGCAGGTTAGGATTTCTTTAGCTCTGATGAATCTTTTTTGTTTCTGTTAAATTAAATATTCATAGATGTTTATGATGTCCTAAATTCTGTGGATTTTTCTCTAGTTATGAGCCATGAAATATGTGTATTCCATTCCTCAACCCCTTAACGTGGTAATATCATCCTTATAGATTTTTTTCCGTACATATTATAGCTCAGTCAAGAAGGACTGATCTTGACATACTCATAATAAATGTGAAAACCCTAATCTTGTCACCAAGTCGAACGCAATTGTATGCATTTCCCATTCTCTGTATGTGTGTTTATTAGCTTGTTGGCACCCTCTTTCGGAACAACCCATAGCACATGTCAGTTTGGATTGAATATTAGCTGCATATATCTGTGTTATAGCACAGTATAACATATTGATTGTTAGTTTTGTTCCTGAAATTTCTATTGCACGTTGACTGAAATGGCAGCAGCTGAAGGCCGAAGCAGGAAACATGGTGAAGAAGATAGAGATTCTTGAAGCTTCAAAACGGTAGTTAGGCTTAGTTTAAGATTCATTTTGCTCAAATTTTGCTGGTTAGTCATTCTTAACGTTGAAATACTAACAAAGATTTTGAAATTTGAGTCTGAAATGGCTCAGGAAACTACTAGGAGAGGGTTTGGGTTCATGCACACTAGAAGAACTACAACTGATAGAACAACAGTTGGAAAGGAGTGTAAGCAGTGTCAGAGCAAGAAAGGTTGACTATATATGGAAACTAATAACATTGAGTTCTCTGAACATCTTATACAATGAAATGTAACACGTTAATCTTTGTCTTCTTTTCAGACGCAGGTTTTTAAAGAACAGATAGGGAAACTGCAAGATAAGGTAAGCTTCTAAGAGAAAGAGATAAGCTTCATAACTGTTACACAAGAAAGGAAAAGTTTTTTGTCTGGAATTCATGTGTTAAAAGTGGTATCATCTTACATCTGTTAAATACTAAATTGTTTGAAATTTTCTATCAATTGATTTTAAGATAGATATCTAATATGGTATCAGAGTTTAAGTTCTGTCTTATTGATTTTATTTTTATTTTCACTTACACCTCGTTTTATATTATGGAAGTCGGAAAGAAGACTATTTTTGTTGACTTAAGATTCATGTCCAACTGGTGAAACTAATTTCTCTTCGTCTTTCAGCTGAGAATCAGCACATACTGTATATATCTATTAGTGTCCTTGAATGAGTGACTAGCTGATGCTAACAACTATTTTAATTTTTGGCCGAAACTCAGGAGAAAGTCCTAACTGCTGAAAATGCAAAGCTGAATGAGAAGGTAAGCCTTTCAGTAACACTTCAGGCAGGAAAAGGAGAAGGAAATCGGATTGATCACAAGCATTCTTTGACATTGTTTCATGCAGTATGGTATGCAGCCACGGAAAGGATCAAAGGAGCAGAAAGAGAATATACCCTACGATGAAAGCAGTCCAAGCTCGGATGTGGAGACTGAATTGGTCATTGGACCACCAGAAGGGAGAACAAAACGCAACCTGCAACAGAGCTAATTGATCTCAACTTATCCCATGCATGCAAATATGAATGAATATCAGGCCGAAGTGGAAGCATTAATCTTAGAGTTTGTTGCATTAGTTTCAAATAAAATTCATACCTGCAATGGTGTGGGAAGTGTAAAATTGCTTGTTGAAAAATCTACCATGAGCAAGAACCAAATATTCGCCATATAAATATCTAAACTTGGAATGCTCTAATATTCTATTAACCTTGTTGATGATTTATGGAAATTGATTGATATAGAGATGTAGAGATCGCATAATTTAGAATATCATAAGGAGTGGCATTGAAATTGTTAAATCATATGCTTCAATTTTTCCTCCAGAACATTAGCTTTTTTATCAAATTAAAAAACAATGAAAAGAGCATCGAAATAAGAAAGTATAATTATGTAAACTTAATCTTTGAAAGATTGTCTTCTGATAAGTTAACTTTGAATTAGCTATTAAGCTGGAATAAATTATTTAGCTTCAAATGAGCTATTAAACCTGAACAGAATATTAAATAAAAAAATGCGAATAAAATATGATATAACAATTACATTGTCATTGATTCACCTTGAAGTCCACCTGTCTCTAAAAACGATCAACAAACCTCATTGATTTTTGCGAATTAATTAACATGTTGTTCATTGACTTTCGAAAGGAAAAGAAACTTATAATGTCCTTTACTGGAAGAAGCATTAAACTAAAGTTGGTGTGCTGCCCTGCCACCAGTAGCTGTGGGAAACAAGGGAACTTATCTCAGATTCTTTTTAATGGAGAATCTGATATGCTGGTACGAGTAGCTAACAATAAACAATATTTGAGAAATGAGAACTGACATGGTTTTCCGCTTCACAAAAGAACAGCAAAAGGAACACGACACAATCGACCGCCTTGCTTTCCTGTCTGCATTCATTGTGAACTGCCCGCCATTTTTTATCTGTCGACTGTCAGCAGACAAACATCTGCAATTTAAAGGGCAAAGAGCTGGTGGAAGCCGCCTGCCCTGGCCCACGGGGCTTCTATTTCCTCAAAGTTTCGGGCTACTATGCTGATCTTAAATTTTGGGTCATCCCTTGTTCAGCCCACTTTTCAAACTAGAGCATTGAACAACATGGACATGGCGAAGCTTGTTGGTTTCCAACTTCTTAGATTTTTGTTTTAGGCTCTTTGATCTTTCTTTATCATTAAATCAAACAATTACTAAACAATATATATAAATATGGATCAAAGTTTGACAATTTATAGTTATCATACCTTATCAATCAATTACACACTATGTCTTCTATAATGAGTAAAATTTAAAAGTACATAAATCATTAAAAATAAATTAAAAAATTTTATTATTTATTTGTTGTGGTAGTTCGTGATTAACTGAAGATATATAAATGTCATATACTATTAACGCATCAAATATAAAATTTTCGAATTATCATCTCATATATTAACAATGAAATTCAAAAATTTCACAAATAAATTTGTCTATACGTCATGTGTCATTTTAAAAAATTTTACTTCCTACCAATAAAAGGTAGGAAAAAGTAAAAGTGGACTTCAACCCTAAGCATTTAGACAAGATTCAAATCGATGGTTACACCCAAAAATAAAAATTCCTAGTTTCTACTTTTTTTTTTCTTATGTTAGAAACAAGGAATTTGAGATTGTATACACTTTGCTTTCGTCATCAACACTTGATTTTCAGATTAAATTATTAGAGAAATCAAGACTCAATAGGAAAGCAAAAAGGAATTTAAGGAAAAGAAGTAAAGCGGTACATTACATATATAAAAAATCAGATACCAAGGTATATACAGAAGTCATATATAGAAGGGCTAAATAACAATCTTGAAAGCTCAAACGGTTTTAGTGCCTGAAATATAACATTAACAAGGTACATATCCCAGTAGATGAATGCTCCCTTGAAATCCAAGCATTTTTATGTTACTTGAGCAGGCGTCTATGTAAAATACATGCATTAGCAACATTACAAATCCAAATACAAAAACAAGAGACAAATCACAAAAATATATTTATATATATATAGTTATGTTTTGATTTAGAGAGGGCTCAAATGACCCATCCGTGGATGAAGTTGGTCTCACCAGCCATGGTTTTGGGGACTGAAGATCCTTCAGCCTGAACATAGTGATGGTACCTGAGGCAATAGGAGAAAGTCCGTCAGAAGCTTTCCTGTTCCAGATTTCAGAATTTCAAACCGACTTTGTAAAACAAAGCATAGCATGGAAAAGGCATTTGTGATGAACTTTGACATTGAATCATATGCAATGTGATGGTTTTGTTTCTCATGGTCAAATTTATCATAAGATCATAAGTGCCATTGTTAGTTGGTATGAACACACAACCAAGTATCGTCATATTCAGTGAAAGCAGTGAAGAGGGAATGCCACCTTGGTTTGGCGAAGTTACCTGTCTAAACACTAAGTTTATATCTTGAATTGTGCTTAACTAAACTGTATTTTTGTCGAATTTGGAAGCATCTTGAGATTGTTCCAGATGCATGCAGACAATTATGTGCACTTATGGATTTATACTAGAAATTAGAGTGCAAGAGATCAATATATACCCTATTTGTAAGACAGGTTCAGGATCACATTCCAAAGGGTGAGTATGAGGAGGATGCAGGGGAAAGTTGCTATTGTCAGCTGCTGCACCAGAACTCCAAAACCCTTGAATTGTTTTCAGGCTTTGTCCTTCTGACTCAAGCTGAAACGCATAATACAAAGAAAATTTTCGGTTGTAGTTACCAGTGCTACAGTAGAAATAATGCTATCATGGAGTATAGATGAAAGCTCAAGTGCAAAACAGATGCTTGCTAATCAAGGTTTACCTTGAGTTTCAGCTGCTTGTTAAGGTCTCCAAGCTGACGCTCCTGCCAAAAAGATGAAAAACAGCTGTTAACGTTAGACATGAGAGCTGAAACCAAAGCTTTGTTTTAAAGTTGATTAGCATCAAGGAAGATGAAGTATTTGTGGTAGTAATTAAAACCAAAAGCTTCACAATGTAAATTGTGCAATATATAACCAAAAGAGTAGGTGAGGATACCCTAGTTATCAACAAAGAAAAATAATTTCAGAGATAAACTAAAAAAATTAAGCATGACCCAAGTTTGTAATTAAGAATGCTATAACTAAGATGAAAGATCATCTACATCATTCATCACCATGGGAATCATAATGTTTAGAATATTAAATTATTGATACTCGACTGATTAATTCTAAGAAAATTTAATCATAATTAAAGAAACAGATGTGTAATATTAAAAAAAAAAAAAAAGACATTGCCAACCATATTTGAAGAAATTATAATTCTAATTAAATCTCAAAAACATGAAATTTAGAAGAACATGAAAATTAGATTTTATGTACCTTTTTGCGAAGGTCTTCCATTTGTTCTATCATAATCTGTGTCTGCAATTAAGAATAAAAAGAAACACATATGATGCATTTGTTTCCTTCTAAAGGTTAGAATAAATGTAAAATACATTTGTTTTCCATTAATTTAAACTATTCCATATAGTTACAAGAAACCCCTTGAAAAAAATAGACAAACTTAGTTGGGCTTTTTTTCTAAGAAACCAAAAAAAGTTATGCAGACCTTCCTTTGTCTAGCCAGTGCAAGAGCTCCTTCAAGCTGCTTCTCAAGGTTTTGCAGCTCTTTCACATTCAATGGTCCAAGATCTTCCCCAAGCAAGTGCCTGATATAAACATATAATAAATTGCTTCTCAAATACCCAATAAAAAACATATTGAAACCACCTAGAATGCAACTAATTATAATCAACAATTATGGTTTTGTTTTTATTTTTTTCCATAATTGGAAGTAGGAAATGAAGTTGTTTGAACTTGAACTAAAATTTTACATCATATATAACTTTTTTTTAATCATTCGGTCAAAAGACTGTTGTCTACTGTGATTTTGCTAATAAACATATTTGATCTCAGAAATGACACAGAACCTTTGAGTGCGTTCCAGTGCTTCATATTTTGCCTTTAACTTGGTTACCTCTTGGTACCAACTCTGCATTGATAAGCAAAGTAATCAAGCTAATAATGATTCCCAAAAGATAAGCATCTAGGATAAAATATTGTAAAAGAACTTGCAATTGATGGCAATTGTCCAAAATATATAAAACCTGATAATTACATATATTGGAATCACTACAAGGTATAAATTGCCAATCCCATACAGAGGGAATTAAGACTCGAGCAAAGTCTTCACAGCATAATAGTTATCCAGATGAAGCAGTTTGGAATGTGAAATAGAATATGATGGATGAACAATTTCACATGCCAAGGTTTCTATACTGATTGAACATAAATCAATAAGACTAAATTTCATTTTGAGTGTTCGTAAAAGGCTAAGAATCAAGATGACGAAGTTTTATCCAACATGTAAGGTTGCTGAACCAAGCCAGAAGTTTGTAAAAGAGAGATTTTGGTGAACAAAAACCTGGGTTTCACGTTCAAGGCTGTTGTCTTGAGGAGTAAAGCAGCAACGTTGGTAACGCTCAAGGGTCTTGGTCATACTGCAAAAAGAAAGTACAAGTCATGACTGTCAACCTATTACACACTATATAATTTGTGAAAGCGACCACTCTAAAGTTTGGCATTTCTGAGCCATCATGATGAAACTGTATGAAGGGATTCAAGAAGTGGCACTGGCTAATGAAGAGCTTTAAATAGAAAATAAAGTCATGGAATCCCCTCAGCTAACCTCAAAATCTGTAATAAGTAATCAGCCTTGACCCTTAATACTGCTCCCTATTTAGTAATAGAAAATTCCTTTGTAACATCGTCTAAATCTGTTGTCAAAACCATTGAAAAACTTTGAATCTCAAAGTTCAAATATGTTAATGGGGATTACAAAATAGTAAGAATCACTTGAACAAAGTTTTTCATAATTTTTCATAAGAGGCATCTGCTCCTTTTCCAGATACTTGCTTGCCTGCCTATTAAGTGTAGGGTCATAAAATTTTTGTTACAATGCCCTATTTAAGAAAACACAGTACCACTGCTTGAAAACTACACCCACCTTTCTTCCTTTTCCAACTTCTTGATGAAAATGTTTCATAGAAATAAAAACTTCCAATTGAACTGAGACTCAGTCCAATTGATTAGATTTGAGGTATCCATCCACTTTGTAGCCTTATTTGCTGTAATATTTTATTTGATTACCTCTATGAGGAACCAGTTTTTCGACTTTGTCCAGAAAGCAATTGTAAGGTTCAACTTTTACTGCAAAGGTCATATGGGAGAAAGCAAACCCACAGTTTAGGGCAAATATGTAGATAAAATATTAACTTTAATTCAAAATTTGCACATGCTATAGGTCGTATCTAGCTCAAAACTCTTCACTATAATCTTAAGATGCAGAAAGCAGCTGCCTTTGGTGTTTGAAAAAAGAATTTGGGGAAGTCATATTACATTTTGTAATACAAGGAAAATCATTATAAATATATAATATCTAGTATGTTATCTTCTACTATATGCAAGAAGATGAGGTGTGGTCTAAAGGACAGTTTATGTTTTATTAATGTTCATTTATGACAAGGACCCTGGAAATTTAACTGCAAATTCATCATAAAATGCATTCTGCAATGTTTCTGGGGAACAAGAGAGTGAGAGAGAGAGAGTGATGAAAGCAATCACTCTAAAGAGGACGATAAATATAATGTAATAAAACAAGAACCCGTACACAGGCCTTGGATTGAGGCACTGAGAGCCAAAAGGCAAGAAGAAAATAATCCAAAGAAAATCCCAAGAATCAAACAGAAAATGAATGTTTATGGAAAAAGGGTGCACTTGATTTTGTTAGCCCCTACAACACCCACAACATTAATAGTATTGCTGATGTGAAAGATAGTAAAAAAAATGATAAAACCAGAAGATCAAAGGGTTAAAAGATATGAAGACAAAGAATCAGTCAGATTTC
Organism: Firmiana major; assembly: GCA_033439115.1. Lineage (NCBI taxonomy): Eukaryota > Viridiplantae > Streptophyta > Magnoliopsida > Malvales > Malvaceae > Firmiana > Firmiana major. The sequence continues at coordinate 1,700,290 of CM065908.1, read as the reverse complement.
TCCACTCGACAGACACTAGTTCAGGCTGTTCTCTGGAGAAGAAAAGAGAAAGGAAACAGCACAGAAGGGGAAAGAAAAGGAAAACCCTAGAAATTGCACAGAGGCCATAAGGCAAAAACCTAGTCTTTTGTGAGCAAAGGCTTTTATAATTCATAATATTGGGGGTTCTTTTTCAGCTTTAAGGGGTGAAAGAAATCAGTCAGCTTTCGTACTGTATTCCAACACTGATCGGTGAAATCGTTAACAAGCCCAAGACCCAGAGAGCAAGACCCAGTTAAGAGAGAAAAGGAAGGTTCTTTTTCTTTAGAAACTGAGATGAAACGTGTCGATCGGTCATTGGAAAAGAAGCTTGTAAACTCCCAAAACATGAATCCAGAGGGTAAGGAAAGCCATGAGAAGCCCCCTAAAGAACAATAAAAAATACTACAGAATTCAGGGAGAGAGAGAATACATGTCAGATGATTGTGAAAGAGAATTCTTTGCAGATAAGTTAGAGATAAAAACTAGAGAGATAAAAGAGAAAAGACAGATTTTCATGGAGTTTGAATGGTAGAGATACAAATGATGACAAGAAATGGTATGCTGTAGCCTGTATGCATAATCAATAACCAAAGTAGACGTAAATGACCCAGAGAACTAGACAAAAATCAGAAAGAAGCATGTTGCAAATTTGAATATGTGTATACCTTGAGCTGCCAAACTCGTAGAGCTTGCCACGACTAGAGAAGACGATAAGGGCAATCTCAGCATCACAAAGCACAGAAAGCTCATAAGCTTTCTTGAGCAAACCATTTCTTCTCTTAGAGAAGGTCACCTGTCTGTTGATCTTGTTTTCTATCCTCTTCAGCTCCACTCTTCCTCTCCCCATCTCTTTCTTTTCAATTCCCTGTTGTTCAGCTGCCGAATATATAGAAAACTCCTGATAAATTAGCTGTTCTGAGTTCTTGGAGAGGTGGGGTTTGGTGTTATACAAAAATAGAGGTGAAGGAGAGAAATGGGTACTAAATAATTGCTTTGGTCTGTGAGAGAAGTGGAAGTTTAAAAGGCTATATAAATGTTAATATACATATATACGCTGTAGGGAAGGCTCACTGGATCTTCTTTAGCAATAAAATGGAAACCCCATTGTGTTTCTTCCTTTCTTTTTATTCTCTTTTCAGTTTTAATTTTTAGCAATTTCTCCGATCTCTCTATGACTCTATTTCTTCTCTCTCTTCTCTCTTCTTCTTTCTGGTTTGTACGCTCAGCAGTTTGCCCTTAGTTATGGCCATGGTTGAAAGTTTTTGTCTCTACGCGCCTTGAACAACCTTGCTACACGCTCTATTGATTGAGGTTGAATTTAGGAGAAAAAAAATCAAAGTTCACATTGTTTTTTTTTAAGTGAGATTAAATTTAAATTATTGCAATGCATGGCAATTATTCTTGTTTATAATATTTTTAAGAAAAGAGAATAAATTATAAAAACGTTATTTTGAAATAATAATAAATAAATGATATGTAATTTTTTTAATTTTAATATATATAAACACTTATTTTTCAGAAATTGAAATATAAAATTAATTTATTTTATAATTTTGATTTATATGTAAATTCTTATCTTTTAAAAAATTATAAAAAATATTATTTTATATATTAAAATAGTACATGTGTCAAACATTTTGATCATCAATCTAGAATGTTTAATTTATTTATAACCAAAAGATTTGGCTTTAATATATTTATATAAGGTTAAATCCAACTTTCAAAATTAAATTCTTCTTTCATTTCGTAGATCCCTAAGAACCAAAAGAAGTGTTTTTCTTCGTCGAAAACAATAAAATTTATGTTGAATTTTACTATTATTCATTTATTGTGTTAGAGAGAATTTGATTGAGAAAAACTATAATACAATAAAACTTTTCTAAATTAATACTTTTGGCACTATCATTGACTATTTAAATTAGTTATTAACTTAAAGGGTTTCCCTTATAAATTATCATTTCATTTTAAAAATATGTCTATTTAATTTTCACACTTATTGAACTCATCCAATATAATTCTATAACATTTAATTTTTTTTAAAATCTCATTTTGGTTGATAAATTCATTAATACATTTATTACTTTTTTTAGTTCTTAAAATAAAAAATCAACTTGTAAATATATCGAATTATATAATACATTTATTACTTTTCTAGTTCTTGAAATAAAAATCTCAAACATGATAACATTTTTTTTTTGCAAATTAATTTCTTGAAATGTTATTCTAATTCTTGAATATTATATAATATATTTTATATTTTTATCAAATTATTAATTTATGCAAGAGTCGGGACCAAATAACACTATGTTTTAAAACAAAATTATCAATTATTATAATAGAGGAGTTTAATAATTTTCTATACTGACTTGATTTGGGATAATAATTTTTTATTAATTTAAAAACATTATTAATTTGAAAGAGATTAATTTAGAGAGAGTTTTATTATATGTCTTTTTTTCTAATAAATGAAGTTGGAGTTTTTTTTGTCATTGACACAGCTTTTTGAGTTTCATCCTATATAATATTTTCAAATCAATTCAAAGAAATTCAAAAAAAATTCATAAAAAATATATACTTTTTCATAACTTTTAACAAATTTGAATTTGAGAACGTCAACAGAAAAAACTCTCTTACAATTAATAGTATATAATTTTTTATTTAATTATGTAAGAGGTAGGATAAAATATATTAAATAAAGACTTAGGGAATAATCACTTTATGATAAAATGATTTAAGGTTATGTTAATAGTACATTAACTTAAGACAATAGTATCTAAGATTTTTTTTAAATGGAAATTTTGAATTCAAAAAGAAAATCTTGTTAATTAACATAATATTAAAAAAGTATTTCTATATTTTGAACTTGCATAAAAAAGAATATGTCTATCTTCATCATTGGTGATTTTTTTTTTTTTAAATAAGCAAAGTATTGAATTTCTTGGAGCATCAAGTATAATAACATAAAACCAAAATTAATTAACAAGATATTAAAGAAATAATAAGCAATTACATGTTTTTTTTATAAAAACAATAAATAAACGATAATTATTTAATTCATCATCAGTAAAATTTTTCTTACTTTACAAACGAAATTATTAAGATGACATGTCCAGAGGTAAGATTTTAAAGTATCTTTCGATACTCAAATTAATAATATGCTAGAAAGAGATAGTGAAAACAGATTAAAGATAACTAATAATGAGAGTAACACTTAATCTCCTCTACCCTTTATCTTATACTTTTTATACCTTTAATTGCATAAAAGGTACGTAGGTATAATGCATGCTTGCTTTCTTTTATCCGTAGCCTAAGTTTGATTAGGACAAATGACCTTCTTTAAATTTATTCGGACAATTCTCTGCCTGTGGTCCTCATTAATTTCTTTTTCTTTTTCTTTATATGTAACACATTTATGGCAAACTATCGAGCATATCAATTGCAGGACTTCAAGTAATTTAGAGAATGATTTATGGATGTCCCTAATGTGTTTAATTTGGTATTAACATTTAGCATAATCTTGCTTAAGAATTTTCCTGTCGTCGAGCCTTATCTGAAATTTGGCAGCTTCAAAGCCACTCTTTTGCAATACTCCCCAATCATGTTACCGTATTTCTCAAAATATCAAAGCAAATGAGTAAGTATTGGATTAGTTTACTCTCCTCCTAATTATATATTGTCCCTTGCACGTAAGATAAGCCAAAATTAGAGAAGATAAAGCTAGAAACTCTTCTAATCAATCAAGGATAAATAAATATATATAAAATCAATGTGAATCCTTACTTTGATCAGTAGCATATCTTTATTTTAAAATAAGATAGCTTTTGTTCATCTAAATTTTTATTGTAAGAAAAGAAAAAGAGCTTTAATCCTTTATTATGGATAGAGTGTGAACGAGTCAAATTACTTATAAACTACTTGAATTCGATTCTTTTATTTTTGAATTGAGCTTGAATTCAAGTTATTCGAGTAACAAGTTGGGTTGAGTTTAAACTTCTAGATACTTGATTCGAGCTACATGCGAGGTTAATTGAGTTTTTTTAATATATTTTTTTAAATATGTTATTATTATTTTACTATTTTACCCAATAATATATAATTAAAAATAATAAATTGAATCTAATGAATCGAGTTTAAGCTATCAAACCGAGTTCGAGTGGCTCGAATATTCTGTTGAGTCAAATTCGAGTTTCAAAAGCTAAATTCGATTAAGTTCCAACTGAGTTTTGAATCTCGAATTTACAAATCGAACCGAACTCAAATTTAATACTGAATCGTTTCACTCCATTTGATTACACCTCGGATTATGATTGGTTGTCATTCCCAATTTTTCTCCGTCCTTCCTCTTTTTAGTTAATTTTTTTAAATTGTGATAGATGAAACTTATGGAAGTCAGCTTTTATAAAATCAACTTGAGGGGTACAATTAACACTTTCTCTTTAGGAAAAAAAAAATAGAGAAAATGAGCTTAACCATGGCATAGTTTCCTCCCCTACCTAACTTTGCTGTTGCACCCTCTCCTCCAATGAGTTTGAAAGTAGAAATACAGAAAATGACAGACTGAGAGAAGCCAGATTCCTTTTGTGTTGTACTGTAGCAGTTAATTCTATTCCCTCCCCTAAAAGCAAAGAAAAGATTGCCATAGATATTTCTCAGCAGTACAAATCTGTGGTCCTCCTTTGCTTTTCCTTAACAATCCACACCTATATTTTCCACCTCTACGTATATAATTGATGATGAATTTCAAATTATAGATGTTAAAACAGGGTTCAAAACAACATCAGTTTTGGCACAAGCCTACAAGAAGCATCTGATGGAGTTGTTGGGTCCAATAATAGAGATGCAATGTGAATTACAGATTTACTCCTTATTTTGTTTTTCGTTAACTAGAAATTTGTCTGATGTAAACAAGGAAAACCCTGGCTGTTGCACTTAGTACTCAACTGAATTCAAGTACATATCCTAGTAATCTGACTTGTTACAAAATTGATTAACTTCATTTGGCATTTGCATTTGCATTTTGTCGATTAAATGTCATTTTCGAAAATTTATATATGTATTTGTAACACGTAAAAGAAAAAATTGATACGGTAGAGATTAGTTTCGGTGAAAGTTCAAATAAGTGTTTGATAGATGCAAAAATGAAAGAAAAGGGGAATTAAGCTCAAGACAAAAAGAGCTTGAAGAAACAATAGTTGAATGCTTGTGGGAGAAAGCTGAAGCTATTGGAGTATTTGTGACCTGGACCAGTGTTTGATTTACTGGCTTAACAATTTGATGCATTTAAAATTTTAATTTTGATTTTTTTTTTCTTTTGAAAAAATAGAATTCTAACTAATAAGTAAAGATATTGTTCTTATTAAATATATCAATTAATTGTGGTATGAAAAGTGAAAAGCAACTTATACAGAACTCTTAAAAGTGTTCTACATTATCATTCTATTGTAATAATAAAGTATAAATCCACCGTACAATAATTCTTTGAGTCTAACTTTTGTTCGATGATCTGTCCAAAAAATTTGATGAGATGGATTATGTGAAGATTTGGATTCCTTCTCACTGTATAGATTCTCAAGTACTAATGGCTGCAATTATTCCAGGTTAGATAAGGCTTTCATGTTCCAACTTTTGTTCTAAAAAGCTGATAATATGTCCCTACCATAAAATCTATAATCTATAATCTATCTATAATAACTATTTTTTTAAAGTTGAATTGCAAAAATTGAAGAGAGATTCATTTTTTTTTTCCTCTCAATTACTTAAGTTGGGAAGGATCTATTTTGAACAATTTTGATTCAATAGTAATCTTATATATATAAAAGGTAAAGCAAATAGCTTAAATATTTAACACATGTAATATAGTAAAATAAAATAATAATTATTTTTTCTTAACTTTGAAAAATATGAAAATATATATTAAAAATACAAAATAAATCAATTATCTTTTAAAAATATATCTTAGATTTTAAAATTTTTGTTGATCTGTAAACTTTGTCCGATATATTTCAATTACCAACACTATATAATTCAATTTTTAAATACTTTCATATTTCATTCAAATACCAACACTATCTACTCAAATTTTATTTAAATATTATTTAAATAGCACTTCCATTCATTAGAATAGATATTTCTGCTCTGTTGTTTCCTATCAACTTTTTTTCAATTTTGAATTTAAATTTCTATTCACACCTCATTAGACTTCCTAATCTTCATCTTCAACTACTGTATAGTAAATCATTTTTTTATTTAAATTTTATATGTGAGTTGAGCTTTTCTTTTTATGTTTATGTTTTCTCTCTCTTCCATTATCTTTTTTAATCTATATGTAAACAGCAAATCATGAAGACGATAAATAACGAACTTCAACAATACATTAAGTCGTTATGCTCTCAATTTTTTTTTTTAGTTTTGTATTTTTTTAATTTTATATATAAATGGCATAAATTTATCTATGTTTTCAAATTAACTATAGAAAAAAAGTTTAAAATTATTAGAAGTGTTGAAAAAAAAAATGCATTTGAAGTCATGAATGTGATAAAGGAAACAATAACAAATTTCAACACAAAACTTGCAGATTAGTCCCTGCCATCTATCATTAGTATATTAAGCCTATTTTTCAATTTTTTTTTTATTTTATATGTGAATGCGGCTTTTCTTTTTCATGTTTTATTCTCTATCTTCCATGAAATTTCTTCTTAAATTTCTTTTTTGGCTATAAATCGGGAGTCATGAAAGTGATAAAAGAAATTAATGATAACAAACTTCAACCTTATAGTTTTTTTCATTTTTTTTTTAGTTTGATATTTTTTTAATTTTATATGTGCATAGGGTTTATTTATTTATTTATTTATTTATTTAAACTATAGAAGAAATGTTATAGAAATGTTGAGGAAGAATGCATTCAAAAAGATAAGCTATTTAACCTTCAAAACCCATTTGTTTGGATGATTTTATGGTTTTGAGCCTTAGTGTTTTTATTTTTTATTTTTCTAATTTATTAAATTCTTTTTAAATGTAAAAATTTTAATCTTTGAACTAAATAGATTTAATTAATACATCAAAGTTAATTATAGATTATTTTTTTTCTACTATATTATATCTATTATGATATATTACTTTGGAATACAATTTGATCTATGACCTTTCTTTTTTATTTTTTCTCTCTTCTATCGAATTATTTATTTATTTATATGTAAACAAAGAGTCAGAGACAAATAATCATATTTTTTTTAAGAATGTAGAGTAAAGAAAGAATCCAAGCTGCATTAATATCTTGAAAGCTAAGGTGAAACTATATCTTCTTATCTAATTTTAAAAAATTTAATAAATTGTCTAAAATTTAATCACTTAAAAATTATATATTTTAATAATCTTATATAAATATATAAAAACCAAATCTTATGGTTGCAAGGAAAATATCCTATATGGATAATCCAAAACTTTGATATGTTTAATATTCAAATAAAATAATAATAAGTATCCTTTTTTGTCAAGTTTCAAATATATATATATATATATATATATATATATATATATATATACACACACACACACACACATTAAAATCACAAAATAAATCAATTATCATTTAAAATCAATTATCTATTTCAATTCAAAAATTCTTATATCTCATCCCCAAACAAAAGTTGGAGGATAGACTAGATTACTCAAATTTTTAGAAGATCAATCAATATATTTTATATTTTGAATTGAAAACAATTTTTAAAATGATAAATCACTAGAACATAAATATATATATATATTGATTTATCTTCTTAAAAATTATTTTAAATTCAAAATATTTGATACTAAGTTTTAATGCAAAAATAATTAATTTTGATTAATTCTGAATTAATGTATTATATATCAATATTGAACAATAAAATTTTAGTTTATAAATTGAAAATGTTAATTCAAACCTAAACAATATTTAGATTTTAGGGAATATAAAGTTTAACAATATGTTTCATATAATATGTGAAATTTAATAGATAAACAAACTGACACATCATTTAAGAAATATTTAAAAATCATTTACTAGCTTTTCAGCTCAATAAGAATTCATTAAAAAATCTCTATTTAAAAAATTTTGTATCGATTAAGAAAATTTTAATTTCTTCAAATTTTGAAAATTTTTGTATATATACTATTTTGATTTAATAAATTATAATATTAGTTTTATTTAACATTTACAAAGTTTGCATAATTATATCCAATATATAATTTTTTATATTACTATATTGTAATATACATATTAAAAATGAAAAAACATAAAATATTATAAATATTATTTTTTTCACAATTTCAATAATTTATATTATAATATTTCAAAAAATATATGTTACATCAATGAATTTATTGATTGATGAATATATTTCTCTGTATTGCACAAGTTTAAAACTAGTAATAATAATAATTATTATTATTATTATATATATAAATAAAAGTCAGAGTATTCGGTTACAAGTTAAACATTATATGTGAATAATCTACATGTTTGACACATATAATTTATTAAAATAAAATAATAATTATCTTTTTTCAAGTTTCAGAAAGATAGAAATCTTTATATATATATATATATATATATATATATATATATATTAAAAATTCAAAATAAATTAATTATCTGATTAAATTAATATCCATTTCAATTTTTAAGAGATATACAAATAAATCTATATATAGATTAAAAATAAATAAAAATCACTGATGATTTATCTCTACCTATATTAATATTACAATATATAACATTTATATCTATATTTTTTATTTTCTTTTTATTTTCAAAGGAAAATATATATATATATATATATATATATATATCTTAAATTAGTATGGACAATATAATATAACATGCGATATTAATATAACAACATGTTACGTATTATTAGAATAAAAATTAAATTTTTTAACTTTTTAAAAGATAACATCATTTTTTTATTTTTTATTTTTTAATTAATACGTAACATGTAATCATTTTTCACAGTAATATTACAATATATAGTATTTATATCTACAACTTTTACCAATTAAAGTTTTTTAATTGTTTAAATGATAACATTTATGTCTATAAATATTAAAATTTTTAATTATACTTTTTTAAGTTTCAAAAAGATAGGAATATATATTAAAAATATAAAAATGAATTAATTATCTCTTTAAATTAATTATCTCTTTAAATTTCTAAAAGATACATATCTATATTTACATATATATTAAAATTAAATAAAAATCAGATGTTATTTACTTTTACTTATATTAATATTACAAAATATAATATTTATATCTGTAACTTTTATCAATTAATTTTTTTTCTAAAAGAAAACATCTATACCTATAATCTATATATATTAGGATTAGTATGGACAATGTAATATAACATATAATATTAATATAAGAACATGTTACGTAATATTAAATTACCAACCAAATTTTTTTAAGAAATAACATTATTTTTTAATTTTTATAATTAATAGGTAACATATTATCATTTTTTTCACATTAATATTAAAAAATATAACATCTATATCTATGATTTTTACCAATTATTTTTTTTAATTATCTTAATGATAGCATCCATATCTATATATTAATTTTTTTATTGTTATTATATAATAAATTGCATGTAATCATTTATTTATTAATGTATTGATATCTATGGTATTGATTAGTTAACAATTATTTTAACATTGCCTAATATTCAATTCAATTTAATGATATGTCTATGATCATAATTTAGGAAAATGGATTATAAAATTCAAGAGATATTTGAAGATATCATATGTCAAATTTTTGTATTCGAAACAAGAGCAAGAGATTATAATATTGAGACAAAAAAGTACTAAATTTATTATGTTTAAGGTATATGACTTTGATCCTAAACTTAATTATCAAAATTATTGGAACATGCATGTATAATTTATTATATTTGTATAATCTCTATCTTTTATTTCATCTGTGAAATCTATTGAATTATCAAATAAAGTGACACATTATTCAAACATAGCAGGAATATGCAAGAACTATTTACTACATCTTCATCTCAATAAGATTTTTTTAAAGAATCTTCATTTAAAAAATTTTGTACACGAGATTAATTTTAAGATGCGAAAAATTTCAATTTCTTCGAATCAAAGAAATGTTAAATTTTCTTTATATATTTTTTTCATTCAATGTAGCACCATATAAGTTTGTTTAAACTTTTACAAATTTTATATAATTCTATTATCCATTATATACATTTTTTATATTGTTGCATTGTAATATAAAAATTAAAAATTAAAAATATTAAATACACAAATGTTGCCTTTTTCATAAACATAATAATTTATATTGTAAATTTTTAGAATATATATATATATATATATATATATATATATATATATTATCAATGAATTTATTATTTGATTAATGCGATTCCTGTGCATATAAGATAAGATTTCACACTAAAAAAAAATCAAAACTTCAGAATAATTCACAATAAATAAAAATTAGAAAAATTTAAAAAAATGTTAAAAAACCAAAAGAGTTTATCAACCGAATAAGATAAAATCATCTAAAACAAAAATATTCCTTAGAAAACTTCATTAAAAACTTTTTTTAAAAAAATGGAGTAAATAGGAGAAGGTGTTTTCGGTTTTTGGAAGAAGAAAGGATGCAATCACTAGTGGCAATAAAATCCAAAGTAAAGAGAGGATGTAGTGAGATCAGAGAAGGAGATATAGCTAGGATTAATCCATAAATATTTTCGGCAAAAAAAGAAGGAAGAACCCCTTCTGTAGCAAAGAAGACCGGATGGAACCATGGTGGTTGAGGATGACCGTGGCAAGGAAGAAAGGTAAAAAGGAAAGAAGTAGAGGAAGGTTTTTTTTTTTTTCCTTTTTAAATTATGGCTAAATACGAGTAGTTTTGTAAATAAATAAATGGGCCTCCACTTTTTGGTCTAATCTAAATATTATCCAACCCAATCAATCAAGTTAAAATCCAAGATCAAGTCCAAATTAATTCACCCAAAAAAAGTATGTTTTAAATATTTTCTTTGAATTATATTTTACTTATATTTTTTATTCTTTAATTATCTATTTTATTTTCTATTTTGTTAGTTTATTGGATTATTTTTTGAAAAATTAAGTTCTTAAAAAATATATTAAAATATCAAATAAGTTAATTATTTAAATATCCAATGATCAAATTTTGAATTGAAATAGTGAAGATTTGATGAAATAAAATATTAAAGTGATGAAAATTTGATTGAATTCACCCAACGAAATCATAGAAGTTAAAAATTTTCAAAAAATAAAAAATCCATATCTATTTTTTAAAAATAAATTTTTTAGCCAAGGAGTTTTTTTTTTTTTTTGTCACAACCAATTAAGAAAGTTTTTTTGAATTGATTAGTGTGAGAATTTATTAAGTTCATGAAGAATAAAAATAAAATTAAAATCACAAAATTCATAAAAATATGTGATTTCAATTCGTTTTGACATGTTTTGAACCTTACGGTGATTTTCATACATTAAAATCATTGCATGACATTGTATGAGAGATTTAAAAACTTGCACAAATTTTTATTTTTATGCATGTATTGCTTTATAATCTCATTTTGAATTTGTTTTGGACAAATAAGAACATATAACTTATTTAGCTTATGCTTAGTGTTTTTGAATTTAAGTATAAACTGTTTTTTCGTCCCAATTGTTATATGATTTTTGGAAACATGATTTTTGAATGTTTTATCATTTATGAACATTCTAGCTATGTTATTCCTGATAGAGCATATGGAGACAGTCTTGAGTTTACGACTCTTATACGGGTAGTTTGGCTTATCTGATATTTTCGTGACAGGTTTTGGTTCTGCCTAATTGTTAGGACTAGAGACTTTCGAATCTATAACCATGGGTAACACCCTAATTTTCGGAGTAGTTTCGGCTCACTGATAGTCACAGTGGGAAAGCCTCTTTCGGGATATATTTGTGGACTTTGCCTATATTCGTATGATCCAATTATCGAACCTTGTGAATAATATATCGAATTATATGGTTTCAGAATTATTTTCTGATATATGAACATGATATGAATTAATCTCTTTAATGCGAGATAGCATCGAACAGATTAAATTGGGTCTTAGGACAAGAATCAAATGATATCCAAGAATCCTAAGTGTTATAAGTATGTGAAAATATAGGTAATAAGATTATCGAAAATGATATATTCTTATATGAACCTTATTTTGTATTACATTTGCATCTTGATGCATATTATGATTTTGTGAGATTTAGAAAGTTTGCATTGGTTTATACATGCATTAAAGAAGTTTTAAAATCTCATTTATGACATGTTTTGAAAGCATGTGAGACATACATCTCTGTGTTTTGGATTTAAGGTAACTCTGCTTTTATCTACACCATGATTAGAAATGATTTCAAAACATGCATTCTGATAACTTTTACAGCTAAATGTTTTACCTTAACTGACAGATGATAATAATTAGTCATGATTATTTTTGACTCCTGCTAGCGGGGTATATAATAGTTAGCAATGATATAACCTGTTATTAGCGATATAAATAGCAATGTTTTTGTCATTGCTAACGAGGTATATAATAGTTAACAATATTTCGGCCCTTACTGACAAGGCATATATTAGTTAGCAATATTTCGGTCATTGTTGACAGGATATAATAGTTAGTAATGTTTCGGCCCTTGTTAATGGGGTAATAATAGTTAGTAATATTTTAGCCCCTACTGACGGGAATATAATAATTGACAATTTCGAACCCTGCTAACAGGTTATAATAATTAGCAATTGTCATGTATTTCGAGATTCTAATATTTCTCCAATCACGGATTAAAATAGTGATCATATGAAATATGTTTTTGAAAATATTTTACAAACATGAGCATAGCTCACCAAACATATCCTAACAATGTGGAATAAATATGTTGTAACCGCTGCTAACCGGGATGATAATAGTTAGTGATGTAGCCTCAACTGACAGGATATAATAGTCAGTAGTGTCTCTACTAACAGGTTAGAATAGTTAGCAAAAAAAGTATGAAATATGTTTCGAATTAGGAAGTATGTTTTGGAATAAGAACTACGTTTTAAACTAAAAAAAAAAGGTTTTGGAATATGAAATATGTTTCGAATATGTGAATATATTTTGATGTGATATATTTCGGATAAGAAATATATTACGATTATGAAATGTGTTTCGGATAAGGAATATATTTTAATATGTAATATGTTTTCGGATTATATGATGTGATCTCAGAAAAATGGTTGTGTTTTAAGGATGAATGTGGATGTAAGCAATTCAAAAGGAAAGAGTTTACATGCTTAGGTTGCATTGAACTTTGGTTTTCTACATTCAACAATATTTCAAATTTTGAACCTTTATGGGTATGTTCAGTTCAGGTGGTCAAGTTTGATGGTCAATTAAGGTATTTCAAAATACATCTCTGCCTAAAAAAGTTGATAATGTCTAGATAATATTTTAGTCCATAAACTCAGGAAGAGTGTAACTTTCGATAAGTTTTGAAATGTGATTTAGATAAGTAATAAGAAAGAATGATCGAATAGGAATGCGTTAAGCATGCATTAGAAATTCAGTATCTTGTATGTTGTTATCTCTGTATTTGTGTTGTTTGCTTATTGAGATTTCCCTAAAGCTCACCCTCCTTTCATTTTCCATCACAGGTTCAGACTAAGAGATGCATTGGCATCGATATCAATATTGGCTTCTAAGTAAATACTTCGAGATCTCGCAGTTTATATCGGTATATTTATTTATACTGCTTAATTGTATTTAATTTTAGACAGTTCTAATTCAGTGCATGTGTCGGGATGTGTATTGAGTTAAGAAATAATTATGAAAATTAGTAAGAAATTAGACTGAGACCTTATATTCAAAATTTTAAACCAAACTGGATAGTTTGAGACATAGAAATATTGTAAGACCGCACTCACATAACAAACAAGTGTAAAAAGAAAAATGAAAAATTTTGCACAAATTTTTATACTTCCGTAATAAATTTTTTAAAAATTTGTGTCATTCGAGTCGTGATATTCTCCATTGTATCTCTTATGAATAAAAAAATAATTCATAAATTAATGATGTGCATTAATTTATTAAAAATCAACAAAATTAAAAATAATTTGATAAAATTTATTGGGTTCAATGATAAAATTCAAGTTCAATATTGACTCATAATAATAATACAATAAAAGGGTTCCGGAAATTGTGGCACTTGGAAAGTTGGAATCCATTTATTCACATAGGTATGAGTTTTCTCCTCCCAAATAAGTCCTAACCATAAATGGTCAACAGAACAACCAAAATTGGTACCTTTCCTTATACTCGAAATGTCAGCATCACTGTCTCTCGTTCCTTTGGAGAATTAGTAAAATCAGTTCGTAGCTACTTCCTAGTGGCGATATAAAGAGTAGCAAAATTCATTGATGGTTGCCATTGCGTTGCATGTAAAAAATCCAATTGCTGTTCGGAGTTTGAAATCCCTTTTTAGTCAGTTTGATTGATTGGATTTGCAATAATTGTTGGAACGGATCATTGGCAAAAATTATTAGATCAATACCGCAAGTTAGACTGTTTTTTGTGATTTAAATTTTGTTTGGTTCGATCGGTAGCATTTGTGATGTGGCAAATATAATAAAATGATTTAATACAGATTTTTCAATTCGAAAAATTTGTGATGCGACAAATATAATAAAGCGATTTGATGCAGATTTTTTTAGATCTGTGGGGTGGTAATTAGATCGATGGAAGAGTTGGATTGTTTGTTTATTCGATTTTTGAAAAAAATTGAATAAAAATATAGAATATAATTAAATAATTAATAAGTGTAAATAAAATTTTTAAATTTGGTTAAAAATTAATTGAATTTAGGTTTGACCCTTGAACTTAGATTTAATTCAACTCAATTATAATTAAATTAAATTTTTTAAATATATTTATTAAATATAATGTAATTATATATATAATATTAATTAATAAATATGCTTATATATTTAATATAAAATGAACATATATATTTTAACATATCAAATTAAACTTTAAAGTAAATAAAAAATTAAAATATAAAAAATAAATAAAATAATATTCGAATCAGACTGAATTTAAATTTTCTTAGTAAAATAAAAAAGGGTCTTAATTAAAATTTAAATTCGAATTTACAGACCAAATCGAACACAAACTTATTATAAATCATCATTATATGATCCAACCAAAATCCAACTTGATTCGACGCAACTGATTAACAAATTTAATGGTAATTGAGGGATTAGATTTGTCATTTTCCTATCTTCTTTGTACTAGATGTTTTTCATTCATGTTGAAACTTTCCTTCTAGTTCTACAAATTTTTCCGTTTTCTAAGTTTTCCATGTTGAATTGTTTGTTTGTTGTTTTTAATTTTAATTTTTTATCACTCATCGTATATGTTTCTTAACGGACAAAAAATAAATTTGTTAATTTTATATACATACAAAAACGTGCGAATAAAAAGCATATATACAAAGTGAAATATAAAAAATTTGATAAAATTTTAAAAATTTATTTTGTTTTGGACGTAAATGCATAAATTATAATACAGTAATTATTAATCTTACATTTATTTAATATGAATTGGATACTAAACAAATATAAAAAATTTTAAGTTTTTGAAAAACATGATTACGGCGTAAAAAAGTGTAGTTAGGTAACAATGTATTTGGAGAAATGGAGGAAAAAAGTTCATGATATGCAAAAGGTCCTAAGGGCCGGTTTGGGAGCCGATTAAGGGCAGTGCGATGCAATTGGCAGGGAGAAAATAAAATAGTAGAGGGTGAAAAATTATCTTTCGTTTTTTTATTTTAATTATTTTATTAAAATATATATATATTTAATAATATTTTTTATTAGTTCTAATTATTTTATTAGTTTTAGTTTCATTCAATCCGATCCAAACTAACCCTAAATTAGAAACACTATTGAAAAATAATAGCAAAAATTATTATTAAATGTAAAAATAAAAACATTAAGCAAATCGTGTAAGAAACCAGAAGGCATGATTAAAAGCTTAAGATGATTATTGTCTTGCTAACAAGTATACATTGTCCTGGCCTTAAAAATTGCATTGTCGAAAGCAAAGAAGATAACAATTAATTGTAGAGGTGGCAAAGCCAAAACTTGTCTCAAAACTTAAACCCTGATTCAAAGACTAATCAAAGATGATTCAAATTTAAAACAAATTAAACTCGAAATAGCACAAATTTAAAATTGATCACGTGATAAAAACTTATAATAACTATTAATTTTATTTTTAAATTTAAATTTACACCATTTGAAGCCGACATGATTAAATCTAAATCTTTTTGAATCCACCAAGTTCTAACTAATTTTCATATCCTAAACTTAGGATATTAGACTTCGGTTGTAATTTCTTTCGTACAAAAGAATTACAAATTTGTTGAATGATGACTTTTACAAATGAATGCTTCTTATAATCTAAAATTACATTTGCTCTATCCAATCTAAAATTACAATCTATAACTTATACTTCTTACAATCTAAAATTACATTTACTCTACCTAAAATACTCTAATTAAATTCACCCCACATCTTAATGAGCTCTTTTAGCTCTCTCACTTTTCATTTATTCTTTTCAATCTCACTTCTTCATATTAGTTTGGATGGACAGTGAGATTAATCCCGATAAAATTGAAAATGAAGAAAAGGCTATTAAAAACATATAATTTTTTAATAAAATAATTTAAAACATTTAAACATAATGGCATCGAAGCAAATTTGCTCCTTCAATTTTTTGTCTTTCCCTCACCGTACCGCACCATTCTTATCTCACTGCTTGCAAACGAGCTCCCAAACTAGTTATTCATCAATCTAACTTTAAATATCTTTAAAATCAAAATTATCTAAGATAAATTCTTCAATATATTCATCTTACATTGTTTATTTTATTTATTTTGGTGTAAATAAGTTTTTTTTATTAAAGTTCGATTTAGGGTTTAATTTTTTAGAATTGAAACCCTTCTACCCGAGGCTTACGGTAGGAAATTGTGGTGAGACTTAAGAAATGTATCGTGAGCTTCTTTAGTGTGGTGTGAGCCTCGGTTATTGTGGAACTTCAAGGAAGTTATATGGTAATTTTCTTCAATGATATTTTGGTATTAAAAAAAGGTTCATTAAAATAGAGTGTATCTAACCCTATATAGATTGTGTTTAAAATTTCTCTCTAAAAATAACCGAATAAATAATTTAAGTTTTAAGTTCTTATAATTTGAGTTGCACGAAAACTTTCATGCATCACATAACTTGGCCGCATAGAAGAAAATGACAGGTGAAAGCAGTGGAACACCTTATGACTTAGGAGTATGACCCGTCACACCGGCTTATAATAATAGAGGTGCATCAGTGAGTGGATCAGGTGAACTGGTGGGGGCGTGGTGCTACTCTTTTTCTTATCCATCACAGCAAAACGTACGCACTTGGCCCGAGCCCACCCTTCTTTAATTTGGTCTATTGATGCCATAATGCTTTTCTGTGGGATTCTGTTTTTGCTTGGAGCGTGATATTTTCTCTGTTCACTGTTGACCGTTGCGACTACAAATTCATGGTTTTTACAACTATTCCCACCAAGGAGAACTTTCAACGATTTTGATTTTATGCTTATTACCTTCTTCTTTTATATATATATATATATATATATATATATATATATATATATATATATATTTTCCTCTTTAGCAAAGGGAGTATATATATATATATATTTTCCTCTTTAGCAAAGGGAATTTTCTTTTATCGGAATTGCTTTGCATGGGCTTTGAAAAAAAATAATTATCTCTTTCTTTAAAGAAGAAAAAGAAAGGAAAAGAAACTGATATAAATTGAAAAATATTGTGTTTGAAAGTAGTTTTACCATCTAGTTGTTGTTACTTTTATTTTTATTTTTTTAAATATCGAAACAAGAGAGGTTATTTATCTTCAAAATCAAAGCATATTGTTGATTTATTATTGAAATTTACAGATTTATTGAATTTTCATATATTAATTTAATAAAATTTACAAATTACTTAACAACCAGAAATTATAGAAATTCGAAAAGCATTCTAGAGTTAAACCTTAATTATTTGCACGGTTGCACCAACCCCATCATTGTTATTTTTTTAATGAGGGAGTAAGTCCAAAGTTCATTCACTTTTTCTTCATGTACATTTCTTAAAAAATTGATTTTATTCAACATCTGTTAAAATATTTTGTATTTTTATACTAAAATGGAATCTTTTACCTAAAATCAATTAATTTTAGTTTAAATGCTTTAATATGATATAAAATTTAGATTCTATTTATTGATTCTTATCTTTTTTTTTTTTTTTCTGAATTTGTCATATAGTAGATTCTTTTGTTTTCGTCAACAAATAATTGAAAAATATAAAAATGATATTATTTCATATCCATTAAATTTTGAATTTCTTTTAAAGTTGATAGTTCTATAAAAAACAATCTATCATTTTAAATGGGGTGATATTAAACAAATTCTCTAGTATTAAGATAAAAGTTGTGATGATTAAGATGATATTAAAAAAAATAATTGGTTAACTATGGATTTACAAAATAAAGATTGTTTGGCCAAGTTTAGGTTCAAGCCTATAGCACAATACGTGTTTTAACCCATACCAATGGCTTAAATTCAAAGAGCTTTGCTGATATAGTCCAAAACTCTCGGTTGTCATCTTTCAATCAATCCGAATTAGCATCCTAAATCTTCCATTTATACATTTTTATTCTTTACGAGGTCTCACAGGATTGGACCAAACTCACCGAAGTACTTTTGACCGAAATGGCAAGGCCATGAACATAGCCATTTCCATCCTATGAAACCCTAATAAAGAAATCGCTCCCATCACCAACTTATTACTACAAAGAGGAGCAAATAGGAAGAGAGTTGAAAAAGAAGAAAGGGTAAAGGAAAATGCAAAGTAAAGTTGGATAAATTTAATTTAAAGGATTGGTTCAATAATATAAAATTTTATTGACTTTTTGTGTAAGAATGATTGATAGTGGAAGGTTTTGTATTCGAATTCTTACCGGATTAATTTTTTTTTAAACAGACGTCAATTATATAATGCGAGCGAAAATTAATCTCATATTCAATGTAATATAAAGACACTGTACGATTAAAAAAAGAAGTTAAAGATATAATTTCCTTTGCCGGGTCCATCTCCCCTAGACAGTGACTACTTACAAAGCAGCACGGTAGCCTTGGGGTCCAATGCAAGAATACGAGGGTGTTGGACTGTTGATGGTGGTTGAAGCTTGCTATTTCTGGAAAGCTTTGATGGCGAGCAAGGTTTCGTTAATGCTCATTTTCCATTTCTTGCCATGGCTTTCATTATCAGCGGAGCTTTCAGCTCTTGGCACCAAAGCATGCTCTGTCACATCCTTTGGGGTGGAGAGGGAACAACCAGTACTCAGTCGAATAGGGACTCTTTTGGAATTATTGTTTGTCACTTTTCCTAAACTGGCTAATTATTACCTTTGAAAATTTCCTCTTATTTTTAACTTAATGTTTATTACTCCCTATAGCTATGCACAATTGCACATAAGTTATTGAACAGATCCTCTCTTTTTAATTACATTAAAATAGTAAATATGATTATTAGTGTATATATTTTATATTTATATTGTGTAAATAAGAAAATTATGTCAAAAATCACATCGATATTTCAAATGTAAATAATTTTTTAATTTTTGTAAATTCATATAAAATTTTTGTTTTAAACTTATGTTAGTTTCATGTTTTTTTTTTTAATTTTTTATCGTATTTAAAATTATTATATCTAATTTTTTGAGATGATATTTATTTTTTTTTTAAAGAAAGGATAGTAGTACCTTAAATAAAGTATATTAAACCAACAATTTTTTTTGTTTATATGAGGTACAAATGGGAAATTTAAACGTTGAATCTAATCTCTTTTGAGGATGAATAATAATTATTAGATTAAACTTTAATTATTAAAACTAACAATTTTTTGACTTAATGGTTAGTAAACAGTTTTGATTCATTTTACAATTTATGTTTGGATCCAAATAACCTAACTAAAATTATTAAATATTTTTCTATCATCATGAATTTTTTTTCAAATAAATTCTTTCCTTCCACTTATTTAAATAAAATTGACTTAAATTTCGTCATTTGCAAATATTTCTATTGATATCATTATTGCATACATCGAAACAACACAAAATCGAGTTTTCACGACGGCAAGATATACGTGCAATGGTTTCGTTGCCCGCCCAACCGATAGAGTCGACCTATATTGATTCGGGCTTGGCAAGGTTTTCCTAGCCCTAAGCCGGCCACGGTTGAAATGGGGATGGGGTGGCTAGCTTCTTGAAGTTGGGAGAACATTGTGGCGTAATAGAGAATGGGCTAGAAAGGTAATGCAAAGTTGGACCATGGATGGTGGACCAAAATCCCAGTGAACTGCAACTTAGGTAGCGGCCAGAGGACCTCTCAAATGGGCTCAAATCCACAGATTCAGTCATTCAGGGAGCCCATAATTAATCAACAGAAAATTGCTGAGATGAGCGCCGCGGCGATACTTCTCATAATTGGAAGCGCAAACTGGGAATAGAAACTTCTGGAGAGAGAGCGAAAGAAAGATGGCGGGAGCAGCGGAGGCACAAAAACGCCAGAGCGGGAGACCACTACCCCCTTCGGCCAGAGGTCCTCCTCCTCCGCCTCGTCCTCGCTTTGAGCATGTTGATCGCGAAAAGGTACCCTCTCTTTCTTCATGTCTATATATTCCTAAACATTTCAAATTCTAGGGTTTCAAAGCAGATTATCTATGTTTGGACTGCTTTTTTCATTTGTGGGTTTACATTTGGAATGAAAAATCTGTAGTTGCTGCGTAGTGTTTCAGAAGTTAATTCTCTTTTTAATGCTATAGTTTTTTTTTCCATGAATGTTTTTATCATTTGTGGTTTTAATTATGCAAATCATTAAGCCCATCCTTTGGTTTATGATTTTTTTTCCCTTTTCGGAATGCAGACTTGCCCACTATTGCTTCGAGTTTTCACTAAGGTATGTTCATTTCAAAGAGCTTCATTTCCTGGCGTAATATGACGATTATGTTCCAGCTGCTCTGTTCTCGGGATGCTTTTGATCCATGTGGTGTTCATTTTCGGTTACCTTTGCTACCTTGCGTGTAACCTGCTAATAGTTTTGGATTCTTCAATCCTTTTAATTATGCCTACATTTTGGGTGAAGTTCTATGGTTTTTGTAGGATATTTAAAATCTTTTCTTAGGAACATTGACATCACATTTACACAGTAAACCAATATGCAGAGCATTTGGTGAAGTTTTTCTTTCTTGAGAAGATGCACTTGCAAGACTTGTAAATGAAAGAGATTTAGGCATGTAATAGACTGGAGTTGCCTCTTTGAGTAGTGTTTCCCTTCCTATTAATATGTTCTAATAGATAAGCAATTTACTAAGTTTATTTGTACAATATGTTCCCTGTAATAAAGTTGCTCCATAGGTCCATCGTCCATACTCACTTTAAATAGTACTGTTACTAGATTCTTGTACTCATAACTATGCAAACTTCACTGTCATGTGCATAAATCAAATACTGGTAATTTGCACAGTTGCGACTATTAGCATCTGCTGCTAATAGCTGTTAGGTAGGTATACTTTCAAGGAAAGGCCATAACAACTTGTTTTATATGTAGAATATTAATTTTGTCCTGATGCCATTTATCTTGTTATACATAGAAAAGTCCTTCAAGCTTATTACTCGATCGTTGAAAAATTTGCAGATTGGTGGTCATCATTCTAAAGAAGATTTTGCAGTGAGAGGCAAGGAGCCCAAGGACGAGGTTCAGATTTATACATGGAAGGATGCTACACTTCGTGAGTTAACTGATCTGGTATGTTAATATGGTGATAAAGTAGTTTATTAAATTGTCTTTCTTGTTATCAACTTTGTTGGTAGTTTTCTCTGCAACATTCTCTTTCTTCTTTCCTAGTCTTTTGACTCGATTGATCTACTTAATGCACAGGTGAAGGAGGTAGCTCCAGCAGCTAGGAGAAGAGATGCAAGACTGTCCTTTGCATTTGTATATCCTGACAAGAATGGGCGTTTCGTGGTGAGAGAGGTTAGGCTTTTTTTCTATTCTCCATAACCCTGCCTCCTTCCATCATCCCGTATCTATTTAACTTAAAGCAGTTGCACTTTTGTTTGTGATCAGGTTATACATTTATATTCAACTAATTGCTTAAAAAAAAAAACTTGAGTACAGTGTGTATTTGTTCCGATGATGACTTATTTAGTTTAATTTGTACATTAGCTTTATACAATACTGTGAAGCCAAACCATGTCATATTGATATTGCATGAGTGTGGAATCATTCTCATAATCTAGTAAAAATTATAATGAGATTAAATAGAATTTCTACATCGAGATATGCCTTTATGAATGTGGTGTGTATATTAGTTCATTGGTTTATTCTGTAGTTGATGCATAAACTGTTGGTATGAGAAAGTTTGGGTTCTGATTCGTTTTGTTGCTTCATCAGGTGGGGAAGACTTTTTCTTATGGTAATGGGAGGCGATTAGATGACAGCAAAACCTTAGGTGAACTTAGCTTTGAGGTAGGCAGGATCTCACTTGTAGTGGCATTAGTCATAGTTTCTTACCTATGGTTTAGCTTTCTCATTAACCTTTTATTTGACATGTGCAGATTGGAGATTACTTAGACGTTGCTATAATGTGAGACGACCTTTCTTCTGTCCGACATATAATATAGTTAGTACTGGGTTGACTTTGGAATGGGAAGTGCTGCAATGCATTTCCTTCCAATTTATCTTATGAATGCAGGATAACATCAAGATGATGCAACTGTTGTGTAATTGAAGTTTCTAAAATGTTAGGAGGGACCGGTCCTGGGTATTGAACCTTTTCACCGTCGCTGCTCCAAACTTAAATTTGTTAATCCTTCTAAAATTTAGTAATGTAGCTTGAGATTTTTGGGTAACATTTTGAACCTTAAATGGTAGCGTTGAAATGTCAAAATGTATTACAGACATTTGAGCTTTATAGTGGTTGACAAGGTCTTTTCATACATGTGTGAATTTGTCTTCTTGATGGTCGCTTTTGAGCTTTGTTTGGTTTAGGCTTTCAGTTTGTCAACCTAGCCCAATTTGATCATATTTATTGCTTGATTATAATTGATTTTTAAATGGAAAATCACTCGGAACATAGACAAATGCGTGACAGTTTTCAACTTTATTTGTGAAAATAAACATGTTCATTGTTGGTAGATAAAAAAATATTTTTTAATTAGATAGGATTAACAGTTCTAATATCATGTTTATTTTTATATATAACAAAAAAATCATTGTTTTATGATCTAAAACTAAGAGATTTCTAAATTTTAAAATATTTATCTTTACTAATCTATTAGATTTGTAAATCTTAATAATGAGTGATGATTTATCTTAATTTTAAATGCCAGACTTTTAAATAGATATAGAGAAATTATTGTTTTAATTCAGGTTAATATGTTACATATTAAATTTTTATTTTTGGTTAAATTTAAATGTAGTTTTCGTCAAAATTATAATTTATGTCATTTTTTTATTATTTTTGTATTATGTTTAATTATCATTAACTTTTATAAATAAATAGAAAAGCTAACATTTATATATAAATAAAAGAAAAAAATAGAGGAAATCTAGAGTTAAAAAAGAAAAAGAAGAAGAGGGAAGAAAACAAGTTTTCCTTTTGTTCCCCATGTGCAATCAAATGTCAGTTAAAAAGAAATATCTAAAATAGTTAAAACGCAGGTCTCGTGCATATGTTGTTGATTAGGAGGAGGTGGGTCCATTTCGTAATAAGGCCAGACTGGCAATGAAAACGACATCGTCTTTGTCGGCTAAACGAATTTAATAAAAGAAAGAAAATTTAAAATAATTAATTATACCTATCATCCTTTCACTCTCAGAAGATTAAACAAAATTACGGCATCCTTCTTTATCAAATTTCAGAGAAAGTTGTGTTTAAAGCCTCTACATCCACACTCTACTATCTCCTTGAACGCTTTATCTGATGCTTGCTTTCTTATGGATTTCCATTGCTACTAGTTTCCGATACGGATCTGCTACTCTCAGTTTCTCGAGATCTCTTCATTTGTTAACTCGTAATTCTCGTTTTTCCGCTTTTGGATTCTCCAATTTCTTCTTCTTCTTTTTTTTTTCTCTGACTGATTTTGTTATCGTTGTTCTTAGGCTTTGATTCCCAATGGCGTTGAAGCGGGGAATATCAAGTGTGGGCGTCCACAGGAATCGAAGTTCTGGATCTCGATTGCCTGTCGTGATTCTCGTTTTCTTCTCAGTTCTCGCGCCACTTGTTTTCTTTGTCGGTCGAGGGCTTTACATTTCTGGTTCGTTTTTTCTCTTTATTTTCCCCCACATTCTTGAGTACTACTTTTCAGATCTCACTTTGCCTTTGATTTTGATGTTCATTCTCTTTTTGCGTTTCGGAAAATTAATTTCGAAAGTGATGAGTAATTAATTCGTTGTTTGGTTGATTAATAAATGCGTCATATCGCTTTGATAAGAATTGAAAAGTGCTTAATCTTTTAATTGATTCTGAGCTTTGTTAGTGATATGTATATGTGTGTGTGTATATTTTAAGTTCTTGAGATCTGATTTATTTGAGATTTTTAGAATCAAATGTTTGACCTTACATACACACATATTTCGTGAATACTGTTATTAGAAATTTTTTAAATTGCTTTGTGAATCTAATGTTGGTATACGAATTTGATTGTGTTCTTATTCATTTTGGTTTATTGCCTTTTCGATGTTTCAAAATTTTTGGTGTTTTCTACTTGATTGCATCTGATCTTTGTGCCGATTATTGTTTCTTGTGCAGATCAAAACAGTGTTATAATTGGTCATAGCAAACAGGTTGCTTCGATTTACATTGTTTATATCTTAGATGACTGACCCTGGTTGCTTTTTTATACTCACTCTGTATTGTTTTAAAATGGTTGAGTTTTGCAGAATGTTGATTGGAGGGAAAGGCTAGCATTGCAATCTATTAAATCCCTTTTTACTAAAGAGGTAAATGCAAGTCGGAGCATATACAATGAGTAAATCATGTTTGTTACTCTGACAATTGATAGATTTTTAATTCAGTTGTATGTATATTCTGATGCCACACTTAAATTAATTCTAGGTTATTGATGTTGTCACGACAAGCATGGCTGATTTGGGGCCACTAAGTCTTGATTCTTTCAGAAAAGGCAATTTGTCTGCATCATGGAAAGTTAGTGAGGTAGAGACTTCAGTTGAGGATAATGTTACTTCTCAGGTTAGGATCATAGTTTTGCTCTACCTCACCAGTCAAATGTATTGGACACTTTTCTATCTTTTATTGCCTTTTGGTGGAAATTTTTTTCCAATTTTACTTGCTGATTGATTGATGTTTATTGGATTCTTGCATGTTCAAAGTCAAACCGAAAGGCTACAGATTTGAAACAAGAAAGATCTAAAGTTATAGAGGGAAAGTTTTTAGATGGTAATGTATTTCTCTCTTAAATATATGCATAATGCCCTTGATAATTTTTCTTTCATGCTGACCAGCCTGTTCCATGCAGATGATCGTTCACATGATACACCTGAGAAAGCACTGCGAAGGGTAATTATCATCTTACAATGCTCTTTTTGCTTCAGTATTCTAAAGAACTATATAATAAATAGGCATTTTACTTACCTTGCAGCAACTTAGAGATAATAGACGTGAGAAACGGGCAGCTGAATTGGTGCAACAAGATGATGAAGCTATTGTGAAACTTGAAAATGCTGCCATCGAACGATCAAAAGCTGTGGACTCTGCAGTACTTGGCAAATACAATATATGGAGGAGGGAAAATGAGAATGATAACTCTGATTCCACTGTGCGCTTGATGAGGGATCAAATTATAATGGCAAAGGTTTATCTAAGTATAGCAAAGTTGAAAAATAAGCCTGACTTGCTACCAGAACTGCAGATTAGGCTTAAAGAGAGTCAGCGTGCCTTGGGAGAGTCAACAGCTGATGCTGATCTACCTCGCAGGTAAAAGGATGTTGGATCTATAATTTCATTGGCCATGTGCGGTTATCTATGTTTCTTCCTGTATTTGCGTGATTCTGGCAGTTTCTTATTTTGTGTTCTCATGCAACTTCGTTTAGTGCACCTGAGAAAATGAAAGCAATGGGCAAAGTTCTATCCAAAGCAAGAGAGCAATTGTATGATTGCCAGTTGGTCACTGGAAAGCTCAGAGCAATGCTTCAGACATCAGAAGAACAGGTTAGGAGCTTGAAAAAACAGAGCACGTTCCTGAGCCAGTTAGCTGCCAAAACAATTCCCAATGCGATCCATTGCTTATCGATGCGTTTGACCATAGAATACTATCTCCTTCCCCTAGAGTGGAGAAAGTTCCCTAGAAGTGAGAATTTGGAAAATCCAAACCTATACCATTATGCTCTCTTCTCTGATAATGTCTTGGCTGCATCAGTTGTTGTCAACTCTACCATCATGAATGCCAAGGTGATATGAGCTGCCTTATCTTGTGTAACTGTCTAAGTTGCTCTTCCTTTTTGCACTTCTAGAATAGAAACTGATCGTTAGTTGTATTTAAGAGCTGAGACTCAGGTGCAGTCTGGACTAAATGTTCTTCTTGGTGGTCTGGCAGGATCCTTCAAAACATGTTTTCCATCTTGTTACCGATAAACTTAATTTTGGAGCAATGAACATGTGGTTTCTGTTGAATCCCCCTGGAAAAGCTACCATTCATGTTGAAAATGTGGATGAATTCAAGTGGCTTAATTCATCCTATTGCCCTGTCCTACGGCAACTTGAGACAGCTGCAATGAAAGAGTATTATTTTAAGGCTGATCATCCAACCAAATCTGGATCTTCAAACTTGAAGTACCGAAACCCCAAGTATCTCTCAATGCTTAACCACTTGCGGTTCTATCTGCCACAGGTCTACCCCAAGTTAGATAAGATCTTGTTTCTTGATGACGACATTGTAGTCCAGAAAGACTTGACTGGATTGTGGTCTGTGGATCTACATGGAAAAGTGAATGGTGCAGTAGAAACCTGTGGTGAAAGCTTTCATCGTTTCGACAAGTATCTAAACTTCTCAAATCCTCATATTTCACGAAATTTTGATCCTAACGCTTGTGGTTGGGCATATGGAATGAATATGTTTGATCTCAAGGAGTGGAAAAAGAGGGATATCACTGGCATATACCACAAGTGGCAAAATATGGTGAGTCTATGGAAAGACCATATATCTGATTTCTTGTTATCTATTTTCGTCATATGCATGTACATCGATGCATGCATACAGATAAATCATTTATATTTTCGAGGTGCCAATCATCATGTATCGTTCTAGCTGACATGTTACTTAAATCATATAAAGTAATTGCACTATAGTTAAATTGACGCTTGGATATAAATTGAATTGTGCTTGAGATGCAACAAGGTAAACTTGTTTGAAACCTCCTGACATGTAACGAGACCAAGGACTAATCATTGTATGTTCTGATTTTTTCCCTTGGCGTTGTTTAAATATCAGAATGAAGACAGAGTGTTGTGGAAGCTTGGGACTCTTCCTCCAGGGCTGATTACATTTTACGGTCTTACACATCCACTGGAGAAGTCATGGCATGTACTTGGTCTGGGCTACAATCCAAGTGTAGACAAGAGAGAAATTGAACGCGCTGCAGTTGTCCACTATAATGGCAACATGAAACCCTGGCTGGAATTGGCTATGACAAAATACCGATCATACTGGACCAAGTACATCAAGTACGATCATCCCTACCTTCGTAGCTGCAACCTCAGTGAATAAACCTGTTTAGGTCAGACTTTCTCTTTCTTGCTTCACTTTTCTCTATCCCACATTGTTTATTCTTGTTTTGTAATTCATTAAATTCATTCCCTTGAGCACTCACCAATTGGATCGAATTAACAAAATGTATGTAACGTTAACCTGATGATTTTTTCCCCTCCTCCACTTTGGAGACAAGTTCAATATAGTCAGAATAGTGAACTGGAGTCGACTGTATTTTTTGAACAACGGCTCCTTTTGCAGGATTTAGTGAGTATTTTTATCTTGTAAAGACTCAAATTTCTTTGTTTTCATGAGCAATTTTCTGTTTGAATTACTGCTTGAATCAATACTAGGTTATTCGAAATCCTTACAGGAAGAAACAGGAGAAAGGATTACATAAAACAAGTACCCACTTTACACCTAATTTTTCCTAAAAAAAAAAAAGGGAAAGAAAACCATTAGAATAAGTTTTGATTGTATAAAGTAATTATTTTTTATCAATAAAAATATAAACTGTTACAAGCAGAATTTTTTTTATTAATGCGAAGTAAAAATTGTGTACACGTAATTTTTTTGGATTTTATAATATGAGAGTTTTCTATATGTGGTTATTTATATTTATATATAGGTAAATTTTATCTAGATTTTTAACGTTTGATTTAAATTTAACTTTAGTCTATTAGTATAAAAAATGAACATTTTAATTTAAACTTTTTTACATTGAATTAATTTTAAGATCATTTTACTCTTAAATCATCTGAAGTGTTTAAATACTCAAACTAATCAATAATGATAAGATATATTAAGAGTGATTAGGTTTTAAACGGATAATTTTTTTAATTTATTTACTTATTATTATTTTTATTAGGTATTATATTAAGTAACAAATTATATTAACAAACCAATAATATTTCTATAGATTAAAAAACAACAAAAATATGTTACTTAATACAATACCCAATAAAATAAAAATAATAAACAAAAAATAAATAAAAACAATAAACAATAAATAAATAATAAATTATAAGTAAATAATAAATTAAAATAAATTAAAAAAACTAACATTTCAAAATCTAGTAACGTATTTTCTTATTTATTATTGATTGATCTGAATATTTAAAATATTCTAAATGATTTAAAGGATAAAATGATTTCAAAATTAAGTTTTTAATGTTTGACTTAATGGTTAATTAATAGAATGATTAACTTCTTTGCAAAATAGAATAGTATGAGACAAAGTGTTCATTTTTTATATTAATGAACTAAAGTTGGATTAAGATCAAACTTTTGGAGTCTAAATAGAATTTACCCATATATATAGGATTAATATTCAATACGTTGTCATTAAAATTTTTTAACTCCACAAGTGAGGTTAGGGTGGTGATGTATATTTTTATAAAATGTTAAGAAAATAAAAAATAAATAAAATAGAATATGTGTCATCATTTAACTCCGTTTCTAAAATAAAAAAACTCAGTAAATTGAATAATTATTATATATATATATATATATATATATGCATTTATACATGTATATATACACTTATACTGTTCCAACATATCTGTTGAATGTATAATTGGTGAAGTTACTAAAACACTCATGTCGTCGGATAAGCGACAAATCCAGCATCTAGTGACAGCTGAAGGTTTAAGTAGAAGATAAATCTTGTCGACCATTATTTAGGTTTCCAAGTTAGCCGTCTTACTAACAACATGAACCTAACCTTCCCAAACTCAAGCGTCAACCCTACATATAAGCTTTGGATCTTCATTATACGGCTTACGAGTATAAGGGAATTAAAAGTTAGTTATATTAGTTAAACACAGTTGGCATTTACTTTTCTGTTTATTTCTTTAATTTTGTCCATGTCAGCATTTCTGTTTTTTCATATACCCTAGCAGCGAGTATGGAATTCAGTTTTGACACTTTATAAAATCAGTCAAACATTTGTTCTTTCCCTCTCTTTCATCTCCTCTTCCTCAAAAGTAGAGGTGTTAATATTTGAGTTTTAATTGAATTAATTAATCTAATTTAATTTGATTAATTGATCGGTCAATTAATTATTTTTATTGGTTAATGAAAAAATTAGAAATTTGATTTTCAATTAAATTGGTATTTACCAAATTTTATTAATATTTGAACCGTAATATAAAAAAATAAAACTAAAAACATATTAAACATAAAATACATTTAATATTGAAAATTTAGATAATGTTTTAAGTTTAATGTGGTTAGAAATAATTTTAATATTTTATTATATGATATTATTTAATTTGTTTCAAATATAATTCAATATAAATATATTTTTATTTCTGTTAATTATAAAAATTATCTAAATTAAACGAATTTAATTCACTTAAATTCAAAAATAAAAAATTTGATTCTATTAATAACACAAAAATAAAATTAAATTTAATCTTAATAAATGTAAAATTAATCAAACCAATGGAATGATCACCATCATTAAATATCTTCTTAAATTTCTCTATAAATCTCAACTCACGGTACAGAGGTGATCGAGATGGCACTAAGTTGGTCGTTGAAATTGGTAGCATCAGTTGAGTCAAATCCTTTGCTAATCTGCGAACCATCCAAGCATTCCCTTTCTCCTTTATTAGCAAATTAAGAAGCATTTTGGTCCTCAAACAGAAACCTGGATCACCACCCAAAACTCATCTGTTTCCTATCCCATAGCCATAGATACGATGCGAACTGCGATGTGATACCGTTATCTCGAAGAAAATGCCCTTTCACCAATTTACCTTCACAAGTGAAGCAACGATCTCAACTGTAAAGATATGATTCTACAGACCCAAAATCGGAGAATTCATTTAACTCATTTGCCCTGAGATTTGAGAAGTGGCAATCTTCTTCTGCAACTGTTTGTATCGAAAGTTGATGCTTGTGGTGGTTGTGGGCTATGGCCATGGGGTCACATCAAGCTCGCCATTGCTTGCTTTTGCTATAACATGTGCTCTTCGCTAAAGAAAACTCTTACCTGGAAAGACATTTTTGGGTTGGTCGATGCCAATGCCACTAAGCTCTAAAGCCATCCGAATCATCTGTCACTTGCTTTCCTTTTTTTTTTTTTATGAATTTATTAAATTATAAAAAGCTATAATTTTAATTAAAATTTTACATTCATATATGAAATTACTTAAATTAAACAAATAAATCTATATATAGTTGGATAAATATAATATGAAATTAGATCAATTCACATAGGATGAAATTTGCTTTCTTGGTTCTTATTATTATGGGATTCTCTATATTATACTTTTGATAGGTTTATTTGCTAAGTAATTCTAAGTAGTAGCATTTGTTAATTTTTAAACAATTGAATTAGTATCTGGTAAGTGAAAATAGAAAAAGGAGGGAGAAATACATCTAATTAATCACAAATCATTCTTTTTTTAGAATGAAAGTCTCTGGCTATGCTTGAGGATGGAAAATGCAAATTACTAGTTTCGAATTTCAAAACTGTATAACTTTCATATTTTAAAGGTGAAAATTTAATCAATCAAATCAACACTTATAATCAATCAAAATAATTTTCCTTCTTTTAATTGCAATCCTTTAGATTTCATTTTTTTTTTCTTTTCGTCTCTCCTTACTCATTCTTCCTTGCCTGTTACTAAACATAAAAGTGTATGTTATTAAGTTATACTCCTAGGTTTTGTTTGGAAAAGTGAAAAAAAAATAAAAAAATAAAAAAATTGAAAAGGGAGAAAAATGAAAAGATGAAAAGTATATTTTTTTTTCTTTTTATTGATGCGTTTAGTAAAGAATATGAAAAAAATAAAAGAAAATATAATCTTATTTCCTTTCATAATTTGGTAGAGTTGAAAAAAAAATTATATCATATTACTATTCTACTATTAATTAATTATAATAATAAAATAAAAAATAATGTTATAAATATACCTGCATCTCTCACATTTTCTCTCTACTATTTTTTTTCAAATTTAAAATAATTTGATTTTATTAATTAAAAAAAACAATTTTTACTATTTTCTTCTCTCAACACTTTTTCCCATGTTAAACACTAATAAAAACCATTTTCTTTTTATTTTTCACGTCCACATTTCATCATTTCTACTTGTAAGGAGATTGGGTCAAGAAAAAAGATATTCCTCTTGAAATTATGTTGAACTGATAGGATTGTTGAGACTAATTACCTTACTGATCTTCAATACACAAGATTCAACTGGTTTATTTATGCATATATATCATGTACTGTAAATAGTATCAACACTAATTTTCTGTTTTGGGAAGTGCAAGAACCGCACTGGTTATGCATTTGTGGATTCTTAAAGAGGAGTTGAGAACATCAATGTTTAATCATGAGATATAAATCATAAGGATGCTTAACTTTAATTTTTGGGATTTGACATCTACTGGCTCAGATAAATTTATTCTCTTTTCCTCTTCAAATTGTTCAAAACTATCTTTATAATTATGTGATTTAATTTCTTCATATTAATTTAATTTGTACCCAAAAAAGAAAAAAACTTAGAGATAGAAAAAAGGTTCAAGTGTTTAAATTTAAAATCACATTCATCTTTAAAAAAAAATGCATGGGCCGATATAAAGGTAAATCCGGAGTTCATTTCTTCAACATTTTAGAAGCAAATAATTTGTTAACCTAATTATATACTTATAATCTACATTCTTCATTGACTTTGAAAGAAGAATATTGTTGTTTGCACACTCTCTTTCAGTCACACTTGCAACTTTCGAGTCATGGTATTTAGAAATGTAAGAAAATGAGAGAGTATATTTGTGGCCTTTCGGCTGAAAAGGGGTCAAAATGACAGTTTCAATCAGTCAATACAAGTCCTTAAAATGACAGCTTCAAAAGACATTAATTATTAGGAATTTGAGTTAATGTTGAACTAAAAAGTTTAGGACAATATAACTAGTTGTTGTTAGAAAATATTCCTTTGTCCTTCACTTGTTGGCTGTTTTTAGTTTTTTAAGTTGTTAGATAAAAAGGTTGAACAAGAAAGACTATCAAGAGTTATCAATTTAAGAGGATCTAGACGTGTAATATTTTTTTTAACGAGTTAAGTAGATTAGGGATTGAAAGTTTTAAAGTAAATTAAAAATTTCCCGAAAAAAATGATTGTTTTAATCACTTCTTCCTATATTAACCTATATTAAAGTAATCAATTTTCGAAAATTTATTTTTTTAACAATCAAAATTTGATTTAACGATTATTACATTTTTTTATAAAAAAGTAAATTCAAATTTCGAATCTCATTTTTTCTTTAATACCTCCCTATGAATCAAAAAAAGGTAATTAATTCCGGTACATGATAAAGGTAAGTTGTGCTTGGTTTGAAGTTTTAACCTATCAATTTAACATCATAATGTTGGCTATGGCCATCAGAACCAGAAAAGGTGCTTGAAAGTTTTAATGATTCATTCCTACCCAACAAGACTATTGGAAGGTGTCTCATCAGCTTTAGCAGCTGTGAATTAAGAGTAGAAAAATCTTAAGCTAGCTTTCAGGCTTGCTTCCTTGTAGGACATTCATGCGTTTTGTCTAAGATCCTTTTTCATTCACTAATTTGTGTTAACAGTAAGGCGTACAGCATGAACAACTCTACACTTACACATGGAAGACTGATTAATTGTTAAATTAGATCACATATGAGTTAAAGGATTGCAGGATTGTAAAGTAAAAGTATTGCTCATTGTAAATAACAAGCAGTGAGTTCTTTACAAATTCCTAAAAATGTTAATTCCTTTGCATGATTCTGTGAAGCACTAATTAATGTATTAATTAAGAACCAATTCTGAAAATGGCCTTTCCTTTTGGTGTTTATGTTGCATTCTTTAGACCCACCATCAAGAGGAAATAAATGCTTCAGTACTTGTCTCATGATTGTCTCCCTCTTTATTTCACTTGTATTGCACAAACCCATTGCTTGAAGGTATTTTCTTGTTTGATTCTTGTTCTTGAAGCCAATTGCAGAATGCATCAAGAGTGTTCATGTCAGCACGGTAATGTTTCTGCGTGAATTCCAGCAAAGTTGCCCAAGAAAAGTTCGGATATATTCTTGGATTTTCAGGATTCACTAAAGCAGCTGGTGGTGTTACCACTTTGTTCATCCTGGGAGACAGAAAGAAGGCAAGAGATCTTCTCACAGTTCGGTTATTCACCACTGCTCTGTGCAAGCAACTCTTGTAAATGCCATTTGATAGAGCCTGAAACATCATACAAGAATGAATTACCACAGATTTGCATTCAAGAATGACAGATTCACATGCATTTATATTCAAGATTTTACCATGAATGTGTCGCCAATGTTGACAACGAAAGCTCCAGGGTTGGGAGTAACAGATTGCCACTTGTCATCTGCAAACACCTGAAGGCCACCGACCTGATCCTGATGGAGGATTGTCAAGGAAGTAGGGTCAGAGTGAGGCCCGGTTCCTAGAGTCAAATCAGGTTTTTGGCATGGCGGATACTGATTCAATCTCAATATTGAATCATTTCCTTGGAAGAAGTCTCGGAAGTAAGCTTGATCAAGTCCTAGACTTATCCCTAGCAGCTCCATAATCCCCATGGAAAGCTTGTTCATGACTCCACAATATTCCTGGTAAAGCCTCCTATTAAGTACGAAAACAAAATCATGACAGGAAGATTTTGTATGTTAATCTTGTCGACAACGGTAAAAAAGAAATGCAAAGACACAAAAGACCATAGTTTATCATGTCTTTTACATTTAGGATCAGGATTCTTTAGACAATTAGCATTACCATTTAAATGCATCCAAGGTATAACTAATTTGTCTTTAGCAATTGCATTTTTTTAAAAATTTGTCTAATATTTGCTCGTGCTTGGTAATTGGGGTTGACATAAGAAAATTTAATTTGTTAAAGATTCAAATATAAAACTTTCCATTATCGATCGTCTTCACTCGAGAACTCAACGAGACTTTACAACACTGAACAATCCTTTTAATTTAGCAATTGCATTTTTGAAGACTAATCTTGTGAATATTATAATTTTTCTTACTATTATATGATCAAATGCAGACATTTCGCTGAAATTTGTATATGAGGAATAGAATGATGAGATTTACGTACCCGAAATGTCTAAAATCTTCGCCCATCACACTCACCAGATATTGTTCCACGATGCTCTGACCGTCAGGACAATATCGAAGAGACAGAGTTTCCTTCCATGGCAACTTGGAGGAGAACCTGCCAACGAAGCTACTCGCATACCCATGGTTTTCTCCAAGTTTCCTCTGTGCCTTTTGCTTCAGTGAGAGTTGCAGGCTAAAGAACAAGTCCATGAACTGATGCGCTTTATCTATAAGCCCAGAATCAACCCCATGGTTTACAACCATAAAAAATCCATGCTTCTTGCATGCCTCATTGACAAGCTCTGCCGCTTTAGAGACAGCAAGAGGATCACCAGACAAGAGAACTCCCAAGTCAATTGTCGGAATTACCAGTTCCGGAGCCTCCAGGCATGGTTTCTCGTGGTCAGGCCATATGAACTGAGAGGGTATAGTGGATTCGGATCCCAGAATTGATGCATCGAAGACTAAAGGTTGATGTTCATTCTTTGCGACCGATGTTGGCAAGGAATCAGGCCTTTCACCAGACGGAGGCATTGGCTTGTTTGCAGTGGTACAACTCTTTGGCAGATAATGCACCATTCCAGTTGTGACTTGAATGTTTCTTTGTTTTCGGAGAGAAAGAAGCCTGTGCTATGCCTGTGAGTGCTAAAGTAAAGAGGAGCAAAAGAGTTTAAATAAGAGAAGCAGAGGAAGCAGAGAGTGAAGACTGTAGCGTCATTCCCTCTTGATTTGTTTGTCTATTTAGAGCTAAAACTGGATTTGTTACCTTAATTATATATTTCTTGGGGACTAACTATCAATGAAAGAAATTAAGTGACTGGATAAAAAAGAAGGGATTATATGGCAATGAAAATATTTTTGAAAAACCCTCAATTAGATAAATGTACTTAATACATCTCAATATTTGTTTCTATTATTCATGTAAATAATGAATGTATATCTTATCCTATTACAGATATTTTAATTTGGAAGGTTCTGACTCGATATATTTAACCTTTAGGATATATTAAAAATAGAATCTACTTAAAAAATAGAACATGCACTAACCTTTTAATCTTTCTTATAAAATAAAAAAAAATTATCGATATATCAAATACAAACTCATACATTATATGGTCAAAATTTTAATCAAAATTTATTTGAAACATTAGTTTTATGCTCAATTTTTATGAATAATATATATTCATTAATCTACAGTAATTTGATCAATTTGATTGATTTTAAACTTCAACCATTAGAGTTTACAATGAAATATCAAAGATTACAATGGAAATCGAACAACTTTGCATACAAATAACTTGCACATATATGTAATCAATAATTTCTTAGTTTAATGATTAAAAAAAAATTGCGACATGTTATAAAGTTTAAATTCGAACTTAAATAATCTTGACTTTCATCTCAAATTGTTTCTTTTTTTTTTTTAAATAACCCTTATGTTAACAATTTTTATATGTGTATGTATATGAAATTTGTGTAATGGTTAAGTATATATAATTTTTCATAATTAATTATATTTTAGTGATCTAATCATCCAATGATTGCTCCCCAATTAGTGTACTTCTTTTGACAACTGTCCTAAAGAAAATTAAACTTATTAAGAGAAAATCTTTAATCTTCGATGTTTGAAGCCAACTTTTACGGAAAGGTTCTCACAAGGATTCCTCTAGTAAAAAAAAAAGCAGGAACTCATCTAAGGTAAGTACAAAACTAGGTAGTCACAACAATTAATGGCTAAGAATGTTAGGTGATCTTCACATTTAGATTGAGCATATAAAACGACATCGGATTGTTTTGTTTCATTGGATGCATAACAAATCAAACATAGTGCATGATACCTTTTTCTTGCGCTAAAATTCAATATTTTCAAAGATGATGATGATTGAAAGACAGCTTAATTATCATATACATTGAGCTACTTTTGTTAGAAGGTTGCATGATTTAACAATCTAAAAATATCAACTATGACTCATATATCGGTCGTTATAAGGCCACGTGGGGTAGATTCATTAAAAATCTAAAAAAATTTCATAATTTAAAAATTAAATATTTCTATATGTTGTTATATACACTTGAGATGACGAGACAAGTAAGAAAATTTTAAAAATTCACGTGATGATTTTAATTGATTTGATAAGATTAGTTGATATGATTTTATTAACTTAAATCATTTGTGAGTATACTTTGCAGCATGAGACATATATAGAAATTGATGCAATATTACAAACGACAACAAGATAAATCGATTTTTGATTTATTAACAAAGCCTATACGAAGATGGCACCTAAGATTTAATATCACATCAATCATGTTGATTATTGAAATGAAAATGATGGTGTTGAAATCATAGTCGATATTAATCTAAATGGTAGAGAGATCTATATATGGAAAGGACCCCATGCCATAAAGTTGGGCAAATGGCAACAAAATAAAACCTATATGTATCTCGGGTGGTCGATTAGACATCAATTTCATGATGCAGATCCAGAAAGGCTAAATGACAATCTAAGCTTTTCCATTCCACGTGCAGAGATCAATTTTCTTTTCTTTTTTGGTTTATATGCTTCATTCTCGCTATAGTTATAGAGCTCATAATGTTTTTACTCTGCTTAATAATAATTATTAACAAGTCTTACGTAGGTTTGTGAATTGGTTTAAATAATTACGTTTTTATTTTTAAAATGTCTGAGATTCAAATTTTAACAATAATATTTTTATTTTCATTTAATACTCTAAATGAATATTAAATGCATACATGATTGCATGACCGCAAAAAATCCATGTTGTCACTCTTTCTCATCCAAATCTGATAAATTTTTTTTTGGTTTTTTATTTTGGGAGATATTAATTTGGGTTTAGTGTGAAGCTAAATATAATTACCTATAGAAAATAATAAATTAGAGTAAAAAAAATTGTAAATGATGGTCGATGAGACTTAATTGAGTAGCTATTTACAATCACGAATGAAAAAGCTATTACAACGATAATGATAAATGATGTTGGTTTAGAATTGGCATGTAGAATTTTCCCTAAGGAAACTTTTTAATTGAAGGGGAATAAAGCGGATTTCCCTTGAAATTTTACAATAGAATCCAATTAAACCATAATCGTAATAATTTTTTAAAACAAATAATTGAAAAATGAATTCAAATTATTATGATTTGAATTTTAAATTTATTGAAATTCAATTTTTTTAAAAAAATTAGATAAATCAACAAAATTAGACGTCAAATTCGACATATTCTTGTGTTGAAAAACAAATTGGTGTATCTTCTTGAGCAAGCATGCATGTAGAAATTTCAAATTTTGACAAATTGATTTTGACATATAAAGAGGTGCTATGACTCGGCCATTTATTTTTAGTCTACTGAAATAAAAAACTTCGTCCTTTATTTTAAGCAATTGGACCGACCTTGTGCCATTTAAGAAATGTGACATTTTAAGGCCCAATGTAGCTTGGTTCAGAGTTTAGACACCCCTGTGAGAGCTTATTGCTGCTCATAATTAATCAGTCAATGAAATCTAATCAACTCAGCTTTGAGTTAACCTATCCTTTTATAACTAAAGTTACTGGACAAATTTAAGTTAGTATTATATTTACGATTCTATGATTGAAAATCTTAAATTCGAATCTAATCTTAACCAAAAAATAAAACGATGTGTTGTTCGTCAAATTTAAATTAATATTATATTTTTGATTTGTAAAACAAAATTTTCAATTCAAATTTAAATTTCGATAGTAGATATTGACTTTGAATCCTAATTTTAGTCATAACCTAAAAGAACAAAAAATTATATATTCGTTAAATAAATTTTTAATTTGATTACATTTAAATTAAAAAAAAAAACTCAATGCTGAAATACATGATAGTAACTTAAAAACAAGATTGTTAACTCAAAGAGTTGACTTAATGGTATAAGATCTTATTTAATTCTTGAATAAAGACGATTCATAGCGAGAGATTTCGTGTTTAAATCTTCATCACATCAAATTCTCATAAACTAACGTCAACCATAAAATGCGAGCAGAAATTAATTTTATACTTAATATGATATGAAACACCTCATAGTTTATTTAAAAGAAAAAAAAAAAACAAACACTAATACTTAACCAATAGACATTACAAGCTTAAGCTGAAAAAAATGCATCTAAGAAACTGACCTGTGAACAGAACAACACTGATTGGTTCATTCGTCCATGACCGGAGAAAGTAATGGTTTATCCGAAAAGAAAGTTTCCAAGTTCCCCACCACCAGGTCACAAGCAGCCATGAAACCTTCTGGTGTAAAAACAGCTCGATGTGGGGACAACACAACATTGCCCAATTCCAAGAGCTCTTTAGGAACATTAGGTTCGTTCTCAAACACATCCAAACCAACCCCTCCAATCTCTCTTTGTACCAAACACTCCACCATTTCCTTCTCATTGATAACGGCTCCGCGTGCTACGTTGATGATGATTCCTTGCTTACCGAGTGCTAACATGACTTCTCTGTTAATCATGTGCCGAGTTTCAGCAGTTAATCCACAGCAAATGATGAGGGCATCGCTGTCGATGGCAAGTTCATAAACGTTGGAGTAGAAGGGGTATGGAACAAAAGGCTTTTGTGTTCTTGAGTTGTACAGAACAGTGCACCCGAAGGCCTCTAGCCTTTTAGCAACTGCTGAGCCAATGCCTCCAAGTCCCACAATCCCAACTCGCTTGCCTCCCAACTGATATGCTCATATGCACATATTATATGGTAAACATAGTTTTTCAGGGAAAAAAATCTAAGCAGAATTAGGTTAATGACTATGAATCTTGCTATATGTGCTATCAAAACTCAAGTACTCTCACCCAAACAATAAGCGAAGAGATTTAATATGAATATAAGATTAAAGAAAATTTAATATTTAATAAATATAAAATAATATTATTTTAATTGATCTATGTTATGTAGAATTGGAGATAAAAAAATTTATTACTGGACAAACTCAAAAAAAATAACAGGCAAGAATTACGGAACAAAATTTGAGTTTTGTTAAATGTTAAATAATATCAATTGACACTAATTGAATGGGTTCTTATTAGGAATGTCAACAGGACGGATACCCGCTAATTTTGAGGTACCCGATCTTGACCCCGATTAATAACTATAAAATCCAAACCATTTTAAAACTCGATTATTTTTTCAAGAAACTACCCGAACTCTACCCTAATAAATTTTATACTACCCGTTAATTACTCAAACCCGTTTAATTACCCGATTATTTAACTCATAATTTAACAACCCGTTTATTAACCCAAACCCGAAACCTGAAACTCGAACCCCTGGAAAAAAATCAATTATCTAATTTTGTATAAATCAAAAATATAAAATTAAACAACACTATACATATTCTATTATAATAAAACAAATTTTAATAGTTAACAAACCACTTGAAACCATAGCAAATAAACAAGCTATAGAAACATATATATGAAACTACAAATAAACATAATTTAAGTAAAAATAAAAAACATATTTGAAGTTTATTAGAATCATTCATCATCATTAAAAATATCACTTGAGTCCATAGTTGTAGATGGTCCTACAAATAAAGTTAATTGAGTTCGAATTTAGCGTATCCGAAAAGTACTATTCAAATCTTACCCGAACCCGTTACGAGTAGTAAAATCGCTATCATAACCCGATTAAAACCCGTTTATTATGTACTTGAATTCGACTTAAATGGAGTGAATAATACCAAGTATCCATTTAATTACTACCCATTTACGTCCCTACGTCAAATAAAACTACAGAAGTTTCAATATTTAACAGATAATCACTCTCACTAGAAGAATGACAGACTTTTTACTCTCTTTTTATCTTCTGCAGATATGAAAGCTCAAGTTCCTTCAAAATTGATCAATTTGCTTTGAAAGTTAAGTATTACTAACTTAGCTATAGATGTATCATGAACCCTTCCTTCTAATCCTCTTCCCAAAACGAAAAAGATATGTGCATCATTTTCTAATAGTACTTTTCAATGGACACAGCAAAAGGTTCAAACATCTTTTCTCCGGTTAACCGAAGCTAAAATTCATAAGTAATGTTCCTGCAAAACAGGTTTAACGAGAAAAAGTTTCTCAAGAAGCAAACAATTGTAAAAGTAATCGGAGAAATGGTGACCTTAGAACCAAGAGGGTACTCTCCTTTGGCGGGCCAAAGACCATGTCGAACGTACCGATCAGCAGCAGAAATCTTCCTAAGTACGTCAATCAACAATCCAACAGCAGCATCAGCACCATCATCTGAGAACACACCTGCGGCATTGGTCACTGCGATGCCAAGCCTCCTGCACTCATTCAAGTCAATGTGATTGAGGCCTGCGCCGGCAGTTACGACGAGTTGCAATGAAGGCAGAAGGCGGATGATGTCAGGGGTGATAGGGGAGGCAGCGGAGCAGAGGACGGCACAAACCGAACTTGCATAGGTGGTCAGGAATTGATCTAGAGGAAGTTTCGACTCCCATGCTTTTAAGAGTTGGAATTTGCTTGAAATAAATTTGTCCTCGAAAAATGTCAAAATCGGTGGTGGTTTGATCACGAGAACTTGAGGGAGGTCTTGCCATCGGTGATCGCTTGGTTCCATTGATGGTTAGGGTTCAAGTGTGATACTGAAGCAAGAGAGAAGGCTGTATTGGAACCGGACGATGTTACGCAGCAGCAGAATCTATAGGAAAAAGAGTAAAGCAAGGAGAACTTTCTTTCTTTCAACTTTGGTCCATGGATTTCAACTTTATTTCTTTTCTTAGGCAATCGGGACCGATCAGAATCCCATGGAGTAGCAAAGCCATTGGTTCCATTTCCAATTACTTCTGAAGTTTAGTACTAGTTGCTACTTGCCAAGTTTAATACGTGTGGCAGATATTGCAGCACCAAGCATATTGTTGTTGGGCTTGGGGTCCATGATTAGGAAATGTCGAACTACTTCAGATCATGTCGAGAGAAACTCATTGGCATGCCAACCAACTACGAAGCTTAAAAGCATCTCAGCCTGAGGACTAGTCATTTAGCTGTTTTATTTTTTTTTTCAAAATAATAAAAAAAAAATCTACTGTAGGCATCTGATGCTAAAAAAAGAAGACAATCAAGCACCAATTCAGTCTAGCCAGTTTCAAAAAGAGTTGGGTAGCAAACTGCAGTTCTACTAGTGGTTAAGGTTTAAATCTCAAATACAAAACATTCCCGTTCAAATTTTTACAACCATTTGTCGATAGATGATTTGTAGATTTCGAAAGATTCGCAAGTAAAAATCTAATGAATCCGTAAATTTCAATAATAAACTAACGGTTTACCTTAAAAATAGGATAATCTCACTTTGCTCAACTCATTAGACAATTTTCCACATTAGTTGACATCAATAAGACAATAACCTTCAAGTTCTTACATGCCAGACAATATAGAATCATAGATACTTCAACAAGAAATCCAGTAGCTCTTTCCTCGTTGATAACCCTAAACATACATGAGAAAGAAGATCATGACTCAGTCATTGTTACTGGGGTTAGTAAGGGTTTATTTGAGAAGAAAGCTTCAAGATTCCCCACCACCAGGTCACGCAAAGCCATTATAGTTTCATGTGAATGAACAGCTCTATGTGGCGACAGCACGACATTGTCCAATGCAAAGAGCTGTTTTGGAACATCAGGCTCCTTCTCAAACACATCCAAGCCAGCACCTGCAATCTCTCCTCGCATCAAAAACCCCACCATTTCCTGCTCATCTATAATCGCGCCACGTCCAATGTTAACAATGACTCCTTCCTTCCCCAGTGCTAGCAGAACTTCCTTGTTAATCAAGTGGTGGGTTTGGTCAGTCAATTCACAACAAATTATAAGAACATCACAGTTAGATGCAAGTTCACAGATATTGGAATAGTATGGATATTGTACGAATGGCTTCTTTCTTCTGGAGTTGTACAAGATATTGCATCCAAATGCCTCAAGCCTTTTGGCTACTTGTAAGCCAATGTTTCCCAATCCAACAATTCCAACTTGTTTGCCTCTTAACTGAAACAATTAACCCCAAATCCAGAGTCATAAAGAATGCATAACTAGGAAGAGACAATATGGCTTGATGCCTAATGACGGTGACACATTAGAAACATTGTTTACAATCAGAAAAGCAGAGGAAAATATGGTAATTCTCTTTGTTGATTAAGACGTACACAGAATTTTTTGGGAATTATTATAATGTGAAATGTAAAAAATCTCAACTCAAATGTTAGTACAGTAATGTAAGACCTCAATAAATTTTCAAGTAAGAGCCAATCACACCTCGAGGCGGTTTACACCAAAAATGTGAAAATCTCAATCACCATTGATGATGAAATCCAAGATGAAATGCTTTTCTCAACAAAAAGATCTTATATTTTGCTATGCAGAAATTAGTCTTTTGTATCAGGAAAAAAAGAATCTCCTGAAACTAATGGGCTCAAAGTCAACACTAGGGATATAGGTCAAAAGGAATTAAATCACCTTGAATCCAAGAGGAAACTCTCCTTTACTGGGCCAAAGCTGCCGCCTTATATACCGATCAGCAGCAGAGATTTTTCTTAGCACATCAATCAGCAGACCAACGGCCAAATCAGCGACATCTTCAGAGTACAAGTTTCCAGCATCAGCCACAGAAATTCCACGCCTCTGGCACTCTGGTAGGTCAATGTGGTTGAGCCCAACACTAGTAGTGACAACCAGCCCCAGAGATGGCAGCAACCGGAGTGTGTCAGAGGTGAGTGGGTGTGTGCCAGGCAAGAGAAGGGCTCGGACGGAATGAGCATGGATGGTCAAGAATTGATCTAGAAGGAGTGGTGATTCCCAGGCTTTTAAAAATTGGAACTTTTCCGACAGTTGATCCCCGTAAAATTTGAAGACTGGTGGTGGCTCAAGGACTAAGACTAGTGGAAGAGGTTGAGAAGGATAAAAACAGCTTTCTTGGCTTCCATAATAGGCCATTGCAGTGCAGGTACAATGAAACCCAAGCAGAAGATAATCTTCTGATAAAGTATAGATTCATCTGCAGGACGGAAATCAGGGTTAAGCTCTCTTTATCTCGAGGGAACTGAGCATGTGCGAGAAAGAACAAGAGGAAGTGGAGATTCGTATGGTTTCAAGAATTGGAATGTGGGTGAGTCGAAGAAATGATCAACCGAATATGACAGAAGGATTGCGGCGGCTTAACTTAGGGATGAGACATTGGGTAAGTCGCAGCTAAATCTGATAAATCTAGTATATGGTTTGTGTAATTATTATATTTTATAAAAAAATTTACATTCATACCAAAATAAATAAATTATTTTTTTTAGTTTTTATTAAATTTAT
This sequence comes from Firmiana major, assembly GCA_033439115.1. NCBI lineage: Eukaryota > Viridiplantae > Streptophyta > Magnoliopsida > Malvales > Malvaceae > Firmiana > Firmiana major. The sequence goes on along the minus strand of CM065908.1, from coordinate 1,655,905 downwards.
ATAAAATCGTTATCAATTTCACTTCGAAATGATATCATTATGTCATAATTAGTTGCTAGATAAAAATCAGTATTTAAATATAATATAATTACAATGTAAAACTAGAAAATTATAATGAGGGGAAGTTTCATAAACCCTATGTTCTATACACTTGTTGGCATCAATAAGCCCAAAGAAAAAATTGAAGACGGGGTGCGAGGAAGCACTCTGTACAACCAAATAGCCTTGACCATTAACAAGGAACATAAGGTTCAAAGAGTGTGACACTAGGATTTGGATCATACTGCATGATATCAGCAGCTCGTTCAAACTCTTCTCTTAGAACTCTAATGCTGAAGTTGTCTACCACTCGACCAAGATCGTGAGATATCTGGAAAGGATCCTCTATGCAGATTAAATGATGTTCGATGCCAATTCTCCTGGTCCAGTCTTTTTCTTGCTTGCTGTGGTCAACAACAAAACAAGGTCGTAAATGAGATTTTGCCTCTATAAAAGAATGCATTTATCATAGCAGAATCTATCAGGGTATTTTTTTATTGTCACGCATAATTCATTTAAATAGAGTTCCTGCAAAATGAAACAGTTCGCATCTCACCTGATTATGCTTCCTGTGCGAACAGATATTACTGAATTTGCGTAATCATGACCATGTGCCCAATAATTGAAGAATGCCCAAACCAGTTGACCAATAGTTTCCTTGTTGCAAGATCCAAAATTGTGGAGCTTTTCAACTTGATCAAAGTAAGCACACTCAACATCATCCACAGTGACAGAATAAGTTGTCTCCATCCCCTGAAAGAGAATAACCAAAAGCATCATCCAAATGAATACCCCAAAGTATTTGAACCATAGAAGCAACCTAATAAAGCCAGTAATTGGCAGGTATATGAATAATATTTTTGTCTTAAATTCTTTCATGAATATAGATGACAGGCAAAAACGCCTACACACCTGCAAGCATGGAAGGATAGGAGGTCTACGTTGCTGTAGGAAATGAATGCACATTAAAACATACCTGCAAAGAAAAATACAAATTAAAACAAAAATCGACACACAAAAATCATCATAGACGAGCAACCAACTTCATAGCTGCAAGCTAAATTAAGCCAACAGTGAATGCATCCTACCCTCTTTCTAGGTGGATGAATCCTACCAAAATTGGCCATCATTACCTTGTACTTTTATCTATGCATTTATTCATGCCAAACAACCTAACCACATATCCTCAAAAATTACATTGCTAATTATGGGCATAGAATTATAGTTGCAAATAACTTACGCATAGCTAGATAGGGTCCCTCGGTAAGTGTCATCGACTCTTCTGGACTTGGCCCAGTGTTTCACAATAAAAGCTAACTGCTGTAATCTTGCATCTATCTTTGCATAATCCCGTAGAAGTTTAGTATTTACTACAGCCAAAGTGTTGTTTATGCCAATGTCACAAGAAATTCCAGTGGCTGGATCCATAAGCTTTACTATGGGGACTCTGGCATGAATAAGCGCCTGTATATCAGTCAAACAGTAAGTCAGATTTGGTTTGAAACCATACTGTAAATTTTAACTGTAACCAGTCAGTACTTCAATGTCATATTCGTATGCACTTTAAGGAAGCATTTAGCTGGAAAGGATAACAAAAAGGAAGAATGTTCAATGAATACGAAGACCACAAGAAAATATAAAGCATTCAAAACCAAATCTTCATAAACTAATAAAATCAGACAATGAATCTTAAATGCTGTAAAATAAAGATTTCTTTGCAGGGCATTTAGTAATTGAGTTTGGGCATAAAATTTTTTCATCTTAAATAATCATCAATGAAGAAAAAAAAAAGCATGTATTAATCGGCTCTAGGGACTTATGTAATCACCCAATCAAGCTTACGAACGTGCGAAGTGCCAAGAAACAGTTATTAACAAAGAGAAAACATATCAGCTAAAGAAAGCAAAATCAGCTAACTGCCATCTAAAACAAAACATACTGAAAATCTAGACAAGCATTTAACTACGGATGTAATGAGGGGAAAATGACTGTGAGATCACATATATAGTTGAATGCACTACATTTTGAAGGAGATAGAAAATATGATTAACCTGCACATTTTGAAGATTATTTGACTGCAAAATATCTGCCAACTTTAATAAAATTTCAGACTTGTTGGGGTCTGTCTCCTTAAATGCAAGGCAAACATCAATATCACTCTTTGAGATGCCAAAAGAGTTGGCACATGATCCATAAAGGCATAACCGTGCTTCTGGCCATTCTTTGTGAACTAGTTTCTCAAGTAATGCCAATAACTGCTTCTGCTTAGCTCTTTCCTCCTCAGGCGGTATAAGCGACACACAAATAGCAAGTAAAGGTGCATTCAGCCTGTGAATGTCCCTGCGACGTTCCATCTTCCCTTTCAACATTCTCATCCTCTGGCTAAGTAGCCTTTGCCCCCTGTTATCTATTCTGGATTCCTGATATAAAAACCACAAGTGAATCCAAAATTTAAACAAACTTTGTCTTTCACTAAGTAATAATAATGCCAAACGGTCCAATAATTTTTGTACAAAATTCCATTGGTTACAATGGTACTGGTGTGTAATAATATTCAAAAATCAAGGGCACTTACCTTTTGTGTCCAGTCGAACACTATTTGGAGTTAGATTGAAAAGCATAATGAATTAAGATTACCAACAAAAGTTAAGGCAGTAATTAATTTATTAAGCATACATTACCAAAATTAATTGTGCCCGTTTAATTTCAATTTAAAATTCAGGCCTCCACATTAATTTATAAACACTCTGAAGTCTAATCTCTTAAAGCTTCACAGCAATGGTTTCATGGTAATAAAAGTAAAAGAGGGAAGAAAAGAAGTGTACCTTCTCGCAATGATGCCGCTTCTTATCATTCTTATTAGAAGATTCATCTTCAATCATCGAAGACTCAAGAAGCTGTTCAGCAACTTCATCCAATTCACCACCATCTCCCCTCGTAAACTTACCATGCCTCGAATACCCATCTCTACCACCATCAGTATGCAATCCCAAAATCGACTCTTCAGTATCAGTAGCCGAAACTGACTGCAGATTACTCCCTGCCTGTGGGCCAGGGTGATCACGCTGTCCACGAAGTCCCATGTCATTGTCACTGTTGAGTTGACGGTATTCAGCATCTTCTTTATGTACATTGTGCACAACATGCCTCCTGTTTCCGAAATCCCGACTTCCTCCTCCTCTAGGCTTTCCTGGAAAGCCTGGAAGCGGTCTTCGAGTTTCCGCTGATGGGGTATGCATGTAATTCCCACCATGCTGCTGTTGCTTTCCTCCTTCACCAGAATTTCGATTTTGAATAGCATATGTACTCGAATTTGGATTGGAATCGAGTGGCGAGTTGAATTGTTGATTTGATAAATTCAAATTCGAATTTTCAAGCAAATTCCCGCTTGGCAAGCCCCCAGGCTTTTGAAGGGTTTGCATATCACTAGGCAAAGAACGGAGCTTTTGCTGGATCACGTGACTGTTATTATTGCCGATTCCTGAAAATCCTAATCTTCTCATGTCATCGGTTAAAGCTCCTTGGTAACCGACGAATTGGTTCGCCGGAAAAGACCAAGGGGTTTGGAGAAACCCGGCATAATAAGGTACGAAAAGCAGAGAGATTGTGTGGGGCCAGGAACTCGGGACATCACGTCCGCTCGACGGCCAAGAAGGCGGGAAAGGTAGGATAGGCCCCACTGCAGCAACGGAAGGGTCAATGTCGAGCAGTTGTTTTTGAGGTATGGTCATGGCAGTCACTCTAGACAGTAATTGAGATTGTTGTTGTTGTTGTTGGTGGTGGTGGTGGTGGTGATTAGGTTGGGGATTTTGGAGTAAAGAAAGGAGAAACTCGCCACCGTTTACGGTGTTTGAAAGCGGAGCGTCCTCTCCACCGCCGGTCATGGCAATGGGTTTCTCTGAGGTTTTACACAGATAAAATCGAAAGAGAAGAGCGAATAGATTGCCAAACGGAGACCTGAAAATATCGTATCTAAAATCTGGAAAACTAACAGCTCAAAGTTCAATCTACGTTCGACGACAACAACCTTAGGATCTAAACTGAACTGAACTAAACGATTTCTCTTATTAATAAAGTCTGAGGTACTGTCTTCGACGAACTCTAATCTAACTCTGAGTCTTTGGGATTGGGCGTGCAGTGCGAATTCCCGCTTTTATAACTAGGAAGTTCGAACCGAACACGAATCCTTCCTCAACCAGGAAGTTCAAACTCGTCTTTCCTCCTCGTGTTTGGTTTTCATTTTTCCGTTGGTTTTACAGAGAGAGCTTACATTTGAATATGAACAGTATTTATATGCATTAAGTTAAATGCAAAATATCACTTAATTAATGAAAAAATTAATAAATTATAAAGACTATTTATTGATAATCCATCAAATATAAATTCAATCAAGTTACAGTAAAAAGAGAAATCAAATTACCTCATTAAAATTTTAATTTTAAATATTATATTTAAATTAAGAAAAAATTTAAAATTAAGTCCACTCAAAATTAAATTTAAGGATCAATACATAATTTATATAAAAAAATTAAAAATATATTAAAAAAAAGGCAAAAAAGAAATCTTATATCTTATCTTGCAATTAAAGAAAAAAAAAGAATGTAATAAAACACATAAAAATTAATAAAAAATTTAAGAGAGAATAATTTAAAACTAAAACTACTTGGTAAAATTAGTCTCAAAACTTACTTTCAGTTTTTTTTAACCAAAATCTAAGTAGAAAAAAAAAGTTAATTTTTGAAGTATGTATAATATTTTTCTAAAGCCCTAATTTTAAATATAGAATTTTTATTTTCATGTATTAATTACTTGAATAATAAGTTAAAATAATATATTTTCATTATGATTTTTTAAATTTTGTTTTGTATTCAATTTATATTTGATATTAAATGTTAAATAATTGTGGGTGTTGTTAAATTAATAAATATTAAATGTTAGATATTAAAAGTTGTGTAAAATTAGTTTTTTATTATTGATATGGTAATTAATAATATTATTAGTGAATAATTAATTGTTTAGAAACATATAGTAGAATATATATATATATATATATATATATATATAATTTTAGCCTATTTTATTTTGATAATATTAATTATTCAAATTTTATAATTTTTTATAGCAAACATATTACTTTTAACTTTTATTATAATTTTTTTAGTTAATGAAAAAATATTTCGAAAGAAAATCAATATTAGAGCAACCACTGTTGTCAAAAAACTAATAAACAAAACTCTAAAAAGTTAAAAGTATTGAAATCAATTTAGAAACTTTTCCTATGAAATCCAAACTTTGTAATAAAAACATAAGTTATCTTTTTAATGATTAGAAAAAGGTACGAAAAGTGTACTTGAAAACAAGTCTGACATACACCATTGCACATACAAAACAAACGAAGATTAATAGATTTACAAGATGATGAAATTTTATTTAATATAAGATTTACCAACACATTTTGTCATTTTTAACAATATAGTATTAAAATATCTTTTATTCAATTTAAAATTCCAACATCAAAATATATTATTTTATTATTGTTGTTATCAAATACAACAATGATATATTATTGACGTATCCTTCTCGATTTTTCTGTCACATATTATCGAAAACTCTGTAAGAAAAATAATTATCAGAGAGACGTAGGGGTTGTTCCTTGCGTTGGCACTCCGATATTTAAGTCAGCCAGAGAATTATATAGAGTTTCTGTAGAGAAAATAGAGACTTGGGTTAATGAATCATACATGACCCCTATTTATAAGGATTTATTCTGTCATTAATTATCTTTTTATCATTTTTATCTTACTCAAGGTTTGTATCATTTATCATATGCTTTCTTCGTTTCTTTTATCATGTACAATAATTATCATAAAATAAACTTTAAATTAAATCTTACAATTTTAATACAATAATATTATAAGATATAAAAATTTATTTGGTGGTTAACATATTTAGTGTTAACATGAATTGAAATATGATAACTTTTGTGTTTTATATTATTTAAAACGAATAAACTTCATGCAAATACACGAATTGCCATTGTAACGTAACCTTTTATTTCTCTTAAAATAAAAAAAAAAAAACTGGTTTTTCTTTTTTCTTGAAAAACAGAGGAGTTGGTGGGAGTTATAGTTGTTAAACAGGTCAACCTGGCTCGTCTATGAATCAGTTAGCCAAGGATAACCTTTAAACCTACTCAATCGAACCGGCCTGCATATTTCATTAGGCTACAGACGTAAAATCTTAACCCTAATTTGTTTGGTCTATGAATGAGCTAACGGATCAACCCACAAAACAAACAAATAAAAGACAATGGCCAAGTCCAGTAGGAATTCTGCATCAAATTATGGCCCATACTAACTCTGGACTACTTTTAGCTTACCCAAATTAGGCTTGGACACTTAGATTCAAGCTCTTGAATTCGGTTAGTCACGTTATTTTTTAATCTACTATATTTTTTTTATTTTTTACTAACTCATGAGATTATTTTAAGATTTTGATTTATATATTATTTCTATTATTTTATAAAAATGTAATGTTCATCAAATTTTTTTTATTTAGATGAAATAAAAAAATGGGTCAGCCCACAGACAAATGGTTCCGCACGTATTAAAAGGACCGAGTCTATTTCTACTCAAATTTAAATGGACTTACATTGTAAAGGTTCTAACCCTAAAACATAGAGGGATAAATAAACTAACACGTGGGCTCGAATTCATTTGTACAACTCTAGTGAGGGTTGCATAAAGAAAGCCCAAACCGACTATAGTGGTTTGTCTAATGGTTTGGATCAGTTGCTTGATTAGCCCAATATAGCTCGAGCACAAACTATTAAAGAAAAGCCCAAAGCCGGTAAGATTGTGAGCTGCATCTACATTACACAAAAATTTTCTGTTAAATAATAAAACAAATCAAATTGTTCAAAGAGTGACTCTAATCACAACCTAAATACTGCTAGACACACCATATTTACTAGATACAACTTATTTTATAAATATAGTGTATTATTTTTACCTTTTAAAAACTAAACTTACATTTACTCTACCCAAAATACCTTAAACCCACCACACATCTCTTTCAACTCTCTCACTCTTCATCCACTCTTTTCAATCTTATTTCTTCATCAATCTTTTTTCAAATCTCTCCAAAATCAAGATTCATCATCATCAGAGCTTTTATCCCAATACTGAGGTAGGCTATATGAACCAATATACAAATTCATACTAAGTCGTTAGCATGAATTCTTCTCATCCACTCATTCTTATCTGATGCATTATGTTCTTTCAACTCTCATTCCGTCATATCTTTCTCCATTACTTCCTTCCAAATCTTTTTGTTTTCCCTAGCCTTGACCATTTTTACATCATTTATAGCCTCCACTCTTCTAATTGAAGCATCCACAGGTTTAGATTGTATGTATCCAAACCAATGTAAATGACTTTTACTCACCTTGTTTTCGATAGGTGTCACTCTAACATTTTTGTGAATGTCCTCATTTCTCATTCAATCTTTTCTCATATATCTACACATTCATGGTAGCATTCACATTTTCGCTACACTCATCTTCTATGTATGCACTCCTTTAGTTGCCCAATATTCACTGTCATAGAGTAATGTAGGTCTAACAACTATCTTATAAAACTTGTCTTTCAACTCTATAAGAATTCATTTGTCACACAACATATCTGTAGCGCTTCTCCACTTGCTCCAACTAGTTTGTATCCTATGGGTTACATCATCATCAATCTCTCGTTTGAACGATCGACCTCAAATATTTAAAATAATCCCGCTTAGGGATCGCCACCCCATCTAGCATCACTATGCTTCTATCTTCCTCTCTATTTGGACTAAATTTACATTCCATGTATTTAGTCTTTGCTCTATTTAATCTGAATCATCTTCACTCTAACGCCAGTCTCCACAATTCTAACTTAGTACTAACCTCCACTCTAGTCTCAGCACACAAGAAAATATCATCTGTAAATATCATACACCAAGGTACACTATCCCAGATGGATTTTGTCAACTCGTCTCTTACTGTAGTGAACAAAAACAAACTTAACGTCGACCCTTGATGTAGCTCTACCGTGATAGGAAATTCACTTGTTTGCTATCCACACATACTCACATATGTTCTTCTATCTCCATATATGTTTTTAATATATTTTATGAGAACTTTTTTTCTTTATTAAAGACCACCATAACACCTCCCTAGACATTTATCATATGTTTTCTCAAAGTCTGTAAATACCATATGAACATCTTTACCTTGTACATGAGAACGCTCCACAAGTTATCTAAGTAAGTGTATTGCTTTCATAGTTGACTGGTCAAACGTAAAACCAAATTGGTTCTTCGATATCTTTATAGTCTTCTTTAATCTTCGTTCTATCACTTTTTCTCATAATTGCATCATGTAACTATTAGTTTTATGCCCAGATAATTGGAACAACTTTGAATATATCCCTTGTTCTTATAGAGAAATACTAACGTAATCTTTATCTATTCCTCAATCATCTTGTTAGGGCGTCAAATCTTATTAAAAAGATTTGCCAACCACCTAATTCTGACCTTTCAGGACATTTCCAAATTTCAATAGGAATATCATCATGCCCAACAACTTTCCTTATCTTTATCCTCCTCGATGTCTTCTTTACCTCCATCTCTTAGATTCTGCATATAATGCATCGGTTCAAATCTTGGAGAGGTACCAATATATTGTCCACAATTTGACTTTATCCGTCATTGAATAACTTGTTGAAATAATCACGCTACCTTTCTTTAGTATTATTGTCCTTAATTAGAGTTCTTTGATGCTCATCCTTTATGCATTTCACCACTATTAAGTCCCAACTCCTCCTCTCTTTTACTCGCGTCAATCTATATATATTTTTCTCTCATTCCTTTGTGTTCAAAATCAAAATTATTAAAGATAAATCATTTAATATATTCATCTTCTATTGTTTGTTTTTATTTTGTATAAGAGCATTCTTGTAATAAAAAAATCATCAAAATTAGGGTGTGTCTAGTTATTAGGTTGTGTTTAGAATTACTCTGGTTCAAAGAACTTTGAAAGAGTCAGCAACGCTAAGATGGCCGAATAGAAAGCCTAATCTCACGGCTCCAAATCAGTTCCACGCATCCAGTAATTCAGGTGTTTAAGGAATTCTGTAATCTTACATTTCTAACGAGAATAGCAGCCAGCGAATTGTTCATGTCATATGACACTATCGCATTTTTAACTATCTTCTCCATCTTCTCACCATAACAAACCATGTCGAGATTCGACCCATACCAGCACCTTGGTATAGGTCTCAACCCTGACGGTACGGTCACTCGCCGCAGTGACTTCCCCAAAACAGAAGCCAACCCCGGGGTGATTCCAGGTCTCGCCACGGTCTCCAAAGATGTCACCGTCAACGCCGAAACAAAAGTCTGGGCACGCATTTTCCGCCCCACAAAACTGCCTTCTAACGACAACAGTGTGGCTCGACTCCCCATCATATTCTACTTCCACGGTGGTGGCTTCATCTTCTTCAGCGCTGCCGATGTCTCGACTCATCAAACTTGTTCCTCCCTTGCCAGTGAAATACCGGCCATTGTCATAGCAGTCGATCATCGACTGGCACCCGAGCACAGGCTCCCAGCACAGTATGAAGATGCCGTTGACACGATCCTCTGGGTGAAGAAACAGGCTTTGGACTCGGAAGGAGAAAAATGGCTAAGAGACTACGGAGATTTTACAAGATGTTACCTTGGTGGCCGTGGCAGCGGTGGCAATATTGCGCTTCATGCAACTTTAAGAGCTCTACATAATAATGATATAAAGCCTTTGAATATCAGTGGCATATTCTTGAACCAACCAATGTTTGGTGGGAAACAAAGAATGCCATCAGAGTTAGAATTTGCGACGGATCAGGTTATACCATTGCCTGTACTTGATCTGTTGTGGGAGTTAGCATTACCCAAGGCAGCTGATCGTGACCACCGATTTTGTAACCCATTGTCCGATGGACCGTACAAGAGTAAGTTCGGTTCGATAGGGAGGTGTTTGGTGATTGCATTCAACATGGATCCCATGTTTGACAGGGTGCAAGCATTCGTACAAATGCTGGTGAAGCAAGGGGTCCAAGTTGAAGCACGGTTCGACGAGATGGGGTTCCATAACATTGATGTTGTTGATACACAAAGATCTCAGGCCCTTTTGAACGTTATTAAGGAATTTATCATTTGAAATTATATAACTTCATTCTGGTCTCAGATGCTTTTAGTAGTTATGTTTTGTAGACTCATTGCAATGTTGCAGCCACTACATTTTCTTAATTATGTTTAATTGTTCATGATGATTAACAATGTTTTTTTTTTCTGGTGCATTAAAGTTTAGGAGGAAGTAAGTGCCAACTTAGAATTAATTTTGATGGGTAGTGATTTTGAAAACGATAAAAAAAAACGTTAAAGTTATATATTTTTAATAAAATAATTAAAAAATTGAAGTTAAAGGTAAAATCATAATTTTTCTCATAATTTTTTTAAAAATTTTATTGTGTTAAAAAATGCACTACACCTTGGCTCACAGACCGCATTGATAAATTAAACAGATAATAATTATTGAGATTTATGAATTTATTAAATTTTCACTTTTGAATTTTTTGAAATTTACATAATATTCATCAACAAAAAAAATTTAATTTTAAGTATTTTGCACTCTACATTCAAATTTTAATTATTTGTGTCAACATTGTTGGCATTCATCAATAACAATGTTAATGATGGTTAATCATAGACGATAATGATAGTAGTATGATACAAGCAAAGATCATTGCATGGTTGAGATTCAAACAGCTATTAATGGAGTTCGTCTCTCGATGCATATATAATTCAAACTGATACAATTGTTTTTGCTTGCCATAAAAGTTATTAACTCGGGCAGTTTTCTCTTGTGTTCCATTATGCTGTACCAAAAGTCAATTCGCAGGACAAGTCTCACTCGATCATTGCATGGATGGCAATTTAAACCAAAGATCATCCAACCTTTCTCCCATCTCTACTGAGTGGAAGTTTAGATAAGAATTCTTCAGACGTTACAGATGGCAGAAAACACCTGTTGATGTGCTTATGAGATTTTTTAAACTCCCATATCCCGAATGATGTTGCTATATTCAATTTAGGCATTCTATAGCATCAGAACAATCTCAATATCAAGTAACTAGAGCCCAAGTCCGATCCATTTTAGACACTTTGCCTGTAAAGGTGTAGTGTAAGTGGATGGCTAAACTCTTCCATGGCTAATCCCTTTCCATTTCAACCAAGAGAGACCTCAACAGTCCACAAAACTTTTGATGTTGTTTCTCTCAATTTAAAACGGAAGCCTCTTAACCATCTGCTCTGTTTCACATCAAATTAGACCATAACCATAAACCACAGGAAACTTTCTCAGTCCCATATAGCTTTCATACGAGGACAAGGACAGAGAATCTCAAATTTTATCACATCAACATCTTGTTCAACTGGCTAAGGGAGAGACCTTCGAATCTTACAACTCTTTGTCAAATTATGTTAGAAAACCCAGCAATGGCAATTGAGAGCTGAGAATCTTTTCTGATTAAACAAACTCCGGATATTCTGACATTGGAATAACTCCTTTAAGTTTTTCTTCTCTACCACTATAAACAGTGAGAACCTTCTAAATGTCATGGTCAGCAAATTATAGAACGTTCTTTTCACTTTTCATAACAGCAGAAAAGAACACCAATGTGCCATACCAGTCAGAGATGCTTCCTATTCTAAGCCCTAAACTCTAAGCCATCTAGAGATTAGAAACGCTTTCATATCCCCATTGTAGCTGCTTTCACTGTGCATAATCAAATATATCTCAGCAAAAGTGAAAAAGCATCAGAGAAATTCCACATCTAAGATATCACTATAAATTATAATTATTAGTGTTGAGGTCCTTTTAATAGATGCTGAGATGGAATATGTTGAGATTATAAGTCTGTCTTGTCAGATTCTCTGTAGGAAAAAAAAAATCAGATGTCCTTGGAGATATTTATCGTTCCAGAGACGCTCAAGTCAACTTACATGGTAAGGCACAGAGACCTAGGGAGAGAATAGATGAAAGAAAAAGGAAGGAGAGGAGACGCTACAGATAAAGAGCAGTGTTGGTTGCTTACTGAAAAAGCCACCATATTTCTTACCTTTCCATTTTTTGTTGCAGAGGTGGTCAGCTGTCATGTCTGTAAACCATCTTTTAAAGGGTCCAAAAGCAAGTAAAAAAGCAGAACTCAAAACTCATCTTCCACTTGTTGTAGAGCTGTAAAGCTTTAAAATGGTAAAAAGCGAGGGTATATGTAAATCTAAGGGCTATGTTTCTTCCACTTGGCTTGTTCACTGTTCCTTTCATGCTAACTTCCACTTGGTGTCTTTCTATGCTGTGTTTCAGTTGCATATGCATATAGCTGAATGTGACTGTGTAGTCATTATGCAAGATGAAAGACAGGGACCAAGAGTTGTCTCCCGCTACTGAATTTCATGATCCTTGGAACCAAACTCAGCTACTTTCTGAAAGGTAGACGACAAACGAAAAAGGATATATACTCCGGGCCATATATACAGGTCCGAAAGTCAGGAAAAAGAAAACTGCCCACCTCAACCCACAGACAGACCACACAAAATCAGGTAATTAACCCACCAACAATATAAACACAAATTTTATACTTTATTTAAACCAAACTTTTAGTTAAGATTAGATACAATCTAATAATACGGTATAAAATATAATACATATAAAAAATAATTTATATTTTTTACATGGTACAAATATAAAAATTAAAAATTGCCTAAAACTCAACAGTAGAGGTTTAGAGTGACGTGGAGTGAGGTTGATCCTAGAATCCTAAGTCATATAGCTGTTGAGAAGTATCCATTAGAGGAGTTGAAGACTCAAGCTAAAGCCTAAAATAAGTAAGAAATGATTGCAAAAGAAAACAAGCAAAAAGAGATAATGGAGGCAACTTTTTTCTCAATTTCTGCAACCATTTCTACATAAGCCAGTAGTAATAAAATGACCTACAACTAGGTATACAATCCACAGTTTAATCAAAGTCCTAGACTCCTTGTACCAAAAAAATCCAACACTCACCGAGCTTTCATCCGGGACTTAAACGGGAAATTGGATGGCGGCGAAGGCGAAAATTCGAAAGGCAAATGTGGAGGCTCAGCCTCACCAGAAAGCATCTCCACAATCTCTTTCATAGTAGGCCGCTTGCTTGGTGATCTTTGCAGACAAAGCAATGCAATGGTAATACAAAGCAATGCTTGATCCATATCCAGTGAATGAATGGAGGGATCAACAAGTTCCAAAAGCCTCCCATTGTAAGCAAGTTGCCTTGCCCAAGAAATCAAATTTGCTCTCTCAAACTCAGACATGGGCGAGGCTGTGACTTGGAGAGGTCTACGGCCAGATATTATAACCAAAACTAGCACCCCAAAGCTATAAACATCGCATTTCTCAGAAAGTAAACCACCACCACCATACTCAGGCGCAATATAACAAACAGTTCCTCTCATGCTCGGTGTACTGCTGATCCCACCGCTCTTCGCTATATCCCCACTCCCCCAATCTTGGCTATTTCTTCTTCCGAGTTTGAATTCACCACTAAATCCATCTAACCACCAATCAATGCTGCCTCTACTACTCTTCTTCTTTTTCCTTTCAACCATTTCTTCGTCTCTTTGCCACCAGAAATCTCCATTGTTGCTCGAACTAAGTCCTCTTTTCTTCTTTTTCTTCTTCTTTGTTAGTTCTTCACAGAATTCTTCTTTCCACCACTCTCTTGGCTTTCTATTCCTCTCCTTCCGAATCTTTGCTTTCTTCAGCTCAACATTTGAATTCGAAACCTTACTATCATTGATATTATCGACTGAGCTTGGAGAAGGAAGCCATTCATTTTTGGGTTTTTCTTTTTTAATCTCATTCCTAATCCATTCCATTACATAGTCTTTCACTCTCCCTGATTCAGACCCACCTCCAGAATCCTGCTTCCACCACCAATCTCTTCTCGAACCACCCTTTCTATTACCAACCAAATCTCTCCCACTTTCCACACTAACCTTATCAAAGAACCCTTCAGACAACACACTCCCTTTCTCCACCGCCATCCCCGGTGACACAGCCGGCGACGCATCCGAATCCATAACTCCAAGCACACAGCTCTCTGGTGACCTATCAGCAACCGTCAAACTCGCCCCTTCTTCAAACCCAGTCAAAACACTCTCTGTTTCTTCTAAAATAGATCCGTTATCTTCTCCAGCAACATCTTTTTTCCTCAAGACCTCACCTTCTTCAAGCCCTTCTATTAGATCCTCCGTTTTCAATCTAGCAAGCCCAAAATCACCAATCTTGGCTTTGAATTCTCCATCCAAAAGAATATTACTTGGCTTAATATCTCCATGAATTACCGGCGGATCACAAAAATGATGAAGATACTCAAGCCCTTTAGCCACATCATTTATAACACAAAATCTTCTTCTCCAACCCATCAGTTCTTCGCATTTTCTGTCCAACAGCGCGTCTTGCACGCTCCGATTTTCCATTAATTCGTAAACCAAAACGAACCTTCTTCTTTTGGAATCTGAAGAGAACCCAATGAGAGGAACAATGTGGGGAGAGTCCAAAGCGCGTGAGAGAGAAAGTTCGTTGTGGAACTCACGCTCTCCTTGTAATGAATCCACTGAGTTCATAACTTTGATTGCGAGTGGTTGAGGCAAGTAAGGGAGAGTTCCTTTGTAAACCGAGCCGAATCCGCCGTGGCCTAATCGGTTGGAAGTCGAGAACGAAGCTGTTGCACGTCGGAGAAGGGAGTACGAGAAACGGGGGCAGTGACGGAGACTTGGAGATTCCGACGGAGCAGTGCGGTTGCGAGAGAGCTTCCGGTAGATGAAGATGGTTAAGACGGTTAAAATGATTATAGTTATAGTTATGGTTCCGACGAGCAGTGGAAGAAGGAGGTGGAAGTTTCTGTGGTGGTGACGGTGATGCTGCGGTGGCGCCACTACCGCGATTTCTGGGGGCGAAAACCGTGATGGCATGATTGTAAAATAGAAGAAGAAACCAAAGCGAAGTTAGGATGTCATTTGCGTTTGTTTCTAATTTTTCAGGATAAAGAGTGAGGGGTGACAGAGAGGAGTCGAGTAGTTTTTAAGATGGAGATTGTTATGTTAACGTGTCGGAATGTGGTTGGATGGTGACGAATTCAATTCTGACCGTTGAGTAAATTGGGTTTACTTGTCAATTTTGTAATAACCGATGAGATGGTGACGGGTAGGTTTCTAATTGCGGGTTGAGGAAAGTGAAAGACACGCGTCATTGTGATGAACATGGGACGGGTGAGGGGGTCACGTGGAATCGAGATCTTCGAGAGTTGTTGGCAAGTTGTCTACTCTGAAGCCAATGATGGCGGGTTACGGAAGTGGGAATGGGAAACACGCGTTGGAGGTCGCGTGACGTACTTGGAGTCTTGTTTCTTCGGATTTTCAACTCTCTAATTATTGTCCGAATGATTCTGTAGTTTACAACAGTGTGCAGCAGGCGTTATCGCTTATCTCAAGCTTACGGTTAACTGGGTTTGACCCCTGGATGCCTTTTTTTTTTTTTTTTTTAAATAAATTCTATTGTGCCTGTTCTGTTTTTTAGGCAGATAAAAATAAAAAATAAATGAGATCATTGTAATGGTAAGTCATTTAAAAATTTAGGTTTAGCATAATCGATGTTAATTTTTTAAAGGATTAACATAATTTAAAGTTTGATTTTTTTGAATAAAAAATTATAATATTTAAATTTAATTAGATTATTTTAAATCAAACTTAAGATATTATATAAATTGTGTTTAAATATTTAAATATTTAATTTAAGTAACTAACAGATTTAATTGAATTTTTTATTTTAGTTAAAAAAAGGATAGGTTAGTAATTTGGTGCATACTTTTTGACTTTTAATAACCATCGTAAAAGAATCAAACCGTACAAAATATTATTAAAAAAAATCTGTTTACAGCTTGCGGGAGAGAGAGGAAAGTGGGGTGGAGAGGAAGAGAACAGAGAATAAAACAAAGTGAAATAGTCGTAAGAGTACTGAGATCATGTGAGTCCCACTCCCAATTGCCAGTTGCCTGTCTTCTCCGTTTTATTTTATTCAATTCAATAAAAGTCTTGCACCGCACGCTTGTCGGGGGTGTTTCGGTTGTTTGCTGCTCTGCTGGCTGCTGCTGCTGCTGAGCCCGTGACCGACGTTTCCCTCCCTGGCGGCGGTGAATGTGATGGTAATGATCTTCAGCCAACGTGCTTGCTTACCGAAACATCAGTTTATTTAATCACAGTTAGCAGTTGATAAATGTGCATGAACGTGATAGTATTCCCTGAGAGACTCTGGACAATATCAAACTAAGGTTGGGTTGAGATGGATGTTATGATCAATTTTGAATGATTTTGTTGACATTAAAAATAATAATTGCAATAAAGTTAATGTCAGATCATAATATAATTTTAATTTAATTTTAATTTTAAGAGTAATAAAATAATTATTAAAAAATATAATATTAAATAAAAGAAATTGAAAAAAAAATCATTTGAATATGAACCGCGTTAAGATTTTGTTTGAGTGAAAGTTGGGGTCATATCGTTGATGACGCAGTCAGATATTTGAGATGGCGAAAGGCGCTTGATCTTCACGGGATTGATTCCGTTGGGCGCATTGCAATAATTTCCATAGATTGGAAAAGAATCGGATGAATTTCATTTTTTAACTTCAAAATCAACTTGAAATAAATATTAAAATTTAGTGTTTTTTGAATTAGATTTGTTTATAATTCAAATTCAAACGAGTTTGAACTCAAATTAAAATTTTAATAAATTTTTAAATTATTTAAAATATATTAAAATATTTAAATTTAATTTATTATTAAAATTACTCGAACACAAATTTGATTCAACTCAATTTACAACTCAATTGAAATCAATTTTTTCTAGTGTAGGCTTAATCTTTCATTTATACATAAGAATATGCAACCCTGAATTTTTTTTCTAGTTATCATAGATCATTTGACCAATGTTAAGCCACAGCAAGGCTGAGCTAAATAATTGCTTAGGTCTTAATGGGTGGTCCATTTATCCATGGATGCGAAGGCAAATCATCATCCATTTATTTTCTTTTGCTGCTCATTGGACTCAAGGAGCCGCAACGATTGCCAGGATGAAAGCCCGTATGATATGGTCCTACATACTAACATTCCTGCACAAGTCCAACTGTTATAAAACTCAGATTGGTTGACAGATTAGTCAGGAGTATGCTAGGAAATTTATTACTGTTACTTACCCAATTAGTTACAAACACACAGATTAGAATACAGGATGGACAGCACAATTAACACTATATTGGAGAATGAAATCAAATTCCGGACTACCAGAAAGAACAGAAACAGAGAACAACGAACAAGCAGAGGCAGAACTGTAGTGTGCTTAATCACTCTTCAACATTGGGATTTAAAGTGGCTTAGCACCACCATTTTCCTGAATGCTATTTACTGGAGTTGAGGTTCCGCTTTTTTTGCTGGAATTCCCTGTTATGGTCCTGCCCATGAACTTTCCTGCTTTGCTCAGTCCACTGCCGACGGCTCCAAAGCCGCTCCCGACGATCCCAACTCCAGCGCCGATACCAGTACCGATACCAGTACCCACCATACCAACGCCAGATCCTACCAGTGACACTGCTCCGTCAAGTGCATCCATCGTACTTCCGATAACTCCTGCTTCTTTCAATCTCTTTCTTGTTTCGAGGATCTTCTTCTCTTCTTCCAGAGCAATCAACTGTTCCTCCTTGCTAAACTGATGGTATAGAAGCTGAAAGTATAAAATAGATACTAATTTAATTATAAAAAAAGAAAAACAATACTCCACCGAAGATGAACCCCATTCGCCAGAGAATCCAAAAAAAAAACTAGACGCAATTATAAGAAAAAATTCCCATGTCCGGCATTCCAATTGTCTCATAAAGGACATCAAATAGATAAGCTAGAAGCAAAAGGAGGATATAAATGTATTTAATTACATTAAAAGCAACTATAATATTACTAAATCCAGCATCAGAACCAAAAAAAAAAAAGTAATTTTGAAACAAAATGTCTTACCTTAAGGGTACAACTTCCCCTGTCTTTTTTATCTTTTACTTTAAGCGTATCAAGTGAGGATAGAAGGCTCAGATTAACCTCCTTTGGTGTCTCTGGTTCCAGTTCAGTCAAACGGAATTTCGCAATTCCTAATCTCTTGTCTTGCCCAATATCCTGATCAAAAACCTGTTTGAAGACATAACGAACATTGCATAAACTGACAGTAATAGGTATGAACGTCCTAAATTAACAAATAATAAAAAGAACAAAACAAACAAAATGAAATTCTCATTTGCAACCACGGAAGGAGGGAGGAAAAGCGAAGTCCAAACATGAACACACTATAAAAAAATATAAAGGAACCCTAGGTAAAATGTCATTTTGTCAAGAAAACTAAAGAATATTGAAAATTTAAACATCAAGGCACAATATTCTATAGAAATGCAGATATGATAGTATAAGAAAAAAGAGGAATGGAGAAACTAATTCAGAACCTCTACAGTTAGTGCCTGCGTCTCTCTGTCTTCTGCAATCAACTCAAAGGTCTCATTCCAAACAGGATTCAGGTTGTTATCAATGACTTTTGTCTTAACCTTAAAGAGAGGTCGAATTTGCACAACCACATAAGGATCAGATTTTCCAATCATTTCCATGTTCTTTAAATCATTTGCTTTGACTACTGTAACTATCAGCTTTCCCTCAGGTTTAAGCTCTAATTCACTGCATAACAAAAGGAGAAGTGATATTCATGCAACATACGGAGAAATTATTGAGATTCAAACTGAAACCAATATAAAATTTGAGCCTTTTAAAAAAAAATATATATATATATATATATATTGCAGTTTACCACTCAAAAAATAGCACAGAACCAAAGTTTCAGAATTACCTTGTATCAACTGGTATACCACCAATTGGAACAACAATTCTGTGCGGCCACTGAAGCATGTCTGAGACAATTGTATTCACAGTATCCTACAGAATATGATAAAATTGGAACAATCTACAATATTAGTTAGTGTATCTAAGAACAAATAAATCAAAGCATGTAAATATGTTAAAGAAGTAAAAACCAAAACCAAGACAACTTACATCAATCATATCTGAAATTCCAGGAATGGCTGTTAAGCTTCCACCAACAGCCTTAAGAGTGTAATCGATTTTAGGCTTTGGCTGATTAAATTTAGAAAAGGAATCAGTGATTTCAACACAACTCTAAAAAGATACATTCATTCAAGCCTATAAACTACTTACTATTTCATATTCATCAGAATTTTTATTAAAGCCACTTATAAATAGCATTTCATAGCAAAAGTTGAATTACAATACAGAAAGATTTTGGGAGAAAGCAGAAAGGACATCAAACAACCTATATAAACCCCATACATTTGAAACAATTTAGAAGTTACTCTACAATACCTCAGAAAGGAGAGCAACAACTACAGCAGAAATACAAGGTATCTCTTCAGCAAGTTGGAAGATGACACGAACAATAGTGAAAACTTGAAGATCCTTCAACTGCATCATAGAGCAAAACACTAGTAGTAAACCAACAGACTCATGTCATAAGAATCAAAATATTACGATGATGAATATGCTATGATACAGTTTTCAAACATAATTACATTTACATTTACATTTAATATAGATGAAAAGCTCAAAAAGTTGTTGTTGCACCAACCTGAATTGGTATTGAAGCAACAAGTGCAGCTTCAACAGCTAAAATTATACTTGGATCACCGCCCCACCGAAGATCAATATCCATTGTGATTTGACCATCTTTTAGGCTCTGAACACGAATACCTGCATTACATAAGTAATCAGGCAGGTAGAAATGCTTAAGAAGAGGAGCTAACAATAGTTTACAGAGAAATTTAAAAATCAAGTTGAGCAGTAAACCCGGTAAAAAACAACCAGCTGTTACATACATAGAGTCTCATGGACTAAATATCTTGCAAAATAACCAAAGTTTAAGTGCCCCTTTGCAAAAAATGATTGCAACATAGAAGGGAAATATGACTTTAATAAGCTAAAAAGCAGCGAAAACAATGAAACAAACTACAAATGCGGCTGTAAGAAAAACAATTGGAAAATAAGGGGATCAGGAAGCTTGATTATCCTTTCAGCAGATACAGAGTTTCTCAGTAAGAGATCCATACAACTAGGAAGACATGCATACAAAAATATTGTATACAATTATGTAGCATGTATAGCGACTCCTTAGGACTTAAGAACCTGAAAAAACACTAGCTGAAAGAAGCCCATGACAATTGTAATTACATCTCCTTGCTAAAAGATACAGTGGCTATAACAAATAACAGCAAGCAAAATGAGGCCACATTCTCCATTGAGTCATACCTTCAATCTTGGGAGCCACAGTGCCAAGAGTCAATTTACTAAACTTCAGTGAAGTAATTCCAGGAGGTCGGTATTCTTCCAAGAGTGGTTCAACAGATTCTTTGATCACCGCTGAAGCTGCCTGAAAATAACAACATTAAACGACCTTTGGATTAATACTATATAAATAGAATACTCATTACAGAAAGCCATTTAATATTACAGATTCTTTACTCACTTGTGTCTCCCTTTCCAAAAATGATTGACAGCAAACAGGAAAACTCAATTTGGATCCATTAGAATATATGTGATGCTCAGAATGCATAATATTGCAAATAGTTAACCTAATGTAGGTTTATCTGCTAGCAATAATATTTAAACACAAATTACATATTAAACAATAGCAATTATTTTCACTTCAGAAAACATAAAAAAAAAAAAGCTGAATAAGCTGTCTAAATCTATTCTATTCTAGTAGAAAACCACAGTTAAACAAAAGCCAAACTGCTAAGTTACTTTAGCTTTTACTAGCATAATCTCTCCCAGCCTTAAAATAAATAGATAGCAATTATTATGCATCTTATTGCAAATATAACATATAAAAAGAACATGTAGCTTACCTCAGCAACAAAAGGCCATAATTTGCTCAATTGCTTGTTCAACCATTTGACCTAAAAGGGCCAACCATAGTATATCATGGTAAGCAACTACACTGCACAAAATCTTAATATCAAAAATGAAAGTACATTTTTTCTATACCTAACACATGCAGATGTATCTAGTCTTTGAAAATGTTAACTTTAGGGACTAAAATTCATTTTTAAATATGATAAGCAATCAAACCCAACTCTCTCAAACAAATTGGTAAAGGATATTGCCCTTCAAGAAAAATGAAACCATAAGCTAATTGTCGATGCTGACTCAAAAAAGGAATGCTTTTATTATTTTTTTTTTCAAGTGAAAGGTATACAACAGAAACAAATCACATCCCAACTTTCTATGAAGAAATAATTTGCACTTTTTGAAGTTAATTAAGAGAAATTTGATTTTCTTCAAGTTGAATCAAGTGTACAGAAACTTCACACATTAATAATACTAACAATCACAGGAGCCTAAAGAAAGGTTAAAAGGACTTTTAATTAATCTAACACAATTAAACCAACCTGTTCATAGACAGGGAAAGATATCCATTCAGGATAATTATCACCGCAAATTTTCTTTAGATCATCTCTGTTGAGGGCCCCAAGAACTTTTATATCAGCTGCCTGTCGAAGAAGACAAATATAATGATTAATAAGCACCCAAAAAGTTGAATGAATCTAAAAGTCTAAAAATTGACTAAGTCACAAGGAAAATTACATTAGCGAACAGTTCAGTGTCCATAAACATGAACTAAAATGTAGATCCATTACCTAACAGACAAAGCAAGGGACAAATGCTCCTCCCACATTTTTGCATCAACAATCAAAATTATGAACAGTTTGGTGTCCATTAACATGAACTAAAATGTAGATCCATTACCTAACAGACAAAGCAAGGGACAAACGCTCCTCCCACATTTTTGCATCAACAATCAAAATTATAATGAATTTAA
This sequence comes from Firmiana major, assembly GCA_033439115.1. Taxonomy (NCBI): domain Eukaryota; kingdom Viridiplantae; phylum Streptophyta; class Magnoliopsida; order Malvales; family Malvaceae; genus Firmiana; species Firmiana major. The sequence continues at coordinate 1,633,780 of CM065908.1, read as the reverse complement.
AAACAATCAACGAGAACATTGTACAATAAGCGTAGAAGAAGATACTGTAAAACCATCTCAAAAAGCTCACTTAATTTCTTAGTACAGCCCTACCACATAAAATCAGATTTTAAATGAGGATGGTAATAGTAATATAAAAAGCCCGTCTTCTGCTACAGTATGCTTCAGCTGACACACAGTTCCTTCAAGGACATCCAAAACTAAACTTCAACAACTAAATCATCTACTGATAACAATTGCAAGATTGTTTAACAAGTTGAATGCTTCACTAAGCTATAAAGCTATTGCTTATACTCAATTGAAAGCACAACACTTTTTGGCCTGGTTGGTCTAGGTGTGAATCAAAGTTGATGTTCGCTGGCCTCAGTTTGATTAACTTAGCAACTGCCTTAAAGTTCTGCACAAATTTTTAATAAGTCTTCAAAGCCAATCTCGTGTTTCAAATTCCTATACTACAAACATTTAGTCCTCTATCTAAAACTCGAAATATTGGACAGTTAAACCAAAAATCAAGACAAAAGTTGAAACCATGGTCACTGGTGAAGTCTAATACAAGGAAAATTAACGTGAATTCATTCAACCAAAAATTTAAAATTCTCTTTAACTCATTTCATCAATCAGCAAAATTAACAAGAAGTTTAACGAATTTCAGTCAGTTGAACGAAGGAATAAGAAACTGAACTAATCAAAGAAACCTAAGCATATTAAGAACTTAAAAAAAAAAAAAAAAAAAAAAGCTAAACGAGGATACCTTTGCGATTCGCTTAGTGCTTCGATACCTCATCATATGACGCCAGCCAGCCATCAATGAAACCCCGAAGATCATCCCCATCAAAATCCCCGAAATCAACCCCATTTTCCTGAAATCCAAACAGAATACCTTGAAAAAAATGATAATAAAACCAAACAAAACAAATTCCAAGAAACAAAACAAATTCCAAGAACTATAAGCATAGACGCAACTAGCAAGAAAGAGTAACAGTGAAATTGAAAATTGGGGATCGTCTAAGAGAAACAAAAGAAAAAGAACAAGAAAATTACGTTATAAACACTTCAGTTTCTCTTTCGGTATATGAAACTTTACCACTCCAAATTATTCAGTGATATTTCTTTGCTCCGAATAGAACGTCTCTATCAAACTAGTTGGATGTGGCCGACGGGATTAGAAAGAAACAAATGAAAATGAAAAATGAAAAGAAGCATTCAAGCAATGTAGGCCACGCCGATTGGAAGAAGAGTCAAGGGAAGGAGACTATTCTTTCTTTTTTTGCCTTCAAAAGCTTCCGCATTTAATTTTCTCTCGATTTTCTTAATTACACGTCTGTCGGTTTTGTTTCTATTGGAGATTAAATAAAGGAAATTAAATAAAAATTGTTTTTCACGAGGCTTGAGATCCACAAAAGAGGATTTTCTTCTGTTAGAGTAGTGTAAATGAAAAGTTACCAAACTGAAAAGGCCTAGCTGTTAGGACAAGAGAGTTAATATCGCAGCATCGGACCCTTTTCTCATGGGTTTATGTTTGGTTGAATTGGAGTTGAGCACAGATCGGTCCAAATCTTATGATAGCAGTTAAAGTTTTTAACTAAAATTAAAATATTTTATGTGAATAATTTTAATATTTCGTATTTGTATTATTTTAAATAAAAATAATTATTTTTTAAAATTTTAAATAAAATAAAGTTATATATATTAAAATGAAAAAATAAATCAATTATTGATTTCAATTTTCCTAATGTATTAATTTAAATCAATGTGCAATTAATTATATTTTTTCAATTTTTTTCAATTTAGATATTTATAAATATATTAAAATTAAAAAATAATTATTTTTTATCAGTTTTTTTTTTTCATCTTTTTATATTGTTAATTAATTAATGTTCACTCTGATTCAAGTCTATATGTTATTTTTGTAAAACTCTTACCAAATGAAAGTTTTTCATCTATTGCATAAGATTGGAAGCCTTTTTGAGTTTGAATTAATATTGATTTAAAATTTACTCTAAGGAGTTTATGCTAAGAGATATGCATTTCTAAATATACTCACAGCTTATACCATAGTTTTCGAATTTTTAATTTTCTTCATAGTTTTTATATAAATAACTTGTAATCATACGTTTTTTTTCATTAGTGCTTAGTACTCATGGATTAAAATTAGAATTAAAAAAAAGAGTTATTTTTTTCAATTTTTTATCCATATATATTAAAATTAAAGAAAAACAAGTTATCTATTTTCAATTTCTTTAAAATTTAAAAAATCAATTTTTTAAAAAAATTTCAGTGTATTATCTTAAATTTAAATTATATACATTATTATCTTATTATATAGATTAAAATTTTAAAAAAAAAATCAATTATATTTTTTTAATTTAGTTGGGTAAGGAAATTTTCTTATTTTACTATATTGAAATACATAAAATATATACAAATGAAAAATATTAAAGATAAAAATTTGGGTTCTCCATAATTTTACAAACTTATTAGATTAAAACTCGTGTAATGCACTGTGATAATTTTAATTTATAATAATTTTTTATAATATAAAATAAAATTATAAAAAAATTAAAATACATGTTGAGTAATGTATTAAAAAATTTGTTGCGTATATAGAATACATAAATAAATAATAATAATTTGAAATTAAATACCAATTAGAAAAATTATAAAAAATAAATAAAACAAATATTCAATATTCAATAAAAAAAATTGAATACTTACAACGTTAATGAAAATAATTCTTACTATATTAGTCATTAAGAAATTATTGATTAATGTTTCATATTTAAAATTGATTTATTTTTAAAATTTGAATTTAAATGATTGAAAACTCTATTTTTAGGATTTTGAAAAAAAAAAACTTTACTTATAATAGTCTCAAACATAAAAAGTAAAAATACAACTAATTTATTATTTCAAATTTTAAATTTTAAATTAATTTAAAATAATTATAAATAATATTTAAGATAATACACATTTCAAAAGAATAGATAATTTATAGAGATATTTTTTTTCTTTTTACCAAAGAAAATGATTAAATAAATAAATAGACAAAATAATTAAACAAATAAATCAAAAAAAATGGTGAAATGAAAATTGAAAAAAATATGGAAGTTTAATTCAATGATAAAAATTTAGAGACTTAAATACTCAAATTATTTTTTTGAGAAAATATTTACTAAAAAGAAAATTTATTTTTCCTAGCATACCACTATTCATATGAAATACATATATTTTTTCTTTAAAAAATGCATCCCAATAAAAAATTAATACAAAAATTAATTATCTCTATAAATATGTTTTTATGTTTATAAAGAGCAACAATACATATATGTTAATAAAAGATGTGCAAAGAAATTGATAAATAATATTTTTAATTTTCTTTAACTTTAATATATATATAAATGTAATGTTTATCTTTTAAAAATTAAAATAATTAATTAATTTAAAAACATAACTAATTTATATCATAATTTTTATATATATTATATATTTTTGAAACTTGAAAAATTATAATTATTATTTTATTTTAATGCATTACACATGTCAAATATATAGACTATTTGCATAAAATGTTTTACTTGTATTGAACTATGTTGAGTAATGTATTTTGAAATGACAAAACAAGTTAATACAATAATGTTAAAATGGTATACAAACATGTTTAGAAGATATCAGGATCAGAACTTAGAGTTCTGCTGATGAGAGATCGATCTGGGGTATGAGAGATCGATCTCCTGGGTTTATACTTGATGAGAGATCGATCTCATGATGGAAGAGATCGATCTGGCAAGCCTTAAAACGGTGTAAAGGGTTTAAGGTAAAAAGAGATCGATCTGCCAGGGTTAAGAGATCGATCTCCTCTAAGTCAGAGAACTTAGGAGATCGATCTGGTAAGGAAGAGATCGATCTGCTCAAAGTCAGTGAGCTTAAGAGATCGATCTGGTGTATTGAGAGATCGATCTCGTCTCAAACAGAGAGGATAGGAGATCGATCTGCCTATTCGACAGATCGATCTGCCTCTGCCTATTCAAACTAACAGATCGATCTGGTAATGTATGAGATCGATCTCCCTGTGTATTTGTGCTTTGTCATTGCAGGATTTAAAACTAGGAGATCGATCTGGCCAAGATAGGAGATCGATCTGTCTGACCACTGGAGGTTCCCAACGGCTATTTTCTTCAAATCTCAACGGGAAAAACTGCATTTAATGCTCCAACTACCCAACCTTCAGTATATAACCAAGCATTGAAGACAAAGAAAAGAGAGACACTATTGCTGCATATTCCAAACATTCTCAAGCTTTAATTCTTTCATTCTTTGTGTCCCTATTGCTTATTGATTGAGAATCATTGTAAAAGCTTAAGTGCAAAAAAGCTACATTTGTTCTACCACTTTAAAGCATTAAATTGTATTCAGTCTTATCTTAAAAGAGAAGAGGATTGTTCCTCAGTGAGAGTATATTGTAAGAGGCTGAATACTTTTTCTGTATTGCCAAAGGTAGTGAGGTTATTCCTTAACCTGTAAAAGGAAATTTGTAAGCTCTATTGAAAGAGAGAAAGAAAGCACTTGACAAGAAGGTCAAGGAGAGAGGACGTAGGTAAGAGTTGGCCGAACCTCTATAAGTGACTGTGTTTGTTTCTCTTCCCTTCTCTCTGCATTAAATTGTTATATTGCACTGTTTTATTCATTATCATTTGTGTTTAAATTGTGATTAATTTAAAATCTGCCATAGTTGTTAGAAAACCGATTCACCCCCCCCTCTCGGTAGAGCCAACAATTGGTATCAGAGCTAGGACTCTTTAATCACGTAGGAACAACTTCCTAAGAGTTAGAAAACGATCAAATGGCTCTTAACAATGTTGCAACTAGTTTGATAGGAGAGGGGCACTCCACGGTTAGACCTCCCATGTTCAATGGTGAACATTATTCATATTGGAGGACTAGGATGATGCTATTCATTCAAGCAAATGACTATGAAGTATGGAGAATTATAGTTAAGGGACCTCAAATCCCTACAAAGAAAATAGAGGGAAGAGATATTCCCAAAGAAGAAGATGAATGGGATTCTAATGACATTAAATGTGCACAACTAAATGCTAAAGCTATGCACACATTATTTTGTGCTTTAGGTCCTAATGAATATAATAGAGTATCCGGGTGTGATAATGCCAAGCAAATATGGGATAAATTGGCAATAACTCATGAGGGTACAACCCAAGTGAAGGAGACAAAAGTAGGTATGCTCACACATGATTATGAGCTTTTTAGAATGAAGGAAGGAGAATCGATTAGTGATATGTTCACTAGATTTACAGACGTAATTAATGGACTAAAATCCTTAGGAAAAATATATTCTAACATTGAAATGGTAAAGAAAATTTTAAATAGCTTACCTAAGTCATGGGAAGCTAAAGTAACAGCAATAGAGGAATCTAAGGATCCACACACATTGTCCTTAGATGAATTAATAGGTTCCTTGCTAACTTATGAGATGAAGCTTAAAAGAAATGAAGAGCCACCCAAGAAAGTGGGTGTTGCTCTAAAATCCACTGCTGAAAAGGAGATTAAAAATGAGAGTGGCAGTGAGGAGGATATTGAGATGGCAATGTTTGCCAAAAGATTTAATAAATTCATGAGGATGAGAGCTAGCAATAGCAATAGGAGAAACAATAGGAGAGAACAAGAGGAAGTAGGTAGAAAAGACTCTATTGTGTGTTATGAATGTAAAAAACCTGGACACATAAAATTTAACTGCCCTCTTCTCAAAAGATCCAATGATAGGTTTCATAAAAAGAAGGCAATGGTAGCAACATGGAGTGACAGTGACTGCTCCGATGATGAATCAAATGAGGACATTGCCAACCTATGCTTCATGGCAATTGATGATGATGAAAAGGTAACTTCTAATATCAATGAATACTCTTTTGATGAACTGCAAGATGCATTTGATGATTTAGCATTAGAGTATGAATCTATGAGCAAGAAGTATAAAAAGTTAATATCGAAATTAAAAAGGGAAAATGAGATAATGTTAAAAGATAAATTGGAATGTGAGGAGAAACTAGAGATTGCAAATCTAGAAATTGGTGATCTTAAGGAGAAAAATAGCAATTTACATAACTCCTTTAATAGATTTCACATGGGGCAACAAAAGCTAGATAGCATGTTAGAAACCCAAAGGGCATTTTTTGACAAAAATGGCTTAGGGCATAATGCACAAAGTAGGGAGACCCATCTTAAGAGTTTTATTGCTAGGAAGAGCATGAATAAACCTGAAATTACTTGTTCATATTGTAATAAGAAGGGACATAAGTCACATTATTGCAATATAAAGATGAGGAATCTTAAAAGAAAAATTGTAAAAAGGATATGGATTCCAAAAGAGGTAATTCATTCCAAGGACTGCAATGCATTAGCAAAATGGATCCCAATGGGATCAAGAATTTCATTTACTAACCTCCAAGGACCCAAGAGAATTTGGGTACCTAAGACTTGAGTGTGTTTATTTTTTTTTTGTTATAGGTGATTGAGCATAGCCACAAAGCTAAAACAAAGGAAGCTTGGTACTTAGATAGTGGATGCTCAAGGCACATGACGGGTGATAAAAGCCATTTCAATTCCTTCAAATCGAAAATTGGTGGAGAAGTCACTTTTGGGGACAACTCCAAAGGCCAAGTGGAAGGAAGTGGCTCAATAGGTAATGATCACTTCTCTTTAGAAAAAGTATTACTTGTTAGGGGTCTAAAGCATAACTTACTAAGCATTAGTCAACTTTGTGACAAAGGTTACAAAGTAATTTTTGATTGCATGAAATGTAATGTTATAGATCCTAAGTCAAATAAAATTCTTCTTCTAGGTCATAGGCAAGGTAACATATATATAGTCTACCTTAATGAACTCAAAAATAAAAACATATGCTTAATGGTAGACAACAAAAAGGAATCTTGGTTATGGCATAGAAGACTAGGTCATGCTAGCATGCATGTGCTATCCAAATTAGCTAGAAAGGACCTAGTTATAGGCTTACCCAAAATATCCTTTGATCATGAAGAAATATGTGAAGCTTGTGTTAAAGGAAAACACAAGAGAACCACTTTTAAGCCTAAGAATAGTGTATCCACCACTAGGCCTCTTCAATTACTGCATTTAGACTTATTTGGACCAACTAGAACCACTAGCCTAGGTGGGAAACACTATGGTTTTGTAATAGTTGATGATTACACTAGATACACTTGGGTGTTCTTTTTGAGAGTAAAAAATGAAGCCTTAGAGAAATTCATAACTTACTCAAAGGTGACTCAAAATGAAAAAGGATATACAATAACAAGCATTAGAAGTGATCATGGCAAAGAATTTGAAAATATAGGATTTGATGAGTATTGCAGTGATCAAGGAATTAGCCATAATTTTTCAGCCCCTAGGACACCACAACAAAATGGTGTAGTTGAGAGAAGAAATAGAACTTTGGAAGAGATGGCTAGGACCATGTTATGTGAAAATAACTTGCCAAAGTACTTTTGGGCTGAAGCTATAAACACATCATGTTATATAATTAATAGAGCTATGATAAGACCCATGCTAAAGAAAACTCCTTATGAGCTCTACAAAGGCAAGAAGCCTAACATTAGTTACTTCCATCCTTTTGGCTGCAAATGCTTTGTTCTAAATAATGGAAAAGATAACTTAGGAAAATTTGATGCCAAGAGTGATGAGGGAATATTTCTAGGATATTCATTGAATTCAAAGGCCTTTAGAATATATAACAAAAGAACATTAGTGGTTGAAGAGTCTATTCATGTTATATTTGATGAATCAAATAATATATCTAAAGATTCAACCATTGATGAAAATGTTGGAATATTTGATGAAGGCTTAGAAGATGACTTTCTAGAAAAGCTTGACTTGAATAAAGAAGATGAAGAAGAAATAGAGGTTTTAGAAAGAGAGCCTAGAGCACCAAGAGAGTTAGGATATGTAAAAGATTGTGAAATAGTAGGAGATCCAACTCTTGGAGTTAGAACTAGATCATCCCTAAGGAATATGTGCCAATATATAGCCTTTGTATCTCAAATTGAACCTAGGAATGTCAATGAAGCCTTAGAAGACAATAATTGGTTCCTAGCAATGCAAGAAGAATTAAATCAATTTGAGAGAAGCAAAGTATGGAAACTAGTTCCTAGGCCTAATGATCACTCAATAATTGGAACTAAATGGATATTCAAGAACAAGATGGATGAAAATAGTGTGATCGTAAGGAATAAGGCTAGGCTAGTTGCTCAAGGCTATAGACAAGAGGAAGGCATAGACTATGATGAAACATATGCACCGGTAGCTAGATAGAGGCAATAAGAATGTTACTTGCCTTTGCATGTTATAAAGATTTCAAGTTATATCAAATGGATGTAAAGAGTGCATTCTTGAATGGTTTCATTAATGAAGAAGTCTATGTAGAGCAACCTCCCGGATTTGAAAATCATGAATTTCCTGAACATGTTTTCAAATTATCTAAGGCACTTTATGGGTTAAAACAAGCTCCTAGAGCTTGGTATGAAAGGTTGTCAAAGTTCTTAATAGAAAAAGGGTTCTCAAGAGGAAAGGTAGACACCACATTATTCATAAAAAATAAAAATAAGGACTTACTAGTTGTACAAGTATATGTAGATGATATTATTTTTGGTTCAACTAATGAGTCTTTATGCCAAGAATTTGCTAAGATCATGCAAGGAGAATTTGAGATGAGCATGATGGGAGAACTCACATTCTTCTTGGGACTTCAAGTGAAGCAAACAAAGGATGGAACATTCATCAATCAAGCAAAGTACACTAAGGACTTGCTCAAGAGATTTGGGATGGACAATTGCAAATCTCAAGCCACTCCAATGGTCACCAACATCAAGCTTGACAAAGATGAAAGTGGTAAGTGTGTAGACACTAAACTCTATAGGTCTATGATTGGTTCTTTGCTTTATTTAACTACTAGTAGACCAGATATATTGTTTAGTGTGTGCCTTTGTGCTAGATTTCAATCATCTCCTAGGGAATCACATCTATTGGCAACTAAGAGAATCTTTAGATACCTCAAAGACACTCCCTCACTAGGACTTTGGTACCCCAAGGACTCTACTTTTGCCCTTCATGCATTTTCAGATGCTGATTTTGGAGGCTGCAAAATAGATAGGAAAAGTACTTCAGGTACTTGCCAATTCTTAGGAAATAGGTTAATTTCTTGGTTCTCCAAGAAGCAAAACAGTGTAGCTCAGTCCACAACTGAAGCTGAGTATATAGCAGCTGGTAGTTGTAGTGCTCAAGTGTTGTGGATTAAACAACAAATGAGAGATTATGGTATTGACATGAAACAAGTGTCTATTAAATGTGATAATATCAGTGCCATTAATCTGTCTAAGAATCCCATACAACACTCCAGAACCAAGCACATAGAAATTAGACATCACTTTCTTAGAGACCATGTACAAAAAGGGGATATAATTTTAGAGTACATTGACACTCTACATCAAATAGCTGATATATTCACCAAACCCCTTGATAGAGATAGGTTTTGTATCCTTAGAGGTGAATTAGGACTCATGGATAAGCCTTAGGATTTTTTTGTGTTTCAAAAATCTTGGTTTCAAATTGATTTTAAATGAGTTCTTGCAAAGATTTTCTGGCAAAAAGGATGAGAGATCGATCTCCTTGAGATATAGATCGATCTCTATCCCTTAAACAAGCCTAAATTATCAAGGTTAAGCTAAGCAGATCGATCTTCTAACCATAAGATCGATCTCCTTACGTCTCTGTTTAGAGGCAGATCGATCTGTCCACACGACAGATCGATCTCATCAAGCTTCCGCATTCTACAGATCGATCTGTGCATGTACCAGATCGATCTCCTTAAGCCTCTGTTTGCGACCAGATCGATCTGGCATTACGACAGATCGATCTTCCTTAGCTTTCTGGAAATGACAGATCGATCTGTCGCCTCGACAGATCGATCTCCTGTGCCCTTGGAGTATAAATACCCGCGAAAAATCCCCAAATCTCCCAAAACCTAAAATTCAAATTCTCCAATTCCCTCGCATCCTCTTCTTCAATTCCTCCTCAGATCGATCCTCGTACGGTCTTCCTTGCGTCTCGGTGTCAAATTCCGGTATAGTAACCTACATTTCTCACTGATTTTCTCAAAATCCTTCTTCGATTTGTGTTTGTTTTGCGTCTAGGGCAAACCTAGGTACTGTTTCATTGCCTTTCTTTTTGTTGAATTTAGTTATCAAATCTTTAAGGTCTAGAATAATGCCTAGGCTTAAGAGAGCAGGAACCAAACCACCTAGACCCAATGTAGAGGCAGGTTCTTCCTCCCAACCCACTCCACCTCCACTCGCTTCTTTCAATCGGTGTTTTAGAACACCAGCCAAAAGAAAGCGGTATGAGGAATTTTTCTCAACTATGCCAATCAAGCATTGGCGTCCTATCGATTTTTCCTTCCTCAACCGCATAGACTTTCCCTATTTATCGAAATTTGAGGAGTTCGGTTGGCTGAATTTCTTAAAAATCAACACACCTGTCCCTCCAAATATCGTTCGCGCATTCTTTTCCAATGCCGAACTCGTTTATGACCCCGATGACACCTGCAACATCCTTGCTTTCAAAACCTACGTCATGGGTCAATCAATAATAATTGATTCTGAAGTTATAGCCAAAGTGTTTAATATACACGATGAAGGCTTAACAAATGAGGATGAGGAAGTCCCCTTAGAGTTTGAACTCCCTGGCGACAAGGCGAGTGATCTGCCTATGCATCCTCGATTACTTCATCTAATAATTTCTTGGAACCTCCGACCTTTCGGTACTCGTCACTCTACCGTCAGGCGCTTAGATCGCTTTTGACTCCATCACATTCACACCACCAGCCAAAAACCAAACCTCCCTCACTTTATATACGAAGATTGGCTGAAGATTGTGCGTGGCCAAGCTACCACAATAGTTTTTCCACAACCAGTGGCTTATCTTCTCCGTCGCCTTGGCATCGACTGCAGCGGCGAAACTGGCGAACTTCCATCTCCTAAAAGCGAGCTTAACATTGGGACTCTCCATCATATGGGGTACTACAAAGATGCCCGGGGAGCATGGAAGAAAAAGCAGGAACAGCAACCTGCTGAGGCTATGGAGGAGGACCTCACTGCTGAACCAGCACACCCATCTGCAGTACCAGCTCCTGAACCGTCATCTTCAACAGCTGCGCAAACTGCACCAACATCATCTCCTGCTGGCTTGGAGATGCTCATGAAGATGATGAGTGATCTCAGTCAGAAGATGGATGAAGGATTTGCGAAACTAAACCAAAGAGTGGATAGGATTCAAGAAGTTCAAGAGGCGATGTTCGATGAGCTCCAAGTAACACGCACGCATGTTGAGAATCTTATGGATCGTGATCCTCCCTCACAATAGGCATTAGGCGCTTAGATTTAGTGTAGTTACAACACTGTTAAGCTACTTGATGTTATCTGTGAAAAATTTGCTTGAATGAAATTAACTTGATGTTAAGTTAATGAAAATGTTGATTTTGAAATGCCATGAATCTTCTCTTTAGTATGTGATTGATATGACAAAAAGGGGGAGAAGAAACATGTGTTGTGGTTGTGTTAAAGGTTTAAAAGAATGATTTAATTGAATGATTTAATTAAGGGGGAGTTAAGATTTAATTGAGGGGGAGTTATGATTTAATTGAAGGGGAGTTATGATTTAATTGAGGGGGAGTTAAGATTTAACTGAGGAGGAGTTAAGTTATTAATAAAGTCATAACAAAGTCAAAAGCTCACAAAAAGGGGGAGTTTTGCAAAATCACTAAACATGTTTATTAGATGAGTTTTGTCATATCAAAAAGGGGGAGATTGTTGAGTAATGTATTTTGAAATGACAAAACAAGTTAATACAATAATGTTAAAATGGTATACAAACATGTTTAGAAGATATCAGGATCAGAACTTAGAGTTCTGCTGATGAGAGATCGATCTGGGGTATGAGAGATCGATCTTCTGGGTTTATACTTGATGAGAGATCGATCTCATGATGGAAGAGATCGATCTGGCAAGCCTTAAAACGGTGTAAAGGGTTTAAGGTAAAAAGAGATCGATCTGCTAGGGTTAAGAGATCGATCTCCTCTAAGTCAGAGAACTTAGGAGATCGATCTGGTAAGGAAGAGATCGATCTGCTCAAAGTCAGTGAGCTTAAGAGATCGATCTGGTGTATTGAGAGATCGATCTCGTCTCAAACAGAGAGGATAGGAGATCGATCTGCCTATTCGACAGATCGATCTGCCTCTGCCTATTCAAACTAACAGATCGATCTGGTAATGTATGAGATCGATCTCCCTGTGTATTTGTGCTTTGTCATTGCAGGATTTAAAACTAGGAGATCGATCTGGCCAAGATAGGAGATCGATCTGTCTGACCACTGGAGGTTCCCAACGGCTATTTTCTTCAAATCTCAACGGGAAAAACTGCATTTAATGCTCCAACTACCCAACCTTCAGTATATAACCAAGCATTGAAGACAAAGAAAAGAGAGACACTATTGCTGCATATTCCAAACATTCTCAAGCTTTAATTTTTTCATTCTTTGTGTCCCTATTGCTTATTGATTGAGAATCATTGTAAAAGCTTAAGTGCAAAAAAGCTACATTTGTTCTACCACTTTAAAGCATTAAATTGTATTCAGTCTTATCTTAAAAGAGAAGAGGATTGTTCCTCAGTGAGAGTATATTGTAAGAGGCTGAATACTTTTTCTGTATTGCCAAAGGTAGTGAGGTTATTCCTTAACCTGTAAAAGGAAATTTGTAAGCTCTATTGAAAGAGAGAAAGAAAGCACTTGACAAGAAGGTCAAGGAGAGAGGACGTAGGCAAGAGTTGGCCGAACCTCTATAAGTGACTGTGTTTGTTTCTCTTCCCTTCTCTCTGCATTAAATTGTTATATTGCACTGTTTTATTCATTATCATTTGTGTTTAAATTGTGATTAATTTAAAATCTGCCATAGTTGTTAGAAAACCGATTCACCCCCCCTCTCGGTAGAGCCAACAAACTACTTTGATTTTTATTTATGTATAAGATTATAAAGTTTCAAATAAAAGTTATATTATATATGCAAATACTAATTTATGAATGTATATTCGTGCGTCGCACTGATTTAAAACTAACTAGTTTAAACATTGGAATAAATTGAATGTGATCAATTCGATTTGGTTAATTTAATTTACAAAATTAATTTAATCTATTAAATTGATAAGTTATTGCCATTTTTATGTATCAATTGAATTGATTAAATTTATCTATTTTTTAATATAATTTTTAAATATATTATATATAATATAATTAATATATATATATCTAAAAATTATTATGTAAGATTGGATTTGAATTAAAAGAAAATGAAAATAAAAATTCAAAAGTAAAAAAGTATAGGTTTAATAGGCAAATATATATTCAACCATTTAAACAAAATAGATATAAACTTGTAACATTTTTTTGCATAAAAATCGTTATTTTACTGTAAATAAATTATCAAACTTTTAAGATCATGCAATTAAGTCTAAATCTACTAAATAACATTAATTTTCCTTAATATGACATATCATGTAGCAACCAATTAAGTTATCCAGATCAATTTTCACGTAAAATATTCAAAAAACAATTAGTATCATTTAACATATTTAAACTTAATTGTATGATCATAAAATGTTAAAAGTTTATTTTCCAAGCAATAAAACATTGATGACTTACATTCATTTTATGCAAAAAAAAAAATTAAGGGTATATTTAACTATTAAACTAAAATTATATCCAATAAAACTTAAAAAATTATTATCCTTCAATTAAAAAAAATGAATTTTGTCTTCACCCTTTCAGCCTAAATATTTTTTTAATTATGAAATTGAAAAAGAGAAACATTTAATCTAGGACTTATAAATGATGAATGGATATTTAAAAATAAATTCAATAACTCCATCTATATTTACTTTTAAAACTTTATATATTTTTAAATTTTATTTATTAAATGATGCGATATCATAAAGTTGGCCGATAATATAAAATATGTAGATACTTTCAGTATATTATATATAAAATCTATGCTAATATGCTTTATTGCTTTTTAAAATCATCAATCAGCGAAAGGAACAAAGAAGTACTACAGCATATATGATAATCAAAGTATTGATGCTTTCCTCGGAGTATAAATGCCATCCGTTGGATAATAATCTCATTCGTGAAAACATATTTCCCTAAACCAACACGCACACACATCGGAACAATTCCTGGTTGGCCGACAACCATGTCAAATAACCAAACTAACACCCTGAAGATTCAAAATGTCACTCTTATCCTTCACCCTTAGAACATCAACGACCCTGCTGCAACACCAAAGAGAAGTGAACACAGCATCGCTCGTGACTCAGCGCCGCCGCCCACAGCTCCGTTATCCAACGCCGGTGATCCACCATTAATCGTGATTGGGGGAGACTGAGCTGAGTCCGCACTAGGCGGTTCGATGTGGGGAGGAGGAGGTGGCTGGTTGAGGCTGGGGGGCAACCCGTTGCCGTGACGGACGAGGATCTCGAATGCCATACCATTTTGGCATTGGACACCATCTTCAGCGTCCGAGAATAAGTAGTTTGTTCCCTCAATGGTCAACGGCACTGCGATGGTCAACGATTGATCAAAGTCTGTGTTGCCTCCGTCGTACTGGAAGGTATCAGAGTCTGAAGCGTCGTCCATCGTGCAGCTCCGATACGTCGTCTCGTTGTAGGTCTGGATCACCGTCTGATTTGTACTGGTTCTAAATACTGCGTAAATTTTCAAGGAAAATGAGAAAAAAATAATAAAAAGGCGCTGCGCTACTAAGAAGAGAAAAAAGTTAAGCGGGGCTTACTGAGATAGTCACCAAGATTGAAGGTTTGATTAGCAGCCCAAGACGAATAATTAATGCCGGATGTATTTGCGTTGGAATCGAAGAACCAGCCGGCATCGCCGCCGACGGTGTAGTTGGTGTACCCGGTTGCAGCAGCAGCGGTGGTAATGAGGAGGGAGATCACTGTTAGATTTAGCTTGGTGTTTGAAGCCATGATTCCTGTTGAATTTGAATGTGTGTGCACGTCTGATCTGATTAATCACAGCTTGAGGTTTGGCTTGTGAGGTTTTAAAAAAGAAATAGGAAAACGGTAAACGGGATAGGGAGAGCAATGTGAAGGTCGGTCGTGTGCTTCCTTGCCATGTGGGCAGCGTAAGGTGGGACCCGCACGGTCCCGCTTTTTGTCAAGCACTCAAATTCCTGATTCTCCCTCCTTTCCTCTGTTCAAATTATTCTCTGTGTTTTCCAAATTTTGTTTTGTTGTTTTTTTCCGTTATGAATTCATGATAAATGGGATAAATTAAATGTTAAAAAATTAAGTAATAAATTTCTATTTTTTAGTGTTAAAATTTTTTAAGTACTGAATTTATAATATAAATTTTGTTTGATATGTTAGTAAAAAATTAGGCTTTTATTACTTTTTTGTAAAAAAAAGATAATTTTATAATTATTTTTAATTGATAAAATAAAAATTAAATAAATAGTAAAATATAAGAATATATGATTAATGTAATCAAATAATAATTTTTCTTAAATAAAATTGACTTAATGTATTAAACAACTAAAAATTACTTAGCATTTTCAACACTATTTTATTAAAAATTCTCAAAATTTCTAAAATTATTTATTAAACACAATAAAAATAAAATTATTAAAAATTTTAATTTTAATGATTTGAAAATTTTCAATAGTTCATCAAATACAATCTTATTCCATTTGTTTATCCGTTTAAACGTATTGAGAAATGGAAATTGGATTTGTGTGATGTTCATTATTCTATTAAAACTGATCAATTCGTTGAATCAAATTGTTTCAATAATTTGGTTAGTGATCAAACTTATTTTGGTTGATTTTCAAAAGAAATTTTTGAAGGTTTTTTTTTAACTTTTAAATAATTCAATTTGATTAATCAAAATATTCTAATTATGACTTTATTTGATTGGTGAATACTATTCATAATGTTTAATTTATACTAGTCAAATACATCATCGACTTTTTATACAAAATAGATACAAGTCATAGCTAAGTTGTCCATCCAAAGCAATGCGCCACATCAATTTTTGAATATATTAAATAGGCAAAGATTCTCACACTATAATGATCGAAGGTGGGTAAAGAAGTTGGTCCATAAGTCTGATAAGCATATGTTAGAATTTTAGAATATAAGTATACTTAATGGTATGTTAGGAAAGATTTTTGAGTTGTGTGTAGAAAGAGGGTTAATATATTATGTTTTTAAGAGATCCAATGGGTTAGGGAGAAGGTTAAAGAGATAGCATTTTGGTAGGATATGCTTTGTTACATAGAAAAAAGTAGAGATCGAAATAGTGTAGGTATTATCATAGACACAATATGAAAAAAAATGTTATACAAGTTAAGAGATAAGGGAATTATTTTTGGTTAAACTAGTTATAGGAGGGGAGGTTTTAAATGTTATTAGTACATAAGCACCACAAATAATTTGATGAGGCTAATAATAATGTAGTGCAAGAAGTGCTTATAAGAGAAAATATTTATATTAATGGTAACTTTAACGATTATGTAGATGCTAATAGAGAAGATTTTGAAAGCATATATATGAGTTTTAGTTATGATGTAAGAAGCGAGAGTGAAGATGTCATCATAGATATTGTTTTATTCTATAACCTAACCCTAATGAATACATTATTTAGAAAGAGAGAATCTCACCTTATAATTTTTAAGAATTAATCAAGTGTAAGTAAGATAAATTTCTTTTTTACTGTGTTACGGTGCAATATAGATTGGTGTTTCTAAACATGAAAATTTATAAACAACATCGAAAAAATCAACAAAAAGAAACTATAATGATTAATGATAAAAATTAAAAGAAAATTGTCATATAATATGTAAAAATAATAAGATCTAAAAAGAAAATTGAGCCAAAAAAACTTAAATAGACGAAAGCTAATCAATTGCAGCCTAACATAGCTCACCTTTGTTTGGTACAAAATTAAAACCAAGGAGAAGTAGTCACCCTAACGAATATTTATAGAAATATTTATATTTGATGTATTTTCATAGCATAAATTTTATAAATTATCAAATAATTTATAACTTTTAAAAATAAATATAATTAAATTTACTAATTAAGAATACATAATTATATAATTCCATAATAAATGTACGAGATTCATGAGACAAATATAAACTCTCACTTAGGAGAAAAGGAAAAAAATAACAAAGGTTGAAAATTATTTTTTTAACCAATTGATTCTTTTTTTTGTTTGGTATAAGAGGAAAGGTCCTTGGAGATATCATTTAACAACCTCTCCTCGTTTTTGACTGGCCATTGGCCAACCATACGGAGGGCCCTATTGCTAATTATTTGCTAAATCCACCTTTTTTCGCGCCCATTTCTCTCTCTCGCCCGCCCTCTCTCGTCTTCTCCGATTCTATCTTTCTCATTTCTGGAAAGAACATTTTGTTTTTTCTGTATTTTTTATTCACTCTCTAGATTTCTTCATCGTTCTTACGTTTAATCTATATATTCAACGGGAAACTTCAAATTTGAACCGAGCTGATCCTGTTTTCATAGCTAAGTTCATCATAATTCTCCATTTCAGGTTAGACTTTTATATTTTTGAGAATTATTCATATCAATGTCCGTTAAACTCTGATCTGTGCATTTTTCGCTATTATATATACTTCTTTTACGTTGGATTGTCCTTTTCTTGTTTACTTAATCTGTCATTGATATTACTTTGTATTCAATGCCACTTGATCGTTTCGTCAATGTGAGAGAAGATCATTGTTTTTTTTAATTCCTACAATTCGGAGAACTTATATTCATATTTGTATTTTTGAATGTTTAGCGTTTCATGAGATAGATCCGCGACTTCTTGTTATACCTCAGTCTTTGATTCAAATTTGAATTGCTTTTATCTGCGCGATTCGAGTTAGTTGGATTCAGCGGGGAAATTGTGATAGGGAAAGTATTTTATCTTTCTCTATTTAATTTCTTAAATATTATAGGGTTCTGTTTGGCTTAGTTCATGGAGGATATCAAAAATTTTAGACGGGCTTCATAATTCTTCTTCTTACTAAAAGAGTAGTTTAGCGTGGTTGATGGTTTTGCATCGTTAAGAGTGTAAGAATTGATTGGAGTGGCAGTTCTCATTCTTTTATTGTTATTTTTGTTCTTGTAGGTGAAATTTAGTGCAAGTAATTTAAATGAATGTCTGCTAGATCTTTAAAGTAATAATACAATGGAAGAAGAAGAAAAGAAGTTTGGTGAAACTTCTGTACGGTCAGATGCACCTGAAGTATCTCCTCTTGTGGAGGATAAGATAAGAGGATCTCATCAGGAGAATGCTAATTTTAGTGGCGGCAAGAAAGCTGGATTAAGAAATGATAATGCAGTTTCACAGGGGGTTCATTCTGCGTCTCTGATTGGGGATGACGACCAATTTGAGCCTGTATCTTTAGAAAATCAAGATAAAGCTGCTGGGGAGTCACATGGCGGTCAGGTGAATTCAAATCGATCCTCAGACTCAAACTATGAAAGGTTCTCATCTGTTGGGTTTGAGGAATGCTCTCAACATCGAACAGGGACGTATGGGATCGAGTATGATTCTTCCTCAATGACTGAACTGTGGCATGATCGTTCTACTTCAAGCCCTGAACCTGAAAGACAAACAGATTATACCATTAAGCAATCAAGCTCGGCAACTTGTCCTGATTCTGTCTTTTATGCGGATTCTGGATACTCTCCGATTGGTTCACCAATAAAGCCTAAGCCAAAAGCTGCTATGCCAAACGTGTCTCCTGAGCTATTGCATTTAGTAGATTCTGCCATTATGGGAAAGCCTGAAAGCTTGGACAAGCTGAAGAATATTGTAGCTGGGGTTGAGACTTTTGGAAGTGGGGAAGATATGGAGAACATTCCTTTCTTGGTTGTGGATTCACTTATTGCCACAATGGGTGGAGTTGAAAGTTTTGAAGAGGATGAGGAGAAGAATCCTCCTAGTGTGATGCTAAACTCTCGGGCTGCAATAGTGGCAGGCGAGCTAATTCCTTGGCTTCCATGGGAAGGAGATAGTGACATTCTCATGTCTGCCAGGACACGGATGGTTAGAGGCTTGCTTGTAATATTACGGGCTTGCACCAGAAACAGGGCAATGTGCTGTATGGCTGGTTTATTAGGAGTTCTTTTGAGGTCAGCTGAGAATATTTTTGCTCAGGATGTTGGTTCGATAGAGCAGATGAAATGGGATGGAACTCCCTTATGCTATTGCATCCAACATTTGGCGGGGCATTCGCTTAGTGTTATTGATTTGCATAGATGGTTTCAGGTCATTACGAGAACACTTACTACTGCTGGGGCACCTTGCTTAATACTTGCATTAGAGAAGGCAGTGAGTGGGAAAGAGTCTAGGGGACCAGCATGCACTTTTGAATTTGATGGTGAAAGCTCTGGTTTGCTTGTTCCTGGGGAAAGTCGATGGCCATTTACCAATGGATATGCCTTTGCAACATGGATCTACATTGAATCATTTGCAGATACAGTAAACACAGCAACTGCTGAGGCTGCAATTGCTGCTGCCAGTGCACTTGCAGGTGAAGGTGCAGAACACATGCCTCGTTTATTTAGTTTCTTATCTGCTGATAATCAGGGAATAGAGGCGTACTTTCATGCACAATTTTTAGTGATTGAAAGTGGGAGTGGAAAAGGAAAGAAGGCTTCTTTACTTTTTACTCATGCATTCAAACCTCAATGTTGGTATTTTATTGGATTGGAGCATGTATACATGCAAGGACTCGTCGGGAAAGCAGAGAGTGAATTGAGATTATATGTAGATGGATCCTTGTATGAAAGTCATCCTTTAGAGTTTCCTCGCATCTCCAAGCCGTTAGCATTTTGTTGCCTTGGGACAAGGTCCCCTCCTACAATGGCTGGCTTACAGCGCCGTCGTCGTCAAAGCCCTTTGTTTGCTGAAATGGGCCCAGTATATATCTTTAAGGAACCAATTGGGCCAGAAAGAATGGCACGTATAGCTTCTAGGGGAGGGGATATGCTGCCTTCTTTTGGTAATGGCGCAGGACTTCCTTGGTTGGCCACAAATGATCATGTGCAGAGAATGGCAGAGGAAAGTTCTTTATTAGATGCGGAAATTGGAGGTTGCCTTCACCTACTCTACCACCCCTGTCTTCTTAGTGGGCGGTACTGCCCAGATGCTTCTCCTTCTGGTGCTGCAGGTGACTAGATTCATCTTTAATTTCAGTATTTATATAACCTTTTAGCACATGATTTTTGGTTAGTAGACTCCAATAAAATGTCGGTGCATATAAATTTCTTTTCCTTGTGTGTACTTGTTTCTTATCTTATGCTTGTTTTTATCTGTCCATGTTCCTGAATCAGAGTATGGTTTTCAAGATTGAGGGAAGAAGAGAGATATATTTTTTTTTTAAAATTTTATTGTCCTTTCCCTCTCCAAGTGCTGTTTTAAAGCGGTAGCAGCATGCAGAATGCTTCTGCTTCTATTGGTATGCTTGTTTGTATTCCTATATTCTTTTCCTCCTCTCTTTAGCGCATGCATGAATATTGGAGGAAGTGTTGGTGGGTGGTCGGCATGTCAATTTATTTGGCTGTGTATGTAAATAATCTGCTGCTGTGGGTATACCCATTTCATTTGTTATATTGGTTTACGTGATATTTTTTCCTTTTTTTTTTTTGGTTAAATTCACTTCCAGACATTGCGCTATGTTTCCCAGATGAGTGGAGAAAGATTTGTCTATGTTTATATGAGGGTCTTCAATCACAGTTTTCATTGTTGTTTTCCTTCCTATTTGAATTTTGTGTTATATTTTAACTTGGAAATTGCTCCTTTCTTTTCTAATGTACACAAGAGTTTCTATTCTTGCTTAAATTACCTGTCTATGGTGATTCAGGTATGCTTCGCAGACCTGCTGAGGTTCTTGGACAAGTCCATGTTGCGATGCGGATGAGACCTGTGGAGGCTTTCTGGGCTTTAGCTTATGGAGGGCCCATGTCTTTACTTCCTCTGGCAGTCAGCAATGTGCGCAAAGATAGCTTGGAGCCAGAACAGGGTAGTCTTCCATTGTCTTTGGCTACAACTGCCTTAGCTGCTCCAATATTCCGAATTATTTCTGTTGCCATACATCACCCTGGGAACAATGAAGAGTTATGTCGCGCAAGGGGGCCTGAGATTCTTTCGAGAATCTTAAACTATCTTATACAAACTTTGTCTTCTCTTGGTGCTGGAAAGCATAATGGAGTGGGAGATGAGGAGCTTGTTGCAGCTGTTGTTTCTCTATGTCAATCTCAGAAGCTTAATCATGCACTTAAAGTGAAACTTTTCAGTACACTGCTTTTGGATCTTAAAATTTGGAGTTTGTGCAGCTATGGGCTCCAAAAGAAACTCCTATCATCACTTGCAGATATGGTCTTCACAGAGTCATCAGTGATGCGAGATGCCAATGCTATGCAGATGCTTCTTGATGGCTGCAGAAGGTGCTATTGGACAATTCATGAAAAGGATTCTTTGGATACTTTTTCCTTAAATGATGCTACACGTCCAATGGGTGAAGTAAATGCTTTGGTTGATGAGCTCTTAGTTGTCATTGAACTTCTAATAGGAGCAGCACCACCTTCATTGGCTGCAGATGATGTCCGTTGTTTGCTTGGATTCATGATTGACTGCCCACAACCGAACCAGGTGAGCTCATGTTGTTTCCTATGTCCTTTCGCTAGTGCCTTTGAAGATGTGTAGTTCACTTTTTTTTCGTAGATAAAAGTTGAACTGATGTTGGTTTAAGAATGTTATGACATATTGAAGCATGAGATCTTTGTGATGGTTGGTAATCTTTCTAATTAAATTAACTTGTGAAAGCATCTTAATTTCTTAAGAAGTAAAAGTTCTGCTGAGAATGCACTTAAAATTCTTTTGTTTCTTCTCTGGAATGAATTTTGGGTGTCCATATCTTTTATACTATTGGAGTTTCCTTTCTTGGGTCAGAATATGATCTGGCACAAGTAGACTATGTGGTTATATGCATGCCTCATATTTCTTGCTGATATTGTAGGGCATCGTCTATGTGCTATTTTCTTATTGTTTTACTAGAAATGACTTGGTAGTATTTCTTTCAGGTTGCCAGGGTGCTAAATGTGATCTACAGGCTAGTGGTGCAACCAAATAAGAACAGATCTCAAACATTTGCAGATGCTTTCATCGGTTCTGGTGGGATAGAAACACTTCTTGCCCTCCTGCAACGAGAAGCTAAAGCTGGTGAGCACTGCATTCCTGAAACTAGCACCAAGGCTGATGAATGCTTGTCTTTTCAAAGATCTGAACCAGAACTAGGTAGTGGTGATAGGGTTCCAGAAGGAGGTCAGGAAGAAAGATCTCCAAAGGAGGGCGATCAAATTTCACAGAAGAAAGATCTTGATTCTCGACTTGTTGATGGTGGTAGTGGTCTTGTGGCCATTTCTCCAAGCATGAAAATGGAAAGGATGTCATCTGTTTCTGAATTTTTTTCTATGAAGAATTTGGGTGGAATAAGTCTTTCAATTAGTGCTGACAATGCAAGGAATAATGCTTATAATGTTGACAAAAATGATGGAATTGTTGTTGGGATCATTGGGCTCTTAGGTGCTTTGGTATCATTTGGGCATCTGAAATTTGGTTCACATGTGTCCTCAGAGATGACAAGCAGCCATTTTGGTGGTGCACTAAATGATGCCGGTGGCAGTATGTTTGAAGATAAAGTTTCTCTTCTGCTTTTTGCTTTGCAGAAGGCTTTCCAGGCTGCTCCTAATCGGCTTATGACAAGCAATATTTACACCGCTTTATTGGAGGCCTCGGTATGATAATAATCTTTTGTTTTAATATTATCTCGGTGATCAATGATATTTCTGCTTATCTTTTCTTACAATTTTGTCAGTTGAAAAGCTTATTGGTCTATCATTGTATTGATTTTCTACTACTTTCTTTTTCAAGTATAATCAGTATGTGGTATTTTTCAGCTTGCTTAAGCAAAAATGTTATCTATGTTTTGGAGCTAGGCTAGCTTCTTATGGTATCTTGCACTTGCATATAGCAAATGCTGAAATCCTCACACTTCTTTTTTCTTTTAACTTCCTCAGATAAATGCTTCTTCGACAGAGGATGGGCTGAACTTTTATGATTCTGGCCACCGTTTTGAACATTTACAACTTTTGTTGGTTTTGTTACATTCGCTGCCATATGCATCCAGAGCTTTCCAAAGCCAGGCACTGCAGGTATGTTTGTTTGAATTTTGTTTTCTGGTGTTTAATTTTAATAATAGAAAATAAGCTTTAATAATAAAACACACTTATCAGTTATCAGAACAGAACAAAATTTTCAACCATTGTGAATTTGTCTTTGTGCCTAGCATTTCTCATCCTGAATTCAACTACATTTATATCTTGGTTTGTTGCCTTTTAATTTTCCTTATTAGGACTTTTTCTGATTTCCCATTATAATTTCTGAGCTACTGCTTTCTGTATGATTTCAGGATCTTTTATTTTTGGCTTGCAGTCATCCTGAAAATAGAACTAGTTTAACAAAAATGGAGGAATGGCCTGAGTGGATACTAGAGGTCCTTATATCTAACTATGAGGTAACTTTTCTAACTTCAACCTTTTTTTTTCTTTTCTCTATACTTTTGTGCTTCTTTCCCCTCGTCGTCTTTGATTTTCCGTTGTCAATAAATCTGGTAGGTGGTGTTATCTTTGATTGGAAGTGTGGAGTTTTCTAACTAGTATTTGACCTTGGTGAGTAACTGTGGATATACATATACTCCTTGTATTAAGTACTACACCTTCTTATTTGATTTTGTAGATGGATGCAAGAAAACAGTCTAATTCAGCAAGCCTAGGAGACATAGAGGACCTCATACACAATTTCCTGATTATTATGTTGGAGCATTCAATGCGCCAAAAGGATGGATGGAAGGTTTTTCTTTATCCATCTTTTCCATTTTACTGTATCTTTTTACACACATTTGTGTCCCCTTTAATTCAACCATGTCAGTTCCATTTATTTTTTTTCTGGTTATTGCTTCCATTTACAGGATATTGAAGCTACAATTCATTGTGCAGAATGGCTCTCTATTGTGGGTGGATCAAGCACTGGGGATCAGAGAATTAGGTATGACTCTACTGAATCGTGTTCCATGATTTTATTGCTGTAATTGTCTCCAACAATACACCTTTATCCTTTTGTATTCGGTAATTCGGTTGACCTTTAGTTTTTTTTTTTCCCTGGAATGGCATGTAAAAAATGCACATCTGTGGGAACATCCACAAGATGCGCTTTTGCAGGATATAATCAAGTTAAAGGAGAAATATAAGAGTTTGTATTAACTCAGATAAAGAGGTCACACTTGCCAACTTTTAGAATCACTGAGTCATTGAATTCTGTGATTTTGCCTTTGTTAAGGTAAAAAAAAAAAACATTTGTGTTTTGATTTTAATATGAAGTGCCCAAATATTGAAACTGTTTCTTTCTTTTTCTACTTATGCTTGAAATTTTGATGCATCATGTACCGAATAAAAAACTGAAAATATTCAATATATTTCGCATAGAATATACAAATGGCCACGGGGCTACATTGATTTATTTAATATTGACTCTGATTGCAAAAATAGAATATACAAATGGCCATGGGGCTACATTGATTTATTTAATATTGACTCTGATTGCTTTGCATAAAAATGCTCTTCATGGAGGCACTTGAAAGTGTTACTTTTAAAGGGCTCTTGAATAAGTCTATACTTGAATAGTCTTGGCAGCAATTTCTGTTCATCCTAAAAGCTTATCTGTAATATTTTTTTGGATAAATAAGTACAGCCATGAATTTTATGATTTCCTATGTGGTTGTTTCCTGAAGGCGTGAAGAATCTTTGCCAATATTCAAGAGAAGACTCTTGGGTGGGTTGCTGGACTTTGCTGCCAGAGAACTGCAGGCTCAGGTAAGATTTAGTTGTTACCAATTGCAGTTTGATACAATAATGACAGCTTCTAATTTTTTGCTAATTATAAAGTTACCTAGAAAATGAGAAATCTATATTAAGTTGAGATAATCATAAAGCAAAATAAAATAAAATAAAATCATCTTGTAATTTTGTTAAAACTTAACCCTTTATTATTTTACTGTTCTCACCACTAGCTGCTTCCTCGTATTTTTTGTTGTTGGTGGTGTTGTTGTCATTGTGATTATTCTATTAGGTTTCTCACCACTAGAGGGAAAAATTTGCAATAATCCTTCATTGAGCTTTTCTTCTGTAGCAGACTCAAGTTATCGCTGCAGCTGCTGCTGGGGTTGCAGCAGAAGGTTTGTCCCCAAAGGATGCTAAGGCAGAAGCAGATAATGCTGCACAGCTTTCTGTGTTTTTGGTAGAGAATGCAATTGTCATTTTAATGCTTGTTGAAGATCATTTACGGTTACAAAGTAAACTTTCCTCTGCATCACGCAAAGCTGATGGTAATGCATCTACTCTTTCTCTCACATCTCCCCTAAATAATCACTCAAATTCAATGGCATCAGTCGCTAGAGAATTATCAGAAGCATTGGATCATAGTATACCTGGAAATTCTGGCGGACTCTCTCTTGATGTACGTATTTTCGTCTCAAAGACAATTGTGTATGCATACATGAAATTGTGCATGGTTTAGTGATTTATGTCTTTATGCAGTTCTCACATGTGAAACTTTTTTATCTTCTACTATTCTCTTACTTGCCAGAACGTCTACCTGGGTTTCGTAACTTATAGCATTGGACATCTGATAGTTCTTCTTAGGCCTGATTGTTATTATTATATTTTATGAAAATTGCTTAGACTTCCTTTCCGCTATGCCTTCTTCTAATATTTGTTATTTCCCCTTTCATGTTCTGTTTCCAAACAAGGTCCTTGCTTCAATGGCTGATGCAAACGGGCAGATTTCTGCAACAGTGTTGGAACGTCTTACCGCGGCTGCTGCAGCTGAGCCTTATGACTCTGTCTCCTCTGCTTTTGTGTCTTATGGAAGTTGTGCTATGGATATAGGTGAGGGTTGGAAATACAGGAGCTGGTTATGGTACGGTGTTGTCCTTCCTTCAAAAACAGCTGGGATTGGTGGTGGTGGCAGTGGCTGGGAGTCGTGGAATGCTGCTTTGCAAAAAGATGGTAATGGAAACTGGATTGAACTTCCTCTAGTGAAGAAGTCTGTAAGCATGCTCCAAGCTTTATTGTTAGATGATTCTGGACTTGGTGGCGGTCTTGGTATAGGTGGTGGATCGGGCACTGGGATGGGAGGAATGGCAGCACTTTACCAGTTGCTGGACAGTGACCAACCATTTTTATGCATGCTTCGCATGATACTTCTTTCAATGAGGGAAGATGATAATGGAGAGGACAACATGCTCATGAGGAATGTAGGCATAGAAGAAGGAACGCCAGAAGGATTGTATCGCCAAGGAGGCAACATCATGTCCTTGGACAACAGTGCTAAAATGGCAGCAATAAAGCCGCAGTCAGCTTTGTTATGGAGGTAAGTAAACAGAGGACTATCCTAACCAACAACCACATATGCCATATAAGTTACAATCTATCCACTAAACTGCTTGCTCTGTCACTCTTGTGCTCTCTACATTTTAATAATTACAAAGATTTTCATTATCTTCCAATGTAGTACTACATCTTTTTTCTTTTCCTCTAATGTGCTCCTATTCTATATTTTTCTTCTTAATATGCACAAGCTTGTCCTATCAAATATGGTTTGGTGCTTTTGGACTGTGTTGTCTAATGGTATTGTTTCCACTTCACTTCCAAGATTCATACACTGGAGTTTTAGAACTTATTGATTTAATTATTTGCAGTGTGCTTTCTCCTATTCTGAACATGCCAATTTCTGATTCAAAGAGACAAAGAGTTTTGGTAGCATCTTGTGTTCTCTATTCTGAGGTTAGTTCTAAGAATCAGTTTATTATGCAATACCAGCAAATTATTTACTTGATTAGTTTTTGTAAAAATTGAATAGATATCTGATATTGTTATTCTTAGGGCATAATACCCAAACATATATAATTGAGAAAACAAGAGCCAAACCCCGTAAAATAGGAAACTACCCAAAAAATAGAATCAAGAAAATAAAATTAAATCCCTAACCTTCTGGGATTATAATAAACTTTCCTAAAACGAATAAATTGCATCTTTGAACACTCCCCTCAAGTTGGTGAGTGAGGTCTTCCATTCCAAGCTTGCTTATTGATCTCTAGCACACAGCATTGGAAGTCTCTTTGTGAGGATATCAGCAAGTTGATCACTGGTGGATGCAAACAAAGTGCAAATCAAGCCTCCATCTAGCTTTTCCTTTATGAAGTGTCTATCAATCTCAACATATTTTGTTCGATCATGTTGTACTGGATTGTGAGCAATATTGATAACTGACCTATTATCACATTGAGTCTTATAGATCCTTCCACTTGATCTTCAAGTAATCCAAAATTATCTTGAGCCATAGCAACTCACATATTCGAACTTGGCTTCCGCGCTTGATTGGGCTACCACTTTCTATTTCTTACTTCTCCGTGTCACAAGATTACCCCGTATAAGTGTGTAATACACGGAAGTTGAACTTCTGTTGACGACTGACCCTGCATAATCTGTGTTGTATAAGCCTCAAGAGTCTTCGCTTCCCTTTTCTTGAATAATATTCCTGTGCCCAGTGTTCCTTTCAAGTATTGTAAAATCCTATGGATTGCTTTAAGGTGCAATTCCTTAGGATTGTGCATAAACTAGCTCACCATACTCACAACATAGGCTATATTTGGCCTTTTATGTGACAAGTAGATAAGCCTCCCAACAAACCTTTGATAGGATCCTTTATCCACTGCAACATCTTCTAGAACATCTCCAAGTTAGTGTTTAGGCCCTATAGGCATCCTAAATCTCTTCGGCATTGCTTAAGAACATGTATCGCTTATTTTTGGAACCATGGAATTCCATAGCTAAGACATCAATATAGAGTCTTGTTCATCCCAAGCAGAAAGTTTAGGATCCCCTTCCTTAGGCCTAGTTCTGAGCATATGACTCAATTTGTCTCTTCCTTTTAAGAACTTGCGAATCAATTGAGACTACTTTAAATAATTTTTTCCATTCAGCCTACAAGCTGCTTGGATATACTACAACACCTTGCTTTTAGCGGTGACGTCTCCTCCAACAAAGGACATCTTTGATGTGCTGCTTGTCATGGTTGTTGACATGGTTGTGTCCATCATGATTTCGTAATTTTGAGGGTGATAGTAGAAAGGGGTTGAAGATAAAGATAGGTAAAGAAAAAAATCTCCTGGCTCCAAGAACGATGAACCTAAGACTCTGATACCATGTAAAAAATTGAATAGAAATCAGATCTTGTTATTCTTAGAGCATAATACCCAATCATATATAAAAGTTAGAGAAAACTAAAAGTTAAAGAATGTGATTTGTATTCATCGTTACAAGAAGAATCAACAATTCAACAGAATTCATAAAAACCCAAGATGTAGTTATTCTACGAAGCTATTTTCCCTCATTATTAGAGGGTTTGCAAAATAAAAAACTAAATAAAAAATATTCCTAAGAATCAGTAACAAGATAGTAACAATAAAACTGAATCACTAAATAAGGAAACAAGAAATCTTTTAATCCACCAACCTCACAAATTCCATGAGCAACTGATCCGAACTCCACTTCTGCATTGCTTCTTGCCAACACATTTTGTTTTTTACTTCTCCAAGTAACTAGATTACCTCCAACAAATGTGCAGTAACCAGATGTAGATCTATCGCTCATGCTACCAGCCCAATCTACATCAATGTAGGTTTCTATCTGGAGTTGTCCCTTTTTTGTAAAGTAGCTCCTTTCCAGGAGTACCTTTTAGGTATCTCAGAATTCTTAACACTGCTTCATAGTATATTGGCTTACCACACAAACGGCAAAAGCTATACCTGGCCATGTATGAGCTAGATGGATTGGTCTCCCTACTAATCTTTGGTACCTTTCCCGATGCACTATCTCTTTAGTTGTAATCGACTTTAGCTTCAAATTAGGCTTAATTGATGTATCAGCTGCCTATATCCAGGCATCCTTGTTTCTTTTAGTAAATCAAGAACATATTTGTGTTGATTGACAAAAATTCCTTCCTTGAATCTTGCAAACTCCATTCAAGGAAGTATTTTAATGTACCGAATTCCTTAATTTCAAATTCGGCTGCAGGTTTCTCTTTTAAGTTTTTAATCTCCACATGATCATCTCCAGTTATGATTATGTCATCTACTTACGCAATCAGAATAGAAACTTTACCTTCTTTGGAATGTTTGTAGAAGATAATGTGATTAGCTTGGCTTTGGTAGAATCCATGTCTTTTATCAGCTTTCCTAAACCGCTCAAACTAGGCTCTTGGAGATTGTTTGAGGCCAAACAGAGATTTCTTCAGCTTGCAAACCTTGCCAATACCAAGTTGTCCTTCAAATTTAGGTGGTAAGTTCATGTAGACCTCCTCTTCCAAATTTCCATTTGAGAATACATTTTTTACCTCCGGTTGATGCAGCAACCAGTTGGAGTTCACTGCCAAAGAAAGAAGAATTTGGATAGAGTTTATCTTTGCAATAGGGGCAAATATTTCTTGGTAGTCTATGCCATATGTTTGTGTAAACCCCTTTGCCACAAACCTTGCCTTGTATCTCTTTACACTACCATCAGCTTTACACTTTATTGTGAACGCCCATTTGCAGCCAACTGCTTTCTTGTCTGCCGATAGATCAACCACACTTAATGTACTATTTTTTCAGAGAGCATTCATCTCTTCCATAACTACAAACTTCCAATTCGAGTAATTTAGCGCTTCCTGAATAGTTATTGGAACAAACAGGTTAGAGATCCTAGAAGCTAAGCTCTATGATTATTGGATAATTTTTTATAAGATAGGTACTTTGTAGTAGGATGTTTTGTCCAAGTACGGACTCCTTTCCTAGTGGCAATGGGAAGGTCTAAGTCGGAAGGATTAATACTAAACAATTCAGTTGAGGAGGATGAAATAGGATTAGGAGAGGGATTACATGAAGGGTTGCAAAAGGACCATTACTCGACAGATTTGATTGATCTTGTGCCGAAGGAACTAATAGAGCTGTAGAATCGTTGTGAAACTTCCTTTTGGTATAAACCTGAAGCTCAGAATGAAGGATTACCATGATCCTTTTGTAGTACTTCTCCCACTGTTTTTGACTCAATAATCGGCAATTGTGAATTAGAGTTTTCCTCATTTTCCACAGTTTCAACAATTGTTTCCTAAGTTTGTTTATTAGAATGGATTGATGATATAGACCCAATCCCATTTGGCAAAGGTGGTTTTCCAAAAATTATCTTCTTCATCTCTTTTATTCTCCCTTTCAAGACGAGTTTTGGGAAAAACGGTTGATTTTCAAATAAAGATACATCCGTACTTACCATTTTTTTGGGTGATAGGATTGCTACACTCATACCCTTTTTTATTAGGAGCATAACCAATATAAACACATTTTTTAGCTTTTGGATCTAATTTTGACCGAAATTTGTTGGTTATGTACACATAACATGTCATCATCATCATCAGAGCCTTTAACCCAATACTGGGGTAGACTATATGAACTAATATATGACCTCACACTAAATCATCTGTATGAATTCTCTGCCTCTTCTTATTCCTATCTAAAACAATGTGTTTTTCCAGCTCCTGTTCCGCCATATCTTTCCTAATTATCTCCTTTCAAGTTTTTTTCGGTCTTCCCCTAGCCTTGACTTTTTTTACATCATTCATATTCTTCACTCTTTTAACTGGAGCATTTATAGGTTTACGGCGTATGTGTCTAAACTAACGTAAACGACTTTCACTCATGTTATCTTCGATGGGTGCCACTCCAACCTTTTTGCGAATGTCTTCGTTTCTCATTCTTAATGGCAACAAAAAATTTTTAATGGCAAATTTGAGTTTAGATGAGATGTGGGAAAATTTTTTTTAACACAATTTAAAGGTGTCTTAAACTTCTAAACCTATGTTGGCATTCTATTTATCAAATAAGAAGCAGTTAAAACGTCACTCCCTAGATATTTAGGAATATGCATGGAGAACATAATAGCACGTGCTAATTCAAGTAGGTGTCTATTTTTTCGTTTAGCAATTCAATTTTGTTAAGGTATTTCACTACATGTGGATTGCTGAATAATACCTTTTTAATTCAAAAATTTCTCCAAATTCTCATTAAAATACTCAGTTCCATAGTGGTTCGAAGAATGATAATTTTTGTTTGAAATTGGTTTTCATGTTGTAAAAATCTTTCAAAAGATGTTTAACTTTAGATTTTTTTACTTGATAGATATACCCAACATAATCGTGTATGAACATCTATAAAGGTCACAAACCTTTTTTTCAGAAAGTGTGTTGACTCTAGATGGCCCCCAAACATCACTATGAATCAAATAAAACGGTTCTGATGCACAATAAGATTTCAAAGGAAATGCAACATGATCTTTTGACAAGTACAAATTTCACAATGAAAAATAAACAATCCATTCCTTTAAATAAAGTAGGAAACAAGTGTTTAAGATGTGGAAAACTTGGATGCCCCTAATCTACGATGCCTTAGCATTACTTGAGTTAGAAATAGTACCACTTAAGCACTGAGCTTTTTTTATTACCAAAAGCTATTTCATCAAAGTAATAGAGTTCATTCATTACTCTAGCACTGCCAATCATCTTCTCCGAACTCTGGTCTTGTAAGGTTAACTAGAGAGGGATAGAAAATGACATGACAATTAGAATCATGAGACAATTCACTAATAGATAGAAGATTGCATTCAAGATTAGGAAGATGAAGGACAGATTTAAGAGTAGTATTCTCATAAATTTTTATTTGGCCTTAGCCTGGAATAGGTGAGAAACTACCATATGCTTTCCTAATCTTTGTGGCACCTAAATAGGGAGCATAGGTATTGAACAAATGAGAAAGCTTTTGAATCAATGATCCAAAGAACATTTTTGGAAAAAATGGAGAGTGCAAAAGGATTACTACCTCTATGTTCTAGAGAACCACTAAGAATACCAGGTGATGAATGAGACTTTAGCAGTTTTAGAAGATTATCCATTTGCTCCTTGTTGAATGGACTAGACTTGGCTTTATTGGCAGTGGGAGGTGCACGGTTGGACTGCTAACCTGATTTGCTTCCCTTTCCATTCAGTGGTTTACCACGGATCCTCCAACACATCTCTCGAGTGTGCCTTGGCTTGCCACAAAAATCTCACCGCAAGTGGGATTTATAGTCAGTTCCTTGTTGATTTTGGGTGTTCTTGTAGCATCAGACATGGCGGAAAGAAAATGAAAAATTTTGGCCCCTCGGGTTTTCTACTTTGCTCTTGATACCATAAAAATAGAGAAAACTAAAAATTGAAGAATGTGATTTTTATTCATCGTTACAGGAAAAAACAAAAATACAACAGAATTTGTAGAAACCCTAGATGTAGTTATTCTAGGAAACTATTTTCCCTCATTATTAGAGGGTTTACAAAATAAGAAAATAAAAAAAATACCTAAGAATCAGTAACAATAAAACTGAATCACTATAGAAACTAGAATAAAACAAATTTGTATCTTTCAACAATATACAATTGAGAGAGCAAGAGTCAGACCTCGTAAAATAGGAAACTACCCAAAAAACAGAGTTAGGAAAATAAAATTATATCCCTAACAATTGGGATTATAATAAAATTTCCTAAAATAATTAAACTGCATCTTTCAACAGTTTTATGGTTTACTTTATCAACTTTTTGTGGCATAGCATATTTTGTCTTCTTCTTTTGCTTGGTTCTCATCTATCACCATATTCATCCTATCATGATATCGTAATGGCTCATTTTCCTTCCTACATTATCTATGATTATCTAGGTTGTTGATTGATATTTTTGAAGTGACCTAAATATGACGTATACCGCAGGTATGGCATGCTGTTGGGAGGGACAGAAAGCCACTTCGTAAACAGTATCTTGAGGCCATTTCACCACCTTTTGTTGCTGTTTTGAGGAGATGGCGACCACTTTTAGCAGGAATTTATGAACTTGCTACTGCTGATGGTTTGAATCCTCTTACTGTTGATGATCGTGCATTGGCTGCTGATGCACTGCCGTTGGAGGTTACTGCATATGATTATCTTTCTTTATTCCTTTCTTAAAATGATCCTTGCTTGTAAGGTGTTAATTTTGTTATTCCTAGTTCCAGCATTACTCTGTGTGCACACGCATGCTTCTCTGTTTTCCATGAATCTCTTCAAGGAATCGACATTCCTTTTCTAGGAATTTTTTGTTGGAGTTGGTTGTTGACCTCATTCTACATTTTTTCCTTCTTTCCAGCATTTTTTTTATTGGTCCATAATTCTTCAATTGTCCTTTCTTTTTTTTTCTTTTTTTTTTTCCAGGCAGCTCTTGCAATGATCTCTCCAGCTTGGGCTGCGGCTTTTGCATCACCACCAGCTGCAATGGCATTGGCAATGATTGCTGCTGGCGCAAGCGGAGCAGAAACTCCTGCTCCTCCAACAACAACACAGCTTAAACGTGACTCCTCAATGCTTGAGCGTAAAACAACTAGGCTGCAAACGTTTTCAAGCTTTCAAAAACCTCTGGAGGTACCTAACAAATCACCATCTCGTCCAAAAGACAAGGCTGCTGCAAAAGCTGCTGCCTTGGCAGCCGCTCGTGATCTTGAACGCTATGCAAAGATTGGTTCTGGAAGAGGTCTCAGTGCTGTTGCAATGGCTACTTCAGCACAGCGGAGGAATGCTAGTGATATGGAGCGTGTGAAAAGATGGAATGATTCTGAAGCCATGGAAGCTGCATGGATGGAATGTCTGAAACCAGTTGATACAAAATCAGTCTATGGGAAAGATTTTAATGCTTTATCCTATAAATTTATTGCGGTCCTTGTTGCAAGTTTTGCTTTAGCAAGAAACATTCAGCGATCAGAGGTTTGATCACTGCTAGCTATCATGATTGACACTGCATTTTAGGCTGCCATAAAAGTTGTTGACATAGATCTAGAATCTATCTACCTT
The DNA here is from genome assembly GCA_033439115.1 of Firmiana major. Taxonomy (NCBI): domain Eukaryota; kingdom Viridiplantae; phylum Streptophyta; class Magnoliopsida; order Malvales; family Malvaceae; genus Firmiana; species Firmiana major. The sequence continues at coordinate 1,599,566 of CM065908.1, read as the reverse complement.
TGCTTTCCAGATTGATAGGCGCACACAAGTTGATCTAGTTTCACGACATCAGTTATTCATAGGGATTCGGGCATGGCGCAAACTTATCCATTGCTTGGTAGAGATGAAATGTCTCTTTGGGCCATCAGGGGACCAATTTCATAGTCAGGCACGTGTAAGTTTTCAGACTTTCTTTTCTTTAATCCTTCTAAAGGGCAAAAGTACATGTTGCTCTAAACTGATTTTTTTTTCTTCTCCCCATGTCTAACTCTTTTCTCTTCCTTTTATGGTATGTGTAGATTTTCTGGAAACTAGAATTCATGGAAAGTTCTTCAAGAATGAGACCATTTTTGAGAAGGAACTACACAGGGACTGATCATTTTGGTGCTGCTTCTAATTTTAAGGATCAAAGCAATGAGAAAAAGAATCAAGAAGATGTCATAAGATCACCTAATGCTCCTATTCTGGCAGCAGAAGCAATCTCAACGGATTTTGTGAATGAAGTTGATGAACAGCCAGAAATTGATAATGTAGATAACAGAGCCTATGAAAATGACCAAGGTGGGGAAGATCAACCAATGCTGTCAGTAGAATCTACTGATACTAAACTTGACAGTGAGCAAGACTTGGTCCAAAGTTCATCAGTAGTTGCTCCTGGGTATGTTCCTAGTGAACTTGATGAGAGAATTGTGTTTGAACTTCCTTCATCTATGGTTCGGCCATTGAAGGTTATACGAGGAACCTTTCAAGTAAGTTTAAAATTGTGTCTAAAATCATTCCAGATTATATGCAGCAATCTTGTTGCTTTACAATGGGCTTCATAGTTCTTTATTTATGATGGTCTTAACTTTAGGGCCATCAAACTCTAAAACCTAGATGATTGCTTAATCTATGATAACTTTCTGATGCACAAAATCTCAAAAGCTTCTGTAGGATTTTCTTTAGTTGGAGTGATGTTGTGCATATAACTCATAATAGGACCAAGATTGTTGCCTGATAATAAGAACCAGGTAATTTTTCTGGAATCTTCAGGGAAGAGTGGCCTTTTGTGATGTTAGTGTATTGTGGCAAAAGTGTGTGAACTTAAAGGGAATATAGTTGTTAAATTGCCCATGACAGCTCCATGTTATCCGTACTGGTGGTTAGGATTAGATTGTCTGTGGAAGGAATCTATGTGAGTTGCAAAAGCCAATATGATAAAATATGTGGTTTAGTTGTCAATTTGATATACAAAATAATTTTTATGAAAAAAAAAAGTAATAATGGAGAGATCCAAAAGGATAGAAGGACCCCATCTTAGAACCTTTAGATTGAAACTTCATTAGTAATGTTTTTCGGCTAATTGGCATGGCCCTTGTTTAAGTCACCAATCTAATTCATTTTTTTTCTTCTAACTCTTATAGCTTTGCTACACCTCACCTATGGAGATTTTTAAACTAGGTAGCCATTAACATTTGTCACGCTACAAATGCCAGATGTCTGGTAACCGAGGATGCTATCATGCATCTTTATATAACCCTTATTTCACCTGCTTTCCCCTTCTGCCCCATGGTAGATGACTCTGCCTGATAGTTTTTCTGTAGATTTAGGATAAAAGAGCAATTCTTTGAAGTTGAGTTCTAAAATATGACTGGAAACCACAATTGCAAATCTAGTGCAACCTTTTTCTAGTACTTTCAGTATTTGTTATCTCATATAAGAAAAAATGGTTATCAAGTTTAGGAAATATTCTCCCTTTTTCAGGTAACCACAAAGAAAATAAATTTTATAGTTGATGATACTGAAAACAACACAGCAATGGATGGTTCAGAAGGCAACTCTGAAGTGAGAAATGGTGAAAAAGACCGTAGTTGGTTGATGACTTCTCTTCGTCAAATGTATAGTCGAAGGTGAAATTATAGTGAAGAATATATTTTAGAATTTTTTGTATTTTTATTTTTATTTTTTTATGTTGGCTTTAGAAAATTTTAGCATCCCTATTGTGGTCATTGGCTTTGAGCTTCAACTTTTGTTATTTGACATTATAAGTAGTTGTATTCTCGTATTGATCATCATTGCCAGACAAAATATGTGTAGATATAGATAACATCCTTGATATCATACTAAAATGCATGCAGGCACATATTTGAAACAAGTCGCTAGCCTAGGACATGGAATGAGAAAAGGGTGTCTGCTGCCATTTTAGGGTTTTTATGAAACAGCCTTTATTTCTGCATCTCATTGTGTCTGTTAACAACCATACGTTTACTAGAAATTTCTCAATATTCTGAACATGTCAATGTGAATGTCTCCACACTATACTGCGGAGTTGGATATGAACTGCAGATCAGGTTGTTGTTTGACTGTGAAATTCAGTAAATATAGACTGAATTTTAGGTCTTCTCTCTATGTGATTATTGCTTATATAAATATTAGTAGGTGTAGAGAGACATTTGTTCTGCATAGAAATCCATAACATATATTTTGTTGCCGCATGTTAAGAATTTTTTCATCACCTAATATTGCTTTGCTTTGGCATCTTCTCTTGCACCTCATTTGCTGGTTTGTCTTTGCCATAGATATCTCCTAAGAAGAAGTGCCCTGGAGCTGTTTATGGTTGACCGTTCTAACTTCTTCTTTGATTTTGGGGTATGTTACTAACTTACTATTGGATGCACCTTAAAAGTTTATTTCTTTGTGATTAAAAGAAGTATGCTTTTGATGGTTGTTGACCCACTGTATATACCTCTTATTTGAACTGTTGGCTTTTCTTTTTTTTGGCTTTTTTCTTCTTCTTTTTTTTTTTTCGTAATAATAATTGATCCAGAGTTCCGAGGCCCGAAGAAATGCCTACCGAGCTATTGTTCAAGCACAACCTCCTCATTTGAACAACATTTATCTTGCAACTCAGGTTTGCACTTTGCTTGGAAATTTTTATTTAAAGAGGCCAGCATGTGTGCACATGCATAAAAGAGTGGAAACTTTAATGATATTTTATGTCAATAAAATTGGGTTCATTGCAAGATATCTATGGGTATGTTTTTTAGCTGCTTTTTGCAATGATTCAATTTCTATTTACATTCTTGAACTTAAATATATTGTTTTCTGCTGTAGAGACCTGAACAACTCCTGAAAAGAACTCAGTTAATGGAGCGCTGGGTTAGGTGGGAGGTATGACGTATGAGTTACAGTATATTTATATAGTTTACATGTGATAAATAAACAGCATAATCACTGACAGAATTATAACCATTCTGCAGATCAGTAATTTTGAATATTTAATGCAGCTAAATACATTGGCTGGGCGTAGTCATAATGACATAACTCAGGTGAAGTTGTTTCTGAGAGTGCATTTTGATTGGCAATCACTCATTTTTTGGGAGACAGTGTTGTGCATAATGTCACTGAGCTGCATTTTCCTGATTTTGTCTGTCCTTTTATTTTTTGCTTTCAGTACCCAGTATTCCCATGGATTCTTTCTGACTACAGTTCAAAGAGTTTGGATCTCACTGATCCTTCAGTTTACCGAGATCTTTCAAAGGTCGTCTGACTTTAATCTTGCTGGCACTTACTTTCTATCTGCACTCTCCTTTCCATTATAACTTCATTTGTACTTGCAGCCTGTCGGGGCATTGAATCCAGATCGACTGAAGAAATTCCAGGAGAGATATGCAAACTTTGATGATCCAGTCATCCCCAAGTTCCATTATGACTCACATTATTCAAGTGCCAGAACTGTAGGTTTTCTATCCTGTTTAACATTAGTGGTTGTATTTTTATAGTGGTTATTTAAATTGCTTGAAATAGGGGCACTGATGGGATGTATACCTGCTATTCATGAACAGGGTTTGATTTCTTTAGTTTGTTTCCTCAAATGTACTTGGGACTTTTCTATACATGTGCATGTGTTTGTTGCCTTTTCAGTGATTGTCTTTAAAAATTAAATTATGTTCTTTACTATGTTCTGTATAAATTGAAAAAAGTGGTAGCAGGATGGCTTTCCTTGCCTTGCCTCTAATTGATTGTGTTCTATTCTTTGAATGAACTAAAGCCTCTAATTTCTTGTGTTCTATTCTTTGATTGAATACTTTTATTGTTTTCAATACAAATTTTTATTTGTATGGCAATTAGTCAATTAGGTGAATTTTGGTATCATAGTTTGTGCAGATTCTTTGTTTTAACTTCTTTTTTCTATCTGCTGTTTTCTTGCAGGTTTTGTATTATCTTGTTAGAGTTGAGCCATTTACAACTTTTTCAATTAAGCTGCAAGGTGGAAAATTTAATCATGCAGACCGGATGTTTTCAGATGTTGCTGCTACTTGGAACGAAGTTCTTGAGGACATGAGTGATGTGAAGGAATTGGTATGTATTTTTGTTTTAGCATGATAACATCAAACTTCTCTTATGGAAAGAACGAAGCAAATTTTTATCTTGTACCCTGTGATTGTTGCTTGTCTTACCTTGCTGATCAGTTTTGGCTGCATTTATCTGTACTAGTACTGACAGATTATCAGAAATTTTCTTTCATTTGCATTTATTTTATTTTATTTATGTTAGGTTCCTGAACTGTTTTACCTTCCTGAGATGTTAACCAATGAAAATTCAATTGACTTTGGAACAACTGAATTAGGAGGAAAGCTTGGTATGTACCTGATTATCCTCTTTTCATCGTCTAAAGAGAAATAAATGCCGTTGCACTGAGTTCTGATTTTTAATTTTTTCAACATGCAGATTCTGTCAAACTCCCACCATGGGCTCAAAGCCCAGTTGATTTCATTCATAAACATCGGATGGCTCTTGAGAGTGAGCATGTGTCCGCACATTTGAGTGAATGGATTGACCTCATATTTGGGTACATTTTCTTTTATCTTCTTCCCTTTCCTAAAGCAAAGTTATCAATTGCCTTTTCCTTTTGCAATCTTCAGTATGATATTCATTATTCTAATAATAATAATAATAATAATAATAATAATAATAATAATTGTTCATGGAGATTCTTGTTTAAAGCAACCTTGAGTTTACCAGAATTTACATGAGTGAATTCAATTGTTTAGGTATAAACAACGAGGCAAAGAAGCTATATTGGCAAATAACATGTTCTTTTACATTACATATGAAGGGACAGTTGATATCGATAAGATCTCTGATCCTGTAAGTTTGATTTCCTATTTTTTTTTCCTAATGTCTGCTCTTCTTGGAAAGTCTTCTTATAGTCTTACACATGTATTACATATTAAAGGTACAACGGTGCGCTAAACAAGACCAGATCATTTATCTTGGACAAACTCCATCCCAACTTCTTACTGTCCCTCACACGAAGAAGATGCCACTTTCAGAAGTTCTTCATTTGCAGGTAGCAATAAGGTCCTTTGTTATATATAACTTTATCTGCAATTACTTATGTCATCTAATAAGGTCCTTTCTCTAATGGCAAACTTTTCTGTGAAAATGAGTGTGTTTTACTAATTCTGACTAACATTTAATGTCAGACAATCTTTCGGAACCCAAGAGAAGTCAGACCATATGCTGTCCCAGGCCCTGAACGCTGCAATTTGCCTGCAGCTGCTATTCACGCGTCTTCAGATACTGTCATAATTGTTGACACAAATGCACCAGCTGTTCATATTGCAAAGCACAAGTGGCAGCTAAACACTCCTGATGGTCAGGGAACACCGTTTCTGTTTCAACATGGACAGGCAACAGCAAGCTCTGCTGGTGGAGCACTTACAAGAATCTTCAAAGGGCCAGCTGGCTCTGGTTCTGATAACTGGCAGTTTCCCCAGGCAGTAGCATTCGCGTCATCTGGGATCAGAAGCTCATCTATTGTTGCCATCACATGTGATAAAGATATTATCACAGGTAACCTATTGATTCATAATATTGTTTTCCCGACTTAAAATTTTAGAATTTTTTTTTTTTTGGTTCATGGGAGGTACAATGAGGAAAGGAGATTTGAATCTTGAATCTAATCTCTCCTAAGAAAGGGTAACAGACACTAGGTCAAGTTTTGGTTGTTAATTTTAGATAAATTTTATTCTCTGGTAAACTTACTTTCTCACTTGTGAACAGTAAATCTGAAAAAGTAATATTTCTTTCAGATGCTTGCTGGAATTTGTTACAAGATCTGTTTTGCTAATTCTTTATCACATTAGAATTCTTCCTTCGGTCCTTACAGTAATTATTTGGAAAGGATGCTTCATACATGCATCTTGGTTGAACTCTGAAGGATACTTTATATGCTTGAATTGAATTTTCTTTTAAAGACTTTTTCTGCTCAACAACAAGGATTGCAGTTGACAATGTGCTTGTAGTTGTCTTTGACAAACCTTGATCCATTCATCAGTAAATGAGGTAAATGAAAAAGGTTGGATGGCTAGCATTTCTAAAACTATCCTTACTTCTCATAAACATTCTGTGTTAATCTGACTTCTCAATTTGTTGGCAGCAGAATGCTGCATGAGAACTATGTTTTACGATGATGATAACAGTTTGTGTCTAATCTTCTGAACTTTTTCAATATCAGCTGCAGCTGTTCAATATTTAAATATTTAGGGTGAAGCTTTGGTTAAAAATATATTAATTGCTTATGAATGGTTTAATGGAGTATATTCGAAGGATTTAAGGTTCAGGGCTTAGGGTTGAATAAATTAAAGATATATCATAAGTACTTTCAATACACTTATCTTGAAATTGCCATCATGGCTCCCTCATCCCCTTTACTTTTCAGTTTTGCTTGGCTGCTCAGCCACTATGTATAAAATTTGTAGCGGCCAGGGCTTGAACCACAATGCTCAGTGTCATAGATAATGGTCACATCATGTGCGTTTGAATCCAACATTTGGCATTAATATCTGCATTTTTTGTGTTATTTAGTATCTCCTTATATATTTTCTGGATTTTAACTAGGTGGACATGCGGATAACAGTATCAAGCTACTATCATCTGATGGAGGAAAGACCCTAGAAATGGCTTTTGGACACTGTGCTCCTGTCACTTGCCTTGCTCTATCCCCAGATAGCAGCTATCTTGTGACCGGATCCCGGGACACTACCATACTACTTTGGAGCATAGGTAGGGCATTTACATTCCGCTCAAGCAGCACATCAGAACCAACTGCTGGCACTGGCACTGGCACTGGCACACCAACCTCAACTAGTAGTGGTGCTTTAGCTAACACATTAGCAGACAAAAGCAGGAAGCGTCGGATAGAAGGTCCCATACATGTCCTGCGGGGTCACCACAAGGAAATTATTTGTTGTTGTGTCAGTTCAGATCTGGGTATTGTTGTTTCATGCGGACGTTCATCGGATGTTCTATTGCATTCTATAAGAAAGGGTCGCTTGGTGAGACGGTTTGCCGGTGTGGAGGCTGATGCTGTCTGCCTTTCATCTGAGGGAATCATTTTAACCTGGAACCAATTGCAACATACTCTCAGGACATTCACTCTCAATGGGGTTCTGATTGCAACAGCACAACTTCCTTCTGTGGGCGGTGTCAGTTGCATGGAAATTTCTATGGATGGTGGGAGTGCTTTAATTGGAGTGAACTCATCTTTGGGCAACAATGGAGTGTGCAATAACAACTGGGACTTGAGTTTGAAGAAACCTGCCGGTGATTTGGATCTTGAGTCAGAAGAAATCAATGAGAGCAACAGATTGGATATTCCATCACCTTCAATTTGCTTCTTGGATCTGCATACTCTGAAGGTATAAGAAAATATTTAAAAAGATGCTATTATTGCCATATCTGCACTCGCTGTACATGACGAGTGCGGCCATGCTTATTGCTTCAGCTTGCATTAGTTTTATTCTTAGGTGACACCTGTTCGAAAGTGCCTCGGGGAGATCAAATGTCTCTTTCTTATGCCATTCCCAACGTTGGGATGAGAATTTTCATTTAACATGGAGGCCTACTTTCTATTTCCCTGTTTGTCTCACATATGTGTTAGAGAAAGAATTGGATGCTTGTGTCCCTTTTTCACAGATTTACCTATTGTTTGTGTAACATGGCCATCACACCCCTTTTATGCCCAATGTCAAATAACCTTCCCTTTCCTATTCGACGTGAGATTGAAGCCTCCAACCTATTCCCTTTGAAAGGAACGGCGTTCGTCACGATTAATCCCTTTGGGGCTCATCATTCTCAACCCCTCTAGGGTGCTCGATGAGGGCCCATCCTACTCTACCTTCACTGGGGTGCTCGGTGTGGAGTCGGGTGGTCAAAGGTTGGCTTTGATATCACTTGTCATGTGACCATTACCCTCTTTCCACAAACCAGCTTATTGAAGTATGCAGCAGTACCTCTTTTATGTCCAATGATCTTTCCTTTCGTATCCGATATGAGATGAAAATATCTAACCTACTCACTGTGGAGCGCATGACGTGACATCTGCAACAAGTATCTCAGACACAAATCTTCTAGTGTTAATTAAAATCATTACGATTAAGTGTCATTTTGCTCAAACAGTGACCAGGTTTAAAATCTTTCATTCGCAGGTGTTTCATGTGTTCAAACTGGGAGAAGCACAGGATATTACAGCTCTTGCTTTGAACAAGGATAACACAAATCTTCTCGTGTCAACTGCAGATAAGCAGTTGATTGTTTTCATGGATCCAGCCGTAAGTTAGACCACTTTCTTTTCTCCATTTCTTCGTTCTCCGATCTCCATCAATCATTTAGTCTAAATATTAATAATCACTTGTTCTCCTACCTTCGCATTGAAACACCTTATTGATTTATTTTCCGCGAGCATTTTAATATATGGTGTCAAACAAAATCACTGAATTAAAAGTATATGAATTACGTTGTTTTATCGGATGCTGAGTTCAATCTTATTATGGTCTTGCTATATGTAGTTAAGCTTGAAAGGGGTGGATCAGAGGCATAAGCTTGGTGGGGAGAGTGAAGGGCTCAGCCCTCGTATAAAGTCGTAGTCTTGAGTTAAGCCTTCGAAATTTTGATTAGTTAGACAATGATTATAGAAGATGCATCTTTGATGCCACCGTCGTCGATAATATAATAGCGTACGGCGCCAGCCAGCTGCCTTTGTGTACATAAATTATGTATATCACCACTGAAACTGCCCTACGATGTGATTAACAGCAGGGTTGCTAGGCAGATTTTTTTTATTTGATTGTGGGTGATTGATGAGCTACTCCGAGGCCTGAGATCTTCATTTTTGTTCATCATTATACCTATATGTATATAAATATTTTTTTTTTTATAAATAGAAAATAAAAATAATTTTATTATTATTGTTACTTTTAATTTTATCGATACTGGTTTTATTGTAAATGAATTTTTAACAGTTTGGTTTTAGTACGTTGAAGATTAAACTTTTCATCACTTTTCTGAAAACGTTTTAATTGCAAATTTTAGAACCATATAATGATAGAATATTATTCTTTAAAACATTTGATACTGGTTGAAAATGTTTAGTTATGAATGCTTTTAAAAATCTTATAAATTTTAATTAAATACCCATATATATTAATTAATATTTCTTAATATCCTCTACTTTAGGAATTCTTATATCCCATTTTTTATTCTAATTATAAAAATATATAAATATTACTAAATACCGTTCCAGAAAAAAATCTAGAGACAAACCACCCTGCTCAATGTCCGCCCTATAAAAAAAATGGGTAACCATTTGTGCTACTATGCGGTTTGGGGTTTAATTATTTTGAAGGAAGGAGGGGTATTTCTGGGTTGCCCTTTGCGTAACAGCTTCGAGAATCTGGTCTGCAAAAGAGAATCACCCAAAAGGCACAGCAGCGAAACTCAGGGTCGTATCAATTTTAGTTAGAGTTTGCAAGAGATAAAATCATGGGATGCAAAGGAAGGAAGAGGAGAGCGAAGAATTATAGAGATGCTCATGGTGGTACGTCCAGACCCACGCCGCCTCCCGATCCTTCTCAAGTGGAGGCCTTACCTTCCAAACTCCGCAAAATCATGTCTTTCACCTCCGATTCTCTTCAAGGTTCCTCTCATCCGTTTTTCTTTCCCCTTTGTTTTTGGTTATTAGTTTGTTTTCTTTCCTTCTTTCTACTAACGGCCAGTTCAAGTTCTTTGTTTTATTAGGTTCTGCGAATGTATCAACGGACTGGAAGGCAGCAGAGGGAGATTCTGAGAAAAAAAGTGACGAATTATAATTAAAATGACTAATTATGCTCTGTTTTAAGCTTAAGTTGGTTGAATTATAATTGAAGTATTGTAATTTATCATGCAGAAAGAGCGAAAAGTGAATGAACTTAAGTCTAAAGCTAGTGAGATCAAAGATGGAAGTGATAATAAGCATTTCAGGAAATCTCAACATTCGGATAGCGAGGAAGAAACTATGCTGAATAGCGAAGATGGAAAGAGAAACAAGAAAAGAAAGAGGAAGCAAGTAGCAGACCTCCGGTTTGAAACAACTGTGGATAAGTTACGTGGCAGTTCTAAATGACGAGAGCGCAAGAAAAAGTAACCTTTCCTTCTCTTTTTTTCGTTCTCAATTGGCAATTAATTGGTTTCAGGAGTAGTATCTGTCTGCATTTAGCCATAGACTTCAAGCCTAAAATCTAAAATAGAATTTTCAGTACTGAACAAAAACTTGCGATGATACTACATTTAGTACTTTTGTTGTAGGTATTGATTAAATTTCTGTGGTTGCATAACAGAGCATGTTGCTCTAAATGGCGAATTTGAAGCTATGGCAGAAGTGTGGGATCAAGACTTGTTCTGAGTGGTCTGTAAATGAAAGTCACATAACATAAGCTAGCATCTTAGATGATTACTCTATGCCCTTCTTGTTGTTTTGGCAACATGGTAAACAATCCTTTGTCGCTTTGAGTGAATATAGTAAAGATTTAGTTTTAACCCGTATTTCGAATGATAAATTATCTGCTGAATTATGAATATGATTACTCTCTGCTTTTTTTCATATTGGTATAAATCACGAGGTATATACATACTATATCGGGTATGAGACTAATCTTCACACTGATATAAGAAAATATAAGAAATTTTAACTTGGTGAGGATTCGAATACAGAAATTCTTACTATAGATTGTTTTCATTCATAAACTCAGTAGGGTCTTACACCACTGAGTCAACTCTTTAGCTTATTTCTTTCTGCTTTTTGCATGGTACTTTACTTTTACTTTTGTGTATAGCTTGATCAGATTTTAATCCTTGTAGGTATTTTGAAGCAAAGAAGAAAACGCATAAGAATGCTAGAACAGAGGAGAACTTGGAGTTTCCTGGAAGAGAGAACATTAAGTTTGGAGATGTGGTTGAAGCTCCACCGAAGTTGGTTAGGTAATCTTTATCATTTGATATTTGATATTACATTAAAGTTTATACTTGTACTATTAATTTTTCCTCTCAAACAAGGAGTTTCTGCTTTTGCAGGGTTCAAAGACCTTACTAGATGCTTCCAAGGAGAGGCTAAGGTTACAGGCTATTGGGGCCTACAGGAATCGCAAAGGATGGACCTCTAGGCCAGGGGCACCTCAATTTCCTCCTGTAACTACATGACATTCATGGAAGACCATTTCTACTTCAAGTGTCCATTAACAACGTCAATTTGTTTCTACTGGCATGAACTATACAGTATCACAAATGGTAGCTCAATTTTGTTCAAGAAAATAGTTGTCCTTGATTTTATTGAATTGCAACAGTAGTCATCCCATAATCAATTCATTGCATCATGTGGCAGTCATCTTTGTTTAAATTGCATTGAGCACTTCAGGATTGATTTCCTACTCTTAAGCTATTAAGATGATTAAATTTTGCACGAAGAAATTTCCAGTCTCGCGCTTCTACAGCTAACTAGAAGGTAGGGGAGAAGAACTAGATTGCTCTTTCCTAAAGCTTTACTTTAAGATCATCAGGATTTTAAATTCGTTTGACATTCCGTTAGAAATGCATTTGATGAACTTGCCAAGTATTGTCTCAACAACTTAGGTTTCTCTTATTTAGCAGATTCCACAACTCAATTTATCAGGACAAAAGCATAGATCAAGTTTCCTCGGTGAGTAATTATCATCGTATTTATCCTTAGTACATATATGTAGCTGTTATAAACAACTGGGCCAAACAGATGAAACCACCGGTGAAATAACCAACAAACATCAAGTTAAGTTCGACATCTGTGAAATGCACGAACATGAAGGCCCCCATTTACATGAAGATTGATCATCGTCCTGTAGGTGACAGTTCTATTTTCATCACTTAATTTGAATACGAAGCAGAGCACAAGAACAGCTGCGAAAATCTTCATCTGCCTATAGGCAAATTCCTTACCCAGACAAGTTCTAGGACCTGCCTGTTAACCAATAGAAACCAAGGTTCAGTATTTTCACTTCTTCAGCCGGTAAAATCACACTTTGTGAAACAATATGAGAACTTTGGACTTTGACCCCGAAATCAAATTCTGTCATACTGCTTGTTTTACTCCCTTTTGTCCATTTGAGGTTTTATTTTACACCAATGTCATCGGAACAATAAAGCTTGCCTGTTCTGGTAAAGAAAAGGGCTTAGAGCATGATAGAACAATACCTGGAATGCTGTAAACTTAAAAGGGCTTTCTTGTCGGAACATGCCATCTTCATTAAGCCATCTCTCTGGTCTGAACTCCTCTGCATCATCACCCCAAATGAACTTCATTCTACCCATTGCATAGGGTTGATAACAAACCATATCCCCCTTCCTCACACTGAACCCATCTGGTAGAGTGTCATCAGACAAGCATATCTTTGCATCCTGCAATTGAAGTGAAGAGAGAGCGAGAACCAGAGAAAACCTCAAAAAAAATAGCAAGGAGGCTAATTTTTAGTCTTCTAGGTATGCATTCGAAGCTTACAGAATGATTTTCTAGGTACACATTAAGTTCAGTTGGAGAATTCAAGATTGAAGGCAACTTTCCTTACCACTGGAACTGCAGGGTAGAGCCTTAATGTTTCAGTTATAGCTGCGTGGAGATATTGCATCTTTTCTAAAGCTTCTTGGCTCATGCTAGCAGCGAATTCAGTAAAATTTTTAACCTCCTTCTCATTAGTTGCTTCCTCCACTTCTTGTGCAATCTTTTCTTGAACATCAGGATGCTCGCAAAGCATGTATATAAACCATGACAGAGCAGCTGCTGTCGTGTCTTTGCCAGCTATTATGAAGTTGAGAATTATATCTCGCAGGTATTTTGGATCAGTCTCACTCACTTGGAGAAATCTTGATAAAATGTCTTCTTTTTTCATCTGCATAATCCATGGAATACAATTATGTCTAAATTCTACTTTAATTGGTCATATAAACATTTAATTAGCTCTAATTCACTCACTAAAGAATCGTCCTTTGAGTTGCGCATTTGCTCAATCTTGTTATGGATCAGCTTATACACAAAATCATCAACAACTTTTATATTTTTCTTTAGTGCAGCTTCTGATCCGATATTCAGAAATCTCTTGATCTTCCAGGAGATATCAACATATCGAAAAAGGATTGCTGCACTTGAATCATCAAAAGCGGCAGTAAACTCCTTGCCTTCTTTATTTGATCCACACATGCTGTCCAGTTCAACTCCAAATGCAACCTTGAATATTGAATCTAAAGTCGATTTCATAAACAAATCCTGCAGACCATTTTGTTATAGCATATTCATCTTATATGTTACTCAGTCATTGATCTTGCCATTAGGTGAACTTACTTGAATATCCATTATCTCATTGGAATTTGCTGCCTCAGACACTATATTTGCAAGTTTTGCCACATTTTTCCGAAAGACAACACTGCTGAAATCCCTCAATACCTTTGTTGAGAATTCATAGCTTGATAGCTTCCTCTGTTGACGCCACTTTTCGCCATCGACTGTGAAAATTCCATCACCTAGTAAATCCTTTAGCAAGCTGTAATTATACTCACCCTGCACAGAAAATTAGACAATTTGATAACTCAAAAACAACCAACAATTCTGCCTTTCCGGCAGCACATTAGCATTCGAACAAACTGTAATTGAGTTTAATTAGTGACCAGATAGAGACCCATTTTCTCAATCTAATTACAAATTAAGCTTCTTCCTCTAAGAAATCACCGGGTCAAAATTTTCCAGGCCTAGATATTATATTTGACTTTTAGGTAAGAACATGGGCGTCGGGAACTTACCTTGCCGTAATTTGTGAAGTTTGTCTTGAGAATATATTCAACGTTGGGTGGTTCCGAGGTATAAATCTCATCCCTGAAAAGGCTAAGCAGCCTGTATGTTCGATATTTCCCTGCAAGATCAGTCATATAATGATGCAATCTATTGAAGTTGAGAAGTTGGTTAAAAACCGTGCCGCCGATAGGATGGTACTTTCTCTTTCTCTGCTTTTCTCTCAGTTTTGCTGTGAAGAACTTGAGAGAGATGAGAGACAGGAGAACCAAAGCCATGAAGGTAACTGGGTTGGAGAAATCCATGGAGATGGCGGTTGCTGCTGCGGTTTTTTTGGGTAATGACAGAAGCCGCTGTCGGTCGATAAATGTTAACGTTTGTGAAGACTTCTGTCATTTAAGCAGCTCTGGCAAAAGTTGGTCCGAGTCCGAAAATCCGTCCGAATTCGTTCGAGATCGAACTCGAGATCGGATCGAATTGATCAAAAAGTCAAAGGTCCGAACTTGAGAAAAGCCCGACCCAAAAAAGCCCGAGTCCGATAAAGCCCAAGCCCGAAAAAGCTCGAACTCGAAAAAGTCTGAGCTCGAAAAAGCCCGAACCCGATACGATCCGGACCCGAAACAGGTCCGATCCGAAACCCGAAAAAGCCCGAATTTATAACCCGAGAAAGCCCGAATTATAATTATATAATTATTACATTAAAAAATAATTAAATAAATAAATAATAATACACTTTTTCTAATTAAAATTTATAAAATTTTAAAATAATCATTATTTATTTATTACATAATTATATCAATAATTTATTATCAACAAAATAAATATTAAATATTTACATTCAATTATTAAATAAAATTATTTTAAAACACAATATAATATTCAATATCAAATAATTTTCAATATTATACTTATTATATTTGTAATAATAAATAATAAATATATTATTAAATATAACATTTGATTTTATTATAAAAACAATTATTATACTATTTTATTATATTTATTTCATATTAAAATTTTAATTGTAATACAATAATAAATCAAATATATATATATATATATATATAAATCATTATATAATTGTAACATTGATTTAAATTTGATATTTCATATAAAACATTGAACACATTATTAACAAAATTAGAATTTAAATTCTGACTCCTATAACTCGTAAATAGAAAAATAGTAATTTGTTTTTTAAATGGTAATTATACTAAAAATAAAAATTGAAAGTTAAAAAAGGGATCATACCCTTTTAAAGGTTGTAATAACTTTTTCACTGTAAAAAAAAGATTCAGACTCAACTATGACATGTTTACATTCAAATTCTCATGTCATTAACAAGTCAATGATTGTTATGTTCTAAATTAGTCTAATATAGTAAAAAACAAACCAGTAAAGAAAACATCAAACACTTAAAGTTATGACATGTAGCATTACAAGAACAACAAAATAGAAAACATACAATCATTCTCATACACAGCCACCTAGTCATGGAGAAACCAATCCCTAGTCATATATTGCATGATGAACAAAACAGGAAAATACGATCATTTCATTCAACGCTAGCGGCTTGATGAATAATATACTCGAAAAGATTGTAAATGCAGGAAGCAACTAAACTCTCCAAGAGCGACATTGTCTTCAAATAAGATTAATGAGGCAATGATCAATCATAATTACTCTTAATAAAAAATTTTAATTTTTTAACAATATAAATAGTAAGAAATAAAATATCAACATACGTTACAATTAGAACTCTTCATCCTCATCCATAAACCAACTAATTCAATTTAATCCAACTTTCCTTCCAAATCTCATTGTTTCATCTTCTTCATCTAATAAAATATATAAAAATAATCATATAAGAATTTAAATAATAAAAAATTAATAAAATAATAATGACACTAAAATCTTACCACCTTTATCTATATCATATCCATACAGCCAATTACGAGTGGTAATCAAAATTTCTGCATTATGTGTTATGAGACAATTTCTCCATTTGTTAATAACTCTACCACTCATACTAAATGCTGATTCAGATGCAACTGTGGTAATTGGAATACTCAATATATCCTTAGCCATAAGTGAAAGTATAGGGTGTCGAAATTGATTTTTCTTCCAATAATCAAGAACATCAATTTGAATCTTATAATATTCTCTTGATTCATTCAAATATACATTTAACTCTAATCTATATAAAAGATATCTAAAATTGAAGTTTCTAAATCCCTACAATAACAAAATAAGTTCATATATGAAATTATAATAACAAATGTAAATTAAAACTCAAAAAAGAATTACTTAATATAAAAATAATAATAATTTAATAAGTTACTAAAGCAATTTATATTAAACTTTTGAACAAAAAATTTATATAAATATGTTATCAAATTAACAATAAATATTTATATGTTTCAAATTTTATTTCTAGTTAGGAAATTTAAGTTTTTGCAATGTCTTGCCTTTTGTATAAATTTTATTACTAAATTATATAATTTTTTTCCTCATTAATTCATATTTCATCATTTTAATTATATTTTGTCTTATAATCATTATGATTAAATTATATCAGCTTTTTGTTTTACCTATTTTATTTAAACTTCGATATTATATTTAATAATTTTTTCAAACTTAAACTAATTGCATCTATCAATTGAGAATTTAGCTACAATTATAGAACTTTAATTAGGTATAATTTAAAGGAATTGATAACAATTAATTAGGTATAATTTTGTTAAGCATATATGATTATTTATTTATATGCCTACCTTATCGGTTCATATATATATCAGTCCACTAAAATAATATCAGTAGATATTTTTTCTTGTGCATTATGCAACGTGGCGATCAAGATAAACATGCATCATTACTTGATTGTGCAAAAATAATTATTTTAAGTTAATTTTTTTATTTAAATTATGTAACTAATTTATTAAAAATTAATAATTTGTTATACTTATATATGATAATTCTGTTTGAAAATTATTAAATTAATTATATATATATACATTAACGTGCAATATTTATTTTATTCCATTTTATACGATAATTTAATAATTTATCATGAAATCATATCCTTTCTTTTCTTATTATTTGAAAGCCTATCAACAATTTCAATTATTCTATAGATAGATTATACTTATAGTCCAATTACATTTTTTATGCTCTTCAATTTTTTTTGGCTAAGGCCAAAGAAATAAGCAAAACATTCATTTAAAAAAGAAGTGAAGAAGATAACATCTAGAAGTTTGAGGAAATCTGTAAAACTAAAAACAAATTAACAGAGGAAATAAAAAAATATTATGAAACTTTTATTAATCTAATTTTAGTAACTTCCGTTTAAAATTTAAAAATTTATTATTTTAATCATAATTATCTACTTTAATTTCATAATTATTTATATTATGCTTTTTTTAAAACTCACAAAGTTTTTTTGTATAAATATATTTTTTTAGTATATTATATCAACTACAAAATATCAATCATATGGTAGTGTATAATTGTATATGATATAATTATATTAAATATTAAAAAAATATATTTTTTAATTTAATATTCTAAATTTTAATGAGACATTTGATTAATTAATGTAAACGATTATATTTAATACAATAATATTAATTATGATTTATGTACAAATAAAAAACAAATTAGAAATAAAATAGAGCTAATTAATTGATCATTTATTCATATTAAACATTTTTTTGGTAAATGATAATATTAATTGATACTTTTCTTCCTATAATATCTATATGTAATATTTTCTTTTGCATTTAATGAATATAATTATATCTACTATTTTATAATAAATATTGTAAGAAATTAAAAAAGAGTAAATTATTTTTGTCAAATAATAAATATTAAAATATAGAAATTTGTTTTTATATAAATATTTATTAAAATATAAAACCATATAAAAATTAAATTATCGCATTCAAATTTTTTTTTAAAAAAATTATAACTAATAAAGTTTCAAAATATTTCAAGCCGACCCGCTAAACCCGTCCGACTAGAACCGGGATCGAACCCGAAAAAACTCGAACCCGAAGAAGCCCGAACCCGAAGAAGCCCGAAACCGAAAAATCCCGAACCCGAAAAAATTCGAACCCGAAAATAACCGAATCCGAAAAAATTCAAACTCAAAAAGAACTCTAACCGAACCCGTCTGAGCCGCCCGTTTGCCACCTCTACATTTAAGTACTTCGGTTCCAACTTCCAACCAAGCCTTATTATTATTATTATTTGGATAATTTGAATTTTTGTATTTAAATAAAAAACAGATATTATTCTGCTACACGTAAGTAAAGTTGGTGTGTAACTTTTACAAAATTAATTATTGTAGTATACATCTCAGTGTTCACAAAATTTTCTTTTAACATCATTATATAACAAATATTAGAAAGAGTACAAATCTGGAGATGGGGATCATTTCTTTGTGGAGCGCTTTCTAGAGTTTCTTTTCCATCAATATAGTATTTCATAGACAAAAAGTTGATTATTTTATTGTAAAATCATTATCTCATCTATTGATAATAAAATTTAAAAATTTTATAAATAAAATTATAAAATTATTATATATTATTAAAAATTTAAAAATATAAATTAAAAATAAAAATTGAACATATTGTAATCTTGTAACTCGACTTATAAACTTTTTAAATTTCATTGATAATGAATAATTAAATCTATTTATGAAATTTTTTAATTTCACTGACAGTGAATAATTATGTATAAAAATTATATGCACTATTAATATTCTCAAAAAAAAAATACCGTCAGTTAACTTTAAAATAGCAATTCTTTAATTTACAAAATTATAAATATGTAAATTTTTAAAAATTAATTAAGATTTTTTTATTAATATTTATTTTTCAATATTTATATATTTTATAATTTTACTCGTAAGTGAGGTGATTAAATGATATTTTATAATTTTATATATTATTATATAAATTCTTATTTAATACATTATACAAATGAAAATTTTTAATTTAACTTTTTATATTGCGTATAGAATTAATAAATCTAATACGTATGTAGGACACCCTTAAAATAAATGCTATTAATTGTTGCACGGCATCTGTCTTTTTAATTTTCCCAAAATTCCTTTCACGTTTCTCCGTCGTCCTTTAATTTTCCTTTTTCATGAAACCAAACACCGAACTTTCGCAAGAGTTGAATGTTGCTTTATAAATTAGGTATAGGGTTTTACTTTTGGAGTTAACATATAAGAAAATCAAAATTTTTGAAGGTATAAAATCGATGTAAATATTATTTGAAAAAAATTAATCTTAAAATATGTATAAAATTATCCAAAAATATTTTTATCGTAAAAAAAACCTCTGAATGAAGGACATAATTATATAATCTGACTAATTACTTTAATTTTTGAAAAAAAAAATTTGACGTGTATTTATATTTTCTCGAAAGAAGAAAGATACTTTTTTGGGAACAATAAATGAAAGATGTTTCTTTTGTGATTTTGCAATGAGTCAAGTATCTATTTTTATTTTTGTTTAGATTCAATATTCGATTATTATATTATATCTCGATTAATTAAAAGTTGAGTATCTTTCAAATCTCATGTAAAAGATAATTTTTTTAACGTTATTTGCTTTATTTACAAATTTTTTACACAAAATTTTATTTTAAGAAATCAAATCTCTTATCATTGAAACCAACAAAGGATGGTTAAGACTTTTACAAATAAATGAATAAATATGCAAATATAGTTATTAATAAAAAAATTGAAAAAAATAAAAAAATTATTTTAATACACTGACAATATAAAATTTTTATATATTATCAATCAATTATAAAATACTACTTTATTTATTAATAAGTAAAATTTATAAATATCTTCATTTCAAAAAATAAATTAAAAAATACATTAAAATTTTAAATAATTTATTAAATGATAATTATTTTATACACGACTAATGGAGTTTTTATTATTTCACAAACGAAGTTAAGATGATAACGTATGTGTTATAAATATATTAAGAAAATATAAAATAAATAAAATAAAACATATTTTATCTTTCTAATCTAATTTGTAGAGTTAAAAAAATTTCACTAATAATGTATAGAATATTAATATTTTATTAAAAATTATTTCTTAAAATGGTTATGTCAACAAACTATAAGATTAAACTCCGAATTTGACGTCCTTGATTTTTGTTGAAATGTAATAATAGACATCCCTTGATCAATTCATATGCAAACCATTATTTTTTCTCTACTCTTAAGTTATTAAGATGATTAAGTTTTGCATTGAAGGATACTTCATTTTTCTCACTTGCAGAGTCAAGAGATAGAGCTATAGGCCCCGCTAGAAGGCGGGCGAGCAGAACTGATTTGCTATTTCCTAAAGCCTTGCATCAAGATCATCGGGATTTTCAATTCATATGAATATTCTGCTAGAAATGAAAGCGAAATAATTCGACCTTTAAGTCACCATGGAATAGTTAGGTCCAGGAATTAATTCCCATTCTATTATGAAATTTAAATTTTAATCTTTTTAGTATAATTTATAAAAGTTAAGTCTTTATAATATTATGATTTGAAAATTCTAATTCAATCAATGATATCAGTAATATTTTTGTTAAAAATACTTACGTGGTGTTGAATTTTGCTAATGCGATATGACATTGATCATTTTGATGTGGCTTTAGTCATACTAATATAGAGCTAATGCATATTATTAATTTAAAATAATAAGAGGACCCGATTCATTTAAATTGTATATTACAAGAATTAAATTTCAAAACTTAACATAGTATAAAGACTATTCATATAATTTGACCTACTCTCCAAAATTGGTTTCTTTATTTATTTATTTTTTATTCTCTCTAACTTAGCTCCTTCTCTCTCTAGCTCTGTTCTATCAACCAACTACCACTCTTCTTTCGAATTTTGACCACCTATGATAGTTTTGATTGTCATTCATTGTCACGGCAATTGTCCATGTACATGCAGTTTACATCCCTTCTCTCTCTCTCTCTCTCCTTCTTTTCTTTGGGAGAACTAAAAAGAGTTCCTCTAAATGTTGATATGCTTGTTATTATTATTTTCAATAGTTACATGTAATTTGACTTATTTTTTCCTTTTTTTGTTGGCTTTTTTTTTCAATTTATGCAAGTTTAATAACCAAACTATTCTTAAAAATGTGATACAATTTTATAAACTGAGTGATAATTTTTTTTTCTTGTATTGCTCAGTTTAAATTGTAGTTACTAAAATATTGATAATGCTTCTTATGCAACAAAATTTTTTTAGCATTAACTATCACTACTCCATCACAACTTATTTGAACTTTAATATAAATATAGTAATATGGTTAATTGTGGTACATTGTTTTAAATAAACTTTGCTAAATTAAATTGGTATCATCTACTCTGATAACTTTTTGCATTGTGATTGTGTGCACATGAAATTTTACACCAAGGACAAAATCTTTTTATTTACTATAGCATTAACATAAACTAGAGCTCATCATGTGCCAGGTCAGGTTCAAGCTTGGCCCGGGCCATATAATAATGACTTATATGCAAGTCCAAGTCTGACTCGAATTGTACATTCAAGCTTGACTTTTACTTTAAGCTCGTTTTTATTTTATAATGCAAATCCAAGTTCGGCCCGACTCGAATATTATTTTATTTATTTTTTTGGTGTTTTAATTTTTTGCTTATTTGTTTTTTATTCTTTTAATCCCTTTAAAATTTAATTTGATTTTTGTATATCAATTTACATATTAAATATATATATAATCATACTTATTAATCAATAATTTTTTATACATATATAATTACATCATACTTGGTAAATATATTAATTTTTTTTAATTTTCATTATGTTCGGGCCAAACCAAGATTGGGCTTTGAAGGGTCATGTTGGAGCCTCGTTCAATTTTTCATCAGGCTTAAAAATTTTGTCCAAACTCGTTAATTATATCCAATATTTTAGCCTAAATTCGACCCAATATAGGACTTTGGGAGGTGCTTAGGCAAGTAGTTTGATCTTTGAGCAGGTCTAATATAAACACACATGATTAAATATAAATTTAATGTCATTAAGAGTAAAATATATTAGAAATATTAGAATAGACATAAACGCATCTTGTATCAAATTTATCATGTGTTTATGTCTTATGATTATAATTTTACATTTATTTCTAGTATTTACGATACTTCTAACATATTTTAAGTTTAATCATACATGTTTATGTTGACCTTATAATAAAATCAAATATTTTTATCTTACTTTGTAAGGATTCCAAAGATTATTTCTCTCAGTTTCCTTATTGATAATGTTCCAGCATTTGTTTACCGGTAATGGGTTAATGAATATCGGAAGATCTTGATAACTTTTATTATTTACCAAACAAAGGTGTTTCATAAACGATTTATTGTTTTAGATTGAGATCTTTTCCTAAAGAATGAAGAGTAATTATAATTTTTCATTCATATGATAAGACTTTTCTAATATTAGATGCATAAGAACTTTGTTTTGAACTTCGAGGGCCAAGGCTCGGAAATCAAATACTGTTCTACTTGTTTTTCCTAACTCCATTTTGTCTATTTTAGATTTCATTTTACACCAAATGTCACTCATAGCAATGGTTCTTGCATGTTCCGGGAAAGAAAAGTACTTCAAGCATGTAACAGGTTAAGCATTCAAACTAAATTAATTTGTTTTAGATTGAATATTTAATTTGGTATCAAAATTTAATTTCTATTATGTAATTTTATCTTATATTTAATCCGAGTTTGAATGTGATAATTAACCTATAAAAATACATGTGATGGGAGTATGTTTAAATAACGTTATCTCGTATTTATTAAATATTGAATTTTTTGTAATCTTATATATGGGTAATTCCTATAATATAAAAGTTAGACCCTCAGTAAAACAATTTCTAAACTACGTATAACACATTATTCTACATGCCTGGAAAGCTGTAAACTTGAAGGGGTTTTCGTGTCGAAATATGCCATCCTCATCAAGCCATCTATCTGGTCTGAACTCCTCTGCATCATCACCCCAAATGAATTTCATTCTACCCATTGCGTAAGAATGATAAGAAACAATATCCCCTTTTCTCACACTGAACCCATCTTGAAGAGAATCATCAGACGAGCATATTTTTGCATCCCTGCAAAGGAAGAGATACTGAGAACCAAAGAAAACCTCAAAACATAGCAAGGAAGCTAATTTTTAGTCTTCTAGGTAGGCATTAAGAAGTTTGGTTGAAATTCATGATTGAAAGCAACTTTCCTTACCTTTGGAAGTGGGGGGTAGAGCCTTAATGTTTCAGTTATAGCTGCGTGGAGATAGTTCATTTTTTCTAGAACTTCTTTGCTCATGGTAGCAGCCAATTCAGCAAAACCTTTAACCTCTTTCATGTTAGTAGTTTCCTTTACTTCTTGTGCAACCTTTTCTTGAACATCAGGATGCTTGCAAAGCATGTATATAAACCATGACAGAGCAGCTGCTGACGAGTCTTTGCCGGTAATTATGAAGTTAAGAATTATATCTTGCAGGTATTTTGGATCAGTCTCACTCACTTGGAGAAATCTTGATAAAAGCTTAAGTAGGTAAAGTTCACTCACTGAAGAATCACCATTTGAGTTGCGCATTTGCTCAATCTTGTTATGGATCAGCTTATAACAAAATTATCAACCACTTTTATACTTTTCTTTAGTGCAGCTTCTGATCCAATATTCTGAAATTTCTTGATCTTCCAGAAGATATCAACAAATCGAAAAAGGATTGCTTCACTTGAATCATCAAAAGCAGCTGAAAACTCCTTGCCTTCCACATTTGATCCACTCATGTTGTCCAGTTACAACTCCAAATGCAACTTTGAATATAGAATCTAAAGTCGATTTCATAAACAAGTCCTGCAGAAGATTTTGTTATAGCTTATTCATTTTATGTATGACAAGGTCATTGATCTTGTTCATTTGGTGAACTTACTTGAATATCCATTATCTCATTGGAGTTTGCTGCATCGGACACTATATTTGCAATTTTTGCCATTTTTTCCCGAAAGACTACGCTGTTGAAATCCCTCAAGACTTTTGTTGAGAATTCATAGCTGGATACCTTCCTCTGTTGACGCCACTTTTCACCATCGACTGTGAAAATTCCATCACCAAATTAATCCTTTAGCAAGCTGTAACTGTACTGAACCTGCACAGAAAATTAGACAATTTGAAGAAGAAAAAAAAACTATTCTGCCCTTTGGGTGGATATATTTCATTATGAAAAGCCGCCCAAGCACCAGGAGAGTTAAAAATTTTCTAGGCAAATGAATTATTTGCGACTTTCAGTAAGAACATGGGCATCGGGAACGTACTTCGCCATAATTTCTGAAGTTAGTTTTGAGTATATATTCAACGTTGGGTGGTTCCGAGTTTTACATCTGATTCCTGAAGGGAGAAAGCAGACTGTAGGTCCTATACTTCCTCGCAAGATCAGTCATATAATGATGCATTCTATTGAAGTTGAGGAGTTGGTCGAAAATCGTGCCGCCAACCGGATGGTACTTGTTCTTTCTCTACGGTTCTCTCACTTTTGTTTTGAAGAACTTGACAGAGAAAAGGGATAGGATGAGAACCAAAGCTATGAAGGTAACTGTGTTGGAGATATCCATGGAGCTGGAGTTCCAGGGCAGTGGGTGAGAAGCTGTACGTTTCAATGAATGTTGTTAGACAGTGAAGAGAAGCCTTATTAATACATGTCGTTAGAGATTGTCAATATTTTTGAAGGTGTTTTTTTTAATGTACAATAAGGAAAGAATTTCTAACTTTAAATTTAACTCATAAAAGAAGAATAATAATATTAAGTCAAAATTTGATTATTTTTTAAAGATATAATTTATTATTTTCAAAAATATAATATTATTTTTGAAAAAAAAAATTCACTTATATCAATATAAAATTAATAAATTGCTTCATGCTGTAATCCAAGCATGTTAGGAGTGAGTGGAATGATGAAGTCAATATGGGTCAATGGCTGTCCGGATTTGGGGTTCATTTGGGAATTTGATCTACTAACGTGGCAGAATTACAGGAGATAAGGTTTGGTTAATTGTTAGCCTGACAATGAGGATTAAGAAACTCATTTGTGAGTTAGATCCACAGGTTGAGGTGGAATTAACAAAATCAGCAAATATTAATATCCATCCTCGTGGTGGCATAATTGGAGACATTATGAAACTGTAAATTCTCAACATGTAATAAGAGAAGGTAATTTTTCTGCAAATGCTTTAGCAAAGTTAGCTTGCAAACATGAATGTGGAGTATGAATGGCTCCAAGATCCTCCAAAATTAAGTTGAGTCAATTCTGTCAGCAACGGCGCGAGGAGTGGGTTTTTCTAGGAGTTATAAGTTATATTCATTTTTAATTATTTTTCGTTTGTGACCAAAAAAAATATTTTTCAAGTCATGCTAAACCCAAACTCAAAATTTTTATTTCAAAACTTGATTTCAATCGAATCGATTTCACGAACTAGATAGATTTTGGTTCGTGAATATATAGGTCATGTAGAAGGGAAAAGAAGATTAATTTTATAGATCGATATTCGATATACTATAAGTATATAAATTTTATACACTAAACTCTAAATCATAAATCATAAATGAATATGCATTATTTAATTATCATGTGTGATCTATAATAAATAATTGATTTTTGGGTAAATTTATTCAAATCCTTAAAGTTTGAACGCAATTCAATTTTAATCAATTAGTGTTAAATATGAACATTTCACTCTAATACTTAACACCATTAGCAAAAGTTAATAAAAGGTAGGCAATTACAAAATTACCAAACAATAAACTTTTTAATCAAAATTATTCTTCATTATTCTATTTTTCATCTATCTTTCACGATTCTTTACTCTCTTCACAATTTTTTTATTGTTCAATTCATAATTTTCTTCTCAAATATATTATATTTTTAATTTTATTAATTTTTAAAAACAAAAAATTTTCAATTTAAATTTTAATAATTTCAATCAATGTTTCAAATTTTAAATTATTTTGATTTTGAATAATTTTAAATATAAATAATTATGTATTACGTTATTTTTAATTTAAGTTATTTGCATTTTAATTAAATAAATTTAGATGAACTCGAATGAATTTTTTGAACTCACATCAATTTCGAACTTTCTACCGTACTTAAGTTGTAACAAAAAAGAGCAAAGTATAAAACAATTATAATATACTACTTACTTAATACTAAACCCAATAAACAAAAATTAATAGTTTTTATAAATCTCATAAATTTTATTTAACAAGTGAGTATTAATATGGTATTCTTTGGAAAAGTGTTTATATAATAAATAATAAACAAATAAATAAACAAAAATAAATTAAAAATGAAAATAAACATTTCAAATCCAATAACTCTTCCGCATTTCTTTCTTCATTCTTATTTGATTTTGGGTATTTAAACTTTAAGAGTATGTTTAGATAAAAAAAAAAAATTGAAATTTTAAAACACTCCAAAATGAAGACATTTCAAAATGAAGCAATTGAAAATACTAGCATTATTGTAGGATATACATTTTTTAGAAAAAAATTCTAAATACTAAAATTTGATGAAATAAAAAAATAATTATAATATAAAAATAATTACATTATATATAAAAAATAAAAATATAAAAAATGGCTCAATGATACGATAATCTCAATGTAATAAAAATAATTACATTATTAAAATTTGTCAAATAAAAGAAAATTGAACTTTTAAATATCTTAATTAAATAAATTTCATTCTTGAAATCTCTCATCCAAACGCATCGTAAAGTATTTCAAATGGCTCAATGATAAAATAATCTCACAATTAATTTTTTTACAATTTACTTAATGGTTGACTAACGAAAATAAGTGTGGACCTATTTTAATAGTTTAGTTCATGTCCTGGGTGACGTTGGGAGCGTAAATGGCTACTCGAATCGACTCAACATCTATGGGTGGAGGTGGTTTTGTATATTTGGGTCAGATGTTTTAGAATAAGAGGATAGCATTCTGCAGTTCATCTCTACAGGGGTCCTCTATGTTGCATCTCCATAGTCCTTAAACGTATCAGATTTCATTTTGACGGTGTTATTATTGGAGCATCTGAATTTGCCATAACAGCTTTACCCATTGTACATGCTGTTTGATGGAACGTTCTTGTCGGGTTGGAAGAGAAAACGGAGCGTGGGAGCCCGGAGCCAATAGCTGCAATGAAGTTGGTGTATGAATTTATAAGAGGCATTATATGACGTTAAGAGGATTTCAGGTATTCTCTATTTGGTGATTAAAAATCACCATCCAAATATGCTATGTTGTTTTATTTTTCGAGGAGCCACTCACGGTGGAAGAACCAAAAAAAGACCTCTCGGAATTGGAAGGAGTCCTAAATATCATAACAGATGGTTTAATTTAGTTCGATACTGCTAGCTTTGTTACGAATTATCTGAAAATTTCATATCATATATGATAATTTGATTTTAAAATGTATAGTATTATATTTTTTTTGACTATAATATTATATTTTTTTTAATGTAATATTATTTCATATAAAAATAAGTTATCCAAAGATACAACAAAATTTTTAAAATTTTATTTGCGGACTATGAAAGATCAAAAGTAAGTGTTTTTGAAAATCAACCAAAAATTTATTAGTTCTGAATAATTATAAATCAATTGTTATAGTTATTTATTAATTAACAATCATTGATTTTTAGATACAATTGTTTCAGACATAGCTAAAAATATCTGTTAAAACAATTATACTTTTTTTTAATTCAAAAAAAATTTAATATTTTTACAAAAATAAAATTAATTAAAAATTAAAATAAACTCATAAATCTTTAATACTTCAAATTAGACTCTAAATTTAATTTTTTTTATAAAATTAATTATTATTTTATTCTTAAATAACGTAAAATTAAATTCTATTACAACTATTCAACACAAATTTTCTCCTGTCAATTATTAAATAAATCTATTTGACTTAAAAAAAAAAAAAAAAAGTCGACCTTTCTTTATATGTGTATTTAAGTGGGGTAACTTTTTCCTTACCATATGATTAATGCATACCTGACAAAATAAAAGGAGTTCTAATTAACACTTAGCAGACTTACCATCCCATTAAAGTAGACCCAACTTTCTTTGTTGGCCATACAACAAAAGCTGGAAGTACTGCAATTACTTGGCCGACAAAGTTGGGCAAGTTATTAATTTCCGATCAGATCAATAGTCAATGTCTAAGTTCAGTTTAACTTCGTCGTCCTTGAAACTTCACAGAGGTGTAGGCCACCCTTGATCTGAAGCGACAGCATGGCCCTATAAGTTAGGTTTTCCTTATAATCTGCCAAGTTGAAGCGAAAGTAGTGAAGAAGGGCAATCGAGGTTATCTTCATCTACCGGTAGGCAAAATCTTTGCATAAAAACATGCGGGGAAAACAATGTTAGCAAAATTAAGAAAGATTCGGAATGATCTTGTCTTGTTAGGAAATAATGAAGAGGGTTAGCTGTAGTAATACATGAAATGCTATGAAGCACTATTATATTCAAGATAGGTAAAGTTACAAACTTGAAAGCTATATTAATTTTATTACTCTTAAGCTAATTTTTAGTCTTCTAGCCAGATGTGCATTAAATGCATTATGACTTTATGGAAAAATTTTCTAGATACATGTTAAGGCCTGATTTGAAAGCCACCGCATCCTTGATGTGGTGTCTTTTAGTCATATAAGATAAAAGTTTTAAATATTAAATTTATTTTTATATTTTAATTTTTAATTTTTTATTATTTTGTTAAAAATATATATTTTTAATAATTTTTTTATAAATTTTAATTTTATTAATAAATATCATCGAAATCAATCTCACCAGTAGCCCAAATAAACTTTAAGTTCCATCGGAGAATTCAAGGTTGAAGGCAACTTTCCTTACCAGTGGAGCCGCAGGGTAGACCCTTAATGTTTCAGTTATAACTGCATGGAGATATTGCATTTTTTCTAAAGCTTCTTCGCTCAAGCTTGCTGCGAATTCAGCAAAACCTTTAACCTCCTTCATGTTAGTTGCTTCCTTTACTTCTTGTGCAACCTCTTCTTGAACATCAGGATGCTCGCAAAGCATGTATATAAACCATGACAGAGCAGCTGCTGACGACTCTTTGCCGGCAATTTGAAGTTAACAATTATATCTCGCAGGTATTTTGGATCGGCCTCACTCACTTTGAGAAATCTTGATAACATGCCTTCCTTTTTCATCTGCATAATCCATGGAAACAATTATTTCGAATTTCTACTTCAATTGGTTGTATAAGAGCTTAAGTAGGTAAAGTTCACTCACTGAAGAATCACCATTTGAGTTGCACATTTGCTCAATCTTGTTATGGATCGGCTTATACACAAAATTATCAACCACTTTTATATTTTTCTTTAGTGCAGCTTCTGATCCAATATTCAGAAATTTCTTGATCTTCCAGAAGATGTCAACAAATCGAAAAAAGATTGCCGCACTTGAATCATCAAAAGCAGTCGTAAACTCCTTGCCTTCTACATTTGATCCACACATGCTGTCCAGTTCAACTCCAAATGCAACTTTGAATATTGAATCTAAAGTCGATTTTATAAACAACTCCCGAACTCGATCCATTATAAATAATCATTTTTAAATATTATTATATACATTTATATTTATAAATTATTTATTATTAATATAATACTTAACTAAATTTATTCATTAAGCATTTTTATTATGACTTTTAATATTAATTTATTTTTTCTTAAAAATATGCATTAAAATTAATTTTTTGTTTGAATTTTGACGTCAAAATTTGACTTAATAAATAAGTATTTAACGGATTTATATAGTTAATGAATATTCTTTATATTATATAGATTAAGTTCGAGTAGTAGCTAAACCGATACCCTACCCATTGCTATCCTACCCTTAACATTTAAAGATTTTTTAAGGTCTTTTTTATTGATCTATTGGATTAAAAAAAATCGAAAATTTTATACATCAAATTAGTTTAAATTAAAATAAATTGGAAAAATATTTTTATTAATAATTTAATATTTCAAATCAAGTCAGACCCAAACTCAATTTCTTAAAAAAACTTGACTGGAATAGAATTGAATTCGCAAACTAGATAAATATTTGGTCCTAGAACAAATTTATGTAGAAAAGGAAAAGGATTAATTTTATGAATTTATATTTGATGCATTATAAGTGTATAAATTTTATACATTATTTTTTTTTGTGATAAAATGTTTAGGAGTTGGAAAAATTATCCAATCTTCAAGATCAGAACAAGTTTTAACTCATTTTACAGATCCATTGAACTTTCACATGCAGATTTTTTGGAGTGGGAATTCAAACTTTGGTGTTTTGCATATAGATTTGAACATTAACTACTTATGTTAACTTCCATTGGCAATTTTATACATTATCTATAAATTATCACGTGTCACATCATTTTCGTGATTTATTAAATATAATTAATCATTTATTGAAATAAATATGCATTATTTTATTAATTATTATACGTGATGTGTAATATATAATTAATTGTTTTACAAAAATATGATCACAAATATATGATTCAAATAATAAATATACATATTAATGTGAACTAACTTTTTTCCTTGCAATATGATTAATACATATACCAGACAAAAGTAAAGGATAGTAATTAAAACTTGAGCAAATTGATCATCCCATTAGACTAGACCCCTCGATTTGGCCATACAACGATTGCTCTCTAATATCTCTAACATCTGATCAGAACTGAAGACCAAACCGTTGGACAACTTAATAATTTACGATTATATCAGTGTCTAAGATCAGTTTGATTTAGTATTTGTGGTCCTTGGAACTGCATAGAGATGGAGGCCACCCTTGATATGAAGCGACAGCATGGTCCTATAAGTTAGGTTTGCCTTATCATCAGCCAATTTGAAGCGAAAGTAATGAAGTAGGGCTATTGAAGTTATCTTCATCTGCCGGTAAGCAAAATCTTTACCTAAACACTTGCGAGGACCCGCCTGAGAAAACAAAGTTAGCAAAACAAAGATTCAGAATGATCTTGTCTTGTTAGAATAGAATGAAGAGGTTTAGCTGTAGTAATACGTGGAATGCTATGAATTTGAACGGTGATTGAGGATGAAAAACGCCATTGTTGAGCCATCTTTCTGGTCTAAAATCACAGGCATCGTCTCCCCAAATGTAAGTCATTCTGCCCATGGCATAGGCCATATAGAAAACCCCATCTCCTTTTTTGACTTTGTAGCCATCGGGGAGGATGTCATCCATCTTTGCACGTAAACCATCCTTGGAAGCAAAGGAAAATTATCAATTAGCATGGATTTCATTATTGAATTGCATGACCCAAATTAAGCCCAAAAAAAAAAGTGAAGATTTATATAACAACCTATATTTACGACTTAATACTAAAGCTGACTTAGCAATATATACAAAATGTCCCAATAGAAGGCAATCTTGCTAAGAAAGAAACTAATTATACCATGTGAAAACATGATTGAAGAAACAAAAAAAAAAAAAATCATTTTTTCTAGCAAAAAAACAGACATTAGAATAATTTTTATATAGTGTTATTGTGAATGTAATGATTGTTTGAAATAATATATCGTGTATATATTAAATATCTTTTTAATTAATAATTTTAGTAAATTATAAGTAGGTAATTAAAATCTAATTTAGTATGAATCAAGGGGAAACATCTATACATGCTTTAATTTAAAAAAGTAGAAACAAAATAAATGTATACAAAATACACATACTAATTCAATAAAGTAAATTTATTATGAAAAAAAAATTACCAGAGGAACTACTGGATATAGCCGCAAAGTCTCTGTCAGTACTGCATGAAGATAATGCATTTGTTCTAGAATTGGGTCAGTTATAGCGGCCATGAAATCATCAACGTTGGCATCATTTCCTTTATTGCCGATCACATCTCTCATTTCTTCGACAATTTTTTCTTGTATCAATGGGTTTTTGCAAAGCATGTAAAAGAACCAAGACAGAGTGTTTCCTGCAGAATCTTTGCCCGCCGTCATGAAGTTCAAAATTATATCTCTGATGTATTGATCATTCATCATTTTTGGATCTTTCTTACCTTCTGTCAAAAACCTTGAAAGTATATCTTCCTTGGCAACCTAGAAAAAGAAAAAAAAAAGTGAACCCATCACGATATATGGAAGATTAATGTGGCATAAAAAAGCTAGGTATATTAAACTGCAAAACCTCCTTACTGGTTTTAGTTATGACTATAACATTCTAAAAATGAGAGAGACTTCGATCCCAAAATTTCATGAATGTATATGAAATTTGTACGTGTCTATAATCTTTCTCTTCATCATTTCCTTGGGATGAAATAATATTACTAAAACATAGGAACTAGATAATTGTGGCCGGTGACTATAATATAAAAAATAATAAATCATTGATGATAAGGGTATTTAGCATGTATGGTTAAAAGCAAGAGCAAGTTTATACTAGCAATATGACTCACACAATCTCGTTGCCTGGCTAGCAGTTCTCTCTTGGTGTTAATGACATTGTAAACAAAACTGTCAATTACTCTGACATTCTTCTTGAGGGCAGCTTCAGAGCCAATGTTCAAAAACCGTTTTAGCTTCCAGAAAGGATCGACAATACGCCAGTATGTGATTTCATTAGAATCATCAAAAGCCTCCATAAACGCAGCTCCTTCTTTGCTTGACCCTTCCAAGCAATTTAATTCTACTCCAAACCCAACTTTGGCTATCGTATCCAAAGCGCTTCTCATCAGCATATCCTATACCATGGTATACAAATATTTAGTCAGATTTATTAAAGATAGGAATTATCAATGGAAAAACCGCCATAGTAGCTTCACTCACATGGATGTTAAAAACCTGACCCGAAACCGTGAACTCCTGAAGAGCTCTGACAAGTTTAGCAGCATTACTTCTAAATACGGAACAGCTAAAATCTCGAAGAACTCTTGTCGAGAACTCAAAGCTGGCAAGCTTCCTCTGCTGTCGCCATTCGTCTCCATCCACCGCAAAAAACCCTCGACCCAGAAGATCCTTAACGATTTCCTGATTATGTTCGCCCTTGTAATACTTGTCAAAGTTTGTTTGCAGGATATGCTCTATGTTTCGGATATCAGTCGTGAATATGTCACTTTGATTCGGAGCCAACAGCCGGAAAGTTGGCTGATTTTTGGCGACCTGGGTTTGATAGTCGTAGAGCTTGTTTAAGTAGAAGAACAGGTTAAAAACGGTGCCGTTCACTGGTGGGTAATTAGGATTCGTTATGGATTTGCCTGTGCATGTCTTGAGTAGGAGCAAAGAGACTATTAACAAAAGAAAGAGTAGTGCATATGAAATCAAGATGATGATTGTGGAAACAACTTCCATTTTCTCAATGGGGTATGGTATATGTTTGTTTAGAATATTGAAACCGGAACGTCTCAAATACTCACTCAAATTAAGCTTTTAAATTTTAATTTAGCTATTGTTATTTGAGCAATTAAATTCAAGTTTTTAATTATTTTATTATCTTTTTATGGAAAAATTAAGCTTTTAATATTCCTATATATAGATATAGAATAATTGTGATGCAATGGAGAAATTATTAAGAAAACTCTTTAATATGTCACCATATTTAAAAAAATATTTTTTCCATGTATTGAAATTATTACATTAATCAATTAAAATGTTTAATATGTACAACAAATTAATAATATAAATAATATATCTTAATTAACTAATCTTAAAGAATATTTTAAGGTAGCACCAAAAAAAGAATATTTTAAGGTAACCTTATCAAAATCTTAAATTTAATTGGTGATTGAATCTTTTTCCACGGCATGTTGATAGTTTGAGCACCAAACTTTTTATCGAGTTTAAACATTAAAAAAAAAAAAGAGACACATAACAGCTTTTAAAAGACAAATTATTAAATAAATTATTTTTATCTTAAATTTAATAAAAAAATTATATATTATCACTTTTTTGGATAATTTTTATTGCATTTTCTTCATTTTGATTTTAGTTGCAAAGTAATTTTAAAAGTTAGTTTCAAATCTTTTAAATTGAAAATAAAATTATTTTTTCGATATTATTTATTTACCTTCTTTTTTATATTTTTTTCAAGATAATATTTAAATTTTACTACGTATTTTTTTATAAGTCAATAATTCATTTGGAACATAATAATTAATATGAATTAATTAAATTAATGATAATTGATTTGATGAAAATGAGTTTATAATACTAATCACAAGTCTTACAAATAATATATATATATATATATATATATATATATGAGGTGGTATTATTTTAATTGTGCCTAAAAGCTCACTTTTTAAGATAATCGTAAACAAGTCAATCTACTCATGAGCTATTCAAATTTGATTCGATGATTACTCTAGTTTTACTCGTTTATTTTTAAGTCAAGTTCAAGTTCTAACTACTTGAGTAACGAGTCTAGTCGAGTTTGAATATTTTAATATTCGACTCGAGCCACTTACGAGCTTAATCGAGCTTTTTATTAATATATATTTTAAATATTTCATCATTAATTTATCATTTTATGTTCATTATATATAATTAAAAATTGACAAATCGATTTTATTGACTCAAGCTTGAGTGTCTAGAGTATTTTTTTGAATTGAGCTTGAATTTTAAAAACCAAGCTCGAGCCAAACTCAAACATGATAAATCTCGACTTTGACCAATTACACCCCTAGATGATCCTAATGTACTATGCTCTCTATTTCCTTGCAAGTTGCAACTAATTACTATTATTTATTGTCAATGTATTAAATATAAATTATTGTTGAGGTATATATTAAATGCAATACTAATAATATCTAACCTCTATACACAACTGGTAACCGTAGAATACCACCTTATTAATAAACAAAATTTAAAAATGCTTAGATCTTTAAAAATTGATTGAAAAACTTTATTAATATTTATTTTTAAGAGTTTATATTTTTTTTAATTTTACTCATTAATGATTTGACACTATGCAATTTATTTATAATGTATAGATTAGATACTATATATTGTCAATGTAACAAATATAAATTCTTATTGATATAACTTTTATTTAACCAAAAACATAAGAATTTTTATTTAACT
The DNA here is from genome assembly GCA_033439115.1 of Firmiana major. Taxonomy (NCBI): domain Eukaryota; kingdom Viridiplantae; phylum Streptophyta; class Magnoliopsida; order Malvales; family Malvaceae; genus Firmiana; species Firmiana major. The sequence continues at coordinate 1,564,302 of CM065908.1, read as the reverse complement.
ATAGTTTAGAAAATATTTGTTTAATAAATTATTATCTAATATATTATTACTACGTTGAATATTAATCTCGTTAAGTTTTGGGATAATTGACTTTTACTTACCCAAGGTAAATGTTATTGTCCCATAATTAATTAATACTGGTAATATTTCGGACCATTCTATGGTAACAGAGAGAGGTACCATAAACCACAAATTATTTTTATTTAAAAAATTAGGTAAGGATTGCCAGAGAGGTTCTGACTAACCACTTAAATCTTGGTCTGACTATCAAAGATTAAGTCCAAATTCGATTACCCGACTTTTTTACCTTCATGTGAAAATAAATAAATAAAATGGCTATATTTTACCCAATTTTTTTGCTTTAATTTCTTTGCCTTCATATCGGTTTCTCTCGAATTTCACTCTCTGCAAATTGGAATCTTTGACACCACCATTCCATGAGTTTTCGACCTCTATCTATTTTTCTTCTTTTTCTCACAAAATCTATGACTTCGTTTTTTTTTTCTCTCCAAACGAATTAATTTTCAACAATAATTAAATATAAATCCGTTTTGCAATTAGTCTAGAGCCTATAATGGTCAATTTCATTTTTCAATTTGAGGTTTAAGAAAGAAAAGAACACGAGAGGTGTAATTGAGTCGAATCAAAATGATTCGATTTTAGAATCGAGCTTATCTCGACTCAAAAACTCAAGTTTTGAAATTCAATTCGAGTTCGATCGAATTTAGTTTTTAAAATTTGAAATCGACTCAAGAGAATACTTGAGTCGTTCAAGTTTTACACTATAGACTCGATTTGTTATTTTTTAACTACATATTATAAGAGTAAAATTGAAAATCAATAATCAAATAGTAAAAAACATATCTTAAAAAACTAAATTAAGCTCACGAACTACATATTTGACTTGTTATTCAAATAGTTCAAATTCGAACTCAACTTGAAAAAAAAAAAATTAAGTATGTATCAAGTCGAACTTAAGCTTTCATAATAGTCTAACCTGTATACAATAATTTAAAAGAAATTTGGTTTTATTCTTTCATATTTTGTAACCCTATTATTGAATTTTATAATCTATTTATGTAAATTATGCATATTAAATTTCAAGTTAATTGAAAATTTTAAATATTTTTCAATAGTAGTAAAATTGCAACTATTAATATATTATTGAAAAAAAGTTATCTTCAATTAAAATGATAAAAATATTAAAGTGATTCCAAACTTTATAAGTATGTTAAATCTAGTGGTTACTTTGTAAAAATATTAATATACAATGTAAAGCTATAAAAATCATCTAAAAAGGTTATTAGAAGTGATGTAACTGGATATTTAAAATGTCAACTCAATACATAAAGTTCTTACATTGTAGAGCTTATAAAGGATTAACTTTATATATATATATATATATATATATATATATATATATATTCACATATACACAGGGTCTATAATCTTAATTGAGCTTTTGTAATTATTAATTTAGATTAATGAAATGAGTAAATGAATTATATAGGCTATAAACCTAATATTTATAATTATTATAAATAAACAGAATCCATTTGGTTCACTTGGTTTGAGGGCAGGAGCGTAGCCAAACATAAATAGTGGTGTCAAATGGTCCCACTGAATTAAAAACCTCATTATATTATATTAAATAATATAGGATAAATCATAATTCAAATTCTATAAAAATAAAATTTAAAATAAATTGACTTCACTGAAATACAAAAATGATAATAGATTATAATATAATAAAATAATTTAGGATTAATAAATAATTAGTGGAAAATAAAAATTACATAAAAAGAAGTTAAAGACAAGAAAAATATCAGTATTACTTATGTATTAGGTTTTTTAATACTATAAAATTAGTTTTGATTTTATTAATTATCATTGCAAGTACACAATTTTTTATTAATTTTTTTAAGTAAAAAAAAAAAGTGATTATATTCGAGTATTACACATAAAAAAAAAAGAATGAAAGCCAACCAACACACAATACACTACCTTCTATTATAAAAATAAATAAATAAATAACACACATCATCTCCAAATTAAAAGTGGACTTCAAATATGTTTAAAATCATTAATAAATAAATAAATAAAAAGAAATGCTAAGATTTGTTGGCAGATCTCCAAATTTCAGATTCCTCAGCTGTGTCATCCCGGCCCATCGAAAGCTGTAGGCCCAAGTGTTATGAGCGGGTTAAAAAATTCAAATTCCTGAAACCTGATCTTCCCAAATCAATTTGCATCGTGTCAGAATCTGGACAATGATTTCTCAAAGCGTAGGAGGAGAAGGAAATTCAAAACGAGAATGGTCCTTACAAGACTTCGAGATCGGAAAACCCCTCGGCAAAGGCAAATTCGGTAGGGTTTATCTCGCCAGAGAAGTCAAGGTATACTCTCCTCTCCTTCCTTCCCACTTTGCTTTTCATTGAATTCATGTCTCTCTTCTCTTTGTTCCGATTTCTGAATGATTAGTGTCTTCGGTAGAGCAAATACATTGTGGCGCTGAAAGTAGTATTCAAGGAACAAATAGAGAAATACAGGATCCACCATCAGTTGCGGAGAGAAATGGAAATTCAAACCAGTCTTCGGCACCCTAACATACTGCGGCTTTACGGCTGGTTTCACGATAGCGAACGTATTTTCTTGATTCTTGAGTATGCTTATAGGGGCGAGCTTTATAAGGAGCTTAGAAAAAATGGTTATCTCAGTGAGAAGCAAGCTGCTACGGTAATGACCCAATCTAATTCTTCTATTCTGTTTCAATTTTGCATAGTTTATTTTCAGCTTATTTACAGATTCCGGTTTCTAACTGTCGCGTTGTCTCGTTTTTTTTTTGTTTTTGTTTATTCTAAAACTTTTTCAGTACATTGCAAGTCTGACAAAAGCTTTGGCATATTGTCATGAGAAACATGTGATTCATAGAGATATCAAGCCGGAAAATTTGCTGCTTGATCATGAAGTAAGCCACTGTCATTTCTTCTTAATTTGGCATCCACCTGTTTTGCTTAACTGTGACATATTGAGAATTTAATTGTAGAAGTATAAATTGGTCTATTGGGCTGGATATGTATTAGTGGGAATTTTTGTATGAAATCAATAATAGTGGGTTTAATGTTTAGTGGTGTAAAAAAAACATAATCAAATGTTTCAATGTCCATATTTGTTGTTTATTTTTTAATACTATTTGTATTCAGTTCATGTTCGGATCGTGTTCTATAACTCTTTCGTGAAGATTAAATGAATATGTTTATTAAAATGTGTTGATGAACTTTAAATAAACATGTTCATAAACATGTGTTTATGAACATTAAAAGAATAAGTTTACGAATATATAAACGAACATGTTCACAAACACACATTTATAAATATAAATGAATACTGTTTGCGAACATTAAATAAAATCTTAAGCAAAAAAAATTGTATCTATCTTAATACCAAATTAGAAAATTTTACATAAATATGTAATTTTAATAACTAAAATGATCTATGAGTAAATGAACATAAACGAACAAACACCGAAAATGTTCACAAATTGTTGATCGAACCGAACTTACACCCCTATATTATGTTCTGATATGATCTCGAATTGTGTTCGAGGGTCAGTAATTCCATTATGACTGCATAATGCAGGGGAGGTTGAAGATTGCAGATTTTGGATGGTCCGTACAGTCAAGAAGCAAGAGACACACAATGTGTGGAACTCTGGATTATTTAGCTCCAGAAATGGTGGAAAATAAAGCTCATGATTATGCAGTTGATAACTGGACTCTAGGCATCCTTTGTTTTGAGTTCCTCTATGGTGCTCCTCCATTTGAGGCCGAGAGTCAAAGTGATACATTCAAAAGGTAGGTATAAAAGGGTGGTGTCTTAAGCTTTTATCTTATGTAGATTGCAACATGGTGTGATAATTAAGGTAGTGAATCAAGCTTGTGCTATACAGGATTATGAAGGTTGACCTGAGCTTTCCATCCACTCCTCATGTCTCAGCAGAGGCTAAAAATCTCATCAGCCTGGTAATTGTGCCCACTAATCTCTCAACTGCCTTTACATGGACATTGACTGTGAAGAATGGATGTAGAACTTGACAACTGAATACAGTACTTGAATCTTATTTGCAGCTTCTTGTGAGGGACTCTTCGAAACGTCTCTCTCTTCAAAAGATCCTGGAGCACCCTTGGATAATAAAGAATGCAGATCCTATAGGTACCTGCAAAAAGTAGGAGATTCAATAGTTTCAGAAGTAATGCTATAAGGTTGTCAAAAATTACCAGAGTAGAGTGCAATTTAGCTGTGAATATATTGTTCAAAGTTGGAGAAGACCAAAGTGGGTTTGAAAGGTTTCATTGTAACTCTCCATCCTTGTATACTCCAGAGGCCTAGTGCATATCTGACTAGCTTTTCATGAAACCAGTTCCCTGAGGCAAGGTTCTTTGCATTAAGCTCTGCTTTGTTCTACTAGGCTTTCAACTATGAATTTGATTACAGACAGTAGGAATAATACATTATCTAAGTATTTTCTGGGTCAATTCCTGCGTGTCGTTAATATGTTAATCGCATTATTCGAACTATAGTTAGGAGTTGGCCAACAGCATGGCGAAAGGTATAAGATAGTGAAATGTGACAAAAATCTACAGGTCAACACAAATGCATTTCGAACGTGAAACCTTCTTTAACCTGAAGTACTGAATGTTGGCCTTCATCAGTCAAGATGGACGAGACGAGCATCTTGGCATAAAAAAGGAACAAATGGCGTCGCCCGGACTTGAACCGGAGACCTTCAGTGTGTTAGACTGACGTGATAACCAACTACACCACGACACCATTGCTTTGTTGGCTGCTAAGTGTTAAATTTATTTTATATAAATGGATTCTATGTCAAATTTGATTATCATTATTAACTTTTGAAAATTAAATACATTGCAAAAGAAAATTTTCAAGGAAACAGAAACCTCTAGTAAATTTTGAAATGGTAAAAATGACAATAATTACATAAAACACTAAATCCATATAAACAAATATTCTTTTCATTTAAAATTTAGCACATGCAGATAGTAAGATTTGTACAATTGGTTAATAGCAGTATTATTATTACTTTGTTTTTTAATTTTATGAATTAAATAATAAGTTTAATTTAATCCCTCTAAAATCAAATGTCAAGATAACCCACTGGCTGTAAATCATCTTTCTAACCTCTACACATGAAGAAGGGGAAGAAGCCTCAGCCATTGTTTTTGGTTTGTTCAACAAGTTCGCTCACTTATGTCCAGAATGTTGAGATGAAAATGGGTAAGCCTCTGATGAACTGCTACCTTGCCAATTCTCATAAGCATTAGGAGTCTCTTGAGTCTTGAGGGTCATACCATATCCAGCCAAAGCCATTAACATTAAGCCATGTCCATTTGGTGCGCGAGAAATTCTAAATGCAATCACATTTTTGTTCCATACAACAATTTTACTTTGTACAACAATATTTCTCTTCTTTGTTGTGGTCGTAAGAAGCGAAAAAGTGCACCGCATTGTTAACTTGTTGCATCACGCAGCAAGAAGCAACCTCTGGGAAAAGATCAAAAGCCCCTCATAAAACCTTATGCTATATGCCCAGCTACAGCATGCCATATCTGAAAGTGGAACAAGAAATTCATTTTTTTTAAGTGTAAATCACGAGGTATCATCATACTATATTGGATATAAAATTAATCTTTGTTTGTGCTTCGTAACTTGCGTTGATTTAAAAGAATTTGACTTGATAAAGATTCGAATACAAAATTTTTTACTAAAAATCGTCTTCGCTCCTAAACTCAAATAAACCTTACAATACCGACCAACCTTTGTATGTTATACCAATCACAAATACCTATTACATTTGCAAATCAACAACGGTTCCAAAGAGTAGAAGACTGAGCATAACATTACCTTATGGGCAATAACTGCAGCAAGCAATGCATCAGACTTGAGACGTTGAAGCAATTCAGTGTAACAAATAATTTCGGCGTAGAGAAGACAGTGAGCATTCACTAAACAACTATTTTTAACGTATATTTCCCAAACTTTCCAAATGTTTCCATATAAGCTTTGGAGTACGATTTTGGCTTTGTTGAATATCTCTTGACAAGTATTGCCTACATTCACAGCGAAATCTTCACTGGCACCCAAATTCTGTGCCATATCGTTAGGCAGCCTTGAAAAGGCCCCGGATGCCTCGCGTTTGTGAGTTCGGAGACTCGTCTAGCACCAACCAAGGACACCGCAGAAACCAGATGAAACCTTGTCAAACTTGTTCCGGAAATTAAAGGGCTTCGGGCTTGGAGTTTGAACCCGCAAACAATCTTCTGGATTGGACTTGTAATATTTCATGGTGAAATCCTGTCTGAACAAAATGATGGGGAAGCATTAAACAAAATTAGCTCTGTTTTCGTACAGGAAAAACCATGATAAAGACTGACTCTGGATTCTGGACTATCACCAATATCAAGTGATTTGTTCTTTGTGATTGTCGTTTCAGGTTTGTCTGCTACTCTGCTTTACCCTTCACTCAATTTTCTTATTATTATTATTATTATTATTATTATTAAAACTTCGGATTTTTTTTCTTTTCTTTGCTCCTCTCTTAAGAAACATAAGGGGGGCTACCTTAAGGTTCTTTACAATCTGTACTAGTCATCACAAATATTCTAACCAATGGCACTTGGAGCAAAAGATAGCATAGGGAAACCCACAAGGAAATTAAGAACATTCGTGTCATAACAATAACCTATTACATGGCCATATATCCAGAAACTAATCTGTTTTTGCCAACATGAAAGCACATAAGAAGACACCTTTCTTATCTTAGCCAAATTTTCAATTCAACAATAGGCCACTGAAATAGTACAAGAAAAATATGTCAGATAAATGAACAAAAAAATCCAGGCATGAGGCTTAAGTGATCACCATTTTCCCTGAACTTAGCTCGATTCATTCTTGTATTTTCACTAGTCAATGAAGAAACACCTCAATCATCTCAAGTTGGCATAAAAGTTGTATCTGAACTCGTAAAGTTTAACCTTCCGAATAAGATCGCATCAAGAAAAGTTACCATTCTCCAAAACAGTGATGGTGGTGTCGCTGATGGTAGTCTCACTGCTGCAGCTCATACTTTTTTCATCTTGTGTAATCAGCTGAGGACTAGGAATTGAAATAGAAAGGCTGGTACTCAGGGCTGCACATGTGGCTTTGTTGATTATTCTTAATTTACTAGGTGGACAATCACCAATAGCGGGAATGGCAACAGGCTGAGAAACCTCCACATGCTTCCTTGCACCTCTGTGCATATGCCGCTCACAATATTTCTGATCGGGAATAACATCCCTGCTGCATCGCCACCTTTTCCCATCTGTTCTCCTACACCTGCCTGGTTCAAGTTCTATTTCGTTTTTGTATACAGTGGATTTGCTGCAGCCTAGCACTGAAATAAGTAACAGCAAAAGTCATCTTAATTAGCATCGAAAAGGCCCTACAGGGGAATTAAATGTTATGTTCAATGCTGTGCATAACAATACAAGATAACTGGAACTGATTCTATTCAAATAGTACAAGCACTAGTAACAATGGTTATGGTCAAAAACTACATGCATCCCAGCATTTTTGTGCATGTACATTGAAAGTATGAACTTCAAAAATTAAAATGCTATGAAAACTAAAAAAGGTAGAATAACATAGAAAGGTTCTTCCTATCAAACAGAATCGTCTAAAAATCTTTTGGGCAACAAATTACATGCTAACATAAAAGAGTGGCAAACAGAGCAGACTATCAAATGATTCCTAAAAGAAAAAAACCATGAACCCAAGCAGATTAAGGCTTAGAATGAAATGAAATTATAATATATCTGTTCTTATACCCAAAAAAGAGCATTATTTCAGTTCTTATGATACAACCTTGAAGAACGCTTTTCGGAGAAAAGCCCACAGGCGGAGATATACTATTACTGGGAGTGGCTTTGCTTCTACTCTTGTTGCTGAGGTTGATGACATTATTGTCACTTACTGAGAGTTTCTCTTCACCCTTCTCACTAGTACTTGGAGTGTTTTTGATCCCTTTGCGGTCATTTTTGCTGTTGTTGCCTGTTGTGGTGACTATGGTACTGCTAGCAGTGGCATTGGTAGAAATGGAGTTTCTATTGCTGCATACATTGTTGCTATCCATAGCAGAAGTCTCATGGCTGGTGCTGGGATTACAGGAAGATGGATTCAAATAAAGAAAGCCTACCGGGGTTGAAAGGTTTTCTGAGTTTTCAGATACTTTATTAGAATTTTTTAATAGTTTTATATCAGGCAAACTAATTTGAGAAGATTCCACAGGCTTTCTTGAACGCCGACAACCCCTATGCATATGCTGCTCACAATACTTCTGATCAGGAATCGCATTCTTACTGCACCGCCATTTCTTCCCATCAGTTCTTCTACACCTCCCTGGCTCAGGATCCATCATGTTCCTATAATCAAATCCTTGAGGACTGACTCCAACAACTGGAATAATAATAGCGAAATCAATATTCAAATCCCTCATCCAAATTCACATTACTGAAACCATGAAAAAGAAAACACTCTCTTTAAACATCTGTCAGAATAAATTTAGATCATTGCCAACAGAATTCATTTTACAGTTCAACTTCCTGATGGAATTCATAATTGCAAAGCAGTATAATCCATACTGAACCTCATATTCAAAGTTCAAGTAGGCAAAACCTTGTCAAGCTTACAAGGAGACTCAATTATCCAGGAATAACTGAAACTTAACTAATAGGCATTGAAGAATTAAAATAAGCCATCTCAAATTCCGAGCCTAACAAGCATCAAAACATCTTTTTTTCTGTTTTTCCTTGTTTCTTTCCAGTAATTGAACATCAAACCATCTTACAGTTCATAAACTAGCAAGGCAAGAGAAATGTTAAAAGAAAGAAAGCTTACAGCTTGGATACAGTTCATAAATACGGCCATGAGCAGAGCCAAAAGAGGAAGCCACGCTTTTCCAAATGGGCATAACAAGGTTAACAGGAACTGGGGTTCCGCCTTCTATGTACTTGAAGATAAGCGCTTGTAGCTGCAGCTCATGAAACTGCGCTGTCGTAAACACACACTTTCCGCGTTTCCTCACGGGTTTCTCCAACTTGTCCCCATCAATCCCGAGACCCAACTTGATCGACGGTAATCCTTCCTTCTTCTCCTCCTTCTCTTCCATCTTCACCGTCCGTCCTTTCTCCTCCGACCTATCCTGGGTCCCACCCCGACCATCACCTAAAACAAAAACATGCTCAAAATCAATTAACCAAACACAGCACTTTGAATTCTGAAATATTGAGACTCCTAAGTACTGTACATATACGAGGAAAGAGAATACCAGAGTCTGGAAGAGGTGGGTTTTGAACCGGCTGGGCCTCCATTGACAACATACTTGAGGGAACTACAGAAACAGACCAAACCAAAGATAAGACAAAGATTAAGATTGGTTGTGTTGGAACGTTACAGTGTTTGAAAAAAAAAAAAAAGGAAAATTCATTAATGATAAAAGAAAAGAAAATGGAACACAGACTTGTGAAAACTGAAAAGTGGATTTTCAAAAGAGTGTTTCGTTGATCTTAAACATGGGTCACTTGCTTGGTCCAGTTTCAAGAAGGGAGCGATGAGTGTGACATAAAGTGAGGTTAAAGCGCGTGTCAGAATTCTGACAGTATCAGGCTTTTGCAGTATCCGCAGGCAAAATTCAGTTTCTTTAACAGGCTTCTGAAGGTCAAGTTCACCTCTCAAAATCGGAGTGTGAAATGAACGATCCAATCAAATGGTGAAAGAGTGCTGCTTTGGCAGACTGTAGACAGTGGTCGATTGTGTGTCACGCTCATTGTAAGATTGATTGCCTGCCACTAGCAATGGGCAGAGGAGGACACGTCATTGATTTCAGTTATGGTGGGCCCCTGGTTTAAGCAACCGGGGGTGGGGGGCCGGTTCTTCATGTCAGCAATGACAGGTGGACTGTTGAAAGCGTCACCAAATGTCCGATGGTTGCTGATTTATGTTGTCGTTTTACATTGTTGTCTTGTTGGATTGAATATTTGAACTCGGCTGAAGTCGGAAACGACAGTTGCTTTTAAGCCCATGTTTCAACGGATCTTTGTTCATATTTAACTGGATTTGAAGCTCGGTCTTGTAAGACTAAGAAGAGAAAGTTCGAGTTCAACCCTCCATTCTCCGGTCCATGAGAGCTCAGCCCAGATAAATCTACCCAATATTCCTTCCTTAGTTCAAAACACAACATACCACAACTAGAAAAATTCACTCTAAATTACCAAATAGGACTAATTTTATCAACCATGATAACTATTGTTGATGTCTTATTGAGGTAGACATTGGTTAGAGCAATCGACATGTTTTTGTAGGGCTCCGTGAGAAGAGAAAACAATCCAAAGACATCAAAAAATTATTTCAAAACGCATTTTGATACTCAAATCAATTAATGATAAAATTATTAAAAAAATAAATTTAAGATATAAAAAAATTAAAAAAAAATTAAAAGAGATACTGAAAATGTTGCCTCTCATCCACATGTGTATTTTTTTAACTAAATTATTATGTATCATACATGTAATTCGTCTCTTATTTTAAAAAGATTACTACACGTAATTTTATTATCTATCGTTTAATTATTTACATGAATGATATGATCTTGAATTTTTTATAAACTTTACAACTACGATCAAATTAAAAATGTCATCTATATCTTGCCAAATGGTTATTTCCTTTGTGAATTGTGACATCTTTTCTTCCCTATCTCCCCTGATGATAGAAAAAAATACAAAATTCCACTTCGAAATTCCCTTTTGAAGTGCTCTTTTTTCTGGTAGCTGTATTTATATGCAGAAGACAGCATTTTCCAACAACAATTATGCAAAATGCTATCCAGTTGTCGCCAGAAGCGGAGGCAGACAATGAGTGGAGCAGAGCTTAGAGCTTAGAGATATATTTCTAAACAAATTTAATGGGGCACGTTGTTCATTTGTCACATGCTCATGGCATCCAATGGAAAACAATCAATCTTTGCCTATTCCCCTGTCTTTTATTTACAATGTTATGTTACTTTCTTACCTACAATTCAGTTTGCACTGTTAACCATACATCAAATTCGATGGTCTAAACCAAATAATATATGATTATATGTGTTATTTCCATCATTTTTTTATTTGAAAATTTCTAAATATATATTTTTTAATCATAAATATTTTCGTTCGTTTTATAATTTGAAATTTATCATGTCTGAACTAAGGGTGAATTTAGATAAAATTTTATCATCAATAATAATTTTAGAATTTAAATTTTGTTTAAATATTTTAAAAATAAATTTATTACGGTTGTTTCTAAATATACTTCAATTTTTTTTATTATTTTATACCTAATTTTCTTCATTTGACTACTGTTTAATTGCCAAGAAGACAAGTGTATAAAGAAAAAATATGAGTACATTTAAGATCTTTCTTTCTATTTTTGTCAATCACATTCGTGTTATAGTTGATAGATGTCATCACCAGGTGAAATTTATGCTTTCTATTTGATACTAACATTTGGTTCCTCTTAAGTAACATCCAAAGGTCAAATCTCGTGAATGAAAAAATCTTGACTTTTTTTTTTTATCCTTGGACAGGAAGCAGGAAAAAGAAGAATTGATGGAGAAATTGACATTTTTATCGTGTTTTTAATTTTTTTATAGATATGTTAGGTCTAATTAAATAGCTTAAGATTCCAATATATAAAGGTCAAATAATTATCATTAATTAGTACGATTGATTGATATTAGTTGACATTGAGATAACATTTGACATCGGGGGGACAGTCGCATCTGAAACACTCATTGTGCATTTGGTAAGTTCCGTACCATAAAAGACACAAGTAATCAATAGAAGAGGGTTAGATATTTTTAACCAAAATGTTTTAATCTTTCATTTTTTTTTCTATTATTATTTAATACATAGTGGATAAAATTATTTTATTTTATAAATAAATTAAAATGAAAATATATATTTAAAAAAAATAAAAATGATTGTATATTTTTTAAAAAAGAATTAACAGCTCATGCACCGTTGGCCTCCATATTCTACTAGAAAGCATTTTCTATGCTTAGTTAAGTCTTGAAGATCTGAATTACAGTTGAAGAAAGGGTGACTCATATTTTCTTTGTAAAGAAATTAACATTAGTTTTGTAGGACAACGATGGCCATACAAAGGAGTCCAAAAGGGAATGATCAAATAAAAAGCAGAATATAAATGACCGAGAATCTGAGATTTATGGCAGGGATGTGGAAGGTGACGTGGCGTGGGGCACAAGTCTACAAGCTGTATATAAAAGGAAATTCTATGGTTGAATCGTGGAAGTTTTGATAATTAATTAATATGATTGGATTTTAATACATGCAATTATTTTAATTTGTTATCACTCATTTATTTGCTAATTTTTTGCAAGATTTGAGAAGTAAGAATATGTAATATCGACATAATATAATGTAGAGAACAGACTGGTGCTTAGATGAAGACATGTTTAAACGAAAAATGTCTGGACTCTCATTATCAATTTTGTCGTTGGTTCCCAACTTGCAATTTTCAGCAGAATTTTTAAGACAAGAGACGGTCTCGACCATTTTTAGATTGGGCTTCCGTTTTATTATTATTTTTTTAAGAGAAATTAAATTTTAAATTTTAAATTGTTTTTTTATTTTTATAATAGTTAAATTTGAAATGATTAGTTAAATTTGAATTGACTAATTATATTTGGTTGTATATATATTTTATATTTGTATCGTATCAAATTTTATAAAATATATAATTTATAATGTAAAAATTTATATCGATATATTAAAAATAATACTTTTTAAATATTTTATAAAGTATCATCTTTATATTTTTTTTCATATTATATTTAAAATTATCTCATCTACAGCAAAAAAAAAATAAAATCAAGCACTGACAATTTAAAGATTTAACTCGTTAGTAAAAATTTTTATTAAATAACAAGAATAATTTTATATTTAAATTTTTATCAAATTAATTTTTTTAAATTAATTTTAATAATATAATACAAATAAAAATTAATTTTATATTCAAACACAATACGGAAATTAAAATTTAAGCAATGGTGAGTCCTTCGGTTAATAGCCGCCATGGAGTCCAATTTAAAGTTTAAACAATCCTCACCACTGTCACGCTCACAACGGATAGCTTAAATAACGGCATAATCTAAAAGGCAAAGACCACCCTAAAAACAAAATCGAGAGCATTTCTAGCAGTGACCAAAGCTTGCTGACCCCTCCCACGTGGCCCCTTTCCCTCCAACTACAAAACCATACTTTAACTCAACCCTAGTTAAAATTCTAACCCTTCTCCCAAGTCTTACTTTTTTATCTCTTCTTCCTCACGAACTCTCACACTCTGCTTCTTCACTGATACTCCACAACGTTCACGATGGGCGCATTTCAGCCGCTCAGCCTCTTCCTTTTCACGCTCTGTTTAGTTGCGATTGCAGCCAATGCTCACAATATAACCGCTATTCTCGAAGGTTTCTCTGATTACTCTGTTTACAACAGCTTCCTCACCCAAACGAAGCTGGCCGATGAAATAAACTCCCGAGAGACCATCACTTGCCTTGTTCTCAACAATGGAGCTATGTCTGCCCTCACAGCCAAACACCCACTTTCTGTCATCAAAAACATCCTTAGCCTTCACGTTCTTCTAGACTACTTTGACCCGCAAAAGCTCCATCAAATCTCCAATGGCACCACCCTCAGTACCACTCTTTACCAGACCACCGGAAACGCCCCTGGAAACCTCGGTTTTGTCAACATCACCGATCTCCAGGGTGGAAAAGTCGGTTTCGGCTCGGCAATTCCGGGATCCAAGCTCGACTCCTCTTACACCAAGTCAGTTAAGCAGATTCCCTACAACATCTCTATCCTCGAGATCAGCGATCCGATTGTTGCTCCGGGAATCTTAACGGCTCCGGCCCCGTCGGCTTCTGACGTCAACATTACCGGTTTGCTGGAAAAAGCCGGCTGCAAGACTTTTGCTAGTTTGCTTATCAGCAGTGGCGTGCTTAAGACTTACGAGTCGGTGCTTGATAAAGGCTTGACCATTTTTGCGCCGTCTGATGAAGCTTTTAAAGCTGAAGGTGTCCCTGATCTGAGCAAGCTGACAAATGCCGATCAAGTCTCGCTTCTAGAGTTTCACGCTTCGCCAGAATACAAACCTAAAGGAACATTGAAGACGACGAAAGACCCAGTCAGTACATTAGCCACTAAAGGTGCTGGAAAGTTCGATCTGACAGTTACGACTGCCGGCGACTCTGTCACACTTCATACCGGAGTTGGCTCATCCAGAGTCGCCGAAGCGGTTTATGACTCCCCACCAGTCGTCATTTTCACCGTTGACAACATCTTGCTTCCGTCAGAGTTGTTCGGTAAGTCGCCATCGCCAGCACCTGCTCCGGAGCCAGTTTCTTCGCCTTCACCGACACCTTCAGTGTCTCCAAGTCCATCTCCAGTGTCGGAAGCACCATCACCGGTCGCCGCTTCACCACCAGCACCACCAACTGACACTCCCGCCGGATCCCCGGCAGATGCGCCAGCTGGGTCGTCAGAGAACAGCACCTCGGATAATTCTGGTGGTCACGCGAGTGCCCCTCTGTTGCGTACTGTTATTTTAACCGTCTTTGCCACTATCGTTTCTTCAGTTCTCTAGCCATGAATAGTAATTACGCCGGTCTTCTGTTAATTTGTTTTGTTTTTCAAGTTAATTGTTAGTATTTTGATTAGTGAGGGCTTTTTTATTTTTAATTAATTTTGGGTTTTAATTTATGGGGTTTGGCTTAGGAAGTTGGGATCGGAGAAGGGAAGCTGAGAGCTAGCTGCGGACTCTCGCAGTCGCAGCTTCTGGATGTGAAGAGGAAATAGCGGTGTTCTTTTTTAAATTATTTTTTGGATACTTATTGCTCTGGTTAGTAAGTCCATTTAATTTAGTATTATATTGACTTCGATTTATTAAAAATTTTGTTTTGAAGTTGATCGAAGTGAGAAGATTGAATATTATATTATTAAAGTTTTGAATTTAAAAGTTAGATATTTATTTTAAATTTAATTTTTAAAAATCAAGTTAAATTAAATAATATATTTGATATATTTAAATTTGACCTCATCAATTTTAATTTTATTGAATAATTATAATTTACCGATCATATATTAGGAACGAATGTCAAATATTTAAATTCAATCGGAGTTTAATAGTATACTGTTAGTAAATTAAAGTGAAAATTTTAATTTTATAAAAAATAAAATGGTTTTATGTTTTTTAATTTATATTTTTAATATTTTTAAAAAATTATGTGTAATTTATAAAGATAAATTTTTTTTTATTAAAAGTGGATTGAACAATATAACTAAGTTTTAATTCGTTTAATCGAAACGCATGGATTTGGCCGTAATGCACGTGTAAAGATTGTGGTGATGGGCTCCACTTTTTAAGACCATCGTTTTCCAAAATCTGTGTGTTATTTATTTATTTATTTATTAGTGATCGTCTATGTTCCCGTGGCATGGATTAATATTTTACCAAGACCTTTATTTCTATTTTTTTCTGCGGCGAATAGAATAGGATTGAAGCTCAAAACTGGATGATCAATTATATATATACCATTATACCTTTTTTTTTAATCTTCTTCTCTTGGTGTTAGTTGGGGCAATGTGACAACAAGACACAAGTGCAGTACTTGTGGAGGACCAATGGGGGGTTTAAAGATGTCGTGCCGGTGAGCTCCAGCTTCCAACCTACGAGCGGTCCTGTTCTGGGCCCAAACTTGTCTTTGCTCATGCAAGTTGAGTGCGCACTCTGGGCGTGTGGGGTGGATCAAATGATGAATTGCAGCGCCATAGACACTCTGCCATGCTTATCCTGGTTTGTTTAGAGATATAGATGGGTAGGATATCCGAAACTACCTACGTCAATTAAGTAGTTTTGATATGTTATAACCAGATTTTAATCAATTTAGGATAGTAATTTCACTACTCGTATTTAGTTCAAATATGATTGAATAATTTCTTTAAAGTATTTTAAATTTGAACTCTAATTTGATTGTATTTTATTAAATATATTTATATTTTATTAAAATATATTTGTTTATAATTTTATAAACATATTTCTATAGATTTTAAGTGGTGTTATTATTAAAATTTATTGAATTATGATGAAATTTATACATTTTTATTTAATTTTATGTTTTTAATTAAAAAATTAAACAGTAGAATAATTGATTTTCAGGTTTAAGTTCACATTTAAGTCAATTAACAAGTTTGTCAAAAAAATTTGGTTAAATAATTAGGTAATTAAATAAGTTTAGGTAATAAATAAGTAGTATGAAATTTATTAGGATAAGTTTCAAGTAAAATTTTTTAAAAAATAATTGGGTAATAATCAGATTAAAAATTGAGTACTTAAAAATTAGTCGATACCCATCCTATTTACATCTCTAGTTTGGTTAGGAATCCATCTATTAGGTCACTTGATTCTTACCCATCAAAATCTTCTCTCGAATGAAAGTAATGAGTTTTTTTTAAGAGGCTTACTAGCAAAACGTGCTCTCAAATTTTTTTTTTTATAAAATTGATATAAAATCTAAATATTTTATTATATATTTGTTTATTCATAATTTTTTTAATAAAATATTTGTTTGATTATATTTTTAATATCATTGAAACTAAACTCATTATCCATTTTAAGTCACATTAAATCAAATGCTTATCGTCAAGGGCTCAAACCCTAACAAATAATCCTTTCCAATCGGCAAACTAAACAAAAGCATGAACAAAAACAAAGTCGACGACTGTGGCAAGCGAGCCTTTTCCCTCGCCTCTTACGTCATGAGCTCGCAAGAAAAATGACAACTTTTATTTGATTCGTGTTGTTTACTTTCCCCTTCTTTAAATTCAACATTCGAACTTCTCTCAATTTCGCAGAACGATTCTCCAGAAAACCAAAATAGCACCGACGACTAAGAAGAAAAAGAAGAAGATTTTGATGAGTAACTACAGATTCTTTCAAATATTATTAGTTTACAGAATTGGCGATAGAGAATAATTTAGGGTTCATTCGAATGTTTGGTGAAATTGAAAATAATCATAATAATAAGATTCGTTATTGTAATGTTGAGATTAAAAAATGAAATGATGATATGTTGGGAACTAAAAAACAATCGGAAAAAATGTGATAAAGTGAGATTAGTGTAATAAAAAGTAAATATTATCATTAAAGATATTGTATTGAAATTTATATATAATAATATTTATAGTATATAATTTACACTTATAAAATTAATAAAATTATTTTATATAAATTAATATTTTTATTATTATATATTTAAAAGTTAGTTTTAAAAATATTTTATTATTTCAAAAATTAAACATTTTAAAATTTTAATATAATAAATAATCACATTTAACAACATAATAAAAAATAAAATCTATTTAAAAAATAATCACATTTTTCAATATTAGTATTATTGAAAAACAAACTCCAATTCTAATTGCAAAATAATAAATAGTATTAATACACTACTCAGCCATAGGTCCGTTGGACCGTAGCGCATCCGAGTCCAATATGGGTTCAGCGGAACTAGCCACTGGCCCACTAGCTGGGTACAAGGTAGAACCGAGTCAGGAATGTAGCCCAGAAATATCC
Organism: Firmiana major; assembly: GCA_033439115.1. Classification (NCBI taxonomy): domain Eukaryota; kingdom Viridiplantae; phylum Streptophyta; class Magnoliopsida; order Malvales; family Malvaceae; genus Firmiana; species Firmiana major. Next base: position 1,546,554 of record CM065908.1, on the reverse strand, counting down.
TTGGAACCACAGTATGTCTACAGCCTCTCGGCCCACGAACCTGAACCTCCTCGACGCCACAGACGAAGAATTTGGCCCCCCAAACGAAGTCTGAACTCCGAACCGGTTCCCACACTGCACTCACCGGAAATCATACGCTCGCTTAATCCAAGAAACTCATCTACTTTTGATTCTAACTTCTTCATTCCCCAAAAACTATGGTGAGTTTTGTTTGCGTAATTTTATCGAACATAGACTACACGGAACTAACAGTTAATAAATGCTTGGTATTGCAGTCTGTTACTTTGCACACAAATCTAGGTGACATCAAGTGCGAGATCTTCTGCGACGAGGTCGCTAAAACGGCAGAGGTTAGGTTCCTCATTTCGTTCAAAAGTTTACTGTTTTTATCCCTTTTCAGTAGTTTAGTTTTATTTACATAGAAAAAAAAAAAAAAAAAAACACTAGCTGAAGCTCCAGCTGGTGCAAGCTACAGAAAGAAAGTTAGGAGATGATACAATATAGATTGTGACTATAATTCTTCTTGAGGGGATCTATTTGGTACCAATTGTTGCCCTAAAACCAAGTCTGCAAATTAACTTCTGTAGCCCTAAATTTAGGAAATTGGGGCAAATTTTATGTATATTCACTTAATTTCATATAATGGAGCAATTTCAGTCCTTTTGGTGCATAACTTCCTGATGCATTTATGTTAGTGAACTGCTTTTCATATGATTTTTCAATCACCTCTTGTTTCTTACTGTTGCCCATGTTATCAATACTAATATTTCATTTGGATGCAGAACTTTTTGGCACTATGTGCCAGTGGTTACTATGATGGGACTATATTTCACCGGAATATTAAAGGTTTTATGATTCAAGGTGGAGACCCAACAGGAACAGGCAAAGGGGGAACTAGTATATGGGGCAAGAAGTTCAATGATGAGATTAGGGAATCCCTCAAGGTATGTTAAACTAATGGATATAGTGCAATATTGAAGTTTTAGATTGCGAACTTTGGCTTTTGCAAATATCTCAACATGTTTCGAAAAAATTTTGACGCCAACTTTTACCCATTAAGAGTAGGGGGGAGGAGAAGAAAATTCTTCTATCGTGTCAGCTTCTTATACATGTTGGCCTGCTGATTAAGAAGATTGGTTTGCTTTCTTTTGGAAAGCCTATGCTCTTCCATTATGCCTGATGTCCAAGTTTGAACCTTACTGAATGGAGACTCACTGAGCTGCATAGTGCTTTGTTTATTATGTTGTTTGTTTAGTTGCCACGCTATTTGAGCTTGAACTTTTGGTTTCTCTTCCTCTCATAATCTTGAATGGCATAACAACACATCTTGGTCTAGCTGCCCCAAGTGTTTTGGCATGATTATGCTTGTCAAACTCTTTAGATTTCTGTCCTTTTCAAGCATTGATAAAGCTTAGTGTCAAACATCAAGTAGCTCATTGGCTGTGAACCTGCTGTGTGTTAAGATATAGATATGGACATGCTAATTTTGACAAAACTTTGTCTTCTTACAGCATAATGCCAGGGGTATATTGGCAATGGCTAATAGTGGTCCTAATACTAATGGGAGCCAATTCTTCATAACTTATGCAAAGCAGCCGCATCTCAATGGATTATACACTGTGTTTGGCAAGGTGATCCATGGTTTTGAAGTCCTGGATATCATGGAAAAGGTATTCTGTGCTAGCATACAGTCCTATTCCCTGCACAATTCTCTTTGATTTAGAACTTCTTGGGCATTTTTGTTGCCTTCTGACCATTACTCATGTTAAGATGTAGTTTTTAATGCAACCACTTTTTCTTTGTCAACATGACCTTCTGTGGATGGTTAGTGTAATTGACCTTGGTCTTATGTTTGGCGTATTATATCCTTTGCTATGCAGTTGTATTGAGTTCATGCTGAATTAGTTTATGTTCAGAATTAGGATTTTGAGACCTCAAAGGGTAGGAAAAACTAAGATTTTTCAGAAGTGAGATACCACGGATAAAGACATTCAACATGGCTCTGAAGTTAATAGGTTTTTAGAACCCAATTTTTTCTCTCTCATTCTCTGTTTCACTAAAAATAGTTCTAATCTTACAACAATTTATATGTTTGCAGAAAATCTATTTCATCTGCAATTGCTTGTTTATTAAGTAGTTTTCCATGTTTCATGTTATTTGAGCGGCATTCTGTTGATGCAGACCCAAACAGGACCAGGTGATCGTCCTCTTGCAGAGATAAGGCTCAATCGTGTGACTATACATGCTAATCCACTCGCCGGCTAGTGTACCTCATCAGTTGTGTTGAGTTGTTACTTAGTGAAGTCCAGTTTGTGATGACAATGGATAATTTTAGGATTCAAACGCATGGTTAGATATTTTACCGGTTAAGATTATGAGCTAACAAAGAAATCCTTTGAGACAGAAAAAAAGAGTTTACAGTTGGCACTCTCACTTGCATAATTATGTATAGTAGCAATCATATTGATCAGATTTTGTAACAATTGAAGTTTTCACTTCCAGCAACATTGCTAAAAATCTTGCTATTTCAGGATGCGTGGATCTTTTAGTTGTGGTGGTTATGGATATTTCCTTTCCTCGCATCCTATTTTTCTCTGTTAATTGCTTCCCAATACCCTGTAAAAGGAAATTTGCACGTATAAATACTTGCACTGGAAACTCAAATGTGACTTTCATTGGATTAACTAATATAACGATATGTCAACATCTAGTGGTTCGAATGGTAAGAAGTTTTATTTTTTTAAGCATGATTTTAAATTTGAGTCTTGTGAATAGAGTAAATAACGTTAAGGGAATTGTCTTTCTTCATGGGGTTCGATAGATATACAAATTTCGAATTAGTCAATGTTCAATATGGTCGTAAGATATCAAAGGTCTAGATAAAAAATAAAAAACCAAATATAAAGATATAATTAGGATATAATCGAGTTAAAGTTATATAACTTGATTTGATAATTATTTGGATTTAACTTGTTTATTTACAAATTTAGTTTGTGCAATGAGATGAATTCAAGTATTTTAATATTCGATTCTATTGACTTGTGAATTTAATCAAAGTTTTTTAATATTTAAATATTAATTTATTGTTTTTTTTATAATATTATTTAAAAATAATAAATTTTAGTTGATTACAAATTTAATTGAATTTTTTATTATATTTTTAATATTTAATTATTAATTTCTTTTTTATAATACATTATATAAAATTGGCATATTGAACTTATTAAATCCGATTTGAGTAGATAGAATGTTTTTGTTGAGTTGAATTTGAATTTTAAAAATTAAGTTCAATTGAGTTCAAATTAAGTTTTGAATTTTTAAATCGAGCTATTTGAGTATGATATTAGAACATAATTAGATTTTAACCTTTATGATGTGATGATGTGGATTTGGATTCGTTGATATGGTGGAGGATTGTAAACAAACAAAATATTTGAAGAAAGTTTATGAATATATTTGGTTTCTATTCATTTATTAAGTTTAATAATTGAACATGATCAAAAATATGTAATTATTTTTTATTAAAAATGACACTGAACATATAACTCGTATCTTTTGTGAAACTTAAATTTGAAATTTTTTTTATCTTAAATTTTTTTTTTGTCATTAAATCAAAATCTTATTAATTTTTTTTATCAGAGTAATTATTGAAATTATGTATTTATGTAAAATTTTTTAATTTGATATTATAAATATTAAGATAAATATAATTTATTTGTTTGAAATTTTTTACTGTTTATAAATATACCCGTTTAATATTTATGAATGTATATCATGAACGTGTTTATTTATATATTCACGAAAGATATGATCATGAACACGCGCACCGGCACGCAGCAAGTCTACCAGGAGAAGCTTCCAACGGAAAATAAAGCAAACGTAGTTAGGGCTTAAAAACCCCCGCCATTTTTCTCCTACCAACTTCGCTCAGTTACGTTCCACTCTGATCAATGGCCACAAACGAAGAACAACAACCAGAGACCCCAATTTCGTCTAAGCCCAGTCCAGGCCCCAACGTCAATGCGTCCCAATCGGCGTCGTCGCAGCCCAAGGAGAACGACACCTCTCCGCCCTCAAAGGTGCGGCTGAATCCCAAACAGTTGATAGTCTCTGTCGCCGCCAACATCTCCTCTCAGCCTCTACCATCCTACGATTCCAACGCTTGGGGGGTTCTCACAGCTATCTCTAACAATGCCCGCAAACGCCATCAGGTTTCCTTCTTTTATACTCTGAACCTCTCTCTCTCTCTCTCTCTCTGTTTTATTTTGGTTTTAGAACTTTCATTTTTGAGCAATTTTGAACTTTTATCTTCGTCATATGCTAAGTCATCGTATAAAATTCTTTTAGGCTTGAATTGTCTAACTGATTAAACCGAAATGAATTTTTCATAAAATTGCTTAATAAAAGAAAAGGATTAGACTGAAAATTATAATATACAATATAAGTGAAAGACTGATGAGAAGAACATTTTCTAGGGTATGAATATACTTTTGATTGCGGATGAGCACTGCATTGGCCGATCAGTAGAGGATACGAGTTTTCGAATTGAATCAAATTCAGTTAGCGCTAAACATTGCAAAATATATAGGAAGAGAGTCTTCAATGAAGATACGCAGCAGTCATCCAACTGTTATGTGTCTGTTTTCTTGAAAGATACGAGGTCATTCTGCTGTTTATGATTTCTTCTGTTAGTTTTCGGTATTTCTAAATTCTGATTATGTTATACATCTCTGTAGCACAAACGGTACGTATCTTAATTGGGAGAGGTTGAGAAAGAATAGTCTTGAAATGAAAATCCAACATGGAGACATCATTTCATTTTCTGCTCCTCCACAACATGGTAATATTAATACCTATCATTCATAACCTTTTTCTTTTAGCATTTCAGATAAAAGACATTCAATTCCTCTTTGTAGCTTTCATTTCAAAAACAGGTTTGGGGCTTAGAATGCCTTACAATGTAAGTAACTACTGACTATGAACCTTCTTGGTTACAGAACTTGCATTTGCATTTGTATATCGAGAAGTCATTAGGTCTGCTCACTCAACAGAAGGAGCATGTGCAAAAAGAAAAGCCGGTATATCTACTAAACATTTATGACCGTTCAGACTTTTTATTACCAGCTTATTTTTTTTTTAATTTTCCTAACTTCTCTGTAGAATAAATGCCATGAGGCCCGCGACTATCTTCAGTTTTCCAAATAATGACAAAACAATTAACGTTTTTATTACCTGAACATTGGTGTTATTTTCTACATCTGCTAAATACTCAGATGTGTATCCATAAACCTAATAATATTGATAACAATATTAATGGCTGGTTAGACTCATTTTCTTTGTTTTATATGCGGGTCCTTTCTTATTAAGGAAAGTTTTAGTAAACTTTGCCCTCTTAAACTCGCATGCTTTACCGTTCATCATCCCGTGCAGATGAGCTTGCTTGTGAAAGCAAGAGACCAAAAGGTATTGGTATTGGTGCTCCTGAGGGCCCTATATCTCTTGATGATTTTCGCAGTCTTCAGCGGTCAAACAGGGTATCCTATTTTGGATTCATGAGTCTGGTGATTGCTCAAACAATTAAGTTATCTCACACAATGGACAATCCTGAGATTTGATGCATGCAGGAATTGAGGATGCAATTGGAAGATCAGGTGCTTACAATAAATACATTGCGGAATGAGAATCGTGGAACAGTTGAGCATCATGAAAATGTAAGCTCTTGTATGGATTATGACCTCTCTTTTCTGTCTGATTTATGTCTATGTTTGGGTTTATTGAGTTGGTTTAGTTCCATGTCTATATTATCAGATAATGTGGTTTCTGTTAGTGGCATCATTTCAATTGATGCAGCTTTCCACTTTGATTTCTTGCGGTTATTCCTAATGGTGGTTATACCTACTTACGACATGAAAATATATAGTTTTTATATTTGTTCATTGATAATAATCAGCCTACTGTAACTAAGTTCAGCTGGCCATGACCTTTTATAAAGAGAGAAAATGAGTTTGACGAGCTGTTAATGATATTTCTTGGACCACCATCTGATTTTATGCCATTGCCTGAATTGTATGTCACTTGTTCTTGCTTTTGACCAAAATTCTATCTGCTTCTGTAGGAAATCAAAGCGATAAAAGAATCAGCTGCAAATTCATACCTTGATCAACTCAAAGAATTGAAAAATTTGTTAGAGGTTAAAGAAAATGAGCTTGTAGAGGTCAATAGGATATCAACTGAACAAAAGCATGCTATAATAGACCTTAATGAAAGACTTAGTGATTCCCTGCAGTCGTGTACTGAAGCAGATGAAAGAATGAAGAGGTAAGAAATGAGTTTGGTTGGCTTTTTTACTTTCACTAATTTATGGCACCGAAAGAAAAGATATAATAGCCCAATTTCATACTTCTAGTCAGAATGCATCAATTGCTGAACTCAAGGTTCAGTTAGATGTAGAGCGAGATCAGAGGCGAGAAGAACGGGAAAAGGCTACTGTTGATTTAAAATCAGCAGTACAAAGAGCTCAGTCGGAGGCTCAAGAGGAGCTGCAAAGACTATCAGATGTTGCTTTAAAACGAGAGAAAGAGCAACAAGAAGTAATTAATAAGCTTGAGGTCAGAGTGATCTTCTTCTTATGCTTGCTTTGTCCTTATTGTGCAATTTATTTCAAATGAATTGAGAAATGAAATGCTATGCATCTCCATTCCCAGGGATCACTCAGAAAGAGCTCATCACAAGTTGAAGGCCTGGTGTCAAAGCTGGTAACTTCTGCATTGTCATCTTACTTTGAAGTTTATACACATAATACCAGTATTCCATCTAAATTCTGAAAGGGTTGTATCTTAATTCCTCTATCAACTGTAGGAAGACACTAGGCAGAAATTGGTCAACTCTGATAATAAAGTTCGCCAACTGGAAACTCAAGTTTGTGAAGCAAAACAGGACTCAGCAAATTTAAAAAAAGTAAGTATTGTCTTTTTGATTGTCTTTTTGTTCCTGCTTATATGCAAATAGATTCAGACTCTGACATTTAGTGTGCAATTCTGCATTTGAGCAGAAAGTGGAAGAACTTGAGCATGAAATGAAAGGATTGAGGAAAGAGCTTGAGACTGAAAAGGTATAAATTTATATTATTTTATTTTTACATAATTATGATGTTATACTGTTTGATATGAACTTTCCTCACATCTCTCTTATTTATTAATTTTGTTGATAACTTGCTATCACTTTCATAAATCTGCACATCAATCTGGGTTGTACCTGCTGCTTTTGAAGGTGTATAGATAAAAATGGATGTTATGTGTTATAAAAATTATTTATCTGAACACATTGCAATTGGTTTGTTTAAGTCTATGTAGATACACCTTTATCAACTAAATTGATAAATCAATCTGGGTACAGCAAACCTATTTGTTTTCATCTTAAAAAAGTTACTCTATTTTTAAGTGGAGATTTCCTTTGCTGTTGGTAGCAGGCAGTCCAAGAAGAAGCATGGGCTAAAGTTTCTGCTCTTGAGCTTGAAATAAATGCTGCAGTGCGGGATCTTGATTATGAGAGGAGGAGGCTAAAGGGTGCCCGAGAAAGACTAATGCTTCGGTATGACTTCTGCAATAATGGCTTCTTTTTTTAGTTGCCTGATCATGGTTCTATCCTTTTGTATATTGTCGCCTCTGGTGTTAACATAAATGCTATTCCTATAACTTTTGGTTTTTCTCGAGCATGATGACATTTATGCGGTTGCTCTGCAGAGAAACACAGCTACGAGCTTTTTATTCCACAACCGAGAAAATTTCAGTGCTGTTTGCAAAGCAGCAGGAGCAACTGAAGGCAATGCAGAGAACTCTGGAAGATGAGGAAGATTATGAGAATACATCCGTTGATATTAATCTTAATGTACCGAACGGAAACGTAAATGGTATCATAGTACGGGAAAATGCTACTACTTTTTATCAGGGGAACAGTAACACAAAGGCAGGCTCCACTACTTCTGCTAAGAGGGTTAATATTTCTAGTGATGAGGCCAGTGCTACTGAGAAGCATGACTGCAGTATGAGAAGTCAAGAAGTTGATGAAAACACACAGGAGGCAGAATTTACAAGTGCTGATCGTTTAGTTAAAGGTTGCTTTGGTTCTGACATTGATGGTGTTGGTACAGCACCTGTTCTAGAAGGAGATACCATTGGATCTGAGGGAGTTCTTGAAATGGAAGGCCTGGGAATCAAGGTTGACCGGAATATTGATTTGAACAGGTGTGGGACTTTAGGTGGAGATACAATGCAGTTTGATTATGAAACCAATGCACATGAAAGTGATGAACGGATTCAAACAACTTGCCCAGATACTTCCGTACATTCTTGTTCGAATGAACTTCTGGAGCCTCAAAAAAAATCCATGGAAGACACAGAAGCTGGAGGCTCAATCAGGACAGCAGACCTTTTAGCTTCTGAAGTTTTAGGGAGTTGGGCTTACAGTACTGCTCCCACTGTCCCCAGAGAAAATGAATCACCTAAAATTGGAGACAATGATGAGGGTCCTGCGGCCAATCGTGATTGCGGACATCAAGCATTGAGTGAGATGATTGGGATTGTAGCTCCTGATTTAAAGGAGCAATTTCAAGGTGCTGCTGCTGATGTCTTTGATCAACAGAGGAAAAAACAGTGTAATACTTATGACTCGGATTCTGAGGATTATATTGAAAGCGATGATGATAAAGACAAAGTAGCTGCTAAGAGTGGATCCATATCAGATGCAGAGACAGAGGATAGTGACATGGTTGATAAGGTTCGAAGGCGTAATGATGTAATGGACGAGGATGATGAAACTACCTGTGAAGATTCCCTCGGATAGCAAGCATTCCTGTGTGGTATGAAATCTTGTTCATCTTGAATGCTGGTCTTTCATCATTTTTGGTGAAAGGATCGAGCTGTGTATATGGTAGAATTAGAATATCATTTTCTTTTTTATCCTTTCCAGTTTCTAGTTCGTACATATTGAACATTCATTTTATTGTACATAGGGTTTTCCAGTCTGTAAAGGACTGCAGAGGAGGCAGACCCGGTAAGGAAGTTTCGCCACTTGGTCATTATTCTATTTATATGTTCAATATTTTTTTATTCATCTGATTATGAAAAATAAATTTAAAAAAAAAGTAATGAAGTGTACAAAGCTCTCGCATTGTAAAGGTAGAAGATGATTATATATATATAATCTTTACTTTACATTAATAGAAAGGTTTTTACTTGAATTATGATTTTGATATTATAAAAGAGTAATTTTTATCTTCCATCAAGATTTCTCTTTTTTATTGTGAAATTAAATATATATTTTTTTAAAAGCTTAACACGACACATTGATATGCTTGATTTCATTTTCTATTCTTTTTTATTTTAGTTTTTTTTTTTCCTCAAATTCCAAACAAAAGTGTTGAGTACTTGGTCCTTCGCGGAATGAAAGGACTGAACGAGGGATGAGAGACGGAGAGAGAGCGGAAGACAAAGTTGGCTCGATTGGAGCCATTTCCATCTCTCTCTACTAACCTGTAACTGATTTGGACCTCAAACAACGAGTTCGCCAACCATCAGCTGTTGCTTTAAGTCAATGAGACCAAAAATAAAGACTTACGAAATAAAGGTCAGAGCCCAGAGGGAATTATTTGAGGAGCCATGAGGCCCATGGCTTGTTGCAAACTTTAAAATCAAAACTCTCGAAGAGCTTTTATCGTGCTCGAAAATGTATTCGGGCCTGTTCTAATTGCATGAAGAGAGGGCTCTAAAGAAAGATGAAAAAGGAAAAAAAATATTCTCTGCCTTTTTGATTTATTTAGATTTAGTTTGTAATTTAAATTGAATTGCGAAGATACTATTTTGAACTATTTTTTATTTCACTCGATTATTGGTTGAGCTAAAGATTTTTAGTTAATTTTCTCGTGCAATAAAAAACTTTTGATGTGAGTAAAAAAGATAGAAGCATTAATATTCGAATTTTAGATTTGTAAAATTTTTATATTTTTAAAATAAAAATATAATTATTAGAATTAATATTTAAAATTAAAATTTTGAATTAATTGACATAGAATTAAAGTCAAGTCACAAATTTTATTTTCAACTTAACCACAGCCATAAACCCCTTGTAAAGCATACTTGCAATAAATTAATTCAACATCGTGCTTGTTCATACGTGCTAATGTTGCATATTTTAAGGTGTCAATGTCATAATAAAAACAAGAGAAAAAAAAATCTTTGAGATAATTACATTCAATAACGGAGAGTAAGAGATGATCATTGGTTTCTAATTTGAAACTTAGATAATATGGGTATGGTGATTTGGACCACATGGCTTGAGGGGTAAGAGCTGCTCCACAGCTCACCAGTCGCCATTATCAATGGTCCAAGTGAACTTTTTTAATTTTTTCAACTATGGTCGGTTGAGTTAGAAAAGATTATCCATTTCACTTATAAAATTTAGTTACAACCCTTACTATTAGCAATTTTTTTAATAGACAATTTGTAAGATCTTACTAAAACCTATACTATGTGACATTTTGTTCTCGCAAGATTCAAAAGGTGATTCTCACAGTCTCACTTAACCCTACTGTCTGCATTGACCTCATAATTTTTATCGAGGTAAATATCTCACTTCGCGTTCCACATGATTCGAACCCAAGACCATAAAGTATCATGTGTATAAAAACAAAGATTTTAAGGTCTTGGATTCGAATCATGTGGGATGCGAAGTGAGGTATTTATCTCGATAAAACCGTGAGGACAAAGCGAACAGTACAGTTGAGTGAGACTGTGGGGGTCACCTCTTGAATCTTGCGGGAACAAAGTGTAACACAGTCGTCACATATAGTATTACCCTAATCCTTAATTAGAAAAGCCTCCTCTCGCTTAAAATTTTATATTAAAAAAAAGAGTAGGTCTTTTTAAAAAAAAAATTCATAAGTGACTAAGATATTTCACGTCTCAATTTTTTAAATATATATCTTAAACTATATGTATATCACCTTGTTAATACTATTACATAAATTTATAAATTTCATTATCGATATATGAATTAATTGTTGTTATTTTTTTTCCTTACCTTTATAATTTCTTCTCACTTTGGCTTCCTATTTGAATTGGTCCAAGAGTCTAGCTGCTTCTCCATCTCTAGATAAGAGAAAGATAAAGCATAGAAAGCAACTTCCATGAACATACATTCACTCTTATATATTCTCAATCCAAAAGATACCAACAAAAAAGTCCAAAATAGGGCAATTAGATCGTTTTGAAACGGAAAGAGGAGACTCATTTCATTGTTGACTACTACATAACATTCCATGTAATAGTATTGAGTACTTTTGTAGTAGTAATACAAGAAATGAGTGAAGGCTAGGCTAGTGTAGTGGTGGTCTTAGTTCCCATCAATTTCCTCAACCATCTCATATTCAAAACAACATGATTAGGGTTCTATTTCTATTTGCCAATCCCCATTTTCATTTGGATATGTATTGACAAAGCTACTTCTTTCTTCTACTTGTTATTTTTTGACATTTAATGAAAATTATGGACAACATTTTCAAATTACTTAGTTTACAAAAGATTAAAAAAATCAAATTTTAAGACTAATCCCTCTTAAAAAAAATAAAAAAAATTTAATAATCACTAAGCCTACCATCAACTTAATACAGCATTCTCCAAAATTTTGCACTTAAGACTTGTAAATTGCAATGGATGGATTGGAGGGTGAGTTTAATTTGGACCCACTCTCCACACAATTGTGGGCTGAGGAAGCCCAAGGTGAGTGACCATGTGATGTGTGAGTGTAGTAAATGAGGTGAAATTGGACCAAATGAAGCACCACCCATTGATCTCATGATCATCATGCTTCTTCATTCTCGTAGATATGGAAATGATCATGATGAAGAAGAAGAAGAAGAAGAATCCAAAATGGGTTTCATTTTCTAAATAAATGACTATAGTTTTGGTACTCAATTACATGAAAGAAAGGGGACAAAAGAAGAACCTAACTACATTGACTATTCTCTCTCTCGCCCATCCTTCTCTGCCCTTTCTCTCTTCCCTTCCAAATTCCAATTATCCCCACTCATTTTCTTTTGGATCCTTCTCATGGCCCCCACTCTTTGAAGGTCCACACGTGATTTGCACATGATTTTCCATGTGCCATCCCTTTCCTTCTGGTATCACTTCTTCACCTTATTTCTTTCTATAATCAAATTAAACTTAATTTGGTTTAGAGTTAATCATATATGGAATAAAGCTTGGTGATCAAGTCATCTACACAATAATAAGTTTTTTGTGTTGACAAACTGTTTTCACATTAATACTAATTATTATGATTAAGCAAATTAATTAAGCAAGTGGATTTGTTTTGGATTTTCATTTGTTTGAAGCTTGGCGAATCCAAGACGTAAAGGGTTCCTTGTAAAAGGGCCAACTAAAAACATTTAAAAAATAAAAAGAAAGAAAGACAATGAAAGAAGATCCTGTTGGGTATTTGTCTGCTTTTCACCAGGTTAATTACATATATGTCAAAAACTCTAAATGGTAAAAGATTTTTTTTAATGAATTTGTTAGAATTGATGTAAATAAAATTGTTCGGATCAATTGAGGCTTGATTTGAAGCTCATCATAATTCGGTAAAATACCGTATTATAATATTAATTTAATTTTTAATTTTTTTAATTTATAATATTTTTAATAATTATTTTATTATTTATTTTATCGTCATTATTAAAATTGAATTTAAATATATTACTATTTAACATCAATTTTATCGTCACCACTGTTTTCAATCTCATTAAAATCAATTATATTGTTCATTCAAACTAATTCTGAAAAAAAAAAAACATAACATATATATATATATATATAATATATCCAAAAATAAGATGACTTTTAATTCTCAAGTGAAGTTATGCACATGTTTTCTTTTGTTGATCAATTATTCTTCATTTTGCCTAAGCTGCTCGCCAGGGAACATGAATTTCCAACAAACTTATTAATAAAAAATGTCTGCTTATTCTGTCATTCAATAATCTCCATTAGGATTTGCTGGCTCTCGTAGTAATTATTATGCATTGGAAGTCTCTAGGTAGCCCTTCTAATTGACTCACTGCTGGTAGTAGTTGTCAAATAAATCTGCCATTCATATGAGAGTAAGATCAGATTATCCAAAGTGATTCAAAGAATTCATCCCAAAAGCTACGAGAAATTGCCCACCATGCACTCTTATCCAAAGGTAGCTTTTCTTTCTTTTTTTAGGTCATCGACGTGTAAGGGAAGAAGGACAGGTTAAAGTTTCTTTACTGCAATCCCATGTTACATGCATACCTTCTCTTCTTCTTCTTCTTCTTTTTTTTTTTATTCTAATTTTTTTACCTAAATCATCAGTCTAAAAAATCAAATAATGATGAACATTAAGTTAATTTCAGGGACGTAATCAATTTAAGTTAAAAAATTCAGTATTAGATTCGAATTTGACTCGATTCGAATACTTAAAGTTTAAAACTCAGCTCGATTCGGATAAAATTTATTTTTTGAAATTCGAATTCGACTCGACAAAATATTAAAATGGTTCAAGTTCGATTAATTGAATTCGATTTAGCTTTTCTTAATTATATATTATCAAGATAAAATAATAAATTAATAATAAAATAAAAAAAATATTTTTTAAATAAAGCTTTTAGGTTGATGAATAGGTTAAGCAGTTAATTAAGATACTTGAATTTGATTTGACTCGTAATTCGAGTGATTTAAACTTAAATTTGACTTGAAATAAATAAATCAAATTTAAGTTATTATTTAATTAAATTTAATTATTATTTAATAAATAATTTAAATTATTTTCATTCCGTTAAACGCTATCATTATTATTAGGATTAAGTAAATCTCACGGCTGCCAGATATGACTAATTAGGCCAATAGGATTCTTGCTGGCATTCATATGAACCCTACTAAATCAAAGTCATGATAACAAGGAGAGCTTGTCAAGTTTGAAATTCAACCCAGGTTAAATTTCTACAGCAATGATAGCATCAACTTGTTGTACCAATCTGTCTGATTACAGCGCATCATAAAATTAGAAGAAAATGTTCTGAAATTTATGGTAACAAGATGGAAAGACCCCAAGGGGCTAAGAAACTGAAGGTGAATGAACATGGAGAGGGAATAGTCCTTTTCTGTGTGCCCAAGCCAGCCAACCCAACCCAACCCCTTGCCCTTTGCCCTTTGCCCTTTGCCCTTTGCCCATTGCCTTGGCTTAAGTCTTTTAGACACTCAATCAGATGAAAAAAATAGTAGCAGTAATAAAAGTTGAATCGTTTTTTGATAAGTTAATCTTATTTAGATTTAATTTGTCAATTTAGTAATAAAAAATGATGCCAGGAAAGAAAGAGAGAAAGCCATTTCTTCTTCTCCTCTCTGCATTCCTCCATCTATTTCTGCCCCTTCTTAATCATGACTACTTTTGCCATCATTACCATGAAAAGCCTCTCTCTTTTCTTTCTCTTTCTCTTTCTCTTTCTCATTTTCACACACAAACACAAACACAATCACCCAGCTATATAACACTTGTGTTCTCTCCATGTTTGGAGCACCAAGATAACCCAGTAAGCTCTCCTCCTCTTGATTAACTCAGCCTGTGAAAACAAACCCTTCTTTTCTCCTCTCTGATCAATCTTAAACATGTGCTGTATTTACTCTCCAGCGTCGATTCCTAGCTATCCCTTCAGCCCAAAACGCCATTCCAAGCGACATAACATTCGTGTTCGAAGACTCGACAGGTTATTAAGATTTCTTCATATAAATTTCACTATCCTTTTCTTCTTCTTTGTAACCCTTATAAAATGCATGCAACAGGTGGTGGAGGTTAGGGAAGGCAGCGGGAGCAAAGAAGATGGTAGTCGGCATTAAAGCAGATATGCAGATGAAGAACTTGAAACTGTTCATGGAGAACCAAAGCATCATAGAAGAGAACGAGAGGTTGCGGAAGAAAGCTCTTCTGCTCCACCAGGAGAACCAAACCCTGTCTGCTCAGCTACAAAGAACAACTTCTCTAATCCCCAAAATCGCTTCTGAAAAGCAAGAAATCAGTAACCCTCTAGCTTGCATATAATATAACACCGTATTGTATTATTTTTAGTCTAAATTAAGGCTTTTTGTTAAGATTGATTATGGGGTTTGGAATAATTTTGGGGTTTTGTTAGTGTACGAACTGTATTGAGAGTGGAAATGTATCATAGAAGTTATTTTGATGTAGGGTTTAGCAGCTGTTGCATGTAGTTATTACATACGTTGTTGATTTTGTTGGGTATCGACTCTTGAATAAGATAACAGGAATTAATTTCTTGCTCGATCAAACATCTGGGAATTGATTTGATTCTTCTAAAGAGTAAGAGTAAGAGTGAGCAAATCAGCAAATGGATATGCATTCTCTATTTAGATATACCTAGCATCCAGCCTCAAGATTAGAACTTAAGTCTTTAAATTTCTCGTACTTCAAAAATAAAGACACATACATGATTCAATACTCGATTATATATTCTAATTTTTGTATAAACATTTGATTCAATACTCAATTATATAAAAGATATTAGATGATAATAATGCGAAAAATTATCTATATTAGTGAAATCTATAAAAAAATTTATTGATGAAATTAATAGAGGGAGACATATATTAAAAAAGTCGAGAGTAGTATTTAAATAAAGTTTTCCTAACAATAACGATTCTAGAATTCAAATTTTATTTAAATGTTTGAAAAAAATTTATTTTTATTTTTTTAATTAATTATTAGTAAAAAAATATTTTATTATCAATGTATGCAAAACTGATTCAATAATATACAGTATTAATTTATCCCCTTTTTTTTTTTTTTTCCTGTGCAATTCTTGGGGTTTTCATTAATAAATATAGTTTAGGGGGTGGAGCAATCGCGTTGTTATTTCGGGCTATCTATCTAAACTTTAAAGCCTGAATTTGAGTTCGAAATGTTAAAGAACATAATACATGGCTATAATTTGATACAAAATGTCTCAAGCCCATGATATGAAACCTTAGGTCTGCATGTTTGATGGGCCTGATGCATAGGCCTGAAAACAGAAACTAACACCTTTCAATAGAAAATCAAAGAATGCCCGTGGCTGAGATTTCCCATTTGTTCCTCTTCCTCCCATGTTGCGAATCTTCCATTCTACACGACAGGAACTTCGTTGGCAGGGTAGACAATTTACACTAATGATTTTAGCCATCTCTAGTAAGTTATAATAAGTTATAATAAAATGTAAATGAATCAAATTATTAATAAATTATTTGAATTCAATTTAATAATTATTTTAATTTAATTTATTTACTTTTTAATTAAATTCAAACTCAATCAGTAAAACTATTTGAATAATAATAAATTAAATCAAATTGGATTATCTTAATACCTCATTTAAAATAATAATAGACAAAATCAAATTTTTTAATATATATTTTTAATATTTAATTATTAATTTATTATTTCACTTTCATACTTTTAATTTACAGATCAAATTTATTTAATCGAATTTGAAATTATCAAATCAAATTTGAACGATTCAAATATTTTATTAAATTAAATTTAAAATTAAAAAATTAAAATCACTCAAATTTATATCAAAACATCAAATCTAACTCCAACCTAACATGAATGGTTTCTAGCACATTGCAGGCGTTATCTTGCAACTCAAACTACAAACAGATTGAATATCTATTGTACGGTGGATTGAACCGCAGTTGCCAAAGCAGAATACAACTAATGGATTGTTTCTTGCATTTCAGATTGTCTGGGAGCAAAACGACTACGAGAAAGCATAATTGAATCTCTCCACAAGCATGACTTCCTATAAATGGAGTGCAAAGACGCACAAGTCAAGGCAGTTTAAATAGGCAAAAATCCAATACCCAGGGGCATCATATCAGTAGCAGACATGTAGCACCACCGTTTTCTGTCACATTAAACAACCACGTAGACTTCATTTGTGATTTTATAAATGAAAACGTAAAATTCCTAGCTAGAAACTGAAATTGGAGTCTTGAAACATTGAAAACTGACTAGTATCGCCCAACCAAGATGAAGTCATCATCATCAAGAACCTGAACATCTTTTCCTCCTACAAAATTCTCCCGCCCAATTTCCTTGACCAGATTAACAAATTCTACTCTTTTTGCCAGGGGAAGAGGTACATACGGTAACCTGAAAACCGGCCTCACAACCCCGAGTTGTGCAAGGGCTGTGTTAAGGCCAATGGGATTAGGCTCCTGAAAGAGCCAGTCAATCAGAGGCAATAGTTTTGCATTAAGCGAAGGGTTTTTCCCTCCAAACATGAGTTCTCGCATCAAGCCTGGAATCAAGTTGCTTGTAACGGAAATCACCCCTGTAGCCCCATGGTTCCACCTAGAGTCATGGCACTGATCATCGTTCCCACTCCACACGACAATTCCATTATTTGTATACTGCTCAATCCGGTCATTTCCAACACATTCCTTAATACCAGCCAAGTTAGAACTCTGCGCTACAATGTTGATGACATGTGGGGGAATATCTTGGCCAGTTCGTGACGGCACATTATATATGATGGTGGGGCCCATTGGCAACACACTATCAAAGTGCGAAACCAAGCCTTCCATAGATGTCTTGCCATAGTAAGGATTGATGTGAAGAGCAGCATGCATTCCAACGGCAAAACCTTGTTCAGTGGCATGAATTGCTTCCCTTGTTGAGTTGCTTCCTGTGTTACCAATAACCTTAATTGATCCACCAAAACAGTTGACTGTATGACCAATAAGCATTATGTGTTCATCCCAGCTCATCAGCTGCCCTTCGCCAGTTGTGCCTCCAACAATTACACCTTCAGCACCGTTTCCAATTTGCATGTTCACCAAGTCATCATATGCTTCAAGATCAAACCTTCCATCAGGTAGATAAGGGGTTTTGATGGCTGTTATCAATCGAAGTGCTTTTATATCTTCTGCTGACGTCCTGCAAACAGTAAGTGGGCAAAATCATCAACAGCAGCAATTCTTTCAAAAACAAAGTTCATATTCAACAAGATGCTGCTCACAACAACACACAACAGCTATGGGTAAACCAACACTCTATCAATTGGGATACCAACACATTAACATTCACCACATCAAAAAAGTGAAAATGCATAGCACAGAAGTATCGTCACATAACTAATATGTCAGGTATTCTCCCATGTATGATGATGCATTACACTCTTAACAACTCCAAACATAAGACTATACCAAGTGTGAAGCAGTTCTCATTGAATTTAAGAACGGATCAAAACCAAGATGCTCGGTTACGTTTATCTTTCATAAATCCCCTATGGTATCTTCAATCACTCCAAATGAGTGTAATAAAGTACCCCTTTGCATGATGGTATAAATAACAGAACATCATCTTGGATCATTCCAAGCATATTCGTCATAGCAGACATCATCTTGGATCATTCAAAGCATATTTATTCGTCATAGCAGACATCATCTTGGATCATTCAAAGCATATTCGTCATAGCAGCTATAAGAACAAGCAACAATGAAAAACATGGACATCGCCAAATTGAAGTTTCAGGAACTACTTTAATGCATGTAGGAACATAGCTTATGCAGTCCTTAACACCAAAATTGAGCAACCAAACCAACAACATTAATAAGATTCAGACAGTATAAAGTTCAATAATTTACCTGTTTTTGACCTCAAAACTACGCATTGGGAGATGGAGATTAGGTATTACTGCTGCTTGAGGGGATCTCCATTTTACATTTCTCCTGCTACAAAGCAAACAAAGAAGATGATGATCAAATTGTACAGATATATCAACTAAGACCAACTTTGCTTCTCATTAAGACCCACTATCAGGAACCACACTTCATTTCAACAAGCATTAAATCAAATGTTATTACAAAGACTGAAACAGGCAAACATAAAGTAACGAATTTCCGCTTAATATTTAATACCAGATATGCCAACAATTAATGTTGATTGATAAATTAATTAACTAATATAATGACTACAACGGTTAAAAAAAAAGAAGCAATATCTTATCTCATTTAGAGAATGTCAAAAACCTCTTGTAATTATCACCGCGATTAGGAAGCAGTTCTCATTGAATTTAAGAACGGATCAAAACCAAGATGCTCAGTTATGTTTATCTTTCATAAATCCCCAATCACTCCAAATGAGTGTAATAAAGTACCCCTTTGCATGATGGTATAAATAACAGAACATCATCTTGGATCATTCAAAGCGTATTAGTCATAGCAGCTATAAGAACAAGCAACAATGAAAAACCTGGACATCGCCAAATTGAAGTTTCAGGAACTACTTTAATGCATGTAGGAACATAGCTTATGCAGTCCTTAACACCAAAATTGAGCAACCAAACCAACAACCTTAATCAGATTCAGATAGTATAAAGTTTAATAATTTACCTGTTTTTGACCTCAAAACTACGCATTGGGAGATGGAGATTAGGTATCACTGCTGCTTGAGGGGATCTCCATTTTACATTTCTCCTGCGACAAAGCAAACAAAGAAGATGATGATCAAATTGTACAGATATATCAACTAAGACCAACTTTGCTTCTCATTAAGACCCACTATCAGTAACCACACTTCATTTCAACAAGCATTAAATCAAATCTTTTAGAAAGACTGAAACAGGCAAACATAATGTAACGAATTTCCGCTTAATATTTAATACCAGATATGCCAACAATTAATGTTGATTGATAAATTAATTAACTAATATAATGACTACTACGGTTAAAAAAAAAAAAAAGCAATATCTTATCTCATTTAGAGAATGTCAAAAACCTCTTGTAATTATCACCGCGATTAGGACGCGGAAACTGGAGAGTAGACTCTCTAAAGCACACGCCATTGCTCTTCAAAAGAGCCATTTCTGAACCAAACGAACAGCTAAAAATAACCTCAAGTCGTATCGCGATTAGCTCCGATCCAGCACGAACGAGAATAATCTAGATAATGCTTCAATTAGGCTTCAGTAACAGTCTATACGCTTTTGAAGTTTAAAATGTGTGAGAATCCGATGGTGGGATCTAGATTTTATCAGTGAATGGTAATGGTGATGATAGTTGTAATAGAGCTGATATTCGTGGTGGAAATGCTCCGTCGAAGAGAGCGGAGAAAGAAGGCAGAGCTCACGTGACGGTGATAGTTTGGAGTCATGACGTCAGATTCCGGCGACGAGATGGCAAGAGCGTAGTGAATTGAGTGAGAGGTAAAGAGATGGAGAAGGCAATGGCGGCTGCCTGAATTTAAGTGGTTATAGGGTTTTGCTTTAGGCTGTGGCTCATTGTCTAGTTTCGTAATTTTGGGCCTACTTGACAAGGCCTCTGGAGTCGTGCAGCGTTCTTTTGTAGGATAAAATTTAAAATTTTTCATAAATATATATTTTTTCAAATGTCTAACTCAAAAGTTTTAAATTTACAAAAATAAAAAGGATATTATTATCCTGTTTCATTAAAAAAATCAATACATAATTACTATGAATCATGTTTATGATATGATTTTTCATAAACTTTATGAGTTAGGTTTAGATTTTGGATTAATATTTTATAACTGTCAATAAAATTTTTTGATTTTATAAGTAGAGTTAAAATGTTAACACATATCTTATTTTATTTATTTTTTTATTAATATATTTAAAATATATATGTTATCATCTCAACTCCTCTTTTAGAGTCAAAACTTTATTGACAATATATAAAATAATTATTTTTATATTTTTATTTTGTTATTTTTTTAAATGCAAATGATAAAAGACATGCTCAAAGATAAAAATAACTACTTTTGTATAGAAAATAAATACTATTCTAATAGATTGGTTGGAAAAAACGAAGATGATTTTTTTTCAATAATTTGAACAAAATTTAAATCTTATAATCGTTACTGTTGAAAGAATTTTACTTAAATATCACCTTGACCTAAATAAAATTATCTCAGACCATAAAACAAATAAACATGCATATAATTTAAAAAATGATGACTATTTAAAAATATGTCTGTCACGATTTATATTATATTGTAATCAAATAATTTTATAATCATAATATGAGATAGGTGTACTTATAGAAAAGAAACCACGCTCAAAATCAATTAACCTGTGACTAAATATACATCAATAAAAATAATTTAATAAATACCAAAAATATATTGGCTTAATGATAGTATGCTGACTTAACTTTACTTGCCGAAGGTCTTAGAAAAAGTTCTCATTGAAAGGAAAGATACTCTTATTACTTCACTCATTGGAATGTTTGCGCATTTTTGCCAACCATCAAATCAATATATAATTATACTAAATTTACATTTGATGTGATTTTATTTTCATATTAAAATATACAAATAAAAATATTTTTATTTTTTTAAAATTAAATATTATTTTTAAGATAATTATCTTATACACCGTCAATAAAATTTTTTTAACTTCACAAGTAAAGTTGAATGATTATACATATTTTATTTTATTTATTTTTTATTTTCTTAATATTTTTAAAAAACATGTATAATTATTCTAATCCTACTTGTGAAGTTAAAAAACTTTACTAACGAAAAATAAAATAATTATTCTTACTTTTATTATAAAAATATATTTTTATCGCAGTTATACAATTTTTGAGTCTACTTACCATCAAGGTTCCATCTATGCTTAATTAAAATTTTAAATTCTCATTTCATTTTTTTAAACATTTCTCATTTCATTTTTTTTTTTTTTTACATTTCTCATTTCATTTTTTATTTCATAAATTGAGGATTTAAATAAAGTGAATGTTATAAACAAATCAAATAACCGTTGAATTACTCTAATTCAATTAAAATAATTATTTAAATTTAATTCGTTTATTTTTGTATCTAGCTCAAATTAGAACTACTCATGTAATGATTTGAACCAAATTCAACTATCTCAATATTTGATTCGAGTTGTTCTCAAACCTAATAATTTTTTTTTGAATATACATATATATTTAAAATTTAATTATTAGCTTATCCTCAAAATATTTTTTTTGGCCGGATCAAAATATAAAGTTAAGAAATATCAAATTAAACTTATCGAATTAAATTGAATAATTTAAATATTTTGTTCAACTAAATTCTAAAAATTAAATTTGATAAAACTTAATATTCAATTTTATTTGTTTTGATTTCACCTATAAATGAGATATAGCCCATATTTTATTTTTATGTGAAAAAAGAAGGTGGGAAAACAGAATTTCATTGTACTTACCCGTTATTTTCTTCACATAGAATGCAATTTTTTAATTATAAAAAAGATTAATGATTTGTTCTTTTCCACTAAGGTGACGTTTGATATTAGGATTTTATTCATTTTGCGCTGCAATTTAATTGGACGTAAAGTGATTACAACGTTTGTTATCAAGAAAGTTGGATGTAAAGTGATTGTAATTGCAATCACTTTACGTCCAAAAACTGCAAAGTGATTGCAGTCCAAATAGGCTGTAATCACTTTGCAACCTTGGGTGCAAAGTTAATTTTACTCATTTTACCTCAATTACCCTTTTACCATACAAAAAAAAAACTGAGGATCGAATTACATTAATAATTGAAAATTGAAAAGTTATACGTACTATGTTGATGTCATGATAATTAAAAATTTACAATTTATGCATTAAAATTTCAAATTACATTAATAATATATGAATTATTAATATTATACTCTATAAAATTAAAATTAATAATAATACATGACAATTTAAAATTACAAATGATGAATAATATTAATAATATAATTTTTATTTTAATTAATTTTCATTGAAAAATTATTTTTATACTCAGAGGTATTTTTAAAATTTGTCACTACTTTCTTAGCAAAGTAACTGTACACCAAACGCTACGAGGTTACTTTCCCTATAATTTAAACAGAATTTTACATTGTCATACCAAACGCTGTAAAATTACTTTCTCTATAATCACATTCTCTACAATCACATTCTCCGTAATCACTCTTTCTATAATCATTTTCTTTATAAATTACCAAACGTCACCTAAACTGCTAAACCAAGGTGTCCACAACGACGAAATCTAGCTTCAAGTTCAAACACAGACGAAGTCGGTGGTAAGATACTGTACAAAAGTAACAGTCGGTGTAGGTTTCGAGCTTTAAGTTTCGAGCTTTTATCAGTTGTGTGAGACGAAGGGCAATCCTGTCATTTGAAGAAACTGACGCGCTGCAAGACCAATAGGCGGAATTTAAGCGGTCTACTTGATTTAGTACCAATAAAATAATGGTTAGTTCCTAATCTAAAAATCTAGGAAAAGGACCAAATATATATATATATATATATATATATATTTTTGGTTTAAACGGGGAATTCCACGGGGCGTAAAATTTTAATTTTATCATTATAAAAATAATATAAATATACATAATTAAAAATAAATTTAACTTTTTTGACGAAAAATATATTAAAAATAAAAATAAAAATAAATATAAATTTCAACATATATAGTAATAAAATTATTATTTATTTACTCAAAAATTATGTTTAATTTTATATATTTATTATGCTCATAAAATATTTTACGTTAATAAAATTAAATTTATGTTTAATTATAAATATTTATATTAATTTTATAATAAAATAAAAAAATTTACCTTTTAAAAAATATTTTCATGCAAATGAGATATTTATTATTAAATTATTCATATTTGATTGGCATATAATTAGTTGAATTAAATTTAAAATTAAAATTCAAAATAAATTTAAATATTTTAATATTATATTTTAATTTTAATCAATATTTTAAACTTAAAGTTTATAAAATATATTTAAAAAATATCACTTCAAATTTAAGTATAAATCAAATTCAGAGTTGAATATGAAAATCAAATTAATTTGATTTTTTTGAGCAAAATTGAGTAATTCAATTTATATTCTGGGTTTGAGAACTCGGGCTTTACAGCGGTTTGACTCCGTTACACTCTTGACAAAAAGAGAGAGAAGAATATTTTGGTAGTTTCGAAAATTCAACTTTAAGATGGGACCCATGAAGCTGAGACCGTCTCTGTCTCTTTCCCAACTATCTCCTGGCACAGTGGGTCCCTTCCTCCCTCCATCATCACTCTTTTTGTTTTGAACTTGGAATTCACCCAACCCACTGTCATTGTCACCATTTTATTCTCCCTCTGCTTCATTTTTTTTGAACATCAAAACAAGTAAACCTCCCAAAAAAGCAAAGAAAGTGATGGCGTCCAATGCCTACCGGAATGCTGCGGGTACTCCCAAGGGAACAGTTAAGCCTCTTGCTGCTGCCAATTCATCGAATGTTAAATCATCTTCCCTCAAATCAAGACTTCCTCCTTCGTCGAATCACTTCCAAGGATCTGCTCTTCGCCGGAACAGCTCCGCCTCTTTCACCACCGCCACTGGAGGTGACGGAGGTTGTTTTTCATTTGTTTCCTTAATTTATTTCGTAATTTGATTCCAAAAATGCTTTGATGATAATTTTTATGTTTTGTTGTGCTTCATTTTTTATACAGTGCCTGGAAGAGTTCGAGTAGCTGTTAGATTAAGGCCGCGAAATGCGGATGAATCGGCAGCGGATGCAGATTTTGCAGATTGTGTTGAACTACAGCCTGAGGTGAAAACTAAATACTCTCAATTCTTGTTTCTGTAACCGTTACTCTATTGGGTGATTATTATTTTATTTTCTTTATTTATGTTATAGTATTTTGTTTTTACCGTTAATCATTGTGTAGTTATTTTTGCTTTATTGTAGCTTAAGAGACTTAAACTTAGGAAGAACAATTGGGATTCAGAAACATACGAGTTTGATGAGGTGCTTACGGAATACGCTTCTCAGAAGCGTGTCTATGAAGTTGTTGCTAAGCCTGTTGTAGAGGTGTGTTTCGTTTCAAATGTTTTCTTAATTTTACAATTAGTGCCCGTCAAATGCTTATATGTTGTCCCAAAATCTTCTTTTTAATATGACTTGTTTAATGAATGAGACTGTGTATCTATGTTGCTTTGGGTTCTGCAGAGTGTTCTGGATGGTTATAATGGAACTGTTATGGCTTATGGCCAGACTGGAACTGGGAAAACTTTTACTCTTGGACGACTGGGTGAGGAAGACACCTCTGCTCGCGGAATAATGGTCCGCTCAATGGAGGAGATTTTAGCAAATGTTTCTCCGGAAACAGATTCTGTTTCTGTTTCATACTTGCAGGTTGTTAGAATCATGATTGTAATTCAGTTAATGCTCAATCATGCAATTAATTGAATGCAATTTCTTTGATGGCATCGTGTCTACATGATAGTGTTATTTTGTATTAATTGCTTATTGGCTTCATAACTTTCTTTTTTATTGCCATACACGCTGTCTGATTTTTTTTGTAAAACTTCTGTTTCTATTCCTGTTGTGCTTGTTTGTTTTCATTAAGAATTATTAGTAGTTTTATCTTCAACGTGTTCTTGTAGCTTTATATGGAGGCCATCCAGGATCTCCTTGATCCAGCAAATGATAATATTTCCATTGTGGAAGATCCCAAAACTGGAGATGTTTCATTACCAGGGGCAACTCAAGTAGAAATTAGGGATGAGCAGGGTTTTATGGAGCTATTGAGGATAGGGGAAGATCATCGAATTGCTGCAAATACAAAGTTGAACACTGAATCTTCTCGCAGTCATGCTATTTTGATGGTGACTAATTTCTCTCTTCTGATTCTTTCCCTTTCCTGTATATATGCACCAAGTTGTTTTATCTTTTGGTGGAATAGTATTATATATTCAACTATGTTAGTTCAGGTACATGTTAAGAGATCTGTTTTGGAAGCAGAAGATGCTATTCCACTCGAAACAGACAAGTCTTCTCACTTTGCCAAACCTCCAAAGCCTCTTGTCCGGAAAAGCAAGCTAGTTTTGGTAGATTTGGCTGGTTCAGAGCGTGTTCACAAGTCAGGTGCATACCATAGCCTTTTTTATTTCCCTTCTGTGGCAAGTTGATTGCATACTGCATTTAGAGAGCATCTTTTTTCATCAGCTAAACTTTTTGAGCATTGCATTTGGTCACTATTTATGTCTTTGTCAGATAGATTTTTACTTCCTCTTCCTACATATATAAGCTGTAGGCTTTCCTGAGTGCTGAAGGTGCCCTTAGTTATTGGATTCCTTAGGTAGATGATGAGTTTGATTCAATTTACTTTGGCAGGAAGTGAGGGACACATGTTGGAGGAAGCTAAGTCTATTAACCTTTCATTGAGTGCTTTGGGAAAGTGCATTAATGCTTTAGCAGAGAATAGTGCTCATGTGCCAGTTCGTGATTCAAAACTTACGAGGCTGCTCCGAGATTCATTTGGAGGTGAGTTAGCTTTTATGTTCATGTAAATCAGCACACACCTGGGTTTCATTGTGCCTGAATTGAGCTTTTATGGAGAAGATGTTTATGACTAAATCTTTTATTTAGTCTTTTGGATTTTTAGCAAGTTGAATGCTTTTCAGAATTATCATGAGGTAGATTCATGATTTACAGGCTCTGCCAGAACCTCATTAATTGTGACCATTGGCCCCTCCCCACGACATCGAGGAGAGACTGCAAGTACGATATTATTTGGCCAAAGGGTGAGTTCTTATATAAAAAGGGTTCTATCTGTAATCTATCATGTGTTTACTATATATAATATCTACTATCGAACAACTTACCAATTATAGAGTATAGGCACTTTGGTCAAGATGCACTGTCTTTAGATTGAGCTATCTATCATTCTTGTTTGAACAGCTCAATTTCATTTCATGACATTCTTTTCATCCGTTCATGTCGTCTTCTCTTGTGCACTGTTGTCTCTATTATGTGTATAACTAGGATGTATTTACTTGACACTTTGAATTACTTCATTTCTCACAGGCTATGAAGGTAGAGAATATGTTGAGAATAAAGGAAGAGTTTGATTATAAAAGTTTGGCTAGAAGGCTAGAAGTACAGCTGGACAAGCTCATTGCAGAAAATGAAAGGCAACGGAAAGCTTTTGATGATGAAGTTGAAAGAATAAACTTAGAAGCACAAAACCGTGTGTCTGAAGTTGAGAGAAATTTCACCGATGCATTAGAGGTTGGTTCAGCAATTCATCTTTCTCCCTGATGGGTGATTCTTTAACCTGATGGTTTTCTATTTTCAGTTATTTCTAAACACAGTACTTGCTTGAGAGTGTGATATTTTGATATTGAACATCTAGTGCATTCCTTTTACAGAAGGAGCGGCTAAAGTGCCAGATGGAATATATGGAATCAGTTAAGAAGCTGGAGGAAAAGATGATAGAAAATCAATGGAAGCATGGGTGTGATGGCTTCATGAGGGATAAATGTAATGGAGAGGTACTGGCATCCAGAACCATAGCTTGTTTTATGTCAAGTTTATCATGTGAATTCATGGCTAGCCAGTTGGGCCTCTTTTTAGATGATAGGCTTCCAACTTATTTTAATGACATTATTAAGGAATTGAGCATTATTTTCCAACTTTACCATTACATATTTTTCTTTTGTTCAAGCTTCACTTTAGAGATGTAGCAGCATGCCCTTTATTGAGCCATGCCTTTTTCTGGGGTATGTAGTTTAAAGTTATCCATCCTTCAGGTTTTTCTCCCATGGTTCAACCATCTCTAAAAGCAATTTGATGAACACAACTTCAATTTCTGTCTTATCAATTTCTAAATACGCATTTATTGCTTTTCTTGACTCCTATGGTTGATTCAATGTAGTGGTAAAGACTTTGTTTTTGTTAGTGGTGTGCTTGTATTAGTTGCATGATGATGAAACTGTAATGGCTTTTTTGCAGGAAATGTGTTGGCATTACTATTTATACGTAGGATTTTGGGCAGTATTGTGTATGTAGTATGATCATATATTTTGTCTTCATCATAATTTTCAGGGACCTCATTTTTCTGTTGTTGAGGATGTTGCTGAGGTCAAAAAGCTGCTAGAGAAAGAAATTCATATGAGAAAGGAAGCTGAAGAGGAGGTCGACAAACTTAAGAGTCAACTGGGGCAGTGCATGGATTCAGGGGTATACTTGCTCTATAAATAGTGAATTCTTTCATATCAAGTTCTCTGAGAGATAAATAATTGGTTATATTAGGATTTTTTTTTTTTTGGTGTATTAGACAGGTGGAGGTGCTGAAATCTTAAAGCTCCAAAAAACTCTGGAGGATGAGGTTCGTCAGAAAAGAAAGCTTGAAGAAGAAATAATTATACTAAGAAGTCAGACGTTACAACTCACCTTTGAAGCTGACCAGGTACTTGAATCATGGAAGTTAATCATGGTTTTCATACCGTTGTTGTAATAAGCTCTATAAAATGGCATAGTTAATCAAACACAAGCATTTGTAATTAATCAAACACAAACAAGCATTTACACTGGTTTTATTTTTATTTTACATATGTAGATGAGAAGGTGTCTTGGAAGAAGTGAACCTGGCAATGCTTATACTGGTCTAGATTCTCCAATGTCTCAAGTTAGGGACTCTTTAAATGGACATAAAACGCCAGTTGCTGCACTATTTGAACAAGGTGATAAAGTAGGTTTTTTTGCCATAATATCACTTAAATCATTTTTTGTGCATGCTTTCTAATTGTCCTATCAATTTACCAGTTGGACTGCAAAAGATCTTGGCTTTGCTTGAGTCAGAAGATGCCAATGTACGCATTCATGCTGTAAAAGTAGTGGCCAATCTAGCAGCTGAAGGTCAGAAAAAGCTTTTGTTTCTTATGCAATTACTTAAGGTGCCTGGGTGGGGAACTGATGGATCAGTTACATTTCTTGTTATTTTGTAGTCTTTCTTTTGGAAATATTGCTTGCAGAAGAACCTTGGGTGTTAATTGCTATTATGGATTGATTTCTGGATGGGGAGCTGAGGGATTAGTTGCGTTTCTTGTTATTGTGTAGTCTTTCTTTTGGAAATATTGCCTGTAGAAGAACCTTGGATTCTAATTTCCTGTTCTTGTGTTATGTCGTGATTTTGGGTGAAACTAATCACAATGTGTAAGCACTAAATGTCAAACAGTAGACCCCTGTATTTACCTTGGTTGTTGCTTTAATAACGTCACTATCCTACTTGTGTTAGTTGGCAAACTAATATTTCCTCCTCTTTTTGTCTGGAGAGGCTTCTTATTTAACCCCAATATAAAAAGATAACCGTTCAAAGAAGTTCAGTTCTTTTAACAGTAATGCCCTTTTTATAAGAATTATCCTATAGGTAAACATCTGTTGCTTACACGAAAAGCTTTATCTTTAGTAAATGCATAAACAAAATTGTCTTTTATGTATATGAGACATGTTTAAGTTGGTTTTGTGAGTAATGAGGTGCACTTTCCATGTACTGAACAGAAGCAAACCAGGAAAGGATTGTTGAAGCTGGTGGTCTGACTTCCTTGCTGATGCTTCTCAGAAGCTATGAGGATGAAACTGTTCGCAGAGTAGCAGCCGGTGCAATTGCCAATCTTGCGATGAATGGTAATTGTTCTCCAATATCCTTCTTATCGTTTTGTGTAAATCAGTCTTTGTTTTTAATTGGTGTTAAGAGTTTGGCTATGGATTGGTTCTGGGTTTAATATTGTTTCCTTTTATGAAAAGCAGAAGCCAATCAAGAGCTCATAATGGTTCAAGGGGGAATTAATTTATTGTCTATGGCAGCATCTGATGCTGAGGATCCTCAGACTCTACGCATGGTTGCTGGAGCTATAGCTAATCTGTGTGGGAATGGTATACTGCATTTTCTTTTGTATCGCCTCTTTAAGTAGCAAGTCTTTTATTCTTACATTATATGGGTTCTATAACCATTCCTTTGGTGATTAAAGGAACTCTCCCATAGATAAATAAATGAAAGAAATGAATTGAAATGAGAGTAATCAGAAGTATGTTAACAAATGCCTAAAACAAATGCTTCTTTAAGGAGATACTTCTGGGTTTTGGAACCATTATCCAATCAGTGTAATTTTGATTCCTATTATCTATTATATGATTGAACAGCACTAAGTAAATTATGTGCTTAAATAAAGCTGCTGCATGAAGATTTTCTTGATTATTGTGGCGAGGTTATTCATTTCATGCAGTACTTTGCCACTTCCATTTCATGTCATATGAGTATTCCATTTATTTATTACATCATACATGATATGAACACTTCTATTTGAAGAGGAATGGCCTGCAACTCTGCAGGGATCTGTCACACCTTTGGCTTTGTCATTTAGGATTCCAGGATAAATTCTAGTTATGCTCATAGTAGTTCTTGAATTTATTCTTGAATTTAAACCCTGCTTCTTTGTTATCATCTGAACTGGTCTGTTCTTTCTGCCACTCACACATGCTCATGCTTCTCCCAGATAAGCTACAAGCAAAGCTAAGGTCTGAAGGTGGAATTAAGGCCTTGCTGGGAATGGTGAGATGTGGACATCCAGATGTTCTTTCCCAAGTTGCACGCGGAATTGCCAACTTTGCAAAATGTGAATCCCGTGCATCGACTAATGGTAAGCTTTTGATCTATTACATGCGATTTTTGATCGTTTACCGGTGAAGTTAAAGGTTCCTTTATAATAATGTTTTGTAGTGGACTGGAACTGACTAGTGTTCTGCATCACCATATCTCTCTTTATTCTGAAGTTAAACTCAATTTAAGCTGCGTATTCTTTTCAAGCCTTCTTTTGCTCATTAGATTGATATGATCTTGCAAGAAATGGTCTCAACTTAGCTCTCTCGTCTTTCTTTAGCACGAGCTTATAATAACTTGCACCCTACTCCAGGTATTAAAAGTGGGAGATCACTTCTTATTAGCGATGGCGCACTTCCATGGATTGTGCAAAATGCTAACAATGATTCAGCCCCTATTAGGAGACACATTGAGCTTGCACTGTGTCATTTGGCACAGCATGGTAAGTTGAATTTCTTCTCTGTTGATAAAAAACAATCTGTGTGAAATACATTCCTTGAAGGATCTTAATATTAGATATTTCAGAAGTAAATGCAAAGGACATGATAAGTGGAGGTGCTCTCTGGGAGCTCGTCCGAATATCTCAGGATTGTTCTCGAGAGGACATCAGAAGCCTTGCCCGGAGAACGTTGAATTCAAGCCCCGTGTTTCGAGCTGAAATGCGACGGCTAAGGATAGAGTTGTGATTGAGGTGAAGTTGGGATCTTATAGCCGGTTCTGCTAGTCCGAAGCAGCTAGGGTAACAACAAATCTCTGCACTTTATAGGCTAAGGTCGAGATTATTTGATACCCTTGCGCTGAAAGAGCATCTACCAGGGACACTGCGTCCCCACAAATTTCATGTAAAGGAATTGTGCCGTGGTTTTGTACTATATGTTTTCTAGGTTTTTCATTGAGCTAAACTTATGTTTCTGTAGGTGAGGAGAAATTTTGTAGGCGGTTGAGTGAGTCAAATTTTCATTTTCTTGTATTTTATTTTTCACTTTTCTAATCTAAGTTATTGGACTCACTCGATATGTATGCTCCAAAGTTTCAATACTTGTATAAACTATTTTCTTATTATCGGAGGAAGAGGATAAGATTGTTTAGATTCGAATTCAAGTATTAATTCTACAATTTAGCTTTAATCATTTTATCAAGTGGTTAATAGTAATACTTAAGCTTTTTTTTTTTGGATTTTCATCAAGTATGATAGGTTTTTTTTGGTATATAAATATATATTATTGAGCAATGAAAAGAGATACCCTTAGTGCTTCACTTTTCGAAGTAGGCACTTATTTCCATCAATTTTTTTTTTTTTTTAAATTTTGTCAATTGAATTGATTCATGCTATTGTGAGGACCAAATAAGTCGATTTATTCATTTGTAAAGCTGCAAGGTAAGCCCGAAATCCGAACAAGCCCAGTCGAGCGTCATACTCAATCAATCCATTGTAATTCGGAAGGATATCTTTCAGTTGTAAAAGATCCAAATAAGAATGGGCCAGCAGCTAAATGGCAGCGTTACTAATTGAACTACCCAAAAGGAGTGAAGGTTTTCACGAGAATGCTCTCATTTTGGAGGCATTAATAAAACAAATAAAAAAAATTGAACGCCAAGTGCTATGGATAAACACGATCTGCCTTGCTCAATTGTCTTTGAACGAAAGATATTCATGAAATTTTGTCAGCATAAGGATTCAACAAATGTTTGCCTGATTTCAAACCCAATCCAACCCCACCCCCACCATCTTTCAAACAAAAACAAAAACAAAAATGAATGAGAGGCAGCTTTGTTGGTTTATCAATGTCAATTATATATGACTTTCACTTTTAATATTGATTCAAATGATAATAATTTTAATTTTACGATATAAAAAATCTGCAATTAACACTTGAATTTTTCTTTCTCCTATGACTTTTGAGTCTCTTAAAACAATAATTTGATGTTTGTTAGGAACATCATTCTATCTAATAAAACCGATTCTATATTGATTCGTATCGATTTTATAGTGAATAGAATCATATATATGGTACGATTTTAATTCGGGTATCAAATAACATTTAAAAATTTAGGAAGCCCATGAATAAAAAGGATCTACAAATATAGAAGGATACTTGTCAAACATGATATTTGGACAAACTTTCGAATATTACCCTGAAATATATGCATGTATCCATGTGATGAGGTTGGAGATGTTAATTGCTAGTTTACAAAGTGGCAATTGTGCTTTCCTCTTTCAGTTTAAAGAGGTGGCTACCAAAAAAGGAATCTTAATATTTATATTGTGAAAACCATTGAAATGTAGTTCTAAGAATCAAGAGATGCATGGATGTTAATCACGAACATGAGAGCCAGAATGGCATTGTCACATATATATGGTCCACCATATTATTACCTCTCCAAGTTGTGGAAAGCCTCAACCTCAGGGACTTTAGGTCATTAGCTCATGACATACTAATTTTATATTACTAGTTGAAACCTTGTACTTGGCAAACTTTGCAAAACAAAATCATCTATATCCCCCAATCAAATCAATTGTTTTCTCAATTTGCATGCAGATGACATTGAAAAAATAGGCTTTCAAACCAAAATAATGAAAAAAAGTTTGTTCATAATGATATATAAGCTGAAAGAAGTAAGCAATTTAGGGTTTATTGATCAGAAAATGGAGAAGAAGCTATATATATATTGGTAAGAAAATGCATGTAGTATTGGTAAGAAGGATCCAAGCATTTCAAACTAAGAAAATACAATGACGATCATGCATGCCAAGTTATTCTGAAGAGAAGAAATGGGAATCTAGTCCTTTCAGTTTGGAGAACTGGCAGAGATCAGCTAGGGTTTAAAAAACATTATAAAAGAAAAGCAATATCCATGCCAGAATCAAGACTAACTCTTCATTTATATATTTATTCGTTAACTTACCTCCTCTTGTTGATTTTACTTGTATGGTGGCAGTGACAGTTTTTTGCTGAGAAGGGGGAACTTTAACGGTTCTTATTTTTGTTTCTTTTGTGGGTTAGAGTCTTGGGTATCCTTTTTTCTGGGTATTTTGAATAATTAGCTTCACCAAAAAAGAGCAAGAGAAGGGCTTTGAAGCATCTGCCACCAAAATTTCAGCTGAAATGGTTGAATCAAGCCATCTTTATTCTCTCCACTACTCTTCATGTGAGTTGAGACAGTTTGTTTTCTTAGATAGTCTGTGGAAAAGATCTCTCCCTCTTTTGTTAGTTAAGGTTTTGGGAGGAAATGAGGAAGAAAAGGGTTAGACAATAGGCAAAAATGGGAAAGGAGAGGTGGTTTATGGGTTTGGGTATTGTGTTGTTGGGTTAGGGTTAGCTCAAGGCATCGGATTGATGATGAATGGGTTTAGTTTTGGTAAGACTGCGTGCGCATGGGCGGTGTGTGGGACCCCTCCTTTCTCTCTTATTTGTCTCTCCCCACCATGGGGCCCCAATACCCCACGTTATCTCCCCCTCTTTCTCTTTCCTCAATGTCTCTGTCTTGAGAATTCAGAGCCTACTGTATAAGATCATACTTAAGGGTGTAATATAGTGATTTCAGCTTATATAGTAAAGTGTATGGGTTCAAATTTGATTTGAAAATTTGATCTTCGATATTTGATTTGAGTTTTATTGAGTTTTATTTTTTAAATTTGAATTCGACTCGAGATCGAATTCAAATTACTCAAACTCGTTCGATTAGATTCGATTATATAAGTTTGATTTTTTTTCAAACTCGAACTCGATTTTAAGATTAGATTCGAACTCAAATTATTATATAAATATTATTATATAATAATATATATTATTAAAATATATAAAAGCTTGAGTCTCGATTATATTTACAAATTACTTAAATCAAATATTTAAATATTCGAATTCAATTTGCTCGATAACTCGAATAATTTAAATTTAAATTCAACTCAATTAAAATTAAATCAAATTCGAATTTACTTGAATTAAATCCGAATAACTTAGACTGTCCTTCGTTGACTAGAGCTCATTGCCCTCTTTGCTTTCTATACTCTTCTTTTTTCTGATCTTCACTCTCTTAAAATTTTGTCTTTAAGTCTGAAAAAGTTGTGTACTTGAACAAGTTTGATGATTATGACAAGACACACTTTAGCTAGCCTTTACAAATGTTGGAAAAGATTGGAAAAAGTACAGAATGTTTCTCTTTCATGGGATTCTTTGTTTCATCGTCCAAATTACCATGCATGTTTAGTCTAACAATTTGAAAACATAAAACCAAACAAGAAAAGTTGGAAGTTGTTTCAGTAAACAGGATTAAACTGTTGAGATTCTTGTTGAGTGCTGTGTCTTTTAATGATTTTGGAAAAAAGCTCTGAGAGAATGAGAACATTATGTGTGTAAAAACAGTGAAGAGAGGCGTTATTCTGTTTGGAAAACGACAAAAGGAAATAAAAACTGAAGCATAGTGAGATGGCTAGCGTTACAAAATATGGTTTGGCTTTGCTGTTGGGGGGAATGAATGTAGAGTCAGTCATTGAGGGGAATGAGGTAAAATGTTGGAAGGAAAAGAGGGCATTAATAGAGGTTGGGGATGGACCCGGTGTAACAAAACTAGGTTACGAGAATCAAGGCGTGTCTTAAGCGAGACTCTTGCGTTTCTAGGAATGTATTTTTTTCCACTAAAGAATCCTTGATTTAGCAACAAAGAGGAAAACATCAAATTTTAAAGTTTTAGATTTAAGCTTTATTTTATTTAAATTTGAATTTAGGCATTGTTTGATTATCGATTGACACTAATAAGTTACGGTATATTTATTATTTACATAAAAGATAAAAAAATTTTTAATGATTAAATTATCTTTTTATCTTTAGTATTAATTTTTATTTTATTTTATTAAAATACATGTATTTTTAATAATTTTTTCATCGTTTTCAATTTAATTGATATCAATCTAACTGTCAATTCAAACTAATTTTATTTATTGAGTCTATCTATTTATTACTTTAATTAATTATAATATTAGAGTATAATTGTAACTTAAAATGTAGTAAACTGATTAAAAAAAGCTCTATTGCATGCCTTATCTGTCTTACAATACAATTTGATGTAGATGTTTATATTGGGGGCTCCAGTATTTGCTTTGTCTTCATCACATAAATTGGATGTGTCCCCTTCTCACCCCAAATTTCCCTTGTTCCTCAATTCCTCTTCTCCTCTTCTCCCCAAAATGGTCCATTTGGTTCTAACTTTTGTTTAAACCAATTTGGAATTAATCTTATTATCTTATTAGTGTAGATTTCAAGTCTTACATAAATTTTAGAATAAGTAGTTATATATTTATTATATAGAAAAAAATACAGGTAGATAGATTTGAACTTTAAATCTATTGAATTAACTTTTAAAAGAGATGTATGAATTAGTTAAGATTAAACTCCGATCAAATTTAAATCTGGAGTATGTTTCACACAATTCATTATCTTATTTTAAGCATTCCAAAATGACATTTTTTTTTAATTATTCGAGATAAAATTGAGGTTATCCGAGCTTGACCTCTTAATTTGAAATATCACAATTTTTCTTTAATTATTATTTCATAAAGTTATTGATAAAACATGAGCACTTAATTTGAAAGGAAAAAAGAATGGAAATGTTATCAAATGAAACTATTGTGTTTAGCATCTTTTCCAAAATAAGTTAACTGGAGTTGATGCAAGTGGTTAAAATTTGAATATTAGTACTAAGTATTTAGGTTAGAATAATTTTCACGGTCCCTCCTCTCCTTAATAGATAATTTGTAAATTCTAAAAAATTTGCAAGAGAAAATCCAATAATCCTGTAAATTTTAATAATGAGTTAACAATATACATTGATATCAAAAATAGATTAATTTTCTCTACTGTTCCTAAGCTTTTTGTAATAAAATAAAATAAAATAAAATAAAAAATCTTATTTGCGGTAACAATGCGTAAAAGTAAAATAAACATAATTCATTAATCGTGCGTATGTATATAACACAGTCTCAAAATTGTGCATTTCTCAACTTTTATAGGTAGCATAGTTTCTTAACAGAACATTAATTATATGAATGAGATCTTAGAACGAAGTCTTAAATACGCATGAGATAGCAATACTCTATTTTAATTGCTTAAAGTTAATAATCTCGTTCTTAGGTTTCGAAGCCAGGCAGTTACGGTTTCTGTTTTTTATCCAAAGCTTGTGTCCATTTTTAACGCTGATGATTTCAGATTTCAGTTATCCGAAAGATAGCAAGACAGCCTAATTTACCAGAAGCTTCTGCAGACGCCATCTTTTCCGACAATAGAGGTCACTGGTCAGTACATTATGGACGGACTCGCCCTTTGTTTTACCTGTCTACCTCTTTACTGAACTTCGGCACACCAACCTCGAAATGAAAGTGTCAATACAACAAGAGATCTTCAATCTCACATATTTAATAAGAAAATTTCTTACAGAAAAATTAATGATCATAAACTCTTTTAAAAGGAAAAACCTGACTACCATTCGACAAAAATTTCCAGCCGGTGATATCTGTGCATTCTGAAGAGCGGCTACTCCCCCACAAACTACACATCAGGTTCAGAAGCACCAGCCAATTCAAAACGAACTCTCAAGTATTCATACACTGAAACTATATTTCCTGTAACAATTATTATAAACTAAAGGAGAACAAAACTATGGAGTTAATAAGAGGTAAAAAACACATGTATCATACATCCAAAAGACAGTCCGATTTCACCGAGATCAACATGATCGAAGCAAAATAGGACCCACTGAGGAGCTAAGCATATCACTAAGAGCTACCTGGACCTCATTTGAACCATGCTCGCAACTTATCAAGCTCGAAAGAAGAGGGAAGAACTGAGCTAAATTCTTCTCAAACAAAGTGTCTCCCAAGCTACAAATGGCCTGGAGAGTCGCTACAATAAGAGGTGCACGGGCAGCCAATACCCTTCGTTTCCCAGAACCTAAAGGAATTGACCATTGCGTTTGCCCATTGGGAGATGTTTCAGAAGTCTGTCCAGAGCCAGCAGTACCTATATAAAACAGTAACACTTCCCGGCAAAGATCAACAAGATGGGACTCTACTTCAGCCTCCTCATACCTTAGCGGCCTATCCAATATCAGATTCTGCAAGAATGTAAGGCAAAATTGATATGACTCATTCTCAAGACGCAATAGTGGAGGATCTTGCATTTGGGTCATTGAACCAAACTCCTGAAGCTTGGAACATAATATAGTATTATTGTTGATCCTGTGAGCATATGATGCCACATCATGCATCGCATCAAAGAGGACTAAGATGTTCTTAGCTGAGAGATGAGTTCGATACATGTTGTAAATTTCCATCAGCGCCTGTCAGGAGAATAACAGCAAAATCACACCCAAGAGTCAAAGCCCATTCCGAACTCAAATAAACCTATTATTATATTTAGTTAAATATTCGTGCACATATAAATGTAAAAATACAAAAGAAATGAGAAATGATAGGGTCAATTAACACTTGTTTATTTCAGAAATTTGCAATTTCAAACTTCACAGAAACAAGCCTGAATTCCACAACTCTGACAATGTGACTAAAACTAAACAGCTGTGTTAATTATCAACTTCTATAAAAGTTTAAACACTTCAGAGGAGGGGATTAAGTCCAGAATGTTAAATTGGATGAATCGTAATATATCCAAAGCAAGTCTAAGATAAGGAAAGCAATCCATAGTTGCACTACTTCTCTTTCAGTATGAAAAATAAAGAGCCCATCAGCATAGAAAGTACACACATAAAGTAAAGAGTCTTAAAAGATTATCAGATTTAAAATTCAGACGGTTTCAAATATTTTTACACAATAATTTTAGCACTCTTATTGAAAAAGTTTTAAGAAAGAAAGAAAAACCATACTGTTCAGGCGTGAAGCATCCTATATCCGGGTAAACACTAGTTCGAAAAATCCTTTTTGACAAACTTAAATATTATTGAAAGCACATTCTAATTTTACCGGCCTTGTAAAATAACCTTGTGCAAGTTCAGCAGCTACAAACATGTAAACCATTTCTGAAGGTGTCAAAGAGCACTAGAAGAGAAGTATTCTAAAGTGTACACTTACATCACAAATGTATTGAGCATTATAGGGGTACGACACCTTTAGCAAGTTTGAATCCTCCCTCACTTAGCTCTAAAATAAATAAATTAATTTGAAAATACGAGATGAAGGATTGTATTTCCATTCAATTTCTTGTTTTATGATATGAGGATAGGTTTCTAACGGTTTTTCAATATCATGATGAGAAGTCTACCTGAATCAATAAAAGCTGAACAGCAGCTCGGCACTTCGCATCAGATAAAGAAGCATAGAGACGCTGTGTTCTCAGGGTCTCTGGACCACCATGAGTCGCGTCAGAACCAGCAGAAGCCTCATTACTTTGCCCGTTCAAAGCATGTTCATTGCCTCCAAGCATGCTATCCCCACTAACAATGTAAGAAAAATCAGGAAGTGTTGCATTAGCTGCTTCTTTTAATGAAGAAACTACTTCCAGCCACTTCTCCTCAAAAAAAAGATCACCAGCATTGCTCATCAAACGTACAAAAGCAGCAACTCCGATACCAGCTAGGCTTTGGTGCGGACGCTTGATAAAACTTACAAGTAAAGAGAGAACCTTCCTTAAAAGTGGATTGACAGTATTATAGAAATTCACAAAAAGATCCACAACTAATTGAAGTGCCAAAGTACACGTCTCATAGAGCCAAGCATCCTGATCAAGCTCACCCATGTCATTAACAATTTCCTGCTCAGATGAGTCACCACCTGATGGATCAATAGCACGGCGCACATAATCAAATATTGGAAAAAGGACAGATTCGAACACCCTTTCCCACAAAGGTAATGAGAACAGGTGACCATGGTTGCGCAAAGTTTCAAACAGCACTTGTAAGGCACTCTTCCTAATTTCTGGTCTAGGGTCAAAGCTAAGTTCAGATAAACCTGCACAGCAAAATGTGATGCAAGTTATGAACATACATAAAGTATGTCAAGCAACAGCAAAGCAACTAGTTCATTTTTCCTTACCAGCCAACAACGGGAACCAGAAATAGAGATGATTATCCTTATCCATTATCTCTCCATTCTCTTGTCTTCCGTCATTTCCAGTGTGAGGTGAAGATTGAGAAATCTTCCCAGAATCCTTATCTTTATACTTTGATGAGGAGCCAAGATCCACTTCTGCAAGTTTCGTGGCACAGAAACGTAGAAAAGCAATTGCATTGAGGCTAATGTCTTTGTTGAATCTACTATTGGTGAATGCAATTAGGCAATTCACACAATCTGTGAAGGTAGTTGTTTCAGTTTCAGTTATGTATGGAAAATAATCTCGAATAATCTTTTCCATTATTTCAAAGGCTAACAGGACAATGTTTTTGTGGTCATCATAAGCTGCAGTAGTGAAAACCTGAAAAAGACGTATCAGTTCAGTAATAAATTGATAAAAGATTATGGGTCTCACAAAATTGGATATATATGATAGTTAATAAAAATTCAATACCATGAACATGCTCTTCCACCCTGATTTGACATTATTGACACGTGATAACACCATCTGAGAGACACATCTGATTATTAATTCTCGGATTTCAACAGCACTGCTCTTGCGCATAACAATAACAAAAGGCTTCATAAATTCATTCTGAAAATTGTAATTAGCCAACTCCTCTCGCTCCAAAAATTTCATCGATAGCTGCCGCAAGGAGTCCATCGCAAAAATTGCAATTGACAGGTTTTCAGAACAGCCAATGGTAACAAAGAAATCAGAGAGTACAAGCCAGATGTTTGACCATACAAGCCGGATCCGATTCATGTTAAAGTGCCTGTCAGTAGATCCGAAAAATTACAGTCAAGAAATATAAACAAATATATTGCAAAAGATACGCCAAAGGAAGCAAAGTGGAATGGTTCTTACGCAATCTCAACAATCTTTGTAAGGCTAAAAACCCGAGGATCAGATGTAGATCGCAACTCCTCCATGGACACCTTGCAGAGAGCCTTAACAAAGTCTATGATAGCCTCACTATTCAATTTTTGGCTACGTGTGAATATACGATTCATTTCAGAGCCTCCAACTTGTTCTAACATGTTGAGATTAGAGACTAAATTGTTCATCTGTTCAGATGTGACTGCCCCAATAGAATTACCTCCAATACCAGCACTATCATATGAGCCCCTCATTACAGCAGAAGCAGCATACTGAATTCTTCCTGGTCCCTTCTTCTTTAAAACAGGAAGGACAGCCGACTTAGCTTGCTTAGATTTGTCTGACTCATTTTGAGGAAAGGCAAAGAAAGTGGCATCTGGAGGAGCACCCTCTCCCAAGAGATGCAAATGCTTAAACCGGGACACACAAGTCAAAATATGCTCCCATGCTTCTTGTAAAAAGTTTCCATCTTCATCTGCAATTGTAACTATTGCCTATTAAAAATGTAAATGAAAAATTCTATGTTAGATCCACAAGGAAATGGAAATTTTCTTAAGAGTTCAAATAAATGGATCTCGCTAACTTCCCTAAGGCCACTTATAAAAGTTTCTATTTAAAGAATAACTTCAATCAACAAATGGGGAATGAATTCAGTAAAAAATGGCAAATTTGCCCTAATGGCATTCCTCTTGAAGTGAGGTTGAGCAAATCAACCATTCATTGTCATCTCTACACCAAAGATTACAGTAACAACTGCAATGGTAAAACAAAATAAAGCATTCTTTCTGATGCGAAAGTACTGCATCACATAGTTTGCCAGATTACAAGCATTTGAAAGGGGTAAGATAAAGGGAAAATTACATAAATTAGATAGCATATAGAAATTTTCAGAATACGAATAAAATAAAGGTCACTAACAAAATATTCAGTGCAGATGAAGCAAAATACTAACTTTGATTGCATCTATATTTTTCTGCTTGATATCTGCAGGGGAGTGCAGCGAGGTAAACTTAGCTAATGAAGTCACAAATGCATCTCTATGAGTCTTCATGGACATCACAGCAGTGACATGGATTGCATAGCGGAAGCCTTCAAGACATAATGCTATCACTACTTCGTCATCACTTTGGTCAAGGGGCACACTGAACGCAGCCAACATAGGAGCCCAGCATGCCTCAACCATGAATCTCAAAATCACCACATCTACGGCTGCATAATACACCGACCTACAATTGCCAGTACAATGGAAATCAACGGATAATCGAAAACAAAGTTTCTTTTTCAAACAGGAAATGCCAGATTTCAGGAAACATGTGTTGTTAAGCGAGGGAGGAAATCCCATTAAAAGTAGCAGAAGTTAAAAGTGAAAATACGTAAAATAGAATATAATATTTACAACACCTCAAACCATTGATTAAACTTAAACCATGTAAAAATTGAATTAAAATATCTCAAGATTTCACCTTATTCTAATGAAAAATAAAGGCATAAAAAGATTTTAGAAAAGAAAGACCTACGTAAGATGGGTTCAGCTATACATAGTAAAACAAGAATCTCTCCATGGTAGCGCATCAATATAAAAGCTTAAAAGCCAGTTGATCTTACTCGGATTTGCGAGCTCTCTCTTTAAATTGTTCTTGCATGTGCCTGACAAGATCATCACTTCTCTCCATATGCTGGTCTTCATCACGCTTGCGTATCACAATATTCAAGATAGCATCCAAACCTAAAATTTTGTTGGAGTTCATTGACTGCTTCTGTTGCACAGACAAATCATCTTCTTTCATTTTGATCTCATTTCTTGATATCCGTTCAAATAATGATCTTAAGTACTTTTCAGGCAAATCTTTTCCATCATCTATGCCACGATTGTTTCTTATGAAATCATCAGCTGACATCTGCACATTTCAATTTAGGAAAATGGGGAACTTCATCAATTTTCTTGAACTAAATGCCAACAGGATCAGATAGAGAATGTATATGCACCTTATTCTTAACCATAGGGTTATGAGCATCGGTATTGAGCAATATAACAGAGTAAGCAAGGACATAAGCTGTATCAGCACTGATGAAAGCATTTGGGTTACATTTGCAGTAACGCTCAGCGAACTTCTCCATGACTCGATCAATCTTTTGTGCCTCACCAGGCAATCTAAAACCTTGTAAAAAGGCTCGGATTGCTTCATCAAACTCCATGCCTTGAAAGTCAAAGGAGTCAACATAGGCATGCATCACTTTCAATGATAAATCTTCCCTTTCTCCAAGATAATCACCTATCATTGTTTTGTTCAAACCAGATGCATTTTTAAGAAAAGCAGCTATCTCCTCCGGTGAGTCACCAACCTTATTTACTTTAATTAGAAATTCAATTCCTTTCTTAGGCTTCCGATTAAAAAGAGATATAGCTTCCTGCCACAAATTTTAAATCCAATTTCATGAATGATGATCAGCTAAAATGAAGACAAAGTCAGACCAGTTCACAAATTCTAAATCTGGATACATACCTGAAGTTCAAGCTTGTAAGCTCGACGTTGCTCAATTGTTAAAACATCAGAAGCTTCAGAATGAGAATCTGATCCTTCACCAGGCTCATCCCCATTC
Source organism: Firmiana major (assembly GCA_033439115.1). Classification (NCBI taxonomy): domain Eukaryota; kingdom Viridiplantae; phylum Streptophyta; class Magnoliopsida; order Malvales; family Malvaceae; genus Firmiana; species Firmiana major. Next base: position 1,503,534 of record CM065908.1, on the reverse strand, counting down.
CCATTCGCCATGGGGACGGTTCCAGGTTCTGGACTATTCTCAACTGCTTCAAATCTCTTGGTAGAATGAGGATCTGGAATGCGCAACTGCTTGTTCATCCAGTCTCCCATTGATTTTAGAATAGCCACTAGACACTTCATAGCTTCAAGTTTCATGGTTGCTTCCTGGGGCGGCAATAGTGTTGTAGCTGTACCAGGAGGAACACCTTGAGCTGTTTTCAGAAGTCCATTGACCATTCTGGAAAGAACCATAATGAAAAAATGAGAAATATGCAAAAGTAATTAACTTCTACAAAAAATATTTTCTTAATTCTGATGACATAATAAGAGTAGGGCACATACCTCTCAAATATGTTTGATGAATTGACATCACAATCATAGTTAATAAAGATATCTACCAAGATCTGTGAATCAACGCAAAGCTTGTCCAGAAAACGGAGAACTATCATCTTTTGCTGAAAATTAGGTTGAGCAACATTTTCCAAGACCCTGAGAACAATCATAGGAAAAAATACTCCAATCTCGGCTTTCAGGCCAGCTCGAAACCTTGACACTAGACTAATGAAAATGGAGCAAGAAAGCTGGAAAACAATCATAAGAGTTGAAGCACCGTTCTTCAATAGTGACAGACACAAGTATTGCTTTATGGCACCTAAGAACCTGTACCACCACAAGCATATCCACCCGAAGAAAATTTTCAAATTCAGGAAAAAAGTATCAGGACAGGTACTGTAAGCAAACAAAAACTGAAATGTGCAAAAGGAATAAAATATTATGTCAATTTTCATCAAGGAAATTCAAAATACATATGTACTACCCCCATGTTAAGGCATGAAATTCATCTTTCAAAAATTTAACAAAGAAAAGTGATCTCAGTATAGAAAATAAAATAGAATCTCCCAGAGATATCAAGAACTAAATATGGTGCTGGAAAACCAACAAGCAAATGCACCACTGGCTTTCCAAAGTAATCAGAGGTGACAAAATTAAATTAGTCAGAAAAAAGACACCCAGAGCAATTTGATAAATGTTAAAGGGTCCACAACCACAAGATTAACACACAAGAGGGATTAAGATATCCAGCAAAATTCTACACCATCAAGATTTACTTCATTGTTACCTATGTCACCTTATCAGGAAAAGCCACCTTGGATGTTTCGAAATCAAAGAAAATGCCATAATGTTTGCCAATTCTCCAAGACTCATTACCTAAACGCCTGTACCTTACAGTTGTTTCAGGATATAACCTATATTCAGCACGTATTTATCCCCCAGCACATACTAAATCCCTATTCAATAATATTAAGAGGCCATATCAAGAGTTACATATCACATTTTCCATGAACATAATAGTAAAGAAAATGAAGAATTAAAGCCCTATCCATATGATCAACTAAAATCATAGAAATATGTGCAAAGGGGGAACACTAAAGATACCTTTCACTCGTTCTAAAAACAGCTCCAGCATTCTCCAACAAAATCTTCAACAACTCAAGCGCCACAATCTTCCCTCTCATCAACTGGGGACCCGGCAAAGCCTCTTTAGGTGTTGTTTTCATGGACAACTTGCAAAGTGCTCTAAATACCAAAAAAGCATCCCTTCTCAACTTATTCCCAATCTGAACCTCCGAATCATCATCTCTCTCCACTTCACTATCTGCCAACTCCCCTTTCCTCCCTTCCAATGCTGTCTTATACATACTAATCTCCCAATATTTTGCATCCAACATGTCCTTATCAGTAGAATCCAGCAAATCAGTCGGGTTTGTGGTTTCAACAGTGGTAGTTTCAAATGCGCCATCATGGCCACCCGAGGAAACCTTACTCGGTGTCCCTGGATTTAACACTCCATCAATGTCCTGCATAATTTTAGTTATAAACCCTTGAACAAACTGAGTCATTGATCCATCAGCATCGGATTTCTCAACTGGTTCCGTCAATTCAGCCACAACGATTGGCTGAATCGGGACTGTTGATGAATCAGCCTCCATTCTCCTAAATATAATCACTAACATTTGAACCAAAGAAGCTTTCGCGGTGGTTTGGTTAACCACATTTTTACTCCCTAAGTAAATATCATAACAAGTTCGCACAATTTGCAACAAACAGTCACCATGAATTCGAAGTGAGATGGAAGTTACCGCGGATAAAAGCGTCTTCAGAACCAGTAATTCAACGGCATCATCACCTAAATCGTGGCATTTACATACGGATTCAATCAATTTGGATAAGAGCTGAGCCTCGGGGCCTCCAGTGACGTCCGCTTCACCCCGTAGGTAGCCGTATGCTATTAACTTCTGAATGCAATCAACGGCTGGATCGACTATCTTGTTAAAAGCCGTAGCACAAGCGTTTATCAGAGGACTGAGAATGGACTCCGATTCGGCGAGGGAATATTCTACTGGGCCGCCGTCGTAGAGTGGACCAGGAATCGAGTTGTCCGGCTCTGAATCTGACGGTGATAGAGGCGACTTCGAATGAGAAGTGAGTCTCTCCAGAAGAGATTTGCATTGGTGAGCGAGTTTCGAGTGCTTTCGCCACGAAGCATTCTTGATGATCTTCTCAAGGGCCGGGACTACCACTTGGCTCATGCGGGAATCGGCTTCCGAAGAAGCCATTCCCGAGTCGGATATAACACGTCGCTCACCAACTCAGATCTTGTAAATGGATAACGCAATGTTAGGGCTCGTTTTATCTCTCTTTAATCCAGTTGGATGAACCATCCAAGTGATAAATGGAGTGGGAGTCGGGTTGACTCAAAGAGGCTACACGGTTGCTTTGGTTCTAATTGCATACGAATTAGAAAGAAAGAAAAAAGTAAAATGAGCAAGGAGCAAATGAGAAGAGTGAGCAGTTCTGATACACAGAAACAGAAGGGCTGAGATTTAGATCGCGTTTTGGTTGTTTTTTTTTGAAAGTCCAAGTTTGGAAGCCAAAAGACTGAAATGCCCTTGGTCCGCAAAGGCCTAGCTTGTAGAAGGATGAACTGTGATTTTGTGAGATGAAGGAGGGCAGTTAGGGCATTACAAATTAAATTTTTCAAAAGCTTACTGGTGACGGCGGGGAATAACTTCCCGGCTACTTCCTGCAATTTTAATTTGAATATTCAAGTCAGTTAAATTAGAGACGTAAATTTTAATTAAATGGCGATTGACGCAAGTAGTAAATAATATTTTTTTTTTTTTGGGAAATTTAGTTAAATTTTGAATTCAAAACCTAATTTTTTTTATATTTTTCAATTATTACATAATTTTTTTGAGTTAAATATTGCTAATTGATTTTGAGATTGCTTAATTAAGAATTTGTATTTTTAACCTGATAAAATAATTGTAAATATTTTTTTCTTTTTTTCTCTTTTTTTTCTTTCTTTTCATTTTACTTTTTTTTTTTACACAATCTTTCCATTTTACTTACTCCATTTATCATTTTTTTTTTTGCAGTTATGACTTTTGATATTTCAGTTGATTTTTTTTTTTTTTAACGCTTTGAGGGTGTCTTATTTGCTATGGTTTTTGTTGTTTTCTTTAAAAAGGTTTCAATCAAGGCTCCTGTGTGTTTGAAGGCTCTTTTTGGTTGGAGACTTTGACCGTGGTTCTTCTTTGATTTCTTTAATTAACCTTAACACAATCAAAAGTCAGGTTGAGAAAATTATTGGCTAAAAAACAATTTAATAAAAAAATGATAAATTAATGGCATCATAAAAAATGTAAGATAAAAAACAGTGTTTTTAAGGACAAAATGTCTTCTTTTTTTTGGTTAAAGTCAACCTAAATACAAAAAGAAAAATGATAACTGAAATAATCAGAAATGGTTGGATTTTTTTATTTTTTTTCAATTTAATTTTTTTAAAAAAATATGAAAGATAAATTTTTAATTTAAATAATATAAATTACAAAATATTAAATAATAAAATATTTGATTATAATCTACATTTAAAATTGATCAAAATATATGCGATTTAATAATGTTATCTATCCAAATTCAAGCTGAACATTTTATAAATCGAATCGAACTGATTAAAATCTCCTAATTCAAATCTATTTTTTTTTAATTTTCCGATTTTTTTTTCCGTCTAAAATATTATCATCTCCTTTTGTTCGTGGAGTCTTTGGGCTTTACAAATGGGCTTTAGCCCAAAGCCTATCACTCTCATTGTTCTCTTCCTACACTGTAGTTCCTTCCTCCCCTGAAAACCCAGAACTCAACAAAACCAAAGAGCTCATCGAAACCATTATCACATCGTTTCAAGTTTCATCTCAATTACTTTAGCCTTCTAAGATCTGTACCTTTTGATTGTTTTTTTTTTTTTTAATTTTTGGTTTTGCTGATGGTCACCTCTGCTTATAATTTACCTTCTTGTTCTTACTCGACAATCCCATATACCAACAAGCCAATGAAATCTTGGGGAAACAGAGACAGAAACTCAGTATTATTCCGAAAGCAACCAGCAAAATTCAGCTATTTCAAAGTTAATAATCAGCTAGAAATAGCCTTCATCAATGCAGAAGAAAGAGGAAAGCCAGGAACAAACGAAGTGAAAAGAAGGTTTAAGTGGGTTGAGATTGGTCCTGACATTACAGAAGAACAGAAACAAGCGATAACTGAACTCCCATATCAGATGAGCAAGCGATGTAAGGCTTTGATGAAGCAGATTATTTGTTTTTGTCCTGAGAAGGGGAGTTTGCCGGATTTGTTGGCTGTTTGGGTTAAGGTTATGAAGCCCAGAAGAGCTGACTGGCTTGCGGTTCTTAAAGAGTTGAAGATAATGGAACATCCATTTTATTTTCAGGTACGGTTTACATCCCTTTTTCCAATGATTTCTGCTTGTAGTTTTAGCTAAGCTGATACTAGTGAGAACAATTACTTGAGGTTCACTTATGGACTTGTATCTTAGGGATGTGAATTAGCTGGATTATACTGATTTATCAGCTTCCTTGTAGCAATAGGAATATAAGGTTAGAACACTGTACTTTCCATGGAAATTTTCTTAATGCTGAAATGGAATGATGGTTCCTTTGGTCTTGGTAGCTAGTTTCTCTGCTCAATTCTGACTCGGGGAGAATGAAGAAGAGAGCATTAGGAGAGCATTTACAAGTGTAATGTTAAAATGCATGTATGGTTTGTGGACTGGAATAATCTATTGCATACAGTACTAGTCTGCAAATATCAGTGAGGCCTGGTTATGGTTTTTACTGGTTCTTAACCTCTGTATAATAATAGTTGTAGAGCCTCCGCAGGTGAACTTTCTTAGAGTTAGGATTTTTATATCACAATTAGAATGCAATGCATATTTACGAGTTGAGATACAAGCTACTTGTTTTACATTACTAGCTTGTTACTTTGTTTGGTTCTGAATTCGAGGATTCTTACATGCACATACCAATTAGAAACGAGGAAATGATGTTTGTACAGCCTAAACTTAATTCATGTCTCATTGTTCTTTGACTAGGTGGCAGAGCTTGCCCTTCTTGAAGAATCTTTTGAAGCCAATATTCGTGATTACACTAAGATAATCCATGGTTATGGAAAGCAAAATCGGCTGCAAGAAGCTGAAAACATTCTTGTTGCCATGAAGAGAAGAGGTTTCATCTGTGATCAGGTGACTCTGACAACAATGGTTCACATGTACAGCAAGGCTGGAAAACTTAAGTTGTCTGAAGAAACCTTTGAAGAGATTAAGCTTCTTGGCCAGCAACTGGATAAAAGATCGTATGGCTCAATGATTATGGCCTACATTAGAGCTGGAATGCCTGAACAAGGAGAGGTTTTGCTTAGAGAAATGGATTCTCTAGAAATTTATGCTGGAAGTGAGGTTTACAAGGCGCTACTGAGAGCATACTCCATGCTTGGCGATGCCAAAGGTGCACAAAGAGTGTTTGATGCCATTCAGCTTGCCGGTATTTCTCCGGATGCTAGACTTTGTGGGCTCCTAATTAATGCCTATCAAGTGGCAGGTCAAAGTGAAAAGGCACGTATTGCTTTTGAAAACATGAGAAGAGTTGGTCTTGATCCTAGTGATAAATGTATAGCACTGGTGTTGGCTGCTTATGAAAAGCAGAACAAGCTGAATACAGCCATGGATTTTCTGATGGCTTTGGAGAGAGATGGGATTGTTGTTGGGAAAGAAGCTTCAGTTGTACTTGCTCACTGGTTTAAAAAGCTTGGGGTCGCTGAACAGGTGGAACTTGTGTTGAGAGAAATTGCCACCAAAGAAACCAATGGCAAAATTCCTACCTCCTAATCATCCTGTGGGCTGTTGCAGCAAGATGCAGTTGGTGCTAAAACATTGGTTTTAAGCTCCTTTTTCATGTTCGTGTGTAGCCTGTATAGCGTCCGTGTATAGATATCTTGGCTGATCCTGCAAATGTTTCTGACCCTTGTCATCTTTTTGCAGTGATGGTTCATCGCCTGATCTTTAGCTAAGAAATTTATCCATGACTGTTTTAGATAGTACTAGTGCAGTTTGTAAAATAAACATAAAATTTATTAAAAGTACTATAAACACATAAAAATAAATATAAATTTAATATCAATAAATATAAATATTTAATAATTTTATTAAAAAATATATTTATATTTATTTTCATGAGTTTATAATAATTTTAATATATTTGACGTCTAAAATAAAAAAATTATCAAAGAACTTGGGCCTAATCTACTTAACATTTAGATCAGGTTATTTCGAGGTGTGGGTCGTCTCCTTCAACTCAGATTGATTGTCTGATAAGGAGAATAGGCCACTTTGACTTGTACCCACAACTTCGTATCTAAAGCTTCAGGCCCAAGAAAGAAAGACAGATTCAGTACTTTTGAGAAAGATGGTGGAAACGGTACAAAACCAAATTGGTGGTGGAAAGATGGTGAAGTAAGATATATTTGAAAATAAGAATGATAATGTTTTTTTTTCCACTATACTTAATTTTATCATTATTATTGTATGTGTATTTAAACATATATTTCAATACTAATTTTAATTTTAATGTTATAATTTCAAATCTCACTATTACAATAATAAGTTTAATAATTAAATATATTTTTAATTTTTTATATATAAATTTTTAAATTTTTATCATATTTAAACCAGTTCTTAAATTTTTATTTTACTTAAATAAATTTTAAAATTTTTAAAATTATACAATGAAATTTAAATTTGTTAGATAATAGTATGACACCAACTTTACGTTTATATTACATGACAATTTATATATCAATCAATGTTAACTATTATATAAAATATCCGAGTAATAATAAATGTAATTTAATAAATTTAAATTTGATTATATAATTTTAAAAAAATTAAAAATTCATCACTAATTTATATGAGAAAACGATTTCCATTTTTTAAAAGAAATTTAAATACGAATGCAACAATATGGCATTTAAGATCTCATCTCACATCGTCACTCTGACACACAATAAAAGATGGCTGAATCCTCAGCCAAGTCGAAAAATTCAAGAAAACTAAAATCATGTTTAATATACACTGCACTTGGAACAGGATAAATCAAATCTTTCTAGTATTTGCGTTACAGACATTGCATTAAAGGTTCTTGAGCTTAGAATTCAGATGAAAATGATGCTTTATTTTGGCCGGTTTTAATATAATCGGAATTATTGAAAACATGATCCTTGTTCAAGAAGGAAAAATATAATTAAATATATATTTCAATGCATTGAAAATATATAATATATTATTGATATGTTAAAATATTTGTTCTCTTATATTTGGTAATTTATTTATAATTTTTTATTTAAATTGTATCATTTTATTTATTATCAATTGATTTTAAATTGAAAGTTTAATATTGTATTAAAATTTTGTTTTGTAATTCTTGTCTACTATTTTTAAAAAAATCACGTGATAAATTTTTATATCTACATTTTCAGATATTATGTAATATTATTTCATATTAATTAAATATTTTGTTCATTAATATAATTTTATATTCAAGCTACCTTTTAACTATAATGAATTGATTTTATATTAAATATTTAATAATAAAGTAATAGTAAAGCAACTTTTGACTACCAAAACTAAAAATTAAATTTCACAACTAAACTAAATTTGAATTTCTCTGATTTTTCAAAAAAAAAAAAGAAGGAATAAGAGCAAGAACAAAAGAAAAAAAGATAACAAGATTAGTTATTAAGGTTTACTTGCCCAATGAAATATAGCATGAAAGTTAAGCTCCCTTGCCTGCTAGCTAGGACGGATCAAGAGAGATTTCAAGGCAAGTACATACTAGGGGTGGGTCAATCTCACTTTGCGAGAGATGGCGATGGTGAAGCATCGGTGCAAGGAAGTGTCGGAGACCCTTGTTTATGGAGGAGCTCACGAGCCAACGCTTGAAGATCGCCGCTACCAGGCGGTGCCGATGAGGCACTCTGATCTCCAAATTGGCGTGGGTCGATTTGCCTCTGCTGCATGGCCCATGAAGGTTGCAGCATAGGGTCAAAAAGCGACGATAAGTCGTACGCGGCTGGCACCGAAGAGGCTGATGGGAGGTCTGATATTGAGAGAGAAGGTGCTGCCATTAGCGTTGTTGCTGGCGCTGGAGGCAGAGGTTGTGGTGGAGGAGGCGGCGGTGATGGAAGCTCCAGCGTAGCTAAATGGGCATGTAAGTACGTTAGCTCTGTTTGCAAATTCACCACCTACCAACACAATTACCAATTTAAAAAACAATAACAATAGAAAAAACTTAGCTGTCTAAATGAAACGTTTATAGATTACTCATTTCTAATAAAACCATTAAATCTGAAACCCTTGCTTGCAAGAACAAGAAAACTATAGTTACCAAATGAAACACCGACAAAAAAAAAAACCCGACAATTTCCTTAAAACCAGCAAACTCCTTAAGTTGCACACGAGAAACTGGCAGTTCCTATGAGGTAACCGCCGACCAGATGATATGTTAATTAGAAAACGTTCTAGATTTCAGCAAAATTTTCTTCTTTACCGTTCTTCTATTTCTTATCCGTCAAATCCAGTTAAGATTCTGTGAAAAGGATGTTTCAACCCTTTCGATTGTTCATCGCAGTGTACAGCGCAAACCCAATTCTCTGCTAAAGCTATTGCTTAAATTGGATTAACTCGAATCAAAACGAAGAGAATCAATGCCTCAATACCCATTTCATTCTATAAGACAGGGTTTTAACCTTGACAATGGAAGTTTCCAAAAGAATAAAAGTGTCATGGATTTACTTGATAAACAAGAGGCTAAAACAAGAGAAAAAACAACAAAAGCTACATGTAATGGCAATCCGTGTCAGAAGATGAAAACTTGTATCTACCTGTTGTTGAAGAGCAAAGATATGAGCGACACAACCGTAAACAGGATCTCTCAGCCGAGCCTGAGCCTCGTAACATATGGTAACCACCGCATCAAGCCGCTTGTGAAGAGGAATATGAAGAAGCAGCTTTGATACATTGCTTGCCCCAAAAACCTTATGCACCGCTGCAAAATGGACTGCGCCTTGCTCCGAGTCGAAATAAGGAGCAAATATACAACCAGGCACACACTTCCTTCTCAAAAACTTGCAGGCGCCACAAGGTCCACCACCACCACCACCACCACCACCGCCGCCGCCGCCTACACTGCCACCGCTACTGCTAGGGTTTGCACTCATGATTGGAACTCTTTTAACTTATCCTTTCTTCCCCTTTTAAAGCATCATCTGTCCCATGATTAGGGTTTGTGGGGTTCTTCTAGAAGGTGAAAAAAGTGAAGAACGAGAACAAGAAGAAGAGTTGTGTGTTTTTTAGGGTTTGGTTTGGTGGGTTTTTGGGCTGGAGATGGGTGTTTTAATGGGGATTTAAAAAGCTAGAAGAAGTCTTTAAAGCCACGCGAGAGAGCAAACCCCCAGTCCCCCATTAGCTGCTTGCGTGAAGCAAACATGCGATAAGCCTAGCTATTCTCAACTGCCCTTTTTCATTTTTTTTTTTCCATTATATCTTCCTTTATCACCTGAATTTTCTAACAAAACACATGCTCTTCTTCTTCTTCTCTTTCAATTTCTCTCTTCAAAACCCCCTCTGTTTATATATAATATATTTTTCTGTACAACTTTGCTTTGGCTTATATCTGAATCTGTCTTGCAAACGAATGAAAAGATTTTTGAAGTCGAAACGTGTCATTGGGGTATGTCTATATTTGCCACTGCGTGTTTTAAGCTGCGTAGAGGGCAAAAGACGCCTCGTTGAAAATGACTCAGCCATTGCTTTCCTTTTCTATATTATAAGCCAAAACAAATCCACTGGATTTTCGAGAATAACTTTGGTTACCCACAGGTTTATTTTTAATGTAATTTTGTTTTAACTACTTATAGTAAGGTCTAATAAATGATGGAGTTTTCAACTCAAGATCAAAAGCTTGTTTAATGGATCATGATGAGAAATTACCAGTCGGTGATTAAACTTGAGGAACTGGATTTTGTCTAATCCATCAATAAACATATCAATTTTGAATTGGTCTTGTGTTAAGTAGACTTCACAATTTATGTATTTATTATGTAAAATCGTATTCGACTAAAGGAAAGACAAGCTGGCAAAACTCTTACGCATAGGTTTTGTTCTTTGGCTTTAAATGTCAGGTAAGCTCACATCAGGAAAACCCTGGACATGGAAGATGCTCAGTCGATGAGGATAATGGATTTGATGACAAACAACAACGACAACAACATTTGTTGGGGCGATGTTCATCATCATTTTTGGTTCTTATTGCTTGACAAATGACAACCCTTTTACATTGTACGACCAAAGCAAGCCAAAGAGATGGAAAACGAAAAACCTCTCCGCATTAGCTCCATAAATTTCATTAATTACTATTAAATTTGCTACTTAAAATGGGTAATGGGAAGTTAACGTTTTTGAAGCATGTATAACCTCTTTTACTTTTATTCTTTTTAAGACTTTTGCCCAATAAGTTCAGTTGACACTTCTGTATATAGTATTTGTACATCAAATTAATTAATTTCTTAAATAATTTGCTATCATATAGTTTCTTAATCAAAATGTAAATAGTGAGATACATTGTAATGTACGACGTAAATTTTGATATGATAATTTTTATATTTTATATATATATTTGTAAGAAATAAATATGACACATATACACAAATTATTAAAGGTATGTAATATGTACGTAATCACCGGAACATTCTTTGCCATCTAGCTTGTCTACACATTAAAGTCTTACTTTTGGACTTTGGGTTAAAAGAATTTAGGTATCTTTTATATATATATATACACTCTTTTTGAACTGTAGAGCAAATGAAATTAATGATTTATATCGCAAATGTAACTAATATTTAAATCTTCAATGTTAAAAATTAGGAAGCTTACCTATGAATCAACGAAATTACTTATACTACAACTAAAAATGACTCCAATCAGTTGGTTCAATTAATTTTGAATTGAATTGATCAAAATTAAATTTAATTGAATTAGTTTATTGTTATTTAATTAACCAAATTGAATTTTTTAATTTTAATATTAAATGAATCAAATTAAATTTGATTAATTAATCATATTAATCAAATTAATAAAATAAATATAAGTTAAATTATATTTAAAATTTTAATTTTTCATTATTGAAACAAAGTAAAAAGAGTTATCCAACAGATATTGAAATATTTAAGTTAAGTTAAAACTTTAACAACATTAAACTTGAAATATTATAAATTTTAAAAGTTAAATAAATTTTTCAATTTCATATATTTTAGTTTATTTTTGGATTTTTTATAATATTTAAATTAAAATTTTAGTTAATTCAATTAAATCAATTTTCAAACTTAATTAATCAAAAATCCAAATTTCTTGAAAAACACTTTCATCAACCGATAAAAACAATTCGATAACTGATCAATTAATCGATTTAAATTTGATTATATTAATTAATTTGGTTAAATCGAAATATAAACGTCCCTATAGCCTATATATTTAACAAATTATGGACAGTGCAAGATTAAAAAATTCATACACCATCAATAAATTTTTTATAGTATTTTATTGTCAAAAAAATAACAGTTATAATTTAAAATATGCTAAAAATAAACTAAAAAATTAACACATACGATAATTTATTAACTCTACTTATTTAATGTATAAAAAAAAAACTCTAAAAAGAATCTTACGCTTACTTAAAAATAGGATAACAATGAATATTTATGATAATTGTCATGCGTTTGCTCCCAGTCGATGAAAAGCTGAGGCCAAGGCCTATAAAATGGTCAAAAGTCAAAACTCAATTTCGGCGTTCGAAGCAGCAGCATGAGCCGTTCGAATGTGTAGCTGCCACGTTTGAGTCCTTGACGAGAAAAGTAACGGCCTGGTAAAAGATGACCTCATTTTTCAAGTGGGACCCACGCGCCATTCGTTTGCTTGTTTTGTAACGTTACTCTCGTCTCTATATTTTTCAATTTAAAATATAGAGTGTTTATTTCTCGATGCAGTTTGGTATTTTAATTTTTTTAAAGTATGAAAATAAAAAATAATATAAAAAATAAATACAGTGAGTAACAGTCCGTAACGGCGTGTCACCGCGCCGTCCGGCTCTTGTCCAATCCGTGTGTTGTGAAGAGGAAGCATCGACAGAAATCCTCTTAGAACCAGTAAGACAGAGACACGTTTGTTTATGGTACGACTTTGATGACCAGCGGATGACGTTCAAACAGTTCCATATGATACGATCTCCTGCACCTCATACGTTGGCACCCCACGATGTTTAGAAAGAACAACATCTCCAATTATGTAACATTCAATCCTACGTACTATAGCCCATGTCTTGTCTGTCTCATATCATGTCTACACCAAATATAACTTTTTATTTTCTCTCACTTTTTCAAGTTTCCGATTTTCTAGCTTTATGATTTAAACAGATTATTCGAAGTTAATTCAATTCATTAAAGATTAGTTTTCGATGAAGGTTTAGATGGTTTTAATGAAATTAAAAAATAAAATAATTATAAAAAATATATTTTTTGATAAAATAATTTTAAAAATTAAAATTAAGAATAAATAAATTTTACTTTATATTTTTTTATCCTTTTATACATGTGTGGAATAATAATCGCACCACATTAATGATAATTGGTGTGTCAAATTTTAATTCAAGTCAACATATTCATAATAATCAAGTTTTAAAATAAAGTTAAGAGTAATTAATCTTACGAAGTTATATTCATGTTATGGAAAGTTAATTCAATTGATGAAATGAATCCATATATATATATATATATATATAATTAATATTGAAATTATAAGATTAATTTTATGAGATTTATCATACTAATTACTTGTGAGACTTTAGATTAGGAAAGTTATTTGCTCAAATAATACTTAATTTTTAATCACATCTAGATACGAGATATAAAAGATATAATGAAATGAATAAAAAAAATTATGATTCTATATAAGCATTTTCTTTTTCAATTGTTATTTTATTTTTAGTTCCTTCTTTCAACTATAATATCACTTACTTAAATGTCAAAACTCATATGTAATTCTGATGGTGGTCGTGTCACCAGGACCCAAGCGTACAACTGACCGCCAACCAGAGTCTCCAGCATGGCCTGGGGCAGAGTACCCAGAGTCCCCAGAGTCTCCCGCATGGCCTGGGGCAGAGTACCCAGAGTCCCCAGAGTCTCCAGCATGGCCTGGGGCAGAGTACCCAGAGTCCCCAGAGTCTCCCGCATGGCCTGGGGCAGAGTACCCAGAGTCCCCAGAGTCTCCCGCATGGCCTGGGGCAGAGTACCCAGAGTCCCCAGAGTCTCCCGCACGGCCTGGGGCAGAGTCCCCAGAGTCCCCAGAGTCTCTCGCACGGCCTGGGGCAGAGTCCCCAGAGTCTCCCGCATGGCCTGGGGCAGAGTACCCAGAGTCCCCAAAGTCTCCCGCATGGCCTGGGGCAGAGTACCCAGAGTCTCCAGAGTCTCCCGCATGGCCTGGGGCAGAGTACCCAGAGTCCCCAGAGTCTCCAGCATGGCCTGGGGCAGAGTACCCAGAGTCCCCAGAGTCTCCCGCATGGCCTGGGACAGAGTACCCAGAGTCCCCAGAGTCTCCCGCATGGCCTGGGGCAGAGTCCCCAGAGTCCCCAGAGTCTCTCGCACGGCCTGGGGCAGAGTCCCCAGAGTCTCCCGCATGACCTGGGGCAGAGTACCCAGAGTCCCCAGAGTCTCCCGCATGGCCTGGGGCAGAGTACCCAGAGTCTCCAGAGTCTCCCGCATGGCCTGGGGCAGAGTACCCAGAGTCCCCAGAGTCTCCCGCATGGCCTGGGGCAGAGTACCCAGAGTCCCCAGAGTCTCCCGCACGGCCTGGGGCAGAGTACCCAGAGTCCCCAGAGTCTCCCGCATGGCCTGGGGCAGAGTACCCAGAGTCCCCAGAGTCTCCCGCACGGCCTGGGGCAGAGTCCCCAGAGTCCCCAGAGTCTCCCGCACAGAAGCACGACAGAGTGCTCTACCACTCTGTCGCGGCCCAGACACGCGCCTGGGCCTCAGCCCGAACCGACTCAGATGCCTATAAATATGAGGTGAGCCCTCTGAAGGGGGCCAGATCCAGAAATCGATCCAAAATCAAAGAAAAACAGGGAGAATACTTAAACACTCTGATTTAAGCCATAAACTCTCCTTTTCTTACATACATACACCAACTCCCGATCACTGACTTGATCGTCGGAGTGCGCGTGCAGGGACAAATCCCTGCCCCCTCTGATTCCTGTTGTTTTGCAGGATATACGAAGAATACGTGGAGCAAATTGCATCGACGTCACCCTTTCGTCGTTAGCATAATCAGACCACGTGGAAGGTAAAGCACTGTTGCTGTCAACTAGGCAACATCAATTGGCGCCGTCTGTGGGAATCTCGACAAAAAGTCAAGTTCTCTATCGAAATGGTGAGGACACGCTCAACTGCAGAATTGACAGGAGGGCAGAACTCTGTAAGTCCCCCTGTCAGATCAGAACAGCGAAGAAGACACAGTGAAAGGACTCAAGGAGAACCCTTAGTCTCCTTGGAGGAATTCGAGGCCCTGAAACGCAAAAATACGGAGGCTACCACAGCACTGAGAGCCATGGTGAACTTCTTCCAAGAAGCTCTCCCCCAATTCAGCTTACCCCATGAAGTGCAGCAGCTAGTGGGGGAAAGCACACCGAGGCAGACCTACGAGAGAGGTCAGCCCTCCAGCCTGGTAAACATTGGACAAGAGGCAGGAACGCCACACAACGCTACTGCTGATCCAGCGAAACAGAGCACACCCTCAGCTCCCAGGCGGCAGAGTTCGCCGATTGTGTGGCAGAGTTCCCCCGTAGCTCAACGACGACAGAACTCTCCCACGGACAACATGCGGCAGAGGTATCCTACATCGCATGCGAGACGATGCACTCCCACTGCTTATAGGAGGCAGAGTTCACCTCTGCCCAATGTGCGGCAGACTCCTCCTATCGCCGCTCAGCGGCAGAGTTCTCCCGCAGTCCATAGGCGGCAGAGTTCACCTCTGCCCAATGTGCGGCAGACTTCCCTTCTGGCTGCCAGGCGACAGCGTTCTCCCGCAGCCCATAGGCGGCAGAGTTTCCATACCTGCCGCAGCTCATCCCCTGTGGAGTTAGAACATGACCTAAGGGCACATAGAGCTGGGGAGCAACGAAGACAAGGAGATTTTGACCCACAAGAAGGTCCCGAGATATCAAGTCCCGTAGTCAGAGGTACTGGAAGAGGTATTTACCAATCGACCTCTTCTAGACCGGAAGGGACAGGACCTTACTCAGCTCGAGGGTCGGAGGACGTGGAGAAGGTCGTCCAAAGGATCCTCGAGAAGAAAAGGCTAGTGTCTCCGGATGACGGACAAAGGAGGAGGATCCCATTCAGTCCGGAGATCATGAACAAACCCTTGCCGAAGAAGTTCAAAATGCCTTCTATGGCTACTTATACCGGCAAATCGGATCCCTACGACCATATTCAGAGTTATGAATCCCTCATGCTGCTTCATGAATGGGAGGACGAAATCATGTGCAGAGCTTTTTCTCTCACATTGTCCGGGCACGCTCTGAAATGGTTTAACGGGTTGAGCGAAAGTTCAATCTCCTCTTTTGATGAGTTGAGAAATGAATTCCTCAAAGTCTTCATGATCCACAGCCAGAGGAAGAAAGATGCTACCTACCTACTCACGCTTAAACAAGGGAATGAAGAACCCTTGAAAAGCTTTGTAGACCGCTTCCGAGATGCAACCTTGGAAGTGGAAGATCTACCGGTAGGCGTAGCCTTGGCTGCAATGCTGCAAGGGACGAACTTTGAAAAGCTGCAAGAATCCCTTTCTCTTGATCAACCGATGACAATCTTCGATCTCTTTGCTAGGGCCAATAAGTATGTGGCCCAAGAAGAGGTGATGAGTTCGATCCCTCGGGGACGCGAAAGAAAACCGTGAGGGGAACCCTTGGTTCGGGCCCTGCGAACGCAGGCTGCCAGTGGGCCGTACCCAAAGCGGACTATGTCTTGAGTTCGATCCCTCGGGGACGCGAAAGAAAACCGTGAGGGGAACCCTTGGTTCGGGCCCTGCGAACGCAGGCTGCCAGTGGGCCGTACCCAAAGCGGACTATGTCTTGAGTTCGATCCCTCGGGGATGCGAAAGAAAATCGTGAGGGGAACCCTTGGTTCGGGCCCTGCGAACGCAGGCTGCCAGTGGGCCGTACCCAAAGCGGACTATGTCTTGAGTTCGATCCCTCGGGGACGCGAAAGAAAACCGTGAGGGGAACCCTTGGTTCGGGCCCTGCGAACGCAGGCTGCTAGTGGGCCGTACCCAAAGCGGACTATGTCTTGAGTTCGATCCCTTGGGGACGCGAAAGAAAACCGTGAGGGGAACCCTTGGTTCGGGCCCTGCGAACGCAGGCTGCCAATGGGCCGTACCCAAAGCGGACAATACGGTTGAGTGGCTCTACCGGCTAGGCTAGACGTCACAACCAGACGAGCCATAAGAGCCTGAGGCGCTATGCGTCACTGTGGCCAGGCGTATACTCAGACGAGCCATAAGAGCCTGGGGCGCTATGCGTCACTATGGCCAGGCAATGGAAACATAAAGGCCGGAAGAACTAAAGACGCGCTCGCGTCGTGATAGTCAGGCCTGAGAAAGAATCCTCTTTCGCAGGAAATATTCCTACCAAAGAGTGGGGAGCAATTGATGGTGGTCGTGTCACCAGGACCCAAGCGTACAACTGACCGCCAACCAGAGTCTCCAGCATGGCCTGGGGCAGAGTACCCAGAGTCCCCAGAGTCTCCCGCATGGCCTGGGGCAGAGTACCCAGAGTCCCCAGAGTCTCCCGCATGGCCTGGGGCAGAGTACCTAGAGTCCCCAGAGTCTCCCGCATGGCCTGGGGCAGAGTACCCAGAGTCCCCAGAGTCTCCCGCATGGCCTGGGGCAGAGTACCCAGAGTCCCCAGAGTCTCCCGCATGGCCTGGGGCAGAGTCCCCAGAGTCTCTCGCACGGCCTGGGGCAGAGTCCCCAGAGTCTCCCGCATGGCCTGGGGCAGAGTACCCAGAGTCCCCAGAGTCTCCCGCATGGCCTGGGGCAGAGTACCCAGAGTCTCCAGAGTCTCCCGCATGGCCTGGGGCAGAGTACCCAGAGTCCCCAGAGTCTCCAGCATGGCCTGGGGCAGAGTACCCAGAGTCCCCAGAGTCTCCCGCATGGCCTGGGGCAGAGTACCCAGAGTCCCCAGAGTCTCCCGCATGGCCTGGGGCAGAGTCCCCAGAGTCCCCAGAGTCTCTCGCAAGGCCTGGGGCAGAGTCCCCAGAGTCTCCCGCATGACCTGGGGCAGAGTACCCAGAGTCCCCAGAGTCTCCCGCATGGCCTGGGGCAGAGTACCCAGAGTCCCCAGAGTCTCCCGCATGGCCTGGGGCAGAGTACCCAGAGTCTCCAGAGTCTCCTGCATGGCCTGGGGCAGAGTACCCAGAGTCCCCAGAGTCTCCCGCACGGCCTGGGGCAGAGTCCCCAGAGTCCCCAGAGTCTCCCGCACTGAAGCGCGACAGAGTGCTCTACCACTCTGTCGCGACCCAGACACGCGCCTGGGCCTCAGCCCGAACCGACTCAGATGCCTATAAATATGAGGTGAGCCCTCTGAAGGGGGCCAGATCCAGAAATCGATCCAAAATAAAAAAAAAACAGGGAGAATACTTAAACACTCTGATTTAAGCCATAAACTCTCCTTTTCTTACATACATACACCAACTCCCGATCACTGACTTGATCGTCGGAGTGCGCGTGCAGGGACAAATCCCTGCCCCCTCTGATTCCTGTTGTTTTGCAGGATATACGAAGAATACGTGGAGCAAATTGCATCGACGTCACCCTTTCGTCGTTAGCATAATCAGACCACGTGGAAGGTAAAGCACTGTTGCTGTCAACTAGGCAACATCAAATTCAAATTTTAATATCTTTTAACAATTCTCTGTTTTCTAGCCCTAACGAGACTTTTTTTTCTTTTTTTTTTTTTTCCATTCACATCAACCAACCCAAAACACCAAAACAAAAGACAAAGTTTCCCACGAATATTGGGAAGGCCCTCTTCAGTCCAAGTAACCCAAACAAAACTCCAAGACAAAGCTCATCTTCACTTTGAATTCCTTGATAAATTGTCTCATGAAGTGTTAATAATCAAGAGTATTTGTCTTGTCATTAGTTTTTTGCCCAAACTTTATCAAACCCAAACACAACTCCAAAGACAAAGCATAAATTTAACGTTGAATTCCTTAATAAATTGTTTCATAAAGTGTTAATAATCAAGAGAACTTGTCTTATTAATTTGTTATTAGGCTTGCCTATAAACTTTAACAAACCCAAACAGTCTCATCAGAGCTCAATAATATATTTATTTAGTGAGAATTAAAAGATTAAAGTCATGTACCAAAAATAAAAAATAAAATATTAAAGTCCCAACAGGTTTTCCCACTCGTGCGGTCGAACACATAGACTAGGATGATCATAGGATTATCAGATTTAATTTATTAATTAATTATCACTGCTTAATTACGAATTTTATGATCAAAGAAATGTATTGTAAATCACAGGATGTCACCTTCAGATACGGCAAAGCCGCTGTCTTCAGTAATTTATTATTATAGGAACACAAAATTTTATAGATTATTAAATGGAAAAATAATTTAGGATTTAAAGGAGTCAAAAGAAAGTGGTTGGACCGGGCGCCTACTCAAGCTATCTAATAAATAATTTCAGCTTTCATCTTTAGTACTTAGAAATTAGGCTTAAGCTATTTTTATAATTTGTTAGAAAGTTTTAATTTATTTATATATATATAAATGAAATAATTAAAAAATACATGTTGGTGGCTATAAGATTTTGACTTAATGAAAAAAAAAAAACTTTGAGATTTTGAGATTTCATTTTCAAATCTCACCAAGTGTGAGATTGAGATTATTTTGTTAATGTTATTTGTTTAATTTGGTATTATTGTTTATATTTATCAATTTATCAAGTTATTGGTTCATAGAATATAATATCTTATTATAATTATAACTTTGAATGAAAATATACCATTAAAAAATGTATGTTAAAAGATTAAACACCTAATGCAATGTGATGATGCCAAAGAGGTGATGGGTTAGTTGTTGATGCCTTTCTTCTTGGATCAACTTGTAAAACAAAAAAGTTCACTAAAGTTGTTTTTAATGGGACTTGCTCAATGTTTAAGTCAGTAAAAATTGAGTTGGACATAAAATTAGATAGTAAAAGCATATTTTAGAGTGCTCATACTCATACCTTTGCTAATTCATTATCTCCTTTGATGGTAAATAATCTCTATCTCCATGTTACTCACATTCCTTATACATTAATCATGGAAGAGTAGTGGTTATTGATCAGATACTGTATAGTGATTGGTTATTCTATTCACTCAGTCCACGTTCCTTTTTCTTAGGAGCTATGAACCCCTAGTCTCCCTTAGTCAGACCTAGCTTGAGAGTTTCTCTTCGGCTTCGAAGGGTGATGGACTGGATTATGCTTACGTTAAACTAAATCATTTATGAGGTAATAATTAAATATAATAATTCATGTTCGTATAATGTAAAATCGTATTTGTATTGTTTAAAATATAAAAATTTTGTGTTAAAATTCGTATCGATACGAAAAATATAAAACTTTATTTTTTTTAATTTTCACCATATTCATATACATTTTTTACTTAATTTTAATTCATACTACCTTGTATCACCTTCGTATATTTTATCTGTATTGTATTTAAAATTGTCAAGTCTAGTAATCACGATGAAATTAGACTTTAAAATTTTAGACATAATACTATGATACAAAAAACAATTCAAGAAAAGACAAAAATATAAAAATTAAAGTTTTGACAAAAGATATATATGGATTTCACATGTTAATGAACTGTTATTCAATAATTTTTATATTTTATATGATTTAACATAAAACAGAAATAATAGTTATTAGATATTAATCGTAAAATCTAAAACGATTTATATATGCAATAACATTACGAACAACACATAATAAACAAAAAATATGGAATGCAAGTGATCTTCTAACCTTAAGTGATCTGACAATAATAATGTCTTTACTCATATAATACTCAAATTAAGGATCAAATACACAGTATTAATATTAAATACGTCTTTCTATCAAATACATAATCTTTGGTCATGGGTGGTCATTTTAGTAGATATGGATGAGTAGTTGGGTTACTAGTTTCAAAATGATATAATGAGATTAACTTCCAATCTAATAAAATAAGACCATGTTGAGGATAATTTACAATAAATATGCGAAATATTAAATTTAAATGAAATATTATAAAAAAATGGTCGTGTATATATATATATATATATATATATTTATTAATCTCACCTTTAAATTAATGATCAATGAGTATTTTCTAAATATCAAATGTTGTAATTTCTTGTATTATTGCAGTCATGAAAAATTTGTATGAGAATGAGGGATTGAGGGCCCCCTTTGGCCTCTTAATCCAGGAAGAATATTTGAAGATTTTCAAACATCTTTCCTTTTAAGCAATGGAAATTTTGACTGATCAGCTCTCGAATCCCGATAATTAACTCGTTGTCGAGCAGTTCTTGCAAATAAAATAAGATCGGTTAATATTATTTCCCCTCGGAAACAAAGCTTGAGCCTGAGTCAAAGTTTTATTCCTGTGTCCAGCCCTGGTTAATCTTCCGTTTCGATCTATAAAACGAAAGTACTTTGGTTTCTTCTTGTACGTGCCTGATCAATTCCCAGCACGAAACTCGGTTTATAGTAAACATGCATGAATTTTCGTGGCAATGATATTGCCTTAATAATGTGTCATTCCTGCTGCAGCAGCTCCACTGCTTGCCCAGCAGTTGGAAACCAGCAATGCACCAATTTCCAGACTAAGAAGGCAATGTCACTCTCAATCTCTCTCATGTCCTCATCTTGGGCACAAAAGTTTATTTAAATGGACAATAAAATTATTTTTGATGAGTTAAGTTATTATAACCATAAAATTAGATAATAAAATAATGATATGTGTTTAAATGTAATTCGATGATGATTAGATTTGTGTAGTGAAAATAACAAATGTCCATTAAAGACATTAAATTAAAATTTATATATAATTAAATTTATAATATATTTTTATATTTATAAAATCAATAAAATAAATTAAAAATAAAATTATTTTATAAAAACATATTTTAATAAATTAAAAAATTAATAAAATCATTTTATATTAAATAATACTTTTGATATTAGATACTTTAAAATTATTTTATGTATATTTTTAAGAAATAAAACATTAAAAATAAAAAAAAAATGGAAGGATTAAAATATTAATCAATTTAAATGGTTAACAAATTAATAAAATTTTAAAACAATTAAAAAAAAAGGATAAAAATGTATTGTTCCTCATCGGGTCTGGTGACTCCGCTTGACTTTTGCCCCTCCCAATTATTCAAACTATTCAAACTCGGATCCCATCCCCCTCTCGGTGAGATAAATGCAATGAGATCTAAATGAAACCTTAATCGACAAGTTTTGATTAGGTCAAAGCTGCTACAAATTGTTTTAAGCTAACTTTTACTTGAGGAAGATGAGGATATGGAGTTAATCATAATTCAGCTTTTACTATTAAACTCTTCTAGCAAAGTATAGATATATTCATATATCATGAATTCATGATCCTCAACCCTCAAACAGGGAAGCTGAAGTTCTAAGGGCAACATATAACTTGAGATTAGATGTTGTTTCCCTTGTTGGCATAGCACCTGTTCGGAATCCGAATGTGCGATAAATTCCATCAAATATGACAAATTTTTCAGAGAGTATTTTAATTTTTTTTATTTTTAATTTATTCAAAATCAATTTTATTATTTATCCGAACTAATCCGTGATCGGATAAAAAATTGCGAATCTATGAGAATGTTATTGGGCTTGAGTTACTGGCCCAATGAGTGGGTAAATTAACAAGGAAGGATAAGGCAACGTTTCTTCCTTGGGTTACTTCAGCGTCTCATGCACGCATCAGACAAATGGCGAACGGCGCGGCTCTGCTTTGCCAAAATTTTCAACACTACCTTGCAAGTACTCACAAAGAGAAGAAACCAACTACTTTGATTATTAATAAGCTTTGGATTTCAACGTTGAATGCCTATATTAAAAGTTAATTTGTTAAACATTATTTATGTTCATCCCAATCAATACAACAAAAAGATTCAGGCCACAAATGTATTAATAGGGATAGTGGTGCATGCATTATTGAGTCACATTTCTTTACATCTATTTCACTTTTATTTATTTTTTATTTGTTATTTTAAAAAAAATATATATCATCATTTAAATCTATTTATAGAATCTAAAAATTATATTAAACTAACGGTTAATTATAAAAAATAAAAATAAATTTTTTAATTAAATATTTAAATAAAATTTAAATTTTGAAATCGTTATTATTAAAAAAAATTATTTAAATATTATTTTTTTAAAATAAAATTAATCTTAAACTTTAAATTCGATAAATATACTTGTAATTACATTAAAAAAAATTACACCTCAAATACTATGAATAATACTTTTATTTATCAAAATAAAAGTACCATTTTCCTTAAAAAATAGCAAAGTAAAAGGAGGGAGAGAGAGGGTGGTATTGGTGTTAAGGGGGAAAACCGAAAACCTGGTGATGAAACTGTTTGATGAGTTGTGCTGACCATAGTCTTGAGTCTTCCTTAAGACAGACGGCAGAGGGGACACTGTTTCAGAATGCCAGGTGTCGTGATTTGATGTATGGTAATTTAATTTAGCATTGTTTTTCGTGGCAGTCAGTATGAGATTGACTGCCTGATTGCTCAGCTAGGTTGGCCGTACATCTTGACCATTCATCTCCTCTCCTTCATGTTGGGTGTTGACCATATTAGTATTCATGAAGAAATTTTAAATACAATTTCAATTTTATTTTTCACTATCCATAAAAATATAAAATGATATCATTTAAGAAAAAAATTAACATCAACATAAGTTTTTGTGAATATTAAGCATTTATAGAGCTCTTAAATATTGGATTGGCATCGGAGTTGTTGTATATACCTTATTAGATAAACGATTCGAAAAAATAAATTTTTGAGAATTTATACATAATATTCATTTTATAAGATGATTTATTATTATTATCAGAATTTTTATTTTAATATTAAAATTTTGTATATTCTAAATAACAGCCAAATATTACTTTTGCTAACATGAATAAGATTAAAAACAAAATTACATTTAAATTTTTTTGTATTTAAAAATATTAAATAAAAGATTGGAAGTGTGGCCATGAAGTTACCCCTAGCTTGATAATTCTAATTATTAATAGAAATGCTTAAGTTATTGTTGTTGGTAACCTTGAAACTGATGTGAATGTGGCAATCATGTTGATGTATGTATGTCATTTTCTGAATGAGTGATTTGCCACCATGTCGCTACATGAATTAGAGAGCAAGCGATGATATCAGCGTTAAAGCTGGACAAATAATTGCCAGAAAAAGAAAGAAAAAAGAAAGCGAAAAGTACGTGTAGTGTGATAGAAAGGTTGGATACATGCACACGATATCTCTCTTTGAATTCTTGTACTACATTCTATTTATATTAACAAAACCCAAGTGAAACTGCTCGTCTTCTTCCTACTTTTATTGGTTCTTATAAGCTTCGATAAAAGATTATAAAATCGTTTGTAAAAACATTATCGGCAATTATTTGATCGTCGATTCAGCTTCGACTAGATGAAATAGCATTATAAAATGATGAAAAAAACGAAAACAGAACTATAAGAAAATAAAAATGTGCCAAAAAAAAAACTAAGGAAAGTAGGGTTTAAATGTCTTATTGTTTGGAAGTGTTAAATGTTTTAGATGTCTTCTCGAGCTTTGCTTGTGCTTTTATATTTTAGAGTTGTTGTTGTCAAACAAAATAATAATGTATTATTGACGTTCTCGTTTCGATTTTCAAATTATGTATTATCAGAGGTTTTACAAGAAAAAAAATGATCAGAGGGAGCCGATACTTAAGTTAAAAGGGAATTTGACAGAGTTTCTATAGGTAAAATAAAGATTTAGTTTCATAAATCATAGTTGGGTTCTATTTATAGGGATTAATTTCACCTTTAATTACGTAATTATCCACTAATTAAATATTTTTTATTGTTTTATGAGTCTTGCAGAATAAAAAATATTTAAAGATAAAATTGTCTAAATTATATAATTTATGTTTCCCGCAATACTGTTTTCAAGGCGATAAACATGATCTCTCATATATTTTCTTTGTGCGTCACGTGACTTACTTTTATTTTTTATTTTATTATTCTTTTTGTCATGCACAACATGAGTGAATCTCGTTGGATGCATTTCAAGTGTCTCATATACTGTTTATCTTTTATAAATTTATTTTTCGTATCAAATCTTGTCCAATTATCAACCAAGAATGATAGTTGTGATCAATTGTAATTTACTAATGAATTAAGGCCGAAATATTAGACTATACTTAGTGAGCTTAACAAAGTGAAAATAATCATAATTTTTCATGCATGCTTTGCTAAATCCCTACCAATCTTAGAAAAATAATAGCACTAGTAATCATTAAAACCATTGTTCCTACTTTGCAAAATTGCTGAGTTTGGGAGCTCAATAAAACAAAATAATAATGGAGTAAGATTATTTTTTTATTAAAAATATATATTTAATAATATTTTATTATTATTTTTAATATTATCAAAACTTGTCTCGCTTTCTGTTTAAATTTATCTAAAAATGCAAAAAAAAAAAAAATTCCAACATTTGTTAGTTCAAATGGAATAAATTTCGTATCTTTTAAATAAAATTTTGAATTTAAATTTTATAAATAAAATAAATAAATTAAATTAAATTTATCGAATTTTATTTTAAATTTAATCGGAATTTAAATTGAGTACCAAAAATCTTTAAAGAAAAAAAGAAGAAGAAAAGATAGAGAGAAGGAAGGGTCAGGGTGCTAGGGAAAACTAGCACAGCAGAGTGATCTATTTGCAGTAATTGTGGTGTGTGATGGGTGGGGAGGAGCTATGCTATGGTAGCTGAGGCCGAGAGAAAAAGCTGAAGATGGAGATGGAGGTGACAAGGGGAACAGATGATTGGATAGGATGTTTGTCCCACGTGGCCCGTGGGGTTTGCACGTGTCCACAACTTTGGCAGTTGGGAGTTAAAGAGACTGCCACTCACCGCATCGGCATGCATGTTTGCTTCACGCAAGCAGCTGATTCGCTCCACTACTGCCACCTTCTACTTTGCCCTGCTTTTAAAGTTTCAATCATACTATTTTTATTACGAATTTGATCGGAATTCTAATCACAATCAACAGCTAATGTAAATTTTAATTATTATAATTATTTTATTAATTTCACAATTAAGAAGTTATTGACTTTCCCTTTTACTTGCACACTCATATATCTACTTCTAAGTTCTAATGCAGAAAAAAAAAACCCTAAATATCATAATCTAGTGATTAAGATTCTATATATAATCTTGAATCATTGCTACTTTGCTATAATCTTGAATTTGAAAAATCAATTGATCATATATAAACAACCAAATTTTTAATTATGATAATGTATATTTTAATTAGTAAAATTTATCATAAATACAATAATTAAATTTTATATATATATAAAAATTACTTCATACTTTATTAATTGAATTTTTATATTTTTTAATGGATAAGTTGGATAATATGGCAAACCCTTTAAGGTATATTAAAAATAATTAAATAAAAAGAAAATGCAACATATGTCCACTTGTGAAATTAATAGTAATTATTCAACCTCTTTATATAATAAAGATGAGTTATGTAGAGATTAATTAACTGCATTAACAACATAAACTAGTTTAAGAATCCCTCCTTAAAAAAAATAAAAAAACAAAAAACAAAAGAAAAGAGAAAATTGTCTGCATTTGATCTCATATATATATATATATATATATATATATATATATATATATATATATATATATATATATATAATTAAATAGGATGGAACTTTGAAGAATCAGTGTTCTATATTTGAAGCAGTGCTTTCAACATTTTTCTTATCTAAAACCAGTTAACAAACAAAACCCAGCCTGCTCTCTTTTTCTTTAGACGCCGCATGTGATGATTATTTCCTTCTACTTCTAAAAAGCAGAGATAATTTCTGAAGAAAGAGAGAGAGAGAGAGAGAGAGAGAGAGAGGGAGAGAGAGGATGAGTGCGGCCAACAATGGTGGCGGGCCTTGTGGTGCCTGTAAATTCCTTCGGCGAAAGTGTGTGAAAGGCTGTGTATTTGCACCATACTTTGACTCGGATCAAGGAACGGCTCACTTTGCTGCGGTGCACAGGGTTTTCGGTGCCAGCAATGCTTCCAAGATGCTGCTGGGAATTCCTGATCACAAACGCGTTGATGCTGTTGTTACACTCTGTTATGAGGCTTTGGCTAGGGTTAGAGACCCTGTTTATGGCTGCGTTGGTCACATCTTTACACTCCAACAGGAGGTCAGCCCTCTTTGATTCTAAATTTTCCTTTCCTTTCCTTTTAACAAGGCAGCAGCATTGGTAAATTCATTAAAGATGATACCAAATCTTTCTTTAGCTAGGGTTTCGCTTTCCTTCTTTCTCCCTTTTGCTTCAAGATTTCATTGGATCATGGAAGAAGCCTTGGCAAACATGGTGGCTTGCATGGAACTAAATAATTTAGAGTTGTTAAGCATAAAGATTTGTTATTAAGATTTAATAATCTTAGACTTTCCCTTCTTACTTTCTTCTTCTTTCTTACTATTATACTATTAATATTTGTCTTTTCCAATAATTAAGCTTCTTCTTCTTCTTCTACTAATTATTTGGAAGGGACCCTTAAATTCTCTTATTTAAATATGAGGTAAACTAGTAATTGCATGCACCATGGAAACAAGTTTTCTCAATTAGAGCAGTACTGGAAGAAATCTAACAGAGAAGCTTATAGTCATAGGCTTATAGTCCATTAATCCTAGCTGATTTGAGCAAAATCTTATACCCAGATTTGACATGGCTAACCAGCTGAGCTGCTTCATAGCATAGGCCCCTCACCCAAGTACAACCCCCATTAGAAAAAAGTTAAAACTTAAGAACTTCATGTGTACGTTCATGCAAACGTTATCACGTGTGCCTTGGAGGGTGTAGCCGTTTGGTAAAAGTTTGAAAACAAAATACAATGTAGTGTAGTAGAAGCAATCTAGTTAGTCAAGGTTTTCACACTTGAAACCCCTATTTAATTCTTCAACACCCAAGCAAGGCGAATAAAAAAGTTTGTCGTCAATCGACGTGTTGCTGCTGCCTGACGGTTCTCTTGGCTTATGTGATTGTCATTCAGTAACATGACTTGGTGAAATTCAGGCGAAAATTTACTCGGAAAAGAAGTGTTGTTTTATAGGATTGGTAACTGATATTGGGGTTTTTCAATTGAAATTGCAGAAGAGAGACGTAGTGGTGAATGGCAGGGTGGTGTGGTTGCTTGCTGGAGCCAGCAAGCAATGTTAGCAACTCGAGAAATAGTCAAATGTTTTTGGCATTGACTTTGGTAGTCCTTTGTCTTAGCATTTAGTATCCCCATATGTAGAAAATTTAGTGATCTTATAAGTAGAGCTTATGATTGATGGCTGGGTTTTTCTTCTTGCATAGAAGCTCATGGGTCCTACCCATGTGTAGGTTGTATCATAATCATGGTGAATTTTCTTCTTCGCCAAAGTCTTTCTTTTGGTTTGGATTGTGAGATTTACTTGTAAGGATTTATCTTCTTCGTCAAATGCCTTATTTTTGTTTTGCTTATGTTCTTAATTTATACCATTTTTACCCAATTTCTCTGCTCCATTGTCGACAGTCTCATTCGTTATAGAATTCTGAACATTGAAATTAAAGATTTGCCACTCTAAAGCGACGGCAGTAAAATCTAAATTTATACTATGATTGTAGGTAGTGAATTTACAGGCAGAGTTGGCCTACATCCAGGCCCGGCTTTCTACGTTGCAGCAGCGCCTCCCTCCGTTACCGCTGTCTCAAGCTCAATACCCTTCGCCAACGAGCCTTCATTCCTCGTCAGAAATGGGATCATCTAACTTGGTATCTTCGTCTAACATGTCGATGAATTTTGATCCGCCACAACCACAACAGATATCAACCGAGCTGACAAGTTTTCCAAATCATTTTGATCAAGAAATTGACAATGAGGAACTTCAAGCTTTAGCCCGTGAATTTGTGTCCAGGTATCTTCCCGGCGTTCGATTCCGGCCTTCAACTTCAAGTTGAAAATCTTCTGATTGATGTGAACATGCACATTGTCCCAGATAACTACTATTGATTCTGGAATCTAATGAAAAATCGTACCTTTTTTTCTTGATATAATTTCATGCAACATTAGCAGCACCGGTTCATGTTTTAGAGACTGTTACCATGCATGTTAGTTCTATCCCCCAACACAGAAAATAATTCGATTTCCCAATACCTGGAAAGCATAGCTGCACAAAAGCAACGCCCTTGGCTCCAAAGATTTGATTATAAGTGCACCCTGGCCCATAAGGAAACATCATAGGCAGCTAAAGCCGTGGTTGGGCAAGTTTGAAAGCCCATAGACATCTGGTCTGTTTCCCTGAGCGTTACTGAAATGAGCCACTATTTTCTCTAGCTTCACAGCATGCTAGAATGCGACAACATCCCAAGCTTCAAGTCCAAGAGCAGGTACTCGAATTGAGGAGACAAGACGAACCGACTTCCCTTTAACTTGTCAATTGCCATGCAGGTTAAGATAATTTTTAGTGAGATTGCATACCGACTTCTGAATTCCTAATACAAACTCCGGTGCAGATTAGATGAATTTTGGTAGACAGGCATATGTAGTTCATACTTGTAATTATAAACATAAACATAGATAGCCATCAAAAACAATCCATTTCAAACCAGAGCCAGGTCATCTCCGAAATCCAATGAGGCAATCTTAAATGCACTCTGTAAAAGGACAAATTATTCATCACAGAACCATCATGCTCAGCTAACCTTTGGCTATTTTTCCCTTTCTATTCATTTTTTTAATATTCTTAATATTCATTACTCAATATATTATAATACTACCAAAATATCCAAAATCTCAACTTTCTGGAAAGTGGAAACTGAGTTCTATCCTTTCCATGCATGGTGATCCAGTCCCTGACTCCACTACGTCAATGCAGGGAAAAAAATTAAAAATAAAAACTACTTCCACATGAAAATAATGTAGGAAGAACTAATGAATTCTGACCCCAAAACTAAATAGCTAGAAAGATTCAAGAATAAATCCATTTCATACAGAATAGAAAAATGGATCCTGCAGCAGAGTCAGATTGACATTTTATTTCACATTTCAAGCTCCAATTTATATGGGAAGACGGTGCTACATCTCCAGATCATCAACATAGAAAGACATGCCCATATCAACACATAATTGCATAGGGAGAAGGAATTACCTGTCCAAAATTTCTTTTTCTTCAATCTACATGTGAAGTCAAGAATGTTCTTGCTTCAGGAACCATATCATGCCATTGCCATACCTGGAAAACCAGCACATCATCCCTAGATCAAAGATATTTTACTGTCAGTTTCATACAGGGATCCCCACATCAAAAGATGCTCAATCCAAGAAGAAGGTTTCGACATGGCAGAGAAGGAATTGTTATAAACAATGCAATTCTAATTACATTTCAGATAACAGTGTTTCATAATCTTTTAAAATTGTGAGCAATTTATAGCATATCTGCTTGTCTGAATCTCAACAAGAAAACTATCAAGGGCATATCATATGGCTCCTAACATCTTATTAACAAAATTCCACAATTAAAAGAAGATCCGATTTGCCAAACTTCTACTTAGTTTAATTGAATATCTCAAGCTACAGCATCTACAACTACAAATACATAAAAAAGATAGCTAGTTACACCGATAGAAAAACCATAGGAAACCCAAAAATGGAAGACATTCATGATACATACGAATATGATATTAAGTCTAATGATTAATTCAGCAAAATACAAAATCCAAAAAAGGATATATATATATATATATATATATATATATATATATATATATATATATATATATAAAGAGAGAGAGAGAGAGAGAGAGAGCTGCTAACTACCATACCCGTTTTAAGTGATGCCTGCCACTACAAATAAAGGAGAAAGATGATGACATTAATTCCTCAAGAAATTGACTGCAAAGCTAAAATAGATTAAAGAAAACATATGAATCAGTTTACAGTTCAATGTGAAGGCCGCACCACCTATGTAGACCTCGCTTTGTATACTATATCTTCCCATGGTCAACAACTTTAGAATTGAATATATCTAAACTCAAAGTACAAGTATTTAATTGATTTCTCTTCCATACCATAGGGTACATAAATCAGCCATGAGTTTATTTACCATCCGGATTTATCTAAATTCAAAGTTTGGAACACAGTTAGCAAAGAAAGTGGGATTTCCTTTCAACTAATTAACTGGTTTACAACATTTACATAAAAAAGCATCACAGCTACAGTGGATTTGCCCACAATGGCCACCATACAGCTTAAAAGATCTAAATTCTTACTGCACATAAAACAATCTGGGACATGAGCAAGAATGGAAACTTTTGGCATATAGTCCAATGCCCAAATTGAAAAAGGCTCGATCTAATTGGACTAGAATTGCATTCTAGAAAGTAGGTAACCTATAGTAATTTTACAGCAAAATGACTTTTACCTAAGCAAAGAAAGGTAAAATGAGATCACACATGTTCAGTATCTATGTATGGGTGAACCTGTAAATTAGAATAGATTTCATTCAGATCCTGGAGCCATTGGTCAACATAGGGTTGGCCCAAAATCCATCGACTGCAAATAGAGCCCACCAATACTAACAGTCCTAGTAGGCTGTTTATTCTATTATTGTGATAATTTCAATCTAAAAATCTCACATATCAAGCATGCAACCATATTTTAAGAGAGTTTGTCAATCTTGCAAGTAAAAAGTCAGCCTGGAGAAGTATAATTAAATTATTCAACATATAGCGTAAGAAACTCGAGCATAATTTTAATTACAAACTCACTATAAGACCTCAGTCTGCAGGCCAGACTCCTGGTCAGACTTCCTGCCATACTCCAGGCATGAGTTGCTAAGTCTTAAATCTTGTTATAAGAAACTTTCAAAGTATATTATGAGAAACAGTGAGCAATTCCCTAAAGAGGCAGATTAGTTAAATTTCAATCATTCTATTACCACCAAGGAGGAGGGAGGACAGACGTTAGGTGGGGGTTCCAAAACACTCTAAACTATAATTCATCAACAGAGACGCAAACCTGAATATACTGTGAAAGTCAGGCAACAAGTACACGTGCAGATGCAAAGTGTTGAACATTTTAAAACAAAATGACAGATCTATAGGGATTCCTACACAATGTAAAGCCAGCCATGTAGAGGATAACCTAACAAGGAGCCACTTTTCCTCTAAATTATATATATATATATATATATATATATATATATTTCAAAAGAAAAACAGCATATGCTAAGTCATTCTCTAAAGAAAGAGTATCATAAGAGCTGACTTTGGCAGGGTAAGAATGTCAGAGCCTTCTTACAGACACCCCAGCGAGCTAGACTCCATCAACCATCAGGTTGTCCATATCAATGCAAAGTGAACCGGAGTCAAGGAAATAGAACTACCAAACAGTACACAAGTTAAATAAAAGACTAATACAGATAAACAATAGCCACAAAAAAAAAAAAAAAAAAAATTGGCAATACCTACCTACTCAAAGAAGAAAGTTCCTTGATAGAATTGATCTCTAGTTCTCCAAGTAAAAGGCACAGAAAAAATAACTATTGAGTGCATGATGCACCTAAAGCATTCACAGATAATCACTACTTTGATTCACAATACAAAGTTAAGAAAGAGTAAAAAGAGGGAGGATAAAGCAACATACAAACGCAGCAGCCCCTAGATATCATCCAGACAATTTGACACATACTACAAGCAATGATTATAACCAGCAACATGTTCAAACCAACTAGCAGATGGTTCAAACTCTTTGAAATTAGTAAAGAGAGTCGAAACTTGTTATGCACTAATGAGCTTTAAAACCAAGGGAAGATAGAGATGATATGGAAGAAAATAGAAAGAAACATTCACGTCATCGGGGAGCAGATGAGAAAGTTTGAACATATAATACATTATACATACACAAATCTAAAATAAAGGGTGATGAAAACAGTTACTGGAGTCCATTTTAGGAGCAACCAGCTAAAAATCATGGCTGTTTACAATATGGTTTACAATATGGTTCACAAATAGTTATAAATAAGGTATGTGCATATGAGCCCAATTGGCTATACTTTACAGACCATACACAACAAATACACCTAAAAGCATGTGATAAGCTCCGATCTTCTGTATGCATAAATGTACAATCCAGTGCCAGCTGGGAGAAGGGATGAAGGGGACAATATATATTCATGATTATGTTAGAGTGGGTTAGCCTGGCTCTTCAGGATTCTACACAATCTCTCCATGTCTAAATCCACCGTCACCACAATCTGTGCTGGAATCTAATCCACAAGGAGAATCATACCATTTAGGGTTTTCTTGGTAGAAACTATCAACCTGAATGCCAACAAAACCTACATCAGTGACTATGCCATCATCATGTCTCATGGGCTTGGTTAGTTTAGTATCTTCACAGTCAAGAATGCTCTTCTCATCAAAATCAGTGCATTTCAACCACTTATCTGTCTTACAAGGCTCGCTTATCATATCCTTCTGACTCCTACAATCCGTCCTCATTTGGTCCCAAGGAACAACATCCCCAAGTGTCCTTCCAAAACTGTCTTCATCATCTTCAATCAATTCTGCATCCTTGCCATCCCCATACATCCGATCATGGTGGTGATCACTCCAGTGTGCCAAATCATTCTCCCCCACCAACAATTCATCAGAATGAGGCTTGCCAGAAAGCAATCCTAATGACTTTGGACCCTCTTCACCTAAACTTCTAACTTTACTCAAAATATCAAACAGCTCCCTAGAAACCGAACCCAACAACTGACGAGGAATCTTGCCAATCCTCCCCTCTAACAACCCAATTTCAACTTTCAACTCCTGCACCTGCTGCAAAATGGCAAGCTGCAACTGTCCATCTTCCTTTCCCATCAATCCAAACCCCTCACTATCCAAATCCTCACTTACCCCATAAACGATGTCTTGATCCATCAAAAACCCTCTCTTATGCCCAACAATGCGATGCATAATCCTAGCATTCCCATCCAACGGCCCTGGCTCATGCCCGGAATGCACTGCATACAACTTAAACACTGCCATCCCTTCCTCTTGATATACAAAGGTCTTGTCCTTCTCATTGTAATTGGCAATTGGCACTATTGCCCTAATTCTAAATCCACAACCACACCGCTTTGATGCATAAGGTTCCCTCTTCAAAATCCTTGACTTCTTTCCTGCAGGCTCCCCTGCTCGATGACAAGCATAATCCTTCACCTCAGCCATAAAAGGTTTATACCTAATATATTTCTGTCTAATACAGAGCACAACCTTGTGCTTTGCAGCCAATTGCTGCAACTTATGAGGCACCTCCTTCGCAGGTACATCAAATGACTCCGTGTACTCAAAACGTCGTCGTTTACTCCTTGAAGCAGACCCCGAGGAAGCATTGCATACAGGACACGCCGCAACACAAACCCTAATGTAACTCTCGGGGATTCCATAGAACTTAGCACCTACAGTCCACACTTGCTTGATTCTCTCAATTGTTTCTTTTAGCCCTAAGTGTTTTAAGTCGGCTTCGCCGTGGAAACTCAGAACGATTTCTTGCCATTGATTAACATGGGAAACGAATTGATTAGAATTGTTTTTGAAGCAAAGGAATTCGTTACCGGAATTAGGGTCCACTTGTGCCGTGAGCTTGTCTTGGATTCGCTTCCACGCGGTCAGGTAAGCTGTGTCCTCGTTGCGGTCCTTCCACACGGCGCGCCACGATTTGAGGACGGAGCGCGGCGTGGCGGCTCGGATCTCAGCTGGAGTCGCTAAACGCTGCTCACGGATGCAGCGGATCATAAGCGAATGAGACTCGGTGTTGAAAGTGTAGAACTGCGAAGAAATGTGAGGCTCGGGGCTAATGTAGCCCAAGGGCTGATTGGTAATTTTATGGGTACTGCTTGTCATGTCGGTTGTTGTAGCCGTTGCGGTGGAGGAAGGAGCAGAGTGAGTAGTCGCGGCGTCGTCGTTATCGGAGGAGGACCGACTGGGTGAGTCGGCGGAGGAAGAGGACCGGAAAAGGACGATTTCAGGGAGACTGAAGGAGGAATCCCGTGGGTCATGGTGACGGGAAACGGACGGCTGTGATTGAGTATGGATGATCGGAGGCAGCGAGCCCAGATCATGGCGGTGATGAAAGAGATAGCCTTCAGTTTTGTGGGGATTCATGGAAGGCGAATGGCGTTGGAGCGAGAGAGGGGAGTCTGCCAGTGTCTTCGTATGCTTTGTTCAGTTTCTATCTGACATTTTTGGAACTCAAGGGTTTCTACTATCTCTTCATTTTTTTTTCTTTTTTAATTTGTTTCGGAACGACTGGGTTTTGATTGGATGATTTGCTTTCGACAAGATTGGCAGTTAGAAGTTAGAACCGCGAAGGCAAAGATTGATGCCACGTTGGATTATTCACGTCATCCAATACTCACGATTATAATGAAATTTAAATTTTTCGTTAATATAATCAAAAATTTTTTTATTAATTTTATTTTTTAAATACCGATATTTTCTTATTTTATTAAATATAAAATTAATTATAGTTCATGTTTTATAATTGATGTTTAACCTATAAAAAATTTGATCTGATTAAAATTTAAATACAAAATTTTTTTTGTAAATTATTTTCATTCAAAAATTCATTGAGATTTTATATTATCGAGCAACCCTTTATATTAATAATTATAAAAAATATAATTATAAATCATTATCACTATTATCACTTTTAGAGTGCAAAATTAGGCAATAATTTTTTTATTTAAATAAATCTTGTATTACACGTAAAAAATTTAAAAAATTTTAGATTCAATATATATAATTAAAAAAATATTATATAATCTTTTATTTTTTAATTATTTTTTTTAATTTTTAATATATATTAGAGAATGTTATGTATTTTTAAATCTAAAAATTTCACTCAAAATATATATAAGGTAATAATCCTAATCTAAATCCTTTATTGGTAATTAGTTGTATTATTGTAGTAGGTAGGACAAACTTGGATGTGACGTACTATTAACTTTTATAACAAGTAAAAGATTAACTTAGGTCGCTATCTTAATACAAGCATTAGTTTTTGCCAAATTGATAATAGTTTTGCTTAATGAAACAAACATCACTTTACGAACAAATGTTATTAGTAATTTATTTTTATTTTTTTAATATTTTTAAAATATATGTATAATTATTTTAATATTACTTGTAAAATTAAAATCTAAATAATTCACTCTCCAATATTTTATAATTTTGAATATGGATTTTCAGTTTGTAAACTTACAATTCCCTATTTTTAGACATTAATTCTTTATTCATAATTAATCATAATTAATGACTTTAGCTTTAAATTTTAGTAAAATATGAACATTTTAAGTAAAATAGGATAAATATATCCAATTATATTTTTTACTTTTTAATGTATTAAAATATGCAAATTACAATTAAAAATATTAATGATACAAATTTTGGCTTTTTCATAAACTTAATAACCTATACTACAAAATTTCAAATAAAAATATATTATATATAAATTTGTTGAATTATTAATGTATTTTGTGTATCCTAAGGGCTCAAAACTAGTTTAAATTAATATTTAAAGTCTCAACATGCATGTTTAATACTATCATATCATAAGAACATATTCGCTTTTGCTTGTGAAATTTAAAATTTTTTATAAAATAATAGCTCAATAATTGTTTAGAAGTGTAAAATTAAATAAAATTAAATTTATTATCAAAATCCTCTACTGTAACGTGTTTGCTATCAAATTTAAAAATTATAATCATAAATCATTTGTACTTTCAAAGTGTAAATTATGCAATGCAATGAAACTTTTTCTCTTTGCTTATTAAACTATTAATTCCATTAATAACCAATATTTAACCTAAAATTGTTATTCTTTTAGAAGATTAGATTCTTAAGTTTCATCTCTTTTTCCTCTTCTACGTTCCTAAGAAAAAAAATTCTTTCGAACCCATCTTTGTACAAATTTGCTTGCATGTTATTTGTATTATTTTTAGATAAATTAGATAAATCATGAGGTGTATTTTATATTAAGTATAAAAATAATTTTCGTATACTCTTTATGCTTAACGTTGACTCAAAAAAATTTAACCCAATTAAAATTTGAATACAAAATTTCTCGATATAAATCGTTCTTATTTATGATTTTAAATGATAATTTCCCTTTCTCAAATAATTATTCAAAACCTTAAAAAGTTGAAAAAATTTAAATGCATTGTAAGCTGTTGCACTTCAAAAGCCCAGGAGCTCATATTCAGAGGTTGCTCTAAGGTTTCAAAGCATTCTATTTAAATTATTTAAATTAAACATTGCAATTCATATTAATATAATGTAATATACAAAAATTTTCTATCAACACAAAGAACATGATGCTTTATTTTTAATTATTACTATATATTTATATATAATTTTTATTTAATTTTAATATATAACACTTTCGTATCCGTATCGTGTCTAAAATTATCGAAACTAGTTTAAATATTACAAGACTTCTTTGCTTGCGTGCTTGTAGCATAGCACAGCTCTTTTTCCTTTCTTAAAACTTAAAGCGATCTTTTAGTTTACATATCTTGTATTACAAATATCTTTAATGTAAAGTACAAAGCCCCAACAAAGATGATTGTTTTGGCTTCAATTCAGAAAGTTGCTTTGTATACGGCACAGAATTCCTGCGCAATGAACCATCATCTCCTACCTTTTTCCTCAGCAACTGAATGTTAGTACTAGCATTATAAATTAATATTCTTCCCTGAAGTTTTCACACCTTTCTTTTTGTATAACCCTTCTCTGTTTGAATATGGTGGCTCTTTCCAGACATCATTCCAGTAGGGTTTCCATCAGTGGTTTCGAGAACGGAGTGCGTAGTTTCATGGTGCAAGTAACAGCCACTCCAACAAGTGAACAAAATGCCGGTACGAGTCCTAAGCCGTATCTTGTAACTGAGAAATAGACATTTGTTGATTGGAGCCCCGCAACTATAGGCGAGCTACCTGCATCAAAGTTCATAGTTCAAAAATAGAACTTCTGCCTCGGACCAACGCTAGCATACGAGGATGAATGAGTGAATAACTAGAAATCCATCCGAAGTGACAGAAGATACAGATGTCTAGAATAAGATTCATTGCCAGGCTATGGATGACAACCTCTAAACAAAGTAAGTTTAGACTTTAGAGATGTATGCAAGCATAGGATGGAACCAAAAGGAGTTTGTGGCACCAGAAGTTTCAAACACAATGTAGCTGTCGGATGATGGCTACAAACTGGATAATCCGAAATCATTGGAACAGTTCATATATAGCAAACACGATAGCGTTGGCTATGAATCACATGTGAGGTTGAAACTCTAATATACATTGTACATGAGGTTAGAAATTCGACATAAAATAACACAATAAAACGGGAAAATTATATGCACAATTTCAAAGCAGTAAAGCTATGAGCTTATAGTAGTTTGATGTGGGTAATGAAGATAATACCATGCACACACATTATTGAAGATTCTAGAAATATCTTCTTCAATTCTAAAAGCAAGAGACGGTTATAAAGTGGAAAAGTGGAAAGAAGAGCAAATCTGGCGGCACTCAAATATGAAAGAAAACTTACTTTGATAGGATTGAAGAACAAATAGAACAAGTCCACATGAGATTTTGTCCAAGAAGCTCAATGATCCACAAACAAATGCACAACCATTAAGATCTTCACCAATTAGAATACTCTGCATGCTCACTGCAGTCACCTACATCCTTTTAAAATTGGAATAAGCAACATGGAAAAAAAAAAAAAACCCGAAGGAAAAGGAAAATGAGAAATCTAAAGTTTGCGGCATCAAAGTACTAAAAACTTAATATTAATTTGAGAAACGAATAAAAATATCAGGTTTAGACCATTAGGAATTTGAGCTCTAACATTTGCTACGGCAAAAATATAATTTCAGAAAAGAATACATATATCAAATTTTAAACATATAAAAAAATGACTTTACTCTAATGGTTAAAATAAAAAAGAGGAAAAACTAATCCATATAGAACTAACCCATATAAGCATCTAGATATGCTGATAAATAAAACCCATGTATTGTTATATCGGCAGTGTGCCATTTATTATTGTGTTCGACAGAACCAGAAAACTAGACAAGGAACCAACAATCTAACAAAAATGTTATATTGCACACCGGAAGGAAACTGGCTAGATGTTGTCAGCTTTTTCTTAATCGAAATTGCAACTTCCAACACATGGTGAGAAGGTGGCTGTAAGGTTAAGGAAGGTTTTAAACAAAGAGTTCGATTCGAAAGCCACCTGAGCTTAATCCCCAAACATTGTCAACAGACAAGTATACTCAATAGCCACAGTCAACATTCAAGGCAGTATTTTAATTAGATCACGCATTAAACTTGTCACAAGTACTATATGAGCAATTTTACATTGCATGGAACTAAATGGAGAGTAAGGCACATAATTTCCAACATACCGTCATTAATGCATTAGCTATTCCAATAAATATTGATATGGCATACATGAATAGACTCATGCTTCTGGGTAAGAGAAGGACCCCCAAACCACAAGACATCCAAAGAATTCCTCCGACAGTATAATAAGCCTTCAGGCGTTTGCCGCTCCATGCAATCTCCTATAAGTTGAATGCCTAAAGCTTCAGTATTAACAATTGTATAAAGCTTTTCAAAGACAAAACCAAGTTTTACGAGGCAGACCTGAAGAAGAACAGATACTATGAAGCTGCAAATATAGATAATGGCAGGAACCTAACCAATCAATAAGACAAAACATAATGTCTATCATTCATCTCAAAAACAGATTGAAGACTGGACATAAATTTAATGATGAAAAGTTCTGTTCACATACCAAAGCTTTAGCAGACTGGGCCATTTGTAAATCATTGATTACATAGAATGCAAGATATGCCTTCACATACAAAAAACATCTATAAGCTCAAAATCTGTAATAATAAATTCTTTGTATTCAATCTTACACAATAGTGAAAGGTATATTAAGCCCCATGAAAAAAAAAAGTATGCTTACTTGTGAAACATTGACTACTAATCTTGTAAGCATGTAAACAAGAGCAACTTGATAGTATAGAATTTTCAAAAACCAGTAAGTCCATGAAATCCTTGCATAACTATTTCCATGAATACTTGTCTTCGATCTACATAAAAATAAGAAAATTCTTACAGTAAGGATCTAGCTATGATGGCCTAACCTGCAAAACATGAAGGGCAATTCTTTTTGAAGATACAGCTCACCTTGGTTCCTTTGTTCCAAGATGAAATATGCCCACAAAGCAGCAACCAATGAATATTGATAAGTATGCAATCCATCTGTACTGCTCAGCAGAGGCCAACATAATGATTATGCCCAAATAAAAACATCTAAAATAAGGATTGTATATTTTGTAAAAAGCATACCTGATTTTCAATATCTGCAAGTGTTTTTGCTTTGGTGACATTAAATACTACAAAAGCAATTCCATAGAGGCTGAGATTTGCTACCTAGATTAACAGGAAATTTAACATCACCTATAATACTCATAAGCCATGCATCAAATCAATAGGTGATAGAGCAGACCATTGTAAAGGCATTTCGACAACTAGCCAGCACTACTCTGCTTGTTGAATTGAGAGTGATGCAATTCACCATTGACCTGCAATAGAACAATTAGGACACAGGGCAAAAGTAATTTAATTCCAAGATCAAAGGAAAAATATGAATGATATCTTGACACAAGAATCCATTAAAGCACTTTGATAAGAATTTAGAAAAATAAATAAATTCATCCATTTCTACTCCAATCATTATTTTTGGTAGGTGTCAGCTTTTTCATGTTCTTTGCCCCATAGTTCTGCTTAGAAGAATTAAATATGATGCCATGCATGATTCAACAGGAAAATAAATTAAGCTATAGAAACATTACATGTGCGAAACCTGAGTAGCGGCCCAGCCCACATTAAATATTGCAGCAAACGTACTGTATGAAACAGTCTCTACTATTGATGAAAAAGAAGCAAAGGCTTTACAAGGTATACAAGCACCAAAAACGGAAGAAAATGAAACAGCAACCAAGACAGATCCTGCACCATGCCATATTTTGAAACGTCCAAACCTGTCTATCTATCAAGTAAATGAACAAAAAATTATTGCCATGAATCATTAGGAAAAAAAGGAGCATAAATTGAAAAATCTTGCTTGCTGTTAGACTCATAGTACTAATTTCAATCAAGTTTCACATCAAAACGAGCACATAAAGCATGTATAAATGGCTATGAGGTGAAAAGTACTAAAAAAAGGTTGAAATCAACTACCAGTTCACCAACAAATATGGTGGCTAAACCATCGGCTATCTGGCCAGAAAGCATGACAATAGCAGCATCCCTACAAAAGAAAATAAATAGAACATTAAATTTATAAGAAAGAAAAATTAATAAAAAATACACAAAGACGGAATTTACATACATGATTTCCAAGAAGCTAACCATATACTTTAGCTAAAACAGAATTACAAGGTTCAAGTATAAAATAAGTCAAAAAAATTACAAATTTTAGAAGCTCTTTAAGCAAAAATGAAAGGAAATCGTAAAATCTAAAATGTTTAGACATTGTTCTTTGCTGCTAACATAAGAGCCTACACAAGACTAGAATGACATCAAGCAATTGTGTTCCAGGATCTCAAAAGTTATACCAGCATGCACTGTGTCAGACTCCCACATAGGTGGACGAAATCCAATAAAAATGTCCTTTCTTTTGCATGCTTAGGATGGAAAAAGAATGTCTCTGACAAGTTTCAGGTTCAACCACATTTCCAAGTAAGGGTGGCATGTGTGTAATTTTTAATTTTTATTTAATTTATATTCATATAAAAGTATGACATCAATAATCCCATAATTCAATGCTGTACAAGAGATTATTTATATAATAATTTTTTACAAAGTAATCTACATTAAAATCGTAAATGTTTTACTGAAATGAACAATAATAATAAGTTTGAGGCAGAAAAGTAGAATGCAGGAGATAAATTTTCATCACATGGCCAAGAGCATTGAAAATGAAAGCCCCTGAGATTGCTCTGGAGAAGGTTCAAGTTAAGGTATTAAGGTAAAGGGTTGGAATACTGGGTGGATGGGAACAAACCCACCCCTCACGCCCAACTACCATCCCTACTCATGGTGACAGTATATGGGCATCTATTATTCGAACACAAGACCAAAGAATTCTAAGTCATTCTACTTTGGGTTCCATCTTTATTGTTGTTGTATATAAAACGCTCCGATCATCAAAAAATTCACTACAATGGGGTCAACATAAACCTTCCCTAATCAAAGACTTGCTTTCTATCTTCTGCTGCACAAGAATGCAAGTCCTATAGTTCATTCCTACCAAAATGTCTACATTTGTGAACATGGATTTAACATGCTTTCCCATCATCAATTCTGCATCAACATGGATACACTTACTGTTGCAAATTGGAGTTTTAAGAGCTTATACGTTTTCACAGGCTATGAGTTTTCATACGAGATTAATGAAAGGATTGAAAATGGAGGCATAAATAGC
The DNA here is from genome assembly GCA_033439115.1 of Firmiana major. NCBI lineage: Eukaryota > Viridiplantae > Streptophyta > Magnoliopsida > Malvales > Malvaceae > Firmiana > Firmiana major. The sequence continues at coordinate 1,461,130 of CM065908.1, read as the reverse complement.
ACCTAAATTCCTTTAGCAACAACCAAAAAATATCACTTTCTGTAAATGATGAAAGGCAGGGATATTATCTACATTACTAGATTAAAGTTTACTAATACCAAATTCTATATGAGATCGGTTAACAATATGCATTTTCAGGATCATTTTTTATTCAAAGCTATTAAGATAAACACAAAAGTTAAAAGTCACAATTAGATTAAAGAGGGAAAATGATATGCAAATCTTTCATGAAGACATGAACTTCAGAGAGCAGTAAAACATATACCTAGAGGAGAGCCCAATTTCTGTCAAGAACAGTAAGAGATAAGTAAACCAGCATGAAGAAGTGATGTCATTTAGCATGTGACCCACACCATAGCAGTAAACAGACCATCTTCCAACAGGCTTAGAAAATGAATCATCTTCAATACTGTTAGTCATTACAGTCGAGGAGGTCATGTAAACCTCTTTCAAATGTGCAAAGAAATGTAGTTCCCAATCAATCCAAACCTACAAGGAAACCATTCGTGGTTGAAAGCACCAAACAAGGAATGCATCTCTGTTTGAACTGAAAAGCCGCATCATGATATACTGATTTTTATATGAAGAAGCAAAGGAGAGTCAAGAGACAGGCAAAATTTTGAATGTTCTTTTGATAAAAGTGATACAACTCATCGAAGATTCAGTATTACTAAACTCAACGAGATCACGAGATCTTTGCCCCTAGCATATAGTGCACACACAAAAGGCTGAAAGCTTTGTAATGTCGATTTCTAAAGCACAGAGCAGTTACTTAAAAACTAATGCAGAACAAACAGAATTCAGTTGAAGAATTTAGTCTTTCAGACTTTATCAATCACTTCATTTTCCACAGTCTTTTACCAAATCATTGAATTCTAATTCGTTTTCAATTGTTTAGCATATACTTAATCCTATAACCATTTAATTCTAATTCATTATTCCAGCCAACAAGGTTTTTCTTTTCTTTTGGAAAAAAAAAGGTTAACATAAGATCTTCTAAATCCCAGTCACTGACAGAGGGTTCAGTTAACCATATTTTCTATACTAGGAAACACCTCCAAAATGCAACATAGAGTAGCAGTATCAGTTCTCGATTTTCTAGAATCCTGTTTTTGCTGTCCAACGAAATAAAGTAAGGCAATCCAAACATTCTAAGAACAACAGCAAGCAAACCCTTCCTCTTAAACATCAGTTTTGCCCATTGCAACTCACTGCCCCAGCCCCGAGCCATCAATTTGAAATAAACCATTTATCTAACAAGTCACAAAAGGTACCATGAATCAATTACCCTTTCTCATAATAAAAGACTATTTTGATTCAAAGAACAACAACAAGAAGAAGGACTTGCAGACAAGCTTCCATTGAAAATTAATAATAAGTGTGTGAAATTAAATGCAGTACTTATCACATAGAGGGTGATAAAACGTTGTTTGCAAAGCAAAAGAGGGGAAAACAATACATAGAATCAGAAGTTCCTTTACCCAGAAGCAAAGCAGAAGAATGAAAGAAAGAAAGAAATTAACATCTAAGTTCTAACATATAACAACCAATTAAACAAAGAGAAGAAAGCAAACAAAGAACTAAACAAGAATTAAAAACCAGAAACACAATGAAAGTAAAAGAGAAGCGTAGAGATTCATACAACTGGAGTCGAGTGCGAAGTTCAAAGTCTGCTACTGGCTTGGCAGAACCGCAAGAAATTAGGATAAATAAATACCATTCGAATTTAATACCACAAAAAAAACAAAACAACCGAACAACGGAAGGTTAAGGGAAAGAGAACCCGAATGGGAGAGTTATTTAATTATATTGTTACTATTCATCTATGTTAAAATACACGAACTTTCCCAACTTTCAAGCAAATCCAACCTCGTCAATCCGACGAATATGCAAATCCCTATCCAACCCAACTTCCAATGTAACGTAAGTCCAACCTCGTTAATCCAACGAACACGCAATCTTTACGGCACGTGTAGTCACTTGTATATACAAAAAGGTTGACTTCTCGGAATCCGATATCATTTACAGGATTGATTGCCTTTGACATATGTAAAAATATTGAATATAGAAAAATTATAGTAATGATGAAATGTTTTTATCGAAGTATCACCATAAATTTAGAAAACATTAAAAATGAAAGTCAAAATGTGATTATCTTTTATTCTATCTATAACTTTCCCTTTTTACTTTTCAAATCTACAATAATTTTCATTTGATATATATATATATATATATATATATATATATATATAAACTACAGAATTAACAGAAAGAGAAGAGCTTCCTGGAATGTTTTTTAAATGTTCCTTCTTTATTTGATGGTAAAGATGAAAAGTCTTTGAAAGAACATTTTATCTATAGGCTAGTTGAAAAATAGGCACAAGGTCTTTCTAACTTATTGGAGTTGTTCACCAAGTTGGAAATGTAGGTGTGCTCTTTGCAAATATTGTCCAGGGGCTTTTAACATTATCTTGTAGATGTCACCAAGATTGAGATCTTTAAGCTTGAAAGATCTAACGTTGAGAGCTGAGTCCTTGTTATTGGTTGAGTTCATCTGGTACAGAATTAAGGAAAACTTGCTTGAGGTTCACATCATTATTACCACCAAGTATGTGGTAATATTGGGAGAAATGTTGGTAATGCTTGTCAAGATCCTTAGGATTGAGAGAATAACAATTGAGTTTGAAAAACTGATCTCTGGTCTTGTCTGTTCGATATGTTTCTTGTTCACAAAATAATGAAGCGAAATTTAAAATTGCTCTTGTAAGAGTAGTACTTTGTAGGAATGTTAATTGTTTATGTTCACCAAGACTATCCCAAAAATTCTTGAGGGTTCCAACTAGTCTTGAAACGAAACGAATTAAAACCATCTGGAGTGTAAGATTGGGATTTGAATTTAGCTCGACTAATCCCCATGCATGGAACTCTTGGAATCTTGTATGCCATTTTGATGGAGGAATGTTGTCAATTTGTTTGAGAAGTGTAGGGAAAATACTTGGAGTCTTGGAAATCATTAATTAAGGTGGAGGGTTTGAAGAGGCTCCTATTATAGGATCTGGAATGTAAGCACGGGTTAATGTAGAATACATTTGAATGGAAGGTATTACTGTTGTCTTTGGTTTTGGAGGCTGGGTAAGTGGAACTTTTACTGTTCTTTTTGGCTTGGCATGCTCAATTAGCTTTTTTTCTCAAAGTCTGTTTATCCACTTTTTTGTTGAAACTCATGGGAGTTTGTTCTGAGATAGGTAGAAAGAAAGGTTTTGGCTGGGTAAACGAGGAAATGGTTATTGTAGGAGGCTAGTATTGGAATGGAGTAAAGAAAGGTTTTGGAGGTGAAGATGGAGCATAGGAGGGGTATGGAGCATATCTAGGAGGAGTGTCATGCAATCCAGTATTGACAGGGGAGAAAATACTTTGATAAGGACTTCGGGCTTCTTGTTGTTATTGTTGCTTGTGCTGGAATTGATTTTGAAGATCAGTAAGTTGAATCTTCAAGCTTTTCATTTCTGCTTCCTTTTTAGCGTGTAGCTATTGTTGGTCTCAATCAGTCTTCTGAGTTCTTGATCTAAAGTAATCATTCTAAACTGAATTTCAAGAATAATATTCTGAAGATTTATTAGATTCTGATCAAAATGTTGGTTTACTTGCTCTAACTTGTTTCCTATCCTTTGCTGTGTTGCATTTTGAAGAATATAGTTTTCGGTTTCCTAGTTCAAGACTGCTTCAACAGGGGAAATCATTTACTGTTCTTGAGCATCTCTATCCGTCGGATTCGAAACCTTAGGCATGTGTCTGATTTGATCTTTTTGATTCCTAGAGAGGAGGATACTTAATATCATAGGATGAAAATCTTGTTGCTTGCATCATGCAAACTTGTGGAATGGGTTGAACAGCGTCTGGAACAACTTTTGGAACTTCTTGTTGACAATTATGTTTCAGTTTCTCTTTTTCTGCTTCTTTTGCAACATATGCAAGTCCTAATGCATAGCATGACAATGGTTTCTTCTTCTGAGGCTCAACAATCTTCTTTTCAGAAGATGTCTCTAGTTTCTTCTTTCTTGGATAAATGACATAGTAGTTAAATTTACCTGACCGTTTACCAAGGGGATCGACTTCTGGGTCTCCGTTATCATATCTTTATTTGAGCTTTTGTTGCGAAGACTTCTTTCTGTTCTTTGGTATGTCATTATTATTGTCACCAAAGAATTGTGTGCTTTTGTCTTTTAGACATCCTTTGTAAGTACAGTTAATGCCGTAATAGCAATGTCCTTCTGGAGATCTATATGCATATACAGGTAGTCCATCATGTTTGAAATGTTTGATTGCTATATTTGTCTCAGGTTGACAGGGTTGTATCATGAACTGTGTAGGAAAGACAGAGGTTGGAGTTGAGTTTTCAGCTTCTTTGTTGTGATCAAGTTGAATAGTAGCAGTACCATCAGAGTTTGTGGTGTAGGTAGGGTCAAAGTGCGAGATAGGCTTATTTTGCTTCCAAAGGTTTTTATAACCAGTGAATCAAGGTAGCTAATTCTTCATTTGGAATCTGCTTTGGAATATGGATGCACTTAGAGACTTTGTCTGCAACTTCAAGCTTTACAAAAACAGTTTCACCAGAGTGAGGCATAGGGAGATTTATGGCATGATTCTGGATTCTGTAAGCCATCTGTTAATGAAGTGTTGCTTCGCACCCCTTCATTTTTGTTCCAACGATCTGGACTTGAACCTTCAAGGCGTCAAAGAGAGTTGGATCATGGAGAGACATGTTGTAGTTGGAAAAGACTGAAGAAAATAGTTTCTGCATTAAGCGTTGTCTCAAACTATTCCTAGGATAGCATGCTTGTATTCTTTGAATCTTGTGCCAAGTAAGGCCATTTTGGTATAGACAAAAATATCGTTTCGCCCATGAAATCTTAACACTATTCTGATTGCACCAAAGTGAATATGGCTATAGCCTTGCTCTATCCACTATTCTGAGAATTCTTGAGGAATCTGAAGAGTAACAAAGTGCTCCTGAGATCCTGCTGGGAGGATGCACTGGTCAAACTTTTAAGCTTGAACATACTCTTTTAGAGTTTAGGGTTTTTGTTTGATAAGAGTCTTTATGGATCTAACAAGGGATGGAGAATTTTCAGAAAAAAACATTGTAATGATTTATAAGGGGAAGTTCTGTTTCTTGGATTTTTCTATTTTCTAGAACATGGTTAATTCATAAAGAAAATCTAACTTAGATGATAAAGATTTTTTAAGCATTGGAGAAGGTAAAGAAAAAGAAGATCCAGAAGTAGAAGGTTGCTATGAGGAGTTTATCATATCCATGATGAAAGAAAGTTGATTATCTTCACTCACAATACTAGTATTTCACATTAACTCTGTTCTATTTGTTGAAAATTGCTAAACTTTGATATCAACTCGAGGATGTTAAGAACATTGACAACATGCTACCAACATTCACATTACCTTTCATAATTAAAAATTCTATAATAAAGTTATCATATCGTATAATTAATTTATTCTATATTTATTAATATTAAAAAGGTTTAATTATCAAATATATCTTAATCGTCTGTATAAAATGAATACAAACTCTCATCGTTTTATTTTATTCTAAAAGTCTATAACTTTTAAAACATAAATAAACCATCAACTTTAAATAAGAGGTTAAGCCAAGGGTATGATTGAATCAAGTCGAAACGATTTAATAATCAGTTCGAGATAGATCGAGATTAGCTTATAAAACTCAAGCTCGACTCGAATGAATACTTGAGTCGCTCGAACTCGACTCATTAAACTCGATTTGTCATTTTTCACTGTATATTATAAAGATAAAATAATAAATTAATAATAAAATACTAAAAAAGCTCTTTTAGACTAGTGAATCAGGTATTAAAAAACTCAAACTGAGCTCAATTCGTTATTCAAATAACTCAAATTTAATTTAAAAATAAACGAGTTGTGCTTAAACAACTCATGAGTAACTTAACTTGTTTACCTAAGTCTTATAAACCTTAACCTTTTTACTTTATTGTAAAATTTTTTTACCAATTTAGACTGAATTACATTATTTTAAAAAGTTAAGAGTAGTATTATTTTGAAAGATTAAAAATTTATACACGATGACTTATTTATATATTATGCAAAAAAAGTTAAAGATATATTTAAATATTTAACATATTAAAAATATCATAAACATATTAAAGTAAACACATAAAAATAAGTTTAGGATAACAAATATAAACATATAAATATAAATATAAAATGTGTTAAATTCCTTTTCTTGCATAAAGATAATTTTGAAAACTTATCATTATATTTTCAGTAAAATGTTTAGGTTACTTATGTAACGTTACTTTTTTATTATTATTTTAAATAGTACTTTTTCATGCATATCAAATATTACAATACTATTATCATTTTAATTCTCAATAAACATAAAGATATTTTCTGGTAAAATTAAAGTGGGCTCAAATGTTTAATTTTAGGTTATTTGATTTTTAATTTTATATTTATATTCATATGTTTATGATATTTTTAACATATTTTACATTTAATGATATTAAATTTATATTTAATTATATATATTTATGATAAAATTTTTTAATTTTACTATAAATATTCTATTTTTTTTCACTCCCCATCTTCTTGACATCATCCGCTCTGCCCAATTTTGAAGACATAACTCCGCATGGGCTAACACCTTTAAGTTCTTAGGCCAATGAGGCTAAAGGTTTGTTTGGCCCACTCTTTCTTTTATATAATATATTTCACGAACATTTTTATTACACTAATAATAATAATAATAATAATAATATATTATTATTATATTTAAATACATCATCATTTCACATCAATTTTACTATTATTTTTCTCAATATCATTAAAATTAATTTCATTATTTATTCATTCTAATTTAAAATGCTTTTACTTTAGCTGCATGGGCTCACAATAGAAAACAACCTCTAGGTGATGTATGTAGTGGATATTATTGTAACTTCCAAAGCCCAACATAATTTATATGTTGATTTTAATTTAATTAATCTATCGAAGTTAGATTTAACTTGGTTAATTGGCAATTAATGAAAATTTTTTAGAAATTTGCGTTTTTAATTTGTTTAGTTAATTAGTTTATTCTAAATATGAGAAATTAATAATTTAGCTTAATAAAATTTATTTTATTGGTTATTTTGATTAATTTCAAAATTAAAAATTTAAAAATTTAATTAAATTAAATTTTATCTAATTCGATTCGAAGTTAATCGAACAATTGGATGACTTCCTATTTGGGTGAAATTATAGTATTTAAAAGACCTCCTCAACAAGTGGACTTCGAAAATTTCTCCTAATACTTCTCTGGCTCACATGTCTCACCGAAAATATTGAACAGAAAAATAAGATATTAGTATTCTTAATAATTTTTTATTATTTTTATATTATTAATAGTACCTATAATACTCATTACATTCTTTATATGTATATATATATTATTTCTAATATCATTTATTTTATAAATATTTTTATCTCATCAAATTTAAATAAGCCATAATTTTAAATATTTAATCAATCAAAACAATTATAAATATTAGAATTTTCACATGGAATTTTAAAATGCATTTATTTAAAATTTTAAAAATAATAAAAAATCTCAACATCTTCCTCTTTCATGAAAATAAAATGTGCCATTTATCTTACTTTGACCTAATCTCATGTCAAAATAATAATCAGAAAGATTTTTCAAAAAAAAAATTATAATCAGAAAGAAAAGAAAAGAGAATATGAATATTAGAAGTTGGCTGGCTACTCGGCTGGTTGGTGTTGAGGGCAGTCTAGATAAAGGACTACAAAGGAGGGCTATTAATGGAATTCGATACACCGAATCGTTGAAAGTATAATCAGGTCTCCAAAATCTCCGAGCTGGACTCACTCTTCTCCGCTGCATTTCTCTGACCGGGTAGGCTTCCACTAGTCTAACTTTTCATGGCTACTTTTCTCCTGAATATTGCTGCAACTGTTTTGTTTGATTTTTCCTTTATTTATTTATTTTTGGTTAAAGTCGTTTCTCTTTCTTCCGCCGCTGAGTTCTTATATTTTGATTGCTATTCATCTTCACCAGTTGTGCAATTAGATCTTTGCAGAGTAGAACATTTGTTATCGGAGGTGCCATTGATTGCAGATCAAGACCTTGTTCATGTATATTATTTTTTTAATATATTTAATTTTGAGAACCAAAAAAAAAAAAAGAAAAGAAAAGATCGTTCTCAATTCTGATTTTTTTTTTTTTGCATAGCTCAATGGTGTTTTTGAGGGGTGTATCAGCGCTAGCTAGGCTGCGGTCCCGTGTTGTAAGTTCAACGCGACTGTTTGATTCACCGTATAATTTTTTTTTAGTACGCAATGCGCCTAAGCGGTTTTATTATTGAATTTATTTATGCTGCAGAACCAACAATCCAGTCTCGGCAATTCTTTTAGATGGCTTCAAACGCAGAGCTCTTCCGATCTTGTAAGCTATTATTCTTTTCTCTTGCTAGTTCTGAATCTATTTTTATTTACTTTACTTTTTAGTTTTATTAATATTGGATTTTTTTTTTTTCATTCAATGAGCTTCCTAAAATCCTAACTATTAATATTTGGATTTGAAAGAAGGTCAATTACTACTTGTGTTTCCCATTTGGATTTTTGAGTTTTGGCTTGTACTCACCCTTGCTTATATTCATTAAACAACTTCTTTCGGACCATTGCAGGATCTTCAGTCGCAGTTGAAGGAATTGATTCCTGAACAACAGGTTTGTTTTTCCATTTGTCCTTTTAACATAGCTGCAGATAGAGTTAATGCTTGAGCTGGCACTGGTTAATTTATTTCCACTTTGACATCAGAATCAATGTTAAGTTTCAATTCTATATCATAATTTGACCCAGCTGGTGGATATTCTATCATCAGTCTGATTCCGTCAATGATTCTATGCTAGATCATAGCCAGCTTAGAATTTTCCTTTACTGAATGGCTTCTCAATTTTTTTTCCAGGAGCGCCTGAAGAAACTGAAGGCTGAAAATGGAAAAGTGCAACTTGGGAATATTACTGTTGATATGGTAAAATATATGTTGTGCGTAGCACTAGTGCAAAGGAATGTTTTATTTTCCTTTTGCGAGTCGTTCTCAATTTAAAGTTGGAAATTTTAGAATGACTTGTTGGGCTTCTCATTATCTGATTTCTGCACTGTGTTTGAAAGGTACTTGGTGGAATGAGAGGAATGACAGGGTTGCTTTGGGAAACCTCGTTACTCGACCCAGATGAGGTATGTTTCACTCACTTACAATCAAAAACAGGCTTTGACTAGACTTTTATGCTCAATAACTGTAATTACTAGACATAAATTAATGTTTATCTGATAGCTCTAAAAGGTAGAGTTCTGTTTTCAGGGAATTCGCTTTAGGGGTTTGTCAATTCCTGAGTGTCAAAAACTATTACCAGCTGCAAAGCCTGACGGAGAACCTTTGCCTGAGGGTCTTTTATGGCTTCTTTTGACTGGAAAGGTTGGGATTTGTTTATGAGGCTTCTAGGAATGACAGGATATCCTTTTTTGGCCTCTAGTGCTTGCTAAAATAACCTTTTTCTCATTTCAATGTCAGGTGCCTAGCAAAGCTCAGGTCGATGCTTTATCTCAGGAATTGTGTGGTCGTGCTGTTGTTCCAGGTTTGTAGCTTCTGCATTATTCCTGGAAGCTGTAAACCTTAAATGGCTCTTACCTCATTCTTGACTCAAGCACCGCAATTCTTACTTTCCTTAGATCTCTCTATTTCATTGCAGATTATGTATTCAAGGCTATTGATGCTCTACCTGTCTCAGCTCATCCAATGACTCAGTTTGCTACTGGTGTTATGGCACTCCAGGTTGGTATATGTTCTAGACTTATATTATCTTTCATAATGAATCTCTTCTGTGGTCTAGCTCTTTTAGGTCTTGCATACTTAATTATGCATTTTGGTTTTGCATAAGTTTGATTAAGTTAAGTAGTTAGAAGTTTTGGGTTCTTCAGTTTCATACATATGATAAAACTATAGCAAAATCAACTGCTCAGTCTCTTTTTATTTTATTTTATTTTATTTTATTTTTTAAACTTCTTAGTTATCTCATTTTGGTGAGATGAACAACCTGACTTTGGACAGTAGCTGTTGCACTTCAAGAGTCCATAAGCTCATGTTGGCAAGGTTGTTCTGGAGTTTCAAATGCATTCAATTTTAAGTATTTTAAGACTTGATTTGCTGACATTGAATTATTATTTGTTTGAAGATCCCTATGTTATATTCTTTAAACCACAATTATCGTTTTAGAGTAGATATCCCCATGTCTTAGTAATCAGAAAACACCTCCTCTTTCTAATAACCAGATAGTTTCTGAGAATTAAGTGGATAATCTTTATGTTGACATTTTTGAGTCTCTCTAAATAGATGTTTTTATGGTGCAATTTTTGTTTGAAGATCCGTATGTTATATTCTTTAAACCACAATTATCATTTTAGAGCAGGTATCCTCATCTCCTGTTAATAAGAAAATACCTTCTCTTTCTAGTGATCATATAATTTCTAAGAATTAACTGGATAATCTTTAGGTTGACATTTTTGAGTTTCTCTAAGTAGATGTTTATAGAGTGCAATTATTTCTTTGAAGATCATTATGTTATATTCTTTGAACCACAATTATCATTTTAGATTAGATATCCTCGTCTCTTTTTAGTCAGAAAACACTCTCTCTCTTAATAGTTTCTGAGAATTAACTAGTAATCTTTAGGTTGACATTTCTGAGTTTCTCTAAGTAGATGTTTATATACTTCAATTATTTGTTTGAAGATCCCTATTCTTTAAACCACAATATCATTTTAAAGTTGATATCCTCTTCTCATGTTAATGAGAAAGCACCTTCTCTTTCCAAGAACCAGATAGTTTCTGGGAATTAACTGGATATCTTTAGGTTGGTGTTTCTGAGTTTCTCTAAGTAGATGTTTATATAGTGCAATTCTGGTGCTATCAGTTACTTTCTTTCCTTATTCTCTTTGTCCCATACTTTATAGATTCTAAAGTAGATGGACTTCTTTAACCTTGCTTGCTCTTTGTAACAAGCATCATATTTGGAAGTATTTCTGGACATAAATGTAATGTTTAAAAGCTATAGCAGCAATAGTAGGCGTAAAGAATGTGCAACTAACTTTAAACATGCTTTGTTAAATTTTTATACATGTATCTGAAATGAACAACGTTAATCTTTCAGGTTCAAAGTGAATTTCAAAAGGCATATGAAAAGGGAATTCATAAGTCAAAGTAAGGTCCTTCTGAGCAGTTATACTATGATGGCATAACTCAACTTACAGTGATCATGCAACCATTGTGATATTACATTGCTTTTAGGTACTGGGAACCAACATATGAAGATGCTCTTAATTTGATTGCTCGCTTGCCATTAGTTGCATCGTATGTTTATCGAAGGTTAGTGAAGCATATGATACCTTGTCTATATCACAAATAAGTTGTTGTATGACTGGTTTGCAAATTTCTTCTTTTACTGTTCTTAAAATTTGTAGCTATATGTTTGTGTACGATGAGTGATATACAACAGGAGGGGGGAAGAGGCAGAAAAAGGTGAATATGGAGGAAACTGAGGGAAATAAGGGGAAAAATCTGAGAAAAAAAGGGAGTGGAACCAGACAGAACGAAGGGAGAGGAGATCTGAATCCTAAAAATTTCAATAATCCAAATCTCAATTAAAAATATGCCCACCAAGTTTATGGATAGAGGCCATAAAACCTGGACATGAACCTAAAACACTAACTTGTGGGGAGACTTGTATGACCACAGCTGCATTGCCTTGTAACCCTTGTTACATAAAATTCTGTTGGAGTTTCTTAAATTATGTTCCATTTTCTTTGTTTTGAAGGATATATAAAGATGGGAGTATTATTGCCGCGGATGATTCACTGGATTATGGAGGAAATTTTGCGCATATGTTGGGATTCAGTAGTCCCCAAATGCAAGAGCTTATGAGGCTTTATGTCACCATTCATAGGTTTGTTTATGCTGTTCTCCTATAGAGCATGTGATTTGTGCAATACAGTTTTTGAGTTGTGTATTTTACTTATATTTTAACCAGTATGGTATTTTCTTCTAAATTGTCTCATCTTTGTTTTTCCCAAATCATGTCTCTTTAATTAATGATGTGGTTTTCAATAATGTGTTCCAGTGATCATGAAGGTGGAAATGTTAGCGCCCATACCGGCCACTTGGTAAGTTACCATGGTTGTTGGCATAAGCATTTTCAGGTTCTCCAACACATTTATAGTTCTTCAAACATATGCTTGTCTGACCAGTACTCTTTCTTTCTTTTCTTTTTTTTTTTTTTGTTCTTTTATATTGGTGGTTTGAATTCAGGTGGGCAGTGCTCTTTCAGATCCTTATCTTTCCTTTGCAGCTGCATTGAATGGGTTAGCTGGGCCACTCCATGGTCTGGCTAATCAGGTATTAGATCTTCCAGACTTGAGTTGTCTATCATTATTGTATTTTAAATTTTTCTATAATTAGGTTTTAGCAAATATTATATGTTAGTTACAGGAATATGCTTGCTTGCTTCTACAGCCTATTTGTGCAAAGCTTTAGTCAATAACATGCGATTAAATTCTATTACTTTGATAGGTTTTTACCTAATTGTATTGGTTATAGATATTGAAATAACTTTAGCCAAGCCTTTTTATGTAGTAGTTTAAACTTCGAACCCTGCTTGTGTCTTGGATGTTTATTGCAGCCAACTATTTGAACCAGGCTGATTAGCTTCTTGATTGAAGATTATAATAGTGATGGTTATCATTCACAATCTTTCTACAATATTGATTATACCAAATCCTGTATAGATGGGTCCATTCTATCTTGAATCTCATTCTATCATTTTTATATACCCTGACAGTGCATTTAGATGAGAAATTTTAAAATTTTGAAGAACTTAAAAATGCAAGTATTTCAAAATTCATCAGTTCGAAATACTAGTATTTATAAATGTATTGTTTGGATAAATTTTCGTAGAAAAAAATTTTGACTATTAGAATTTGATAAAATAATAAATAAGTATAAAATAAAAATAATGAAGTTAAATATAAGAAAAAGAAAAATATAAAATAAAATATGCATTATGAGTATCATTAGATTTGTAAAAATATATAGATATTATTAATAATATGAAAATATATATATATATATATGTTATGTTTAGATAAAATAATATATATTTTTTTGTTTTTGTTTTATTTGTGGGTTATATGTAATAAGTAGGGGTAGTTTTAGAAGAATTTTGAAAAACCACCTATTTGGGTGGATTTTCAAGGAGGAATTTGAGATACTCAAATTCCCTCTTGAAATTTTCCTAAATTTTTAAAAATCATCAAATATTTTTGGCAAACAAGGAAATTGAATTTTGGACTTCTGAATATTCTGATTAAAATGAATTCCCTCCTTGAATTCCCTCATCCATACACACCGTAAAAGAAAAAAGTGCATGATTAGGGAAATGTGCTGTCAAGACCTATAATGAGCTTATTTACCTCTTTGGAGTCTGGTTGTTCCTAGGAGCTTTTCATGCAATTACCAGTCCCTACATTACATATAACCATTGACACAGTGGTAGTCTTGCTTAAAATGTTTGTATAGTTTTTGTATCTTCTACTCCCTATGCAATCAAAACTTTATAAACTTATTAATCTTTGCAAAACCACTATTGCAACTTGGAATCAGCTAATTTCCTACAGGAAAACAATGAAGGGCTAGCTTGTATGGCCTCCTGATTTCTTGTTTTATTGACATTGTATTAATCTTAATCCATTTAATTTGGTTAATGTACCATCACTGATGTTTCTCGAGCTTCTGAATCTGAACATTATGTACTAGTCATCCTTGTGATTATTGCCTCATTGTCTTCCTTGTTATTTGATTGCAGGAAGTGTTGCTTTGGATCAAATCTGTGGTAGATGAGTGTGGAGAGAACATATCCCAAGAACAGCTGAAAGACTATGTCTGGAAAACACTGAACAGTGGCAAGGTATCAAATTTAAGGTTTAGTTTAGTTATAACATGTATTACAACACCTGCCCAACTGGTGACATTCTAACTCTTGGAAGATGTGTAAATTGTCCTTCCTGCTTCATGATAATCCTTTAATTGTGTTTCATCTGATCTCATTACTCTTATTGGACTGGGAAGGCAAGAGATACACTGTTTTTAAGAATGTTGTGGTTGCTTTTGAAAATTCTATTTGTTCTGATCTCTTTTGATGCCTCTCTTTGAAGCTGTTTAACTAAGATTGCACCACACATTTTGAGATCCTTGTTTTTGGACTTAAACAAAAAGGGGGTTTTAACATCCTTCAGATGATCACTAACTCAGTTTGTCTTTCAAATTCTTATTAGAAGCTTGATTAGATGGTGTTTAATGTTGTCTTAATTCAATGTACTTTTCTATTTGCAGGTTGTCCCTGGATTTGGTCATGGAGTGTTGCGTAAAACTGATCCAAGATACATGTGTCAAAGGGAGTTTGCATTAAAGCACTTACCCGATGATCCTCTCTTCCAGCTGGTTCTCACTCATGCCTTGATGACAGAATGTTATTGAGTGCCATTTGTATAATATTGTTTACACTTCTAGAATTTCGCTAAGATGACATAATTTTCATCCTTGCAGGTTTCTAAGCTTTATGAGGTGGTGCCTCCTATTCTCACCGAGTTAGGCAAGGTACTGTTTTTATTTACATTCTTTGAGAATAAGATGTTTCAAAGAATTTGCATATGTTGCATCGTCTAATTCATTGTAAAAGAAAAACCTTGAGTGCGGAGGTAAAGTTTGAAAGAGATAAAATTTGGAATCCTTGCTAGTTTCCTCAGTTATATTTAATTTAAATCAATGGTAAAATTAGGAAATTTGGATAAGAAAGGTCGGAAACCTTGGTCTCAAGGATGTTGTTAAAACATTATGTTATTATGGAATAAAACTTGTGATTTTGAACTATTTAATTTGTATATTTTTCTTTGATTAACTTGCATTGCTTCCTAAGTTTAATAAGCTTTTGAAACGTATTGATGTATAAACTCATCTTCTTCTTTTTTTTTGATAAAAAATTGCCGACTTATTACTATTTTTTGTTTGTATTTTTGGACGAATATTAGGATATTTTTTGGTGGCTAAACTGAAACTTCTACTTGAATAAGATTAGCTGAACTAATCGAGCATTTCTATTATGTTAAATTTTGAATTTTGCGATGCTTGTAGGTTAAAAACCCCTGGCCCAATGTTGATGCACACAGTGGGGTGCTGCTGAACTATTTTGGTTTAACCGAAGCAAGGTACCATATGAAGCTTATCATTCATATATTATGAAAATTTACTGTTCTTTTTGGAAGCATGAAGAATAGTTATTGTTTGTGATCTAGTAATTCTTCATTTCCCAATAGATTGAAAATCTTTTTAACTTGATGGGCAGATACTATACTGTTCTTTTCGGTGTATCAAGGAGTATCGGAATTTGCTCTCAGGTTTGTCTTGCTGCGATATTCATTTGCATTTGTGTGAACCATGTGTATGGTTGAGTTTACGTGTAATCTTTTGTTTTGGTTCAGCTGATATGGGACCGAGCACTTGGATTGCCACTCGAAAGGCCAAAAAGTGTTACAATGGAATGGCTTGAAGCTCACTGCAAGAAAGCAAAAGCAGCTTAAAATTTTTGCCTAGAATATTAGAGTAATAATTTCTCACAAGGCTTGGGTTTTGTGATGGGTGGCGCAGCTATGTACAATGGTCAATGGCAAGCTGTTTCACCTCTTGCAACTTGCTGGAAAAACAACTGGAAAATGTTCATTTGTTCAGTCCGAAAATTTCAATCTCAGCTGTGTTATTACATTCAGTTGGAAACTACGAGGACTAGGATTTGGTAATAAAGTGTGCCTTTAGATGTCAGAATGAGATCTGACCGGATAACATTTCACTTTCTTCTGTTCTCATCAGATTTATGCTGTCTCATTCTATCATCATTCTTCATGGCTTTACAAAACCCTTTTTTCCATTTATAGACTTTAGGGTTGGTTTCATTGAACGAACAATTTAAAATATAAGCAGTTTGGTGACAATATCTCAAAATTGACTGGAGAATAGCAAAGTAATCTGCTATTTGAAGTAGTTCAGATGTCATTCCTCATTATTTTTACGTACCATTAGGGCTTTCGAAACATCACATGGTTGAGTGAAGTAAACACTCAAATCAAATGTCTGTCCTGAGTAGGCTTACTAGCAAAACCTCGTGGCTACAGATAGAGCGGAAGGAAGTAAGTAAACAAATCGAATACAAAATACAAAAATAAAGTTATTATATTCGTATTCATTCACTTATTTGATTTGTGAATGTGTTCAAAATATGTGTTTATAAATATTAATCGAACTTGTTCTTTAACATGTAATCAAATATGTTCACAAATGAACATTCATAAATATTAAATAAATAATCGGGTGAGCATCAAACAAAAAAACTTAAATAAACAAATTGTGTTCATCCCAATATAATAATACCAAACTGGAAAATTTTACAAATTTATAATTTTAATCATTTACACATTCAATAACTTTATTAAATATATAATTTTAAAATTTTATTATTATTAAACAACAAACGAATACTAAACGATTTATAGTTCGCGAAATAAACAAGTAAAACCCATATCCATTCATGATCATTTGTTAAACTTAATAAACAAATATAAACAAAAACAAACCAAATATATTCACAAAAATTGTTCCTCATTTGTTCTATTCGTTTACACTTTATACTCTCAAATAAGATCCTTATTTTATTCCCCAAAGAAAAGAAAATAGTTAATCCACTCGGATAATGCAAATAAATATAAGTGATTCTGTAACCCCCATCCTCCCAAACACGCAAAATAGTACTATCAGAATTAAGAATGGGGTGGTGAATGGTGAAACATCAGTTGCCAAGTTTCTCGTTGTCCTGAGACTTACCAGCTCCAATTGATGCTGTGAAGTTGCGTCGCTCATCAGCATTGGCAGTAATAACTGGCATCCATACATCAGCAGTACCACTCAAGAGCGATTGCACTTGGGGGTCTGCAGCCATGGCTGAGGATATCATCTCATCCACTCCATCCAGCTTAGTCGATAATTTCTCCAACTCTCTTGCAATTTCCAGCTGATAGAAACACAAGATTGAAAAGACAAAAGTGAGCAAACTGCACCCGGTTTAGCAGAAACCAAAGTCTGGAAGATGATAGAGGATAGTTTATGCTTCCACACTGTATATATAACAAGACAGACAAAAGTGAGCAAACAGCAAGCGTTTTTTGCAGAGACCAAAGTCTGAAAGATTATAGAGAAAGGTTCCTGTTTCAACATTGAAGATATAACAAGACAGACAAAAGTGAGCAAACAGCACGCATTTTTAGCAGAAACAAATCTGGAAGATGATAAAGAATGGTTTCTGTTTCAACATTGAAGATATAACAAGACAGACAAAAGTGAGCAAACAGCACGCATTTTTAGCAGAAACAAATCTGGAAGATGATAAAGAATGGTTTCTGTTTCAACATTGAAGATATAACAAGACAGACAAAAGTGAGCAAACAGCAAGCGTTTTCTGCCAAAACCAAAGTCTGGAAGATGATGGAGAATGGTTTCCATTTCAACATTTGAGATAAAAGACAGAAAATTTACCTCATTAAGGTCATGTGTAGACTTAGAAGGAACTTTTTTAACTTCCAATCCAAGAGCTTCAATTTTCGAACGCAATTCAACCTCTTCCTGATTACTCAATGATTCTACCTATAAATATATATACAATTAGAGCTGCAATCGATACACAAACGATACTCCTATGCTCGCAAACTACACGGCTCAACTCAGAGAAAAACCAAGAGCATTACATTGGATTAGCATGGTGTGAAACAGGGAATAAAGTAGCAGTACTAGAAGAGTTATTAGCTCTAGCATTACATTACATTACATATCCTCGTACTTTTCAAAAGATGGGTAATAACCTGTTAATCCGTTTATCAACTGAATGAGATCTAGCATAAGAATACCGTTTGCGATTTAGAACCCTAATAAAACAAGAAATCAATGTCTTCATTTGTTTAAAACAAAAAAAAAAAATGTAAACCCAGAATTCAGTAAAGGAAAACAAATGCAAACATGAACCATATTATAAATTTTCATCGAATTCACAAAGGAATAAGGAATACCCAGATGGTGAATCAACTGAAATTGGATCCATGAAGACCCAAACCTAGGAATGGAGAGAGAATTAAACAAAAAAGAAAAAGCAAAACTGAGAGGAAATCTATCTAAATTACCTGATGGAGTAGATTGGAAAGGAGGTGGAACAACTGTGCATCTGCTGATTTCCCTTCTTCTGCTGCCATTTCTTATTTGATTTCTTGAATCTGAATCTCTGATATCTCTTTACTTTCAATTGCTGAATTGCGTGCTTACCCAGTTTAGCTTCCCACCTCTTAATTATTCTATCAATTACACCCGCCTGATATCCTCTCCAAGTACACTTGGTATGACTTATGGTTAAAAGATTTTATTTTTATTTTTATTTTTATTTTTATTTTTATTATTATTATTTATTTTTTGCAATAAAAAATAAAGTTTGAAACTTGCATGGATTTCATAATAATCTTTTTTTATATATATATTTATCATTAAAAAGAATACTAAGGTTAAAATATTAGTAAAAATTTCTTGAATTATATTATATTTTTAAAAAATAAATCTCTACAATTTTTTATATCTAAATCAGTTTTTATCATTAGATCTGTATCATATAAATTTATATTTCAAATAAAAGAATATGATGAGTAAAAGTTAATTAATATTATTATGATGGATTAAAATTTGATTAATTTGTTTCAATTAAGCTAGTTTTTAATTTTATTTATATTCATTGAATATAATACGATATTTAAAATTATAAATTAAACTAATTAAATTATTTTTAAAATATATTATATATTCTATAAATAATGAAATATTATAATATATAGTCTATCATTTTTTATGTTGGTAGTTGGGTTTTAAATTTAATAAAAGAAACGATTATTCACCTTTATAAAATATTTATTTATGTTGAAACTCATGAAGTACAAATGAAAATATTAAAGATTTATTTTAATATAAATTAAAATTTAAAAATTAATTTATATATAAGTTAAAAGTTAAGAACTTATATAGATCAATAAAAATATAGGAGCTTGTAGATGTGAAATAGCACAAATTTTGTATTCCAGTAACATCTTAAAAGAAGGTGAATGGCCAATCAACCCATTGGAAAAGTACCTAAAGTTTTCATAACTTCCCACTAATATAATATATATGGGTTTAAATTAATTATAATAATTCGTGTATATAATTTATTTTTTGTATTATATTGTGTTAATACGTTAAATATAATTTTTTTATTTTTTAAAATATTCATATATAATTTTTATTAAATTTTAATTCTTATCACTTTTGTATCGTGTCTATAATTATCGGAATTGATTAATATAAAACAAGACAATAAAAAGCATGCATCATGTGCTCTTATAGAAAGATCTGTCAAAAAACAAAATAGAATTGAGATTAATGTTTTGATTTTGAGGCAGAAGTATAAAATTAAAATATTGATTAATCACTTCAAAACCATTTCAATCATGTAAAAACCTATAAGAGTTATAAGAGTTATTGAGTTTTAATTACATGTTATTGACTAATGGTCGATTTGAATGATCGGTGGAGGTTGGCACATACTAATAGGGTGAATGAGACAAAAATAACGACGAGATAAAATTATTATTATTTTTTAATTTTTTAAATTAATTTAATTAAAAAAAATTAATTTCAATGAAATTAAAAACCATATACTAAACCTTAATTATAGAAAAATTAAAATACAATAATGATGGACAACTCAAGGCTGGAAGATCGAAAACCTAGTCAGCCCGACCATGGAGCGGCCCAGCTGACCCATTCAATGCAATTGCAAAGGAAAGACAAGGATCTGAAAGAGCATTGCCAACAAGAATTCAGACATAAAAGAAAAAAAAAAAAAAAACTAAGCATTGGTCAGACAAGCACAGATTTGAAGAACTATAAATGTGTTTGAGAACTTGAAAATGCTTTGCAACTCTCAGTGCAGCGAAGGTGCGGGAGTTTGAGTCACCAACAGTTCCAATGTCTCACTCTCACATTTCTTTTGCAGTGAACTCCAATGCCAACATAGTGAATTTCATAGAGGATCGAAAAAAGTGCAGAATGGACAATGTCACAGCGATTAAATCTTGGTTACATGACGACGCCAGTGGATATCTCTACGAAGCCAACTTTGCTTTCACCAATTTTAAGGTTATGAGACACGTAAATTAATTATATTAATATATATATATATATATGATATAAATAAAAATTTTAATAAAAATTTTATTTGAATTTGATAAAATTTAAAATAAATTAGATATATAGTCTGTCAAGATAAATGATTTGATACAAAACAAATACAATATAGATACAATTTGTTAGGAGTCTATTTGGATGGAGCCGAAATTGATTTCAATGAAATTAAAAACAACGATGATTGAGATTTGTTACTGTAATTATTAGATTAAAATGAATAATGAAATATATGATTGGTTGCAAATACAAAAGTGATGATGAGGTGGAACATAATGAGAAAATGAAATAACAATTAAGGTTTTGAGTTTAAATATTGTGAATTGAGCAAATAGCATTGAGAGAACCATCTTCTTATAGGATTCAAGAGATGCTCTACTCTAAATTAGTCGGAACCCAATATAGCCATCGAATATGGAAAGATCTAGATAAAAAAAAAATATTTGATATTCATGAAATTAATAAATAATTAACAACTAAAATTTAATCTAACTGTTGCTACCTCTCTTTAAGAGAAATTAAATATAAACATGAAAGAGATTAGTTACAAAATCTAAATCTCCCTTCCCCTTTTACCTTTTATGAAAAAAAAAATTTAAATTACATTTATCAAATATATAATTTTGTTAATAAATAATGTTCTCAAAATAAAAGTTAATATTTATTTACTTTATTATTTATATAATTAATTATTTAATTACTTACTTAACTATAAAAATGTTTATTTTTATTCATTTATTTGTGATTTATTTGATTATAAAATTACTTATTTATTTATTATTTTTAAATATTTATTTACTAATTTAAGAGTAAAGTTTTTCTAAAGTAAGTGTAAAAAAAGGGTAGAGGGCGAAATGGAAAAAAAATAAAAAATCCACACCGAAATATTTTTCTTAATAGAAATCCCATCGTACGGTGACGATGTAGTTAGAGTGCAACTGTATCCAAACGAGCTCTAACTCTATAAAATAAAATAAAATAAAAATAAAAAAACAAACACCGTCGGTTGTTATTCTGTCCTAACTTTTTCATGTTTTCCATTTGTCTGGTTACAAAGTCAAATGTTATTAGCTTTTTCAATGTCGTGGAAACTAAGCATTCGGCGGTGGAATCTTGTGTCAAAATACATTTGACTGATGCGAGTGTTGAACTTGAATTATGCTTCTGATGATATACAAGGCTTAGGGTTCGAAAATCAAAAAGCGTTTATTTTGGGATATTGTATAATACATTCTTAATAAAATTTTTAGATTTTATAAATTAAATTAATCATTTCTTGATCTTTTAAAAGATATTAAAAAATAAAAAAATCAATTATATCAATGTAAAATTAATTTTATTTTATATTTTTTATATTTTTAATTTGATTTTGAATTTTATGTTTTTATTTATATAAATCATACATATCAAATTTCAGTTGATTAGAAAATGTTTAAATATTTATTTCATAATATTAAAATGTTAATTATTAATATATATTAAAAAATATCATTATCTATTAAAAAATAAAAATATTAGATTAATTCAAAATTTTACTTGATTGATATGTATGTGTATGCTGATAAATTTAATGATTAATTTGTAAAAATATTACGCTAATAAATCTAATGATTAATTTGTAAAAACATTAGTCCTATATGAAGTTATAAAAAAATTGTAAAACAATTTGTTTTATAAGGATATATGTGATACCTTCTCAAAGGATTATTATTCAATACATCACTAGTGAAATTTTTAGATTTTACAAGTAAAATTAAAATGATGACATATACATTCATTTAAAATATTAAAAAAATACAAGTCACTATTTTAATTTTGGTTATGAAATTCAAAAATTTTACTTGTAATATATTGAATAATAATTAAAAAATAAAAATAAATAAAATAAAATATCTATTATTATCTTAACCTTGTTTAAAAATGATAACACAAATTTTATAAATAAAATTAAAATAATAATACAAACATCCACTTAAAATATTAAAAAATAAAAAAATAAAGTAAATTATGTATAAAGTAGTTTATATAATTTAAAAATTTTATTAATAAGGTATTAAATAATAATTTAAAAAATAAATAAAATAAAATAAAATATATAATTATTATGGATTCTACAAAATTTACTGACAAATAATCCATATACTTTTTTTTTCACAATTTTTAATGTAATAAATTAAATTAAATGTTTCATCGGCGCTGCTGTGGGGCTGTCGTCAGGCAGGAAGACTTGGATGTTTTTGGTAAAGGCATTTATTCGGCACTGAGAGTCAGACCAAAACCAAATCCAAAATTTTGAAGCGTGGTCAGGGTATGTTGGGGGACAGCCTATCTTAAATAATCTTTGAAAAAAGATTCATGGAGTAGGCCGTAGGGCCCTGTCTTGAAAGCCATGTCCGCTGCAAAACAACGTGGCTGTCTCTCACAAAGGCGTACATACATCGGACATGTGTTACCTAAAGATCCTCTAACCTTGGCTCAGGACTGTCTCGCACATGACGGGCCAAGTGTCTCCCGCTAAACATTAGATTTATAATTCTTAATTATTATATTTAAATTTCGTTATCATGGTACCTAAAGTTATATTTATATTAATAATATTTTTATTAAATAATTAAAAATAATTAATATATATTATAAAGTTTAAATTTAAATTTAAATATTTTTATTTTTATTTTTATTTTTAATTATAAAAAATTATATTTATATTATGTAAAATATATATATATATATATTTTAAATTTGTATTAACATGTAAAATGTAAAATCAACACATTATTTCAACTGAAATAGTGGAGGTTATGATTTATGCAGTAAAGGTCAAAGTTAAGAGAAAATTAAAAAAAACTTAAAAAAATGATCTGAAAATATATGATAGAATGAGAGTTGAAAGAACATATTACTTTATATAGAAAATGAGTGGAGGAGAAAAAAATTCATATTAATGATTTATATTAATTTGGATGAACGATGAAATTAATTTCAATGAAATTAAAAAATAATAATAATTAAAGATATTTATTTTTAATAAAATATTAAAAAAATTAATATCCAAGATAAAAAGTAATTTATTTTTATTTTTTGTGTACAATTGATCTCGTTGAAACTTAACCTTAGAGTAAGATCATGTAATAATTCATACAAATTATTTTAGTATTAGATAAAAAATTAATATATTTTTATTATATTTTTATTTGTATTAATTTTATAATATTTTAATTATTTTTATGTATTATCTAATATCATATTTAAAATTATTAAATGCAGTGAGAATTACCGGCCAACCTGACACAGGTTATGAAGCGCCAGCCGTTCACGCGGCTAATATTTATTGGCCAATCACCGGTCCTCCAGGCAAAATTGATATGGAAGATTTGCAGTTACTTTTCTACCCTTTTAAGAGATTCGGATTTTGAGCAGGCACAAATAATTCTACCAATTTCTAATTCACCGGTACTTAGCAAACTCAAGCTGGAATTATCGTAAGGCAAGACGAAATAGTTGGTTCAAATCTATTTCATGTTATTGAGTAGAAATTTTTTAAAAATAATTTTTAAATTAATAGAAAAACCATAATATCAAACTCAGGTATTATAAAAATATTAATAAATTTTTTATCATAATAATTAATAATAAATTTGTGTATTTTACCTAAAACTTTTAGATTTAAAATCTAGTTTAAAATTTCATCTCCACTATCATATAAATTAATAAATTGATAAAAATATAAATATATTAAACATAATATTTAAAAACTAAAAAAGTATTTCAAGATGCTAATTTTCAATAAGACATTATATTTAAGGCTTTTTTTATTTCAAAAACTATAATAGTATAAAATGTATTTACATAATATATATTTGTAAAGAGATTTTTAAAAAATTCATCAATTAAAATGAATATTTTAAAGAAATTAAATGTTATAGAATTGTAATAGAAATTTAAAGAATATGAGGGTTGTAGTAGGAATTTAAAGAATATAAAAATTAAATTGATACGTTTTTTTTTCCATAAATGAAGGGATATGTTATAAATTTTAATACATATATATATATATATATATATGATAATTTTAAATATGATGATCCAAAATGAAAGTTATATGAAAATGACACTAATTTATTTAAAATTAAAAAGTTTCTTTCAAATATATTATGTCCACACCAATTATAACATTTTTTATGTATTTTATGTACATATTTAACTTGAATTAAATATAATATAAATATATACATTATTAAATCTAAAAAAGAAAAAATCATAAATGTTTAAATTTTTATTCAAATAATCATAATTTTATTTTTAAAATATAAAAAAAATTATAAATTAAAGATTGAAATCTCAAATTTTACCGTATCAATATATCATCTCCCAATTGGAAGGTGTCCTAATACTAAAATAATTGTAATATCAAAGTCGTCATGTGACAGAGTATCCAATCATATTTTATTTATCTTTCACCCTCGGGTGACGCTATCACCTCTCAGTCACCAACGCTCATAATTAGCAAGAGGAAATCAGAAATACCAAAAAAATAAAAAAGTCCAGGCACTCCGGTGGTATAATTGTGATTAAGAAGACAAGTCAAGGGCATAATGTAAGATGATGATCCTTTATTTACCGAAAAAGACAAAAAGCAGGTCAGCGGCAATAAAAAAGGTCGGCCCTCCAACGCCAACTTTGTGGCTTTAAATGGAAGACACCCATTTTATATTTTAGGAAAGCTATTAACTTTAATTTTTTTACCAAATTACTATTTTACCCCATTCCCCACGGACGTGAAATTCCTTCTTAACCAAATTTTATATATTGGGGTTATCAATTTATCCAATAATTAATAATTATTTTAACCTTATTAAAATCCATTTTATTTTCATTTTTTTACTCATTTTTTGTATTTTTCAAAAGAAAATTCCCTAAAAATCTATGTTCAGACAAGAAAAATGAAAAACAGGCCAGCGTTTTCTGAAAAAAAAAAAAAACCCTCTGTTTGGTTGGCTAGAAAAAGCTTTTAAAAGTACCTTGCTTTCAGTACTGGCAAAATGTGAACAAGTCTGAGAGGAACAGTGTCAGTGAAGAGCTTTCTAAGCTGTACTTGTATGTTACAGGTTATGATCTCTACATTTTAACTTCAAAATTTGTCAGTTTTTTTTTTTTTTTGAAAAAAATCCAAGCTTTTATGATTTTTTGTTTCTCTTTCTTCGAGATGAAAATTATTATTTTTTATTATTGTTGGTTGAGTTACAGTTTGATTTTTTACTGTCTTGACAGTATTTCTAGGTTGATTTTGTAATTATCTCTTTCACAGTAAATTTTCTTTTTCTTGAGTTCTAATTTTTGTTTAAGGAACTGTATGATCTTGTAAGAACTAAACAGAAAGCTGAGCTTTGGGTATAAATAGTTTCATTTGTATCTTTTGATGCATCTTTAAATTTTTTTAGGGTCTTTATGTTTAGAAATCTTTTCACTTTTTTTTCCTAATTTCTTGAGTTTTTTTTTTTAAAGTAAATTATTTTGAGTAAAGCTTTCATAAAATCTTAGCTTCTGACACCATTTTACTTCTTTCTGTTTTGAATATTTAATGAATTTTTGAAGTTGGAGCAATCTTTGCTTCAGCTGCGAGTGGAAGGGAGCACTGATTGTATGTTTTTTCTTTTACTTGTGAGTGGTTTGTCTTGTTGGTTTTACTCTGAGAACATTGTATTTATTGTTTGTTTTCTGATTTCTAATTGATGGTTTCTGTTTTTTAGGTTGTTGGCTGTGATTTTGGAAGTTAGATATAGTTATAGAGAATAGTTTTGTTTGCAATATATGCATGGAAACAAATTCAGGTGTTACAGTGATAGGAGCAGAAGCTCCATCAGCTTATCACATGGCGCCAAGGACAGATAATGCTAACCAGATTGCTGGTGGTGGTGGCGGCTCAACGGCAGTGGACGCTTCTCCAGTTAGTGTAGGATTAACTGGTAGTACAGAAAAGAAAAAGAGAGGTAGACCTAGGAAATATGGACCAGATGGGACAATGGCAAGGGCATTGTCGCCGATGCCTATTTCATCATCTGTCCCGCATGGAGGAGGCGAGTTCTCTAGTGGAGGAAAGCGGGGGAGAGGGCGAGGCAGTGGTTACCAGATTAAGCATCAGAAGGGAATGGAAATGGATAATTTAGGTAACAAGTAAACCCTTTCGTGGAAAGTTGGTTTTTTCTTTTTTCACTTCAAATTGTATGATGTTCTTTTAGTTTGACTTTGCTATGTGGAATCACCAATGATGGTATGAATTTCTTGTTTTAGATTTGTTAGCTAATAGTGATGTTTCTGGTTTCTGTTTCTTGGAATATGGTTAAACCAAGTGCGATTAGTTCTGCACCAGTGTTCTGAAACAGCTTGCCAGATTGATTTGGAAATTTCTGAACGCCTCTATGAAGGATTCCATATGTGAAGTCACTCTTCAAAATACTTGTTTAACTTTCTGTGGGACCTTATCAAAGATGCTGTTGTTCAGATTTGGAAATATAATGCGGGTTCTGTGAATGAAAAAGTGGCCATTTTGTGGGGTTGGTGTGACTGTGTGAGGTTGAGGAATATTCTTCTTGCGGCTAAGATTTGTTTCCTCTTGCCTTTTAATCCAGGATTTTTCAAGATGCTCTCAATGATAGAAACAGAATTAAACTGATTAAAGCAGAAAGATTGCTTGATTGGTAATTTCTTTTAGTTACCAAGGATTGAGGAGACAGAAAATATGTTGCTATACTTGATCTTATGGAATCTGGTTTCCTGAAGTGTTAACAGATTTGTTGCTAAATACGTTGCTTGTTCCAAGTTGAAATCCTTCGCAGAATTCATGCCAAATCTCAACCATTAGTAAATCTTTGTTACTAGTTTCACAAACAGGGCTAAAGGGTATATGAGTGCCTTTTTTTTTCTTTTTTTTTTTTTTACTTTAACAGAAGGCGAGTGGGCTGCTTCTTCTGGTGGAACAAATTTTACGCCACATGTCATCACTGTCAATGCTGGTGAGGTATGCTTTGATATGGGAAAGATATAGAATAATAGCTTTGTTAATTTTTGAGGGAAACATTCTTGTGATTCAAATCTATCATTGTCAAAACTCAAAGAATTGGCAGACATTCCGGGTCCATTCTTTTTGTGGCTGTTAATGATCTTTAAATTGTGGTGGATCTTTTCTTTGTTCACTAGTTCGTGACACATGCCAATTGTTGAATATTGGAGCTTGTTTCGAACAGTTTGAACTAATACAAATAATTTTTAAAATGTAATAGGTTATACTCAGGGAATGATGAAATTTAACTTTGTATTGTTTTTGAGGAGACTTTATGGGTCTCTAAGGTGTTTGTGCTCTTAGTTCTATTTCTTTAACTACGAGATTTGTGTTAAAGATAAGTTTACTAGTGGCACTTTTATCTTTTCTTTTCTTTACTCCATATTGAGGAGGGTTTCTTTAGCAGTAAATCTACATTTTTCCTTACGTAATCTTTGATTTTCTATGGTGTTTAAGGATGTAACCATGAAGGTGATATCATTTTCTCAACAAGGACCAAGAGCTATTTGTGTCCTATCTGCTAATGGAGTAATTTCAAATGTTACACTTCGTCAGCCTGATTCTTCTGGGGGTACTCTTACATATGAGGTTAGGCCAATAATTACCTCCAAATAATATTTATAGTTTTGTATGTAAGTTTAGTTTCTCACTAATGCATGCCAAGATTGTTGTTATCACAAAAACTGTCATGTACCTATGATGTTTGATTCTGGGATGTGAATCAAGGTTTGTTGCACGATGTGCTTTGAAACAAGGTCTGAAATGATGCCATATGTTAACATGGAAAACATTTATATATTTTTAATGTGTATAAATTTGTCAAGCTATTGGAGAAGATATGATTCAGAAGAGACAATTCTTTAAACTCTTGTTAATTTCGAAGGTTATTTATGTCTGTAAATTTCATAAATGAGCTGGCATATTGAGGAAGACGGATGCTGTTGATGATTTACTTAATAATGCACCACTTTAAGTTGAAGTTCCCCCCCAGAAAGTATTTTCAGGACTAGTTTGAAATTATCAGTGCATACAACTTGGAATGTTTCCCTGAGGAACTGATCATAGGCAGATGATTCGCATTATTCTATGAAAACTAGTGCTAATTAGGTGTGTGAATAACTATGCAACAAAGATACAAATGTCACATAAAGATAAAACAGTTGCTGAGTTCCTACATTATCTTCTTATGCTTTTTTTATTTTCTAATCCTTAAAACCCTCATCTGTTGGATTTTCTTGTAGGGTCGCTTTGAGATACTTTCCTTGTCTGGATCCTTCATGCCTTCAGAATCTCAAGGAACAAGAAGTCGATCTGGTGGGATGAGTGTCTCTTTGGCAAGCCCTGATGGCCGTGTTGTAGGGGGAGGAGTTGCTGGGCTTCTGGTAGCTGCCAGTCCCGTACAGGTAAGCATTTTAATGTTAAATTTTCATTACATTTTAGAAGCAAAGATATGTTTAATGTGGGGGCTTCCCTTGCCGCGAATGATGTCTAATTGATTGTTTATTGGCTCAAATACCAGTATTCTGAGCAATATGCTGAGCATCTGATCAGACTTAATAATCCTTGTTTACAAGAACAATAATTTGCATCAGTCAATAAACATGCATGAGACTTGGGTCAAAATCGTAGAAAACTAAAATTGATCTTTGGTCAAAATGTAGTTTCCTGAACAATTTAAAATGATTAGTGTACATGAATCTTGGTCTTGAACGCATTGGTTAATCTTTTGTTTAATTATCAGGTCGTCGTAGGCAGCTTTTTACCAGGCAACCAGCATGACCAAAAATCCAAGAAGCAGAAAACTGAGTCCATACCAGCTACTGTTGCACCAAACGAGACAGTAGTCGCCGCACCTGCTTCAGAGGCAGAGAAAGAGGATGTCATAGGTGGACTTTCGAACCAAAGTACGAATGCCCTGAAACCGAACCTTGCTACTTCTACTTTCCGAAGAGAAAATTGGGCCACCATGCAGGAGCCAAGAAATTCAGCAACAGATATCAACATTTCTTTGCCTGCAGTTTAATTTGTAAATTACAATCATTCATCTCAGAGACTGACTAGATAAAACCCCGATGTTTCTTTCTTCAAACAGTGAGTGTGTGTTCTTGAATATTAATGTAGGATAAAGTAGGGTTAGCATTTCTGATATCCAGCTAGGTTTCAATGTCTTAGGCTCAGACATCCTCTTTTTCTGATTGATGAATTTATTGATGAGAACTGTTCTAGATTTTAAAATCTCCCAATTATTGAGTAGTGAATTTTTCATCAGCTTTATGAATCTGGTTTGGTTGATATCCTTAAACAATTGACTGAGCTAGTTTATTGCTCATCCTTCTTTATTATCCATGGCCTGAGTCTTGAGCAACTAACAAATTGACCAAATGAACAAATAGTAAACAAATGCTTAGATTCTATGGGCAGACATTGCAAAGAAAACAGTAAACAAAAGCCTAGATCCTGTATTGTTTTCTGTTATTCTAGTTCTAGATTTTGTATTGTTTAGCCCTAAGCCTGACTATTGATTCCTTTTATTTTATGTTCACATTTGCTTTCAAACAGTAGATAGACAAGCTAGCCGTGATTCGTGAGACTTGTCTTTAGCTGTCTGTCTGAGAAGCATGAAACTAAAATATTCTACGTAGGAGTATACAGTTAATTGTAAGAGCACTTATAGGCAAAAAAAATGCATAAAAAGAGCATCTTTGGGAGCTTTCATCGTCATCATAATCAGAGTTTTTATTTCGATATATTAGATTAGAGTAACTTTGTAAGTTTTATTTCACAAAATGTATATTTATATATATATATATATATATATATATAATATTTTTCATTTATAACAGAACTCTAATTAGCTTAGAAGTCTCTCTACGGGGCACTAGCACACTATTTATTTAAGCCAGAAATAAGATCTTCTAACTCCACTTATCATAGAATAATCAGTTTATATTGGCATGAGCGGAGCTACGTTTGTCTTTTGGTTTCCAAGTATCCCTCGGATGATTCTCAGAGAGAAATTGTGGTTTGGTGAGGTAGCTCCCGAACTTGGCTGGTGAGTATCGCAAAGGAGAGAATAAAGTGAGGGGACGCCGGAGTTAGTACTTGGGCACATTTTGATACTCAAGTCGCTAGTGATTGAGAAAGAAGAAATACAGTTACGGAGGGATGTATATCATGTTTGAATTCGATTCGATTTAAAAATTTGAGTTTTGAAATTTTAAATTAAGTTTAAATTCGATTCGATTCAAAAGTTTGAAATTTGAAACTTAAATCAAATTTCATCAAATTTAGATCTTGAAATTCGAATTTAATTGAATAAAATATTGAAATCACTTAAATTTGATTCGATAGATTCGAACTTAACTGGTTAAATTTAATTTGTAATTTTTTATCGTATATTATAAAAATAAAATAATAAATTAATAATAAAATATTAAAATTATATATTAAAAATTTGATCAAATTCACGTACCAAATGAATTATAATAAAATATCTCTGAAATAGTCAACGGACAAAAAGGGAAAGACAGGCTAGGCTCTTTACCATGCGGTCTTGAGCCATCAGTTTTTATTTACATGTAACTTCATTATCATCACAAAATCTAATAGCATATCTATGTTTTTCATGTTCAACGTCATCATTATTGCTGTCATTATTGGAAGCAGTAAGCCCTCTGATAATCAAGATGCAGCCGCTCAATTCACCTCGGAATATGGCATTGATGCAAAAAATGAAGAAAATATAGTGATGATAGCTATGATGGCAGTGACATTAAGGATCTCAATGGTTATCATAACTACCATGGTTATGGTGAAGAAAATGATTATATATAACGATCCTGATACAGAAAATGATCAGGATAGTGAAGAAAACGAGAAAGATATAGCTATTTGGAAAGAAGAATAGAGGAAGCCATAGCCAATGTCACTCGAAAATGGGGAGAATTAATTAGCATCAACTTTAATTATCTAACCATAGTCTATAATACAATTAGTGGCATATGATCATTAATTTTTTTTATTAATTTATTAAAATATACAAAACTGCATATGCTCTATTTTGACTTAACATTACTTTCCCTTGTCTTCACCCTAGTGTCGCAATCAACTTTCCCAAGATTACAGCTTCCATGGCGGATGAGTTCCCATCCTTATCCACAAAATTCTGCATTCAAACAGGAGTTATTAATCCAAATGAACAATATTTGGTAAAGTTCGTGGGGGCCTCACCCAGATTCACGTATTGGTTGTAAAATTTGGCATGATTCACACCTTATTTTTCAATCAATTTGTTGATACAGTAAAGGTGGAACGCCAAGCTGCCAATGGCGAAATCCTTCCTATACTCAGAAAAGTTGGTCAATTCTCATACAATTGCTAAATATTATAGAAAGTAAATTAAGACTTACAGATAGTGAGGGTGAAGAAGGTGTTTAATAGTCATCATTTCCTACAGTGCAAAGCAACCTGAAACACATTTAAAAGAAAGGAATTGCTTGAAAAAGAGCCAAAATGTAATTTAAACAACAAAAAATTGTAATTTATCACATTAAATATTACCAAAATATAAAAATAATTAAAAGGATTATAAGATAGCCAAGTTTAACAAGTCGTTGCTTCTTTTCCCAGTTCAGCTGGTTAAAAATCTCAGTTACATCAACCAGATGTTTTCTCCTTCTATACCTGTTCATCCAATTACAAATCATATCAGAAGTTCAATTTCATTTTACTATTTAATTATATAATAAATTATAAAAAATAATTATATAATCAAATGTAATTACGTAAAAAATTATTTAAGAAACTATTTAAGAAATTTAAAAAAAAAAAAAAAAAAACTTACAATCTGAAATTATAGTATAAGTATGGGAGAGACAGGAAAGACATGAAAGGATATCCTGTCATTAAGCAGACCAAACAGAAAACGGCTTGTGTTACAAACTCCGGCATGACAACCATGTTTATGCGAGCCGCCGAATCATAAGGGTTAATGTAATCAAATTCCAAATCAGCAAAACACATTAGCTGCATGCAAGAATTCCATTATCCAACAAATTAAAATTAGGAAGGAGGGATTAAGGGTTAATTAAAAATGGATTAAAACGACATAAATTAAATTAAAAATTACAGGGAAAAAAAAATACCTGAAAGCTAACGATGGCGAGAAGAGATATGAGGAAGAAGAAGGTCAGGAGCCATCCGAACAAATTCGCCATGGCCTTCTTCTTCTCTCAAATCCCAATCTCTGGTTTTTGGGATTTTTTTTTATTAACTCTAACGTCTACAGAATAAAAATAGTAAAAGGAGAGTATTTTGATGTCCGGGTGACAACCTTTCTCTCCTCTATTTAATTTAATTTAATTTTTATATTAATTTTTATAAAAACATAATCGAGTGAAATTATTTATAATCTATTCGAGTTTGAATAAATAATTATTTATAAGCTATTCGAGTTTGAATCAATAATTATTTGTGTTTGACTCGTTTATTTTTTAGCTAAGTTTGAGCTCGAGTTATTCAAATAACGAATCAAGTTGAATTCGAATTTCTTAATATTTGACTGGAGCCGTTCGTGAGTTTTATCAAATTTTTTTTAATATTTTATTATTAATTTATCATTACCATTTGAAATTACAAATCGAGTTTATCGAGTTAAGTTCAAACTTATCGAATTGAGTTCGAGTGGTTTGAGTATTCTACCGAGTTAAACTTAATCTTTAAAAATTAAATTCGATTAAATTCAAATCAAGATTCAAGCCTCAGATTATTGAGTCGAGCTGAACTCGTGTATGATATTAGATCATTTCAACATCTATTAACCTTTAGCTTTTATTTTCTCATCATTAGGAGTATTTTTCTCCTTTTATTCTTTTTCTTTTTAATTAGTAGAAGTGTTTTTATGTTAATAATAATAATAATAATAATAGAACTGTAAAGTAAAAAAATTAAATTGTGTCATGAATCTTGATAGAATAATGAATATGATTTCAATACATGTTGTAAATATTATTTTGAATAAGTTTAATTATCTCATTAGAAATTGTCATTTTTTAGTCATATTGATAGTTTATTTTTAATGATGTTATTTCTTTTACAACTCATAAGTGTCAATTGCAACATTTTTTTTTTAAGGTTTGATATTTATGAAACAAAATTATCCACGGGTATCTAATGGATGCAATTTACACCATTTTTATACTAAATCAATTTTTTTTTTTAAATTTCACTTTATTTAAAAATATCCCATCAAATCATATTATATTATGCATATATTTAAAAGAAATTGACAAAATAATTAAAGTTTGATCTAACAATTTTCTTTATAAAATGATTATGTACAAAATTTAAATTTCTTTTCTTTTGCACTTCAGTATGAATCAAAAAGTAAGTTGATATCCATGTTTTATTTGATAGTTTCATATATATATATATATATATATATATATATATGTATATATATATATATATATCTTACATGATACAAATTTGCTAGATAATGAGTGCTAATATTTATTTGAACAAATTTTCTTTTTGCATCACATATATATATTATTACAAAATATTTGCAAAATTTAATAAGGTTTGCTGACGTGGGTATTTACAAAACATTTTATTTGAATGACATGTAAACATTTAGTAATATTTTATCCACCTAAGCAATTAAAGAAAGGATATTTTTCTTTTAAATTACCAGTAGTGCTAAGATAATGACACGTATTTCATTTTATTTATTTTTTATTTTTTAAATATTTTTTGAAATGTATATGTCATCGTGGTCATGAGTTTTTAGACTCAATTATATTAAATAATTATCCATTATTAATGAAATTAAAAACTCTACAAGTATGTCTCTCTATGTGTCGTGTATATTTTTAAAAAATAAAAAATAAAGAAGACAAGGTTATTAAAAAGACATATGGTGGATTGCTTGTGGAGTTTTTTAATTCTAATGATCATGGAGAATAATAATTCATTTAAATAAATAAAATTATATCAACACGATTTTTATATCATACCATCTATTATAAATTAAGTAAACTATTTTTAAAATAAGTAAATATTTCAAATGTATTAATTAATTTAATTAATTTTATTTAGTTAGGTATATTAGTTCATTGAAATTAATGTATTGAAATTTGCATTGGCACAGAAATTCAAATTAAATTAAAACTTCATGCTTTATATGAATTATAAGCTGATGTTGCCTGCAAACGACAACGGGGTGAGCCTGATGCAATTTCTTCCACGTGCGTCGAATCTTCTGCAAGAACAACAAAGATCAGAGAGGTGCAGGGATTTGTTTCTGCACGCGCACTCCGATGATTAAGTTAAAAAGCTGTGTTTTTGTATATCGGAGAAAGGAAATGGGTTTTAGCAGAATCAAGGAGATTCAAGTTTCTTTCCTTCCCCTCTTCTGAGTACTCACCTGGGGTATTTATAGGTTTCTTCCGGGTCGGTTCGGGCTGAGGCCCAGGCGCGTGTCTGGGCCACGACAGAGTCTTTTGTACTCTGTCGCAGTTCGGAGTTGGACGACTTTGCGGGAGAGTTCAGCGGGCGGCGGAGTGTATGTGTGAACCTCTCCCCGGTCTATGCGGCAGAGGTCTGTCGCAGTATAGGCGGTAGAGGTATGTCGCCACCTACTGTGCCGCACAAGCCTACGCGACAGAGTCTCTATCGCCTAGAGACTCTGTCGCCTACTAAGCTACTCTGTCGCGTGGAGACTCTATCGCCTAGAGACTCTGTCGCTATAACAGCCACGTGGCTTATATTGTGCTTGACACGTGGCGGTCTCTGGTTGGTCGATCCTTGTACACGTGGACTTCGGTGATAGGACCACTATCAATTGCTCCCCACTCTTTGGTGGGAATATTTCCTGCGAAAGAGGATTCTTAATTGAAAGATATATTTTCGGAAAGAATTTTACATACCTTTCTGAGGCCTGACTATCACGACGCGAGCACGTCTCCAGTTCTTATGGCCTTTATGTTTCCATTGCCTGGCTATAGTAACGCAATTACTCTTCAGGCTTTTACAGTTCCTCTGATCTTTTACGCCTGGCCACAGTGACGCTATTGCGCCTCAGGCTCTTACGGCTTGTCTGTCTTTCACGCCTGGCCACAGTGACGCTATTGCGCCTCAGGCTCTTACGGCTTGTCTATCTTTTACTCCTGGCCACAGTGACGCTATTGCGCCTCAGGCTCTTACGGCTCGTCTGATGTTCACGCCTGGCCACAGTGACGCTATTGCGTCTCAGGCTCTTACGGCTTGTCTGTCTTTTACGCCTGGTCACAGTGACGATATTGCGCCTCAGGCTCTTACAGCTCGTCTGATGTTCACGCCTGGCCACAGTGACGCTATTGCGCCTCAGGCTCTTACGGCTCGTCCGATGTTCACGCCTGACCACAGTGACGCTATTGCGCCTCAGGCTCTTACGGCTTGTGTGAATCCTGTCACAAGATTTAGATATATGAAAGCAGGAGACACAATAAAAGAACAATAATTTTAAGTGATTTGAGTTCCATGTTTTCCCTATTTTCTTCCCTTGCAGAGTTTTCAGGATGCAGGTGTTGGGCCTAATCTTATGTTTGATTCTGAATGGACCTTCCCAATTAGCTTTGAATTTTCCATCTTCTTTCAAGGCATTCGTGATATGCGACTTTCTGAGCACCAAATCTCCTTCGGACATTGGTCTATCCCTCACTCGGCTATTATAGTAGTTGACTACCCTCTGATGGTAGGATGCCAACAGAATAGTCGCGACCTCTCTATACTCATCAAGTAGATCTAAGCTTTCCCTTAGTCCTTGTGAATTCTCTTCTTCCACTAAAGGCACCATCTTGGGTGACAGTGCTCCAATTTCCACGGGGATCAATGCTTCAGCACCGTATACGAGGCTGAACGACGTTTCTCCGGTCGACACCCGACTAGCAGTACGATATGCCCATAAAACACTAGACAATTCGTCCACCCATGCCCCTTTAGCTTGGTGTAACATGGTCTTCAGCCCATGAAGAATAGTCCTATTACTAACTTCAGCCTGTGGCTAATGGGAAAGGCCCCAGAATGTCCAAGCCCCATTGTGCGAATGGAATTGGCTGTATCGTACCCTGGGAGGGAGTTACTGGGGCTGTACCATCTTCATTACTTCTTCTTGAGCCACGTATTTATTGGCTCTAGCAAACAGGTCGAAAAGTGTCGCCGGTTGGTCGAGGGAGAGGGATTCTTGCAACTTTTCAGACCTTGTCCCTTGCAACATTGCAGCCATGGCTACTTCTACCGGTATATCGTCAACCTCCAATGTTGCATCTCGGAAACGATCTACGTAGCTTTTCAAGGATTCTTTATTCCCTTGTTTCAGAGTGAGTAGGTAAGTAGCGTCCTTCTTTCTCTGGCTGTTAATCATGAAGACTTGCAAAAATTCATTTCGCAATTGGTCGAAGGATGAGATGGAACCTTCGCTCAACCCATTGAACCACTTCAGAGCGTGCCCAGACAATGTGAGCGAAAAAGCCCTGCAAATAATTTCGTCTTCCCATCCATGCAGCAACATGAGGGACTCATAACTCTGTATGTGATCATAGGGGTCTGCTTTGCCTGTGTAAGTGGTCATAGAAGGCATCTTGAACTTCTTCGGCAAAGGTTTGTTCATGACTCCGGATTGAACGGAATCCTTATTTTTTGACGATCATCCGGAGACACTAGTTTCCTTTTTTCCAAAATCTTTTCGACCACTTTCTCCACGTTTTTCGACCCTTGAACTGAGTATGCTCCCCTTATTTCGGGACTTAAAGAGTCCGACTGGTAAGCACCCCTTCCGGCACCTCCCGTTCCGGGATTTGGTCTTGTACCCTCGAAATAGTCTCGGGGATCAGGGTCAGGACCCTTCCGTCTTCTTCGCTCCCCAGACATATGATCTGCGGGTGAGTTCAGCCGCCTGTTTGTTGCGGGAGAACTCTGACGCCTGTGTGCAGCGGGTGAGCTCTGCTGCCTATCTGCTGCGGGTGAGCTCTGCCGCCTATGTGCTGCGGGTGAGCTCTGCCGCCTGCGATCTGCGGGAGAACTCCGACGCCTATGTGCCGCGGGTGAGCTCTGCCGCCTTTCTGCTGCGGGAGAGCTCTGAAGTCTGCGGTCCGCGGGCGAGCTCTGCCGCCTATCTGCCGCGGGAGAGCTCTGAAGTCTGCGGTCCGCGGGCGAGCTCTGCCGCCTATCTGCCGCGGGAGAGCTCTGAAGTCTGCGGTCCGCGGGTGAACTCTGCCGCCTCGAGTCCGCATTAGTATTCACTTCCCGTAACCTTGCCACAGGGTGATTCATTTGAAATGCGGTAGAATTCGAAATCAGTCCAGTGGCAGTATTTTGCGCTCCTTCCCCTTGTCCAGCATTCACCATGGTGGAGGGTTCACCTCTCTCATAGGTCTGCCTTGGGGTGTTCTCATTCACCATTTGCTGGACTTCTGAGGGTAAGCTAAACTGCGGGAGAGCGTTCTTGAAGAAGTTCACCATAGCTTTCAACGCTGTCGTCGTTTCCTCATTCTGACGTTTCAGAGTCTCGAATTCCTCTAGAGAAACTGAGGCCCCTCTCACATCCCTTTCCTTCCGCCACTGTGCTTACTCTGATCTGACAGGGGGACTTACAGAATTCTGCTCCCCTGTCTTCTCTGATGTAGAACGTGTCCTTACCATTTTAATAGGGAATCTGACTTTTTGTTCTGATTCCCACAGACAGCGCCAATTGATGTTGCCTGCAAACGACAACGGGGTGAGCCTGATGCAATTTCTTCCACGTGCGTCGAATCTTCTGCAAGAACAACAAAGATCAGAGAGGTGCAGGGATTTGTCCCTGCACGCGCACTCCGATGATTAAGTTAGAAAGCTGTGTTTCTGTATATCGGAGAAAGGAAATGGGTTTTAGCAGAATCAAGGAGATTCAAGTTTCTTTCCTTCCCCTCTTCTGAGTACTCACCTGGGGTATTTATAGGTTTCTTTCGGATCGGTTCGGGCTGAGGCCCAGACGCGTGTTTGGGCCGCGACAGAGTCTTTTGTACTCTGTCACGGTTCGGAGCTGGACGACTTTGCGGGAGAGTTCAGCCGGTGGCGGAGTGTATGTGTGAACCTCTCCCGCGGTCTATGCGGCAGAGGTCTATCGCAGTATAGGCGGTAGAGGTATGTCGCCACCTACTGTGCCGCACAAGCCTACGCGACAGAGTCTCTATCGCTTAGAGACTCTGTCGCCTACTAAGCTACTCTGTCGCGTGGAGACTCTATCGCCTAGAGACTCTGTCACTATAACAGCCACGTGGCTTATATTGTGCTTGACACGTGGCTGTCTCTAGTTGGTCGATCCTTGTACACGTGGACTTCGGTGATAGGACCACTATCAATAAGCTAGTTCTAAATATAATAAAAGATTAAATCTTTTTAAATTATTATAAAATATAAATTTAAAATCATTTAAAAGCATATGTATTTGTAAATATTAAAGTTTCAATTGCTTTTTTTTTAACCTATTGACAGTATGAAATATTGGCTATAATCTACATTTTTTTTTTTCTAATTCAAAATATGTAGCTTATCAGTTTAGTCTGTTCCCCGTATTGTGTTGTTTGGGTTTGGGTGGGCTAAACCCGACCGGACCCTATCCGACAAAAGCCTCCATCTGTATTTTCTTGTTGGCAAAGCTAGGCTTGTTAAATCTGAGGAAATAAAGGTTCTCCGAAACCGAATTACAGTCTTCTTTATTTTTCTCTTTGTCGACCCAAGTCTTTTCTCTGCTCCTTTCGCCATGACCAAGCAGCAAGCTAACTGGTCTCCTTACGACAACAATGGAGGGTACTTCTATTAACCCAAAAAACATGTTTATTTTCTGTTCCTTTTTGCTTATCGTTTGTGTACTGATTTTTTTTTTTTGTTAATTGCAGATCTTGCGTTGCGATCGCCGGAGCCGATTACTGTGTTATCGCAGCTGATACTCGAATGTCAACCGGTTACAATATCCTCACCCGCGATTACTCCAAAATCTGTAAACTGTATGTTCTTTTATCCAATCCCTTTATTTTTAGTATCGAAAGATTAACAAGAAAATGATTGAAAATAATAGAAATTTGGAGTAGAAAGTACCTAATACTTTCTTCTGAAAGTAATAGTCTTTGAGTTGTTTTTAGTTGCAGAGGAGCGAAGCATTGAAGGGGTTTTTTTTTTTTTTTTTTCATTAACAGGAATATCAAGTTTTAATCTTTTAAAACTGGCTAGCTACATTAAATAAATGGAATTTGGTACTTTATGGAGAAATTAAGAAATTGGTGAGAGCTGCTAAAGAAGATTGTTGGTCATGGAATGTGTAAAGTAGTTTTGCCTCCAATGGCTGAAAGCATCCATGCTTGATTCCATTTCCGGTTAAGATAAGGGTATAGAACTGGGCAAGTTTTCGACAACCAATCCTCATATGTTTGGTAGTTGCTTGAGTGATATTGTTGTTGTATGGAACTCTAGAGGAGAGAAACATAGATGTTCATAGTTGAGAGAAGGTAAAGGAAAAGATGTAGCATAGAGCCATAGACCTAGATGGCAAGATCTGTGGTTTGCATTTGGAAGAAAGACTGTTATTGCCTAGATATGGGTCTTTTGGTGCATCTTATTGTTTTAAAATAAATGTTAATTGAGATGGAAAGAGGTGGAATAATAGTCTGTAACGATTGACTTTAATTTTTTTTTTCAGCTTTTCCCTTTCGTTCTTTTTCTGGGTTTCTTATTAGTGTCTCTTACTTTAACATTGCAGAGCAGATAAATGTGTTATGGCATCCTCAGGATTTCAAGCTGACGTGAAGGCTTTGCAAAAGCAACTGGCAGCTAGGCACTTGGTAAGGTTTCGACTTTCAAACATATGATGGAGCATTTGTTTTGAACATAAATGTTGGCTTCACTTGAATTTTTGCATTAACTGTACTAAGATATAATTTCAAAAGACAAAGGCATTTAATTTTGATGTAGCTTAGGAATTTAAGAATTAAATTATGATTAGTAATACTCCTAAACTTAACTGCAGCTAATGTAATAAATATATAATTTTGATGGTGTTCCTCAAAATACAGATTTATCAGCATCAGCACAGCAAGCAAATGAGCTGCCCTGCAATGGCTCAACTGCTGTCCAATACTCTTTATTACAAACGCTTCTTTCCTTATTATTCTTTTAATGTTTTGGGTGGCCTTGATAACGAAGGTAATCTGCTTGAGTCTTAGCCGCTCATTGTAAGCCTTTCTTTCTATTATGAATATGAATTAATGTTCTTATCTTATACCATTAGGAAAGGGTTGTGTCTTCACATATGATGCTGTTGGTTCCTATGAGAAGGTTGGATACAGCTCTCAAGGTTCTGGTTCAACACTCATCATGCCTTTCTTGGATAACCAATTAAAATCTCCCAGTCCTCTCCTATTGCCTGCCCAGGTATTCTCCTAATTATTATTATTATTATTATTATTCAAACTCTGCATTTATTCATCTCAAACCCATGGCCTTGCAGGATGCTGTTACTCCACTTGTGGAAGCTGAAGCTGTTGATTTGGTAAAAACTGTTTTTGCATCAGCAACTGAGAGAGATATATACACAGTAAGTTCTATTTCATTTAGTTTCTATAACTGGGTAACTTAGGAACACTGTTTTTTAATTCTGGAGCCACAATATTGATTACCGCTATGTCTCAAAAGTCAAACCAAGTCTGCTTTTACTGTATTCTGTGCACTTGTGTTCTCTTTTATTACTTCCTTTCGTGTGCTAGAAGATTTCCATTAGATCCCTCTTAAGGATACTGTTTGTTGATATCTGATGATGGTGCATTAAGTTTTGGCTTATTTTGGTCATATATGCTGTGTGCTTGAAGAATGTTTAATTTCACAAGTTGCCTGATCCTAAGTGGCTTAAAAGATATGAGTTCCCTTGTTGGTCGTTGCCTTCTGGGCTTTCTCTGAATCTCAGGATCTGGGGCATGAAATATCAATCTCTAATGTCCTGCCTTCAAGTTACCTTCTAATAAAAATTGCTCCTCCCTATCACTCGGGCTTGGAGCCTTGGACTAGGTCTTGATGAAATCTTGCCTGACAATGTCAATTCGATCTCTAACTCATTTTTATTTGTCTCGGATGTTTAACAGGGAGACAAACTTGAAATTGTTGTCATAAATGCTGATGGTATCCACCGGGAATACATGGAACTTAGGAAAGATTGATTGATTTCTACTCTGAACTGGGTTACAGATCTTACAAAAGTGGAGTACTTGATGGAATGGTAGTTATATTTTTACCATGGTTCTTGTATTAATGTGACTGATGCTTGTATTGAACTATTTTCTTGTATTCACAGTTTCAGACTATGAAGATACTTAAATCATCTGCTGTTAGGCAAAAATAGGTTGAATTGGTTCATGGATGGCATGACCCATGCGGCATGGCTACTCTTTGGTGTTCAAAATAACTGAAAATGTCATTCCACTTTTAATTATGTGTGGCAAATTAGGACCTTCTCCGGTCTCTCTAAGCCCTGAAACCTTAACTATAGGTTATAGTATGGTTACGTTGCGGCTGTTAAAAGATCTACCCTGTTTGTGATCTTTACAGACGCTAACAATCTTAGCTCATTCAGCAGGAGCCATTCTTGTGACAACAACAGGAAGAGGATTTTTCCTCTCTTTTAAGCCTGGAGCCTATGAGAATGCTTAACAATTCCCTTCCTTCGTTTGCATACCGTCCTTGTTGCCCGTCTCGCTGCTAGCTAGCTCACTGGCTGCTAGTATGGCATTTTTGTGGAGCGTCTATGTTGTTTCAACGACGCCGTTTCTTGCTTGATACTCTCTCTCTCTCTCTGTAGGATGATAGAATTAGATAAATAAATGTAATTGACAGTAAGATTTTTT
Source organism: Firmiana major (assembly GCA_033439115.1). NCBI lineage: Eukaryota > Viridiplantae > Streptophyta > Magnoliopsida > Malvales > Malvaceae > Firmiana > Firmiana major. Next base: position 1,418,713 of record CM065908.1, on the reverse strand, counting down.
TGTTCATTTTTATTAATAAAATGCTATTTCTAATAAAAGAATTTAGGTGAAAAGATGTTTTATTTTTTCAATATCAATGGCATAATCTAACGGTTCATTTTTTTCGCTCACTTCTATTTTTTACTCAAAGAAAATATAAACAAAAAACAAGAAATGAAGAAGAAATATGATTTAAGGGACCATTTTGTAATTAGGCAAAACTTGCTGACCCTGGGCGGGAAGAAGAAAGATAAGCCAGAAATAGTCAAAGCAATTTTCAAACCCTATAAAAACCCACCCTCGTTTCTTCTTTCAAATTCCAGCGTCCTTCACAAGCTACACTCTCTGCCTTTTCCTTCTTCCCTCTATTTCCCGCTCTTGTTGGCTGCCCCGGCTAGTTATCTCGCTCTTCAATGGCTCGAAACCAGGTGACATGCGGTTCCTCAAATTCTCTTTCAGACATTTCTTATTTCCACTCCTTTTTTTTTTTTTTTTCAAATTTCAAGACACTGCATGTTAACGTTTTCTGGCTACATTCTTTTGTTAGCTATGCGTTTTTCAACGTTCATATATTTTTAATCGATGCATTTCCGGCCCTTTTCCGTTTAGGTTTTAGGGTTTTATTTTTATTTTCCACCAGTTGAGCTTGTAATTATCTTGGAACAGGAGAAATTGGTGTTGTTGCTTGATGTCGGTCCATCGATGCACGGTTTCCTTCCAGAAGTTGAAAGAGTTTGCTCCATGCTAGTGGAGAAGAAGGCATTACTTTCAATTTGGCTTCTATTTTTGCAGAATATTATGCTATTTTCTACTTTCAGTAGATTTTTAACCAAAAAAATTAATTTCTGATTGCCTTTTGTTTTTGCATACACAGCTTATTTACAGCAAAAATGATGAGGTGGGAGTGGTGTTATTTGGAACCGAAGGTACATCTTATCTTTTAAATTTAATGAAATAGAGTACCTTTTAGGAGTAATTCTGGCCAATCAATGCTTGTCACTGTTTCAATGATTTTCAGTTTTTTGTGTGAACCTTTTATCGTAATCAAATGTCAATGTAGCATTATTTTAATGATGATCTTTGGAATCTACAGAAACTAACAATGATCTTACGAAGGAGGTGGGTGGATACAGTAATATTGTGGTGTTACAAAATATCAAAGTTGTCGATGGAGATCTTATTGACACTTTACAAAAATTGCCTCGTGGAACATTGAATGGTGATTGTATCCAATAATTTTCTTGATTATTTTCTTCTGCAAGATTATCTAATCTGAAGAAAGTACAGAACTGCTACTGTTGTATGGCTTTTATTAATGCTTACCTTCATTATAAAGATTTCTTTTCTCAGAGAAAATTATCTGCTCATGCAAATTTCTGGGTAGTTATTGCATAAATTGATGGTTTTATTTTTAATGAACATAAAAAATTCAAGCCTCTTTTGTTATAATTTTGGTAAAATTTTTGTGCTTTTCAGTTTACAGCTGTTGGTGTGTATATAGCTAAAAGTAATTTTGTAAGCCAGTTGTTTTGCAGCAAATACTATTTAAGCAGGTTGCTTTTCTGTGCATTGCTGTATTGTTGGTTCCTTAACTTTGGTAGTTCTTGATGCAATTGTTGTTGGGATGGATATGTTGATAAAGAGATATAAAGATGTACACAAAGGAAAGAAACGCCTGTGCCTTATAACTAATGCAATTCATCCTATTAAAGACCCTGTTGAAGGAAGTAAAGAAGATCAGGTCAGGGTCATTGCCGTACAGATGACTGCACAAGGCATGAAAATGGAAAGTCTTGTTGTGAGGGGACGGTTAAGTCAGGATGCAAATAGCAGAATAATGGATGAGAATGATCGTCTCTTGAGTATATTTTCTAAGACAACACGTACGCGGACTGTATATGTTGATAGTCCAATTTCATTGCGAGGAGCGCTTAAAACCCGAAGAATAACTCCTGTAACAGTGTTCAGAGGAAATCTTGAGATCAGTCCCAATATGAAAATTAAGGTGAGACTATCAGCCTGTTGCTGAAGAACTTGTCAAGCATATAATCTTGAACTAATTAATTGCATTTTTATCCTGATCTCTGCTCCCCTCCTTCCTGCTGATCCCCTTTTGGTTTTATTTTATATTTTTATTTTGAAGGAAAAAGTAATACTTTGGATCCTTTGGAATAAACTTTTTTCTTAGATTAGAAGTTTATATTCCGCAATTTCTTCTTGGCTACCTTGTTCATGTATCACGGACACATTAAATATCATCTGACCATATTGTATTTTTTTTTTTAACATATATCTTGGACAATTTTAAGTCGTGAAAAATACTATGATCTCAAGTGTTTCCTTTTGTGTGATGATCATATTCATGGACATGGAGATTTGGTGCTTGTTGCTTAAGAATAAATTGGTGATGTACGAGGAAATAAAACCATGAATACCAGCATTTAGGCTTTGTGAAGCATTCTACTTGATGTTGTTCATCTGCTAGGACATAGACAGGTGATGCATGTTGCTTAAGAATGGATAGTTGTCTTCTTAATTTGCATTAATGGCCCTCCAGGTAGATCATGCCTCTGTAAAAACACTTGCATCTGTTATTTTCTGACTTGCTATGCTATTTCATCCTCCTTTACTTAGGTTCCTTGCATCCGGCTAACAGGTTACATGGGTGGGATGTTGCCACAAATATTGTCTTTCCATCATGGTTCCAGACTGTTGTTGAGACATTAAATTAGCATACCATATCAAGTTCTTATGAGTTTCTTCACGTTAGGTTCTCAGTAGCTTATGTCAAAAAGAATGCTGATGTAAATATTAATGACACACAGGTATGGGCTTATAAAAAAACACAAGAGGAGAAGTTTCCCACTCTGAAGAAATACTCAGAAAAAGCACCTTCAACTGATAAGTTTGCAACACATCAAGTCAAGCTTGATTATGAGTACAAAAGCATAGATTCTGGTAAAGTTGTACCACCAGAGCAAAGGATCAAAGGCTTTCGTTATGGACCTCAAGTAGTTCCTATATCAGCTGCTGAATTGGATGCTGCCAAGTTTAAACCAGAAAAAGGCGTGAAGCTTCTAGGATTTACTGATGCTTCAAATATATTACGGTAAATTTAACATTCCTTTAGCTGGGATTAATATAATTATATCCTGACTAAATTTGATTCCAATGGTCATTTATTCCATAATGTTTATCCCTGTCCTGCCTGGCGTTTTAATCGAAGGCACTATTACATGAAAGATGTCTATCTATTTATCGCCGAACCAGGCAATACAAGAGCCATTCTCGCATTTTCTGCCATAGCAAGAGCAATGAAGGAAATGAATAAGGTTGCTATCTTGCGATGCGTTTGGAGACAGGGACAGCAAAATGTTGTTGTAGGGGTCTTGACACCAAATATTTCACAAAATGATAAAATTGTAGGTTTTGATCTCTTCTTCACAGCATCTTTCTCTTGAATTTCTTACTTACACATCCATGCTTGTATAGTTTCCCTACCGAAACTTGTGATGCTCTCTGATTTTTCTATGCAGCCTGATTCATTTTACTTCAATGTACTTCCTTTTGTTGAGGATGTTCGGGAATATCAGTTCCCCTCTTTTGACAGTATGCCAGTTTCATGGCAACCTAATGAACAGCAGCAAAAGGCAGCAGATGAATTCGTGCAAATGCTTAACCTTGCTCCATCAGGCAAGGAGGAAGCATTGTTGCCTGATTTTACCCCAAATCCTGTTCTGGAGGTACTTAAATGTGCATTTATTTTGTGCTTACACTTGATATCTGATTCTGATTTTGTCTTCTATGCTTGCTGGATTCTTTTATAATGATTCTGCTTAGTTTCTGCAACCCAACAAACTGAATAATTCCTTTTGATATGCTTATTAATGTAATATTGTTGGCTTAGAAGTTCAAAAGGTTGTTGAGAGAAAGAAATAGTAACAAGTGAACTACTACTGTCAGGAGTTTTCACAAGTGCTGTGGTCTTCCCCACCCAGTGAACCCCCAAATGCTACATTTGCATTGATTTTTGATTAGATAGCATAGAAGCTGGCTGCAGGCCTTTCAAAGGTGGCAGGGATATCAAGTTATTAGATTTGGAATAAGTAACATTTAAAATGCCATAATTGTTTATAATTAAGCTAAAAGCGAATGTTATTTATTGCCAGCGTTTTTATCGTCATCTAGAGTTGAAATTGAAGCAACCAGATGCAGCTGTACCTCCGCTTGATGAAACTTTAAAGAGGATTACTGAACCTGATCCAGAATTTCTTTCTCAAAACAAGTCTGTTATTGATGCATTACGCAAACACTTTGAGCTCAAGGAAAATCCAAAGGTCTATTCTATATAACTTCTTTAAAATAGGAATTTATTTCTTTCCTACTTGATTATTTGAGGTATTAACTATGATCTGTTTGCAGCTGAAGAAATCAGCTAGGCGGTTGCTGCTAGGGAAACCATCTAGCTCAAATGAGGAAGATGGCAATGCAGATGTATCTGATGCGCAAACTGTCAATTCCATTGAAAAACCACCTGGAGTTAAGATTGAGAAAATTGGAGATTTAACTCCTGTTCAAGATTTTGAAGTCATTATTTCTCGAAGAGATAGCCCAGATTGGGTTGGGAAAGCAATTAAGGAAATGAGAGATAAGATACTTAGCCTACTGACGTACTCCCATGAAGGAGATAATCATCTCAAAGCAGTGGAATGTATAGCTGCCCTTCGCAATGGTTGTGTCCTTGAACAAGTATCCTCCTTGTCCCTTCCTCCCTCCCTGCATGCATGTATATACGCCATTGCAAAATTGCCAGCTCTTGCTTTTTCCTAAATTAATTATGAGGATTTTGGTGCTTTTGCTTCAATGTATGATGAAAAGTCGGCATTTTCTTCCATCAAGTATACTTGAAACAGGACAAAATGCATGGCAACTGTTCTTGCTTCACAATATGGGGCATTCTGGTTATCTGTTATTCGTTGATCCCAATTAAGGCTAGACTGAAATTTTATTCCTGAAACTTTCACCTCTCCAGGAGCCAGAAGAGTACAACAGTTTCATGCGTTACCTTTCCCAGTATTGCCAGGAGAAAGGAATCAATAATTTCTGTCAACTTCTTGCATCCAGGGAACTCAGTTTGATCTCCAAGTCTGAAGCTGCAGACAGGTTCCATGTCCCTGCCTTCTTTCAGTGCTTATCGCTTTCTTTACTTTTACAAGCCATCTAATTTTATGTTTCCATGTTTTGTTCTTCTGAGCAGTAATGTTACAGATGATGAGGCGCGAAGCTTTTTCGTTAAAACAGAACCGAAACTCATGGACTAAAGTTGTCTCTCCATGTTTCAATTTCTTGAAGTAGGTTTTCTGTTTATTTGCAGTAAACATATTAATATCTTTTGTTATTAAATATGTTAATATATCAGTTTATTTTCTCTGTTGTTCTTAACCATGTTCTTGAGTTGCCTAATCCCGTCTTGTTTTTTCAAATCTATGCTGCCGTTATAATAACCCAGCTAAGTTCATGAAATAGATTCAATTTATGGGTATTTTATTATTTATATTATTTAATTGATATATTAAACTTAAGTTATATTAAATATTATATACATTTATTTACAGTTAATTATTGTGGTTAAATTTATGATTTACTAAATTAGTAAATGATTAAATTCAAACAATTTTTATTTGATTATGGTTATTTATGTTATAGTAGATATGAATTTAGATTTAAAATATTAAATTTAAATGAGAAAATCTGAAACATATTTTTTTTTTATAATTAATCGAATTTATAAATGCCATAAATTTCATGAAATAGTTGAATTCATGTTCAAAAAATAAAAAGAAAATTATTTAATAGTATTCATCAATAATTTTTTTTCGAGGCATAGTATTCATCAATTTAATTAACTATAAATCTCGTATGTTGTAATTTTGTCTTCTCAGCTTAAAATTCTCTGACAATAAATCCAATCAATTCGGCTCAAGAAAAACTTCTCAGTTAAGACAAAGAATCACAATTAAGAATATTTGTCATTTAATTAATCATCTTAGTTGATAAGGCATCTCAATTAAGAAAACTTTGTTATTGAATCAACGTAATAACTAATTTTTGTTGAATCTCAAAATAAATAATTATAGGACATCGATAATATGATTTTTTATAAAAAAAATTTAATTAATATTTAATAGATCTAGTAATTTTAAAATTAACAAAAATAAAATGAGAATATTAAGTATCATCAATGGGAAGTCTTTTTTTTTTTAATACATGAAAAATAATTTAAATTAAATATATATTTTTTATCGAGTTTCTGAAAAGAGATTAAACTTTTTCATTTTTATTTTCTCATTAGAGATCTTGGGTCGCGGACTGGAAGGCTCGCGTCCTGTCCTAAAGTTTTTAGTAAAAATTATCTTAGCTTTCGACGACGACTAGTCAACAACTTATGACATAGCGCTGGACGATCTACTTCAAGCGTGATCACTCATCACCTACCAACTCAGAAGCTTCAACAGTTCAACCACAAAGCTCGGTTGAAACTTGAAAGCCAATGGCAGCGGTATTATTTTAAGAACATACTATTTTTATTGGTTCTCAAATTCCAGAAATTTGGCTTCCAAAATCAAAATTTCCTATAACAGAAAGGCTTCATTTAAGATGCTTTAACTTAAATAGTTTTTTTTTTTTTTTTTTTCAGAAAGATGGCGGCGAGGTTTCTTCGAAGCCGGTTTTATATTCATACTGGCAGAGCTCCTGCTCATGGCGTGTTCGCTTCGCTTTTAACCTCAAAGGTTTATCAGATATCACGTTACCTTGCTTCTAATGATTTCTTTATAATTGCATTTTCTTTTTGATTTCTCGGTTTCTGCTTGAATGATAGAATGTTTTAATATCGCCTGGTTCCAGTAATTTCTGAGTTATGGGCTTTATTTTTTTTATTTTTATGGTTGAAACAATAGGTTACCGGTTTGCATGAGTGCTATCAAAGGGACTATATATATATATATATAGGTTTTTACATTTTATGGATTTGTAGGGATTTCTTATGAGTACAAAGCGGTGAACCTTGTAAAAGGAGAGCAGTTTACTGCAGGTAAACACAAAGAGGAGAGTAAGATGAATCCTATTATATAGTGATATGCAAAGTGAAAATCTAATAAAATTTTCTGTTGCAGAGTTTGAAAAGTTGAACCCTCTCCATTTTGTTCCAGTTCTAGTTGATGGAGACGTTGTTGTCTCTGAGTCATATGCAATCTTGATGGTTAGTACTCTTAATGGAATTTTGATTGCTTGATTTCACTCTAGGCTTAGGAACCGCTGGACCTTGTATTATCTTGAATAAAGGGAATATTGTTCGATTTGCTATGGTCTTCATGTTATCTTGCTTTCTTTTAAGACTTGCTTTGACTTTGTGGTTTGAGATGGTTTTACTCGGTGTCCACTGTTCTTCATTTGAGCTGAAGTTGTTATTCTTGGTTAGTATTTGGAAGAAAAATATCCTCAAAGAACTCTCTTACCAACTGATCCCCAGCGAAAAGCTTTGAATCTTCAGGTTTCTTGGTTATTGGCTTCTATTTTATTTGGAAGTATCTATTGAGATATTGATGACTTTCTTGTGCTACTTTACTGACTAGTTTATGATGCCACAGGTTTCCAGCATTATTAACTCTAGCATACAGCCTCTTCACATGCTCTCATTTCTGGTATATTCTGTTATATATAAATTCATTATTGCTGATGTATTTATTCTTTAATCCAATGTGTTACCCTCCTTCATTTTTCTTAGAAATATCTTGGGGAAAAGATTGGGCCACAAGAGAGTCTTCTATTTGCTCAAACAAATATAGAAAAAGGTTTCCTTGGTAAGTGTTTCTGTTCCTGAGATTAATTTCTCCTTTTATATCTTTTCCTTCCTCTTGATCTTAATGTTTTCATCTGTCCAATTTTTTATTTAACTTTCACTCATGTATGTGTGTTTGTGTATGCTATTGAAACCATAGTGTTATATTTATATACATGCAGAATATCAGCTTAATAACTCATGTATTTGCGTGATTTATTTTCTCCTGTTTCGCAGCTTTGGAAAAGTTGTTGAAAGATTTTGTTGGCAAATATGCCACAGGAGAAGAAGTCTGCATGGTACATTTTAGCGTTATTTCTATTTTCTTAGTTTTTTGAGTCTCTGCATATTTATGTGCTCTTCTGGTGGGAACTTATTTTACTTAGATTAGTGCCTCAATTGAAGGATATATTACCATTCTATATAAAGAAACAGGTGACAGAGCTTTGTTCTCCTGAATATATGTGAAATCTCCATGAAAATTAGTTCATCAAGACAATATTGGAAGTTAATCTCCTACACTTCTTTAATATCTCTCACGTATTTCCTTCATCTAGTGTAGTAATATTTTATTGTTTATTCAAATGAGTTCATGATCATTCGGCTTTAGTTTTGATTCTTTATTTTTGAACTTTCATTCTTCCCATTCATTTTATTCCTCTATCAACATTCTGGGTTTTGGCATTTGCAGGCTGATGTATTTATGGCACCTCAGATAGCCATCGCTACAGATCGGTTTAAGATTGACATGGTAAAATAGATGATCCCTTTGTCCTCATCGTTAATATTTTTTCTTAGGTTATGATTTGTGCTTGAAAGTTACGGTTATGATTATGATGATGATAATGATGATTTATCACACTTAAATGCCACTTTTATGCTCCATTTGTGCTTGGAAGTTATTTGTTACAAATTCTACAGCACAGTTAGTTACATGAACATGAAAATGTTCAGCTTTATGCACATATAACTCAACCTTGTTTTCTTTTCTAATCTCATGCACCCTCTTTTAACATAATCACTAATAGCTCTACCTGACATAGTTAGTTACCTCCAACTTGAAGAAATTTGTGTTGAACACTAATATGCTAATCCGAACTTATGATATTTCTGTTGATGTTTGGGCATCCCAGAGAGGGAACCAACTATTTAATTATGTTCGATTTAATTTCTTTACATACAACGTTTAAATAAATGTTAATGCTTGTTTATGCAGTCCAAGTTCCCAACTTTAAGTAGGATATATGAGTCCCTGAAGGCATTACCGGAATTCATAGCTGCCTCTCCTGAAAAACAGCCTGATGCTGTACATTAATTCTGGTGTTCCGTTTGAGTAGTTACAATACAATCTCAGTTTCATTGGAAGCAATTGTGGTATTAATCTTTGAAGATTTTACTATTTCTGTATTTGTGTTCTTAAAATGAAATCCTTATCAAACATTTTTTATGATATTGCATAAAATAAATTATGATTTTCTTAAAATACAATCTTGAACTTATTAGTGGTGTACAACTCCTAGGATTTAAAAACGTTGGTATTTTGGTTTCTTTTTCTAATAATAAATTTCAAACAGAAAATAAATAATGTCAAAATTATTATTATTATTACATAATACTACAGGTCGTTTATAAAATAAAATATGGATTTATAAATTATACAAATAAATTAACATCTTTATTTATTAGAATACTTCCAAAAGCCCGTCTAGCTCAGTCGGTAGAGCGCAAGGCTCTTAACCTTGTGGTCGTGGGTTCGAGCCCCACGGTGGGCGATTTAAGATTATTTTTTTCTTTTCTGAGTTAACTCACTTTTGAATATTTAAATCTCAACAGAAAACGTTGCATTGCTGGGCGGAGTCCATTAGGGTTGGATCGTTGTATTGCTGGGCTGGGCCACTAACTTTTGAACATTTAGATCTCTAAGCAAAAACGTTGGGCTGAACCAATTAGCTACGGATTTATCGATTTATGTCTATATTTCATGTTCTTAAATTATTAAATTATTTTTGTATGATATGACACAAAATTTAATGTATCAACATGTGTTCACTATCGAAGTACCAAACACATTTCAACTTTATCAAATTCATATATATTTTTTATCAAAATTAACCTATATAACTTTTTTTTTTGAAAAAATTATCATATGGCATGTCATCTATTGCGTAAAATTCCAGATCTAATCGACTATCAGCAGCACCGCGCAAAAAGACCCAAAAGCACATATGATCTTTCCCTTGAAAAGAAGGAAGACCATATAGGAAGCAAGCATGATAATTTTTCTTTACAAGAAATCTGGATGGTAATTCATGCTTCTCGCTTAAGGAGAGATCTCACTTGTATAAATGTTTCAAGTAAAGCAAAATTTCAGTAACATAAGACTATTAAAGCAATACATGAAAGATTCCTCTTATCTGCTCCAATCCTGCTCACCTATGGCTATGTTCTTTCATCAAGTTGTTAAGAACACTACCTTAATTTAGACTGGTTGAGCAGATCTAAAGTGCATCTGCAAGTATGCCTCGGCTCCATGAAATACTTGACAGAGAATGTGAAGATTCGATTATTACGAATTTACTGATGGTGCTGCCCATAACTTCACTTTCTTGTCAACGCTGGCCGTTGCCAGAACCAGCACTCGTTCGTTTCCTATAAAATCAAAATGTGATGGTAAGAAACATAAGCAACTGGAGATATATCACACAAGTGGAAAATAAGCGTTTACCTAGTGGTATGGTCTTAGGTGACCATGAAATCCAAGTAAAATCACCTGCAGCATACAACTGAAGTCAATGCCAGAAAAGTCTTTAAAAAGAACGAAAAAAGGGAGGGGGGGATTAAGCCCCCGTACTGAGAAACTCATCAGCACTGAGTTGTTAAACCGTGCACAGTGCTTCATAAATTGAAGCCAAAAAAACTTGAATACTTGGGGCATAACATCATTTCTATAGATTTCTATCTGAGAATATGGTATGGATATAGGCAAAAGCAATAAAAAAAAAATTTCGGCTTGGGATGTACCATCAATGGCCTTCTCAGCAGTATCCAACACCTTTCCTGTTTCCATGCATAGCCACTGCAATGTTGAGCCATGAGTTGTTGCCAGTATCTTTCCATCAGGGGATAAACTGAGACGATCATAGTGCAGAGTAGAACCACTTGAATCACGAAGTGGTATTGGAAACACCTTCAGAGTTTTTGGATCCTCATCAAGATGGTATCGAACTTCAGTAAAGTACTTAGAACAGTCAGCAGGGACAAAATAATAACTGCAATACGAGAAATAGACGGCTGCCAAACTAGCTCATCTTAGGCATAAAAATTTGTAAATTAACTGCATTTAAAAGGAAAAATTTCCCTTGTTTAGTCGTCTAAACATCAGTAATGTCTTTCAAATTTATGGAGGTTATTATTACTGATTTCCTCTTCAACCTCCCAACCCTGCCTGTCCCTTTTGTAGTGTTAGGCTTGGAAAGGAAAGAGGTTAGAGATGAAGAAGACAACCTTCATAAAATTGATTTTCTCATTATGGAAGCCAGTATGTATATGTGTGTATAAAAGTCGAGGGAGAAAGACAAAGAAGTGCACACGGACCATTGATGTTCCAAATTCTTATTGAACCGTCCTTGGATGCAGTAATAATTTGTTCTGAGTTAGGGGAAAAGCATAACCAAGTCACTGCACTCTGGACATTCAGAAATAGAAACACAAAAATGAAGAGGTTAGAAACAAACACCAATAAGGAAGGTCATAAAGCCATTACATCAAAATATGTCATGAAAAGAAACAGACAAGAGATGCATTAATGATTAAAAGTCTGACAAGTTAAAAATATTCCCTATTTGGAAAAAATAATTCAAACAAGAGCAGGAATTTTCATCAATATTAAGTAACATAAACAGAAGGCTTTGTAAAGTCAACCCTTCTGGTACTCATTCTCCAGTATAAATAGTCAAAAATTTTCTGAAAACCTCTAACAGAGACGATTGCAACCTGTGACATTCTAGAAAAGCTGTAATTGAACAATATGAACACATTATAACAAGTAGCTTTAGGACTTTGGGTGGAATCACATGCCTTGTGCCCTTTAAGCTGCATGACTTTTGAAACCTCCTTGACTGAACCATCCTTGGAATATACAATCTCCCACACCTGACAAAGCAAATGATAATACTTTAGCAAAATAATGAACCGCTGAGATAAAATGTATAATGAATTAATGCTTTCCTGCACCTAGTAACGTTACATTTCAGTGCATCTAGCATATAAATGAGAAATATGAACCAAAATATTCTAAAAAAATATAGGAGTAAATCTGACTTCAATTCTATATGATTTTATCATATATGCAGCACGTTCATAGCCTCACTATTTGCATAGCATAAATTCAAAGAAACTAGCACAGTCATTTGTACAAAGTAGTACTTAATATCCAATATCTGCCAAACGCATAAGTGTGCTACTGAATTCTGTAAAGCATTGCGTGATCATGAGAATCTCATTTTGTTCACGTTGACACAATATTAATTCAGGAGTTCAGTATAAATTTGGTGATAAACAACTTCAAGTATTAAGATGGAGAAAATTTAAAATTTCCACCTATTGATCACAGTCCTGATATTGTGTCACAAATACAAGGGAATTCAGATATCTACACCTTTACATCCGCTGTAAAGGCTGCAGCAGCAAGAAAACGGCCATCTGGTGATATAGTAGCCATGGTATTTTTTAACTGATTAGTGTCCACATGCCCTAGAACTTTTCCAGTTCTCCCATGCCAAAGTATGATATCAGTACCTGTGAAGCAACAAAGAGTTACTCGTGTTACATCCAAATTAACAATTGTACTGTTTCTCATAATATATATATTTTTTATTGTTATGCAATGTATATGTTATCTGATATGGTTAGAGTGCCACCACATACCTTCTGAACAAGAGGCAATAATGGTACTCCCATCAGCAGTTCCATAACTTGCAGTAGATCCAGTTAAGGTCAGGATTGCTTGTTTCTCATGGATTTTATGATGTTCCCACTTAACTTGTGGAAGAGGAAGCTTTGCCTGCTGGTTGGATTCAGTACTAGTTTTTGGTTTTTCTTCTCCATACATATACAAGGAACAACCATTCAGTGTCTGAGAGGCCACAACTACAGAAGATACATCATCCGAAAATGCAACAGCTATTGGATGACCTCCAACAGGCACATTAATTCTTAAAAACCTGCACAACAATCATACAAGGCAAGACCAAAAGGGGAAAAAAAATCAAGACGGTCTTTACTAATGCCATCAAAATACGAAAAGTACTTCCTATTCATACTTGAAACTTTTACTCGAAGCATCATCCAGCTTATATACCCTAACCACTCCATCAGCGCAAGCTGCACAGAAACATGGAACATCAGGTGAATCTAAATACACAAAATTATTAGTATTAATGCCAAAAACACCATAAGAGGAGAAGCTAAGACTCAATTACCTGTTGCCAAATTACGACCATCGGAGGAGAAACACAGCCCTGTAACTGAATCTCCATGACCTTTAAGAGTATTCAAATCCAATGGATGATGACGCTTGTTTTGATCCTACATCAATAACAAACAAAATAAAAGTTTTCTTTTAAAAAAATCAATTTCTTATTTATATATAGAAATAAGTGCTAAAATCACCTGAATAAACCCTAGCAACATTAAATTAAAAAAAAAAAACTAAAAAGCAAAATTAACTCTGGAATTAGTCTTAGTTAAGGCACCAACATGCAACCGCCTTGATAATTCAATTTCTTTTCGTTTATATTTATACAATGGAAAGTAAAATTAAGAAATGAAACTTCAAGTTCTGGATTGCTTTCCAATTTTGTTAGGCGTAATCAAACAGAGGAATAAGAAGAGGGGATTACCTTGTCAGAGCCATGAGAGTAAGGTTTTGAGTGAGACTTCCTAGGAACAGGCTGAGTAGGCTTTGAGGACTTTTTGGGATCGGAATGAAGCTCCGGTTTCGCAATGGTGGCGACTTCGGATCTTTGCTTGAGAAGGTAGCTTCGGAAGAAAACGAAAGCGATCGCAGCTCCGATAACAACTGAAATCGCCGAAACTGCAGGAACCGGATCCATTAGCGAGGGAAGAAAGAAGAGTTACGTTTTTCTTTTCGTTTTGGATGCCAAAGATAGCAATTACAGTAGAAGGAATCGAAGCTTTGTGAAGTTCAAATGGCGCGGTGGGAGGAGGAGGAGGTGTCAACTTTGTGCTACTCATTTCGGCGTCAGAATATCGATACGGATGGACACGTGGTGTGCGTGTGCACAAATTAAATTTGCAAAAGAAAAAAAGCCCTTAATTTATAAATAAAAACAAAGAACTTATATTCGATAATTTATAAATTTATTACGACACTTTATTATTTTAAAAAAATTATGAATTTATAAACAATGCATTAACTGTATTCTAAAAAAAATCCATTAAATATAAGTTTATCAACAAATCATTTTAATAATATAAAATTTTAAAAAATATATTTTCAATGAATTATTGACTAATTAATATATTTCCATGCATTACGTGAGTTTAAAACCAATATTAGTAAATGTTTATATATGAGTCAAAGAAAATATTCAGATAAATGTCCACATCGGCAAATAATGGTTTATTAACATTTTTAATTATTTGGGTAAATAGTAATATTAATAAATATTTATATATCATTCAAATGAACGTAACCATTCACGTTGGCTAATCAATTGTTTTTTCATATATATATATATATATATATATATATATATATATATATTATAATATATATAAAATAAAAAAACAAAATAAAAAAACCGTTATGGCAAATAATAGACAAATGGTGTTTGTCTCTTCGATGACGCGCGAAAGAGCGGCAAAAGAGGAAAGGATAATTTACCTTTAAGCAACCACCAATCAAAGCAGTGCTGATGGAAAATAATGGACCACCGAAAAAATCATGATTATATTTGACATTTCACAATTGATATCTGATTGCGAACCCTCTCGATACTGTCAAAGAAGAAGAGAGAGTGAAGGGAGATGGAAGGAGATAAAGGGAGCGTGTGTGTGACAGGAGGTACTGGATTCATAGCTTCATGGCTGATCAAGAGACTTCTTGAAGATGGTTACTGTGTCAATACCACTGTTAGACCTGATCCAGGTATGACTAGAGTTGATAAGATTAAAGACAAGTTGTGTTATCTTTTCCTTCAGTTATTAAAGGGTGGTGTTGGATTTGTCCTGGGTAGGTTTAGGTTTCTTTTATTCCCAACAAGAAGAAAATAGTTGATTTTTTCTAATCCGTGATATATGATGTGACCAGAAAACAAAAGAGACATTAGTTTCCTCACCAGTCTGCCTGGGGCAGCCGAAAAGCTCAAAATCTTCACTGCAGATCTTAATGATCCTGACAGTTTCGATGCAGCCATTGAAGGCTGCAAAGCAGTCCTCCATGTTGCCACCCCTGTGGATTTCGAAAGAAAAGAACCTGAGGAAGTAGTAATTAAAAGGGCAATCAGTGGAACACAAGGCATCTTGAAGGCATGCTTAAAATCAAAAACTGTGAAGAGAGTTGTCTATACTTCTAGCGCATCCACCGTTGTCTTCAACAACAAGGATGTGGACATGATGGATGAGAGTTTTTGGACTGATATGAATTTTGTTAGAGAAAAATTGAACCCAATGTTACATTCTTACATGATTTCCAAGACTTTGACAGAAAGGGCAGCTCTTGAATTTGCAGCTGAACATGGATTGGATTTGGTGACAGTGATTCCCTCTTTTGTTTTTGGTCCTTTCATCTGCCCCAAGTTCCCTGGCTCAGTGCGTACATCATTGGCTCTGGTCTTAGGTACATGCTACTTGGTTGTCTTCCCATTTTAATTTGCTTCAGGCACAATGGGACAACTTTTATTACTCTAAATATTTGCACAGGGAACCAGCATGAATATTGTAGTCTTCTAAACACATCGATGGTACATGTTGATGATGTTGCAAGGGCACATATCTTCCTGCTTGAGTATCCTGATGCAAAAGGGAGATACAATTGTTCTTCGGACACGATAAGTCTCCTAAAGATGGCTGAAATCGTTTCAGCCAAGTATCCAGAGTTCCCAATTCCAACAGCAGAGTGAGTGAAGTCTTTTCCCTCTGCAATTTTCTCAATAATTGGAACTTATTTGAGAACTATCATGGACTAACTGCAGATTTTCGTTAACTTGTTATTTTATTTGGCAGTTCCTTAGCAGAAATCAAAGGTATAAAAACACCTGGTTTGTCATCAAAGAAACTCTTGGATGCTGGTTTCAAATTTAAATATGAGGTTGAGGACATGTTTGATGAAGCTATCAAGTGCTGCAAGCAGAGAGGTTATCTCTAGCAAGTCTTATTTACCACCTCCACAATATATATTATTTTGGCATAATAATAAAAATTTCCAGAATTAATTCAACTGGTTCTTGTAGCCTCTTTAAGAAATAGCTTCTAGTAAGTGTGAACTTCAAATTCCAACACCGGCAATCTCTTTCACTATCCCTAATTAAGTTGTGGCCTTCTACACAGAAAAAAAGTATAAACCAATTGGTTCATTTCATGCTGCAAAAAACAGGGAACAAGGGTCGGAAGATATGATGAATCAGTTCAGAATGATGAAGAATTAGTTCATATGAGTCTTTGAGGGTTCAGATGTGGCTCTCGAAGCTTGTGGTTGGTAATGTATATCTAATTATAACCTTGAAAGCCACAAAATCTTTGTATTCTGTGCTACTTTTTTGGTTCCCAAACTTGTTCTTAAGTGGTAACTGCATCAGCATTTTTATGTTCCCGAACAAGTAAAAAGTTCGATTGATGGATTTTTTTTTTCTTTATTATTATTTTTTATTATTATTATCAAGAACTAAGACCTTGATAACATATCTAAACTTGTGTCATTGTAACAATAGTATTATCTTATACCTAGGAATTAGGATGACTGCAGTCTTAGATAGATTCAAATCTTTAATTAATTAAAATTGTAGTAAAATGATTAAAGAAGAATCCTGACATGTTATAAGATTTGATTTCAAATTTAAACTACTTAAATCCTTCACAATTATAAAAAAATCTAATAAATTAGATAATATATATTGAACTTATACTATCTATTTTAAATTTATATGGGTATGTTGAATTGAAATTAATATAGCAATGGGTGTTCACCCAAAGGACAAGTGAGCGGACAATTTTTTTCTTGATTGAATTTTTTTATTTTAAATGATAAGATAAAAATTATAAATGAATTAAACTGTTTATTAGTTATTCAAATTCAAATGATTATTCAATTTAAATTAATATTTTTTATCTGAATTTAAAATCTTCAAATAATGGAACTAATCATATTTAAATATTTTAGTATTCAATTTAAACGATTTGAAAACTAAATTGAATATCTCCCCTTGCATTCTACGTTTATTTTCCAACAGGGTAGAAAATGAAATATATATTTATGTATATCGAATCCCCTGGGAAACCAAATGTCCCCTCAAAATTGTGAAAAAAACTGCCTTTTGATGAACAACAATAAGACTCCATTACAGGTTGAGAAGGAGAAGTGAAGCATGTGAATTGCCTCTCCATAACTCAAATTATATTTTCAAGAGGCGATGACTGTAGTGTACAGTACAGACAGACCAGGTACGGGCCTTGTTTCAACTGGCTGGAAATGGCCTTTGCATCCGAGCCAGAATTCCATCTCACCAGAAGTTGTGTTGTGGAACATCCTTGGTGAGATCCTTCTCTGAAAGCAACTTCAGTTTCTGCAACATTAAGATCAAAATCATTAGAAGCAGTAATTAAAATGGAAGTAATCAAAAAATAGCTTCCCAAATTTCGACAGCCTGATGTTTATAAAATAAGAGAGATCTGGGATGGGATGTATGCATGCGTTACAACACGCATGACAAAGGAAAGTACACGCAAGATATTTCAATCTCTCATTGAATGTGGAAGAGAAGGTTATTGAACATGTAATCGAGAGCACTGCACACCAATAAACCGATTTTGCTGGAGAAAAGGGTAATGGTCTGGTGACATCTTCATGCCTTGAGATACTTGCCATTGTCCAAATGATTAACTAGATGTTACTATGAAGAAATGTGCAAATAATATGCCATAGATTGTGAAGGTTTTGTACTACCCCGTTTCATTTAAGAATAATGCTAGTCACGAAGAAATTCATCATAAATGATCAGATCTCTCCAACATCTTATAATGCAAATTTCGAGTCTAAACTATAGACCTCACTGTTAGAAGAATGATATGAATAAAATCAATTTACCGTAACATATCGTGGAGGATCATCGAAACTAGATGAACCTAGGACGACTTCCCTCTTCAATTTTGCCGTGAGCTTGTGACATACTCTAAGCTGCCAGTAGCAACAGAAGCCATCAGGTAAACAATCCCAACCGTAAAGGGCATCAAATTAAGACACAAAACATAGCAAATAAGAGAAACCCAGCGTCAATTTTACCTCAGATCGAGTTGCCCCGCCAATAATAAACACAAAAATTCGCCGTCCCATCCTCTTGAAATCAGCAGCTGCATTCTTCAGAACCGAATCACTGCAAAAGCCATTGTAATTAAATGTTTAAGACTCCAGAAATACAGGGTTTGGTGTAAGAAGAAATAGATGGGAAAATAGTAATGGAAGATTATGTAATCTAGCCCGTAAACACGACTACTGTTCAGACTTCAGATGGGGCCCCAGTATAAAAAAAAAAAAGAGATTTTTAACTGTGAGGCTACCTAGAATATCCATCATCGGAAGAATGAGGCCGAGCCCACTTTGCTGTTCGTCTTGATCTCATTGAATGAGCAGGCCTTTTTTCTGTAGATCCAGCTGGTGCACCTGGAGGTTGTTTTGCCGCCATTGAACCTTGGGGTTTTTCCTGAATAGTCGGACTTGGTTCATTCACAAATGAATAGTCGCTCTTTGGAAGCTCACCTTTGCTAAGATTTTCAATAAGCTCCTGTCACGTGAAAACAGTCAGCTGATACCATTTTATTATACGCATAAAGCATTAATAGACAACTCCAAGATCGAAGGAAACATCTTTCTGTTGCACATGTAATCACTTTTTTTTTTTTTTTTATGGTGTATGTTCTTGTCTTCTATTTAGAACATAGGAAGAGGTCTGTATAAGGAGTATTTCCATCATGACATTTGATTTCAAAAAAAAAATCTTAGAGATACACCTCTAAGCTTGTAGAATATGCATAAAACTGAGCATGGAACTGGATGAATGGAATCAAATATACGGGGAAAAAAGATAAAATCATAAATCATACCTCTATCATGGGATAAAATCGAAATAGTTGCCAAGTTTCTTCCTCTCCAGTCCGGTCTTTTCTAGTTGCTTGTTTTTTCTGACATCAAAAGAATGTTCATTGACCAAATGAATGCAGGATCCTACTCTGATTTTCAGTTTTTGTCTAAAAGCTACTTGGCTTACCTTTTGGCCATCAAACTTGAGCGAGAAACCAGTGGTTGATTTTTTGTTTTGTGTTGATCCTCCAAGTAATTGCATATTGTTCACTACTTTCATATCCACTGGTGATAATTTTGCCAACTGATGAAGAGAAAAAAAGAAAAAAGAACAGTTCACTTTACTAATTTTATTAAAATCATTAATTTGTTTTCCTAAGCAAATTGGACGTCACATTGTCTACAGAAAGCTACACTTAGAATCTATCAGGCTGATATGAAACATATGGAACTAATACTTGAAAATCATTCAACTGTAGCGCAAATCAGAAACAGGTCAAGAAGAACAACTAGGTTGAATGAATTACAAAGACCAATTTTAACATTCTACACAAAGGATTTATCAGTCGGTCATGAAACTTGAAAATCTTCTAAATTATAGTGCAAATCACAAACAAATCTGGAAGAACAACTAGGTTGCTAAAAAACAAGCAAGAACTTGTTTATTGTAACAGTTCTCTGTCCAACCCACCATGCTTCAAAAGCTTGTATTCAAGCAAGCTGGCATATGCTAAAAGATATCACCATCAAAGTAATCGAAACAAGGAATATAAAAAGTTTAATGTACAGGCCAGTAGTCCCCTTTTCATATTATGTTTAACGCTTCTTGGCCAAGCAGGAAGAGCAGGACAATTTCTGTGATATAAAGGTGTTTACTTTGCCATGGCCATTTGTTCTCCTGATGAATGAACAATGCTGCGGCTTACTTGACTTTTGTTTGTCATATGACATTGATCTTTCTTATATTTAAATTTTGGAGGCATTGACCAAAAAGTAAAATGAAAGAAAATATTCTCAAAGTATTACCCAGGCAATAATCAGAAGAACAAGCCTATCAATGCATCATAAAACTGATTAACAGGAATGCAGTGGCAACCTGCATTAGCTTTGAAGCTTTATCACCCTCAAATCTCTCTGGATAGACAGTTGCATAAATCATCAGCAAACGCAACTTATTTTCTGGAGATGCATTCTGAATGGATGAAAATTTTGAATGTTATGAGATTTTAAAATGAAAAACTAAAGACCAATTCTACAATATAAAATGTTATTTGACAACCAATCCACCTGATTTGTCCTCAGAAAGTTGATGACATCCTTTGCTCCAGCATCTCCAAAAACAAGATCCTGTTCTAGTTGTCCAAGCTCACGAAGCCGCATATCCCTGATAAGTTTGTTGATTGTTCCAGCAATCTGTTTTGAAATAATAGTCAAAACAATCAGCAGAAACATCATATTTGTACATGCACTTTAACCATCTCCTTACAGGCCTTCACAAACTTGCAAACAATGCTTGTACTAGGACAAAAAGAAAGCTACACTTTGAATTTCAAGAAATACGAGCAACTAAAAACTGTATCTAATTTCTACTACTGATATCTCAAATATTAGAGAATGCATCTCAGGCTAAAGCATTTCTTGATATCAAAACCATGCATGTTGTCGATCACTTGACCTATAAGTTTAAGCATTATACATTGCTAAATGAATACATACATCCCTGAAGCAAAATATATACTATGACATTCAACAAGAAAGTAGCAATTTAGAAGGAGAGAGAGCTTAATTCAACAAGTAAGTGACACATAAAAAGTTGGGCATCAACAAGAAACAAACCTCCACGTGCAGAGAGAGCTTGTCAACTATTTCATTATATTGTGGCAAAGCTTGCACAATTTTCTGCAAGTCTCGAGTAGATATTTCACTACCATCTCTGCAATGAACCAAACTTTAATAGGACTATGGAAAAGTTGCATGAATATACAACTTCAGCTTACAATTTAGAGACATATAAGATGAGATGTAAAGAAACATTTGTCACTTTCAATGATGCATGTAAATAGCACTTAAAAAGAAGAATCTAAATTTTCCAGTTACAAAATACCTCCCCAATAAAATCCAAGAACTACTCTAGTTGTACGATAGACTAAATTACTTTTCACAGAGTTCTTTGTGGCAGGCCATTCTACTTATGAATCTATATAAAATTTAAGAGTGATGTAACTCTCTGGTAACAAACTTGCCATTCATTTTTAAGCTTAAGACTAAGACTAAACAGTAATCGCGCATCAAGCAATATGCCATAACTACACCAGATACATAATTTCTTATCATTTTACCAAATCCAGCAGTGAAGTCACTAACCTTGAGCTCTGAACCTGAGCGGCTTTGTTCCTTGATTTGAAGGTGGTCATCTTATCATGCAAGCGCTCACTTGCCTGATATGTCGATTGTGGAAAAAAGCATTGTAGTTATATTGTTTCCAGATAATAGAGAATATAAGTGCATGGGACATACATCTGCTATGTGCGCATGACGAAGCTCCAGCCAAACTGGATCATGATCTTCTAGAAGAACCTCTTTTTTCTCAGGTGGGCCACCTGTTTTGCTAGGAACCTAAGAAAAGCATGCGTTATTCTTATATGAGAATAAAACCAAATTTCGAAAAAAGAAAAAAGAAAGAAGATGAAAAATATAGGAAGCAATTTAACAAGAAGGCTTACCTCTAGGACGTATTTGTTTCCATCCATATCAAGTAAATCGTGGCACATTGCATCATATGTCCATTCATGTATCACAGGAGCAATCTAAAAATGCAAAGTGCCATCATATTCAACAAAATCTTCATCATATGACTCAAAAGTGGAAAATCATGCCAAGAGATTTTACTTAACCTGATCAACAGATCTATCCAATATGAGCAGCTCACACGTTTCAGTCTGAGGAAAGTTGGGAATGGATTTGTACTTCAGAACACAGTTCCAAACAGCTTCAGCAAGCTTAAAAGGAATTAAATCACGGGTTGTTGCTGTAGATTCATCTTGTGTCTTGACAGCACGATATCGCACAATTGGAAGCTCCTGAGAAATCCAAACCCATTTAATCATTAAATAATAAGTGCTATTTGTTTCAAGGAATGCATTGTTTTCCCAAGGAAATCAACATAAATTATTCAAATGTTAAGCCTACATCTGACAGTGTGAGTAGGCTACCTTATTTGTGACATTTGTACTTTACTGAGTCAGGCCATATTTTCACTTTTTAGTATCATAGGTTCGTACCGATTTCTTATACAAGTCATACGACTCATACCTTTAATGAAGCAAAAACTGTGGCAATTCTAGTTGCCATTGTGTTCAAACAAACTTCAAATTTTCGAGACTTCTCAGCATCTTCACTAAAGAGTTCCTCCAAGGCTGTTTCATGATCAGTGATAAAACCCTGCATCAAAAGGCCTTGGTGGATAACATATTTTAATTAAACGTTCTAAAAAAACATAAGCTCAATCTTATTAGGCCTTAATCCAAACTAGTGTTACAAGTGGCACAATGTGTATAATCACAAGTCTCCTAGACCCTTTCCCTTATTGAGCACAAAACAGAAGTGATTCCAGTACTAGCACACAATGGTTATGCCTTCAAAAATCTATTACCGGGTTCATGTAAAGAAATTGTTTATGGCACAAAAGCCATAAAGAAATTAGCATTGAAGGGGATATATGTATCATTTAGAAAAGATAAAGTTTTTAAATATCATAATAACGCAAATACATGCAATTGATTCCAAAACTAGATAGATCATTAAGGTTCTGCTATTAATAGACAAAAAGGCATAAACACAAAAAGGAACAAATTTTGTTGTCTTACCTGACTATCTATAGGAAAGTATTCCAAATTCATCTGCATATTACCAAACAAGAAATATGATAAAACAAAAAGGAAGGATCCAAGTAAAACACCAAAGAACAAGTAAATGTCGCAAGAACTAATATAGAAGAAAATTTGGACCTCTCTCAATGCACCTATGCGAGGTAACACACTTGAGTCGCTTTTGATGTGATTAACGAATTCCTTCGGAACAGGCGAACTGAAAAATACAAATGCCCTGGAAAAAAAAATGGAGGGTAGGGGAATGGAGACCAGAGAACATTATCAAAAGCTGAAAGATCTGAACTATTAATCATAAAAAACCAAAGTTTCTGAGGAAAATCATTCTCATACTTCTTGTATAACGGCTCCCTTCCAGACATGTCAGATAAGAACATGACAATACTGCATGCTAGCAAAAGATAGGGTTAAAATGGGCTCAGAGTTTTGAAACATTAGTATAGCATTTTTACAAAGAAATCTTAGTAAAGACAAGCAGTTGTCAAAAGCAATGAAGGAATATGTATTGAAAGTAACTGAAACTTAAAAAGAAAAAAACGATATACTTTTCTTTTGATGGCTGGATGAAATATATAGCATCCATGGAGGGCAATGGCTGCCTTCTCCTGAAAAGGTCTTCCACCACTACAATAAAGAAAAATCTGTATTAAGTTCCAATTCACAAAATTTTGCTTCATGTTGTCACGATTTTATATAAGCTTACAGGAAACTCCTTGATCCGTGATATCTGCCATTTTACACGAATGAGACATGACTTTGACCGTCACTTTATCCATTATGAGTACCTGCAGGAAATCCATGGAAACTGACTTAAACAACCCCTAGTGGAACTAATTAGTCTCATACTCGAACAAATCAAGAACTTAAGATCAGTATAACCTCTAGCTATTTATCGCAGAGATAAAAGGAAATGGAAATCAAATAATGAAATGTAAGAAAACTGGCTTAAACAACCCCTCGTGGAACTAATTAGTCTCATACTCGAACAAATCAAGAACTTAAGATCAGTATAACCTCTAGCTATTTATCGCAGAGATTAAAGGAAATGGAAATCAAATAATGAAATGTAAGAAAACAAGAATCGGGTCGGAGTATGGACTGGACTTAGGTTCTCAGGACTCCAATACTGCCGAGCTTCTTGCGATAAAGCATGGACTGGACTTAGTTATTAAGTCGGGTCGGAGTGACTTTCCACGTACAATAGAATCGGATTCGGAGGTTGCTATCTCTTGGTGCAGGAACCACTCCAAAAGACCCTGGAAACTATGGTCCACTTTCTGTGAAATCGATCTTCTGGCACATTCTATAGGAACGGTCAGCTTCTCAAATATCTATAGAGAAGCAAACGGCTTTGCCGACGCATTGGCCAAAGCAAGTGTTTCTAGAAATGACTTTTTCATGGCTTGGTGGTAGTTTTCTTCTCGCAGATATCTGGTTTAATGTTTATATTTACTGTTGATGTATTTTAAGCAGGGTTTGTTGATGCGTCTGTATCTATGTCAACTGGAAATCACCATATCCTAGTTGCCATCTTATCTTATCAATGAATAACCTATTCCTGCTATTAAAAAAAAAATCATAACGGTCGAACCTTCCAAGCCGATTTCGAATTTCCAGATGTCGAAGATCCAAGCATTTCATACAATAGCCCTGAGAAATTAAAAAAAAAAAAATAGTCATCAAAATGGTAAGCCAAACTGCCAGAGACTCAACAAGTCCTCCCACAGTCGACACGTGAACCCTAGGGAACCATAGCACTTTCTCTAAGCTAAATGCGCGCGGAGACGGAGCAGAGGTCGAGCTAATTCTAACTTGACATTTCAAGATCTTGAAATTCCAGGAAAACGAACAGAAAATAAAGAATCAAAAAGAAAAAAAAAAAAAACTAAAGTAGAGAGAACATACGATCGCGGCTGAACTGACGAAAGACCTTGTATTCCTTTTCACCTCCATGAGCAGACGACTCAGAATCCGAAAACGACATTTCTAATTACAAAACTGTTGATTTCGAAAACAAAACAAGATGATTTTCCAGATAAAAAAAAAAAACAATGAATATGAAAATTTTGATTTAAAAATGGGAGAGAGAAATTTTGAAGAGAAAAATAAAAATGCATTTGTGCTCGTAAGATGAGAGAAAGATGGCGCAGTGTAAGAATGGCCGTTATATTTGCGTGGGGTCCGTGTTCAACAGATCGCGGATTTCGCTCTATAAAATGGGAATGATGTGTTAGAACGACGTCGGATCTTTTGATTTTAAGCGGTAATTCTGAAGATGGCTATTATAAAGGAGTAATGAAGTATTTGGAACAGTTGAATTTATAAAAATTTTGTAATAAAAAAAAAAATTGTACGTTGAGTTTGTAAGAAGTTTGTAATTTTTTTTCTAAAAATTACATAATTTTAATTTTAATTGATAATTAATTTGGTTGAGTGATTATAGAGCAATTTGGTTAAACTAAACTACATTAAAATTTGTTGTATCAATTTTTGCTTTCTTCAATTTTTTGGGTGTTTGGATTAGGGGTATTTTTTTCAATATAAAAATGTATTAATTAGTTATCAAATTAATAACATGTTAAATATTAAATAGTTAACTGAATTTATTAATATAAAATTTGACTAATTAAGTGATTGTTACCCCTCTCTAAAGATATTAGGTCCAAAATTTTGTTCTTTATTCTCTTTGTACCTCTTGTGAATAAAAAAACTATTTTTTAAATTAAATAAAAAATATATTTATTTGAATTTACATAATGTTTGACTGTATACTACATCTGAGTATATAATTATAGTTATTTACAAATCATATATATTATATTACAAGATACATATAACGACCCGGGTCTAACAGTGGTATTAACAGTATTAACAGTGTAACCATCATCAAGAAGCCTGTCACACACACCGTTCCTTTATCCCTTCCATCTCCTTCCACTTTCTCTTCTTTCACAATACTCTCTCAGAAGACTTGCAATCACATATCAATTGTGAAATGTCAATTATAATCCGGTGGTCCTTCATTTTCCATGTCCTTATTCGTGGTAGTTTAAAGGCAAATTGCTTTTCGAGCAACAAGCTAGGCCCTAGCGTATGAGAAACGTACAATAACGCTGCTATCATCTTTGGTTAGAGCCTACCATATCCGAATTTAAATTATGCCGATTTATTCGAGACTCGATTTAACCCAATAGAGTACCCATGTCATAGGGATATTAGAATAGAAATACTTAAACTCGGATCAAAAGATAAAATGGACAAGACGACATAAATATATAAGCATCCAAACATGAAATACAGCAGAAAATACATCGGTTTTCCTGATATTAGACCAACGTAAGTGTCTTCTTCAAGGGAAGTACTGCATCATCATCTCTTAACTAGTTGAATCATGTTGGAATCTGCAATGTACCAAATTGAAACGATCAGTTAACATGTTCCTATGGAATACGTACCATGGTCTCAAATCAATATGCAGTATAACCAATATATAGTATAATACTCTTTATTTTATCATCATGTAAACCTAAAAATACTTTCAAATGTGATAAGTAACAGCCCAACTATTCGGAGCCCATTAATAAAATAACCTAGTAATTTATTCTATCCTAGGCGACTAGGCGATCAAATTGACCTTTAAAAGATGCATGCCGACAACTCCCAATTGCCAATCTGATGGCATCTTGCAATCACTCTGGTAGAAATGTGGATCTGCCTCACGCCTTGCATTCATTTACATTTAAGAGTCTAATCCCAAAAAAAAAAAAAAAAATTATTTAAAATTTTGTGATTGATTTGATAAAATATTCAAATTATTCGAACTTAATTCGATATACTTGAATTTAACTCGATAAACTAGATAGTACAAATTCATTTATATATATCCTCCTATTAATTAGTTTTTTATATATACATATATAATTAAGATGATATTGAAATTGTTTAGGTTCAAAATCAAATTTTATAACGTATCACAATTTTTTTTAATTATTTTGTCACAACTCTAGTTAATTAAAAATTCGAATATACCTTATTCAATAAAATGGACTGCAGTTGACACTTAAAAACAAGTTCGGAAACATTAAAAACAAGAAGAAGAAGAGCACGCATAAGAATACATAGATTTTGTGGTTTGTGTACATTATCACAAACTTCGAGGGCCTCATCCGAACCCGCAGATTCATATGGACTAATTCTTCATCATTCTGAACTGCCAAAATAATATATATTGTGGAGGTGGTAAATTAGACTTACTAGAGATAGCCTCTTTCCTTGCAGCACTTAATAGCTTCATCAAACATGTCCTCAACCCCATATTTAAATTTGAAACCTGCATCCAAGAGTTTCTTTGATGACAAACCAGGTGATTTTCTACCTTTGATTTCTGCTAAGGAACTGCCAAAGAAAATAACAAGTTAACGAAAATCTGCAGTTAGTCCATGATAGTTTTGAAGTAAGTTCGAATCATTGAGAAAAGTGCAGACGGAAGCTACTTTACTCACTCTGGTGTCGGAATTGGGAACTCTGGATACTTGGCAGAAAGGATTTCAGCCATCTTTAGAAGACTTATCGTGTCCGAAGAACAGTTGTATCTCCCTTTTGCATCAGGATACTCGAGCAGGAAAATATGTGCCCTTGCAACATCGTCAACATGTACCATCGAAGTGTTTAGAAGATGACAATATTCATGCTGGTTCCCTGTACAAACATTCAAAGTAATAAAACAATTGTGCCTGAATCATATTAAAATGGGAGGACAACTAAGTAGGATGTACCTAAGACCAGAGCCAACGATGTCCGCACTGAGCCCGGGAACTTGGGGCAGATGAAAGGACCAAGTACAAAAGTTGGAATCACCGTCACCAAATCCAATCCATGTTCAGCTGCAAATTCAAGAGCTGCCCTTTCTGTCAATGTCTTGGAAATAATGTAAGAATGGAAGTTTGGGTCTAATTTTTCTCTAACATAATCCACATCAGTCCAAAAACTCTCATCCATCATGTCCACATCTCTGTTGTTGCCGGCAACAGCAGCTGCACTAGAAGTATAGACAACCCTCTTCACAGTTTTTGATTTTAAGCATGCCTTCAGGATGCCTAGTGTTCCACTGAGTGCCCTTTTAATTACTACTTCCTCAGGTTCTTTTCTTTCGAAATCCACAGGGGTGGCAACATGGAGGACTGCTTTGCAGCCTTCAATTGCTGCATCGAAACTGTCAGGATCATTTAGATCTGCACTGAAGATTTTGAGCTTTTGGGCTGCCCCTGGCAGAGTGGTGAGGAAACTAATGTCTCTCTTGTTTTCTGGTCATATCATATGTCACAGATTTGAAAAATCAACAACAATACAATATGTTTTACTAATACAGAACCAACACCACCCAAGTGAAGGAAAAGATAACACAACTAAATAGATCTAAAAAACCAGCTAAAGCAAAGAAAATGGGTATGGGGGTTATGTTTTTTTCCTGTTAAATTCAAGCAGAAAACCTCAATTAATTCAGGATAAATCATTTTCATTTGTTCCTCAAGAGAAAAGAGTTCCATCTTGGCTTCTTTTTGTAATTCAATTGTCTTTAATCTTATCAAGTTTACTCTTACCTGGATCAGGTCTAACAGTGGTATTGACAGAGTAACCATCTTCAAGAAGCCTCTTGATCAGCCATGAAGCTATGAACCCACTACCTCCTGTCACACACACGCTTCCTTTACCTCCTTCCATCACAGTTCACCTTCTCTTCTTCCACAATGCTCACTCAGAAGACTTGCAAGCACATATCGACTGTGAATGTCAACCATAATAATGCTTTTTCCATTATTATTTCGATATACACTGTGTATCTTTCTGGTTGTCCCTCATTTTCCACGTCCACTTCTTTGGTTGGTGGGGGTGTAAAGACCATTACTTTCCCTCTTTTGCAAGTCTTGGGTGCGTCATAATCAAAGGGACAAACATCATCGTCTTATTTGCCAATTGCCACGAGGGAGATATTAGAATAATCATAGAAAATAGAAATACTGGAACTCGGGCCCGAAGACAAGATGGACAAATTAGAGATACAGAATCAGGATGTTGACAAAATGCGCAAGCAATACCTTTACTTTTCTCTGGAATCCTCTCCTTTCATTTGCATACTGCAGAAGGGTAAAAATAAAAAATAAAAAACTCCAGGAAAAAAAGTTGAGTAAGTGGGTGTTTACCAGAGAAGGCCTTTTTCCTTGCAGCACTTGATAGCTCCATCATGCATATCCTCAACCCATAGTTAAATTTGAAACCCAAATCCAGGAGTTTCTTTGATGACTAACCAGGCAATTTAGTACCTTCAACTTCAGCTACGGAACTGCCAGGAATTAAGAAGGTTGTAAGAATTTTCTTTCAGTCTCAAGACTAAGATAACATGGGTTTATAACTGAGAAAATGCCAAGGGGAAGAAAGAAAACTTTTGCTCACTCTGCAATTTTTAATTCTGGATAATTAGTCGAAAGAATTTCAACTATCCTTTGCAGAGTTACTGTCTCTGAGGAACAATTGTACCTTCCTTTTGCCTCAGGATGCTCATGCAGGAAGGTAAGTGCCCTTGACAAATCATCAATATGCACCATGGCTACATTGATGAGAAGACTATGGTCATCCTTACTCCCTGAACAGATAACAATCTTTAACCAATAGTAAGTAAGAAAGACAAGTTCAACTTACACCTAGGATCCGAGACAGTGCTGCACGCACTGAACCTTGCATCTTTGGACAGATGAAAGGACCAATAACCATAGGAGGAATGACAGTCACCAGATCCAATCCATGTTCTGTTGCAAACTCAACTACTGTACTGCCCTTTCTGTCAAAGTCTTGTAAATGGCGAAAGAAGCAACGTATGAGTTAAGTTCTGATCTAACATAATCAACATCAGTCCAATAACTCTCATCCATCACGTCGACATTCTACATATAAATATATTTTTAAATTTTTAAATTTTTTAGGGTTAATTTTTGTAATTAATTATATATATATAAATGTATTTATTCAAAATTTTTGTTATGAACTCTATTTACATACAATGTAATTATATAATTTATTTATCACTAATAATTAAAAATCTTTAAAAATTAAAGTTTGAATAAACAATACTTGTAAGCTTAGTAATAGTACAAATTACATTAGAATTGATTATTATGAAGGATTTTGTCTTGATTATTGCAATGTAATTTGTACTATTACTAAGCTTACAAGTCATTAATCAAGGTAAGGTTTCTAAAAATATCATAGAATAAAGATAGAAAGATCCTTGTAATTCTGGATTTTGTCAAATTTGACTGTAGATTTCTAGAAAATTAAACCCAAGTTTTGAACACTTTTTGACAAGACTCCATGTCTATACATAATAAAATAAAATAAAAAATGAAGTTGTTAAATGAGATTTTGTTTGATCCACTTTAGGTTTGGATTTATTCGTATTATGGGTGATATTAAATCAATTGGATTGAATATTTTAAAAAAAATTATCCGATTTGATTTATGCGAATTTTTTTTTTTTTACATGTTGAGCCTTTTGATTTTTATTTTTATTTTTATTTTTTATAAAGAAATATAAAAAAAAAATCAAACTTAAGATTTAATACTTTATCTTAAAGAGAGATAATAATTATTACGTCAAATCTAAATTGTTAGTTTCTTGAAATTTATCATTTTTTTTTAAATTTTAAAGTAATTCGTAGAATTTAAATTTATCGAGATACTTAAAAAGTGGAGTTTGATGAAAGCTGTCAACGTGCCTCACCAAACTTTTTGCATGTAAGGAGAAAATTAAGAGACATTGAAAGTAATATTTTAAGGTGCGGTTCAACACTTAAATCATTGGGTAGGGTAAAATTAGAGATAGTATAGGGTAAAAATAGAGATGGTAAAGAGTGGGCATGAACAAAGAAGAGACAGAATAGAGCAGAAGGAATGAGATGTTCAAAAGAAAAGGAGAGACTATTTCTTGCCTAGGAGATTGTGTTCATGTTCCTTTTTTTTTCCATCATTTTTTACAGGTGTTTTTTAAATGTCATACATGTGACGAGTCAGTCAATACAATTTTTATTTCAATTGGTTTAGATTTTATTAGATTTTGATCGAAGAATCTTCCACTCGTAGGGGAAAAAACCCTTAATGATCAAATCCATATGAGCCCTTACTTATATCCTCCAGCCTGTGGTCTCTGCAATTTGCAGGAATGAATTAATTGATCTAATGATCAGCCAATGTACACTTCTTATAGATCTTGCATCATGATGCTGATGCATCCTTGAATGGCTTCTTCAAGGCAAATTGGGATCCGAAGTACAATAATGAAGAAAATTGGGCTTATAACTTAGACCTCTGATGGGCTGAAGTGATGCTTATCATACTATGGAGTGATGAGGTGATTTATTAAGCACAAAAGCAACATAAACTGCATGCATTCAAACGAACAGTTTAGCATCAATGAGAAACTTCATTTTAATTTTTCTTGTAATTATATATTCTCGAGCAATTATATAAGAAGACAAATAGAACTTGAAATCTTTTAAGCCAAGTGATTCCAACTTAGATTCATACCATAAAGATAACAGTTTAAATCATACGATTAACGGTTCAACTTATAAAGTTAATGATTTAGATTATATTTTTGTTTTGACTTTTTACTTAATTGATTAATAGAATTCCACTCGTCTAACATGTTGAACTAATAATGTTGAACTAGGTGTATTGGTAAGATAGGACACTCTTAATTAGATTTGACATTTTTAAACAGATATGATGACACGACACGAATAAAAGATACGATAATGATATGAATTAAAAGTTAGTAAAAATTGTATATAATACGTCATATCGTGTATATTTGGTGTATTAACACAAATTTTAATATAAAATTTTCGTGTTTTATATAACACGAATATAAATTTTATTCTACGACTTTCACAAACATCATCTTATGTTTTCCTTAATCTTTTTATGTTTTTCTTTTCCTTTTAATCCTTCATCATTCCTTCACTATACATATCTTGCAAATAATGATTTAGTGAACAAATTTCAGAGTTGAAATTACGGTGCCTCTTGATTATTCTTTCTTTCTTAAAAAAATTTAGTCAATGAAATTCACATGCAAAGTCCATCTCTCCACAGTCCATAGCACAAGGATATCAACAAAACCCAAATAAAATTAACACATTAAATTATCCTATAAAATCTAGCATTGCACCTATTAATAATTTTTTTTGTGTAACTATAGATATCCCGTCCATTTTACAGGTTGAGAATAATTCTATTTGAATCGAGAGTAAATTCAGATAAAATAAAAAATGATTAGCATTATTTATATATTTTATATTAATATTTTCAAAATATGGGTTATTAGTATACTTTTTATTTATTTTTACCCTAAACAATCATTTTCCCTCAATTCCATCACAACAAGGTTATCGGTGCCAAACGGACTCAAATCTTTATAAGATATTAAAGGAAGCACTGCTATATATATATATATATATATATATGAAAACAAATAGTAAAAGTAAGAATAAAATTTAACCCAATAATCGAACTATTAATACGATATTTGGGCCCCATTTGAATGCAAGCAAATCAAGTTGTGGTTCGATTAGGCCACTTTTCGGCCCAACTGAATTCTCAGTGTGCTGGCTCTTCAAATTTGTTTGGACCCCCATGAGTCCAATTAAAAAACCCATTGGTGGTAAGATTTTGGTTTTACAATTTTAGCCTTTTGTGTGTTTACATTTTTTAATTTATTTTTTATTTTTAATAATACAAAATATAAATAAATTATTATTCTATATTATTATAGATAATTATTAATTTTTTATTTAAAATTTTAAATAAATTATTTTAATATAAAAAATGTATCATTATTATTTAAATAAAATTTTAAAAAATTTAAATGAAATAATATTAAAATACACATAAAAATAATTATTAAATATTTGATAATAAAAATATTTTTTGATATAATAATTTTTAAATTATTAAAAATATTATTTTACATAATTTTTTAACGAATTTTATTTTATACAAAATTTAATTTAATGTTCTCTCACTACATTTGATCTTATTATTATAACTGCATTTACATATAAACACATATTCCACCAATTTTAATCTCATCATTATAGCAATTAATTTCACTTTCATAATTGTTTTCACTCATATGAATCAATCTCACTACATAATTAAATTAACCCTTAATTCTAAAGAGCAAAAATAATTAAAAATATATTTAATAGTTAAATAAATCATCAATTTTTTCTACAAAATGGAAAGAAGCTCTCAACCATTATTTTATTGTATAAATCTTTAACGTTTTAAAATAATACAATTGAGTCTAAATTAATTATAAATTCTTACAGAAAATAAAAAAGTTGAAGGTTTATAAAATTTTAACTTTTTATTTATTTTATTTAATTATATTATTTTGAAAAGTTGGTGATTTATTTGATAATAAAATAAAAATTTATAAATTTTTACCATAAAATCAAAAATTAAAAACTTATAATTATTTTATACAAAAAATTAAGAATATATATAATTATTAAATCTTAAAAATATTGGTTGACCTGTGTCATCTTCTAGAATTAAGAATTATGAGTGTATGTCCAAATAAAATCCTCCCTTCAAAAATATAAATCAAGTGTTGTCTTTTAAGCAACGAAGACATCTTTGGTTATCATTGGCAGTACTTGGTATTAATTTATTTTATGTTAATATGGGGTAGTTGGTAAAAGCACTTCTCTTATATTAAATATTAATTAATTTTTAATTTTTATATTTTAATTAAACCATATAATATATTAGTTTTTATATACTTATATATAATTTTTATTATAATTTTAATTTATATCATTTTTTATTTTTTATTTCTGACGTAAATATAAAATTATCACATTTAATTTTTATTTAATACATTTCCTTCTCATAACTTGCAACAAATTTAAACTCGAGTCATTAAAAAAATATTTTTTATTACAACTGGCGTCCTTAATACTTTAATTACTTCATGCTAAGTGAGTGAGGAAAAATGGAATGGAAAATAAAAATAAAAATAAAAATAAAAAAACAGAAAACAATTTCTTTGCCTTCCCTCTGGTCTTCTGTCAAGCAACATGGATTCCACACCATGGCTAGAATCCCAAATCCCATAAACCGTAGATTCACAATCCCTCTTTCAGAGAACATCTCAGGGAAAACAAAAAATTTAGTATTTTCTTAAAAAACCCTCTTCTTTTTCTTGTCTCACTGACTGTTCTCAGCACGAACACTCATCTTCTAAGTCGTTGAGACGACGTTAACTAGAACTAATAGTTTTTAAGCAGTTGCAAGCACTGTCAGAGAAAAGAAAAGGATCAGATTTTCTTTTCCTGTGTGTTACTTGTTACCTGGGTATTATGCATAGATCTGGAGCAACGATGGCGTGGAACGTGTTCAAGTTTTGTACGGCTTTGAAGGGTCTGGGCTCGATCATGATCCTGTTGGTTTTAGGGGTCGTGGGTGTCACGTACTACTCGGTCGTCTTTACCAATTATGGCCCAGCTTTGTACGATGGTGGCCTTGATTCCCTTACTGCTGTTCTTGTCTTGATCTTATTTCATTGTTTGGTAAGCTCCAAAATTAGTCTTTTCTTTTTCTGGTGTTTCTTTCTGATGGGGGTTTGTTAGGTTTTAGATATTCTGCCTCCGGATTAGTTACCTTTAGATTTAGTTTCTTCTTCTGTATTTGTAATTTCACTAAAAAAATCAGCTGAACTGAAGTTAAATTCAACTAAGAAATTAAAATGGTTATAAAAAAATTCAAGCTCGAATTCTGTGTTTGTTTACTCATTAGTTAAGAGTGATTTTTCTGGATCATAAATTTTCTTCCTTTTTGTCCTAAATGTTATGAATCTTTGCATTTTCATATTTCTAGCTATTTGTTATATCTCAGGGAAATGAAAGAACAAATCTGAAGCCTTTTTAAAACACAAGGCATTGGACCTTTTCCTATATTTAGTTACAAAATTTCAATGCTAAAATAGGAAATTAGGTTCTGGGATTGTGATTAATATAGTCAGTTAATCTCATTGCTAAAAGAAGGTAAAAACAATGGATGATTAAGTGTACTGTGGAAACTGAATCTAAATGTGGAAATTTTGATGTGATTCTGCAGTTGGTGATGCTGTTATGGAGTTACTTTTCTGTTGTTTTGACTGATCCGGGTGGTGTGCCACCTAACTGGAGGCCAGCTACAGATGAGGAGAGAGGGGAGGCTGACCCATTGAGTGGTGCAGAGTTCAATGAGTTGCAGCCAGACCCATCAAATCAAAGAATTCGATATTGTCGGAAGTGCAACCAGCCGAAACCACCTCGCTGCCATCATTGTTCTGTTTGTGCGTTCTTCATACATGAAAATTCTCCATTTCTTTTTCATGATTTGCTGCTAATATTGTTATTATGATTATCAGTTGCATCTCAATTTCGTTTTTCCAGGTGGGCGTTGTGTGCTGAAGATGGACCATCATTGTGTTTGGGTTGTCAACTGTGTTGGTGCACTAAATTACAAGTATTTCCTTCTTTTCTTGGTATGTCTGCTTTCATTTTCGAATTAGTTTCTCTTACATTTTATGCAATTTTAGATCCTACTTGCTTTATTCGTCTTAGATTCAAGAAGTTCCTATTTTCAAATCTCCTAGGAAAGCATAAATTGAGTTGAGTGTTTCTCTTTTCAATGACATTTTGTCCTATCTGTATTGACTATAGTAATACAGGGTATGATTGCAGTTCATTAGATGTTGATGTAGTAATGCTTCGGTTTTGTTTTCATTCCTTTGTTTATGATTTTAAACTTCAATGCAGTTTTACACATTCCTTGAGACAAGTCTGGTGACTTTGGCCTTATTGCCGCATTTCATAGCATTCTTTAGTGATGTAGAAATTCCTGGAACTCCTGGAACCCTGGCAACCACTTTCCTTGCCTTTGGTACGGGCTGCTTGGACTCTTCTTCTGACCTATTTAACTTTTTTGACTATGTACTAATGTATGACTACTTTCTCTTGTCACAGTTTTGAATCTGGCATTTGCTTTAAGTGTCATGGGGTTTTTGATCATGCACATATCGTTGGTGGCTGCTAATACCACAACTATTGAGGTATTGTCTCCATCTTGAATTTTAGTACCATGTTATGCTAGTTGGTGTTTTCAGCGTTTATCATTATTCTTATACAATTTTGGTTAGTGGGTGGGGGGATGGTGTTCTAGACATCCCATGAGACTAGCTCAATTTCATATGTGCAAAAATTATTTTACCCGAACCCTGCCCAAAAGAGTGAGGAAAAGAAGTTTTAATTTTCGAAGGAACTCAATTGCCTGATGCCAAACAGATAACTGAATATCCCCAACGAAAATTTAGGGCCATCTTTCGGCCAGATTATGTCTCTTGAAGATTGCAATGCAAATTTACTGACAAAATCTGTGATTGTCTTTTGAACAGGCATATGAGAAGAAAACCACTCCAAAATGGCGTTATGACCTTGGTCGGAAGAAAAATTTTGAACAGGTTAACTGTATTAGTGTTTGCAATACATTGATATTTTCCCTTGTTTCTTTACATGTATTTCTTGCATAAAAAAAAAAAAAGAAAACGCACTGATATCATGGTCATTTGATGATTGTTCTGGTCAATATCAATTAAATCCCCTTTCCTTCCAATGTCATTTGTATTGTCCAGAATTTGTTTTTAAAATGTTTTGCAAGTAACTTTTGTCCAACAAGTCCTCACAGCATTTGCAACCCTTTACTTTCCCAGGATTTTACGGCATGTTAATTGTCATCTGTTTACTCAAGTTTTGGTGTTTGTGAATATACAGGTGTTCGGAACAGACAAGCGATACTGGTTCATTCCAGCGTATTCAGAGGAGGATATACGACGGATGCCAGCACTTCAGGGTCTTGAATATCCATCAAAGCCTGATTTTGATTACCAGGAATTCTAAAAAGTAAAAATTTCCTCCATGCCAGGAAAATTGGGTACTTTTCTTGTAATTATAGATACGGAAGTCTGCATTGTCCCCTTGTATTTTAACAGGTATATCACTCTGTGGCCAATTTCGGGTTCTAACAGTTCATTCCCACAGACATCTTAGAGAGAGAATAACAGGGAAAGCAGCATATGGTTGAGAAAATGGTGGGTGGGTGGCTGATGGGCTGACAATTTAACTTGAATTTTATTTTTTTATGTTATGTTCTAATGGTATTTGGAAGTCTGGGAACAGTAGGCTATAGGGTATGGAAATGTAGCATTTTCACGTTGTAGGTTTGTTGTACTGATTTGGAAATATATAGAACGGAATTTGGATCATCAATTTTGTTTGTGAATGGAAAATTTATAATGTTTTCTCATTATTTTTCTTTTACACCATCTGCTTACAGATTATATAAGTTGTTGGCTGGGTTTTATTTTTGCGTTTTGTAGCTAAATAATATTGTTTCATGGAATCCCAGCTATGTGAAAGTAAAATC
The DNA here is from genome assembly GCA_033439115.1 of Firmiana major. Classification (NCBI taxonomy): domain Eukaryota; kingdom Viridiplantae; phylum Streptophyta; class Magnoliopsida; order Malvales; family Malvaceae; genus Firmiana; species Firmiana major. The sequence continues at coordinate 1,381,167 of CM065908.1, read as the reverse complement.
AAAGGTGAGAATTAACCAAAACAACATGCATTTTCAATTATTGGTTATTTTTAAGTTATTCAAATTTAATTCATAATTATTCAATTTAATTTATTTAATTTTAGTTGAATTTAAATTTTAATTATTTGAATAATATATGGAATCGAATTTAGAAATTTTAATGTTTGGTTTGATAGCGTAGTAGGATTTTTTTAATATTTACTTTTAAGATGATTTTTCTTATATTATCAATGAAGTTTTTAGATTATTAATATTGAAGGGGTTAAGATTGAGACATTTACGTTGCTTGAAGTATTAAAAAAAAAAAATAAATAAAGTAAGATATGTATTATAATTTTAATTTTACATGGAATTTAAAATTTTCATTAATAATATATTGAATAATAATTTATATTTTTTAATATTCGATTATTAATGTATTATTTTATTTTCATAACATATAATAAAAAAATTATAAATCAAATATATTGAATTGAACTTGAATCAAATTCAAATTTACGAGTGTTTTATAAATTCAAATTGATCTCGAATTAACTCGATTTCACCATTACCCTAAACCAGGAATGAACCCACCACTAAAAAATAAAATATATGTATATATACTCATTTTTTTTATTGGTGTAGATTTAAGATATATATATATATATAAATATGTATACTCATATTTCATATTTTTAATTTACGTGTATATTATATATAAAAGAATGAACCCACCACTATAAAAATATATACGCTTTTTCCTAAAAAGGAAAAGAAAAAAAAAACGGTAGAATTTAGATTTTCGAAGAAAATAGAAAAAAAAAATCCTCCATTTTACTTTTGATTAAGACCGTTGTCCTCGATAAGGAGCCGGAACATTCTAGCTTGCACAAGAAAGTGGTTTTAACAACGATACGTGTCGCCTTCTCAAATATTCTTACATCCTAATTTAAGGTCGGACGGGAGCAAAGCTCGAAAGTTCGTTCGTTCATTCGTTCTTCTGGTCCCTTCTTTCCTATTTGGAAATCCTTTTTCTCTGATTATTGCAATCCACTAGGTGATCATTAATCTCTTTCTTATTCCTTTTCGCCTCAAGTATTTTACTATTAGGAATTTGCATTTAGGAGTTACGCAATCAGGTTGATTATATCTTCTCTGCAATTTCTTGTGGATTATCTGAATCTGAATTTCGTTTCTTTTTCATCTGTGATCGTCTGAATTGCCCTGTTTATTGAGAAACTTTTTAAATAATGAAATGATTTTGTTATTGAAAGTGATTAAGGATAATCTATGTGTTCTTTTTAATGCTCATTATGCTGTTTTGAGACAGTGAATACAAAATGCAGAGGGAAAGAGAAGGCAAAAATGGCCTCTTTGATATGGGCGAGCCATTTGATGCGTTCCGACAATTTGGTAGCTTTGGATCCCGCGGAACTATGATGCCTAGCCTATTTGGAGGCAGAGATCCTTTTGATGACCCATTCTTTACTCGTCCGCGTGGTAGCATGTTTGAATCTAGCATCTTTGATCAAAGTTCTACTTCTCGCGAAACAGCGGAGAGCAACAGAGGAAAGGGAATAGTTATAGAAGAACTGAACTCTGATGATGAGGAAGACAAAGGAAAAGATGAAGGCATGACTGAGCATGTTGGGTCAGGCCAGGAACCATCTATTGAGCACCCAGATGATGGTGCTAATGGTAAAAGCAATTTGATTTTGGATGAGTTACATGTGTAGCATAGCATGTATATTAGATCTTTGTTTTAGCTTCTCATTATTTATTTTTGTAAGTCGTAATGATTGCTATGGTATATCTATCAGATGGGAAGATTCAGAATGTGAATCATAGGAATGACTGTAACAAGGTGGAGGGAAAAAACTCACAGGCTCGCAGTTTTAGTTTTCAGACTTGCAAAGTTACATATGGTGGTGTAGATGGAGCTTACTACACTTCAACAAAAAGTAGGAAGACGGGCAGTGATGGAGTAAGCAACTTTTTCGAGGAGTGCTCAATTATAAATGATCTTTTTCTCGTTTTTAACATCTGTGTTGGTATTTCAGGTTGTAATTGAGGAAAGAAAAGAAGCAGATACGACAACTGGTCGAGCAACACATAGGATTTCTAGAGGAATTCATGATAAGGTAATTATTCCATTGGTGGTGTTACTAGACTTTCTACAGAACAATTAATAAACAAGTCCAAGCTATTAAATATGTCAATTATTTTATGAAATAACTGCAAATTTGGGTTATTCTAAAATGGACATATCCTCCAAGAAACTTCACTATATATCATTGAAAGTATAGTTTGTGGTAAAATTTCAATGTACCAAGTTGATTCCCATTCATCTACTTCATTGACATGATGAGACCTAATTTTATGCTCTATTTTAGAAATTTATGTTTTTTGTCTGATACATTTTCTTGCAGTAGTTGTTAGTTCTAACATGGGAAAACCGAAAAAATTCAGTATGTTGGTTTAGAATCAGTTTAGTATCTAACCACTAGTCAGGGGACTTAATTTTGGTTCTAGTGTTTTTCAGTTCAATGATCCTTTTACTTTGCTGTCTTTCACTGTTATGAGTAATCTAGAAAGGATATATGAAAAATGAAAATTTTACTGTTGCTTGCGATAATTTGCACATTCAGGATTGAGAATTTTCATTTTCTCATGCAGGGCCATTCTGTTACAAGGAAGCTCAATTCAGATGGTAAGGTGGACACAACACAAACATTGCACAACTTGAATGAAGGTTTGTTCCCTGGCTGCTTGCTGTGACTATACAAGAACATTATGCTTGGATGGAACTGATATTTCTTATTTTAATGCCTCTTTCCTAGATGAGCTCGCGGAATTTGATAAGGCATGGAAAGGTAACGGTCAGGGTCGGTTGCCTGATTGGAGTGATGGATTTAGCATGCATGCAAATGCTGGTAAACATCTCTTATAATCTTTATGCTTCGTTATTACTAGAAATCTTATTATCTATTCTTTTCTTATATTTAGAGTATCATATCATTTATTCTAGTATTTTAAAAATTTACCTTTATATGTATAATAATGTTCCGCGAAAAGAGAAATTCTTAGAAGGTTTTGTTTCCATTGATCACCTAAGGGTTCAACCTTCATTATTATGCCATTTGACGCCACTTTGTGCAATTTTTTGTTTTGAAGTTATTATGCTGTAAATTATGGATGCCTCTTAGTTTTCATTGTCCTTCTCAACCCCTTTATCCAATGTGAATGCAGGATCTAGAACTGATGAACAGATGGGGAGACTTCCATTTAGAGAGCAGGCTCGAAGCACCGGAAGTCAGCGAGCAGATAGTGAATCAAGAACTAATTCTGGGGTCAGAAACAAGAAGATTGTGAGGATTAATATAGAATGAACCAAGTATGTCATGGCCGATTTTGGTCCCTGCCCTGGTATTCATACGGTTGTAGAAATAATACCAAAATATGGATATTTTCTCTGTTTAGCTGAAGCAGGTGCTAACCTGCTAGATATGTTTGTGTCTAGTATTCAGGTGACGATTAAGTATTGGAGGATAGAAACTCTCCAATAAAGAGTTGTTGACTTGTTTTGCATTATTTGCATGCAAGGGTGAAAAATGTACAATGAAAGAAAAGAAAGTTCAGAACTTAGTTGGGCCTAAAATTTATCCTTGCAGTTCTTTGGTCATGTGCAGGAAAGTCTCAATTTATGTTTATTTATACATGCCTAGATTCTTGGTACACAACATAACCTGACATTAAAGAGCCAATATGGGGTGTATTCATTCCAAACAAATTCACTAGCTAGAAAGGATGTAATTGATTTTAATTTTTATAGTTTAAATTTAACTTGAAAAATACTTGAATGGTTAGTTTTATACGATAATTTGAATTTGTTTTTTTAATCATATATTAACAAGATAAAATAGTAAGTAATAATTATATAATAAATATATATATATAAGAAATTTAATTAAGTTTATCAATCATTTTAAATAATTTTTTATTGAGTAATTAAAGAATAATTATAACATAGTAAAAGTATTTGGTTTGAGTCTAATTGATCTTAGTATGTACTTTTAATTATTAAAAAAAAATTTATGAACTGATCAAATTCGGCATTAAAATATTTAAATTTATTTTAACATAAGCATAATTTAAAATAAATGAATTAAAATTAAATAATAATTATTAAATTGAAATCAAATAATTCATAAATAGTGAGTAGTTTAAATTTTTGAGTAGTGAACCATTTAAATTTTTTATAGTAAATAATGAAGAAAAAAAAGTCGAGGGCGAAATTATAATGAAAGGAGAAATCGTGCAGGTGGGTGAAGCCTCTTACAGAACTGACAAGACAACAAACTTAAAAGAAGAGAAGGCAGAGAAACAAAGAAAAAACCTGGTTTCAAGAACATTACAATACCAAGGGTGGGCTGTGATTTTGTCAATGCATTATTCATATGGGTGAAGAGCAATGTGATCTAACTTAGATTCTATTGTTGGCTATTGGGAAAAAATAAGCATTTACTTACCTTATTCTAGTGTTTTCTCTGTCAACTTGATTGGTCTTTGCACATAAACTTACATCAAAGTCTTCAATTTTGGAACTCTTTTTCCTATTACCAATATTATTTATTCGCTTGGCCGGTGAAGCAAATTATTTATGTGGGAATCAACAAAGTAAAGTAGACAACTATATTAATCCTTCAAGGGTTAGGTTAGACTTCTTTCCTTTTTTTTTTTTAATTAATTCTATCTGAGATTGTTTTAGTCCGAGACTATCTTTTATGGATCGAAAGAAAGCATGAAAAGTTAAATCTTTATCAACAAGTGTGTTTTTGATACGTCAAACTTGTATTTTTACCCTTACCAAAATAGAGACCATTTGTCACTTCGATCAACAATTATTCTCTAGAAAATTTAAACAATTCTAAAAAAATTATTATCATGTCCACTATCAATAAAGTTAAAAAACTCTACAAGAGGGATTAAGATGATGATACATATTTCATTTTTTTTATTTTTTTTAATATTTCAAATGAGGTGTGTTGTTATCTTAACTTAACTTGTGAAGTTTTTAAACTCCGTTAACAGTGAATAAAATAATAATCCTTTTTAAAATTTCATCCAAACATTATGGTTTGGTTTAATTAAATTTTTTTTACAAATAATAATAATAATAAGGGTAAATTTCATTTATGTTTTTCAGTTTTAACTTTAATTCAAAACTAGCTCGTCAATTTGAAAAATGAATATTTAAGTTTAAAATTATCAATTTGACATTAAAAAAAATCATTCCTTTAAGTCACTATTAAAAAAATCTCTTAAATTAAATATTTGTTTCTCATCTAATGTTCATAATACCCTTTTTAGTATTAAAAAATAAAAATCTCACTTAAAATTATATAAAAAAAAACTAAAAGTAATAAATAGTAATAAAATTCATTGGTGATATCTGAAAATATAATATTATTAGTTCTAGGTTAGTAATTAACTGATATATATTAACATTCTTTGTGATTTTGAGACAAAATTTCTTTTTTCAAAATTAATATACTAAAATTGAATTATATCAAAACTTTAAAGATCTTAGTAAAGTTTACCTTTATAATATGTAAGAGAATTTTTAAATATACCCATTTTTTTCTTTCTACACCACTTTTCCTCGCCTTGATATTGTTTATGTATGAAGAGAATGAGTGTAAAAAGAAAAATAGTGTATATAGAAATTCTCACTATGTAACCGCATTCAGTCGAAAATCAATTCACTATATATGGGTGAATCTAATTTAAATATAAAATTACAAAAATAAAATATTTAGTATACGTGAGATAACATCACTTTAACAGATAAAAATCACATAATAAAATATGAATTTTGATACTATATTAGACGTCTAACTTAAACTAATTGGTTATAGATAGAGGAATCCAACTTGAGTATAAAATTACAAGAAACATTAATATTTTAAGGCTTGACCTACGTATTGTTATCACTTTTAAAAGTATAAATTTGAGGTTGGATTTTCTCTTTTCCTCTTCAACCTCTTGTGAACTAATCTTAAAGAGTCCTAGCTAGGCTTTCTGCCTGAGTGACCGTGGGCATTGCTTGCTGCCTATGTGCTTGCAAAAGCTTCTACATCTAAATACGAGCTACATTTAAAAACTTTCCTTGTGGTTCATAAACTATAGTACATTACAGCTAATATATGAATATGTTGGGAATGGCGTAAGCAGAATCAAATTCGAATAGTACCATCTGAGCCACATCGAGGAAGGTCACAGAATTGTAAACAAGAGTTGGGGCTCACGAGGTGGTGCCGGAAACGGCTCGTGGGACTCGTCGACAACATGTGGGAGTCATCGGCTACATGTTCGATCTCTGCTCCATGTTTTTCTTCATTAAATTTTAATATGGGTGTATTTTAATTCAAGACTGTGGGCTGTGTGTGGTTTTTTTATCTATGTTAGCTGTCTTCCTCCCCTTGTTGGTCGGATGATTCAAACGCTAGAGGGAAACTGTTTTCCTCAATTCTCTTCTGTTGCTCAAAGGTGTACCGCAAATCCCAGCATGCATAAACAATGCGGGATACTGATGCTAAATAGCTACGTTAAATCTACTAATATTTTGTTTGTTGTGTGGAGAAGAAGTGTGAGATCTGAGAATTTCAGACATATTTAATGATGTAATAATAAATTGAAGTGTAATTTATTGAGCTAAGTGAATTGTAGGAATTGTAATTGGAGATTTATATGTTAAGTGTGTAAAATGAGCATGAAGCATGAGGACAGATCGATCTGGGAGAAGGAGAGATCGATCTGGTGAGTTAAAAATGACGAGGAAGGGGAAATTTGAAGAGCAGATCGATCTCCAATGGAAGAGATCGATCTCCTTATGAATCTGTTTGAGAAGGGATCGATCTCATAAGGAAGAGATCGATCTCCAAATGAATCTGTTTGAGAGAAGATCGATCTCATGAGGAGGAGATCGATCTCCAACTGCTTCTATTTAGGGAGAAGATCGATCTCCTTAGGAGCAGATCGATCTCATAAAGCCATAAAGAGATCGATCTCACCCCTCGACAGATCGATCTCCTAGGCATAAAATTGCCCAGATCGTCCCCAAATTTCAAACACAGATCGATCTCATCAAGAGGCAGATCGATCTCCTACCTCCAGTCTATATAAGGAACCCGTGTTTTCTCCTGAAATCTCACTTTCTCTCTCCTCCAAAACCTCCATTTTTCCGAAAACCTAGTTTCTCACTCCTCCAAATCCCCTATTTTCGGCCGAATCAGCTATTGTGGTAAGAAGGAAAGTTGTTCCTCATCGAAGGGAGAACAACATACTTGGAAATCGAAGGACGAATCGGATCGAGGCGTGAGTTGTGCGTCTCACAAGCTTTGGGTAATTTCTAAACCTCGATCTTGATATTTGAGCTGAGTTTGATGTTATTGGTGGTTGTAATTGTGTTGAAATAGTTGAGAAATGATTAGGGATTGATGAGATTGTAATGTAGATGGATTAATGTTGATATTTGGAAATTGTGGCAATTTTGAGAATTGTGCTATAAACGGAAATATAGACAATGTGGTGAATTAGCGTAGATAATTGGTATTAGAGATATCAAACGTTGAGATATTGAGAATGAGGTTGTAGTTTAGGGTTGAGTTACGAGAATCAAGGGATTTGAGGTGTTATGAGCAATTATGCTCGATTTTGAGAATTAAGGTTTATGTGATGTTGAGTATTGATGTTTTTAACATCGTTTGGACAGCTCGGGAGTTTCAGAGTGGAATGCGAGGCTAGTCCGTGATACGGGAGAACGATTGCACTATACGAGGTGCAAAGAGGTAAGGGAAATCTAAACCATTTGTGTATGTGATTTGTAAACTGTTATAGCATGATTTATGATTTATAAACAAGCATGTTGAGTGTTTTGTGTTGAGATTAAATTGCACACGATTTTATAGCCGGTTGGAGCCCAATGTTTTATGAGTTTATAACTGGGCTCTACGTTAAGGCAACATTGAGATTTGAGAAATGTGTGCGTGTGCTTTGCCGGTTAGAACTCGGTTTTTATTACGTTTTGTGTTGAGTACAAAACGGTTTTCAAATGAGTTTTATGAGAGAGAAACCATTACGAGTTCTACGTGAAGGCAAACCCGTCTTATGTGATAAGACTTAGGTGTGTAGTTGTGAGTACACACCGGGCATTGCTCTGGTAGCATGTAAGCCCGATTTCTTCTCCGTTCTGGTAACGTGAGAATGACCCATTGGTGGCTGTGCCACGTATACCCCATCGGTGGCTGTGCCACGTATACTCCATTGATGGCTGTGCCACGTATACCCCATTGGTGGCTGTGCCACGTTGAGAAAACCCCATTAGTGGCTGTGCCACGTTGAAAAAACCCTATTGGTGGCTGTGCCACGTTGAGATACCCCCTTGGTGGCTGTGCCACGTTATACCCCATTGGTGGCTGTGCCACGTTGAGAAACCCTATTCAGTGGCTATGCCACGTGAGAAAATAATTCAGTGGCTTTGCCACGTGTGTTTTGTGGCGATGCCACGAGTGATATTAAATCAGTGGCTTTGCCACGTGTGTTTTGTGGCGATGCCACGAGTGATTTTAAATCAGTGGCTATGCCACATTATTTGAGAAAACATTTAACGCGTATTTTCACATGCTTTGTTTTGCTCTAGAGTGAGCCTTTTTACTTCATGTTTCACATGACTTGACACATGAAAGTGTCGTTTTGAGTATTTTCATGCTATGGTTTTCAAATGAGTTTCACATACAAATAAACCTTTTGTGATGTGCATTTTGGTTTATGAAATGAATCCCTACCCCCCTTACTAAGCGATTTAGAAGCTCACCCTGTTTTTCTTTCCCCCCAGAGTTCTTCAAGTGAATAAGGACTTCCCTGCGACGTACGGAGTAGTGGCTAGTGGAGGATCCGAGCTCCAGGCTATATATTTTGTACTTTGAGGTATATTTATCTTTTCATGTACCCAGACTATTATTGTAATTACAGACACTTGATGTATGACATTATATGGGATGTATTAGGATTAATTAACTTGTAATCGAGTAATGGGTATAATACAATATTTGTTATATCATGATGAGATCCTGAGGCATGATAATTATGATGATGTATGACACTGCACAGGAATGCACTCTTTATTTGTGAATTAACGAGTAAAAAGTTTTAAATTTGCCCTATTTTCCGTATTTTCGGGGCGTGACAGAGTTTTCTTGGTATCAGAGCTTAGGGTGTCTAGTACTGTCAGTGTCGGTTAAGTGAAATAGAATACATCCCAAGTGTCTGTAATAGTCTAGTCATGAACTGAAATTGAGGATTGAGATTTCAATCGATTGTGATATGTACGCGCAGGAGACGAGTTGAGATTGAGAATGAGTAAACGACGAGGTCGTTCGAGGAGGCAGGCAGAGTCCCCTCCACCACCTGTCCCACAACCAGAGAGTCCTAACTCTCGATGTAATCGGATTGAGATCGATGTGAGGCAAGGTTTTGAGCAGATGACGGCGCTATTCGCGCAACACTTTGGAGTTAATGCCTCGGATACTACCCCTACACCACCACCAGGACCTCCCATACCCCCAGTGCCTCCCGTCACTCAGCCTGAGGACAGAAGTAAGGTCCGACTAAAGGAATTTCTGAAGATGAATCCACCCGCATTTAAGGAAAAGAAGGATCCTACAGAGGCTGAGGAGTGGTTGACGGAGTTGAGAGTTATATTTGATTTACTGGGGTGCACCGATGCTGAGAGAGTCAGTATGAGTGCCTATATGCTGAAGGGGAGAGCTCGAGATTGGTGGAGTACTACCCAGGGTATCTTGATGTCCCACCAGGATGTGATTGGTTGGGAAGAGTTTCAGACAGCTTTTAGAACCCAATATGTACCACGAGCCACCCAGAGAAGGAAACAGGCCGAGTTTTTGAGTTTGGTACAGGGCGACATGTCGGTGGATGACTATGAGAGCCAGTTCACCGCACTACTGAGATATGACCCAGAGACCTTCAAGAGTGAAGAGCTCCGCACAGAGAAGTTTGTGTATGGGTTGAAGCCCGTCATTAGAGATAGACTGATGGGGCTATGTATTACTGAGTTTGGAGATGCTCTGAGACGAGCACAAGAGGTTGAAAGAGGGATTGAGATGGTACAATCCCAGAACGAGCTCAGAGCGGTGAATAGAGATAAGGGCAAGAGGCCAGCACTTTTCCAGTCAGAGGCTCGGAGAGGTTCCTTCAGAAGAGGAAGGATTGAGGTGCAGAGGGACAGATTGGAGCGACCCAGAGCCTATCCTATTATCAAGGAGACCCCACGATATGTCAGGCCGGAGATGAGGATTTGTAGAGACTGTGGCCGATCGCATGAGGGAAGTTGTACTGGGTCGATCCATGGATGTTTCAGATGTGGTGACATGGGTCACAGAGTGAAGGACTGTCCCCAACCTCAGATACCACATGCTCCGGAGCCCATTAGACAACAACCTCAGAGAGTGGATCCCCGGAGACGGGCCACTGCGGCAGAGAAAGGGAAGAAACCTGTGGCACAGGGACGAGTGTTTGCCCTGGATAAGGAGACCGCAGACGCTTCGGCAGAAACTATAAGAGGTACACTCTCTGTCTGTAATTATGAGGCTCATGTGTTGATTGATTCAGGATCCACGCATTCGTTTATTTCTGAGCATTTTGCATGTAGATTAAACTTGAAGTTTGAACCTCTAGAATATATACTACATGTAAATACCCCTATGCGTGAATCCCAGAGAACTGAGTTAATCTGTAGAGGATGTGAAATTAAGGTGGGAGATAGAGTGATGTTAGCAGATCTAATCATGTTGAGTATACATGGGTTTGATGTAATTCTGGGAATGGATTGGTTGGCGACCAATCGAGTGAGTTTAGACTGCTACACTAAGATTGTAACTTTCTCCCTACCTGAACCTTACAGTGTACGGTTGAGATATTGAGGAAATGATTATGTGGATTTCTAGTAAGTAATTTGAGAATTTTAATATTATTTTGGAGAATATTAAATATGATTATTCCTGTGAAGGTTATGAGACACTCATCTCAGACGATGAGCGGGAACATCCGAGGATTGAGGATATACCTGTGATTTGCGAATTTCTGGATGTTTTTCTAGATGAATTGCCAGGTTTACCACCAGAGAGAGAGCTGGAGTTTACCATTGATTTGGTACCGGATACTCAGCCGATCTCTAAACCTCCCTACAGGATGGCATTAGTGGAACTTGAGGAATTGAAGAAACAACTACAGGAGTTATTGGATCAAGGGTTTATTAGACCCAGTGTTTCGCCGTGGGGAGCGCCAGTACTGTTTGTTAAGAAGAAGGATGGTAGTCTCAGATTATGTGTGGACTACCGGCTATTGAATAAAGCCACGGTGAAGAATAAATATTCGCTGCCCAGGATTGACGATCTACTTGATCAGCTAAGAGGGGCATCAGTCTTTTCTAAGATTGATTTGAGATCGGGCTATCACCAATTGAGGATCAAGGAGGAAGATATTCCAAAGACGGCCTTTAGGACAAGGTATGGCCATTACGAATTTCTGGTGATGTCCTTTGGATTGACGAACGCCCCTGCAGCATTTATGAGGTTGATGAACGAGGTGTTCAGAGACTATCTGGATAAGTTTGTGATAGTCTTTATCGATGATATCCTGGTGTACTCTCGGTCGTATGAGGAGCATGCACAGCATTTGTGGTTAGTACTTCAGATACTCCGAGATAAGCAATTGTACGAAAAGCTTAGTAAGTGTGAGTTTTGGCTGAACCGGATAGCTTTCCTTGGACATGTAGTCTCAGAGGAAGGAGTATCAGTGGATCCGAGTAAAATAGCAGCTGTGCTTAATTGGGAAAGACCGAGGACAGTGACTGAGATACGAAGCTTCCTTGGTTTGGCAGGGTATTACAGGAGATTTGTGAAAGGATTCTCGAGGATTGCCGCTCCTTTGACTAAGCTCACGCGTAAGGAGACTCCGTTCATATGGACTGATCAATGTGAGCTCAGTTTTCAAGAGTTAAAGAGGAGATTGACGGCGGCACCTATATTAACTATCCCTGAGGGATCAGGAGGATTCTCGGTGTATAGTGATGCATCTCATCAAGGATTGGGGTGTGTGCTTATGCAGTACGGGAGAGTGGTCGCATATGGATCGCGACAGCTGAAAGACCACGAGCGAAATTACCCCACGCATGATCTGGAGTTAGCCGCTGTGGTATTTGCTTTGAAGATCTGGCGACACTACTTATATGGGGAAAGATTCCAGATCTTCACTGATCACAAGAGTTTGAGATATCTCTTTGATCAGAAAGAGTTAAACATGAGACAAAGGAGATGGATGGAACTCCTTAAGGATTATGACTGCGAGATTCTATACCATCCGGGTAAGGCGAATGTAGTTGCTGATGCCCTGAGTAGGAAGAGTATGATATCTGCTATGATGATCAGGGAATGGGATTTGTTAGAGCAGTTCGCCGAACTTCGGATCAGAGTTAAAGAGGTAGAGACTGGATTTTTAGCTAGCTTGCGGATAGAGCCCAGGATCATGGATCAGATTAGAACTGGGCAGCGCAGTGATCAGAGATTAATAGATATGGTTAGCCAAGCTGAGCAGAGTTCGCAGTCGGATCTCACCATCAGTGAGGATGGATTGTTGAGATTCAGAGGACGGATTTGTGTACCGGACGATGATACCCTAAAGAGACAGATACTGAGAGAATCCCACTGCTCGCGATACACCATGCACCCAGGGAGTACTAAGATGTACCGAGACTTGAGAAAGGTGTATTGGTGGAGTGGTATGAAGCGAGACGTGGCAGAGTATGTGGCCAGGTGTTTAGTATGCCAGCAAGTGAAAGCTGAGCATCGAAAGCCCGGAGGACTACTACAGCCCTTACCTGTACCTACATGGAAATGGGAGCATGTCACTATGGACTTTATTATGGGTTTACCGAGGACCCGGAGAGGTCGTGACGTGATATGGGTCATTGTGGATAGATTGACCAAGAGTTCCCACTTCCTTGCCATCAAGAGCACAGATACTGTGGATGCCTTAGCTGAGCTATATGTCAGCGAGATAGCTAGATTACATGGGGCTCCAGTGAGTATTACTTCTGATAGAGATTCTCGATTTACTTCCAGATTCTGGACCCAGTTTCAGGAGTCCATGGGATCTCGATTGAGTTTTAGTACCGCCTATCATCCTCAGACAGATGGTCAGTCAGAGAGGACTATTCAGACCCTGGAGGATATGTTGAGGGCGTGTACGATGGATTTTAAGGGATCATGGGATGATCACCTGCCCCTAGCAGAGTTTGCGTACAATAACAGCTATCATGCGAGTATTGGAATGGCACCTTTTGAGGCTCTATATGGTAGGAGGTGTAGATCCCCTGTAGCTTGGGAAGAGGTCGGTGACAGAAAGATAAATGCTCTCGAGCTTGTTGAGCAAGCCGTACAGAGTGTGAAACTCATATGTGAGAGGTTACGGGCTGCACAGAGTAGACAGAAAAGCTACGCGGATGCGCGTAGACGGCCACTTGAATTTGATGTTGGTGATGCAGTATTTCTGAGAGTATCACCGAGCAAGGGTATCATGCGATTTGGGAAGAAAGGAAAATTGAGTCCTCGATACATAGGACTATTTGAGATTCTTGAGAGAGTGGGAGAGGTAGCCTACAGATTGGCATTACCCCCACAGATGTCCGAAATACATAACGTTTTTCACGTGTCTATGTTGCGGAAGTACCACCCGGACCCTTCTCATGTCATAGAGTATGACGAGATGGACATACAAGAGGACATGAGCTACACTGAGGAACCCGTCCGGATTCTCGATAGAAAGGAGAAGGTACTGAGAACCAAGAGCATCCCATTAGTGAAAGTCTTGTGGAAGCATCACTCAAGGGAAGAGGCGACATGGGAACTAGAGAGTCTCATGAAGGAGAGATACCCCCATCTATTTTGACTAGTTGAGTTGAATTTGGAGGACCAAATTCTTTTTAAGGTGGGGAGGATGTGAGATCTGAGAATTTCAGACATATTTAATGATGTAATAATAAATTGAAGTGTAATTTATTGAGCTAAGTGAATTGTAGGAATTGTAATTGGAGATTTATATGTTAAGTGTGTAAAATGAGCATGAAGCATGAGGACAGATCGATCTGGGAGAAGGAGAGATCGATCTGGTGAGTTAAAAATGACGAGGAAGGGGAAATTTGAAGAGCAGATCGATCTCCAATGGAAGAGATCGATCTCCTTATGAATCTGTTTGAGAAGGGATCGATCTCATGAGGAAGAGATCGATCTCCAAATGAATCTGTTTGAGAGAAGATCGATCTCATGAGGAGGAGATCGATCTCCAACTGCTTCTGTTTGGGGAGAAGATCGATTTCCTTAGGAGCAGATCGATCTCATAAAGCCATAAAGAGATCGATCTCACCCCTCGACAGATCGATCTCCTAGGCATAAAATTGCCCAGATCGTCCCCAAATTTCAAACACAGATCGATCTCATCAAGAGGCAGATCGATCTCCTACCTCCAGTCTATATAAGGAACCCGTGTTTTCTCCTGAAATCTCACTTTCTCTCTCCTTCAAAACCTCCATTTTTTCGAAAACCTAGTTTCTCACTCCTCCAAATCCCTCATTTCCGGTCGAATCAGCTATTGTGGTAAGAAGGAAAGTTGTTCCTCATCGAAGGGAGAACAACATACTTGGAAATAGAAGGACGAATCGGATCGAGGCGTGAGTTGTGCGTCTCACAAGCTTTGGGTAATTTCTAAACTTCGATCTTGATATTTGAGCTGAGTTTGATGTTATTGGTGGTTGTAATTGTGTTGAAATAGTTGAGAAATGATTAGGGATTGATGAGATTGTAATGTAGATGGATTAATGTTGATATTTGAAAATTGTGGTAATTTTGAGAATTGTGCTATAAACGGAAATATAGACAATGTGGTGAATTAGTGTAGATAATTGGTATTAGAGATATCAAACGTTGAGATATTGAGAATGAGGTTGTAGTTTAGGGTTGAGTTACGAGAATCAAGGGATTTGAGGTGTTATGAGCAATTATGCTCGATTTTGAGAATTAAGGTTTATGTGATGTTGAGTATTGATGTTTTTAACATCGTTTGGACAGCTCGGGAGTTCCAGAGTGGAATGCGAGGCTAGTCCGTGATACGGGGGAACGATTGCACTATACCAGGTGCAAAGAGGTAAGGGAAATCTAAACCATTTGTGTATGTGATTTGTAAACTGTTATAGCATGATTTATGATTTATAAACAAGCATGTTGAGTGTTTTGTGTTGAGATTAAATTGCACACGATTTTATAGCCGGTTGGAGCCCAATGTTTTATGAGTTTATAACTGGGCTCTACGTTAAGGCAACATTGAGATTTGAGAAATGTGTGCGTGTGCTTTGCTGGTTAGAACTCGGTTTTTATTACGTTTTGTGTTGAGTACAAAACGGTTTTCAAATGAGTTTTATGAGAGAGAAACCATTACGAGTTCTACGTGAAGGCAAACCCGTCTTATGTGATAAGACTTAGGTGTGTAGTTGTGAGTACACACCGGGCATTGCTCTGGTAGCATGTAAGCCCGATTTCTTCTCCGTTCTGGTAACGTGAGAATGACCCATTGGTGGCTGTGCCACGTATACCCCATCGGTGGCTGTGCCACGTATACTCCATTGGTGGCTGTGCCATGTATACCCCATTGGTGGCTGTGCCACGTTGAGAAAACCCCATTGGTGGCTGTGCCACGTTGAGAAAACCCTATTGGTGGCTGTGCCACGTTGAGATACCCCCTTGGTGGCTGTGCCACATTATACCCCATTGGTGGCTGTGCCACGTTGAGAAACCCTATTCAGTGGCTATGCCACGTGAGAAAATAATTCAGTGGCTTTGCCACGTGTGTTTTGTGGCGATGCCACGAGTGATATTAAATCAGTGGCTTTGCCACGTGTGTTTTGTGGCGATGCCACGAGTGATTTTAAATCAGTGGCTATGCCACGTTATTTGAGAAAACGTTTAACGCGTATTTTCACATGCTTTGTTTTGCTCTAGAGTGAGCCTTTTTACTTCATGTTTCACATGACTTGACACATGAAAGTGTCGTTTTGAGTATTTTCATGCTATGGTTTTCAAATGAGTTTCACATACAAATAAACCTTTTGTGATGTGCATTTTGGTTTATGAAATGAATCCCTACCCCCCTTACTGAGCGATTTAGAAGCTCACCCTGTTTTTCTTTCCCCCCAGAGTTCTTCAAGTGAATAAATACTTCCCTGCGACGTACGGAGTAGTGGCTAGTGGAGGATCTGAGCTCCAGGCTATATATTTTGTACTTTGAGGTATATTTATCTTTTCATGTACCCAGACTATTATTGTAATTACAGACACTTGATGTATGACATTATATGGGATGTATTAGGATTAATTAACTTGTAATCGAGTAATGGGTATAATACAATATTTGTTATATCATGATGAGATCCTGAGGCATGATAATTATGATGATGTATGACACTGCACAGGAATGCACTCTTTATTTGTGAATTAACGAGTAAAAAGTTTTAAATTTGCCCTATTTTTTGCATTTTCGGGGCGTGACAAGAAGAGAAAAATATTAAAATTAGTTTAAGTCTCACCAAGTCAATGACATCAAAATTGAAATGTAACAACATTGATTTGGATGTAAATGAGAGTTCAATCTGAGCAACATTGATTTGTATGAAATTTATTAAGTCAATTTCATACATACATGCACGTATATTTACTTAACATAAATTGATATGTCTTATTAAAGGTCTAAATAAATAATAATATTAAGATCATACTTAACTAAAATTATACTACACAATTCTAATATGCTATTATCAGTATTACTAAAGTATTCATTAATTTGACATTAATCAAAATCAAATTCAAATTCAAACTAATTTTATTAATCCACTAAATAAGATAAATCCATCAATATATAGTTAATAAAAAACAAAACAGAGCTTAGTTGATATTATTATTTTATTAACAAATATATTTGTTATGAAATTAGATTCTTTCAAAGTTTAAAAAGTCTCAAGTTAATTTCGACATAAATAATTCAGTTTAGATCGAATCAAAAAATATAGTGTATTGATGAGATATTAAACTTTAATGTATTAACATTGTATAAAAATTATACACTATTATTTGATCGCATATAAACTTAATGTTAAATATGTTTGAAGTTGATACCTTTTGATCTTTTTGCTTTGTAGCTTCCTACGAACCCACAACCCCACTCAGATGAATCTAATTAATGCTGCACGCATCTCTCCCATATGTTCTTGTTTTTAACTCATGTATGTTACATTGGGTTTCTAGGAAATTTCTTCTCCACCTTTATCTCCACAAATGTCAAAGTTTTATCTCTAAACTGTTACTATAATCCATGGCAACGCGGCATGCAAGATATGCCCATAACAAAGACAGGACAAGTGACTGAAGCCTGCTCGAGATAACGATGTGAACGTCTGAGCTACCGGCTTTTTTTTCATTTTGTCCTGTTTCTTGTAGGCCATGGGAATAAGAGTTATTGCGTATGAAATATCCATGCTTCACTTTCAGTTATTGCGTATAAACTGTTACTATAATTCATAGTTATTGCGTATGAAATATCCATGGGAACAAGAGCTTTGAATTTTTGTTCACTTCTCACGTCAAATCAGTGAAGTTTCTACAAGAATTGAGGACATATTTTCCTAGAAAAAATAGAACTTTGCCAGTTGTCATGGCAGAATCTCTTTGATCAATAAGAACCTACCTCAGTTGCTTGCATGGAAAATAATAATCTAATATAACACCAACTACCAAGGAGAATGGTACCGGCCTACCGGGGCTCCCCTTATATATAAAGCCAATGGCAGTCAGCAATCTCTCTCAAGCTACGAAACATACTTTCAAGTTTAAAGCAAGGGAAATAGAAAGCTTAACAAGGGAAAATGGCTTGTTGGTCTGCTGAGAATGCCACCAAAGCTTATCTCCGAGCCTTGAAAATGGTAAGTAAATTCTTTTGTGTGTACTTATTATAGTTTCTCTTCCAATGACGATGGATGCTCCAAGCTGTAAATTTTTGCTGATTTGAGTGTATTCTGATATAGGGAAAAAGAGGCAAAGAGCCTGACATAGCTGAGTTCGTTGCTGCCATTGCTGCTGGAAACAACGCACAGCTGATGGTGATGACATGTGCTGGCGTTGCTGGATCCACCGCACTGGCCTTGGTCGCGGCGGCTCGTCAAACGGGTGGTCGAGTGGTTTGCATCTTAAATAGTCTTGACTGTCACGATGCATCGAAAAAAGCTCTAGGAAACTATGGAGATTGTGTCGACTTTGTCATTGGAGATCCCAAGAAGCTTCTGATTAATGATTATAAAAGCGCAGATTTTGTGTTTATTGACTGTAACATCAGTGATCACAAGGGAGTATTAAAGGCTGCACAGGAGGGTACTGCAAAGCATGGAGGAGCACTCATTATAGGGTACAATGCCCTTCATAAGGGACCATGTTGGGATAGTACTGATGAATTTAAGACCCACTTTCTGCCCATCGGAGAAGGCCTGCTGGTGATCAGAAAAGGAGCATCAAGCAAGGTTAATGATCATGGAGTTAGCTACAGAAAAAGAAGCCGTTGGGTTGTTAAAATAGATAAATGGACTGGTGAAGAGCATGTTTTTAGAATCAATTCACCATTTCCAGAAGAGATCAAAGCTTAAGGCAAAGGTTTGGTTTTAGGAACTCCTTGTCAAGCTCTCAAGCTTTTAGTGCGAAGAATGTTGCTTCTTGTGCTACTAATTTTCTAACCAAAGTTATAGATAATTATTGGAGATATTGATGAATATGTAACACCCCATCTGGCTTTGTATTTTTGGAAGAAGTTAGATGTTATGTACATAAATCCACTTATCCATCTTTTTTTGGATAATATTATGTTAAAATATTTGTACAATAAAATAAAAATATTAATTCTAATGATCATATTTGAGTTATATAAATTTAATATTTAAATCTTAACACTTGTATTTTCTCGTTCTTAATTTAATTAAAGTATCAAATACCTCTTTAGAAAAGGTCAATTTCCCTTTCCATAAGAACAAATCTTTTTAGTACTAAGAACAAGGCCAAGATAATTAATATAGTTTGGGGGCTTAAAACAAAATTTAGATAATTTCCTTGGATTTTTATTTTTTTTTCTTTTCATAGTTTCGTTATGCTTAATAAAATGTTTTAAGCAATTATTATTATTACAATCAAGTAAGATCCAAGCTTTCAGCGCTACTAAAAAAATGAAATATAAGCTCCTACTATGAGCTAATTAAGAATCTTCATATATATTTCATAGCGATTATTTTACGTCAGTGTTTATTTTTTATTCAAATTATGTCACATATTTATATTATTAAAAAATTATTTATTTATTATGTATCACATGTAATAATTAAAAAATAATTATTAATTTCAGTAGATTTTTTTAATAATTTTGATAATAAAAATAATTAATTCTTTTAATAATGAGATTAGGAAACATAAGTAGAATGAAAATAACATATGTTAATATAAAATATCTTTTCATGCACTCTTTTCTCTTCTATTAATAATTCGATATCAAGCGATTAAAGTTTGAATTTTGAAGGTAAAACATTTATATTTGAATTCTCAATATTTTTCGTCGGTAAACGACCTGTAAATTTTATAAAATATACAAATAAAAATTTAATAAATTTATAAATTTTAATAATAAATTACTCATAAATATTAACTTTAAAAATAAAATAACTTGACTCACTCCTAAACATACCAAAGATAATAATAGTACAAATTGATTTTGCTTATCAACTCAACTCAGCAGAAATGAGTGTCCCAAGTCAAGAAACCTGTTGGACCTTACGTTTTGAGGACCTAATTTCAACTGAGATTAGACTTTTTATCTATTTCGGTGTTTCTTTTTTCTTTAATGACAAAGCCCACTGGGTATCAACTTCTTTTCAATCTGTCTTTTTTCTTCAATGACAAAGCATGATTTGAATGAAGAATTAGCCCAACAAAGAAAGAGAATTGATTATAGCCTGCCGACTGCAATAAATGCATATACATCCCATGGCTCTTTGCCATGCTATCAAATGGTAGATTCATTTTCCAGTTAGATTTATGGTTAAATATCTGTTACTCTGCCTGTCCAAATGCTACATTCATCTGTACTCTAACATTGAAACAAAGGTTAAGATCTCGGCTTCCAATCTCATCCAAAACTTATAAATCATAAATCATAAACATTTGCTGATCTTTATAACAATTTACATAGGATTGCTGATCTTCTGATTCCCTAGTGCTCCACAAGCACACAAAATTTAGCCTCGAAAAACATGCTCCTCGCCTGATTGTTGATCGATGAGCTTGATCCAACGACTAGTACCCTTCTTGGAGCCCACACCCCCACCTTTAGCCCCTATATAAGCAATATCTATTCCCTGCCCTACCGGTAAGAACACAGATCTCACGACACGTGTCCCACTTTCAAGCACCCCGCACCATCTAAACCCAGAGATGTCCCTGTGACATGCATTCTTGCATGCCAAAACAGCACCCTTTTGGCCCAATTTAGCAAGCCTTAAAACCCTGGCGAAGTCCTTCCGCTTTGAGTCCACAACAAGAAAATCAACACCCACGAGCCCCGCCATCACTTCCTCCGCTTCTCCAACGAGAAGCACCGTTGACGACGTCATCCCAGCTTCCTGCATGGCCTTGACGTACCCTGATCTTGATCGTTCATCAGGGACTATGCACACGTGCTTGCCGCACGTGTGATGGGCTGCTATGGCAAGGCCAACGCTGGTTGCTATGGAACCACCGTATGACCATGACTCGACGATCAGCTTTGAGTTCCAGCCTGCTGCCATGGCTGATAGGAATTCAGCTACGCCTGAATAATCTTTAAAATTTCGACACTGTGCCAGTCAATGCAATCATTATTAGAATATTACATGATAACAAGATTAATTAAAAGCTCTGAGAAGGGAAGCTTACTGATTCAACAGTGTGTATATAAGCTTTTGAAGCTGTTTCTCGAGACCAAACCAGCTTCATGGCGCTCTGATCCTTTCGCAGCAGTGTCTCAGTTTCTCTAACAGGTTTTTCTGATGCTTTTTTACATGGAGCTGAGGGAGAATATGGTAGTCAGGGTTAGGTGTTAATTAGGTTGAGCTTTTAAATGCTTGCAATTGCAAAGACTGAAGGCTGATGGCCTTTTTGTGAAACCGTTGACATTGTGCTTGAATTGCATGAATAGGGTATTAAAAAATGACATTTATTTTGTGCATAGTAAAGTTTGTAGATTCTATAATTGATATTAAAATAATAATACATATTTTATTTAAAATATAAAAAAATAAAAAAATAAATATATACATCTACACTTTAATTTTATTTGTACAATTTTAAAATATGTAGTCAAAATATGTAGTCAAAATAATTACATTACATG
Source organism: Firmiana major (assembly GCA_033439115.1). Lineage (NCBI taxonomy): Eukaryota > Viridiplantae > Streptophyta > Magnoliopsida > Malvales > Malvaceae > Firmiana > Firmiana major. Next base: position 1,359,609 of record CM065908.1, on the reverse strand, counting down.
TGCTGAAATTTATATTCTAAACTTACAAATATTATTGAAAATCGCCTTTTAATAATAGGTTTGCATGAATTGTGATCCTAAAATTACTGATACGTGCAATCTGATGTTGTCAACTCTGATCTTTGTCTTATTCCTCTCATTTTATTCTTGCCACTTATCATCATCTCTCACCTCTTGCTTTAGTAGATAAAACTAAATTTAAGGTAAATTTAATCACTGATTACCATAAATGAATATTAATTAAATAGCTATGGCCAAAGTTTGGAATAATTACTTTTGTTTACACTGCAATTGCTACAAAAGGACAAGTTTAAAGCTGTTGATGAGTTTAAGTTACTATAAAAGCTTCTTGGTCTACGCTCCTGCAAGGATTGTTTATATGGGAACACAACCAAGTTGATAGACAAGTTGGGAAGTAATTAAAAGCTTCTTAATTGTAATTAGTCATGCAGGAGTACTGTTTAGTTTGATTTTAATATAATTATCAAGAAAAAGATAGCGAGAGTATGGACATTTTGAACTTCAAATTATATAAGATGAGATGACAAAGAATATTGTAAATATTGAGCTGTGTTGATCTCTTTAATGCTGGATGACTTTGGATGTGCTTGATTCGACTCAATAAATATAAAAAAAAAATTATTATTTCGAGTCGATTTTGATATTCAAATCAATTGACGATAAAAAAAATAATGTTAAAAAAAAATGGACTAAGTCTTACAAAGAAAAACAAAAGTTTTTATTATGAAAATATTAATACACGTGAATTTATTATTTGTCACTTATAATAATTAATACTCAATGCAATCCCGTAAACTTTCACGATGGACCTAAAAAGATGAGATTTATTGCACTTGTTGAGCAATCCATATATCCTGCTGCAATTAGTTGAGGGTTATGAATTATATATATGATGCCATTTAACTTGTAAATTAATTGGATTATTTCTCACAGGTGCTAAGCTTCAAAACTCGTACAGAAAACTACAACTTTGCTCCAGACTATGCAACCAACCATGCACTGAATGAAACTATGTTTTGGCAAATTACTCGAAGCTAACCAACTACTAAACTATTGCAGACATCGTATGCATGATATAAGCTGGTTTCAATAATAAACAAATCCAAGCAAATAAGGAAACTCTTAATGCTTAATGAAAACATGAACTAAGTATTGAAAGCTTGATTATATAGTATAGATTGTAGTTTTCAATTGCTAGTATTAGATTGATACAAATGGTGCATGCACGTCATGACTATGACTTCTTCTAGGTCTATGCACCCTCTTGCACTTATAAAACGTCGAGTTTCTTCTACCCAAAAAATAAGAAAGAGAAGTAAAAGTTTTGACTAATTTCTATTGTATTACAAGCAAGATATTTTTGTTTTTTGTTTTTTGTTTTTTTCTAATAAAAATTTTGAAAGAAAAAGAGTCAAAAATGGCATTTTTAAACTAATATATATATATATATATAATCAGATTAATTAAGGTAAAATCATATGTTTTACTATGTCTTTATATACATATCTAATTATAAAATACTAACCAAGCTTATATAAGCATGATATTTGCTTTACCTAATACTGCTGAAATGAAAAGTCTCAAAAATTAACAATGTGGACAATATGAATTACACTTGATACCGAATATATAAAAAAAATATGTTTAACACTTGAATTACGTTTCAAATATTTCAAACAAAGTTAAAGAAGATAATATCGTATAAAGTAAAGTTTTGACGAAAATAGATCTCACTCAACCACTTTCATTTCTCTTACTCATTTGCGTATTTTTTTTAAATAACCATAGATTTGAATGTTAGAACGCATGTTTTGAAATCTTAATTTTAATATTTTATTAATAATAAGTTTGATTAACTCACACCAACCAAGCTCCTAATGTATCTCTTCTATGCAAAATATATCAGTACAATTTAAAAGCTCCAAAAAAAAAAAAAAAAAAGGGTATACTCACTTTGAAAGGAGGAACATGATTTTTATATACAATTTCAATTTTATCTATCTATTACATACTCTAGCTAGTATAAAATAGCAAGATATTTTCCTTCACCTAATGAATAAGGTTTGAATAAAAACTTTCAAATATTCAAAATTAAGTGAGCTTTGTTTGACTAATTAAATCAAATCTTAAAATTAAAGTAAAATTACTTTGAACAAGTTGACATTGAATAAAGAAATCTTAAGCTATTGTAATTTGATTGTAGTCCCAAACGACGTCGGTTTAATGCTCGAGCGGGTTCCATCTTCTCTGGATTGATGACATATGGATTTTCAGTTTTAGCCGTTGAAAACCGTTAAAACGATAAAAATCTGAACACAGAAATATCTTCGAAGAGATTGCAGAATCCGAACAGGAAACTGAGTTAATGCTTCTCTGCGCCTGCGCGAATCTTAACCAGCCTTGGAACTCAACGTTGCCAACTCTCGGTCTTCTCCGAAAATGCAAAACTTCGGACGATGTAAACCAAATCCATGCCCGTTTAATAACAACTGGTTTCATCAAAAGCCCCACTCTCACTACCAAAATCATCCTCGCTTTCTCTGCTTCGCCATTCCCTCCATTAGTCGACTTTGCTCGCCATGTCTTCTTCATGCACCATGCTTTCCATTTCCCTAGACAAGGGATGGACCCTTTTCTTTGGAACGCTGTAATAAAGTCGTATTCCCATGGGCGTGACCCGGAACAAGCTTTGTTCATGCTCTCTTTGATGCTTGAGTATGGGGTTTCTTTTGATAAGTTCTCGTTGTCTTTGGTACTTAAAGCGTGCTCGCGGTTGGGTTTGATGAAAGAAGGAATGCAGGTTCATGGCTTGTTGAGAAAGCTGAATGCTGGGTCTGATTTATTTCTGCAAAATTGTTTGATATCTCTGTATTTACGCTGTGGGTTTATTGGATATGCGCGCCAATTGTTTGATACCATGTCTAGGCGGGACTCTGTTTCATATAATTCGATGATTGATGGGTATATTAAAAGGGGGATGATTGATTCGGCAAGCGAGTTGTTTGATTTTATGCCAGTGGAGTATAAGAATTTGATAACTTGGAATTGTATGATTAATGGTTACACACAATTGGAAAATGGGATAGATTTGGCTTTGGAATTGTTCGAGGAAATGCCTGCTAGGGACTTGATTTCGTGGAACTCGATGATTAATGGATTTGTGAAGTGTGGGAATATGGAAGATGCTCAGTCTTTGTTTGATAAGATGCCGAAAAGGGATGTTGTCAGTTGGGCTAATATGATCAATGGATATGCTAAATTAGGTAATGTTCATCTAGCTAGGCGTTTGTTTGATGAAATGTTGGAAAGAGATATTGGGGTGTGTAATGCCATGATGGCTGGTTATGTCCAAAATGGATATTGTGCAGAAGCTTTGGAAATATTTTATCATTTGCAAAGGGATGGTAATTTGCAACCTGATAATGCCACATTGTTGATTGTTCTTTCAGCAATTGCACAATTAGGGCACATCGAAGAAGGCTTGGCAATACATCAGTATCTAGAGGAAAACAAGTTCTCTTTATGTGGAAGACTTGGTGTTGCTCTTATTGACATGTATTCAAAATGTGGCAGTGTAAAGAATGCTATGCTGGTTTTTGAGGGTATAGAAGATAAGAGTGTTGAGCATTGGAATGCGATGATTGGTGGATTATCCATTCACGGCTTGGGTGAATTGGCTTTCAATTTGCTGATGAAGATGGAAAAGCTTTCTATAGAACCTGATGATATCACATATATCGGGGTGCTGAATGCTTGTGGCCATGCTGGTTTGGTGAAGGAAGGTCTGATTTGCTTTGATATCATGAGAAAAGTTCACAAAATGGTACCAAAGCTGCAACATTATGGATGCATGGTTGACATCCTTGGCCGGGCAGGGCAGGTAGCAGAAGCAAGAAAATTTATTGAGGAAATGCCTATTGAAGCCAATGATGTGATTTGGAGGGCTTTGCTCAGTGCTTGCAAAAATCACGAAATCATTGAAGTTGGAGAACCAGTGGCTAAGCATTTAATTACACTGGACTCTTGTAATTCGAGTTCTTATGTACTTCTATCTAACATGTATGCTGGTCTCGGCATGTGGAATGCTGTTAGTAGGGTTAGGATGATGATGAAAGAGAAAAATCTAAAGAAAATTCCTGGTTGTAGTTGGATTGAACTACAGGGAACTGTTCATGAGTTCTTTGTTCAAGATAAGTCCCATCCCCAAGTTATGGAGATCTATTCTTTGTTGGATAGTTTGTCAACATCCAATTCAGAGGTCACACCTTGTAGACATGTTTAGGTTGGAAACTACAACCTGGGTGCCTGCAAGTCGATTGTAGATAACAAGGGTCTTATTTCATGTACAATAGCAAGAAGACATCTAGTTTTACCAACTTCACAAGCTGCCTTGCTTGAAATATTTTCCAACTTAACTGTGTGCTGTTCAAATTAATGTAACTGAAATTTCAATTAATCTTTTCCAATAATATAATTAATGATATTTTTCTTCTTTCTTTACCCCGTTGTTCGAGTTAGCTGCTACTGACTTCTGGACTATCTTCTATACAACCATCAGCTTTTTCCTTTCTTTCGGAAATTCTATTTCTTTATCAAAGGACAAAGATTGGAGACAATTTACAGGCTCTTTGAGATATTTGTGAAAATCCTTGAGTTTCTTTTCCCTGCTTGGAGGGTTAAGCAGAACCTGGCCTTGTATAAACTCCCTTCTTAACCACCTAGTGGCATTGGCTAAATTTATGTGGAAAGCAGGAACCAGACTTGAGCTGATTAATTCAAAAAGCAGAGACAGCATTACTCTGTTTCGAGGAGTGGGGTTGTTGTGTCTCTTTCTTTCCACTCATCATTTGTCCGTAAGCTAGTTGGCCTTCTTGGTGGTGCTGCAACATTTCCCACAAAATTCTACTTTGTCTTTGGGTCATCTTCCATGATTTCACATGTTGGGCATGCAACATGTTTCTCCCCGGAAGGAAAGAAAGAAAACAATCATACATTTTTCCTAGCAACAACTCTGTCTCTGTGCATCAAATGTCTTTTCAAGAAAACAAAAGGAGGAGAAAACAAGTGTCTTGTCACTTTCCGACATAAAACTAAGGTTTAAAGGTAATACGCAGATCCCAAGATTCAAAAATTAGAGCTTTCCATGGTTCTCAAAAATCCAACATTGTACATTTCCCCCTGATTGTCTTGTAGCCTTATTTGTAGTCTTTTCTCACCCAGCTAATGAAGCAAAGAATGGAGAAAACTATTAGTCATCCGGAATCCTTGAAGAATTAAACAAAAGAAAAATTAGTGCTTAAAGCTGCCACAAAATTAGTGTTGCTACTACAGAAAACAGCCTTGTTTCATAACTTGAAATTAAACCGATACAATTACAAGGCAGGTTTCGGTTCATTCGCATCCAATTTAAATGAAATGATACACACTTAACATTGACAGAGTTCAAGTCCTCAGGAAGGACACCGAGTTAAATTAGTCATGACATCAACTAGAGGTTAGTAATAGCCGCATCATGCCTCAGATCACTTGAAAATTGAGGCAGCAACTCGAATTACTTCAGGAACTACTCATTAGTCCACTCAGTTCCTGTATCACATTGTCCATGGATGGCCTTTGGCTAGGAGATTCATGGGTGCAAAGCAGAGCAATTCTACCAAGTTTAACGGCCTCAGAATCAGAGTAATTTCCCTCCAGATTCGTGTCAATAAAATCTTCAACTTTGCAGGACTCAGCAGCATGGCGGATCAGTTGGGTGATCTTTCGTTTCCCACTTACTATCTGAAATACAATCATACCAAATGCATATACATCACTCTTTTCAGTGAAACGGCCAGTAGTGGTATACTCAGGAGCAAGGTATCCCTTTGCAGCACTAGCTTTGAGAGTGGAGAAGACAATGTCATCTGCAAGGAGTTTGTGGAGGCCAGAATCTAAGAGCAAGGGATTGGAGCGGTTGTCTATAACCACTTTCCCTGCAGATATATTCTGGTGAACAAGAGCAGGTTTGTTTCCTTTGCTTCTATGTAAATACCGAATACCTGGTTAGGAACATCACATCCAGTATGCATAAATTTGCCAGAAATGCACAAGTTGAAAATATTAACTGAACAAAAAGTTTGTACAATCTCAATGAGCAAGAAGATAACTGACCTTCGGCAATGCCATAAACGATAGAAATTCTGGTAGACCATTGAAGAACCTTCCCACTGCCCTGCTTTAGATCAAGATACTGCAACAGATTTCCATTGTGGACGAAATCATAGATGAGAAAACACTCCCCCCTGCCCTTTGAACAGCAAAAACCTCTCAATCTCACAAGATTTTCATGTTTCAATGAGGTCAATAACTTCAAACCTTTCAGAAACTCAGATTCATCAGACTTGCAGCTTGTCTTGGCAATGCATTTTACTACTACACCAGAACCATCTCTTAGGAACCCCTTATAGATGGCTGAAAAATTACTCTTCCCCAACAAATTCACCTCCGAGAAGCACTGAGTTGCACGCTCTACTTCTTCTAAATTGTACATTAAGCTCTCAAAAACTTCCTGAGAAAACCCATTCTCACTCTGACCTTTGTCTAAAGGGTCCCATCCATTAGAATACTCTAAACTAATTAAGGGTGAGGCACTTCTCCTGTTAACCTCCTTGACCTTGTCAGTGCTAAGACGAGCAACTGAAGTATCAAAAGCACTCCCAATTTTCTGTTTTCTCCGCCGGTACCATGAAAATGTGAAAAGGGCTGCAACTGTCAGCACAAGAACAACTCCAACAATGCCGGAGATTGTACCTATTTGTGGACTGCCAGATGGCCTTGAACAGTTAGTTTTGCTGCAATCAGGTTTTAAATCCGCGGACTCTGGGATATCCTGCGGGTTAAGGCCACTGGACTTGAATGGTTCAGGTCTGTTTCCATATATCTTATCAGAATCTGCACAATCCTTCAGGTTAGAGAACCCAACACCACAGAGGCCAAGATTGTTTTCATACTGAAACCCAGAGTTCAGTCTCTTTAGAACTGCATTCCATCCACAAAGATATAGAAAAGACAAGTTAGAAATCTTAGAATTTCTGTTATCTTAATTACAAAGAATGAAGGCAAAACACAACTGTATCACCTGGGGGTACATTGCCAGATAGAGTATTGTTGCGGATGTCTAACACCTTTAGCATGGGAGCATCGGCCAACTTCACTGGAACAGAACCAAACAGGATATTAAAGCTCAAGTCCAGCCTCGTTAGCATCTCCAAGTCCCCCAAACTTGCAGGGATTGCACCGCTTAGTCTATTATATTGCAAAGCAATAACAGTAAGCTTCTTTAGAGAACCTAACTGCGTAGGTATACTCCCAGACAACTTATTGTAACACAGTTGAAGAACTGCAACAAAAGATCCAAATTGTTTCACTCAGATCATAAATTTTTCTATAAAAATCCTTTCTTTCTATATGGAACCTATAAACAACTGCTTGCTACATAAGCAAACAGATCGAAAGATGCTTACTTTACTTTTGAATCAAAATACATAAGCAAACAGATCGAAAGATGCTTACTTTGCTTTTGAATCACAACCAGAGATTATTACTTTACTTCAGAAATATAACCTTTTAAACAATACCTTGAAGATTAGCCATGCTGCCAATCTGAGGAGGAATCTCTCCAGACAAGTTATTGACATTGAGATACAAATCGCTGAGTTGACTGAGAGCTGCAATATCCTTAGGTATCTCCCCAGTCAAGGAGTTGAAATGCAGGTACAACCCGGTCAAGCTCTTAAGCCCACCCAGAGCCGCCGGTATCTGCCCGGAGAGACCCTTCCCCTGCAGCGAAATGTTAGCCACATGACCATCTTCATTGCATGCCACACCATCAAATGAGGCGCTGCTACAAGGGTCGGAGTGAGGTGTCCAAGAGGATAAGAACCGGTTTTCTGGGTCCAATGAGGCCTTGATTTGGAGGAGAAGGTCACGTTCAGTTGGTGAAGAGAGGGAGAATGGGAGGAGATAGAAGAGGAGGAGAAGGAAAATGGGCATGTTTGGTTGGAACGAAAGAGGAGGAAAATGTGAGGTTTGAGTGTGAGATTCGAATCTGTTCAAGGTTGGCTTGAGTTTAAGTTTAGAGTCAGCTGGCCTCTTGTAGTGCAGAAAAGGACGATTGGCTGCTGTTCTGTTAAGTAAAGATTTGAAAATAATGGAGCCCACATCAGTCAACACTTATGACTTAACAGTGTGATTTAGGGACGACAATGGTTATTATGAAAACAAATATATTGTGTTATTGCATTATTCAATCCTATTTAAGTAAATATAAAGTTTCCTTAAGTAGAATTTGATAGTAAAATTATTATTTATCATTTTTATCATTTAACAAATAATTAAAGTAATAATGAAATTGATTTCGATAAAATTTAAGAAAATAAAATAATTATTAAAAATATATATTTTTAATAAAATAATAAAAATTTAAAATAAAAAATAAAAAATAATTTTTATCCATAAACTTTTATTTTTTATGAATTTAACCCACTAATCATATTACAATTAATTTCAATTAATGTGCCAAAATTAATGCGATTTGGCTTCTGACAACCGTGCAAACCACTCGGTGAACATAAAGCCCTATAAGAAACAACATTTATTACAAGTCATGGCACATCGATCAGATATAAAAAGATTATAACACAAGAGATGGGTAAATTCAAGTAATCATTTAATATTTAGTAAATTCAAGTAATTATTTCATTTTTTTATATTATATAAATACGATTTAAATAAAAAAATAAAAAATATCTAAATAATTATAAGATTTGAATATCATGAAGTATAATTGAAAATGGATATGAATACCTTACAAATAACGGATGTCCTATTTATTACCATTAATGAATCATTATTATTATTATTATTATTATTATTATATTTTCCTCAAAGAAAAAAGTGAATAATTTCATCATTTTGAAAATGGATTATGAAAATGGGTGACTGTCGACCTGGCCTGCTGCAAACATGGGCTCCACAAGACATTATACTCTCAAATTACATCATAATTTGTAAATTGTCTTAATAATAATAATTTTAAAATAAAATTAAAAAAAAAAAAAAAACTGAGGACAACAATTTTCCATGATTAAATGAACTGAGTACAGCATTGGACCATCGGGGCCTGATACTGTTATAGTGTAGTGATTAGTAATGTTTGCTTAAATGGAAAATGAAGATGACAAGATTAGCTGTTAACAAAGATGAAACGCAAAGTAGAGATCTTTTCTTCATTGGAAAAAGGATTTGGTAAGTTAGGAGATGGTCATTTTCAAGAAAATATGATCCCATATAATATGCTACGTATATAATATAAACAAAAATTAGTATTATTAACATATTATGATTTAATTACATAATTTTAAAAAATTAAATATTTATTTCACGGTAAAATAAAAATTAATAAATTGATTTATATGTGATAAATAGTTAAGAATTTATATTTATTTTATGTAAAAAATTAAAAGGTTATTTAGTTATTAAATTTAAAAAAATTAAAATGTGATAATAAATTATATATGAATTTATAAAAAATAAAAAAATTATTTTATATTAACGTATCGATATAAATTATAATACGTACATTTAACTCAAAACAATCGCGATATGTGTGTGTAAGAATTATCCAAACTGCTCATATCAATCAAGACTGCACCTAGAAGAGCATATTGAATTCCCTATACCAAACTGCAAAATATGGCTTGATTCACTGCTTGACATGGCTTCCTTGTCTCTTTTCCCTTTAATGCGAGTTTGATTTAGAGAGAGAACAATTATTAAGGATCAATTGTTCAGGTTTCATGTGAACTTCAAAATTAATGTTTCTTTGTCCCTTACTGCTTTATGACCAAGAGTCTCCCCTAGTCCGAACCTGTGACTTGCTAAATCTCATTAAATTAGACACTAGTATGAGAAAATCAATTTGGATAGATATCGTGGAGGTTCTCTGGTCTCCATAATGTCTGCACGGCAGCACTGAAAGTATAACTAAATCGGGTCGATATGTTTAAATATTAGATTCGATTTAAAATTTTAAAATTTAAAATTTGATTTGAAGTTAATTAAATTATAAATTTTATTTGAATTTAAATTTTATAAATTAAATTAAACTACAACATAATTTGAAAATAAAAATAATAAATTTAAATAATTTATAAATAATTTCACTCATTTTATATGCATAAAATACTCTTGAGCCTGGGGCAAAGGGTGAGGCGACCATGACATCTTGCTTGCCTCACTATTAAGTAAGACCAAAATTCCATACCATTCTTTTGTCCATATTTTTCAGGTGCACTTATGCTGCCATCATTTCACCTGCTGGAAACAACGAAATAGGATTTCCCAATCATGACGGAATTTGTGACTTGGTTGGTAAGATATGCGTCGAAATCATGGCATTTTAATTCGCATTTTCCATTCTCAATCCTTTCCACGTAGCCATCAAAGAAACTCAGCAACAGTCTCAATCCCTTGCTGGAATGTTCATGCATGTTCTCCTCCTGAAAAGCTAGCGTCCCTTGGTCCTGTAGGTCACTCTATCTTTTCCTTTATCTTGTTTCTATTTATAAAGAATTTTTTTATTTTTTAATTAAATTTTTATTTTTTTATAAAAATATTTTAATATATCATATCATCTTTAAATATGTCACGTGATTCAATATAATGGATTGAAATAATATTAAAATTATTATTCATAACAGTAACCAAACGTATAAAAATTGGCACATTGCATGTGAGAATTGAAAACTGTTTTCAGGGATGACGGGCTTTGATTCTTTTTTGAACAAACAATGCATGGTGACAACAAGTTGAACTTTCAAAACTTGTAATTCTCGAACAATGCACCGACAAACCCAGCGCTTCACGTAGGTAACATTAGACCAGACACGTTTCGTCTTTATCGTCCCTCTTGTACTTTTTCCCATGCAACATACTCGTCTTTTGATGCCAGCCTTGGCATTCTGCCATTCCAGAGCCTCACTGTTTAAAGCATGAAGCAATGGGAATTGGAAGAAATCTCAACTCACTTTAAAGTTTAAACCATCTTTTGTCTAATCTAAAATTCCAATATTATTTGTTGATTATTTAAGTTTAATATAATAATTATTTAAATTTAATATATTTATTTTTAAAGTTATTTTGAAAAGGAGTATGAGTTTGAATTGAAATCAAATATCTTAGGGGTCGTTTGGTATCGTTTCTTATTTTCTGTTTTGTGTTTCTTGTTTCTGAAATTTTTGTTTTTGTTTTAGTTTGTTTTGTTTTCGATTTCTAAAAACAGAAAACATGTTTGGTTAAAATTGTTACGTATTCAGAACAAATTTTTAAACTGATTTAAATACAATAATTCAATCACAAAATAAAATTTAAAAATTGAACAAAAATAATAATATATTTATTATATAATATTATGTACATATTATTAAATTATATTATTTATAATATTTAATACTAATATGAAATATCTACTTTTAATCATATTAAAATTTAATATTATTTAAATTTTATTATAATTAAATATAATATTAAATAAATAATTACTTAAAAAATAATTCAATTAAAATAATAATAAATAATTTTTTAATATTAATTTTATTAGATAATAATGGAGATTAATAAACATTTTAAATTTTATATATTAAATAATAATATGAATTAATAAATTATTACCTATATTTAATAATATTATTTACTTTAATTGAAATAATATTAAATTACTAAAAAAATATATTTAACTAAGTAATTTATAAAAAATATATATTATTAAAACATGTTATATTTAATATAAATAATTTTATTTAATGTCAAGTATTCACTTTTTAATAATATTAAATTATTTTATGTTAAGAGTGATATGTTTTAAATTTAATTAAAAATATATAATATTAAATAATAATATCATTTAATAAAATATTTATTAAATATATTATATAATAGCAATTAGCAATAATATTAATTATTAACATATCTAAATTATAATAAATTATATTATTTAAATTTATAATATATTCAATTAATTATTATACAAGTTTAAATTAAAAATATTATGATATTATAGTTTATGCTATTTCTTGTTATTTTTTACATTTTTGAATTTTTCTAATTTAAAATAAATATATTAAAATTAAACTATTTTTTAATTAAATAATATTTTATATTAAAGATTAATGTTATTTTTATTTTAAAAAATTAATTAATTTTATTTTATAATTTTATTATGAAAATATATTAACATTATATTAATATATAAATACTGTTCACTTATTTATGAACAGTAACAAAAATGAAAACATGTTTCCGAAAACAATAAAAACATCAAATTCTTGTTTCCAATAATTTTGAAAATTTTCATTTTCATTTTTGTTTTTTTAAAACAGAAATCAATACCAAACATATTTTCTGTTTTTGTTTTCCAAAAAACTGAAAACAAAAACAGAAAACAGAAAACAAAAACAAAAACAAACGACCCCTTAATATTTAATTCAAATTTTTATAAGTTAATTTATTGAAACTTTTTAATATATATATTTTAATAGTAGTTTGTTATTTTATATTCATAACATATAATCAAAAAAATTATCACTAAAATTTATCAAATCAAAGTCAATTAATAAAAATTAAATTTTTAATCAAATCAAACTGAATTTCAATTTGATGTCAAATGTTTTCAATTGCACGCTAGTCACACAACCCATTTATTTGTTGATTATTTAAGTTTAATATGATAAAGAGTTAAATTTAATATATTTATTTTTAATCAAATTTGAGTTATTTTGAAAAAGAGTATGAATTTGAGTTGAAATCAAATATCTTATTATTTAATACAAAATTTTATAAGTTAATTTTTTTGAAATTTTTTAATATATATTTTAATATTAATTTATTATTTTATATTCATAACATATAATCTTAAAAATTATCAATAAAACTTATCAAATCAAATTTAATTAATAAAAATTAAATTTTTAATCTCCAATTTGATATCAAATGCTTTCAATTGCATGCTAGTCACACAAATCTAGATTCTCTGGTGTTTCTCCTTTATAATACCGGAGTCTCTTGTCGTTAGTAGGAAATGTTTCCAATTTCCATTGTTTCATGGCCATTATATAAAGGAAATAAGTTCTCAAGTCATATTTGTAATAGTGTAATTTGTAAAAGCGCCTTTGTCGAGGAGGCAAGACAAGATAACTCTCTCTTCCATTTTTATCCAATATTTTATACCATTCCCTTTTTTATTATTATTTTTTCTAACCTCATATATTTTTACTATTTAAGATTATTTTATTTGAACTGCAGTGACATTAAAATTAAATGAACACAATTATAAATATATGATGATAAAGTACATATATTTTTGTAATAAAATTATTATGTATTTATATCAATTAATATTAATTTTATATTTATTATTATGTGTTTATGATAATTTTAATATATTTTACATCTATTTACATAATTTATATTTAATAGTATATTTTTTATATTGATCTTAAAATAAAGTAAAAAAATTTTAATCTTACTATTATAGAATTCTCACGGCCAACCCTAACCCCTAATAACAATTAATCTTAGATTCTTTGTTTTCTTGCTCATTATCAAATTCTATTTGTTTATATTTCAAATGAATTAACATAAATTTTATATAAAATTCGTTTAATCATTTTAGTTAGAAAAGATTTTAAATCTCACAAAATGAAGTCAATAAAAAGACACATATTTTAAGGTATATGAAAAAAATTAATTAAAAAATAAAGATAATATTTTAATTTCACTTGTAAAGTTAAAATAATTAACTATCAATATATAAAAAATAATTACAAAAGTATAATTTAACCGAAAGTAATATGTATTCATAAAGGAAAATTAAGTCAATGAAGATTTTAGATTTTTCAAATGAAATTTATATGATGACATATACTTTTTAAAATATATTAAAAATAAAAATTTAATAAGAAATTAAGACATGATGACAATTTCTTATTTTAATTTTGTTTATAAAATTAAAAAAATTAAAATATAATGTATAAAAAAAAACTCTTTCATAAATTATTTTACTAATGGGCCTACAAAGTAAATACCCAAAAAAGCACTTTAGGCCCAGATTGTACGGAATCCAGTGCTTGAAAATTAGACCGGGCCAGTGGAGAAAAGAGCCCATTAAAAATCACTAGCCGAGGACCAGAAGAATAAAAACCCTAGCCCCAGCCTCCATTTGGATTCTAGGGTTTCTTTGCTCAGAGCAAAGCTAGACAGAAGCAGAGGTTAAGTGACCAAGAGAAGCAGCCAAGCTCGAAACTCTGCCACCATGGGTCGTATGCACAGTCGAGGGTTTGTATTTGCTCTCATACTTGATTCATTATAGACTGAAAACAATCCTATTATTATTTAGGTTAAATTCCTTCTAGCTGCTTCATGGCTGATTGACTTTCTATGCAGTAAGGGTATTTCCGCATCTGCTCTGCCCTACAAGAGAACTCCTCCTAGTTGGTTGAAGATCTCTTCTCAAGATGTAAGTTACTCTTTTAATCCATTATGTGAAAAAAATTGAATTCTCTAGACCTATTTGATTAGAGTAGAATAGTGGCAGACAAGAACCAGATCTTTGATAAATGGAAGTTTCATTAATTTGTGTGGGGAATAGTTGTTATCCTCGTTGAATGCAATACTATGGCGATGCTCTGCTTGAAGTCTATGGTCAATCTATAGTGTTGCTTTGTAAAATTAAATTTGTCTTTATTTAACAAGTATAAAAAAACTAAAGATAGCTTCAGATGAAATTGATGGCTGCAGGAGCAGTTTCTCTATGATTAGTGTTTAAGTTTGATGGTGCCTTTGGCTATGTTTCATTTTTTTTGTTTTTCACAATTCTGAAATTTGGAATCCTGATGTTCATTGATTTTTGTTTGTTCGTTGTTTCACTCATGACCCCTCTTTCTTTTTGTGACATCAACCTCAAGTTGTTTCAAGCTTTGTTTAGTATGTTTGTCTGTAAGATATTATTCTGGTTTATGAATCCCACAACTGTAACCGGGAAATTTTATTGTTGAAGTGGTGAAGTATTAATAGTAGTTAATTGATCTTGCTCAAAGGTGCAAACTATTTCTTATGTTTTGTCATTTAATATTCCAAAGGCTGTGTGTTCTGGTTTTACATTCCTGCAATGCGTAGTTGAAAAACCCCTACTTCTTAGGTTTATTCTATCTTTATAAAAAGTTTGTACTATTTTTTTGGCTATATTCGTTAATCTTGATTTCATCATTTAGGTTGAGGAGAACATTTGCAAGTTTGCAAAGAAGGGTTTGACCCCATCTCAAATTGGTGTCATTCTCCGTGATTCTCATGGGATTGCTCAGGTGAAGAGTGTTACTGGCAGCAAGATTCTGCGCATACTGAAAGCCCATGGTACAGCTTGTCGACATTCTCTGCTATTGCATTTTCTTTCAGATTTGAAGATAAACATTCAACTTATCCATTTGTTTTTTCAGGTCTTGCTCCCGAAATTCCGGAGGATTTGTACCACCTAATTAAGAAAGCTGTTGCCATCAGAAAGCATCTTGAGAGGAACAGGAAAGACAAGGATTCCAAGTTTAGGTTGATCTTGGTTGAGAGCAGAATTCACCGACTTGCCCGCTATTACAAGAAGACAAAGAAGCTGCCACCTGTGTGGAAATAGTGAGTATTTGTACCCTGGCTTACCTTTGATGTTCTTGACTTATTTAACTAATGGTCAGAGGCATGCTCTTTCAGCAAATGTCCCTAACGCATGAAAATTGTCTAGGTGGTTATTGCCACTATCCTCTTGTCTGAAGATTTGTAACTTTCAAACTTAAACATACTTTTTCTTTATGCAGTGAGTCGACCACCGCCAGCACTCTTGTGGCATAGATTGGGCACAGTTTGAGCCATCTTCCGGTGCGTCAATTAGTATTCTCTTGGATATGCAGGACTAAACTTTTTCTATTACAATCTATTAATGCTTTTGAAGAACTAGTTCACTTGTGGTTTGAAATCGAGATACTTAGTAGAGAAAATACTGATCTTTCATATTTTTTTCCGTTTGTCATGTTTTGATGTCTTGAATCTTATATTTCGGTGAGTTTTAGTTGGAACCTTTTGGTTTAGCATATTTATCAAATTGAGCTGAGAATGAGTGCTCATGAGAAGAAAGTAAAAGAAGAAAAGGCAAGTGAGCAGCACGGTCGTATGAGGAGATTTCTACCTATTACTCATCTTAATGCCTTGGGTTTTTATCACTAGCCTCAAGCCAACAGAGTATTGGGGGATTTAAAATATTTAGCAAAGGGTAGATTTCATCCAAATACTTGAGTTTTGGCCTTAAGTCAACTTCAATCCGACTCTGTTAGGAAGTTTGCTAAGCAGCCATGGGCTTCAATCGATTATCTTCGTCTCATTTATGCCTTCCATAACACAATCCAAAATCTGGTCTCCACCACACCTGTTAACACAGGACCCAAAGTGCTAGGATGAAAGCCAAGTGCTTGATAAAATTGTTAGCTCTATAATTTAATTATGCTGTGGTGAAATTGAAAATAGTAATAACGGACCTAAACGTTTTGATAAAATTTTCCGAAGAACAGGGCAATGGCTTTTTAAAGCAACAGTCACAAATCAAAACGCTTGTACAATTTCGAAGTTTGTGATTGATATCTAATAAACCTTTACAAGCCCAAAAGCATCAATTACAGTCTTCGGTCCAGAATTTTTGCAAACCAACTTGGCCCAAATTTCCAAACACCGTTAAAACCCAACTTCCGTCAAAGCATTTTGCGAAGAGCCACGTGTAGGATAAACACTGCACTTTCACCCTTGCTCATTCTGCATTCGTGCGCACCGTAACATCATCTCCTGCCGCCATCGTCGTCATCTTCTTCAAACTAAGTTCCTGTAGCATCGCATCAATTCACCCGAATGTGGGCTAGTGTGAGTAACGGCAGTATTCGAGTTTTGCGCTATTGCGTTGTTAGTCTTCCACCTATCTCCTCACAACTCCCCAGGTTTCGTGCCCTACCTTTCATGGAGAACTCAAACCTTAATAACACTACCTCGTCGTCTTTCTCTTCTTTTGCTTATTCCAATAGGAGGTATTTTAAACATTTGGGCTCAAAGTCTTAGTCATAATCGATTCAATTTGTAACAATTTTGCTCTTAGTTTTGTTTACTTTATTGTGGCTTTGGCAGTGGAGGAGGTAGAGGAAGAGGAAGAACTCAAGAGATGAAAAATGATCGAGAAAGATCCGGAGGCCATGGCGGCAAGGACAGAATTGATGCTCTTGGTAGACTCTTGTAAGCAGTATTGTCATTTTTTTCTCCTTTTCTTTTGCTTAACGACCATGGGTATATTCGATTTAATTGATTTGATTGATTGTTGTTTTCTCTTGTTTCAATATCTTTAGGACAAGAATTTTGCGACATATGGCTACTGAACTAAATTTGAACATGCGAAGTGATGGTTATGTCAAAGTTGAAGATTTGCTGAAGCTGAATATGAAAACATTTGCCAATGTTCCATTAAGATCACACACGGTTGATGACGTCAAGGAGGTAGATTCTATGAAGCAATTCTTGAATACATATACTGTTGAGGGTTTATTCTTGTTTTTTGTTTTCAAGTCTCAGTATATTGTGATGAAAGTGTATGCTAGAGTTTGATTGGAAAATTCCCATTTCTATCCTTACAACTTGGAATTTCTATAGTGAAAATGGCTTCCTTAGGTACTCTTCTTTTATAAAGAATCTTTGAGATGCCACCGGTAGTAATTTACAGTCCTAGTCTTCAATAAAATGAAAATGCTTGTAGTCTTGCTTCATGGGGTTTCTTTCATATGCTAACAGTAAACCTTTTTGTTTTTGTTTATTTCTTGATTCTAGGCTGTCAGAAAGGATAATAAGCAACGGTTTAGCCTTCTGGTTGAAAATGAGGAGCTTTTGATTCGTGCAAACCAGGGCCACACAGTAACGGTGATGAATCCTTCTTTAAAAACCAATTCTTGTATGCTTTTTCAGAATTTTTTTTCCCTTTAGTTTAAGCTTAGCTGTTGGTTTTAGCGTCTAATTAATGTTTGTATGCTCTATCTAAAAGATCTGTTATGTGCTGTTGGCAGACAGTTGAGTCCGAAAGCTTATTAAAACAAATCCTCTCAGCTGATGAAGTGCAAGGTAAGAATATAATGTCTACGAGTCTTCAGATTGAATTTTTTTTTTTTTTTTGCTCAATCCACTTTACTTTCCCTGAGATGACAGTTTGTGTGCATGGAACCTATAAGAGGAATTTGGAATCAATTTTGGAGTCTGGTTTGAAGCGCATGAAAAGATTGCATGTTCACTTCTCAAGTGGCTTGCCAACAGATGGTGAAGTAATTAGTGGTGAGATATCATGAATTACAAGATGATGGTAATAACATGTCATCGTTTTTCCTTTTCTTTTTTATTTTGCTTGAACCGATCGGATAGGATTATCCTTTTCTTTTTTATTTTTCTTGAACCGATCGGATAGGATTATCCGGTACTTTGACATATGGTCTTAGCAAGTAGATTTGCAATTCCCTTTCTTTATAATATATCCCGGCAAGGTATGCATGCCAAACTGGTTGGGTCATATTAGAACTGTTATCTACATTTCACCGAGGATTGATGATAAAGTTTATTAATGGATCAATAAGATTCCATTGTTGTTATGCGATTTTTAATTTGATAATAGCTAATGTCGAGCATGATTTGGTAGTTGTAGAGAACTAGTGATAGCATAGATCCGGCTAGTGAAGTTAGATGTTGCAGATGGATTCTGATGATTTGTACTTTGTTCTCTTCAGGTATGAGACGAGATGTTAACATTTTGATCTTCCTTAATGTCAGAAAAGCTCTGGAAGGTAAGCATGCTTGCTTCTTTCAAGTTTTAGGCAGTCAATGGATGATGACTATAATACTTAAGCACCAACTGTAAATGATGCCTTTCTCACTCTTCTTTCAAGTCATAGATGAACATATATCATTCCTTTTCTTATTTAATTTTAAGTTTTCTTCTAATGTTCTGTTATTGATGACTGCAGAGGGAATGAAGCTTTACATTTCAGACAACAAGGTGATATTGACAGAAGGTTTTGATGGGGTTGTACCTGTCAAGTACTTCGAGAAGATAGAATCATGGCCAGATAGACGTCCTGTTCCTTTTTCAATGTAAAATGAAGGCTGGAATCTGAGAATGATTTTCGTGAAAGTTGCAAAATTTCATTCTTCAATTGAGCAAACAAACGGACCACACAACCTAAGAGCGTAGAGTGTTAGGCACAGAAATTCTACATTATGCCTCCTTGGTACCTCTCAATCCTACATCAGTACTCAGTAACACCATTATGAACAATCATTTTTGAGTAAATCCGACAATTCATTATATAATTTGTGTTCAAGTAAAACATGAAAATTTCATATCAATTTATATTGATATATAAATCATTTCTTATTTAATTTTTTACCATGTTCATATATAATTTTTATTAAATTTTAAATCTTGTTACTTTTATATTTTTTTTATTTGTACGTGTCATCTATCTTACTTACTATTGCCAGGTCTAACTTTGCATGTATAAACCATTCGAATCTAAGATTCGTGCCATCTGCATGGTGAAAAAGTAGTGAAAGTGGAATATGCTTTTGAGATTGACAAAACAGCACAACTGCAAAAGCCTCAAAAGGATACAATAACAGCAAAATTTTCAGGACCAACAATGGCAGGAATTAAACGGTGTTCTCCCTCCATAAACCTTTCTTATCCAGTAATACATGCCATAATGCAACAGAGCAAAACATTCAAGACAAATTTAGTTGCTAAGATATGTATATAGACGTCTGATTAAAGCATCATCATTTTGCTCAAAGACAAGCAAAGCTAACTCACTAGATGCAAAGACAAAGGCATGAGCTGTTTTGCTTTAGCAGATTTAGAAAAACTCAGAACTAACACATTATGAGATGCGAAATTCTTTAAACTAGCGCTATAGGTTGAGTATTAATAAAACATCGAACTACTATAAAGCCTTTCACAAGATGGACCTCATGTAGTTAAAGTTGTGGATGTAAAGACATGGCAAATCCAAAATAATTGATGGCAAAAGGAAAGACAGATGCCTACTGAGATAACAACTATAAAGGATAATCCCAAAAACTCCCATGGTAAGCTACCACAAGATCTTGAAAGTTAAAATCAGTGTTGATAAGACTTTCTTCAAGCTCTAGTTTCTCCTTCATGTTCATTATTCAATGAAAGAACAGCTAAAAAACTCAGAGCCAGTGCAGCCCTAAAAACTTTTATCATACTGAGTAGACCGAATCGACTATGGTAAATCAAAGCCAAACCCACAAGATGCACTAAAAGCTCCTAGATAATAAAAAAATACCAATTTTAGCTGTGCCCCAGGCAAGTGTTTCATATTTTCCTTTAATGAGCTACCAAATAACTTTATTTGGCTACATAAATTATGTTCACATCATATAACATGAGGTTTTCAACCCTTGAAGACTTAATAAAGGCACTCTTCATGAAAGGATAATAGGATATAATGACAAAGGACAAGCTGAAGTACATCAAAATATGACATTGAAGCAGATGCTTCTATTGACAATGATCTTTTAATTGTACGAGGACCAGTTCGGTAAGGAAGGAAAATCGACTTGGATTGTCTAGTGTTCCACTAATTGTTAATTTGAATGATTATTGGATCATGAGCCACACCAGATAGCATGTACTAAGTTCGAAAATCATAAAACAAGTAAGAACAGAATAATCATTCCTAAAGCTCAACAGCCCGCAGACACAATTTATTGAAGACCTAAATAATAGTGTTTTTATACAAGTACAATAGAGCATATGCAGAAAAACCATTATTATTAACACACTGAGCTTCGTTTACATTTTTTTCGAGGGAGGGGGTTTGATTCGCAAAACATTGAAAGAAGAATCAATTTTCAAAATGTGACCCGATTTATCCACAAAGGAAAGAAAGAACATATTATTGTGTGCTATTTTATTTGAATTGCATAGCAATGATACAGGTCCAGCAATCAGCTATGCACTATCAGTTAAGAATTCTACAATGCCAAAACTACAACAATTACACTCCATGGGAAATAAAAAGGAAAAATTAAAAAAAACAGATTGTTCCAATGTTTTTTTTTTTTGATACAGAGTGTGCCTGCCCAGCAAGCAATCAAAACTTCTACAAAGTAGGACATGATATCCCTCCTTTATGTCATCATTAAAGATATATGAAATAACCATAATAGGGCAATGACCAGAAAAATGTCAAAAACAATGATAAGAATAATAATGAACAAGAATTCAGAGGATCCTACCACAATATAAAGAATGAATTATCCAGCAGCTTTCTTCCCACCAGAATAGTAACTCAGATACCACCTGACAAATTTCTTCAACCCATTCTGCAAATCAGTTGAGGGATTATATCCAAGCTCCCTCTGAGCCAAGCTAATATTGGCATGCGTAAACTGAACATCCCCATTTCGTGGCAAATTCATAATATTCCTCTTTGCTTTAACCTTCAAAAGTCTCTCCAAGATACTCACAAGATCAGAAACTGGCACAGGAGAAGTGTTCCCCAAATTATATACCCTCAATTGAGCCGGACCCTTCTTCTTTCCTCCACTACCAGTGCTCTTCTTGGCAGTATCCAATGCTGCCAAACACCCTTTCACAATATCATCAATGTAGGTAAAATCCCTAGCCACTGTACCATGATTAGCGGCCTCAAATATTGGTATGGACTTCCCCTTCAAAATATCCCTAGTGAAAAAGAAATATGCCATATCTGGCCTTCCCCACGGTCCATAAACGGTGAAAAACCTCAAACCAGTTAAAGAAAGTCCATATATATGATTATAAGTATGTGCAATCTCTTCACCAGCTTTCTTAGTAGCAGCATATAAACTAGCAGGCTGATCAGTCCTATCTTTCTCAGAAAATGGAACTTTGGTATTAAGCCCGTAAACAGAACTCGAAGAAGCCCACACAATTGCAGGCTGTGGATTAGCAGACTTACACACTTCAAGTAAACTAACGAGACCAGCAATATTGCTATGCACATAAGAGCTAGGATTTTCCATAGCATACCTGACACCAGCTTGAGCAGCCAAATGCATCACATGGGTAAATGCAACAACCTCGAAGAGTTTACTTAAAAGAGCCGAATCATTGATATCTCCTTCCACAATGAAAACCCCACTTCGTTCCAGAAGCGCTTGCCGAGCTTTTTTTAATGAAGGGTCGTAATAGTCATTGAAATTATCAAGTCCAAGAACACCATCTCCACGCCTTTTCAAAGCAATCGACACGTGGGTACCGACGAAACCGGCAGCTCCAGTAACTAAAACGGAAATACCGTTGGGGGAACGGACCCGGGCAGAGGAACGGACCCGTTTTTCCCAAGCGGGTCCACCCCAGTTGTAGGTACGGAGAGAGCGACGAGAAGGATCTTGGGGAAGGGGATTGGAGGAGGGAGATCGAAAGAAGAAGACCAAGATCACGCCCAAGAAGACAAAGGACCAAAATGTGAGCTTTGCAAGGGAGGAGTGCCACCTCATTCTATTGTGAACGAACGGTGATCTTTCCATTTTGAACTTCCCTGGTGTTGACGGAATGTTGTCAAGATGAGACATTGGAGAAATGGGTATTGGAGATTTGGGGGTTGCTCTGCTTTGGTGGCGGTGGTCACTGCTGATCAGAAGGAAGAGACGATGGCGGAAAGGGAATCTCTTTATTCTTTATTTTCTTTGGTTGGGTTGTTCAGTGTTGTCGGTTTCGGTGGCAATGGTGGTGGTGGCGGAGTGTCTCTTCTGCTATTTCTTATTCATTTTCCGATGAAAATGGGGAATCTTCCGGTTTCTTGAAAGGATGGGTTTGCTTGTTTGGTTTCTCTTATGGGTTTACCGCTCATTCCATGGTTCTATGAAGAAAAAGGAGAGATCAAGATTTGATTTTGCCCTTAAGAAACAGTGAACCCTTGGCCTTGGCCTTGGGATGGCACAGAGAAAAGAGAGACTTGGGTGATGGAAATGATTATGAAGAGCAGTCAAAGAGGTGTTTGATCAATTGACTTGGTTAAACATAGGAGGTTAAGATTTTCTTTTCTTCTTTCTCTCGAGAAAAAAAATTGACTAATTTTTATCTCTGAGGTAAGAATTTGATTGGCTGTGGGAAGCCTTGGAAGTTGGGGCTTCCATATTCATATCCTGCCCCTTTTTAGGGAAAATCTGCTTGGGAAACCCTAAATTTGAGGACTGTTTGAGATTTGTTCTTGATGGTGTGGATGAGGATTTTAATGTTAATTATAGAAACAAAAATTGGTTTTACGGCTCTAAAATTGGAGTTTCATAATTTGTATTTTTCTTCTTTTGGATCATGAAAATGGATATTATATAAAAAATTATCTTTTCAAATGTTATTTTAATCTATATGATTAAAAATTAATATTCAATATACCATTAATAAAATTTTTTAATTCTATAAATAAGATTAAGATAATAATATATTTTTAAAAATATTAAAAAAATAAAAAATAAATAAAATAAGACATAAATCATCATCTTAACCTCGATTATAAAGTCATAAAATTACATTAAGAATGTATTAGATAATTATATTATAATAAACACAAATAATCATCATACTCAAAACTTTTATTAATACCAATAACATTTTAAAAAATTAAAAAAATTGAGAGATTTATGGGATTTAAAACTTGAACTTTCTCAATAATTTGAGATAATCTCATTCATGATAATCATGATTGGATCTATATATGCAATTGACAATTGAAGATGGGTATTTTTTTTCTTAATGTTAATTTAGGTCTCAATTATGCCCTGTTCTTACTCCAAATATATAGTACTTTATAAACTACTTTATGATGCCACTACAAATAAACTACTCTTTTTATTTCCATACTAATAATACTTGTTTTCTAGCAATGATTATCCTAAACATACTTTAATATTAATAGTATATTATCATTCATTTTGCTAAAAATGTTGGATGATAAATTGTCATACATAATTAAGATGTATCCAACGAAATCCAAGACTTCTTTTTTCTTTTTTTTTTTATCATTTAATAAAAAAATGAAATATATTAGCATGAGTAATCAATTATTATTAGAAATTAGAGTCTGGGAGTAAAGATAAGAAAAGGGAAAGAAATCTAACAAAATGTTAGTAAAGATTTGATATATATATATATATATATATAAACAAGTGTGATGTGTACCTAGTTTATAAAATTTATGGCATAGGCCATAGGATAGGGCCTAAATGTAATGAGAAAGAAATGGAGCCAGATTCAGCAGGCTGGCATTGCAAAGAGACTTGAAGTGAAGGCAAAAGCAACTTTCCCATGGAATTTTCTTTAGCTGTCTTGGATTGCAATGTTATGCTAAGTTTGTAGAAAGAATCTCACAAAGCTCAGGCCAAGTTTTTCTGTGACTGATGATAATAAAGAATTGAGTGATCTTCAAGCATTACACCACACTCTGACCCACAAACTCCCCCTATACAATGCCCCATCTTCATCTTCATCTTCATTCAAGAGTTTTCTTGCTAATTAAGAAACGTCTTGCAATTTTATGGCTTTTAGAGTACCTAAATCCCAGATTTCTTCATTAACTTAAACTTCATTTGGTAGTCGCATATTCAAATAAAGTCTTAAACTTAGTATCGATTTAAATGCTCGTATCTTTACTTTAAAGAATTCAAAATTATTCTCTCTTTACGAAACATAATTCACATTCCATTGTAAACTCTACCGGATGGACCATGGCATGGAGTCTTGATTGTTGAACCTATAGTTAGTCAGCAAGATGAACAAACTTATTAATTGTGAGAAAAAAAAAATCTAAAATTAACTTTCCTAGCATCTTCCACTCACCCCATGTGACGATCTGGTGGAAGGGAAGTCGAGAAAGAAGGTCTTGCTTCTTATCCTTTCTGTATAGCTGGCAAAGCGGCACCCTGTTCCATGCCTTGCTAGTTAATGAAAGCTCGATTTGGACTGTTTGACATGGTTCTGTAAAAAGTGCATGCTTTAATAATTATGGAAAATACAAATATCCCATGATCAATTACAGCTATCCCTTACTACTTTGTTTCCCTTTTGGTTGAGGAATTCGCCGTAGTTGGCCTCTTCCGCTGATCATTCATGCAATCTATGTTGCAACCGCCGCTTCATAGATTCTATCCTCTTTGTTTTACAAAAATGTTTCCACTTGAGATTCATGTGACTGAGTTTAGATTAGATAATTCGTGTGTATAATTTGTACTCGTATGTAAAAGATGAAAATTATTTTTTTACTTTTAATTTTTATTTTTTAATTGGCCTTCAATGTTGCTATTGATGAATCATAAGCAACTAGAGAAAATTTAATTATGCTTCTTATTAAAACAGAAGAGACTATCACAATTGGAAATTTGAAATGGCCTCTTCAGTGTAATCTCCAACTAAAAACCACAACCGGAGACTTCTAATCAAGCCTAGCAAAGTTCTTTTGCTGCTGCTGCAACAACAGCCTCTGGAGTTATGCCTAATTCCTTGTATATTCTACCTCCTGGTGCACTTGCACCAAAACGGTCAGTTCCAATTGACTTTCCTTTGGATCCAACATTCTTCTCCCACCCATATGTTGATCCAGCCTCAATACTCACCCTAGCTGAAATAGCAGATGGCAATACACTTTCCTTGTAGGCATCTGATTGCTCATCAAACAGCTCTCAAGAAACGAATGAGACAACCCTAACAGCCTTTCCTTCCTTAATTCTTTAGCAGCTTTAGCAGCAATCTCCAACTCAGAACCAGTTCCAATCAGAATTACATCAGGGTTGTTGCCTGAAGAATTGTCTGAAACAATGTAGCCACCCTTTTCAACTCCCTCAATGGAAGTTCCAGTAAGTTGGGGCAGTTTTTGCCGGGAGAGAGCAAGAATTGAGGGTCTGTTCCTGTTGAGGACAGCAACCCTGTATGCGCCAGCAGTTTCATTTCCATCAGCTGGACGAAGCATCAATACCTAAGGCATTGCACAGAAGCTCGCCAAGTGCTCAATAGGCTGGTGGGTCGGTCCATCTTCCCCAAGACCAATGGAATCATGGGTCATAACATGTATAACTCCAGCTTGACTCAAGGAAGAAATCCTAATGGCAGCTCTCATGTAGTCAGTGAAGACAAAGTCAGTAGCACAGTATGGAATAAAACCAGGGCAGTGAAGGGCAATGCCATTGCAGATCGCTCCCATTCCATGTTCCCTAACACCAAACCTAACATTGCGCTCCTCAGGGGTTTCCTTTTGGAAATCACCGTACATTTTGAGCAAGGTCATGTTAGAACAAGCAAGGTCTGTACTTCCACCAAGAAGACCGGGGAGTACGGTTACAAGAGCATTGAGATTTTGTTGAGAGAGATTTCTAGTAGCATTAGCTGGGCTCTCTGGAGTGTATGTCTGTAAATCGCAAAACAAAAAAGGGCTCAAATGACAGATCTACATTCCACTGCAATTAGACTATTAATTCTATGGAGGAGATTGTTTGAGAATTTAGGTGCAAGAATATATATATATATATATATAGTATGGACAAAAAGAGGTCTACTGACGGGGAGTGCCTTCTCCCAACCAGCTGGTAGTTTACCAGTGATGATTGACTTGAGCTCTGCAGCTTCCTCTTTGTACTTCTTCTCATATTCTGCAAACTTGGAATTCCATTCGGCTTCAAGAGCAACACCTTGTGGGACATGGCGACTCCAGTGCCTGCAAAAATGGCAAGAAAGTTTTGAATACCAAACCAAAAAACATAATCAGAGGCATATATATAAACCTCAACTGATTCCTTACTCTTTTAACGTCTTCAGGTACGTGGAAAGGCTCATATGGCCATCCAAGGTTTTTCCCAGTAGCATCTACTTCCTTGGCACCCAGTGCACTCCCATGTGCACTGTATGAGTTTGCCTTGTTTGGAGATCCAAAACCAATGGTGGTTGTAACCTGCAAAGAACAAGAATAAGAAGCAACTTAAATAAAAGGGCATTTTTCACCATGCAGTTCTTATAAGCCTAATTATGTCTATAAAATCAATAACAAGGTTGAGTGTAAATATAAAGAAAGATGCAAGATTTTTCAATTTTCAATTTCAGACCTTTTATATGCTTCTAATATCATGCAATGTCCTTTCAACAAGAGCTGTAGCAGAGAAATTAGATTAACTAAGAATTAAGAAACATTTCAAAGATTCACATCAATGAATAATACAAGCATATTAATTCCAAACATGATGTAGGAATGTAAGAATGTTGAAAATATCTAACCTTGATCATAGTGGGTTTGTCTTTAACAGCCTTTGCTTCTTGACCCAGATAACATGCCACCCAAGCGCCTCGAAACACTTATCAACATTCTCAGTAAAGGCAATGCCAGTGTCACCATCAATGGTCATGCGGTTGTCATCATAGAAAGCTATAAGCTTTCCAAGACCCCAGTGTCCAGCAAGTGAACAAGCTTCGTTTGAAATAAATTCCATTTGACAACCATCTCCCAAAATAACATATCTACGAACGCAAAGACCAATATATCAATGAAAGATTGAGCATGCAAGCAATGAAAAAGAGAGAACTAGTGAGTAATCATACGTGTAGTGATCAATTATCTCATTGTCTGGCTCGTTGAATCTAGCAGCCAAATGTTTCTCTGCAAGTGCCAATCCTACAGCATTTGCAATACCTTGACCAAGAGGACCTGCATGAAAAGGAAAAATGCCATATATTAGTACATACATTTGCTTTATTTTTAATATGGCATTTTGTTGATAAATACAAATCCAATCACTTTGGCAAAGGAGTCTAACTAACCAGTTGTGACTTCAACTCCAGGTGTTTCAAAGTTCTCGGGATGTCCTGGGGTTCTGCTTCCCCACAGACGGAAGTTCTTCAAATCGTCCTCCTCAAAGATAATCCACATCCAATAGTCATAAACTTTAGTTCTCTACTGCAAAAATCAGCTTACCATGAATCATCCTCAAAAACTACTACGTAATGGTAAAACAATTCACCAAATAACGGAAAAGAAACTTGTATCGAAACACATGGGGTCCAAAATCAAAAGCACTAAGCATAGAATGATACGGGCTTTAGAAGAAGCATCCTAAAACCTAGTTATTGAAGTGACAGAGACAAGTTCATATAAATTCCGCAATGAATTCTTTATATTTTTTCATGTGGGATCAAATGTCCTATATCACTTCAATTAAGATTGCCAAGTGAATGAGTATCATATGCAGATCATACGTAGAAATTAGTTTAAAAAAAAAAAAAGCTTACCAGGACACTGTCATAACCAGCGAGGTGAAGCAGAGCATACTGCAACATACAACCGTGACCAGCAGACAACACGAAACGGTCACGGTTGAACCAATAAGGGTTCTTGGGGTTATACCTCATGACTTCATCGTACAAAATGTGACCCATCGGAGCACACCCAATGGGCATCCCAGCGTGGCCTGACTTCGCCTTCTCCACAGCATCAATGGCCAAGAATCTGATCGTGTTGATCGATTTCTCCACCGAGAAAGTCTCGGCAGTGGTGCCAATTGCCTCCACCGCAACAGCTCTGACTTGGAGGTTCTGGTTGGAGCGCGTGGGAAGGCATCGCCAGGACCTGGAAGCTCGAGGGGTAGAAGACCAGAGGCCAGAGAAAGTAGGGAGAGAGAGGTTTGCGAGAGAGACGCGGCGGTCAGAGGATTGGGCGGAGCCCTGGAAAGAGATGACGCGAGCCAGGAGAGCTTGAGACGGTGAGAGATGATGCAGAAGCCATTTGTTTCTGATTGTATTATGAATGCTGAACAGAGTAATTGAAGAAGAAGATGAAAAGAAAGTGTCTATATGGAAAATGAGCTTCTGGTATTCTTGCATAACAGAATAACTAACTCAGCTCCTTCCTTCAATACAGCACAAGGATCAACAAAAAAAAAAATCTAACTGATTTAACGTCTTTCTTATCCTCTCTGTATTACTGGCAAAGCGGCTCCATGCCCCATGCCTTGCTAGTTAACTGCATGCTTTAATAATTATGGAAAATATGAATATCCCATGATCAATTATAGCTAGCCCATGCTTCAATAATTCACCGTAGTTGGAGTCTTCCGCCATTGTTGATGCAGGCTAAGCTGCCATAGATTCTTCCCTAATGTTTCCACTGAGATTCATCTGAGCATCAATCTGGCAATTTTAGTATGTATATGTAATTCGTGTTCGTGTTATGGAAAATACAAAAATCTCATGTAAACATCAAATTTCATGTAAACACCAAGTCAGTACTCAGTTACATTCTAGGAAGAAAACAATTATGAACTCAACATGCCGATACGAAATTATCAGATTATAAGCTGACATCAAATGCAAGGTTCAACTCTTTCAGTCTATGATTTTAAAAACAGTGGCATGAAGCTCTCCCATATCCTCTTCGTTCTTGCTAGTATAACAAAGTACGAAAGTTGTTCAATGCTTTGTTACCCTCTCGAGAACTTCAAAGTAGTCGGGGAAGGTTTTCCGCGTACAACCAGGATCTTTGATAGTAACTGGAACTTCTGCGCAGGCAGCAAGAGAGAATGCCATGGCCATTCGGTGATCATCGTAAGTATCAATTGATGTCACATTTAATTTCTCTGGTGGAGTGATCACACAATAATCTGGTCCTTCATCAACTGTTGCTCCTAGCTGCAATATGAAACCGAACAAAGTAAGGGAAAAAAAATACCAAACTAGCACCATCTAAAGGATTTCTACAAGCATAAAGCTAGCTAGAATCTACCTTCCGGAGTTCTGTGCATATTGCAATCATCCTTTCAGTCTCTTTCACCCTCCAACTTGCCACTGAATAAAAATCATGGAAGATGTTATTAGAAAAAAGAAGAGTACAAAGGTTGTCAATAGTCTTTGGTTGAGAAGAACAAGAAACAAGCATATTTCGAAATTTGCATGCAGTTTACAGCACCGGAAATAAGAACACTGAATGTTCAGGACTACCAATAATGAAAAGGTAAATATACTTTTAATCCAACAGCATTTTCGTGGTGAAGTTTCTGATTAATAAAGATTCTTTTTTTGGCCATTTTCATTTTGATGCTATTCATGTATGCTAAAACATTTTCATCTCGGAGAAACAAAAAGCATCAGCATACCATCTCTTATGGCAGTGGGACCATCAGCATAAAGGGCAACAACAGCAAGAGTCATGGCAACATCTGGCATTTTGTTCATGTTGACATCAATAGCACGCAAGTGTTTCCTCCCAGAGGAATTTCTTGGTGGTCCAGTGACAGTGACACTGTTCTCAGTCCAGGTGACTTTGGCACCCATCTTCTCGAGAACCTCAGCAAATTTTACGTCACCCTTAATCAAAAGAAAACCCAAGAAAAACAAGCATGAGTTTATGTACAGATGCAGCAAAAACATCCAAGGCAGTATGACAACTCTAAGTGGAAAAACCATTTGAATAATCAACTAAAAGGGACTTGAGATCAACCCCAAAGACAGTAAAACAATTCAAGAACTCTTTTGGAAGGCAGAAAGCAATGTTGTACGAAATCAAAAGTAAATACTTCCAATCATACAGGAAATATCTGACATACATTAAATTTGCTTGGAAACTTAAATAAGATTCATGGATTTTACAGGAAAAGTACCTGTAAACTACTTGTACCACATCCTTCTACTGTGACAGTCCCACCAGTAACTGCTGCACCAGCAAGGAAGTAACTAGCACTTGAGGCATCACCTTCAACATAAGCATTTCCAGGAGACCTGAAATATTAATCAATATATGACTTTTAATCCAAAAAGAGTATAAAAATTGTGCAGCTCTGTATGTGAGAGCACGTCAGAAAAACCTACTTGTAATTTTGACCACCTCGGATAAAGAACCGATCCCAGCTATCAGTGTGCTCCACAGTGACTCCAAACCTTTCCATCAACTTTATGGTCATTTCAACATATGGGATTGAAATCAATTTATCAATTATCTCAATTTCCACATCGCCAAGAGCCAAAGGAGCTGCCATGAGTAAGGCAGTCAAGTATTGACTACTGATTGATCCAGAGAGTTTAACCTGCAAAAGAGCCATGCAAGAAGTACATATGAATATTTTGGAACAACATCCAGAAGTTAAATCAAAAGTCTTCTTCGTTTCTATTTGGTCAAAATATAGTCTTTTTCCTTCATACAATCTAGAAATTAAAATAAGCAAAAGAACACAAAGCTTAGACATTACAAATACTCAAGACTCAAAAGTTTCAGACTTCTAAAACGAATATGATGTGTTTTCCAAAATGAATAATTGGAAAGAAAGGAAAATCTACTTTCCCTCTCCTTTTGTATTTTCAAGCATTTAAGATCATGGGTACCTTTACCAAAATAGCCCCAGGTAGATATGCTCCACATTAATGATTAATGCCAACTGGTTAACAAGATCATCTCCATGACTACTCTGAAAAATAACATTCAAGTAACACCTGGCAAGCAAATACCAGAGATAGGAGAATCCACAAAAGAATCCATGAATGTTCTGTCAACTGCCACAAGCGTTACTCCACCAGACAGTTATGGTGGAGTAAATCATAAGGTCAAAGCATTGGCTTTGACAAGCATAGGGATTGCCAGTTTAACTTAAAATAATATTTACCGCACAATGACATGGAAAGGAAACTCATTTCTAATGCTAGCTTACGTGGCTCCCCATTTCTACATTAGAAAAGCAATTGCTGAAGAGGTTCTACGATGACCTTGATAAAAACAGTTTATCCAACTACATAAAACCAGAAGAACAAAATGCGAAATTTTTGAGCCATACCTTTCCCCCAGGAAGACCACCCTTTCCATTTATATAAACAGGGGGACAATTTGTGCCAAGAGTACACTCAACATCTGCGCCCAGCTGCTTAAGACCAGTAACTAAGTCCCCAATTGGTCTCTCTCTCATTCGGGGTACGCCATCAAGTATGTAGCTAAAAAATGGATAACAATATTCATTAGCTCAAAAAATTGATGGTAATATACAAAACAAAGAGCATCAACATATAAGCAGACAGCTCTATGAATACGCAACTTTTTGTTTACCTCAACTAATAGAATCAGACACTGTAAAAAGATTAAATGGTTACATTTTCACATTATATCTTTGTTAAAAATGAAAATAATTGGACAGACCTTGAATTGCCACCGGCAGCAGTAACAGCAGCAGTAAGAGGCCGCATTGCAGTTCCAGCATTCCCAAGGAAAAGTTCAATTTCTTGACCTTCTCCTTTCCCCACTGGAAATTGACCACCGCAACCCTCCACAATGGCTTGTTTCTTTTCACTGTCATGTTCCACACGCAGCCCAAGTTTTCCCAAAGCAACAAGCATATAGTGAACATCATCGCTATTCAATAAATTGTCAACCACAGTAGTTCCCTGCATATCGAACGAACGTCAAAACATAAATAGTTATAGAATATGAATACCAACTTCAAACAGACTATGAAATCAACATACCTCAGATAGAGCAGCCAGAAGAAGAACCCGATTGGACAGTGATTTGGACCCGGGTAACTTAACGGTACCCGAGATTTCATTAATTGGTTGAAGCACGATTTCTGATGCACTGGATGGCTTCTCTGCTGTTGCTATTGAAGCAGAAAACTTTAATGGCCTAACCTTAGTTGTTCCCAACTTGTCATTGCTCTTCAGAACTAAACCCCAAGAACTTGGAAAACTTCCCTTGAGATTTGATCTGAATGAAACTGAAGACAAAGATTTGGGCTTCTGGGATTTTGAGACATCGGGTAAAACACATGTTTTTTGTGTTCCACTGTAGATTTTGCTAACCTGTGCCATCTCTCAACTTTTTTGAAACAAAGGTTACAGGAAATTTTGTACCTTTCTTTCTCTAAATTGAGAGTGGAATTCTGGGATTTAAAAAAAAAAATGAGTTTTTTTTTTCGTGTGTGTGGATGTCGTGGTGGTTGTTGGGCAGTGGAAGGCTTCACCAACCAACTCCAACTCTCCAAGGCTACCAGGAATAGATGGTGAATTTCCATATGCTGTCTGTCTAACGGCTGTACTTAATGCTGTAAATTGAGCTTACTCCTCAACCATTTTTAAATTTATTAGCTCGAATTTGATTTTTTATTTATTTTCTAATTAAAAATAAATAATTTGAATAAAAATATAAATCAAATTTAATTATTTTAATATTCAATTTGAATAATTCATAAATTTAACAATTTTTTATATTTTATTGTTAATTATTATTTTATTTTTATAATATATAATTAAACATAATAAATTAAAATTATTTCTGTCGAATTGAATTTAAACAATTTAATTATTTTATTGATTTTAATTAAAATTTTAAAAATTCAATTCAATTAATTTTAAAATTTTAAAATTTATAATCAAATTAAATTCAAATATAATACTAAATAATTTTGATTCAGTGCAACTACGCCCTAAGTGAGCCTCTCCAATGAAAATCGCCAAAATCCAGATAGGGGAATTGAAAATTGCATTTACTACTCTCGCTTCCGGTGTCCGGTCCCGGCTGTCCGCACTTCCCACCAACCCCGTTTGTCTAACGTGTCTACAAGCACGTCCTTAATCAAATCAGTAGAGATTTTGGTTACTTCTTGAGGGCCCAGAGATTTGCTTGTTGTATGCTACTCTAGGCCCTCGATGATGACTCCACAAGCCCAAATCAACAACTTCACCCTCAATCATAATTCTCTTCCAACTTTGGGTTTTCCATCTTTTTTTCGTATAAAGAAAAATAAAAAATCAAAATTTAAATCTAATATCTTAGTTTTCATTATCAAGCAAAGTTCATATTCTTTTTTATTTTTTTTTACTTAAAAGGTTAAGTGAGAGAACGTATCTCTAATTTAAGGTCAAAGCATATCACAAATTTCAGTGAGAATTTATATTAGATTTACAGATCATCCACCAAAGAAAATTACTGATAACGAGAATTGAACCTAAATAAATAATCTTTACCAACTCAACCAACATCTCTTAGCCATGCAAAGTTCATATTCATATAACTATTTGTTAGGCAAATGGCAATTAAAAACAAGTAGCTTGTATTTTTTATTATGCATGAATTAATATTTCATTTTTTTAAAATTTTGAAGATAATGAAGAATGGATATTAGATCATTTTTATTTTTATTATTTTAAATGGGTTAGATATCATATAATATTTTATTTAATTATTTTAAAGCTTTGAAGATAATGCTTAGATAATTTTAATTATTTTAAATGTATTTAGATGATATTTTTATTGTTTTATTTTATTAAATGGATTGAGAAATTTTAGAAAAGTGGAAAAGTGAAAAAAGTTAGATATTATTTTAAATGATTTGAAGATATTAAAGATATGTCGTTACTATCAGCTTAAGTAAACTATAAGGTAATAAAAGCTTCCATGTCATGAATAGAGAATGCCTGCATAAGTACCTACATAGCATACTTCTCAAGTTGCTCGTATTCTGTAATATACATACGTATATATACACACACTACTCTCAGCTATAAGTGCCTTAGATTCAACGTTAGCATATGTTACGTATAAAAAATTTGATGGCATTGCTTGGAATGAATCCATGTTTGCACCAGCCGACCAGCAGCAGCATGGTTTCATGGAAAACACCAACGTATTAAATGAATGCTCAATACATTTCTAGTCTGTACTATTCTTAGGGTTCTATTAATTACATTTCATATTCATTGTTAAGTCCTTAAATTTACTGAACTCCGAATACAATAGATTAAGTTTCAAATTAATATTCAATAGGTATAAGAAAAGGGTTCAATGACGTGCACAAAGCACAAACTCTCTCATCCTCTTTTCTTTTCAGGGAGGCTCTCTTTTTCTTTTCTTTTCTTTTTTTCCTCTACTTATTTGAGTATACTCAAATTTATGATAAATAATATATCATATATTGTATTATTGAATATTAAGATACTTGATTGACTTGAACGTCAGAGCACATCTCGAAATCATAATTTCCACGCGTTTAAATTTATCTTCTTTTTTACAGGATCGATACTTCTATAATTTACTCATTTAAATTCAAATATTAAAAAATAATGATTGAAGTATTTTTTTCTCGTGATTTTCTTCCAGGAACTCTATGATTTTTGTAAATTGCTTTGGTTCAATCTTGTGTGCTTCTCTGATCTTGTTTTATAGAAATTTAAAAAAAAAAAATCATAGAAAGATGTCAAGTCGTATTCTGGAGCGCTTGAATCTGTCGACTTAATTCTACTTTCATAGAAAGATACCAAATTGAAACTGTCGCTTCTTGTAGTTGTGTTGTAGGTAGACCTTCCAGGCCTGACCACCAAACTAAGCCAGGGGAGGGAAGCTGAAGAAAGAACACGCTGGAATCAGGATATGTGTTGAATATGCTGAAGTACTTTTTCATCATGTCCAAATAAAACATAAAACCACAAACCATGTTCGTAAATTGGGTCCCATGGCAATGAACTGAGATTTTTCTTTTGAAAACGTACCCAAAAATGATTACACTATGAGCTCTGAGTTTTGCAAGCCAATGCTTGTCAACTAATTTTTTATGGTAAAAGACACTGAGGATAGGCAGCGTGACAAAATCTCCAACTACCACAAACTTATCAATAGGTCAAAAGCTTTGGTCCCTTTCCCCAATGATAAGAATGGAACTTCCCCTACCCTTTTTCAATGGCTTGAAGCCATTTCCCTATCCAATTCAGCTTCATGCACATGTCATGTCATACACTTCAAAAAAGAATTAAACCCAGTGGTTCTAACCACAAACTTCCACCACCCTTCTCTTCTTACTTTACTTCATTTTAGGTTAGGACATCCTAGTTTTATTTACTTGATACGTCCATTGAACACATCAAATTGGTTATTTTTAAAAGCAAAATTATACAAACTCGTCTTCCGTCTCTGGCCAAGCAAGTTTGATCAGCATAATGATTTGCGAGGCTCTTGACCACTAACCAGAATACAATGGTAGACAACTCCGGTTTCAACATGCGAAAGGGCAAGCCAATTTAACGCAACAACGAGTATTGCAAAACCCGGGGAAAGTCCAAGAGGAGTTACAAATTCGTAGAAACTCTACCCTACCTTTGGCTCTACATTGCTATTGATGAAAGAGAAGCAACCAAAGAGAATTTAATTATGCTTCTTATTAAAACAAAAGAGACTGTGTCACAATAGGAAATTCGGAATGTAATCTCCAGCTAAAAACCACAAGTTTCTTTGGAGACCTCTAATCAAGCCTAGCAAAGTTCTTTTGCTGCTGCAACAACAGCCTCTGTAGTTATGCCAAATTCCTTGTATATTCTGCCTGCCGGTGCGCTTGCACCAAAACGGTCAATCCCAATCGCCTTTCCTTTGGGTCCTACAATCTTCACCCACCCAAATGTTGATCCAGCCTCAATACTCACCCTAGCTGAGACAGAAGATGGCAAGACACTTTCCCTGTAGGCTTCTGATTGTTCATCAAAGAGCTCCCAAGAAACAAGTGAGACAACCCTAACAGCCTTTCCTCCCTTCCTTAATTCATCAGCAGCTTTAGCAGCAATCTCCAACTCAGAACCAGTTCCAATCAGAATTACATCGGGAATCTTGCCTGAAGAATTGTCTGAAACAATGTAGCCGCCCTTTTCAACTCCCTCAATGGAAGTTCCAGCAAGTTGGGGCAGTTTTTGCCGAGAGAGAGCAAGAATTGAGGGTCTCTTCCTGTTGAGGACAGCAACCTTGTATGCACCAGCAGTTTCATTTCCATCAGCTGGACGAAGCATCAAAACGTTAGGCATTGCACGGAAGCTCGCCAAGTGCTCAATTGGCTGGTGAGTTGGTCCATCTTCCCCAAGACCAATAGAATCATGGGTCATAACATAGATTACTCCAGCTTCACTCAAGGCAGAAATCCTAATGGCAGCTCTCATGTAGTCAGTGAATACAAAGAAAGTAGCACAGTATGGAATAAAACCAGGGCTGTGAAGGGCAATGCCATTGCAGATGGCTCCCATTCCATGTTCCCTAACACCAAATCTAAGATTGCGTTCCTCAGGGGTGCCCTTTTGGAAGTCACCATACATTTTGAGCAAGGTCATGTTGGAAGAAGCAAGGTCCGCACTTCCACCTAGAAGACCAGGGAGTACAGTTACAAGGGCATTGAGATTTTGTTGAGAGAGATTTCTAGTAGCATCAGCAGGGCTCTCTGGAGTGTATGTCTGGAAATCGCAAACAGAAAAGGGCTCAAATGACAGATTTAAATTCCAGTACAATCAGACTATATTAATCCTACAAAGGAGATTGAAAATTTAGGTGTTAGACTCTATTTAGTAAGGACAATAAGAGGTCTGTCTACTCACCGGAAGTGCCTTCTCCCAGCCAGCTGGCAGTTCACCAGTGACGATTGACTTGAGCTCTGCAGCTTCCTCTTTGTACTTCTTCTCATATGCCGCAAACTTTGCATTCCATTCAGCTTCCAGAGCAGCACCCTGAGGGACATGGCGACTCCAGTGCCTGCAGAAATGGCAAGAAAGTTTTGACTTTTGAACACCAAAAAAAAAATCAGATGCATATACAGAAACCTCGACTGATCTCCTTACTTTTTAACATCTTCAGGTACATGGAAAGGCTCATATGGCCATCCAAGGTTTTTCCTAGTAGCATCCACTTCCTTGGCACCCAGTGCACTCCCATGTACACTGTATGAGTTTGCCTTGTTTGGAGATCCAAAACCAATGGTGGTTGTCACCTGCAAAGAACAAGAATAAGAAGCAACTTCAATAAAATGACATCGTGCACCGTGCACTTCTTAAGACCCTAATTATGTCCATAAAATCAATAACAAGGTTGAGTGTAATATTAAGAGAGATGCAAGATTTTTTAATTTTCAATTGAAGGCCTTTTCATGCTTCTAATATTTTGCAATGTCCTTTTAACAAGAACTGTAGCAGATAAGTTAGATTAACCAAGAATTAAGAAACATTTCAAAGATTCAAATCACTGAATAATACAAGCATATTAAATTCCAAACAAGTTGTAGGAATATAAGAATTTTGAAAATATCTAACCTTGATCATAGTGGGTTTGTCTTTCACAGCCTTTGCTTCCTTAATGGCAGCACGAATCTCATCATAGCCAGTGTTTCCATTCTTGACCCAAATAACATGCCACCCAAGCCCCTCAAAACGCTTATCAACATTCTCAGTAAAGGCAATGTCAGTGTCACCATCAATGGATATGTGGTTGTCATCATAGAAAGCTATAAGCTTTCCAAGTCCCCAATGTCCAGCAAGCGAGCACACTTCATTTGAAATACCCTCCATTTGACAACCATCTCCCAAAATAACATATCTACAAACACAAAGGCCAATATATCAATGCAAGATTGAGCATGTAGATGAAAAAGAGAGAACTAGTGAGTAATCATACGTGTAGTGATCAATGATCTCATTGTCTGGCTTGTTGAATCTAGCAGCCAAATGTCTCTCTGCAAGTGCCAATCCTACAGCATTTGCAATACCTTGGCCAAGAGGACCTGCATGTAGAGGAAAAATGCAACATATTAGTATAAACATTTGCTTTATCTTTAGTTTGACATTTTGTAGATAAAAACAAATCCAATCACTGCTGAAAAGGAGTCCAACTAACCAGTGGTGACTTCAACGCCTGGTGTTTCAAAGTTCTCGGGATGTCCTGGGGTTTTGCTTCCCCACTGACGGAAACTCTTCAAATCATCTTCCTAAAAGATAATCCAAATCCAATAGTCAAAAACTTTAGTCCTCTAGTGCAAAAATCAGTTTTCTTTTATCATGAATCATCCCCAAAAACTACTATATAACGATTAAACAATTCACTAAATAAAGGATAAGAAACTCAGAACGAAACACATGGGTCCAAAATCAAAAGCTATCAGCATAGAAACTGGTTTAAAAAAGAAGATTACCTGGACACTGTCGTAACCAGCGAGGTGAAGCAGAGCATACTGCAACATACAACCGTGACCAGCGGACAACACGAAACGGTCACGGTTGAACCAATAAGGGTTCTTCGGGTTATACCTCATGACTTCATCGTACAAAATGTGACCCATCGGAGCACAGCCCATGGGCAACCCAGGATGGCCTGAGTTCGCCTTCTCGACAGCATCAATGGCCAAGAATCTGATCGTATTGATCGATTTCTCCACCAAGGAAGTCTCGGCCGCGGTGCCAATTGTCTCCACGGAAGCAGCACGGACTTGGCGATTCTGGTTGGAGCGCGTGGCAAGGCGTCGACGGGACGTGGAAGCGCGTGCTGTGGAAGATTTGAGGCCAGGGAAGGTGGGAAGAAATAGGTTAGACAGAGAGACGCGGTGGTCAGAGGATTGGGTGGAGCCATGGTTAGAGATGGCGCGAGCCAGGAGAGCTTGAGATAAGGTGAGAGATGAAGTAGAAGCCATTTGTTTCTTATTGAGTCGAGCGAGTGAGAGCGCGAGGTGGGTTAACCCGTAAAAGAATCCTCTTTGTTTGATAATGCAAAGAGACGGAGAGAGAAGTCAAGAGTCAGAGAAGCCGTAGCCACCAACTCTCACTGATCTTCTCGTCTACACAAATGGATTGAGAGGCTGAGCTAACCGTTAGATTCGAGGTGGCCACATCTGCACCGTTGACTGTGGGTAGGAATTTCATGTAGTTCTCTCTGCCTTTCATTTTTTCTCTATTTTTATAAAATATTTCCCTTTTTTAGAGGTTGTCGTTCTGCTGATACTGTTCCCGCTAAAAAGTTATTCTGTCAGTCAATGCATATCACTTTCATACGTAATTAAATTATTAAAAAGTAAATGTTTAAATTTTTTAATCATTATATAATTTTTGAATAAAAAAATATTTATCACTCCCTCTCATATTCTTTTAAATTAATTTTTGTAACCGACGGCCTAGCGGGAAAC
Source organism: Firmiana major (assembly GCA_033439115.1). Taxonomy (NCBI): domain Eukaryota; kingdom Viridiplantae; phylum Streptophyta; class Magnoliopsida; order Malvales; family Malvaceae; genus Firmiana; species Firmiana major. The sequence continues at coordinate 1,319,517 of CM065908.1, read as the reverse complement.
AGGACTGTAAAGTAAATAAATAAGATGGAATGTTATTATCTTTATATTTATTTATTTTTAATATTATTCATATTCAATTTATATTTTTTAAGTTTATTCATAAATATTGATCAAATGTTTATGAGTTTATGTTATTGAATATTAATTCAAAAGACTCATAAATATTTATTTATGAGTATTAAATGAATATGTTCATAAATATTAAATAAAAAATTATACAAAAATTATATTTAACTTGATATATATATATATATAAATAATATTTAATTCAAAAAGTTTACGTATACTAAAATAACATATAAATTATTATGTAATTTAAAATTATTTTACTATTAAATTATTTGTTAAATAATTAAGTTTTACATAAATATTAAATAAATTTATTCGTCAAAATAAAACATACAAATCACGTATCTATTTTTGAGCATTTATCAAAATTAATAAACGAATAAAAATCAAATATATTCTTAAACTGTTGATAGAATATCCTATTTATTTACCACCTTAGTATGAAGTAAGAAAAAAATTATGATTTTTACCTCTTATTTTCCCATTTTTACACGGGAGTCCTTAAAATCATTTCCGTTTTATATATTAAACTCACTTAATTGTAATAAGAAAATATATTGATTAGCAATCATTAGTATTTCTCTTTAATCAAATTTTGAACTATAATTTTGGTTAAATTAATAATGTATTAGAAACAAATTAATACCGAACCCAAAATTTAATTCAATAAATCTTCAAAATTTACTGTCCGTTTTTTTTATGCTTGAATAATGTTTTACAATCGAATTAAAATTTCAATTCCTTATTAATAAATTATGAATAGATTAAAATGAGATTATACAATCATATATATATATATATATATTTATAGATTCGGAATTCAAATTTTAAAATAATATTAAAAGATGTTTGAAATAAAATATAATTTTTTAGGGAAAACAAATTAACCGCCTCTGAGAAATTATGAAAAAATTAATTTAGAAATAACATCATCATCAAAAAGCAAAGCTGGTGGTTGTTGGCAGGTGGAACTCAACCTAGTTTGGCGGAGTTGGGTCAGGTTTTTATCGACGAACTGAACATTTTGGCCTGCTTTCTCAACTTCAAAACCATTCCAGTAGGAACTTGAGTCCTAATAGTCCTGTTATTAGAATTGGCAAAGGTAGAAGGTATCAATATCTAGAGGAGTAATTACGTTGAATCGAGTTGTGTTGAGATAATTTAATAATATATTTAAATTTATTATAATTAAAAAATTTAAAATTCAAAATTTATTTGAACTCAATCAAATTTAATTTGATAGATTTTATTTATAAATTTTTAATCGTATATTATAAAAATAAAATGATAATTTAATAATAAAATATTAAATATATATTAAAAAATTCGATTAGATTTACAAATTGTTTGAATCGTGTATTAAAATATTTTAACTCGATTTAATTTGTTATTTAAATAATTTGAATTTAAATTCGACTAAAAATAAATAAATTAATTTCGAATGATTATATCTTAAAATTACATTATGGAAGTTGTCCCTAAAATGATACTTAGTGAACACCCATCACTTTTCACTAGTTAGGGAGGTCATATTTAATACATTAAGAAAAGATGTTCACAAATATAAAAAAAACTTGAGATTAGTTTGGATGAGTGTTGTAATTGATTGTGATTGATTTTGATAATATTAAAAATAACAGTAATAATGAGATTAATATTAAATGATAATGCATTTGTATTTAATTTTTACCTATGTTAGTTAAATAAATAATAAAATAATATTAAAAATATTATATTAAAAAAAAAAAGCCTTATCGTACGAACTTAGACATCCACGCGTTGGTAAACGAAAACCACTTCGATCGGATCAGAGAAAACACTAATGTCGAATTAAGTCGCCTCTTGCCCTGAAAGAATTCACACGTGGCCACCAACTTTCCCAAACTAAGGGGATCTATGTTTACTGAAATTAACCTCATATACCTTTTAACTAAGTTCACATATTTACTTTCTTACCAATGTCCACAACCACCACCTTTAATTGGGACAACAATTCTTTAATGATACATCTTTTAACTGATCAAATCAAAAATTGCCTCAACAAAAAGGGATAGAGCCAGCATATTTACCAGGATGAGCACTTGGTTTTTTCTATGGGTTTGGTCTTTCAAAATCCAAAACTAATTAAATCAAATTTTTAGAAATATAAATAAAAGATCGAATCAATATTTTTACAAATCAAATAAATCGAGTTAATTTTTTTAATTGTTTTGATTCGGTTTTCTATTAAAATCTATTTTTTTATCACTTTAATATAATATATATATATTTATAAATATATATATAAATAATGTAAATATATATATATATATATTAAAAATGGTTCATTTTAAAATAGAGTTAGCAAAACCTGAATTTAAACACACTTACGCGAAAAACACAACTTGGCTCAAAATTTCGTCATTGCCTTCACACCTAAAATTCACCCAATTCTGCATAAAAAGTAGTTTCCAATAAAAATTAAGAATGCCCATAAAGAAAAACGAACAGGAAAGCAAAGAAAATGTTATTGTGTTTATGATTAAAGATATAATTGAACTAAGTCGAAATAATCTAATATTAAATTTGAACTTAATTCAATTTAAAAATTTAAGATTTAAAATTTTTTTATCGAACTTAATTTTAGAAACTTATATTCGACTCAACAAAATATTTAAGTCATTTGACTTCGGTTCGAACTCGATTTATTGAGTTTGATTTTTTATTTTTCAACTATGTATTATAGAGATAAAATAATAAAATAATAATAAAATATTAAAAATATGTATATTAAAAAAAATTGATTAACTCAAAATACATACGAATAACTTGATGTATTTACACCTTTACTTATATATATAGTAGCTACTTAGAATTAAGGGCAAAGAAATGAATAGCTGAAAAATTTGAGAAAAAAAAAAGGAAAAGAAAGCATAGAAGAACTCAAGGGTTGTATTCATTGTTGCTTTAGGGAAAATGTAGAAGGTAGTGTTAACAATGAAGACGTAGGGCTTGTTTGAATGAGGTTAATAAAATTAATTTTAATAATAAAACTAATGAAAAAATTATTAAAAATATATATTTGTTAATAAAAAAATTAATAACAAGAGCAAAAAAATAATTTTACTTTTTTACTATTTTATCTTTTCTCTACCAACTATTCCGCATTGATGTCCCAGTGGCTTTTTTTTTTTAATTTGGCCAAAAAATTATAAATATTAATTTCAAAATCCATTGTTTCCGAGCAATTAATAGTATAAAACAACCTGTAAGATTTTTCCATTAATGCATATAATGAACTCACCAAAAAATGAGATTTTCTTTACATGACTTTAATTTTCAATATATTAGAATTTTGTTTTTATTTCAAAAAAGAAGTTTTAAATTTAATTATGCATTTATTATCGAACAAAACATTCAAAAATAACTCTAATAAATTTGCTAAGTTTAGATAAAAAAAATCATTATGACCAAAAAAAAAGTAATTAATTTATCTCGAATGCATGAGTTTAAAGTAGGAGTGTAATCGAGTCGAGTCGATACAGTGAGGTATTCGAATTTGATTTAAAAACTCGATACTCGATACTCGAACTCGGTCGAATTTTATTTTTTAAACTCAAGATCGAGTTCGAACTACTCGAACTTACTCGATTCTAAAATTCGATTCGAGCTTGAATTTGAACTCGCTCTTACACTCATTATATAAATATTATTATATAATAATATATGTTATTAAAATATATAAAAACTCGAGATTCGATTAGGCTCTCGAGTTACTCGAGTCGGGTATCTAAGTGTTCGAATTCAATTCACTCGATAACTCGAGTAGCTCGAACTCAAACTCGACTCAACTAAGATCGAATCGAATTCGAATTTTATTCGAATCAAATTTAAATAACTTACTAATATTACTATATCATTTAGGTTTTTTAAAAAAATATCAAGTCTAGTTTCCACATTTATTATTTGTGTGACTTTCTATTGTATAATTAGGTTTGTTGTTTTTTTTTTTTTTTCTGTCTCGATTCTCGTGTTCAAATTGGAAGTACGTGAAAAATAATTTTCATTTAATTCGTTGAACTTGACCTAAATAAATTTGTGTTTGACCGATTAAAAAAAATATTATTGGACAAAATCTAACATATTTTACGCTTCATTTAAGCAATAAATTGGGTTTGTTTCCATTCAATTTCTATTTCCAATTTTGGATTGAGAAAATCATTGTTATCATTTATACTTTAAAAAAACCTTAAAATATCATTAAATTGAATTAACTGACTACAAAGCTTAGTAAAAAAAAAAAAAACTTAATCAAATAATAAAATACATTTAAATTGAATTATATTTTAAATTTTAATTTTTGAAACAAATTAAATAAAATTATTTAACAAAATATTTGAATACGAAATAAATTTTTGACTTCACAAGAGAGATTAAAACGATAATACATACATCATTTTATTTATTTTTGTTTTATTAATATATTCAAGGTGTGTATCATTAAATTAAAAACTCCACTACCTATTTATTAAACAATAATCCTACAAAATTATTAAATTGAAAACTTTTATACTACTAAACTGAAAATATCATTAGAACTTCAAATATGAAATATATTTTTAATTTTAATTTTAATTTTTAACATCTTTATATTTTAATTAATTTGATTAATTTAATTTTCAAACCGAAAAATCGGAACCGCAGTCAAAACAAAATTTAATGTACACCGTGAAGAAGTTGACCATGCAATTTCAGACCATTATACAGAAAGCTCCTCCTTGTTCATAGAGAAGTGCGAAAAAGGAAAGTAAATTCATCAGTTACAGTTGTCAAATCTTCAATGCGGAGCCTGCTGATAGGATATCTGAGCTGAACAATCAAAGTCTTCCCATGTTTTCATGCAACAGATTCCATTGCCAAAACAACAAATGTCTTTTACACTTCTGACACCACTTGTGTGTAAGTGATTGATTGTCCGGATTTATCACCAACCTTCTTTTTTTATCCAGACTTAAAATCGGTTATGATCAACACATGCGGAGTTATATATATACATTTATATATAATGTATTTTACTCGCCTCTCTCTTCAGAATCCCACTACTTTCTTCCCATTTTATTGTTGAATTCCGGACAAGGATACATGGAGACAAGGCAACAATCCTGTGTTGGTTCTTCATTTAGCTATGGTATTGAGGTATAGGAGTAATTTTACAGGTTTCATGGAATGTTTCAATGCTTGTCTTGTATGATGTTTTGCCCTGTTTCTGTTCATCTGCATACGACTTACCACCTCTTCTGGTTTCTTACTGCTTCATTCTTCTACTTTTGAGTTGCACGGAAGGTGGTTGAACCTGAACCTGATCAGTCAAAGAACGAAAGGAAGAGACCTGAAGAGAATGTGTACACAAAGGATGGATCGCTTGACCGCCATGGCAAGCCAGCAATCAAGGGGAGAACTGGAGGATGGAGATGTGCTATGCTTATATTAGGTAAGAAGCAAAAATGAAAGAATCCTGGTTTACTTCAATTTGTTCTTATTAATGAATGGTTTCGGTACATTTGGATTTGAATCCTAACAAATTAAGTTATACTCATGTGTTTGAAATTATTTTGTACTTCAACTATAGTTTTTCGAGATTTAAAGTAAAATGAATAGTATCGAATAATTTTGATTTCTACAAGACAAAAAATGAAGTCGAGAGCGATAGAATTGTAATTCCAAAATTCACTCCAACGTTCATGTTAATATTTACTTTAAGGATGTATTTGATTAGGGGAAATTTTAAATTCTCTCGTATTTTTTTTTTTCGTAATTTGATTCCGTCGTTTGGTTCGATTATTTTTCTCCCTGTCAGTCATTTTGTTTTACTTATCGTGCTCGATTTTGAGAAAATTTGAGGTAAAATGATTGCCTCCGGATTCTAAGGTATTTTTAAATTATCTGAGTCAAAATTTTATTTTTTAGATCTAAAGTAAAAAATTTTTCCCTAAAATTTACTCCTTAAAATTTTTCCAAAGTTTTTTTTTTTTCCCGAACCAAACACACAGTAAGTAAAAAGAAAAAAAAATCAAAGAGTTTAGAGTTAAAGAAGAGAAGAGAATCAAGAACCGAGAGCATGAAGAAGACAATTTAACTTGTGTGTAGTGTAACCTTGATTTTTCTCTTAAATCTGTGTTATGATATTATATCCTATCACTTTGATAATAATATATGAGCAGATTAAGACGTGAACTAATCAACAGGACTTGGCCTTAGCGGTTACCAACCTGGTGTGACAGTCACAAGGCCTTGTCTTGTGTGGTTATCAAGCTGGGTCATGGATGATGACCGGCTTGTGGCTGGGTTATTGTCTTTTGAGCCGAAAGTTTTTATGGGCTTAACATAATGCTTACATAATTGGGTTTTATTGACGTCTAACAGTGAATCAAGGATTCGTTACGCTAGCATTTGCTGCAGTGGAGGTGAATTTGGTTCTGTTTTCAAAATCTGTTCTAAGGCAGACTAATGCAGAGGCAGCAAACACATTCAGTAGATGGATGGGAACTATGTATCTATTCTCTTTGATGGGTGCTTTTCTAAGTGATTCCTACTTGGGAAGATACCTGACCTGTGTCATATTTCAGGTTCTCTACCTCATTGTAAGCAAGCTTCACAACTTCACAATCACTCACCATTTCTATTTCTCTTTTCTTTGACAAAACCTACTGCTAAAAGTCTTTTTCACAGGGGTTGGTTGCACTATCCTTGGTAACGCAATTGTCTCTGTTAAAACCTCAAGGTTGTGGCAAACTAGGACAGTTGTGTGACGCTCATTCTCCAGCTGAAATTTCAGTATTTTATGTAGCAATCTATCTGATTGCAATAGGTAACGGCGCCCCAGAACCTGCACTTGCTGCATTTGGAGCTGACCAGTTCGATGAGGAGGATGACAAAGAAAAGCAATCAAAGCATTCATTTTACAGCTATTTTTATGTGGCATTGAATCTGGGATCCTTGGTTGCTGAGACAGCATTGGTATATATACAGAACATTGGGAAGTGGATCCTGGGGTTCTGGATATGTGCTACTTGTGCAATGGTAGCATTTTCCTTGCTCTTGTCTGGGACTTTGAGGTATAGACATTTCAAAACTGTTGGAAACCCCATTTCCAGGTTCTCTCAGGTGATTGTAGCTTCCTTCAGGAAAATAAAGCTTCAGGTTCCTTCAGATGGAAGAGGGCTTTACGAAGTTGAAAGAAACGAAGGCAACAATAATGGGGCCAGAAGAATTCTTCACACTGATGGCTTCGAGTAAGTTTTTTCTTTGTATCTGGTCACTAACATGTAAACTTATTAGATGTAACCGATTCCAAGTCCGAATAAAAGAAGAGAATTGGTGGTAGGTTAAGACAACTTACTATTAAACTCATCCAACTCAATGAAATGAACCAATTAAAGAACTCCGTTGAACATCCTCTATTTATACTAACGACTTAACATAATTAAGATCATATGATGATTGATGCAACCTATTTTAGTATTTTAGAATAAAAGCCCTTTGGTCAGGGTCATAACTTTAAGCTTAATGTGTTTGAGATTATTGTGTAAAGACTACAACTACCTATTCTTATGGACTTAAAGTAGTTTCTTAGATAGACTTTGAATGTCATGTGTGATTGTGTTCTGAAATATGGCAGATTTCTTGATCGAGCTGCCATTATCACCGCCTCGGACAAAATTTTGCTAACAAACAAGGAAGCAAATCCATGGCATCTTTGCACCGTCACACAAGTCGAAGAAGTGAAGTGCATTCTAAGATTACTACCAATATGGGTCTGCGCTGTTCTGTCCTCTGTGGTGTTCGTTCAAATGCTTTCTCTCTTTGTGGAACAAGGAGCTGCCATGGACACAACAATCTCGAGCTTCCATATCCCACCAGCCAGTATGTTTGCATTTGACATTGTAAGCACATCAGCTTTCATTCTATTGTATGACAAACTCATCGTTCCTTTATATGTCAGACTAACAAAAAGAGAGCCTAACCCTCCATCCGAGCTTCAAAGAATAGGAATTGGCATAGCCATTGCTATGCTATCGATGATAGTTGCAGGCATTGTTGAGCAGCAAAGACTGAAACATGCCAATAACAATGATCAAGAGACAAGTTCTCTAAGCATTTTCTGGCAGACTCCACAGTATGTGCTTGTGGGAGTGTCCGAAGCACTGGTATACGTTGCACAGATGGAATTTTTTGCATCACAAACACCAGATGGACTGAAAAGCCTGGGAATTGGGCTGTCAATGTGCTCCTCAGCAATGGGTAGTTATACATGCAGCATAATTCTGACAGCAGTAATGGCGATCACAGCTAAGAATGGGAAGCCAGGATGGGTTCCGTCGAATCTGAATGCTGGACATTTGGATAGATATTTCTTTCTCTTAGCTGCTTTGGCTGCAGTGAACTTGGTCATCTTTATTACTTGCGCTAGGCGCTATGATCCCATAGCTTTCGAGAAGAGAGCTGAAGAGATAGAACTGGAGACTGGAGATAAAACTAATGAAGCTTGACTGCTTGAGCTCCCTTCTGTCTTCTCCAATGAGCTGTTTTCTACTCCAAAAGAAAGCCATGTGTTAGTAGTATGATGCTTATAAAACAGGAAATTTTGCAATATACTACATAATTTCTCACAATTTCTCTGGTATAAATTCTAATATCATGAATATCATGGCGTAGGGTTAAATAAAAATTGTGATCAAATATGAAAATTAAATTGGTATCTAATCAATTTCAAATTTATTATGCATTTATAAGAGAATATACATTTACCATTTTTTGAATATATATCTTAAAAAGATAAATTCTGAATTTAAATTAGTATATAGAAGTAAGATTGTTCATTTGATTAGTTCAGATTAATTTTGATTTGAATTGTTCAAAAATAAATTAATTAAATTATATTGTCTTATTTTCATTAATTAAAATAAATCTAAAAATTTAATCGATCAAATTTAATTCGAATACATTTTGAAATAATCAAATAATAAATACTTTTAAATTAAATTAAATTTTTAATTTTTAATTTCTAATAATTGAAATAAACTAAATAAAATCATCTAATAAAATAGTCAAATACTTTAAATTAAAAACTTTAACAACATTAAACTTAAAAAGTCATCCAAATTTAAAATATTAGACATATTGTTGGATTTCATATAACTTTAGTTTTAATTTCTGAAATTTTTATATTTAGTTTATTTTTAAATCGAATTAATCAAATATCTAAATTCAATTAAGATTGTTTTCGATAACCGATTAAAATAAATTTGATGACTTATTAATTAATTAAATTAAATCAATTTAATAAAATTAAACCAATTCAATTAATTAATTCGATTAAAATAAAATCAAAATATTTTTGAATATGATATTTAAATCTCCACACATATAAATCTTTTTCTTATTTTGTAATTGGATTTTCTTTTAAAAAATATTTCTATTAATAGTAAAAAGTATTGAAAACAGTTGAGTTGGATAACAGTAGCACAGATACAATACTGTAAAACAATAAAATAAAGAAAAGATTTTCTCCATCTTAGGGTTTGATTTGTCCTGTCCGGGTGGACCTACGACCAGAAGATACTTTACCAAAGTTTCCCTGTTCGAAGCTTGCTTCTTTTTCGCTGTCTTCCTTTATGTTGTCTGAAAATATTCCCCATCTCGTCCCGCTACATCTCCGATCAGGTAAATTTCCTCTTCCGAGCCGGTTTATTTCCCAACAAACTGAATAAAAACGCAGCAAACCCATAATTTTACCTGGTGCGGTGCGGTCGATTTAGGTCTTATATTGCTGTACAATCTTAGATTTGGAGTTTCAAATTCTTGCATTTTCTATTTTGAAGTAAGGGTATCTAGCATTAACGATTTATGATTTGCTGGAATCTTGTTTAGCTGATGGGTTTGTTAGTAAAAACGTGTTATTTACTCTTGTTTTCTCTCTCTAACTGTGCATCGTTGATTAATTTATGTTGTCATGCAGTGGAATCTTGTTAGGTAATTAAGAATTCGGAGTGGGTCTCTGGTTGTTTATCGTTAATTGTTCAAAGTTTTATGTTTTGCTGCCTAAAACATTGTTCTGTCTAGCTGAGGTTTGTGCCTATGAGATGGACTTGAAATGATGAATTACGGAATTATCTTGCTGAAATGAGTTTTTAATTATTAATAGCTCATATTTTAATCTGATGGTAAGCCTTGGTGCAAGGGTAAAGGTTGCTCCTTTGTAGCTTGGTCATGGGATCTAGTCATGGAAACAATCTCTCCATTACTCTCCTTGAACCCCACAATGTGGGAGCCTTGTACACTGGGTTTGCTGCCCTCTTGTTTTAATGTAACATTTCGCCGAGATATTTTGATTTATTGATTACTATTGCTTTCAGGTTGAAGGTTATTATGTTTAATGGATGTATCCTGAAGAAGGTGGGCAATCTTTTCAGGTACGCTCAGGTCCCATCTTTTCTGCTATACATGACATAGTATTCTGTGTTCTTCTGGAGGCGTTCGGTAACCAGAATGTGTGTCTGAGGGCCCTGCTCACCTGTGCGATTCCATCAGTAGTTTTAGCGTCTATTGTGTCTGAGATATATGTTAAATTTTAAATGTAGGAAACTCTTTTTTTTGGGTTTATAATTTCCAAGTTACCATATTGCAGAACAAGAGCAATGAAGTGATACTGTGGGTAAATCAAACGTTAGAATTAGAACTGAGAACTCGGTGAGTTTATAAAGTATAGAGATTGTTGTAGATTTGTATATTGCGTTCAGTTTGAGTACTCATACAAATATTAATCATGGCTAGAATAATGGTGCATGCTGAAAGCCAGGTGTTTTGACGTACATGTTGACGTTTGTGTTATCTCATATACAATATACCTGACATAAGGTTTACCAACTTCCCTTCTAATACCTTCTAGATTCCGTTAATAACACTGTCAAAACTTACAGGTGTTCTGGTAGAAGTAGTTTCTCTGAAAGATTCCATTACAAGTATCCCCCTGGTTGGTAATAGCTATGCTACCAACGGGGACAAAAGATAATCAACTCCGTGACAACAACAACCAAAAAGTCCACCCTCAACCCATGGAAGAGACCATGAGCCAGAATCCAGAAGCTGTGGAAACTCTGATATCAAAAATATTTACGAACATCTCCTCCCTCAAAGCAGCTTATATTCAGCTCCAAACTGCTCATACTCCCTACGATCCTGAAAAAATCCAAGCTGCTGATAAACTTGTAATTTCTGAGCTGAAGACTTTATCTGAACTAAAGCACTTCTACAGAGAAAACAACCCCAAGCCAGTGTGTGTTTCTCCTCAGGATTCTCGCTTAGCTGCAGAGATCCAAGAACAACAGAGCCTGCTGAAAACCTATGAGGTTATGGTAAAGAAATTCCAGTCTGAAATTCAGAATAAGGATTCTGAGATTCATCAGTTGCAGCAGCAAATTGAAGATGCAAGCCAGAAGCGAGTAAAACTGGAAAAGAATATAAAACTCAGGGGCTTGTCCATGAAGGAATCTGAAGGCCCAGGAGAAGAAAATGGATTCTTTCCTGTTGAGTTGACCCCTGAGCTCTTCACATCAGCTGTTGATTCTGCTTTCAAAGCTATTCATGATTTTTCTAAACCATTGATCAACATGATGAAAGCTGCTGGCTGGGACCTTGATGCTGCTGCTGACTCGATTGAGCCCAATGTTGTTTATGCCAAGAGAGCTCACAAAAAATATGCATTTGAGTCCCACATTTGCCAGAGGATATTCAGTGGGTTTCAAGAGGAGAACTTCTCCATTAAATTAGATAATCTTACAGTCACTAAAGAGAGCTTCTTCCATCAGTATCTGTCTCTGAGGGAGATGGATCCATTGGATATGTTGGGCCAGAATCCTGATTCCGTATTTGGGAAATTTTGCAGGAGCAAGTACCTTGTGGTTGTTCACCCAAAGATGGAAGCTTCATTCTTTGGAAATTTAGACCAGCGAAACTATATAATGGGCGGTGGGCATCCTAGGACTCCATTTTACCAAGCCTTTCTAAAATTGGCTAAATCTATTTGGCTTTTGCATAGGCTAGCTTATTCATTTGATCCTAATGTGAAGATCTTTCAAGTTAAAAGGGGAAATGAATTCTCAGAGGTTTATATGGAAAGTGTAGTGAAGAACATGATAATGGATGAAACTGATCAGAAACCTAAGGTTGGGCTAATGATTATGCCAGGCTTTTGGATCGGTGGCAGTGTCATTCAGAGCCGAGTTTATCTTTCTGGAATGAAGGTTAATGAGTAATTACTAGCACTACGCAAATCTTTGTTATGGTACTACGAATGTGTTAATATAGTGTGCTGATTTCCTTTGTGATGTGGTGTTGTTGCTGCACTTCGGAAATTCTAGTAATTGTATTACAACATAAGAAGCTCTTTATTTCTTGTCCAAGTTCCTGTCTTTGTATGCATAGTTGTACTTGTGGGTTTGATTGCATGGAAGAATGCCCCATGTGCCATCTATTTCTGTGCTTCTGCATTGATACCTGGCTTAGATTACTGAAGAACCAATGTCAGGAAGAGGTTATGGATATTCATAACCAATATGCTGGGTTATTATAGCTTGTCTCCATTTCATGTTTAATAGTAGAGTTGGCTGCTATACTTGACTGGATAGATATGTACAAGCAGCCACTCTAGACGGTAGCTAGATCGTGATCTGATTTTATTTTATTTTATTTTTAGGTTGTTGCAGATGAGTATCAGGACTGATAATTCTTAGGCCAGGCCTAATCCATCCTTCCTTTCCGTTTGTTGGACAAGAACCCTAGTCAATGCATCTGAAATCTATTGAAACTTGAAAATAAATGTCACAATCTTATTCAGATGCATGACAGGTTAAATTTTGAAAAAAAATTATATATGAATATAATAAAAATTAAAAAAAAAAAATTTGATGTATCGATGATACCGAACTTTTGTGTTTTGTATTTTTATTGCACGATTATATAACATGAATAAGAATTATTTATTCAGATTTTCAGATCTTGAAAGTGACCTTGTGTTATTCTCTTCTCATTCCCTAAATAAAGGACAATCAGAAAATGACAGAAGAAATTCTTGGTTCTTTTCAAATTAAACTAATAATCAAAGGTAAAGTTGGCTGTGTATAAAAATCTGATAAACATTACAGATACACATTAGAGAATATAATACAGGATATTGATGAAAGATATTCCTTTGATTCTGTAGGTATGATTTTGCGGAGAAACGACTCATGTCTCCCACTTGCCATAAACTCAAATAATTTACCATCATTTTAAGACTTGATGAAGTTCTTAGCTGTTCCCTTAAGCAAAGGATCATGTTGGCTAAGCAGCTTAAATCTAGTTGCAGGTGGCCATGGGCATCGCCGGTTCTCCTCAGCCAATGGGTCTGCGAAGGCCTTCCTTCCTTTCATAGTTTTATATATACACACATTATTATAGTTAAGAGTTTTTATTTCAATTATATGAATTAATACATGAATTTATATTAAATACAAAATCTTCTTTTGTATAGAACATATCTCAACGAAATTTTTATATTGGTTTATTTCATTAAAATTGAATTATTTTTGAATGATTGATTGTTCAAATTTATATCAAGTTTTATTTTTTGTCTGAGCTTAAGATTGATATTAAAAGAAGATCAAAAATAATTTAAAAATCATTCAAAAAGATATGACGACACGAAAATTAAAAAAATACATTATTTTAAACAATAATAACTAATAAAAGAATCACTTACGTAGTTCATATAACTTATTTCAATTTTAAAATAAAAAGCTAAAAAAAGGAACAACATTTTGCACGTGCTCTTGCTTCTATGGAATGCTGTAATTGCAAACAAGGTGAAATTGGCAATTGTAAAGCCAGATTATGCGCCCTCAGCGGCAGTTCAACATAATCTGACAGACAATTATTCATAAAATATTCTTATTTTAGTCTTCTTCCTTCACTACAACGACACAATAGCAAGCTAGCAATGGTGACGAGCTCTCTAGTCTTCTATTATATACTTCCTAACGCTGTTCTTTTTCTCATCCAGATTCAACCCTTCAATTCTATTTATCAGCTTTACGCCTTGACCAATGGCCAAACTCAGCCTCTCCCTCGTGGTGGTCTTTTTCTTCATCTTTTGCGTTAATATTGGCACGGTTGAGCCATCCACGGCTAGACTAAGACATTCCCGAGCCAGGACTTTCATCGAGGCCTCGTGTCAGACCACCCTCTATCCGGCCCTTTGCATTAAATGTCTCTCTCCCTACGCCAACTCCATTCGAAACCCACAGCAACTGGCCCATGTCGCCTTGACAGTGAGCCTGTTCAAGGCTCGTTACACAAGGTCATACATGTTGAAGGTCGCGAAAGAGCTCAAGGCAATGAAAGCCAAGGAGTATCCAGCCGTGAGGGATTGCTCGCAACAAATAGATGATAGCGTAAACCAGCTTAGCCAATCAATCAGAGAGCTCCGCCGATTGGATCCTATCTCAAAAGCAGGGACTGGGATGACTGATGACACGTTTTGGCACATAGACAATGTTGAGACTTGGGTGAGTGCTGCCTTAACTGATGCTAGCAGTTGCCTTGATGAGTTTCCCGGGCATAGTATGAGTAAAATGAAGGCAACCATTAAAGGCAAGGTCTTGAACGTTGCACAGCTGACTAGCAATGCACTGGCCTTATTTCACCGATATGCTGCAAGGTTTCGAGCAGCTGCCACCAAGAATCCATGAAGGATTTGAGCCAGCCTTTCGACCAATCCTGTTTCTTGTCTTTTCTCGTCCTAAAGTCATCTTGATATATGATAATTCTATTAAATCAAAGTGTGAATATGAAGTTCTGTTTAATATGACTGTGTACAGTGTACATGCTTAATACTAAATCATGAAAATCAAAAAGTCACCCATGATTTCTCTCATTTTAAGGAAATGACTCACTTTCCTTCTTCATCACAATCCTCTTTAATGAAAATATATTTGACCCAAGTTTAATATTACTACTATGGTTGGAAAAAACTAAGATCGAAAAAAATGCCCAATTTATTATAGTCTACAAACAAACAGTAACAATTTGGTATAGCTTCTTAATCGATCACGGTACATAAAGATTATGATTATTCTTGTACAAAAGAAACCAGGGGAAGAATATCCATTTTACACATGATCACACAGTTTGGGAGCTTATAAATATAATTCTCTCATGCAACAGAAAGGGTCAAGGGTAATGTTACCTCCAAGTTGGGTACTTCATAATCTCTTGCCATCAGTATAATGTATTGATAACTTACCTTCAGTTCCATTATTTTTACAATAATGGGACGGATTACTTATTTAGCCAAGGAAACACATTGGGAGGTGAAGCTAGCCGAGCTGTAAGAACTTTGCCCCCAGTTTCTGTTACCTGCATGATAATATTTCATTAGAGAAGATTGCACCATAGAGATCACAACTCGTTAGAAACTGTGACAAGTAAGAAACAGTCACACAACGTAACTCTTAATCACAAGCACCGTAAATCACAGATCTTTTCAGTTGCTACTCTACTGAAATGTATGAATGGTTCCAAGATAAAAGCAACCAACATAAAATATAACCAAGATTATTACAATGCAAACAAGAAGGTAGCATTTGTAAAGAGCAAAAGGTCATATTCCAAATATCTCTAAAATGAGAGAACTTCGAAACACGACTATATGTAGAGATATTAAGAAAAGAAAAAAAAAGGGAAATGCAGAGTTACTAAAAGAGTGCTCAAACTGAGCACTGCGTTTGCCATCTGCAGTAACAGCAGTCCATCCATCAGGCCACATTTGATCACGCCAAATCCCTATACAGAAAAATTCATCAAGACATAGCAAGTAAAACAAAAGGGATTTTAAATCACTATGCCCAATAACTACCCAACTTCAAGAGTTACCTGCATTAATCATTGGTTCAATTGTAAAAGTCTGTCCAGCTTTCATCATCCCAACTGCTTTATTTCCTTATTAGGTTAAGGGAAGCAGCAGATAAAAGAAACAAAAATTTCTTGTAATTAAGAGTGGCTGAATCAATTTCATGGACTTCCAGTTTACAACAGCAATTGAATCATTATACTTCATTGGTAACTTTCCCGGAAGCATCAAGGGATACAAAAACATAAAATGTAATTAGTTTAAGAAGCCTGATCTAACAAGGATACTTCCATAATGAGGAATATTTGGGGCACAGTGGAAGAGCTCTCCAATACCATGGCCGCAATATGATTTCACCTATAGTAACAAAAGATAAAAAGGAAGAAATAAATGAAAACTGTAATTAGGTTGATATATGAACCAGGACGTATAACTGCATAGTCTAGTTATACGCATTACCACAGATAACCCTGACATTAAAGTATGGCAATTAATCACTTCCCCAATGTCACGAAATCTCACTCCAGGTTTAACTGAATTCAATTGGAAAAATAAAAAAAGAATGATTAATCAGAAATCAAGTGTAAATTCTATTCTTTAATTACAACTAACCAAGGCAGCAGTCTTTGTGTCTCTTTGCACCCACGCATGTTGATGCATCCATGGGGCATAGGTTTCAAAAGAATGCAATCCAATTAAAATCAGAGACCATTTTCAAAATTTTCCACGTTAAACAATTTTCTAAATTACGCAGTTAGAACCTGCATTCCACACAGAATGCACAACTACCAATACATTCAACATTGAGCACATGATGCACATCTGTTTGAATAATCATATCAAGGAAAATGAAATACCAAGCACATTATTTCTTTATGATTTTATCTTAAAGTAAAAAACTAAAAGAAGTAACAAATAAGGAACACAAAGTTTAAAACAAATCATGTTCAAAGAGCAATGACTTCATAGAGGTGGCATGACATGCTCAGAGATTGAAGAAAGTGGTAATTCAACTAATTCTAGCCGCCATCAAAAGTCATTCTTTCTTTAAGATGATCTCTACACCATTGTACGGACTAAGAATTACAATCTGTGGAACTCATTAATGAAAGGACTTTTTGAAACCTTAGCAGAACAGAAAAAATCAGAGAAATGTGAGGCTGAAGAATTGCAACATTGCAAATAGAGTATGAAGCACATACCAATAGATATTGCTTTATCTAAGCACTCATATGTAGACTATACCAGCTTATGAGATGCTTCATCTGCATTTCCCATGAAATATGTTTCATTTAAATCACCTGCAAGATGAGTCTATCCTTCGTCAAATATGGAGCTTCCTTATTTTCAGCAACATTTGATTCAATATATAAACGGGCAGATTCTTACCATGAACACCCTTGTAGTAAACAGTTACATCAACATTTATAATATCACCATCCTCCAATTTCCTGGGGCAACTATAACATGCACCAAATAGCAGTTCAAGTGCACCTTAGTAATTGAAAGATGAATAAGCGAGGTCCTGAAGAATTAGATCAAGACTAACACCTAGCATCAGGAATTCCATGGCATATTACTCATTAACTGATCTGAAAAAGAAATGTAGAATCTTTTGCTTAACCGACACAATAAAATTCCCAGGAAATTCAAAGAAAACGTAAAGAAGAGGTACTTATGTGCAGCAAGACTTTGGGAAGAAATGATAATTCAAAGGGGATGGATATCCTCCTGCAAGAGAGAGACACACTATAATGTCGGACCAGAGAAAAGATATTCATAAATAGTACAAATAAAAGCTCAAATGCACCTGCAGCAATAGTTGCCTCATGAACCACTCGATCGATTTCATCCGTTGTTACACCAGGACGGATCATCCGAGCTGCTGCATCCAAAACCTCCCTCGCAATCTAACAATAAAGTTTAAAAACACCAAGGAATTTTGAAATGACTTAGAAATATTAAAAAATAATTCAAAAGAGAACTGGGTTTAATTGTAATTGCAATCCAAAGACAATTACTTGCATTTGCAAATGGAAAGGAATTCTCAGTGGTTTCCCCTTCCTTTCTAGCGACTATATTTTTAAGTTTGGTCACACAGAAAAAAAAATGGATCTGCATTTTCCTATATAGCAATTATGGTGCCAATGTAATAACCTAGGAGGACATTCCTTGGCCCATAATAGGAATAGACTTACTAAAAAGTACTTCTATGTTTAACTGAATCAGAATTCCAGAAGCAAATTTGTTAACCCTAGAGTTTAAACATCACATATTTCGCCAATCCACTCTAATATCTATTAACTTAGTTCATTGTATGTGGGCAGCAACAGTGTGCTTATTATCAAGCCAGGGTAAATCCTTATAGTTGACAATAGGGTTCTCTAACTAAATTACGTTGAAGCTCATTCTAGGATGGTATGCTTTGCTGAGCGGAAAAAACATTTATTTTCATGTGAAGCAGAGTAATGGTACCTTTGCAAGAAAAAGAGAAGAGAAAAAGACGGCAACATTGACTGGTAAACTCCCTCATGATAGCATATTTGTATAAAGCAGGCTAAGAGAAAAGAAGTGGGAGCTTACTCGACAAGTTTCTCGCATTCTCTCAATTTGATCTGGGGTCTTGATCTTCAAAGACGCACCAAAGTTAAAAAGAAAAGTGATAATAAAGGAAAAAAAAACTATAAGGAGCATAACAAAGTGTACAATTATTCACTAAGACTTAAGAAGAGATTTCACTAGTATAAACTTACCTCAACGTAATGCTGCAACTCACAATTCGGCTCAACCTTTGGAATTCCCTGCATGTGAAGGGCAATCTTAGGTATGCAAATACTCGTAATCCAATAGGAAAGGAGAGAGAAATAAAGGGTAATTGTTCATTAATCTCTCTCTCTCTCTCATCAAATTTTCCACTCAAATTACTAATAAGTAATCCATATGCAAAATGAAATTCAGAAATACTCACATCATCAGCCCAGTCAGGTTTATCAATGTGAGCAGGTACAATACGCTTGACTAAGTGACCTGCGCAAGGAAGATAACATAAGAATCAGACTATCCAGGAAAAGAAATATAACAAAAGCTTGAAAATAGCACCGAAAGTAAGAAATAGATCCAAGAGCATGAAAGATAAGAGGAGCTAAAATCCTAGAGAAGTACCCTGCCCAGTCAAAATGAGGAAGTGTTGGACCTCGACTTTGTCCTTTCCTCAAACAATATAGCCAACCCTCACTAGCACAATCTGAATTTTGTTCACCAGCTGTACCCGTCCCAAGTGAGGACAGCCTCGCCTTTAGATGAACTGATTTGTGTGAGCTCCATGAAGCCTTGAAACAATCCTGAATGCTGCCAAGAAAAATATCAATAATAGAAAATCAAAAGCTTAATCAGACATATTTCTAAATTTTAGTAAAAGGCAAACATAATGTACAAGACTTTTACATTATAGAGTCCGGGAAGAATAACATGTACACAGCTTTCTTTCTATATTAACGGAGAGATTATTTATGTGAATTGAAAATTTTAGTAAGAAATAAAAAACTCAATTTCCATCAATGAATTAAGCCAAAAATATAAAAAACATCAACCAAATTTTAGTCTAGGATAAAAATTAAGTAGATCGTTGGCATTTATAAAACCAAGATATTTAAGACCCGGAAGAGTAATATGGAGATCAAATCAGGCAATCAATTCACTTCCATAATCTTTCCCAGAATAATCAAAACAACAAACAGGATTTCAACGTCATATAAGAAATTGATTACGTACCAGAAAGCAGCACCTTCTCGAGGAAGCTTTAACTCCATGCACTTGGGACACCTGCAGATAAGAAGTTATATCAGAAACAAAGGATGCAACTGAATTCTCAAGTCATTACTATTAACCAAACAGAGTCTAATTCAAAATGTCTAAAGTCACAATTTTGATCACTTCCAGATGCCCGTAGTCTTTCTTTTCAAGTTATCGCTATTAACCAAACGGAGTCTAATTCAAACTGTCTAAACTCTAAAGTCACAATCTTGATAACTGCCATAAATTTCTGTGATTCTAATCTGAGAATAAACAACGATTAAGTAAATGAAGAAAGAATATAAATTCAATTCGAAACTAAACTAGAATAAGAGAATAATTACATACTGAAGATGAGCTGGCTTGCCACAACGAACACAGGAAAGCGTCTCCGCCACATCGGAGCCGCCGGCCATCAAACACACTTCGCTCCTTTTACGTCTAAGATTGAACCGTTCACTTCAAAAGAATGAGAATAGAACCAGCAAATTAATTAAAAGGACAAGGAATCCATTGGTTTTGTTTTGTAGTGTTTAGTGAATGTGAAAAAATGGATGAAAAATTTAATAAAAAAATAAGGGTTAAATACAGTAATAAACAGTCAGTTTCTGCAAGCAACTCCCTTAAACTTCATCACCTCTCCCTCTCTATTTATCTATCTCTCAACTTCGAAGATTAAGTGCGGTTATGCTAGTCGTCGAAAGAGGTTGAAAGTAGGAGCTTCTGTCAAAAGCTAGAATCTTGGCTTGAAAACTTATTTGTCAGCTCAACGAAGAAGAAGATGAAGAGGAGGAGGCGGGAATGAGGAAGCTTTAGGGACGGTTCAGTGTTTAATGTAAGACGATCGTTGGAAATTAAAATGATGGGAAAATAATTTTATAATGTCGAGTATGCATAATAAGGTGTTTTTTAAAATACCCAAAAAAAATAATAAAGTTATAAACTAACGCTTTATTAAAA
Organism: Firmiana major; assembly: GCA_033439115.1. Taxonomy (NCBI): domain Eukaryota; kingdom Viridiplantae; phylum Streptophyta; class Magnoliopsida; order Malvales; family Malvaceae; genus Firmiana; species Firmiana major. Next base: position 1,298,771 of record CM065908.1, on the reverse strand, counting down.
TGTAATATTAGTTTTGGAAAATGCTTTTAAGTATAAAAAATTGATACATTATTATTATATTAAAATTTTAATAATGTAAATATTTTTTATTTAAATTTTTTAATTGTGATGAAATAATGTTAGGTTTTTTTTAAAAATCATTATTGTTTTTACTTTTTGCTCTTAGTTTTTTTAATAACAAAAAATTAAGTAAAAAAATTCAACTTAAGATATTTAAATTTCATGCAAAATTCAACTTAAAAATAATTGGGTGAAACTTTATTTTTGTCTTATTTATCCAAATTCTTTAATTAATTATTTTATTTTTTACATATATTTCTCAATAATATATTTATAATAATATTATCTTATTTTCATATACCTTACATTCTCATAGTTTTTATGTTCACATGAAAAATGTAATTATATAATGATATAATATCTAGAAAAATAAAAGTTCCTAGTATTTATAAACTTTATTAAAATTATACTTATATAAAGAATTTTGTAACTAATATGTATACATTTTTAAAAAATGTGTTAATGTACATTAAATATTTTTAAAATAAAATGATGAAACATATTCACAAACTATGTTGGAAATAGAAGAAAATATGATGTGTTAAGCTATTGTCGAAAGAGTATTTCTTTTCTTTTTCAATTTTTTTCTTATATATATTTTAAATAACTTAATTTGATATTTTCATTAAAAAAGAGAATGTAAAGCTTTTATATGAAAGAAAAAAAGTGAATTATCAACAAATGTTGATTAAAATGATAAATGACTTCTATCCGATAAAAGTTAGAATATAAATTCGATCTTTAAAAACGCATTTATTAAAAAAAAAATTTAAAACTCTCAATCAAACCAAACAATTTTGAAGATAGCTTTGGTAAAAAAAAAAAAAAAAGGTGAATTAGGTAAGTTTCTTCTATATTTAAAATAATAATTTTATTAACTTCCAAGACTAAACATCACTAAAAGGCAATGCTTTCCATAAAAGTATATATTTTTTTACATAATATCTAGTACAAGGAAGAAACGTGTGCTACATAGAGAAGTTTGAGAGAAATCAAGCTGCTGTTTATGTTCAATCGCTTAGCTTGACTTTTTAGACACTTCCTTTTGCATTTTAGCCATTATTACATTGCATTAGAATATATAATATAAGATCATAACCAAGCAGACCCATTAGATTTCAGACCAGAATGGCACACCGGTCTCAGGAATCCAAGACTCTCCTTGAATGAGCTTGCTGACTGTGAAAGGGTCAGCCTCCCTTGGACTGTTTAACGCGTGAAAACCAGGCCAGTTCACTCTGTGTTCAATGGAAGCACCGCTGCCTTTATTCATATACTCTGCATAGTACAATGTTGAAAGGGCAAAACTGCCACTCCACTCTCTCCAACCCTTCGGATCTATTATACCATCCAGGTCAGTCTTCAAGAACACTGTCCTGGAATATTTCTTCCATGGCCTGCCTAAGTAACTCTTGAACGAATGTTTCACAGAATCGAAATCAGAAGCTGGCCTTACGCGCGAGCCTTGAATCGAAATGCCTGTGTTTTCGTTAGGATCTTCTCTCCCTTGCGCAGTTATTATGTTTGCTTGATGGTTCATTGGCCTCTTTACGAATATGTCGCAGTTCTGGAAGACTGCTGAGGCATCACCGAATATAAAATCAATGGTGCCATAGATGTGGCAATCGCGATAGAACTGCCTCAGGGAGTGCACGAAGAGAGTGTCCTGGTAACCCTTGAAGCTGCAGCGGTAGAACACAGAGTGGTCTGAGCTTACCCTTAATGCCACTGCTTGATGTTTATCTGGACCGGCTGTGTTCTCGAAAGTCATGTCCCTTGCCCAAAACCCATCACCAGACACGCCTGCAGAAGATGAAAGTGTTAAAGCATCCAATCTAAAACCCAAAACCCGTTGATAATAGATAGACGAATTTAACTTCAGCATAAGATCAGGGAACAATGTATTTAACGAATGTAAGATAACAACACTAATAAGCTCCTATCATGTGTAGGTGAAGACACCACTTTAACATATCTTCGTCACTTTAACATATTTTTATCACGGGGGATATCAAAACCTACTACGAGATAATCTTTAAAAAAATAACAGAAAACAAAGGTTTTTAATATCATGTTAAACATTTTAACTAAAATTGATTGACAATAAGTGAAAAAACTCAACTTGAATATATATAAACTCACAAAGATGAGAGTATTTAACGTATAGAAGATGACTGAAATTAAGATCAGAATCCAAGTTTTCATGTGGAAAACCATATGAGAAGTAAGAACTTCATTATTACCAAATGTTGCAGAGCCAAAAGTGGTAACACCAGCTGGGACATTTCGGTTGCCAGTCACAGTTGTTCTATCCATGCCATCACCAACCAACATTACGTTCTTCACACTCCTATCTATGTCCACTTTCTCATTGTACACCCCTGCTTTCACATAGATTATCACTCTCTGGGGGCGCCTGTTACCCATCCTAGCAACTGCAGCCACTGCGTCATTGATTGTTTTATGAGTGCCGGAGCCATCCTTCGCCACGACAAAATCAGCCTTTGAAGTTGCTGGATTCCATGATGTTAATTGTCGCCCATCATAGTCGAATTTTAATCTAGGCAGTAGCTCTGTCAAGTACCCAAGAAAAACAAAGTAGGTAATGAAGGAAAGATATTTGGACTATATATATATAAATTATTTTCAATTACAACTGAATGAATCTCAGCCCACTAAAGCTAGTTTGAGTGTGAGACCAGGGATCGAGTAACGTACCCTGCTTTATGGCTACATCCTTAGCACACAACGCCAAAGCCTGAGTAAGCAAAGTTCTCAGTTTTTGAGCATCTGCATGATCTTGAATCACATAGCCCTTCTCACCCAACCCTTCCAAACAAGTCCTGTGGTTGGAGAGCACGCCACTCAACCATGTTCGAGCGTCGTCAATGGTATTGTCTTGACGAGAGAGCAAGAGCGAGAGACTAGACTCACTATCATCATACAGCTTAACACAGTCACTGAAACCCGTTCCACTATAATTCAAATTATGGTCCAATCCGTGGAGTGTCACGGAGGCCTTAGCCCAGTTCCTAGATTGCACAACCATGGTTCTGGCCGTTTGAACCACCTCTGAAATTGATTGTTGAGAGCAAGAGGTGGTGGTAGCCATGGCTAAGAGAAGGAGAAAGGTGGTGACGCTAGTGGACATATTTGGTGTGTGAATTAGCAGTGACAACGTGCATGAACTCGTGGGGTGGGCTTTGTTTTGAATATATAGCTCGGTGAGGAAGCGAACACATGGACCATTCGAGCCCAGGTGCCATTCGGGGTTTAGCCGCTAGTGGAACATCGTGCAGTTGTCATGGGACCTTTACTTTCAATAATCAAAATCGATTTATAGAGATGTGTAGTAGTTATGCTTTATATTAATGACTTTTCTTTATTTGGTAAGAGATTGAAGCATTTGATTACTCTTTAAAAAAGCGTATGACGATTTGCTCTTTTCTATTTAATCTCACTTCGCTCTTCTAAGAATTAATTCATCTTCTGTATTACCATTGAATTATTTGACGTAAAATTGATATAATTGAATTGAATCGAGATAATTTAATATTAAATTTAAATTCGATTCGATTTAAAATTCAAAGTTTAAAATTCAACTCAAATTTTATCGAACTTAATTTTTGAAACTCGAGCAGTTAAACTCAACTCGATACGTTCGTTTTGTCAGTTTTCAACTATATATATTATGAAATTGAATTGATAAATTAATAATAAAATATTAAAAATATATTAAAAAATCTAGATTACACTTATAAATCACTCAAATCGAATATTAAAATACTCAAATTCGATTTAATTCGTTACTCCAATAACTTAATTCATTTACATTTTTATTTTTTTAGTCAAAAAACTTAACATAAAACTAAATAGTTAAAAATTGATTTTAATATTAATTATCACGTAACAATTAATCTCTTCTCGCAAAACCGACTTATTAAAAAAAAACAACACTCACGCTTACTTGCTCAGTATCCTTTGATTTCGTGTTTTATATGAAATTGAAGCACTCGCCAACTCCTCGTTAGAAACGTGTGGCGTGACACAGTCACAACCTTGTTAGTTAGCATATTAATTGCATAACCAGTGTAAGAAACATTGGCTCTTTCTTGATCTTGGTATTGTGATAGTAATATTAATAATATATTAATAAATATCAATTGAACGCTGAGTTTTAGGTTTTCCTTAAATACTGTCTTACATATATAATAAGACATTACTCTCAAGGAGAAAATTTGTATTTGTGCTCTGCCATTCTCTTATAGTGGATAAGATCTTTAAATGAATGTTAACATTATACGAAAGAAAAATTATTAAAAAAATAAAAATAAATAAAATGAAAGTTTATATTAATATTTTAATTTCATAATATATTAAATAATAATATTTATAATTTAATAATGATACTTGATTTCTATAAATAAATAAAGATTTAAGGTGGGAGTGATAATCCACAGAACATAAAACAAGAAAAACAGTACCAGATAGAGTATATTTTGGAAACAACGTGTTGGGAAGACGATTGAATGGTGGGATATTTGGCATTTGACAAGACAAAAACATGGGTACGTGTTGGGTGCAATCGGTGGAAGTAACGTTGTTGTTTTGTGCCTTTGTTTGGCCACCGACAGCTGATAAAAAGGACATTATAAACACTGAGTCAATGACACAGCCAATGTAGTAAATGAGTTTACTTTGCAAGTGAATAGTAGGGTAGAACAAGATATTTCGATATTGGATGCATGGAGTCTTATTGTATGTTACTCGAATTTCGATTCTTCCATTACTATTTATTTGTTAACTTGTCTGTTTTTATTTTTAAATTTCAGTGCAATGAAAAGAGGCATATCCCATCTAAATAAAATTTAATTAGTTTTTTTATTATCTTTTTAAATTATTGGAATTTTTTTATTTTAAATGAAATGAAGGTGTTTTTTATGCAATTGTAGCCCTAATGATAATGTAAGTATAGTGAAAAAAAATAATCATTTGGAAAAATGGTCAAAAAAAAGTCTTTGGAGAAAAATAATATTAACAATTAAACCCTTAATATTTTTTTTCAATCAATTGAAGTTTTAAATCTTAATTTATATTCAATCGAGTCCTCTTTGTAATATAAATTATTATATTTTTGGCTACATACAAAGGAAATTATGTACGGATGTAACAATTTCCTTCCACAAAAAATTCAATTGAATGAAAATTAAAATGTAAAAGTTCAATTGATTGTAAAAAATATTAAAGGATCAATTCATAAAACTATTTTTTCAAAGGCTTTTCTGATCTTTTAACTTAAGCATTAAAGATATTATATTAAAATAAAATTAAAAAAAAAAAGGTAAATTTTATAATACGATCTTTTTTTTTCGATGATCACATTGGCTCTTAATCTTTTATTTTGTTATTTTTATACATTAAGTTACATGTGTTATAAAAAAAAAAACCTCATTTAGTTACATGAGTTTTAATCAAGTGTAATGCATTTTTTTTTTTGGTGTCAAATTCAAATTTCATTAATAAAAGGATTAAACAGCTAAAACCCTTCAAACAGGTTTCAAAGTCAAACAGAAAGGATTAAACATGATCAAAGATCTCAAATCCTAAGGAGTTAACACCACCACCACGCTACATTAATCTTTAAAACAGCAGCAACACAACACTTGTTAACCTCCTCATCACGAAACAAAACATATCCAACAAATTGAAACTGCAAACTCCTCTAAACAGCAAAACATAACATTCCTTGCAGCCTGAAAAAAAAACACCCATAAAAGTACCTGATTTCATTCGAGCAAAACAACAAACACCTCCCGTGCAAGATTTCTCCAACCAAACAAACCAGCTTAACACTTCAAGACAAGTGACATTTCTTGAAATATCGTGGACAATTTCTTTTACCGACCTCATGAATTTGATTTTGTCTTGAAGCTTCAATTATATAGAATATTGGGTCTAAACCATATTTTCTATATCGGTTCAAATAACCCAAAATTTGAAGAAACTAAAAGGTTTTGTTTTAAAATAAACACTACGACTAAATGAAACAAATTAGCACAAACTAGCTAGGTTTACTTTAGGCTAATGAACCAAGATTTGCTGAATCATATGTACAAAATTTTTCTTATTTAAGATGTTTTCATTCAAAAGATGGGAACGATAAAATTAGATATAAATTATAAATAATAGTAATTGATCATAATTCCTTACATTTCCAAAAGAGTACATAATTTTCTCTGTGGTTCTAAATTTTGAAAGGAGATACTGAGACAGAAACAAGCTTGATAATTTTAGACATGATAAAATAATACGTATGAATAAAAATTAAAAATAACACAAATTAAAATTAAGTAAATATATATAAATATGATAAAATTTTTTAAAAAATTTATATTTTACGTGTCGATATAAAAAATTTTTATTTTACGTAATATAAACTTAATTTTTTATATCACGAATACAAATTATAATTTATAACACGCATTATCAAATCTAAATGAGATGAACCATGTACTTTTCAATCAAACATGTCATAGAATTTTACAAGTTACCCATTACATATTTGACTGCAAAAGACAGGGTGACGACCAAGTATGCCAGAATATCCATTTGTTAGCATAATTTGTTTGGATTGAAATTCTTGGATGATTGACTTTGATCGAGAGGTTTGATTTGGCAGTAGCTTTCATGAAAGGGAAGTGCCATTTAGAACTAAAACGTAACATCGAGAGCCAAATGCCCTTTGTTATTTAAAATAATCAAATTTAAATAAAAATATTTTTTATTGATGAATTAATGCATGGTACAATAATGTCCAATTTTGTCTCATCCAAATAAACCAATTTATTTAGGAACCATAGACTTATTTTAGTGTGGACTCTTATAGCCATTAATGTAATTTTTCTTTTTTACTCTTTCTTGGTGCAAATTACATATTGACAATTTCATTGCAGCTAGCATTGAAGGTGCAGCAATATTTACAATCAATTAGGGTAAAAAATTACCCTTCGGTTCTTGATTTTAAACTTTTTTATTACTTTATTAAAAAATATATATCAATAACAGTTAATTTTTTTAATTTTACCGGAATCAAATATACCGTTTATTCAATTTAATTCTGAGTTACAAAATCTAAATCTCAATTTTCTAGATTCTATGTATATCAGTAATGTTTTTGAAATGGATAGAAAAAAATTGCTTAACTAACCCTATATACTGTAGTATTTTTATTCTCAAAACACCACCATCAAATGAATTGTACTAATTACTGTTATGAAAACAAAAGATTGTCCTTCCTTTGTTTTAAATATGAGGGTGAGCATTTGTGTAATAATAAAAATTATTTCTTTATGAGTTGTGATTTGTACATCACGAATTCAAATTAATAAAATAATTTTTTTTATTATTATGAAGAAAAAATCATATACATATAATTTTTTTTAGATTTTACAATGAAAGAGCTTTATACACAGGATGTACTCTTTACTTGTTTACACATCTATACAAGGAGACCTGATCGAGCATTAATACTCCATATAAACCCTAAACTTTGCAGTTCCACCACCCATTTTCTCCGTTAATAACCATCAATCCCTTGATTTGCTATCTAAAACCATTTGTTAAGCCATCAATGACACCTTCTCAAATCATCATAGTAGTTTTCCTAGCCACCCTTTTTCTTGTTCCGGCTGTTTTCGGCTATAGGACAAACGAGGTCAAGTCATGGTGCAGCAAAACTCCCAACCCACAACCATGTGAATATTTCTTGAGCTATGGTCCAAAGAACACCCCAATCAAAGACGAGCCTGATTTTCTCAAAATCTCCATGCAACTGGCTCTAGACCGAGCCACACGGGCACAAAGAAACACGTACTCTTTGGGCTCAAAATGCCGAAACAAGCGTGAAATGACTGCATGGGCCGATTGCCTTAAGCTCCATGAGCTAACCATCCTCCGCCTCAACAAAACTGTTGATTCCAGGGCCAAGCTCAACAAAGATGATGCTCAAACATGGCTTAGCACGGCTTTAACCAACCTCGAAACATGCCGAACCGGGTTTATCGAACTCGGTGTCTCGGATTATCTTCTACCCAAGATGTCAAACACTAATGTGTCCAAGTTAATCAGTAACACCCTGGCTCTCAACAAGGCACCGTACAAGGAACCTAGCTACAAAGATGGGTTTCCGACATGGGTGAAGCCCGGAGACAGAAAGCTGTTGCAGGCTTCATCTCCGGCTTCCAGGGCGAATATCGTGGTAGCCCAAGATGGTTCTGGGAATTATAAGACGATAAAAGACGCGATATCCGCAGCTTCTAAGCGATCCAGGGGTGGAAGGTTTGTGATATATTTGAAGGCAGGTAGCTACAAGGAACATGTTGAGATAGGCAGCAAGCTGAAAAATATTATGCTGGTTGGCGACGGTATTGGGAAGACGATTATCACTGGGAGCAGAAGCGTCGGCGGAGGATCCACCACCTTCAACTCAGCCACTGTTGGTGAGTAAATTTGGCTTAATTTCACAAGAGTTTTTTTCAGATTAGATTAGATCATTTCTTACGTATAGTGGAGAAAGCTAAAGTTGAGTACGCTTAGATTGGGTACTGCCTACTATGCCGACCATTAACCATTTCATAGCTTAATAAAGGTCTTCAAATTCCTATATATATATATATATATATATATATATATATATATATATATATATATATATAAAATCTACCAAAGATTTTATCTGCGAATATTATACTTATCAAATTTTAAGTTAATTAAAAATATTAAAATTATAAAAATTAATTTATTTTATGTTAATATAGTTTAATATCTCGTGCTTGTGTAATTAACTTAACTTAGTAGATAGGAATAGTAGCTTTTTTAGATCTTAGCTGCAATAAGAACTCGTGTCTAGTATTAACAAAGAGACAAAGGACATTTTTCACTGCGTACGGTATGCGGTTAATTTTTTCTTTGTTGTTGAAAATAGTATGCCAGAGAAATATATAAATATATATACCATGCTTAAGATTAATTAATTATGCAAGATGATATATACATTAGAATCTTTCTAAATTAATATTCTTAAAGCTTATTATTGAGTATTAATTTAGAGAAATTACTAATTTGAAAGGTTTTATCTTCTAATTACTGTATTGTCTTAGAAAATGTTAGTTTAATTTTTACATTCTTTAAATTTCTCTAATAAATTTATTTAATAATCTCATTTTGATTGATAATTTTTTTTTAAAAAAAATCTATTTACAAATATTTCATATGTAATATATTTTATATTTTTTTGGCTCTTTAAATAAAAAATCTTGAAGTGTTTTTTATTTAGTTCTTGAATATATATGTAGCATATTTTATATTTTTTTATCAAATTATTAATATGTTACAATAGGTTTTAAAACAAAAATAGTAATTATTAGGATAGAAGGATTTATTAATTTTTCTAATTCAATAATCAAAATTTATAATTTTTTTATTTTTCAATTTAATCATTAAATTAATAATTTTTTTTTAATAGCAAACAATGCTTATTTTGTTCATAAAAAGTCAACAAAACCAATCAATGGAAGTTTTGGATGGTCCTTTCCCTCTTGCATGCTCCCAACTGGGCTACAAATAGGGTCCTTTAAACGCAATAAATCACATTAAAAAGCTAAATTTATGCAAGCTGTGGCCCAACAAGCTAGAAAAAGTCCTATGGTTCTTATTTTTTTATTAACACATAATATTGTGTATATATAATAATAATTTTTTATCGAATAATTAAAAAAATTATAATATAACCTCAAATTTAGGTAGAACTCAAGCAATCTCAATGTCATCTCTAATTATAAAAAGTTATGCTTAATCGAAAAAAGTGAGAATTTTTTTTCCGTATATTTAGACCAAATTCAAATTTTAGAATAATCATTATTAAAATTTGTTTACTTAAATTTGATTTTTGATCTAAATAAAATTAATTTTAAATTTTAAAATAGAAGAGGATTCATGTGGTTAAAAAAATAAAATAAAAAGTCATGTCATGCTTAGTGAAGGGAAGTTTTGAAAACTAAGCAGCATGAATGACCAGCTGTTCGAGTTCTTGATTGACAACTAAAGAAATGATGGACTAAAAAGAGATTGTTTTTCCTGTTTTACGATGTTGATTGCAGCTGTTGTTGGAGATGGGTTCATTGCTCGTGACATTACATTCAGAAACACCGCTGGTCCACGAAATCATCAGGCAGTGGCTCTACGTTCAGGCTCTGATTTCTCAGTGTTCTACAAATGCAGCTTTGAAGGGTACCAAGACACTCTCTACGTCCATTCCGAAAGGCAATTTTACAGAGACTGTAACATCTATGGGACTGTTGATTTTATATTTGGCAATGCTGCTGTCGTCTTCCAAAACTGCAACATCTATGCACGCAATCCCCCGAGCAAGACCAACACGGTCACCGCCCAGGGCAGGACTGACGCTAACCAAAACACTGGAATTGTAATCCATAACTCTAGAGTTACTGCCGCTTCCGACTTGAGGCCGGCGCAAAGGTCAGTCAAAACATTCCTGGGGAGGCCATGGAAGCAATATTCGCGGACGATTTTCATGAAAACGTTTCTTCATAGCCTGGTTACCCCTGCTGGCTGGATGAAGTGGGATGGTAATTTTGCACTTAATACATTGTACTACGCGGAGTATAAGAACACCGGCCCTGGCTCATCCACATCTAAAAGAGTCAAGTGGCGTGGCTACCGTATTCTTACTAGCACAAACGAGGCATCCAGGTTCACTGTCAGAAATTTTCTTGCCGGAAATTCTTGGCTGCCGGCCACTGGTGTGCCTTTCACCTCTGGCCTTTAATTTTTAGGTGAGGCCTAAGAGAGGTATTCTTTGTGTAATCTTACCTTAATACAAATATTATAAGTTCAAACCGTAAAATCTACGTAAAAAAAATATGATTAAATGTAAATTTAAGATTATTAAATAAAAATATATTAAAAGTATTATAAACATATAAAAATAAATATAAATATATCTTATAACAAGATTATTATGTGTTTATATCACTTGTAATATATACTAAATTTATGCTGAATGTTTACATTTATCTTATATTAAAATAAAAAAAAATTGACTTTATAGAAGTTCTCATGACGAATATTTTACTACTGATAAATCATGATTCGAAGCAGCAATAATTATAATATTAATTAATCATATAAACAACTTGGATTATAATGATAATTATAATATAACTTATGTGTAAAGGTATTTTATTCCAAAAGCATTTACGTTAAATTATACTAAAGAAAGGTGACAAATTTTTAGAAAAAATCAGCCCTTCTTTTGAGGTTGATGAAGATTATAAGCTTTATACTATATGTATGAAGATTACGATTTTATATAGAAGATAATATAGCCAATTGCCAACGTTTTAAAATTGAAAAAAAGTAGCTGATAAAGTTCGGACCATAATATAAAAAAACCAACAGTAATCAGCTTTCAAATCATGATCTTTGCCTGAAAAAACCTCATCTTCCCCACTCTAGACTTTGGGCAGGGTTTGAATCATCCATAAAACTCTCATTTCATTCTGGAAAAAGAAAAATGTCACTGTTATTAACTCTACAAGCAGGATGATGGAGAGGGAATGGAAGAAGGGAGAAAAGAGCTTTACCCATTGCTTTTCTGCAAAATGAGAGAAGAACAATTAGGACTGCTAGGCCTGATAATACACCAACGATAATAGCTACTGTTTTTCCAATATCATCTTCGTGGGAGGAATCTGCACACAAAGCAAAAGTTATTGGAATTAGTCCTAATGCACAATTTCTTTTCCTTCTTGTAATTTATAAATGCTCAACTTGTCAAAAGTAGTGTATTTTAGTAGAATCTTTCACTGTTTAGGGTTAGATTGATTGCTACATATACCAATATATATTCCACTGCTTTTAAGGTAAATCATATGGTTCTTATTCCGAATGAAAGTGGGAGAAGATGGCTCCTCGAAATCTGAAATTGACCTTGTTGTGATCATGCACAGATTGTTGGAATAACCCCTTTTTCTTCCATCAATAGGAATGGAGGCATGACAACAATGCAGCAGCTTAAAAAGAAAGCTACTAATGTGCTGATGCCCCTTAATGCTTTACTTTATAAAAGGATTACTTACTGACCCTTGTGGCCTATAACTTGTCTCTGAACAAAAAAAATTGAGTGGCCTCCCTCTCCCTCTCTCTCAAAAGAATTAAGACTTTTTTTGGACGGAAGACTAGAAAACTACAAAGTCGAGAACCGATCAAGAATTTTAATCATTAAATTAATAAAATTTTTATTTTTGAGAGTGATCAAGAATTCTCACTGTTTCTTAAATTTATGGACTCAATATAATTCAGTGTGATATTTCATTTACTTTTATTTTTACCAATAACGATTTATAAAACTTTTAGGCCTTTGAATTTTGATCAGATCCCACTTTTACACTGTTTACTAGGTTCAATAAACAATAGATATTTCGTGATCAAAGGTATAGTAATTTGTAATGGCGAACCTTGCATATATATATATATATATATATATTGCATTTAACAATCAAAATATGGTCGAAAGAAATATCTTTATTTGATAGGGCTTCTACCTGTATGAATTCTATTGGACTCGAAAATGATACATTCGAAGAATCTTTTGGTCTTCTAATAACAAAGCCTAAAAGTTGATCAATATCGTTTAACCATTTTTCTTTTGAGCTATAACAAATGGGAACAAATTAAGCTTACAGTGACCTTATTAGATGCAAAAATAAATGCAGAAAAGTTGCAAGAAATTAATAAAAAAAGTAATGCCCTTTGTCCTAGATGTACTAATGGTGAGAATTATGGGAGTATAGTAAGTTAAAAGGAGATGAATTATTGCACCTGGAGAGAATTCAGCATAGTAACCAGATGCCCAGTAACGAGCATAACACTGCCCTAAAAACACATCAGCTGCTGCAGCTGATCCACAGTAACTCTTCAGTTTCCCCACAGCATCCTTAAGGCAAGAAGAGCAATCATTTGAGCTCAAATCCCCCAAACACTGAGCATACCCTTCAACCAAACCTGAGGAACTCACTTTAAACCCAATACCGGCCTGCAAGTCAGCCAGAACATCATCTCTACGCCTGAAGAACTCAACATCATTATTAACAGTTCTACTGCATTTCTTGAACCTGAGACTTGTATCAGGCGTCCCCAAGAAATCAGCATGCTCATATCTCAAATAGCAGCCTTCGAGTTGCAAAGAAGCCCCATAAGAATACGGGCAAACCAAGCCTATCTGGTTAACAGCACTTTCCATGCACCTTAAGCAGTCAGCTGTCTGCATATCACCCCTGCACTGATACAACCCATAGATGGTGGCTTCAGGAGGCGTTGAGCTTCCATTTCCAATAGCATAGGTATTATAAGACACTTGAGAGGATGAGCTAACGACTGATGATAGAAATGAGTTGAGGTTACCTTCAAATGGAGAGTTTGGGGCGTACTTTTCCTGAGAGCAGCCAGCATAGATGAATTGATGAGCTTTGACAAAATGACCAAAGTAATTGAGAGAGAGGAACAGAAAGAAGAGTGTAGGGAGTCTCAGGGGTAGGGTAGTTTTGTGAGTGGAGTGTGATTGAAGGCTCCCCAGCATTTTTTTTCCTTTGTTTTTTTCTTCAATTTGGCTTTGCTTTCTTTTATTTTTGTTTTGTGCTCTGTTTTGGTGTTTGTAGATGTGAGTTAGTGCTCCTGCTTTTCCCTTTTTTTTTTTCTTTCTTAATTCTCATGTTCTTCCATTCCTATTAACAACTGGCCCATCTTGGCTTGTAAGATTTTATAAAAGAAAATAATTGTCTCAATACTATTTGAGATATTTACATGACTTAAACTTAATATCTTACTTAAAGACACTAAATTCTTTACCATTCGAACTCACAAATATTGATTAATTTTTTTTATATATTTAAGTGATTTTATCTTTCTAAAAAAAATAGATAATTTCCTTCGTCATCACAATCTTTATTTTAATATTAAGAAAATAAATAATTCTGCTAAATAACAAAATTCTAGTCACATAATCAAGATAAAAATTTAAATGAAAAAAATCATACAATCTTCGACAATATGGGTCAATTATGTTAAACTCAATTTGATAACATGTTTAATATAAGGAAGTACTTAAATAGAAGACTCTTATAAGTTTCCGGTTTAATGGATATTATTTTTTTAATAAAAATTAAATTCAAAATTAATTTTTTTTTTAACTTCTTATGCACCAATAGAAATAGTCGTAAATAAGAGCATATGCCATTATTTTTATTTTCTGGCCAAGATCTCACAGCCCCATAAAAATCCAAACGAGATTGTTTTTGCTTTTAATAATATATCTTTTTGACAAGGCATTTGCATCCATTCAACCCACCAAAAGTAAAAACTCTCCTGTTTATGACTTGCTGCCGTTGGGCAGGGAGCAGATTTCTCTCACAGCAGAAAATCAGACCAGAATCTACGTTGCCTTTCACTGTTAATAAAGGAAAGAAGACATCCTGGTCGACCATAAATGAACCAAACTAATAACTAGAGAACCCAACTTTACAATCGACAGAGAAGTTCTCAATGATGATGTCCAACAAGCAGCACAAATTTCTAGAGGTGTTTTACATCATCATGTCTTTTCACCATGCTTCACCTCATCATTATTGTTACTTCTGAGTCCAAACTTATATTTTATCATTAATATCATTCTTATTATTATAATAATTAACTTCATTAATATAAGTTTTAAACAACTGTTTATCTAATTAGATCTACGTTGATTCTTGAATAAAACTAATGAAAAATGAAAATTTTCACCCGATAATGATTCATTTCTAGGGACTGTTATCAGAGGCTTATGTCACTATCTGATATTTCAAAAAGAGAGCTAATTTTTCCTATGAGTTATGCCCTAAATTTAATAATTCAAATATAAATTTTGTGTTTATATTATATTAAATTTATGTTCAAATACAAAAAATTTTATATTAAATGCAATATATTTTAAATTTTTATCAAATTTATAAATAATTTTAATTTAATTTTAATAGTAATTTTTTGTATCATTTTCTTTTGACACATTGAAAATAGAAGATCTGTATCTTGGACCTCATCAACTACTAGCCCAATCTTGTCTATGGTCTTTTTCACAATGCAAGACTGCACCCCAATCCAATAACCATGCACTCCAGTATCAATTTATGAGGCCTTGACCTTAATTGTTTAGGATTGAGCGGTGCACGATCTTCTAAAGAAGTGTAATTGGGCTTTATGGTCTGTTTGGGACATTTGATTTTAATTTTTATTATTTTATTAAAAATATATTTTTTTAATAATATTTTTTATTATTTTTAATCTCATAAAAAAATAATCACATCACTAAATTAGTTATTACTCTTTTAAGAATGGTAAAGGACTAATGTCTCAAGCTCAGTCAAGCTGAGGCTGAATTCCTCACATAGTTTACCCCAATTGATTTTTGATGGATTGTTTTATTAAATTTTTTGTTGGTTTTTAATTTTTATAAGTGTATGCCTCCATATTATTTAAATTGATAAAAATTAAAATATCAATAATATAATAATAATATTATTTTATTATCAAACAATAACTTATTCACTTATCAAATCTATTCACAAATTTATTTCAATTATGTTACTGTTGTTTATTAAAAATAGATCGACCAATTTCATTTTTTTCTCAATTTAAAAGATTTTAATCAATTGAACAGATGGAATCAATCGATTATTCACCTAAAAACAGCCCATTTTCCCAACGCAAACGTCAAATCCAACAGAGTTTCACTCGATATTCTCCTTTGACTTGGTCGACTGTCTATTACAAATCACACATGATTTTGGAATTTTTCAAGTTTACAATGTTCCCGTTGCCACTCATAGACAGATACCAAATAGTTTCTTAGCTAAAGGTAAAGACTCAAACATTTAACGTAATCCCCACTATACGTTCTTGATTCCACATTATCCTTTGATTAAAGGCTTCAAATTTTTTGTTTCTGTCGTTAAGTTAACTTGAGCACATAAGATTAAACATATAATTTAATTTTATTAAACTTGAAATATATTAAAAATATCATAAACGTATAAAAATAAGTATAAATATATTTTATAATAAAATTATTACGTATTTAAATTTACTCATATTTTATATTTAATAACATTAAATTTATATTTAATCATATATATATTTATATTAATTTTACAGTAAAATAAAAAAAATTTACCTTAATGTAAAAATTCTCAAGAAAACATCAAAAAATATATTACTAAATAATATTTAAAGCATTTAATGTGTTTTTGTCTGGTTAAAGCTGCAAATCAGAAGAGGGAAATTATTTTTTTCTTCAAAGTTATTATAAATTAATTCAAGTTTTGCTCATGCCATGCCAATTTGTCCTTCTTTAATTATATAATTAAAGGATGGGAGATAAAATTGTTAAAATTTAAATTTAAATTTAAATATTACAATATATCATAAATTTTTAATTTTTAATCTATTCAACTCACTAAAAAATAACATTATAAATCCAAACCCTTTTGGAATTTGTAATTTTGTAATAATTTATCCAGTATGCATACATATCATCTGAAATATTACTTTATTGACAATTTTTTATTAATTATTCGATCAAAAAATTGTTGAGTATTAACTTACTCTTTGTAATTAAGGTTTATTTATGGTATAGGTGCCACAACCAAAAAAAAAAAAAAACTTGCAATTCTAGACCAAATCATGGTGGCTTCCGTCGGTATCTGCAACGCGAAATACCAAATGAAAAATTGAACCGAAGATGTACTGCACATGGCTGGATTGATTTGAGTAGCGATTGAAATGGACTGAATGGTCCAGGGAGCTTTGTGTGGCAACCGGCATGCACACACCATTAGCCAATCGAAGGATCCAGTTTTGCATATCTGTGATTTCCACTATAAGATTCGCCACATCCACCTTCAAGATGCTTGAGAGCTACATCTATGGTGTCAGACAGAGTACCTCCAACCACCTTTAAAAAAAAAAGGGTTATGTAGTACTTAATATCTAACTGAAAACTAAAGGTACATTTTGTTAATTGTCACGTTTTTGTCAAACTTTTTGAAATTAATATTATTTGTTATTGGTGAAGTATTTTTGAGTTGCAAAGAAGGAATTTGCTAAAAGTTGATGTAAGAGAGTTTGTTTGTTTTGTAAAAATAAAATTAAAAAAAAAAATCAATGAGCATCAAAATTAGAATTTCAAAAGGCATAATTAATGATATTCAAGTTAATGATTATTCGTAGAGAGAAAAGAAAAAGAAAGTTAAGAATATTGTAAGGTAGTGAAGAATGTGATTGAAGGAGTGAGATTATTACTTTTAACTCTTTATTTGATATCTTTTTATATCTTCACATAATATTTATTTGGTGTAATGCATATGATTTGCATGTTATTCTGTCTTGCATGTAAATGTAATTAATATTTAATGACCAAAACACACGACATTTACAGTCTTTAAATAATATTTATTTGGTGTAATGCATATGATTTGCATGTTATTCTGTCTTGCATGCAAATGTAATTTATATTTAATGACCAATACACACGAAGTTTTGATAATTTTTGTATGATATAAAAATAATATAAAATTAAGTACAAATGTAACATAGATTAAAATTTAATAGAATTTATATATAAATTTGATAATTAAAAGTTAAAAAAATTATTTTGTATTTATTATATTAACACAAATTTTAACATAAAATTTTTCGTATTTTTTACGAAGCGATATAACAAACACGAATCATCAGATTTGGTTGAGTTATACTCCTTTGGGTCTATGAGCTTGGTAGAGGGAGTATAGAGTCTACCATTGATGAAACAAAAATATTTCCCTAATAAATCTTAATTTTACTTGTTGAAATCCGTTGGCTCTTTCTTCATTTTGATATGCAGATCTTTTCTCAACGACTGAGATTATTCTCTCTCCGGTAGCAGTATTAGGAAGATTCGGTCATTTATTTCAAAACAAAGTCATCGGAGACCCCCAACAACTATAGAACATCTTTAATAATTTATACCTACCACATAAATTAACAACAGGAACCGAACAAACTAAAACGTCTGCAGTTGTCCACTTGTCCTGTTGGTTGTACTAGACAATTTCTTTTGTACTAATTACGAACTATATGTTTAGATATTTTTAGGGTTGGCTGATGAGTTTGTCCAACTTGTCGAAAGCAAATAAAAGATGCTTAGGTATTTTTAGGGTTGGTTAATGAATTTGTCGAACTTGTCCAAAGCAAATAAAAAATTGGGATAGTAGAGAATAAAGGTTTTGGTAATGGATTTCTTTTAAAAGTTCTCATAGTTCAGATTGAGTTTGGATCTAACTTTGATCATGAGTTCCAACTTCAATTCAATTTGATTTTTTAATTTAATTTTTTGTTTAAATATATTTTTACATACAATGAATAAATGTAAATTTGTCTAGATATTATTATTTTTTTTTAAATAATAAAATATTAAATATTAAAACATATAATAATAAATAAATAAAAAATAATAAATTCAAATAAAATATTACAAAAAAAACTATAAAAAATATGATAATTTAAATAAAAGTAAAACATACAAGTTCAATTTAAATTATACAAAAACAATTAAATATACATTAACATAAAAAATATCAAAAAATTATAATTATCGAGTTAAATTTTGACTTAAAATAATAAATTCAAATCTGATTCGATTTTATAAATTTCGATTTTCGAATCCAAAATTTATTTATTAAACTTAATATTTTATCTAAAATCTTTAATAAATTAAGAATTTTTAAATTTAAATAAATAATTCGACCATAAATTTATTCATTGAAAGTCACAAATAAAATTCATGAGAGAAAGAATGTATCTTAAATGCTTGAAAAGTCAGAAATATGGAGCTGAATATTATGTTACATATCAAGAAAAGATAACTTAACATCATGAAAAGGATCAATCGATAATCATTTATCTGAAAAAGGAAAAAAATCGTGCAACTTGCTGAATCATTTATTCCTAATTTACATTTTTATTCACTCATTTCTTATCAAATCAATTGTGGGGCAGAGTTCGCCCAAAATCTGAGAACAAAATGTATCCTAGCAAATTAGAGTGTTACAATTATTAGGTTTAATAATTAAATGTATTTTTAATGTTTTTATAAAAATAAATATAAGTTTTTAATAGTTTATAATATAAAAATTAGTTTATAAAATTTTATTTTACTGTAAATAAATTTTTATCATTTTCAAAATCATACAATTAAATCTAAATCTATTAAATGATATAAACTGCCTTTTGGATATCTTACGTAAAAATTAATATGGATAACTTAATTGATTATCATGTGATATGTCAAATGTGTATTACTAATAGAAGTTAATATTATTTATCATATTTAAACTTAATTGTATGATTTTGAAAGGTGTAGAGTTTATTTACAATAAAATAAAAATTTATGTATTAATTTCTATGCAATAAAACGTTGAGAGTTTATATCAATTTTGTACAAAAAATTAATAATATATTTAACTATTAAGCCTAATTATTATCACAATCCTAAACACAGTCACAATTATAAACACTACTTTTATATATTATTTATATCATATTTATTAGTGTTGTGCATGATAAAAGAATAATAAAAGAATGACACGTGGCGCATGAAGAAAACGTATGAGAAATGATACAAGCCCTGAGTAAGATAAAAAAAGGGGCAAAAATGTAATTAATGACAGAGTAAATCCCTATAAATAGGGGTCAGGTATGATTCGTTAACCTAAGTCTCTATTTCCCCTACAGAAACTCTACCAAATTCTGGGTCTGACTTAAGCATCGGAGTGCAAACGCAGGGAAAGCCCTGCGTCCCTCTGATCTTTATTTTTCTTGCAGAGATTTCGACAACACGTGGCACGAAGGACGTCAGCAATTCATCATTGTTGTTTCAGGCCACAACAATTGGCGCCGTCTGTGGGAACCAAAAGAAAAGCTGTGATTCTACAACGATGGTGAAGACACGATCCACGGCAATCAGGGATGCGGAGAATGAAGACACGGCTAGTTCTCCCCTGGACCGTGGAGAAGAAGCTCGGGAGGAGAGTCATATGATGACTATCCCTGTGGCAGAGTTCGAAGCGATGAGGAAGCAGGGGGAAGAAACCGTCGAAGCCTTGTGGACTATGGTTGATTTGTTCAAAGGAGCTTTTCCGCAAGTGAACCTGCCGCAGACTGTCCGAAATTTGGTAGGAGAAGGGCGAATTGCGCGAAATCCTGGCGCGCATGACCCTCACGGCAGGGGAGTACGAGACCCTGCGCGAGACTCTCGCGGCACGACTGCAGGAGACCCTCACGGCAGGGGTGTGAGAGACCCTCGCGGCATGGCTGCTGGAGACCCTCACGGCAGGGGTGCGCGAGACCCTCACGGCAGGGCTGCAGGAGACCCTCGCGGCACTCTGGCGGCAAACCCTCGCGGCATGACTGACCCTCACGGCATGCCGGCATTGGACCCTCACAGCAGGGGTGTGAGAGACTCTCACGGCATGGCTGCTGGAGACCCTCACGGCAGGGGTGTGAGAGACCCTCGCGGCATGGCTGCTGGAGACCCTCACGGCAGGGGTGCGCGAGACCCTCACGGCAGGGCTGAAGGAGACCCTCGCGGCACTCTGGCGGCAAACCCTCGCGGCATGACTGACCCTCACGGCATGCCGGCATTGGACCCTCACGGCAGGGGTGCGCGAGACCCTCACGGCAGGGCTGCAGGAGACCCTCGCGGCATGGGCAGCATGGTTGCAGGAGACCCTCGCGGCATGGCTGCTGGAGACCCTCGCGGCATGGCTGCTGGAGACCCTCGCGGCATGGGCAGCATGGCTGCAGGAGACCCCCGCAGCATGGCTGCTGGAGACCCTCGCGGCAGGGGCGGCATGGCTGCAGGAGACCCTCGCGGCATGGGCGGCATGGCTGCTGGAGACCCTTGCGGCATGGCTGCTGGAGACCCTCGCGGCATGGGCGGCATGGCTGCAGGAGACCCTCGCGGCATGGCTGCTGGAGACCCTCGCGGCACACTGGCCTTAGACCCTCACGGCATGCTGGCGACAGACCCTCGCGGCACACTGGCCTTAGACCCTCACGGCATGCTGGCGACAGGCCCTCGCGGCATGCCTATAGGAGACTCTCGCGGCACTCTGGCGGCAGACCCTCGTGGCACTCTGGCGACAGAGCCTCGCGGCACTCTCACGGCGGACTCTCACGGCAGTGGAGCGCGAGACCCTCAAGGCAGGGGTGCACGAAACTCTCACGGCATGGCCACGCAAGACCCCCCGTTTGCTTCGTGCGCCACGTGGCGCGTTCTTCGCGCGCCACGTGGCGCACTCATAACGCGGGGATGCCAGCTTACGCAAGACCCTGCTGCGCGAGACCCTCATGACAAGGGTACGCGAGATCCTCGTGGCATGATCGCACAAGACCCTATGTGTGAGACTGAGGAAGATATGAGGCGTCAGGGTATGGGAGACCCTGTGCGTGAGGCCTCGAAAGGCTTGCAGCACCAAGTTACGGAAGACCCCATACGCGAGACTCCAATGAACTGGAGACATCAGAGTGTCAAAAAACTACGGCGTCATGGGACAAAGAATTCAACACGGGAGATTGTTGGTGGTCGGAGACGCCAAAGTACTAGAAACCTTGAGGGTCCGGCTCGAGTAGACTCTGGATACTTGGGCATCGAAGATCCTTGGCCCCAGAACACAAACAGCCCACCAAATAACGGAATCAAAGATGTGGGAATGACAGGATCTCATATTGAGAGAGACTCGAAAATAAATCCAGCACGAAACCTTGAAACTGGAATGATAAACTTTCAATCTCAGGCTCGTCAAAACCGAACTCAAGGTAACAGGAAAGAAGCTATGGACTACAGTCAAGCTGATACATACGATGCTAAGAAAGTGCAAAACAGACCTGTCTCCAAGGCACAAGTTGCCACTTATATGAAAAGAATAGTGGAACAAATCTTAGAAGAGAAAAGGTTGGTTCAAACTGAAGAAAACCAGAGAAGGAGAATCCCATTCAGTACAACGATCATGGGAAAAGCGCTGCCCCCAAAATTCAAAATGCCGCAGATGACGATGTATACGGGAAAAACTGACCCTTATGACCACATTCAGAACTATGAGTCATTGATGCTATTACATGGATGGGAGGATGAGATCATGAGTAGAGCATTCCCCTCAACTTTAACTGACCATGCACTAAAATGGTTTAACAGTTTGCCAGAGGGGTCTATTTCGTCTTTCAATCAATTAAGAAGTGAATTCCTGAAGGCCTTTGTGATAAAAAGCCAGAAAAGGAAGGAGGCCACCTATCTGCTTACCTTAAGGCAGGAGAGCAAGGAATCACTCAAAAGCTATGTGGATCGGTTCCGTAATGCTACTATTGAAATACATGATCTACAAGTTGGAGTAGCTGTGACAGCTATGCTACAAGGGACAAGGTCTGAAAAGTTGCAAGAGTCGCTATCTTTAGATCAGCCAACGACGATCTCAGACTTGTTCTCGAGAGCAGATAAATATATCACTCAAGAAGAAGTGATGAAAAGAATACCGACGCTGAACTACATGTAAGGGAGTTCAAAGAAAAGAAACCCTTACCATCGTCGGGCTACCTAAGCCTTCACCAATGCCTTGAAAGAATATGGAAAGGTCACAACGCAAGAGGATAGCAAAAGCGCGGAATATCAACCACTTGCAACTACACTGGCAGCGAGACTTTATGACATTTAATATTATTTTTTGTTAATTCAACTATGGGTTGAAATTTAATTTGTTGAACTATTATTTATGCCATTTTGATATTTTGTTGGCTGTTGAGATTCGCACATAATTGATAAATGACTGATCGCACCAGCTACACATGTGCAGGGGCTTGAAGCGAAAAATGCGCGAGGTAAGCCATGAAGAAAATGTGCGAGAGCTTGAAGCGAAAAGTGCGCGATGTAAGCTAAGCACACAACAAAGGGCTTGAAGCGAAAAATGCGCGAGGTAAGCCACGAAGACAATGTGCGAGAGCTTGAAGCGAAAAGTGCGCGATGTAAGCTAAGCACACAACAAAGGGCTTGAAGCGAAAAATGCGCGAGGTAAGCCACGAAGACAATGTGCGAGAGCTTGAAGCGAAAAGTGCGCGATGTAAGCTAAGCACACAACCAAGGGCTTGAAGCGAAAAATGCGCGAGGTAAGCCACGAAGACAATGTGCAAGGGCTTGAAGCGAAAAAAGCGCGAGGTAAGCCACGCACTCAAGACAAAGGGCTTGAAGCGAAAAATGCGCGAGGTAAGCCACGAAGACAATGTGCGAGAGCTTGAAGCGAAAAGTGCGCGATGTAAGCTAAGCACACAACAAAGGGCTTGAAGCGAAAAATGCGCGAGGTAAGCCACGAAGACAATGTGCGAGAGCTTGAAGCGAAAAGTGCGCGATGTAAGCTAAGCACACAACCAAGGGCTTGAAGCGAAAAATGCGCGAGGTAAGCCACGAAGACAATGTGCAAGGGCTTGAAGCGAAAAAAGCGCGAGGTAAGCCACGCACTCAAGACAAAGGGCTTGAAGCGAAAAATGCGCGAGGTAAGCCACGAAGACAATGTGTAAGAGCTTGAAGCGAAAAGTGCGCGATGTAAGCTAAGCACACAAGACAAAGGGCTTGAAGCGAAAAATGCGCGAGGTAAGCCATGAAGAAAATGTGCGAGAGCTTGAAGCGAAAAATGCGCGAGGTAAGCTAAGCACTCAACCAAGGGCTTGAAGCGAAAAATGCGCGAGGTAAGCCACGAAGACAATGTGTAAGAGCTTGAAGCGAAAAGTGCGCGATGTAAGCTAAGCACACAAGACAAAGGGCTTGAAGCGAAAAATGCGCGAGGTAAGCCATGAAGAAAATGTGCGAGAGCTTGAAGCGAAAAATGCGCGAGGTAAGCTAAGCACTCAACCAAGGGCTTGAAGCGAAAAATGCGCGAGGTAAGCCACGAAGAAAATGTGCAAGAACTTGAAGCGAAAAGTGCGCGATGTAAGCTAAGCGCACAAACAAAGGGCTTGAAGCGAAAAATGCGCGAGGTAAGCCACGCACTCAAAACAAGAGCTTGAGAATTAGAAGGCCAGAGAATTTGACTTGAGGCTACAATGAGAACATATGTACTCTTCCGCAAGGTTATACCTAGCGAAAGAGTGGGGAGCAATTGTTGTGCATGATAAAAGAATAATAAAAGAATGACACGTGGCGCATGAAGAAAACGTATGAGAAATGATACAAGCCCTGAGTAAGATAAAAAAAGGGGCAAAAATGTAATTAATGACAGAGTAAATCCCTATAAATAGGGGTCAGGTATGATTCGTTAACCTAAGTCTCTATTTCCCCTACAGAAACTCTACCAAATTCTGGGTCTGACTTAAGCATCGGAGTGCAAACGCAGGGAAAGCCCTGCGTCCCTCTGATCTTTATTTTTCTTGCAGAGATTTCGACAACACGTGGCACGAAGGACGTCAGCAATTCATCATTGTTGTTTCAGGCCACAACAATTAGATTTAGTAATTTTAAGCATCACAAAATAACATAACATGAGTTAAAAATTTTAATATAAAATTTTTTGGTTTTAAATGAATACGAAATATATATATATATTATATATAAATTGTTAGATATGGTATTTGTTTGTTATTAAAAATTATAAAATATAAAAATTGTTGTGTTAAATATTAAATTAATTATTTTAATTTTTATCATATTTATATATAATTTTTAATAAAATTTTAAATCATATCAATTTTATATATTTTTTATTATTTTTTATCTTATAATTATAACATGTCTGAAATTATTGGATTTAATTTCTTTGCTATGAAATTTTATATAGCACGTTTAAAGAAAAAGTACCTATTAAATGTACACCTGAAATTACACCAAGCCTTTGAGAAAAGCCACCGAAATGTATATAAAGGGTAGAAAAGAAAAAGTAAATAAACTCTACCTAATCAAAAATTCCAAATACATCACTATCACAACTATTGACTACGATTAATTATCGTCATCTTCGAACAATCTTACCACGACCGCCACCGGATGCCGCTTCTCAAGGGTGGCGCTTCCACGCCAATTTCCTTCCGCCGGTTCCCTCCTCAATCCGGGTCTGGACCCTCTCAAACTCCGAGAACCTGCAAGGAATCGTGATTCCACCTTGGTGGCTAAACCCAAACTCCTCTTCGGCTTCTCTCAAGAGATCGCCGAATAGAGGGTGGTTGAAGTAAATAACTGGCACCAAAACTCTATGAAAGTCGCCGTCTTTTTGCCCAACGTAGACGGCCAAGTGTCCTTTCGGAACTTCCACCAGTTTCTCCTCGATTGGTTCTTCACCGACGGGAACGTAACCCGACCCGGGCTTCACTGAGCATATAGATTTGGCTCCTTTTGTCAAGCGGCGACCCCAACTGATGAGCTTGGAGAAAGGATTTGACTTGCAAAATGATCCTGCATGCGTCAGGCTACGGTACTCACGTGGGTTCTGAGCTTTGCGGGTTAAACACTTGGAGATCCGGACAAGCCGTTTCCCGATCTTGAAGCCTCTTATCTTTCTCATGGATTCTGTCTGGTAACAAGGACAACGCCAGCCTCTGTTTCTTTCTTCTGGAGCGTACGAGAAAAAAAGACTGGAAGCGTTTGTTAACGTTAAAAGGAGCAGTTTAAGAAAATGGCCAAGGATTGGCTATGGACATAGCAAGACGAAAGAGAGTAAGGCATACTTCAGAGAGAGAAGTCGGTATATTCGACATCCTTAATCCTCTGTTCGACCAAGTATTTCATTCGAAACCTGATTCGATATTCCTAGGTACAGTAGCCTTCTTTTCCTTGTCTTTCTCTGCTTAGGCCGCCTCAAGAACTAAACTCGAAATCCCAAGTGATAGGAGTAGAATAGGGAGATGATAGACGAAGGACCTGTTTATAAAGCAAAGTGAAGCGAAGAAAACTGAAAAGGTTGAAAGAGAGAAGGAAAATGGGAGGGTCAACAAGAGGAGGAAGTAGGGTGCGAGGTGGGGGGCGGCAGTGGCAACTGGCACGCGCAGTAGGTGTTGAATCTTGAAAACCTGTAAGAAGCGGAATTGTGGCTTAAATAGGATGGGACCTTGGGGAGGCCGACTGAGGGCGTCATAGGTCAGATAAGATCATAAATGGCTGCGGCAAGATTTTCACAGAGTTTGTGGTTAATATTTTTTTACGAGGGAAGCCATAGTTTGAAACGAAATCATGGAACGTATTAATCAAATTATTAGAAAAGTGAATTATTTTTTATCAAAATTATTAATAAAAATTTATTAAAAGAAATATATTATTCTTTGATTATCATATATAATGTATAAAAAATTGTTGATTTTTTTAATACGTGATTACATAACATAATTTAAATAAAAATAAAATATATAGACATTAACTAAATGTTTCATACAATTTTTTTCTTTTAATTGAAATTGGGGTAAGATTGTTTGGTGCAAATCCAAATCTTATATAACATTTTTTTTTTGATTTGAGAGATTGTTAACAATTGTAGTTAATATTAAATTAAATAATTCCAAATTTATTTTGATTCATATTGAATTGTGTTAAATCATATAAAATATAAAAATTATCGTACCATAATTTATTTTAACAATTCTAACATCAAACTCATTCTTTCACTGTGAGTTGGTATTTGTTATACTTACTGTGACAAGTTTTTAACTTCACAAAAAGATTAAAAAATTATGATTTATCCCATATTTTTAAATATTTTTATTTTATTTATTATAAACTAAAAGATTTGTATTACCTTATCATTCCATATTATAAAATCTAAAATCTCCAAATATCAAATCATTTCTCTTCTAATTATTTCAGTTATATACAAATGCTATCAAATGGTTAATACATGTTTTATTTATAAGTATCATTTTCGTGTGTCATCGAGTTTATAATTACCCATCATAGTAAACATAAAATAAATAAATAAATAAATAAATAATTATTCAATATCAATATATATTTCTTTTATTCAAATCATGTCATGTAATAAACTCATTTAAACAAATCAATTATTTATTATTAAAAAAATTTAATTATTTTTTTAAATAAATATTTATTATATGCACTAATTAATTAAATTTTTTAATAATATAATTTAAATAAACAAATTATATATTATGATTAAGTAATTGATTCATACTATTCTCTTTTTCTTTTTTTACTATATAAATATCATTTGTGAATGGGACGGTGTGATCACCGTTTGATTGACGTTTCCGATTCCCACGTTGACCAGCAACCGACCTTTCTGTTTTCTGATTGGACAGTTAATTAGTGCGTGCAATATACGGGTAATATTATAAACAACGAGGACGTACTCAACTCCACCACGCTCCTTCGAGGAAGACGCCACTTTTGGCAACATACATTTGTCTTGGATTGGCGCACCCTTTTAATAATGCGCAGAAAAGACAAAAGGCCATGTGTGGGGAAAGATTTGGTACTGCATCGCACGGATTTAATTATCCTGCAACCGATCATTCCTCGTCCACGTGGCCTTTGAAAGCCTATGGTGGCAGATGGACCCACCCATCTCATCTTGCCGAGCCCCAAAGGAATCAAGGTAAACATACGTAATAAAGACTTATTTGGATCACTAATGTAATTAAATTTAATGAGATTAAAAAAATATAATAATTATTATAAAAGATAATTTTAATAATATAATAAAAATAAAATAAAGTTAAAAAAATATTTTTTTCATTTCATTAACTATTGTCTTATGTGCTTAATTGCATTGCATTAGTGATAACTAAACATTTAAATAACTTTTAAATCTGCATTAAGAGAAATTTCATTTACAAAAGTAAATAATTTTATTTGCATGTTTATAATGAGTTTATATTATTCAATCTTATAATTTTGAATTTCAAATGAGAATAGTATTTTGAAATTTATGTTTTAGTGTCAATAACTTTTTAATCAAACATAATCTATAGGCTACCAAATTATCGAGTGCCAAATCTTAGAATGTCTTGAAAATCAGGGCATCATAGCATTAAAATGCATATTGCAATCATATGGAAGGCCTTAAAAGGACTCGATGGATAGGTATAATTATCCTAATTATAATAGGAAGCAAGAAAAAAATTACGTGCATTTTTGTGTATGAAACCAGTCATGAATTATGGGTGAGTATTAATTAAGCCCTCAAGGATCACAAACTCACAATTATAATTATGTAATTAATTAATAAATGTTTGATCTAATAGATATTATTGTTTTTTAATAAGAATTAAATTAAAGATTCGATTTTTCTTATCATTATACTTTACTATAAACAAAAAGGTAATTAATTATGTTTATTGTGTGATATGTATTGACTGATCTGATCAACTTTTTATTATACAATGGAGGTCTTGGAGGAATGCAGATGATTAGTTTCAAACTTCATAAACTTACAAAATTTTCATATATTAAAAATAGAGACATAATCAATTGAAAAGATATTCATGATCGACAATTTATATCGTAATATACTTTGATCTATTAAATATATTAGACATTTGAAGAAAAACTTGATTTTTATCTCTGCTATATTGTTATATATTATATTAATTTTAGACTGTGATATAAGTGTTAATTATATGTATGTTTTTTTAATATTTTTATAAAACATTCAAAAATATCCTCAATTTTTTTGGATTTCTTTCGATCAATTTTAAATTGATTTGATATATTTAGAATTTCTAATAAATGTTATGTATCAAAAAAAGAATTTCTAATAAGTGTTAATTAATTATATTTATTTTCTAAATAAAATGGACCGAATCAAAACTTTATAACATGCTATAAATTTAAAATGAATTGTAATAAATTTAGGATTCCATTTTTATATTATTATTTTGTAAGAGGAAAAAGAAGCGTAATAGGATGCTTGACAAGTGTGCGATTCAAGGGTAAGGTACACGTTTCCTTTGGTCTATCGTACAAACACAGAAGGCCACCTCGGCTATTCTTATGAAAAAAATATCGACGGTCAAGTCCAAGATCCCGTACAGAATGGTTGTACTTTTCACTATTCATCAATTAGCGGCCTGGGTATGAATTAATACGTGGGTCCACCTGATGGTGATTTTCAATTGAGAAATTTCCAAAACGGTGGGTCCCTACAGCCACGTGGTAGAATCACGACAGGCTTGTTTAATCTCCGTTTCCGTGGAGTTTGTTTCTCTGCCTATCGCCATCTGTCATTTTTCGGAGTTCCGTAAATCAATGAGAAGACAGAATTTTTTCGGCAAGAAATCATTGTGACTCCAGTCTTCCAAAATTTGGCACCATAAGTTTTTTTTTTTTCCTCTTTTAAACATTTAATTGAAGATAGTTTTAATTTCGACATTGATCATCTTTTCTTTCTTGACATCAACGAAGATAATATCGAATTTTTTCGATAGAGGTATAAAGAAAATGGAAAAATTGAATTTTTTTAAAATAAAAATAATAATTATTAAATTAAACTTTAATAATTATATCGGGTATTTTTTAATTTTTTTTATTAGTTTAACCATTTATTTCACTCAAATATTCATGAAACATATGTCCATTGAATAATTTTGAATATAAAATGAAAATAATATAGCATAAATTTGGTTTAGTACAGTGAAAAAAATAAAAAAAATAAAATTTAATGAAAAATGAAAAGATAGAAAATTGTTTTTACCAGCACGATTAATAAAAAATAAAAAATATGAATTATTTTCTTTTTCACCTATTTTATTGCTTGGTAAAATTAAAATAAAAAATAAAATTATATTGTTTTACTATTATACCATTAATTAGTTAAAACTATAAAATAAAAGATAATTTTGTAAAAATATATTCTTTGACTTGCATCTTTGATCTTTCTCATTATTTCTTACTAATTAATATTTTAAATTTGAAATGAAATTTGTTTATATTAATAAGGAAAGAATATAGCAGTATTATTTCTTATTTTCTATTTATTCACATTTTTTTACCAAATACTATTGGAAATTATTTTGTTTCCACTTTTTTCACCCACAATTTTCCATATTTTAACCTTTTTTTATTTTTTTACTCTACCAAAGACACCTATAAAAAAACTGAAGGATTTCTCAATCTTATTTGAATGTAAAAAATTGTTTTGTATAGTTAGGAAAAATATTTGTGTCATGATTAGTAAGAATTTTTTTTGGCACCAATGCTAAATTATTTGTAATATTAACATTATACTATACTAACATGATTTATATAATTATGAGGATATCCAAAATTGAGAATTGAGATGAAAAAGTATTATATTTTATTATTTAGCTCAAAATCTTCATAAAGAACATTACATGATTTATATTAACTAAAATATAGGCCTTTTTTTTTTTTTTTAGAAAAAGTTAATCTTCTAAAGTTCAAAGACTAAAGAAACTGTCAAGGATTACCAGTTGTGAAATAAAAAATTAATTATTCATTTTTTTATACAATAATAGTCAAAATTTTTAATTACACAATCAAGATTACGAGATTTTAAAATATACATTAAAATATTTAATAGGTATATGTCACTCTACTGATTTTTCAATAAAATATTCTAAAACTTTTACTGATATTATATACAATATTTTCTTTTTCTTTTTCATTTTAATAAATTTTTGGTAAGAAAAGTCGAAATTGCATACGGAAATTACGGACTTTGAAAATTACAATTATATTAAAAAATTAACTGATTGCGAAATAAATTTATTACTTGTAAGCATTGAATAGCAAGTTGTATTGTTTTTTAAAGACAAAGATCAACAAGTGTATAGGGGCTAGTGCACCTTTGGGGTGCGGACAGAAGCTTTGAAATCAATTCAATTGTATGCTTTAACTTTTCAGTCCTTGTAGGGCATGCCATTTGTTTAAATGATTAATATATAATATATTATTAGTAAAATATTTTGATTCTATAAATAAAGTGAAGATGATAACATATTACATTTATTTTAAAAATATTAAAAAAATAAAAAATAAAAAAACATTTGTTATCATCTTAAATCCCTTTATGGTTTCAAAAAACTTCATTAATAATATATTAGATAGTTATTTAAATTAAAATTTATCATGTTAGTCAATAAGATCTTAGCTTTGTGGTAATGAAAGTTTAGGGTTTGAGTCTCACTAATTTTTTATTATTATTGTTTATATTTACTAGTTTGAATTATTATTTTATTTATTGTCAGTTAAATTAAAACATCTACAAGTAAATTTTAAGAAAAAAAGTTTTTAAAAATACAATGAAGCATATAGAATTCAGTTTGTAAAGTTTTTTAATTCTATTAACAGTGGATGAAATAATAATCTTATTTTTTTAATATTTTTATTTTTTTTAAATTTATATAATATTTTTATCAAATTTTAACTCATGTTTTTATTTTATTCTTTTCATATAGTTTTCGTATCATTATATTTGGTTTAAAATTACTACATTTAGCTTTTATACTTAATGTTCCTTTTTAAATAATAAACTCCAAATTGCTTGTTAGTCAATGGTGGCGTTGCATTCTTATCTTGTTTTTTTGTTTCTTGCAACTTCCTCGCCAAACCCTAGACTGAAAGTCGTCTTTCACCAGCCCCTTGGCTTGTTATTATATATATAGCCATAATTTAGATCCCATTGGCGGAGTTTGAAAGCTACATCTCACCTGTTCTTGAGCAGTCCGACGATTCCTCGAAGTTTATTAATCCCAAAGCTGCCTAACTGCTGTTTGTCCTGTCTGAAAAAGTGAAACGAAACCCATAAATTTTCTTCATCAGTTCTTGTCGCTACATGTACGGATGACTGTACCTTCATCCTCTAGATCGAGCTTTTGGCTGGCTCCAATGGACAGGAGATATAGTAATGCGTATTGTAGGATATAAACTTGTTGGTTAGGTTAGATTTCAAAGCTTGACTTCTATTTGTGGTTGTTTTTTTAGTCATAAAAAATTTGTACGGTTAGGTTGCTCATCGACTGAAGTTTGTACCAAAATAAAAAATAAAATGATGTTTATCATAGCTATAGTTTTATAAGATAATTCGTTTATTCATACTTTAATTGATAGATATGATGCTAATTATTGATAATAAGCAATTATTATTTATCTATAAACTGAAGTGTTGGACAGCATATTGATCTTCATATTTAAATATTTGAGTTACCTTTGCGAGGAAAACTATAATTACATAATATTTATATTTAAGATGTCATGTTCAATTATCAATAAAATTAGAATACAGCAGCGTACCTCGATCCATTGAAATTGATTGATTGAAGTTAACAGTCTTTCAGTCTAAACTTTTACTTATGAGAAAAAACCCTAATTCACTCACTGATGGATATGAGAATGAGAAAAATTACGTTTAGACTAGGGATCATAATTTATTTATAATTGAAGTATATTTTATCCTATTTTGACCCATCATTAAAATAAAATAAAATATCAAGTCTCTACACATTATAAAACTCATACTAATTGAGATGCATTGAAATTTTATAACTTTATTTGATCACTTTTAAGTGGATTAAAACAAATTAAATAACTTGTAATGTACAATAAATTGATATATGTAGACGTTCACAAATAATTTCTCAACAACCTTATGTTGCTAAATATGCTTTTTTGGTTAGTGACAAGTAAGTCTTTGTTTCTAAGGTTAGATATAACGTAATGAAAGAATGATGTAATGAAACAATGGAAGTGAACAAGATTTTACCTGGCCATTCCTCAGTATATTTCGTGTTTATGTTGTTTCAAAATCTATTTATGTTATATAAAATATAAAGTTTTCATGTTAAAATTCATATCTATAGATTAAATATAATATTTTTTAATTTTTATAAAATTCATATAAATTTTTTTACTAAATTATAACTCATTATTTTATTTTTATAATTTTTGTCTGAGTGTCAGAAAATTGTTTGGGTGACAAAAAAAAAAGCTTCCACTGAATTTTGGACCTCTTTTATCACGAGATTTGAATGGGCCTTCGTTGTCAGAACCAGTTCTGTTCTTGGGTTGGTCCGATGTTTGGGTCAAAAGAAATTTGGATCGGCTTAAAGGCCTTTCCCGATCATTGGGCCCGAGCCTCTCTAGACATCCCGGTTCAAATTCAACCGTCCAGATAGAAAACTCCAACATGCCATGTACCGATGAACGATCCTTTGTTCGTGACACTGACGAAACAGATGAACAAAGTAGAAGATCGGAATCGTACCATGGAGCACTCAGCAGCATTTTCATTTGTTCAATTCAACGAGGGTTACTAACTGTAATTACTGAACCAATCTCCTTTGTTGGATCCATATTAGAATTCAGAGCCAACAAACAAGAGAAAACTGAACTGCGAGGGATCCGAATTTGAGCAACGAAGATCCAAATGACGGATGCGATTCTGGATCTGCAAGAGTCGGGTTGGGAGGAACTGAGGAGAGAAGCTCGAAAGATCGAAGGCGATCTTGATGTCAAGCTTTCTTCTTATGCTAAGCTCGGTGCTAGGTTCACTCAAGGAGGTTTGCTCCTTTCCTGCTACCTCTTTCAATTTTCCGTTTTGTCAATAGAATTTTGTTCCTATGATT